>CM028329.1:268378-2673547 GCA_016647705.1 Eucommia ulmoides
ACTTGACTAACAATCACTGAATAACAAATGCTGTGATTTCCCATTTCCATCCCAACCTACTAATCATACTCACACCATTACAGTATAGTTAATATTACTGGAGTATTGCATATCTTATTCTATGCACTTCTTTTAAGGTCTCAACTGTAAATTGACATTATCAACCCTTCACATTTTAATTCAAACTCCCAAACTTCATTATTCCTTTAGACATGCCAATCAGCTCTACAATCAATATCCACTGCCTTGCTAAACCTTCTTAGCTGGATATCCGACCTTTACATGTCTACACCACGGTAAAAAATCAATACCGAATAGCATTACCATCTGACCAGCTGCCCACTAACCTTACAAGGGCCTTAACTTAACCTATAAGTTAATATGAATAATCAACTTACCAATTTTTTACCAGAAATATTTGTTATAGTCAGCCCTGTGACCATCCTCATTTCCTTCCACTCTAATCGTTTCCAATTGGACATCTAACTTCTGCGCTTTTACCATACAATCGATAAATATCAACTTCATATTTACAGCTCAATTTGAGTGGTCACCTGACCAATTGCCTAATAGACTTACAAAGATCTCAATTTGACACACACATTAGTACGAATAATCCAAATGCGCAACCCCACTTTTTCCTTGACCTAAAGCACAAATCCCGTCATATAGGAGATGTCACTAAACGTTAGAACGAATACGATCTCTACTAGTTCAAAAATTTCGAATTCCAGTCACATGTTCTCGGCCTTCTCCATATTCCGCCATCAACCACTACTTCGACTTCCTTTGGATTCACTTAAATGCTATGCCTTAAGAGCACTAGTCATATACTGCACTAGTCACCGTCTTAGTAACACATTCTGGAGATGTTCAACATGCTCTTCTCTACTTTCAACCGGATCACCGTTTTACCACTCACAGCCTCTAATCTTCGATTACAAATACCCTACTAAAAAATCTGACACCCTATTTGTTGCAATCGATTTAACAACCCATCCATTCTAACTTTACGTTACCAAACCAGATCTTATGGAAACACACACCAAGTCTACATAATCATTAGTTGATATTCTAACTTATTGTGACTTTCTTTTCTTCTATTAAAACTTCCTAAACCGCAAACAAACTTACTCCGATTCCCAATATCCAACAATTAATTTTTATTTTTTATTATTTATTATTTATTTTATTTATTTATTTTATTTTATTTTATTTTATTTTATTTTTTTACACCACCCCAAATTATTAAAATTCAACTAAATGCAATTAATCATCGATTTAAATTAATCCACTCAATTTTTCCTATCCCATAGCAATCACTTTTAAAGTCCCAAGATTATAATTTTAAATCTCAATTTTCCACATTCATTAACACCAGTATACTTAACCAACTTATGTGCCGAACATTCACCTCCTTATCATTATGGAACTTATTTAACAGCAATCACAATTACTAATCACGCTTACAAGCACCCTGTCCATTCTCGAAACTACATAGGGAAAATCCCTAGCTATTACATATCCACTGCCGAAACTTGTTTTGAACAGCATCTGCGTACTGACTTGTGATATCCTTTCTTTAACATTTTTTCTAACCTCCTAAACCCACTATTAGACTAACTGAGGTACTAGATATGCCTTCCCAACATTACATACTTTTATTCATCCCAAATTTGACTCCACCCGCAACTCTATATTACTCATTCAAATGGATTATATCTACACATACCTACTATCCTCCTAGATCCACAATCCTCAGCTACTTCTTATATATCATTTCTTATTACCTTGCTACACGCCACAACTGTTACTTCGTCTATTAATCAATCTAAAAAGTGCTACCAAATTAAATTCTTATCCAGTAACGTCACAGTTTCCTTTCAGATTGCCTAGAAAGCGATTTACTCCCTTTGAATGTGATTTCTTATTTCAACTTAAGTGTATTCTGCCATATCCTCTAGTATATTGATAACGACGTAATTTGTTGTTTGTCTAACTTAGCCTTCTTATCCTGTGGAAGACATCCCTCCTAGCAATATCACCATGTGGTCCTATCGTTGCTTGCCAAAAAGACATCCCTCCACGCACCATGCTAATGCACAACTTTATGAAATAAAAGACCTAACACCCACATACCAAGCTCACCTATTAATACCCTATCTTAGGTCCTCTACTGACTAGACGACTGGCACATCCTCCTACCTCATGATCTTCTACCAACACATCTCCTGATAAGTCTACAGAACCTATAACCTAGGCTCCGATACCAAAATTGTCACAACCCTTCCCGGACACCAGTCATCCCGAGGCTGGCGTGACTACAACATGACATCACCAATACCTAAATAACAAAATGAATAACAATATACACCCACTGTATAATACAAACATCTATTATAGGGGACACACCCGTCCTGAAATTTTACTAACAAAAGTATTTATCCATGAATCTTTTATAGGTTCGCCTTTGATAGCTTCTCTCAAACACCTATATGACTCCATCACGTAGCTCTACCTAGTTCCAGTAGGGGACTGACTCCTAGCCGTTGTACCTGCAAGTGTACTGCTTTCTTAGTAAAACATTTTTATAGTAATAATAGTTTATTCTGCAACATTTAAGTGGATCAAGCTTAAATATGTAAACATTACGTTGCTCGCAAAGGTTTTCATAATATTAGCAGTGAGAATAAAGCACTATATATAAGTTCCATGCAAAATCATTTAGTATACGAATCATGCCAATTACCATAATAAATCACCCAGTATAAGCAAAATACCACATCTCAAAACATACTCTCAAACACACACACGCTGGCCAGCCCTAGGGATCGTTTTAACCTTACGATCGGGAGTTTGCAACGGTACCGTACCATCCATAGGATATGCCTTCCTGCGAACACCCATCACTCCACCGAAGCGGATAATCACTGCGCAGTATAAACGTCTAACATCACTCTGCTGAAGCAGATAAACATCACTCCGCCGAAGCGGATCACATCACTCTGCCGAAACAGATAAATACCATAGCATTGTCAAATTAATAACGTCATCATCAATTCACAAACCAATATTATCGTCTAATCAATATCGGCAAATCTCAACCACCACTCTCTATTTCCAAAACTGATTTTTAATCCAAAATCATATATTTTTTTTACTTTAAAAAAAAAGTCTGATTTTTACCAAAACAATTTTTCTACTCTCTTTTTAAACTACCGAATCCAACGAAAATCATTCTTAACTTTCTTTCGAAAACTATTGTAATCTCACGAAAATCCATTTTTACTCACTCATCCTAAAACCTGCTTGATCCATATCATCTTATAAAATCATTTAGTCTCAGTATGGCCATTTTATATGAAAATAATTTGGCAAGAAGACAGTACACTCACCTCGTGATCCGTTCCCAAAAGCTTTTACTGACTACTCTCTGCCGAAATGTCGGTGCCTGCAAATCTGTTCCGAAATTTTCACGGGCCACGGGATGAATTTCGAATTTTATTGGGGTTGTTTTTGTAATTGTTTTTGATTTTTTTATTTTTTTTTTCTGTTCTGTTTCAGTTTCGAGCACCCACCGGACCACCTCTACGCCGGCCGAGCTCTCACTCCTCCCGCCAAACTTCACCGTCAACGTTCATGCACACGTACACACAACGCCGAATACAACCCATACCCACACATGAGCAGTTGCTGGAGGAACGACGACGAACTCACCAATTGCGGCAACCGAACCCGTCACCGCCGATCCTCTCTCTCCTTGCCAACTCCGGCGACCACCACCCATATAGCTCACTAACG
This sequence comes from Eucommia ulmoides, assembly GCA_016647705.1. Taxonomy (NCBI): domain Eukaryota; kingdom Viridiplantae; phylum Streptophyta; class Magnoliopsida; order Garryales; family Eucommiaceae; genus Eucommia; species Eucommia ulmoides. The sequence continues at coordinate 272,180 of CM028329.1, forward strand.
ATCACCCCACTCACTTGCATGTTGAATTCGAACACCCACGTGCACACACACCCCTGTAACCGGAACACACTGCCCCGCCGGAGAACCCTCCACCGTCAGCGATCTCGAGCAGCAACCCTACACACCCTCACGTCTTAACACAACAACTATGAGTACACCCTCTCACACCGACAATCGCCGGCTGATCAGACAAAATCCCTTCCTGTCGTCGATCACGAACCCCCCTCCGATCCTTCCTCTCTCTCTAGATTTTATGAAATTCCTTCGAATTTCGTCCCTTTTTTAAGATCTTCACTCATGATGTTGGTATTTATACGCATGAACTAAGTGGGTGGAGGTTTGATCTGATCTTGCCACGTCGCCGGTCTCACTCTTCTCTATGTTTCGGTTCATAGTTCAATCGGTAGCGCAAATCACCCACATATGTATATGTATAAAATGTGTTTTTTTTTAAAAAAAACTTTTATTTTATTACCCTTTTCTCCCCCTGACTCATTTACATCCTATTTTAGCCCAATGTACTATTCACAATTTCCTTAAATCGCAATTTGAACCCTCAAAATTTTTAGTTTATAATTTAAGTGACAATTTGAAATCCCAAAGTTTAGAATAAATATTTCTATAGTTTCAATTTGACCCCTAGACTTTTTATTTGAATTTTTAATTGTCCTAGTTTCACCCCGAATTTTTTCAATTACTCTAAAATACAACTGAAATGACGTACATGCTACGATTGAGGTCTTACATATATGGTATCAAAAAGAATTCTCATACTTTCATATTAATATTAACCACACAAATATTATCATGATCAAATTAAATCATTCAATTTACCTCAGTATAAAATAAAAAAACTCTATTCATCTTATCTCATTTTCGTAATATATTTTAAAATTTAACTCATGATCACTACTTGATGTAAGCACATAAAAACATGTTAATACTCCATAACTAAATGTGATTCTCAAAGTCACCCACACACAGCAGGCACACACACACATATGCACCGCTCTCTCTCTCTCTCTAAACTTACTACCGGCTAACATTCGACGACACCCACACAACCAAACCACCACCGTTGGACCAATCGAATGACGGCACTACTGATCGCGCCACATTTTACGAGATCTAATATCACTAATCTACGTTTTGTTATTATCTTGAATAAATTAAAGCAGTATAATTAACGTATTTTACTTATTTTTGTAGATTTTTGAAATTAGAGCAAAAGCACCGTAAGTCAGAGCAAAACGGGGCTAAAAAGAAAATAAAAATAAAGAGAAACAAAGACGGTCCGCGAACTAACCCGAACCCGCGATCCACAATGTGACTAGAGCTGTGGATCAATCTTACACAAGAAAATTAAAGAAATGGAAATTAAGGTCCAAACGTTACTCGGGGGGGGGGGGGGGGGGGGGGGGGGGGGCAAATGACATTTATGGTAATCAAGTGGGACTTATTTGGGATATTCATTTTTGGTTCCCAAGTTGATAGTTTCCTTTTGAGAAATAATGCCATTCAATGGGGTTTAAGGTAAAAAAAGGAAATGACAGTAGGGGGAATTGACATTTCTCTTCCTTTGGATTTTTTTAGTTTTTTTTTTCTCTTTTTAAGAAAGGGCTTCGGCAGCAGTAGAAAATGGAGTTTTCTTTTGTATTTTTTTCTTTTGTTTCTTTTAATATATATACTTTGGGAAATTGGGAGCTGAAAGAAGGAATGAATGAATAACAACCCCATGGACGGCTAATCCACTTCAATCGGGTTAGGATTCGGGTAAGTATTTTGAGTTTTATGTAATATTGTATTTTTAATTTAACTTTAGATTGTGTGTGAACAATTGTGTGATGATGAATATTATGTTTGATATAGTCTTATTGTAGTTGAATTTATTTTCAACGTGTTCTTGTAGAGATTTTAAATTTTAGATTCAATTGCTTCTAGAACGTCAAATCTAGTACCTATGGTTTAGATCTAACGATCATACAATCGTATTATTGAGATTTAATTATTGGTTTGGATGATTTATGCCTAAATTGTAATTCACCTTAAATTAGAGTAACGTAAGAATTACATCCCGAAGATAAATCATGCCGAAGAATAATAAATCAAATATTTCTGAGTAATTTTGGCTTGTAGCTAGGAATACTCGTTTACACAAATTTGTATTAAAAAGAAAATATGAAACTCACATGAGTCCAAAATACGAAACCCGTATTTCCTAAACCGGTTTTCTATTTTCATTTGTTTTAGATTAATATTTTATTTTCCTTATATTTAAAATGCGAAACTCAAAACAAAATTCTTTTTAGTTAAAGAAAGAAAAATAATTGAATTTAATAGTTACAAGACCGATCCCTGTGGTTTAACACCCTACTTAAACACCATATTACATCAGTATCACGGTACCATTTTAAGGGTATTATTTTTGAGCGATCAACTACACACACACACACACACATACTTCTTTCTCTCACTAGAAATTAACGACAACACCCACAACGACGACCACACACCGTTGGCAACCTACTGATTACGCATACACACATGTTTTGATCAAATACACACACACACAATGAAACACACTGGACGACAAATAGATCACATATACACACACCCACATGGTCGTCGGACGAACGACAACGATCCCACAACGATCACACATACGATCCACTGTGACACACCAAAGCACACACATATATTCATAGAAATTGGACACACACACACACCCAGAACACACAAACCTATAGGATCGCCGACCATCGAACACTCATAAGCGAACCCACCTCTGATTCTCTCTCTTCTTTGTTTTTGTTTCTGATTTGAGAGTTCCCGTCACGATTCTTGCATGGGGTAATTTATATGCATGAATGAAGTGGATAAATTTGATCCTAGTTTGCCACGTTGGTCGGATCTCGAATCTTCCTCTCCCTTCTTGGTTCTCCGACTATCTTCATGGCACACACATGCACGATATGTATATATATATTTTATAAAAACTCTTTTGATCAAAATAATCGTTCTTCCCCCAATTTTTTTGAAATCTTCTTTTTAGTCCAATCTTCACCTTTAACATTTTCTTAAATTGCAATTCCACCCAAAAAGTATTAATTAAACCCAAATTCCAATTTTAATATTTTGAAAATTACCAATTAACCCCTAAAATATTTAAATCAAATAATAAATTACGCAATCCACCCCGTTATTTTCGAAATATTTGAAAATACGACTTAAATAAAATCAGGGTCTTACATGATCTATATTTTATTCTACTAGCGTATAACCCGTGCCTGAAGGCACGGGTGTAAAACAACAAAAATAAAATAAAGAATTGACCTATTTCATTTAAACATTAACAATAAGTAACAACCGATATTAACATCATGCACCTATTTAATTTGAATATCAATAATAACTAACAGTTGAACATCACTAATAACCAATAATTAAAATTAAAAAATGTATCGATGTAAAATAAGAAGATTATACATTCTTTACTAATTCATACTATTTATATACTATATAGAGTTTTTCATAAATTCTCTTTTCTATTCAGGCTAATGACTCTTTTGATCCCTCACAAATGCAACTGTTACTCAATTGGACTCTCAAATTTGGAAATAGACACATTGGTTCTTTGACATTTCAATTTTGTTCCAATTTTGCTCCAATTACTATTCAATAATAATGGAGGTATTTTGGTCATTTTGCATTCAAATCTAATTTAACTATTCAGCCTATATAGATTAATTCCCCCTTATTTTTAAAATTATATATTTTTCCCAATTTTTTAAATAATTATATTTATATCCAACCTTACCCCACCCTCTCAATGACAACGCCACTGCCACCGCCAACTGCCACTGCCATGGACTGAAAAAGAAACCTTAATTTAAAAAAAAATAAAAATCAATTAGAATTGTAATAATTTACAACCCTATTTTAGAGTAAAACAAACAAATTGTATAGAAAGTCAAAAATCCATACAAAACAATGCTAACTATTGAAATTGGATAAAAGAACCATCAAATTGTTAAAGTTTTCTTTCATTGTCAAATAATTCCAATGAACTACAATTAAACACAAATTAATAATATACGTACAAATATATAAAAAAAATGACAAAACACCATTTGTTTCCCAAGTTCTCAACTCCCATTTTTCAAGTGAACACAACAATAACCGACATTTAAAAAAATACCATAATTTGTTTTGTTTATACAATATTCCCAAACACTCAGGAGCTAAAGTGGCGTGGAAATTTGCAAGATGCAAAAGTGACTGACAGTAACATGGAAACAAAAACACATCAAATCAATATATTAAAAGCCAAAAATGATGATCAACAAAGGAGATGAAAAACGTTGAAGCACTAAATTTTCAAACGAAAAAAACAGAAGATTGAGCACGCAATACATAGATCCTTCAACAACAAAACACATAAATCTTTCCTTGCTTCAATTCTCGAAGTATAGCAAGAGATATAATACTCTGTAGATCCAACACGAAGCAGATCATAAAACAATGTAGCATCATTCTTCGCATTGCATCCTTACATTGGGCCTACCAAAACCCATTCATCATCATTTGATCCAACCAAATTGAAGCCAACATGCAAAATTTATTGTTGAAAAACTAAAACAATGAATGGTTTGGGTGAGACTAATCTGAAAAAACCCAAAAGACAAAAGTAGAAACAGTTGGTGGTGACCATATCAGAGCAAACGAAAAAAATAAAACACCAAAAAGGAAAAGCTAAATTTGATTTACTTGCAACATGTAGGTGATGGTTTCAAAACCTATGAATCAAAAACCAGAGTAAGATTTAAAATTAAAAAAAGAAAAAAGAAAATGAAAAGAGAGAGTCAGATTTATTGAAAATTAAAAATGAGTCAAAAATCAAGAATTAAACCTCTGTGCTAAGAGAGAAGTCATTGAGATTGAGAGAGATGCATTTGTTTAGAGAGAAATCTCGGTGTTATGTTTTTACAATTAGGGAGAGAAAAAGACAATGAGAGGATTACGGGAATTAAGCGTCGTTGTTTCCATAAAATTGAGAGGCAATTAAGGATTAAGAATTAATTAGCCATTTGTTTCTATAAAAGTGATACACGATTAGGAATTAAGATGATTAGTTATAGGTGACAAATCCTATCAATTAATGATATACAATTATTTTCATTTCAACAAACCCAGTTTCCTTTTATGGCCCTAATTTAAAAAAAAATGAAAAGATCATACGGCCTTAAAATGTCAATAGTTTTGTCTCTCATCCGACGGTCGTGAATATACCCGTTTTGATTTATTATATAGATATTTAAAGAATTAAGGAATATATAAAAAAAATACATGTTTCTTTTTTTGTAACTAAATAAACCATTTCTTTTTTATATTAATTAATTAATTCTCACTAATTAATGTGCTTTTTATATTCTCACTAATTGTTATATCTAATTAAGGAATTGTATAATTGTTCAATTATGTAATTAAATTAATTAAGGAAAATTGAGTCAACCTTTTACCAAAATTGATTTTATTTTATTTTATTTTATTTTTTATGTTTGTTCTAGTCAGCATTTGTTTGTTCTCGTCAGTATTTTTTTTGTCCTAGTCATATTTGTTTATCCTAGTCATAAGTTTGTCTTACTCAGCCAAAAATCAATTAATGATATACAATTATTTTTATTTCAACAAACCCAGTTTTCTTTTATGGCCCTAATTTAAAAAAATAAAAATGAAAAGATCATATGGCCTTAAAATGTCAAGAGTTTTGTCTCTCATCCGATAGCCGTGAATATACCCGTTTTGATTTATTATATAGATATTTAAAGAATTATGAAATATATAAAAAAAATACATGTTTCTTTTTTTGTAACTAAATAAACCATTCCTTTTTTATATTAATTAATCAATTCTCACTAATTAATGTGCTTTTTATATTTTCACTAATTGTTATATCTAATTAAGGAATTGTATAATTGTTCAATTATGTAATTAAATTAATTAAGGAAAATTGAGTCAACCTTTTTCTAAAATTGATTTTTTTTTATATTTGTCTTAGTCAACATTTGTTTGTCCACGTCAATATTTTTTTTGTCCTAGGTATATTTTGTTTGTCCTAGTCATAAGTTTGTCCTAGTCAGCCAAAAAGCCGTCCTATTTTATTATATAGATTATCAAAAATAGCAGCTTTTATTGGAAAGTTAATTCCTTCTCTAAAACATGCTTTAAAAACAATTTGTATTCCTCCAACATATATATAACTAATTTTTTCTTTATCCTTTCCCAGTTTTTCTGGTTGTCTATTGATTATATTTCTACTGATTAATAGGATATTTACCTTTCCTCTAGATTCTTCAGTGTTAAGAACGGCTTCAAATTGACAAACTCCATAATAGCAAATATTTTTTTTTTATTAAATCTATCTAAAAAACTTTTTCAAAATAACTCATTATTTTCGAAACTTCCAACCTTTTTAAGTAGTCTTTGATCAATAATGGCTTCTGCCTTATAGTCACATTTATCTTTAGCAAAATCGATAAAGAAATTGAAATTATTACTCGTACTCAATTCCTAATTCATCAGTAGTCTGCTCAAGGTAGTAAAATTCTTCCTCAATTTCAATATCAGAAATATCATTTGTCTCACTAATATCATACTCATATTGTTCTAAGAACATTTTAATTTTAGCATTTTGTTTGTTTTTTATATTAGGACACTCATTAGCATAATGACCTATCTCATTACATGCCCAACATCGACATGTTTTAGCAGTTTTCCCTTGAAGAGTCTTGACCTCTTGAGGAGGTTTTTTACTGGACTTATTTTTCTTAAAAAATCTTTTTGTTTTAAAAGGATTTCTTGGTTTAAAGTTTCTTTTAAAAGTCTTCTTTAGTTTATACTTATTTTTCTTGAAGAATATTTTAGCTTTTCTAGGAAATATATCAGCACATCCAAATTGCTTTGGACCTTCAGAATGATTTTCACAGCAAAGATCAAGTTGATGATTTTTTCTATATAGTTCAGCATTTTTAGCAGCAGCACACCACATTCCTATTTGTCTTTGGGCATAATCCATTCTAGTACCCATAGAATCTTCAGCTTGCCAATTAGGTGTAGATTTATATCCTATCATTAGCTCTCTAGCATATTGAGTAGGTAGTTTACCAAAATAATAGACTTGTTTTTCAACCTCATTGAAGTTAGCCTTATGATAATGTTTAGCAAATTCATTAGTGTATACTTCGAAATAGCACATATTACAAATTCTCATGTTTATCAAATAATTTATTGCATTAATTCTAGTTTTCCTTTGGGTTTCTTTAGCACTTTTGTCCTGAAATTGTCCTAAGAATTCTTTTCTAATAGCATATTCAAATCTACCAATTAATTTTTGAGCATCACCTTCGTTACAAGTAACATCAAGATCTGCAGTGACTATTCCTGTCCTTATTTTATTTTTCGCATGTATCGAAAGATTTATCCACCAATTACTAACGTTTCCTATGAAAGTCATAAGTATCCATTTAGAAAATGCATCTTCTGTTATTTCATCGTTTCCTATCACATTTTTTAATATAGCAACAGTATATAAAGATTTTACCCCTTTTGAAATAACCTTTTCAAGAGCAGTAGCATTTCCCATGTAATTATCTATATTTAGGTAAATTCTATTTTCAGAAATATTTTCTGTCATTGGTTCACTAATCTTTTGTTTAATTAATTCTTTATTAGCTTCGTTAATTCCTTTCCTAAAGTCTTTAAAGGCGGGGTTTCTATTAACATTTTCGAGAAATGTTTCAGAAACAATAGGGGTAGTGAAGCAAGAGGCGTTATTAAGAAAATTTCTAGTAGTTCTTCGAGGAGGATTAATAGGAGGAGGTGTACTAGCACTAGTTTTAGTTTGTTCAACAGGTTGGGTTGTCTGAGCACTTTGTCCTGAAGTTGTTGGGTCAACAGGTTGTCTAACACCACTAGTACTGGTTTTCGTATTCAGAAGAACATTTAATTCTTCTATAATTCCTATATCATCATTATTGTCTAAAGAAACAGTTTTATTATCTTCCGTATTTAAAACATAAGCTCTTCTATATGAAGGTATAGGGAATTCTCTAATTTCTACCCTTTCAGGTTTTAGATTTTCAAACAAAATTTTATTATTGTTTATAGCATTCATAATTTTTTCTTGATTATAAGTGATGATAGCAAGTTCTTTCGGCAACTCTGTATTTTCTTTAATCTTTTCTATAGACATTTATAAAAAATAATCATCAAATGTGTCATCATCAATTGTATAAACAATTATCTCTTTTTCACAACGGTTAATTTTTGCATAATGACTGTTTAAATTATTTAACAGTATCCCTTTTCTCTTTTGTTTTAATTTAGGTAACAATCCTGAATTTCTAAGAGCATAACGAGCTAGGCGAATAAACATGAGAGTTTCTCTGACATATAGGTAGAAGACATATATACATCACGTATTTTAAGTAATCCTATACTATTAGGTCTTTTATCACACTTTTCACAACAAATTTCTTCGTTATAATCAGTCATTGGCTCCGATATCACTTAGGGAGTCAGACTAGCCAACAACGAAAAATTCAACTAGCAATTATCTTTTAATAAAATTAGGCCTCCTATCTGGATCATGATTACCATAAAGTCCAGTGATCAGGCTCTTTATGTAGTAACGAATTTCATATAATAAGTCAAGTTTTCTTGAGTTGCTCAATCTCTTTTCTATAAAAGTATTATTAATAATACTATTTTCATGAATAGCATAATCTCTATCCATCAATTTTTGCATTCTTATTATAGCAGAATTTATTTGATCATAAAATTTATATAAATCTTCTTCAGACCCAATAATACGGTCATCAAAAGCAGGTACAAATTTTTCTAGAAAACTTCGGTCATTCATTTCTTGGATTAAAAATATTAGTTCTCATCTTATTTCTCCGGGCTATACAAGCAACATGTATGGGATCATTCACAAAATATTCAATTCTTATTATATTAGACAAATGTTCTTTTATCATATTTAAGATTTCAATCTTTCTTCTATCACTTTTTCTTTCATTTTCATATTCCCATAGTTCAACAACGCTTGTATTACATCTCCAGATTATTGGTCTTTCATCAATAGTCATGATATAAGCAAATTGTAAAGCACATATCTCGTCATGAAACCTATAAACGCTTTCAAGTCTTCCTAAATCAACAGCTTCAAACACAGGAATAAATCTTCTAACAAATTCTTGTTCATTCATGATGAGAAATGTTAAAAAATGAGGTTTTAATATAAAAGACAGAGTACTCAGTTGCAAAAACTATGTTATAAAACATTAAGCTTCGTGATATGTATATCATTTCCTTACCAAAATTTATCTTATACCTGTAAAGGGTCCACCACGTCTTCTCTTTGAACCAACGATTGTAGCCTCCAAAGGCCACTTCAGTACTCTAGTGTCAATCCAAGATGCCCAAAAACGCACACACAAACGGCTAATAGGGTTGCAGGACTCTAGGCGCAATACCAAGCCTAAATTGCTCTGGGTTCTTATAGAAAACAAAGTATAACTCTCTCAGGTGATATAGGGTAAATACGCCAAGAAAATCATAACACATATTTTTTAAGACTCAAATATTTTATTCCACAATTTATTACAAACTTTCCTCTAAGGAGGAGTTTACGCACACATGTTTATCAAGGGATTAAACATGTAGGTTTTTCTACTTTGTCTAAACCTAGAACATAATGTCCGTTTATATATCCATGGACGTGAGATTACATTTCAAAAATCCAAATTAACAGATAAAGTTTTGGTACAATCTTTTACAAATGCAAACAGTAGGTGGTTACATTTTTCAAAAGATGAACAGTAAAAAGGTGAATAGTAGATTCTCGTCGATGCAAATAGAAAAGTACTGTGACCAACAGAGAATAACATGTGGGTCCCTCTATTATTTTCGGAGTTTTGGATAATCAGTCCTTATCAGCACTGGTCACGGGTTTCGGGTAAGCAAGCCATCCTGGGATATTTTCCCTCATGAAAAAGAAAAATAGTGGACTCATTATCAACGCGAATTTTGTAAGCAAGTTCGAGATTCTTCAAATATTCTTGAAAGAAGTTCTCATGTAGACATCTCAGCATACTATTTTTAGCACTTGAAGACGAAGTAGCGATTTCAGCGAATTTTTTCTCTTGAACAACAAGGTGTTGTGGCGGTTTTATGAATGGAACGAATTTTTGAACAAGGGGGCTGGGAACTGTGATGGTTTCCTTTGCCTTCATCATTTGATCAATGTACTGATTTGGTGAACGGATAAGAGTAGCACTTTGCAGATCATTGACAATCTGACTTTTCTAAGTTTTGGAATTCTCAATATTACCTTTTGAAGTATTGGATGAGACGTCATCCTTTTTAACACTAGAGACTTCACCTTCCATGTTTCCATCATTTTAGCAGTGCTGATTTCAAATTTGTAAATCAATTCTTCAACGGCACTTAAGAAATAGTGTCCTTGCGAACAATACTTCTTAATAGATTCAATAACACTTTGGGAATCAAAATTGAATCTTTATCAGCTTCCATGGCCTTCCCTCCTCGCCTCTAAATATCTAGGTATTCAATGCGCTATGTAATGCTCAACTACCACTTTGAAGCATAATATAACATTTTTCCCTTGCATTCTTACTCTCACACTGGAGGGACCTCACCGTGCACAACTCCGGTGGGTGTTTGTGCAGGTACCAGCTCGAAACATTAGCTCGAATTTTAAAAGAATTGACTGTTGACCACGAGACGCTCAAAGAACTTCGAACTCCGAACTCAGAACCTCCGTTTCAGCAAGAAACGTACCCGTGTACTCTGACTAGACCAATTGGAGATGTTAACTTTTGGACACCAACAACATTTATCAAATTATATTTTTGATCCTTTAAGGTCAACATTTGTTTCAGCAAATCGAAAATATTGTTAATAATTTTTATGGAAAATGAGTTGTTTTCGACACCGGTGTCCCCCCTACTTGGTTTCGTTTTCAACATATAGTTTCGGCATTCTTATTAAAAAAGTAAAAAAAAAATATATATAAATCCAAAAAATAGAAAATAGAAAAAGAAGATTGAAGTCATGCCCAATTGCGAAATCGGGAATTTTTTGGGGGGAAGGGGGGGGGGGGATTTTGTTTGAAAATCAGGATTTCGGGAAAATTTTAAAAGTTTAGGGCTTGAAAGTATAATTATTTAAAACTCTTGAATGTTGAAATTAAGAGAATCCAATGGCCTACTTCAACTTGGAAATACAATGTGGAGAAGTTTTGCAAAGCATACGGACACGTTTAGTCACATGATCACGGTAAAAATTAAATAATTTGACTTTTTGGGTTTTCTTTTTCTCATGACTGAAAAAAAAAAAAAAAACATTTCTAAGGATGAACCAAATTCAACTCATACCAAAAGTTAAAAATAATAATAAAAAAAAAAAAAAATTCAAAGTTATTCCTGTTTTATAAGTAGAATCTTATTAGCAAATTCCCCTCAACTTTTTGCAAACCCACTGAATTTTATTTGTTTTATAATATTCCACTAAAAAATTTAAAATATCAAAAAATAACTATAACTGATATGTCACTTGTAAAAAAATTAATAAATATATAAAAAAAAATCGCAAAAACTAACCTTTCTTATATTCCACTCATTATTATTTTCTTTAATAATATTCTACTAAAAATTTTAAAATTCAAAAAATAAATTTAAATAACATTCCAATTGTAAGCAAAACATTTCTTGATTGCAAGTCCTACAAAAGTGGTTTGTCTCTCTAGGTTACGTTAATGTAACAAAAGTATACCAACTTTAAAACAACAAATAACCTTCATTTTAAAACAACAAAAATTCTTATTAGAAGTTATCCTAATTTTTTCTCTTAGCAATTTCTAGTAATTTTTTTTTTTCATAATAATTCCACCTAATATTTAAATATTTCACTGAATATTCATTTCTTGTTATATTTCACTGTTTTTTTTAATATAAAAATTAACAATTTAACAACATTCGTTGAAACTCGACTTTACCAATTAAAAATAATTTTCAATTTATTTTTTCACAAAATCACATGTATTTTTGTGGGGTTTATTGAACTAAAAATATTCGCTTTTTAACTCCTAAATATATTGATGTGCCATATAATGGGGTACTCTAACTCGTAGCATTCTAATTGGTGTGTGTGTATATATATATATATATGTTTGGAGGTGTTAAAGAAAAAGTTAGGTTCAAATTCTTGAAAAAATAATAGACATGCCTTAGGAAAAAAAAAAAAAGTTAAAATACCATCACAAGATTGGAGAAACTAACGATTAAGTTGGGGAAAAAAAAATAGAACAAAATTTTAATAAAATTGGTTTCTCTCTTCTTGCACCCGATGTTCTAACGAAGTTGGACTCCTGTTGCAGACTGAATCACAGAGTTCAAGATGCTACGATCTCAATTCATTCCATCTAATGTGAAGTACTTCAAAACCTCCCTTGGGCATATCAAGGAAAAATCCCAACCCTGAACTCTTCTTGAACAACTGAGAAATAAGTACAAACTCAATTGTAATGTCCCATGCGGCACATTTGTAAGACCCCGATTTCTTACGTGTGTCATTTTATTTTCATTTTAGAGCATTTAGAAAATTACGGGGTAAAAATGGAGTTAATTGAAAACCTAATTAAAAGTTTTTGGGTGAATTAAAAATTTAGAAATATTTATTCTAAATTTTGGGATTCAAATTGTCACTTAAATTCTAAACTAAAAATTTTAAGGGTTCAAATTGCGATTTAAGGAAATTGTAAATAGTACATTGGGCTAAAATAAGGATGTAAAGAAGTTAGGGGGAGAAAAGAGTAATAAAATAAAAGATTTTTTTAAACACATATATAACATATACATATGTGTGTGTGATGTGTTTGCCGGCCGAATTGTGAACCGAAACAGAGAGAAGAGTGAGACCAACGACGTGGCAAGGTTAGATCAAGCAATCCATCCACTTATTTCATGCATATAAATACCCATGCACGAACATCATGAATGAAGATCTTAAAAGGGAGAAAATCTGAAGAAATTTCAGAAAAATCTAGAGAAGAGAAGGAGGATCGGAGGGAGTCGTCGGGTGTTCGTGATCGACGGTAGGAGGGGATTTGGTTCTAATCAGCCGGCGACTGTGGGTGTGAGAGGGTGTAATTATAGTTGTTGTGTTCAGACGTGAGGGTGTATAGGGTTGCTGTTCGGGATCGCTGACGGTGGACGGTTCTCCGGCGAACAGTGTGTTTCGGGTACAAGGGTGTGTGTGCATGTGTGTGTTCTGATTCAATGTGCATGTGAGTGGGGTGATCGTCGGTGAGATATATGGGTGGTGGTCGCCGGAGTTGGCAAGGAGAGAGGAGAGATAGAGGATCGGCGGTGACGGGTTCGGTTGCCGCCGTTGGTGAGTTCGTCATCGTTCCTTCGGCGATTGTGCATGTGTGGGTATGGGATGTATTCGGCGTTGTGTGTGCGTGTGCATGAACGTTGACAGTGAAGATCAGCGGGAGGAGTGAGAGCTTGGCCGACGTTGAGGTGGTCCGACGGGTGCTCCAAATCGAAACGGAACAGAAAAAGAAAAGAAAGAAGGAAGGAAGAGAAAAAAAAATAAAAAAAAAAAGAGAAGAAAAAAGAGAAAGGAAATTACAAAAACAACCCCAATAAAATTCAAAATCCATCTCGCAGCCCGTGAATGTTTCGGAACAGGTAACATTTTCATCGGATATTATTATCGATTGAATTAAATGGTTGAGCATTAAGATTCTTCGCATTCGTAATAGGAATTGTCATGATCGTAATAACATTTTTATAATCGCTAATTTTAACAAACAGGTACAGTAAACTTAACGGAGCGAAATTAAACGAATAATAATTTTTTTGTAATAAAATGTGTGGAATGGGAAAATTATGAATAATTAGGACCTGCATTCATCTAATTAGATTATTTTAAATATGATATTAATTTAGGCCCTATTTCTATTAGGTTTGCAGGCACCAGAGTTTCGGTAGAGAGTAGTCAGTAAAAGCTTTTGGGAGCGGTTTATGAGGTGAGTGTACTGTCTTCTTACCAAACTATTTTTCTATGTATATATATGATGAAATATGTGTTTACTTAAACTATATGAGTTTATAAAAAATTGTCACGTCCTGTCCCGAAATCCTGACATCCCGGGCTGGCGTGACGACATTAAAACATCACCGGAAACAACCAACCAACCATCTATTACACGACACTATGCATATATATAAATAAACCATTATCTATATGAAGTTATACATATTTTTGTTATGGGAACACACTCGTTCTCCAAATAGACTAACAACAAAAATATAATACCATGAAACCCCTCACAGGTTCGACTCGGAAAATTCATCTCAACCCTCCACACGACTCCATTGTAGGACTCTACTTAGCGCTAGTAGGGGACTGACTCCTAACTTCTTTACCTGCGAGTGTACTGCCTTCTTAGTAAAAATATTTTTAATAATAAAACTCATTCTACAACATCTAAATGGATCAAGCGTAAGTATATAAATACAACATAACTCGTAAAATCTCTGATATAAAAGCAGGGAAAATAAAGCCGTATAATTAAGTTCCATTCAACTCCAACTAATATAAAAATCATACTAATCACCATGATAATAAATATCAATCAGGCCATTATACGTGAAACACCATATCTCGAGCACCCATCTCAAATACACTTTTTAAACACACAACTCAAACACACACACTGACCAGTCCTAGTGATCGTTTTAACCTCACGATCGGGAGTTTGCAACGGTACCATACCATCCATAGAATAAGCGTTCCTACGAACACCCATTACTCCACCGAAGCGGATAATCACTGTGCAGTATAAATGTCTAATATCACTCTGCCGAAGCAGATAAACATCACTCCGCCGAACTAGATAACATCACTCCACCGAAGCGGATAACATCACTCCGTCGAAGCGGATAACCTCACTCTACCGAAATAGATAAATACTATGGTATCGTCAAATCAAATACAGTATCATCGAATCACAACTCAATAAATATCATTTACTCAATATCTTCCAATCACCACGTCTATTTCTTTTCCTCAAAACTCACTTTTAAATCCAAAAATCATATTTCACACTTTCTTTTAAAAAAAACGTCTGATTTTATTAAAACCACTTTTTCACCCTTTATTTTTAGAAAACTAGATGTTTTCTATTTTTCTTTTAAAAAAAACACCATCTGATTTCACCAAATCCAACAAAAATTCATTTTCAACTTCATTTCGAAAACCATCGAAATCTTCCGAAAACCCCATTTACCAATTCACCCAAATCCCGCTTGATCCATATCATTTATAAACTCATATAGTTTAAGTAAACACATATTTCATCATATATATACATAAAAAAATAGTTTGGCAAGAAGACAGTACACTCACCTCATGATCCGCTCCCAAAAGCTTTTACTGACTACTCTCTACCGAAACTCTGGTGCCTGCGAACCTAACAGTAATAGGGCCTAAATTAATATCGTATTTAAAATAACCTAATTAGATGAATGCAGGTCCTAATTTTTCATAATTTTCCCATTCCCCACATTTTATTACAAAAAAATTATTATTCGTTTAATTTCGCTCCGTTAAGTTTATTGTACTCGTTTGTTAAAATTAGCGATTATAAAAATGTTATTACAATCACGAAAATTACTATTACAAATGCGAAGAATCTTAATGCTCAACCATTTAATTCAATCGATAATAATATCCAATGAAAATGTTACCTGTTCCGAAACGTTCACGGGACGCGAGATGAATTTTGAATTTTATTGGGGTTGTTTTTGTAATTTCCTTTCTATCTTTTTTTTTTTTTTTTTTCCTTCTTTATTTCTTTTCTTTTTCTGTTTTGTTTCGGTTTGGAGCACCCGCCGGACCACCTCAACGCCGACCGATCTCTCACTCCTCCTGCCGATTTTCACCGTCAACGTTCATGCACATGCATACACAATGCCGAATACATCCTATACCCACACATGCGCAATCACCGGAGCAACGACGATGAACTCACCAACAGCGGCAAACGAACCCGTCACCGCCGATCCTCTCTCTCTCCTCTCTCCTTGCCAACTCCGGCGACCACCACCCATATATCTCACCGACGATCACCCCACTCACATGCACGTTGAATCAGAACACACACATGCACACACACCCCTGTAGCCGAAACACACTGTTCGCCGGAGAACCGTCCACCGTCAGCGATCCTGAACAGCAACCCGACACATCCTCACGTTTGAACACAACAACTATGATTACACCCTCTCACACCCACAGTCGCCAGCTGATCAGAACCAAATCCCCTCCTACCATTGATCACGAACACCCGACGACTCCCTCCGATCCTCCTTCTCTCTCTCTAGATTTTTTTGAAATTTCTTCAGATTTTCTCCCTTTTAAGATCTTCATTCATGATGTTCGTGCATGGGTATTTATATGTATAAATAAGTGGATGTATTGCTTGATCTAACCTTGCCACGTCGCCGGTCTCACTCTTCTCTTTGTTTCGGTTCACAATTCGGTCGGCAAACACAGCACACACACACATATGTATATGTTATGTATGTGTTTAAAAAAATCTTTTATTTTATTACTCTTTTTTCCCCCTAACTTCTTTACATCCTTATTTTAGCCCAATGTACTATTTACAATTTCCTTAAATCGCAATTTGAACCCTTAAAATTTTTAGTTTAGAATTTAAGTGACAATTTGAATCTCAAAATTTAGAATCAATATTTCTAAATTTTTAATTCACCCAAAAACTTTTAATTAGGTTTTCAATTAACTCCATTTTTACCCCGTAATTTTCTAAATGCTCTAAAATGAAAATAAAATGACACACGTAGGAAATCGGGGTCTTACAACCCTTCCCTCCTAAAAGAAATTTCGTCCCGAAATTTTATTACCTTAATCGAACAAATGCAAGTATTTTTTCTCATGTCGTCCTCACGCTCCCATGTCGCCTCTTTCATTACATGAATGTGCCATAACACTTTGACTAATGGGATCATTTTGTTCGCAACGCCCGATTTTTACAGCTTAGAATTTGGACTGACTCCTCAACGTATGTCAAATCTTCTTCTAATTCGATCGGTTACGAAGCCAACACTTGAGATTTGGCACATATTTGCAGAACATCGATAGGCTGTCGCGCCAACCCGTTCTAAAATCTCATATGGTCCGGTATACCTTGGACTTAATTTTCCTTTCTTCTCGAACCTCATTATGCCCTTCTAATGGGATATACGCAAACCACATGATCGCTTACTTTAAAATCCAACTCTCGCCTACGCTTGTCCGCATAACTCTTTTATCGACTCTGAATAGTTTTTCAATATTTCCTAAGTTACCTTTACTTTATCTGTTGTTCTTTGGGCGATATCCAGCATCAGTAATTTCATTTCTCACACCTCAGTTCAACAAACTGGGGTTCTGCATCTTCTACCATACAACGTTTCATACAGGGCCATTTCGATTGCCGAATGATAGCTGTTATTGTAGACAAATTTCATCAATGTCAAATGATCATCCCAACTACCAGGAAATTTTCGAACACATCCCCTCAATATCTCCTCCAACGTCTAAATTGTACGCTCTGATTGCCCGTCCGTCCGAGGATGGAAAACGGTGCTATACTTCAGCTTGGTACCCAAAGCAGTTTAGAGATTTGACCAGAACCTCGAAGTAAATCTCGGATCTCTGTCCGTCACTATAGAAACTGGTGCACCATGTAACCGAACAATCCCGTCAATATACAATTAGGCATACCTCCTAAGAGTATGTCGTCTTTATAGTCGAAAAAATGAGTAGACTTGGTAAGCCTATTAATGATCACCCAGATGGAATTATGCCTCTTTTTTTTTTTTCCTTTTTTTTTTTTTTTTTTTTTTTTTTTTTTTTTTTTTTTTTTAGTATGGGGTGATTCCGAAACGAAATTCATCGTAATATGCTCTCATTTCCACTTTAGAATAGGTCAAGGCTGAAATAACCCAACTGGACGTTGATGCTCAATCTTAACTTGCTGACAAACAAGACACTTGGCAACAAATTCTACGATTTCCCGATACATTCTGGTACCGCCTAGATGCATCGCGTATGTTGAGCTATGCGCTTCTTCCAAAATATCGTTCTTCAAACTGGTGTCGTTAGGCACACACAATCTATTTCCCATCATCAACACTTCATCGCTCTCCCTGACATGAAAATCCGCTCTGTGACCATTTCTCACTTCATCTCGAATCTTCTCCAATTGAACGTCTGACTTCTAAGTTTCGATAATATGATTAATCAATGTCAGTTTCAAATTCAAAGTCGCAAGCAATGCAGCTGTCTGACCAACCGCTAACTGAACTCACAACGATCTTAAATCTACATATAGGTCAGTATGAGCGGCTCTTATGCACGCGATCGAACCCGCCAATTTCTGACTCAACGTATCCACTACAACATTACTTTCCCCAGGTGATAGTGGATAGTGAAAACATAGTCTTTAATCAACTCTATCAAACGTCTCTTCCTCAAATTTAATTCCTTCTAAGTAAACAAATATTTCAAACTTTGGTGGTTGGTGTAAATTTTACACGTCTCGCCATACAAGTAGTGTCTCCAAATCTTTAAGGCAATTATAATCGCTGCCAGCTCCAGATCATGCGTCGGGTAATTTTGCTCATGATTCTTCAGTTGTCAAGGTGCGTATGTGATTACATGACCATTTTGTATCAGAACATATCCTAGCCCTTGGTGGGATGCATCACTATATATCACAAAACTACCCCTTCTGTCAAGAGGGATAGTATTGGTGCCGATGTCAATCTACTCTTCAACTCCTGAAAACTCTATTCACATTTGTCAGTCCACTCAAATTTGGATTCCTTGCGAGTCAAACGAGTCAACGGGGCCGCTATAACAGAGAATCACTACACAAATCATCGATAGTGACCCGCTAATCCTAAAATGCTTGGAACTTCAATCACATTTCTCGGGTTTTCCCACTGAACAACAACTTCTACTTCCTTCAGGTCTACCTGAATACCATTCTTCTGAAATAACATGCCCCAAAGATACTACCTGATCTAGCCAAAATTCACATTACTGAATTTCGCCTACAACCGCTTCTCCCGCCATGCCTACAACATAAACTGAAGATGCTCTGCATGCTTGTTTCTGTTTTGGGAATATATCAATATATCGTCAATAAATTTGATAATAAATTGATCCCGATAAGGTTGGAAGATTCAATTCATCAAGTCCATGAAGGCAGCAGGGTATTTATCAATCCGAAGGGCATAACCAAAAATTTATAGTGTCCATATCTCGTAGGGAACGCCATTTTTGCCACATAACTGTCTCTGACTTCCAATTGGTGATACCCCGATCGAGGATCTATTTTGGAAAACGCTTTAGCCTTCTGGAGCTGGTCAAACAAATCGTCAATCCTAGGCAACGGATATTTATTACGAACGGTCACCTTATTCAACTGTCGATGGTCGATATACATTCTCAACGTGACATTCTTCTTCTTCACGAACAACACTGGGATTCCCCATGGGAAAACACTGGGTCTTATAAACCCACGATCTAATAAATCTTGTAACTGCACCCTCAATCCTTTCAACTCAGTAGGCGCCATACGATAGGGTGGAATAAATATAGAAGCAGTTCTAGGAAGTAACTTGATTGTGAATTCCATCTCTCTATCTACTGGCAACCTTGGCAATTCATCTAGAAACATGTCGGGAAAAAAAAAATCTCTGACCACTAGAATATCTGCTATCAAAACATCTCTCTGATTTGTGCCCATTATGTGCGCAAGGTATCCCTGACACCCTTTTTGCAATAATTTCCTGGCTTCTAGGGCTGAAATCAGACTAACAGGAGTGATAATTCTGTCTCCCGAGAATACAAATTCTGGCTCGCCTGAGATTTGAAAGATTACTTTTTTCTTGAAACAATCCATCGTGGCATGATAGCCAAACAACAAATCCATATCCAGTATTATATCAAGATCGAAAATATTCAAGGGTATTAGATCTACCGACAATTTCCTTACCACCACTACAAAGTGAACTATATTTGTTCGCACTAACTATTAACACGGACTCATAGTTCTCGGCTACTTCCCATACATCATTCTCTATTAATTCTCGCTGCGTTTGCCCATTTCGTATAACTTTTAAATTTGCTCGCCCGACTACCTAAAACGTATTTCCAAAGTAATCCCTTTCTAGATTAGTCTACATCTTGTCTTTTCCGTTTTTACCAAATCAGATCTAATTTCATACCGCCAACTGGTCGTCTCTCTCTGCTTTAACCATATGAGCCTCCATCGTTAATAAAATCACGAGCACACCCACACATTATGATAGAATCTGCATATCTTAAATAGTAGCGCAGTGTGTCGTGTAATTGCATAAATAAAATGTTGTCTACCAAGTCAATTCAATGAATAACTTAACATTGGACGAAATAAGTGTACTTTGCCACACTGTTGGTTTAACAATAAAAATATTATGTACTATCGACAGGGAATCCCAATGTCAAATACTACTAATAGAATTACTTATCAGTTATAATTTAATATTCCAACCACTAGCACCCCCACAATCGCGATTCACCCAATACTACTACCAACCACACTACCCGAACCCCCAACTGGAAGTATCACAACTTCACCCCCCCCACTAATTACCAACAAGACAAATAACCATGCACGATGTCAATGTACCATCTAATGCAATGCAATAACTATCACTCACATGCTTAACCCACCTATCGACACCCTATCTCAAAGTCCCCTACTGACTAGATGACTGTCACATCTTCCTATCTCATGATCCTCTATTGACACAACTACTAGAAAGTCTACAGAACCTATAACCTAGGCTCTGATACCAAAATTGTCACGTCCCGTCCCGAAATCCCGACATCCCGAGCTGGCGTGACGACATCAAGACATCACCGGAAACAACCAACCAACCATCTATTACAAGACACTATGCATATATATAAATAAACCATTATCTATATGAAGTTATACATATTTCTATTATGGGAACACACTCGTTCTCCAAATGTACTAACAGCAAAAATATAATACCATGAAACCCCTCACAAGTTCGACTCAGAAAATTCATCTCAACCCTCCACACGACTCCTTCGTAGGACTCTACCTAGTGCCAGTAAGGGACCGACTCCTAGCTGCTTCACCTGCGAGTGTACTGCCTTCTTAGTAAAAATATTTTTAAATTTTTAATTGACCCAAAAACTTTTAATTATGTTTTCAATTAACTCCATTTTTACCCCGTAATTTTCTAAATGCTCTAAAATGAAAATAAAATGACTATATGTGGGAAATCGGGGTCTTACAGCATTGGTCTAGTAATTTTTGGACCGAATCCGTGGTATAAAATTTATATTCAAAGGTATTACTAGTTGCCCAGATAATACTTTATAAATCACAATCATTGTAATATTTTCAATGTGAGATCTCATAATATTGCCCTAATTTTGGCCCAGTTCATCCTTTTGGATAGTAGTGTAGATGACAACCCATAAGAGGACACAGAGCAACCAATAAGCCAACACAGGGCAACCCATAAGCCGACATAGGGCAACCCATAATCCGACACAGTTACCTAGCTCGGGACCTCTATCTCTCTCCAAATCCTTTACTCCTTTATCAACACCACCACGATACTATTTTTGGATCAGAGTTGGCTTTGACATCATTTGTGATGCCACATGTGGCCCATTGGCATAGTAACTTTTGAACCAAATTCATGTGGCTCAAAACGCTTAAGTCAATGTATTACTAGTAGCCCATATGGTACTCTATATATAAAATAATTTTTTCTAAAACTTTTGATGTGAGATCTCACATAAACTTTATAAATAATAACCAATATAGAATACATTAAAAAATCGAATAGAATATCTTAATAATAAGATGTATACAAACAAATAAAGAATGATTTTTAAACTTTTGGAAACAAAAAGAGGAATAATCGAATGAAGAAAATCAATCCTAGAACCTTTCAACATCGGCATTCGGTGGGAAAACCTTTGATAATCAGTACAATAATTATAGATCACATACTTTTGTTGCACCCATCTAAGTTTGTTTCGGCCCCTGGCATCAAGTCTTTTGTTTTGTCATGGCCCTTGCCTCTGCATTGAATGAATTTGAACCACAAGATGAACCAGAGGACGTCTTAACGCATGCATTGGCATTAAAATTCCTAGAGGAGGCAGTGAAAGGCATTTGAGTCCAGTCGGCCTTGACCCGACCACCTTGTATTGCCCAATCATCTACGTTCCAAAGACTCGAACATATCTTCATTGGTTGGCTTTTGGGGAACGAAACACCCATTGCCTCTTCATTGTTGAATACTCTAATTGGAATGTCATCCACCAAGAAACTGAAGAAAAAAAAAAAAAAAGGTTAGTTTCAGAATAACATGGGTAAAACACATTTTTACTGATTACTCTAACAAAAAATAGACAAAAATCAGTCAATTGAACCAAAATAATATGAAAAATAAACTTTAGGACAAATATCACAACAGAGACCAAAACTAGACTATATCAAACTTTAAAGGGGCAAAGTACGATTTATCCGACTAATAAGTTTTATTTAGTGGTAGAATAAAACGGTTTGAAATTACATGAAGAGATAAATGGATTGTGAGTTTTAAATACTTACATGATTTGTTGAGAGTTCTAAACTGATGGAGAAGGTGTGAAATGAAGAGGTCGGGTCGAACCAGAGGTGAAATTGTTTCTCTTTGCCTCCTTTCCCCTGTGCAAATACATTTGTATGGACTGTGTAAGGTTTCGTGGAGACGTTTCCCAAATACTATAAATCAATCTCATCGTGCGCTGGTCCTTGCGACGATAACTGTAAAAAATAAACAATATTAGCTGTTGAAAATCACGTGGGATTGTGGAATGCTGTTAAGATATTTCAACACTAATAATGAATCGACGTAGGACAACAATCTAATATATACATGTTTTAGTCATTAGCATTGAGTTTAGGAAAAATGTAGTGACGGTTCCTGCAGAGTTGCCAGGAACGAGCTTGAGCTAGAGATCGAAGCGGCCGAAGAGATACTCATTCTTGGATTGGAGGCCGGAGCCCGAGAATTTATCCAGAGAGAGAGTCAAAAGTCGGCCACTTTCGAGTATTTTGCCACGATGATCGCCCTAAGTGATGTCCACATCATGGTAGAAATTGGCTGTCGCGACTGAAAGGGAAGTCCCTATGATGATTAGTAGTGAGAGAAGAAGAACCATAACTGAAGAAGCTCTGCAACAATATGCCATTTTTAGAGAGCGAGATTTGTTTGGGTGTGTTAAGATAATTAAGAAGTGGGAGGAGAATCATGAATTGATATTATGAAAAGTGATACACATATAATACAATGATATACACGTATTTGCCCCAAAAAGAAACTAGTAACCAGTGGTTGAACGTCTGTCGGTGGAGTCTCCAGCCCAATCGGCATCAGAATAAGCTTATAAAATAGGAGCAGACTGAGTTGAGAAATGAAGACCATGAAATAATGTACCCATGACATACCGAAGAATGCAAAGAACAGTAGAATAATGGGTGGTCCGAGGAGCGAACAAGAACTGGCTAACCTCTGATGAACGACATAGGCAATGTCAAGGCAAGTGACAGTGAGGTATACAACACTTCGAACCAGTTGACGATATAGAGTGTCATTTTGAAGAGGTGAACCATCAAGTAGGGTAAGTCTGACATTCGACTCGAGAGGAGTAGTGGCAGTGGTTGAGTTAGTGATCCCAGCCTTGGAAAGGAGATCCGTGGAATATTTGGCCTGAGAGAAAAAATATCCATCAAAACCCGATGAGACTTCAAGACCAAGAAAAGAGATGAGCCACGCCAAGGTTTTTCATCTCGAATTGGCCACTTAGAAACTTTTTGAGTTTAGAAATGTCGCGTATATCATCTCTAGTGATAACCATATCATTCACGTATAGTAAAAGAAAGATAATATCATTAGCAATATGGTGAATAAACAGAGCCAAATCATGAGCACTAAGTGTGAATCTAAACTGATGAATAGTAGTACTGAATTTTGTAAACCAGGCACGTGGAGCTTGTTTCAAACCATATAGAGCACGACGAAGGCGATAAACTTTATTTCGAGGAACAGCCAAGCCAAGAAGGGTATGCATATATACTTCCTCAAAAAGATCGCCATTAAGAAATGCATTTTTGACATCCATTTAAAAATAAAGTCCATTTTCGAATGGCGACGACGGCAAGTAGTGTACGGACAGATGTTAGCCTCGCCACTGTAGCAAATGTCTCTTCATAGTCAATACCATATTCCTGAGCAAATCCCTTGGCAACAAGTCAGGTTTTATATCGTTCAACAAAACCATCAGAAAGCGTATTGATCTTAAATACCCATTTGCACCTAATAGGAGTTTTTCCAGGGGGTAGAGCTACAATATCCCAGGTATGAGTTTTGGCGAGGGCCTGAAGTTCTTCGTCCATTACTTTCTGCCAAAGAGGATTAGTACTAGCCTCATTATAGGATTGAGACTCATGCAGATGAAGTATGGTGGAAAAATAATTAAAATCAGAAAGGTAATGTGGAGGATGAGTTACCCTGGTAAAGCGACGAGGGTGATCTAGGGCGTGGGTATCAACAGAAGGCAGTACAGGATCATTGAGGGTCGACATGTCAAATGACCATAAGGAAGAAAATATTTGATGTTCCCAAAAGACGACATGTCGTGAGATACGAAGGGTTTTAGAAATAGGATCTCAGCACCGATACCCTTTATGTTCGATGCCATATCCAAGAAAATAACACAGACTAGCCCTTAGATCCAGTTTGCTGTGTTCATGTGGTTTGAGAAGAATAAAATAAGCGCAACCAAAGACTCTGAGTTTAGAGTAATCAGGAGTTTTACCAAAAAGACGTTTAAATGGAGACTGGTTTTGGATTGTAACGGAAAGGGACACGGTTTATTGTGTAGATAGCCGTGAAGGCAACCTCACCCCAAAAATGCTCAGGATATGATTAAGAAATGAGCAGAGCACGAACTGTGTCAAGAATATGTCTATGTTTGCATTCGGCTTGTCCATTTTGTTAGGATGTACTAAGACACAAATGATGGGAGAGCGTGCCATTTTTGCGAAGTAGGTTAACAAAAGCACGATCCTTGTATTTCATTGCATTATCTGAGCGAAAAACTTTGATATTTCTTGAAAATTGGCTTTGAACCATGGAAAAAAACTCAGAATATATTTGGAATAGTTCGGATCGATGTTTCATAAGAAACAACCATGTATATCGATAGTAGTCGTCCACAAAGATAACAAAGTAGCCAACCATCGAGGCATGAGGAAAAGGCCCCCAAATATCAGAATAAACTAGATCAAACAGTGCAAGGGAAATAGATTGACTCTATTTGAAATGTAGGGCTGGTTGTTTGGCAAGTTGGCAATAGGATACATTTAAAGGACTCATGTTGAACTGAACCTAACTAACCACTAGAGAGAAGCGATTTTAATCGGCTAGATAAAGTGTGGCCTAACCGAGCATGCCAAAGTTGGAAGGGTGAGAGAGACACTGGTGTTTGTGGAGATAAGGATGAGGAAGATGATACTGGCAGTAGTGGTGAGGTTGCATAGGTTGATAAATGGATATTTGGTTGTGGTGATGATGGAGTTGGAGATGGAAGGTGTAAACTGGTAAGTTCAAATAGGCGTCCAACCTTACAACCAGTCCCAAGAGTTTCTCCTGTCTGAGGATCCTGTACACTGATAACTACTATTAGAAAATATGACTTCAAATCCCAATTCACAAAGTTGCCCAACAGACAAGAGATTTAAGGTGAGTTTTGGAATCAAATATGTGTCAGGAATAGAAAGATGAGAAGTAAAAACCTGACTGGTATATGTAACAGGCATTTGAGAACTATCAATAGTATAAATACTGGGGATATTCATCGCAGATAGTTTGGTTGAAAAAATATTGGGATCAGATGTCATGTGATTACAACAGGCAGAATCAAAGAACCAAGATGAATTACTTGTAGTAAGTGAGCAGGGGAAAGATTTGTACCTAGTACCACTTTTAGGAGAAGATATGAAGGAAGAATGAGGCTAAATCGGTAATAGAAATGGTGACAGTAGATGAGGTAGGGTCTGAACCCTCTTTGGCATTGAAAATGAGCGAAGAACCCATAGACATTGTTGTTGAACCTAGAGAAGCTGTTGTCACGGATGGATTCAGAATTCCAAAATTATCCATGAACCGGTATTAAATCTTCAAGGACCAGGTGAAAATCAAGTGAACAGGTGTAGGAACCACACGGATATAACAGAAAGTATATTCTGTGAGTCTCAAATCACAAAACAGAAGCCAGAAACAGAATTAGAACGTCGAAAAACCCTAGAAAGTGGTCCAAGTTTGAGGAAAATCGGTCTAAAAATTGCCGAACTAGTCCAAGAAAAATTTCACAAACAAACCAATGACGTGGCCGAGATTTGATGATTGGAATCCGACGTGGCGATGATCAACGCTGGTCAACGATGACATGGAGGACACGTGGCAATAAAATTCTCCAGGACGTTGACGTGGCGTTTAGGTGGCGCTGATGTGGCGCTTAGGTGGACATTGATTGGGCTGCTGACTAGATTTAGGGCTGATACGACATAGCTGGTTTGAACAAGGCGTGTGGATCAAACGCGAATAAAGAGCTAACCCTTTGTGCTACGCGTGAGGGTGCATGTGGCGTCGGAATGGAATTATTTTTGCGTAGTTTGAATCGTCTCGTTGAGACAGTTCCGATGGTATATTGTGGAATTGATTTGGAGCCTTGGTTGAGGTTATAGATCTCAAAATCCGAGACGGCGAAGGGTGGTGGTACTACAGGCTGTTGACGGCGTATGAGAGCACGTGTGATCTCCAGTGGCTGTGATTTTGGTGGCGTTGTGTTTGTCTTTGCAAGATGAAGATGGTGGCATGATGGTTGTTGATCCTGGAGAAAGAATGAAGCCTACAGTAGCGACGAAAGTCTTGGGAGAATAAAGGCGACGGCGACGGAAGCTTTAGGGTTGCAAAATTTTTAGAGAGAACAGGTCCAAGAACGACTTGCTCTGATACCATGTTAAGAGGTTCCAACTTAAAATCATATGATCCTAAGTGGAGAAACTCCTTTGATTTATATAGTGGCTTGGGAACTTTCAGATGAGCGATGTGGAACAGGAATCTAACACCCGCTTTGAGTGCAACCCCCGATTTGTACGATTGATTTGATTACGAGAGAATGATGAGAAATGTGCAATCACTGGCTTGAAGAAATGATTTGACTACGAGAGAATAAGAGACCCATAACCTTGACTCCGATACCATGTTAAGATAATTGAGAAGTGGGAGAAGAATCATGAATTGATATTATGAAAAGTGATACACATATAATACAACGATATATACATATTTGTAGAGAAAGTGAAGACTAGGGTTTTGCCCTAATAGGCCACATGGATCAATCCCATATAATACATTAACAGGGGTGGTATGTTAGCAATTCTTCATCCTTTATATAGGTGGTGTTTTTGTGAGCCGTCCCATGTTTACTGGGAAGTAGGAAGCATCCAGGAGAATGAATGCAAATGGGAAATTGTTTTTAGGTGGATTTCCGCGTCTTATTTTCATGTTTTCTACTTTGGGCCGAGGATACAGCTATCACTTGTTGCATGGAAGAGAATTCTATAATTGGGAAAGTTCTCGTAATGTCTCTAACAAAAAAAACACAAAAAAAGGAGAAGAAGAGGATAATTACATTTTTGGCCCTTATATCATAGAATGAGTATTTGTGTGGATCTGAGATTTATCAAATTACACATTTAATCTTTAAATTTATATTTATCATCACGATCATTTGTATTTTCATCCGTACAATCATTCGATAACCATTATTTTCTTAAGTTGATTTGCCCTTTTAAGTTAAAAAATTTAATGGGTAATGTTGATAAATCATCAATATTTGATATGAAATCACAATGGTAGAACATTAATTTCTCAAAATATCAAAAATTTGTCTTACCTTATCTTTAAAAAAACATAAAGATTTTTTTTTCATGATTTTTTATAAATAAAATAGAACATTCAGACTTAAAATTGGTTGGATTTAATTGGACATAAGATACCTGTCTTCGGATAGACGTCTTGGGGGTGTCTAACACCTTTCATGAGTGTAACGAACTCCCAAACCCTTCTAAAATGAATATTTGATCGGATTGCATTTTTCAGAGTCAATTTTTTACTTAGGTCATTTTCTAAAATTATTTTTCTCCAAGTCTGATGACCAAGCACACCATCTAAACTTATTGACAGGTGACAACTTATTTTTTCAAAATTTTGACTTAATTTCTTTTATGAGAAAAACAGGCGCATAAAAAAAAAAAAAACTCTCATTACATGTATTACCAAAAGTGCATTTCATCCCTCTCATAAAAATCTGGGGCATCAACATATCCTTCTAATAAAGATATTTTTATCATTTCATCAATCTACTAAATCTAAGATATTTTTCGAGCTTCTCTTTCTCATTTTCAAGACAAAAAAGTATTAAAAAAATATTAGGAAACACTATCTTACATTTAATGGAGTAATAAAATGACAAAAATATCTCAATTAGGTCCATGCTAAGCAGAGTCTATTTCTTATCCAAAATTATTAATATTTTTTTTTTTAATTTTTGTGAGATTAAAATAAATATAAAACTTGATGGACCAAATGTACAATTTCACAGAACTTATGGACTACAAAAACATTCACCCTATATGTTGATGTAACAAAAGTATACTAACTTTTTTACTAACAGTTATATTAAGTTTTTCTCTCATCAATTTTTACTAAATTTTTTTTTCATAAATTCGACATAATATTTAAACATTTCACTTAACCTTAACTTCAAGTTATATTCTTTTTTTTTACAAATATCAAAATTAACAAAGTAACAACATTTTATTCAAACTCAACTTTACCAATTAAAATCTAATTTTGAATTAATGTTTCACAGAAGCCCATCTATTTTTGTAGGCTTAGAGTTGGTGTTAATTGAACTGAAAAAGTTATGCTTTTAACTCCTAAATCTATTGAAGCGATATATTAATTTTCAGTTATATTTCACTGTTTTGTTTTTTTAATTTTTTTTTTATAAATATCAAAATTAACAATCTAACGAAGTATATTTTATTTTTGTGGGCTTAGAGTTGGTGTTAATTGAGGCTTTTAACTCTTAAATCTTTTGAAATGCATATAAAGGGGCGATGTTGTTTTTGGATTTCACTAATAATAGCCCATATGGTACTTTATATATCAGATAATTTTTTCTAATACTTTCTATATGGGATCTCACATAAACTTTATAAATAATAACCAATATAGTATAGATTAACAAATCAAATAGAATCTCTTTTATTAAGATGTATACAAACGAATAAAGAATGATCTTACAACTTTTGGAAACAAAAAGTGAAATAATTGAATGAAGAAAATCAATCCTAGAACCATCAACGTCGGCATTCGGAGGGAAAACCTTGGGGAAACCTTTGATAATCAGTACAATAGTTATAGATCATGTACTTTTGTTGCACCCATCTAAGCCTGTTTCGGCCCTTAGCATCAAGTCCTTGGTTCTGCCATGTCGCCGCCTCTGCATTGAATGAATTATTACAAGATGAACTAGAGGACGTCTTAACGCACGCATTGGCATTAAAATTCCGGTAGGAGGCTGTGAAAGGAGCTTGGGTCCAGTCGGCCTTGACCCGACCACCTTGTGTTGCCCAATCATCTGCATTCCAAAGACTCGAATATATCCTCATTGGTTGGCTTTTGGGGAATGGAACGCCCTTCCCCTCGTCATTGTTGAATACTCTAATCGGAATGTCATCCACTAAAAAACTGAAAAACAAATAGAAAATAAGGTTAGTTTAGAACAATATGGCTAAAACACACTTTCACCCACTACTCTGACAAAAAAATATTTAACCAATTGAACCAAATTAATCATATTAATTTTAGGGCATAAATTAGAAGGGGGGGGGGGGGGGAATCGTATCAAACTAATAAGTTTTATTTAGAGGTGGAATTAAATGGTTTGAGTATTATGGGTTTTGAATACTCACATGATTCGTTGAGAGTTCCAAACAATGGAGTAGGTGTGGAATGAAGAGGTCGGGTCAAACCAGAGGTGAAACTGTTGCTCTTTCCCTCCTTTCCCCTGTGCAAATACATTTGTATGGACTGTGTATGGTTGCCCGGAGACATTTCCCAAGAACTCAAAATCAATCTCATCATGTGTTGATCCTTGAGACGATAACTGTCAAAAGGAAACAATATTAGCTGTTGAAAATTCTATGGAATTGTGGAGTGCTGTTAAGATATTTCAACACTATTAGTGTATCGATGTAGGACAACAATCTAATATGGACGATATTTTATTCATTAGCGTTTAGTTTGGGACTTACGTAAAATGTGGTTACGCTTCCTGCGGAGTTGCCAGGAACGAGCTTGAGTTGGAGATCGAAGCGGCCTAAGAGATACTCGTTCTTGGACTGGAAGCCGGAGCCGGAGAATTGGTCAAGAGAGAGAGTCAAAAGTTGGCCTCCTTCGAGTATCTTGCCGCGTTGATCGCCCCAAGTGATGTCCACATCTTCGTAGAAATTGGCTGCCGCAACTGAAAGGGAGAGAAGAACCATAGCTAAAGAAGCTCTGCAACAGTAAGCCATTTTTAGAGAGAGAGAGTGTTTTTGTTGTATGGTATGTTTGAAAGTGATCCGACTACTCCATCCTTTATATAGGTGGTGTTTTGTGAGCCGTCACGCGTTTACTAGGAAGCATCCAGGAGAGAATGAATGCAAATGGGAAATTGTTTTCGTGGGCGAGGAATAGGATACAGCTATCTTTTGTTCATGCTTTCTACTTTGTGGCGAGGATACAGCTATCACTTGGCGGATGGAGAATTTTATAATTGGGAAAGTTCTCGTCATGTCTAAAACTGGGCTAATTATTATTATTATTATTTTGATGATGATGGTTGAATAATTATTTTAGATGAAAATTTTAATTGTGTAATTTTATAATTTTTTAATATATAAATATTTATATACAAAATTTTTGAAATTATTAAATTTAATAATAAAAAATATAAAAGTATACCTAATAATATAATTTTTATTTTCATAAATTAATAATATAATTTTTATTTTAATAATTTAAATAATGTATTTTTTATTTTATTAATTTATTAGTATAATTTTTATTTTAGTAATGTTATTGGTGCATAAAACTAATACACATTTCGAGTAGGGTCCAGTCGGATGACAGGTGGGTCTTTCTGCTGAGGTGGAGTCGTTGATTGGAAATTCTTCGGGTGAACAGTGCTGGGTCCTGCGAGGACTGACCTGCTGTGTCCAGAGTCTTGCTCCTCAGGAAGTGTACCTACAGAAGGCTCAGACCGGAGTTTATCCCAGTGAAACCCCTCCAGCGTAGTAATCAGTGCTTAGAGAGAAAATGTATAGAATATAGCAAATAAACAAATGAACTCGAGCGTAATTGAAGTGTATTCAAGTGTTCCTCGAGCTTACATAACCCCCGATATATATAGGAGTTGGAAATGTTCAGTCGGGCCTAAACATGTTTAACTAGTCGAAACCCTGTGTTTAGTCGATAATCCGGGGCATTTAGGAGATAATCGTTGGGCTTGGGCCCATTTGGCGAAGTCTGCGGGCCTTTGTTAGGCTTGCGGTGGTGAGCTGGTGGAGAAGAGAGGAGATTCGTGGAGTACTGGTGAAGAAATAAGATGAAAAGGGGAGTCGGTCGAGGTGAACGGCTGAGTCCCTGAAACTAATCGCCGAGGGCATAACGCAGAGTTAAGAGCGGCACTTCCATGCAGGGCTTCTCGCTCCTCCCTCGGTGCAAATGAGATTCCAGGGAGGATTCGTAGTCAGTGTACGCTCTAGTGTGGCGTTGTGGATTTCGAAATGCGTCCCTATCCCAAGTGCTGACTCACAGGTGCCCAAAAATACCTTCATCGGTTGCCCCCCTAGCCCTGTGCAGCGAGGGAAGCGAGACGGTCAGAGATATCAATTACTGGCTGAAACAAGCGTCCTGGAGAATTCGAAGTGCGAGAAACACATCTGATTGACATTTTTTCAAGAGTTAGTTTTGTCTTGAGGAGCTTATTCGAAATAGGCCTTCATACGGTCGGGGTCCAAGGTCCGGTAGCACAGTAGGGCAGTCTTGAATTTTTTCAATTTTCAGGATGACAATTTTTCGAGAGTTGAACTTTTTTAGAGGAGTTAATTTGAAATAGACTCTCATACGGTCGGGGTCCGGGGTCAGGTAGCACGGCAGGGCGGCCCTAATTTTTTTCGATTTTCAGGGCGGTACACATTCACCGTGAACAATCCCTGAGCATTGACCGACATTCAGCGCTGAAAAAATAAAAGTGAACCACAGGGTGGCGGGCACGCGGCGAGTGGCTAGGAGCTCGCCGATCGCCGCCCAATAATAGGCGATGGCCCAGCTGGGCTGACCAGCGCCCAATTGGGTGCTAGGGACAACCCAGCGCCCATTTTGGGTAATGGGGACAACGCCCACTTATGCTGAGCGCTGGTAACCCCAACCCCCAAAGTGGGCGCTGAGCTGTCCCCAGCGCCCACTTTCGTTGGGCGTTGGTAGCCCCAGCCCCCAAAGTGGGCGCTGCGTCCCCAAAGTGGGGCGCAGCCCCAAGGGGGCAAGCTGCTTAGCTTGCCCCTTCCCAAATTTATTTTTTATTTTATTTTATTTTATTTTTTTATGAATTTTTTGAAGGGAGAATTTGGAATAAACTCCCATCTACGCCCAGCCGACCTAAGGCAGCACGGCAGGACAAGGAAAGCCGGATTAGATGACGTCGGCCCAAGGAGATGTGGTGAAATTTCTGGATGACACTCCTGGATGGCGTTCTTGCAGATGGTCGTCACTGGACCTTGCCGGCTAGGAGTAGCACGGTAGGGTGGTGTCTGTCGCTACTCGGACCATGCTGGCTAGCAGTAGCGCGACAGGGTGGTGCCCGTCAAACTTGATGGTTCTGGATATAGGACACCAAGGCCGATGCCCTAGACGGTGTCACGCACAAGAGCACCGAGCAAAGGGATGCCGAGGAGGACAGTGCTGACGAGGGGACTGGGAAGGGCGAGATAGACGCCAATTCCTCTCGCATAGACGCCCTTCACAATGAGGGTGGAAAGGACTGAGCTCAGACCATAGCTCTTTCAGGACTTAGGATTTTGTAAACTCTTTTTCGCTTACTTTTGTTTTTCTGCGTGTGACCATTAGCTTTTGAGCGGCGTAGCCAGGGTATTTCAGAGTTTACTTTTTTTTTTTCTCGACGCTTTCGCCAAGTTGCTTTTCTGTTTGATCCTGTTTTCAGAGTTGTAAAATTTTGAAAATTTCTCGCGTCTCTGCCCAGGACCATAGACTACTAGCCCCCTAGTCCGGGACACGAGCTAGTTGCAAAGAAATCATGTCGTGGACTTAAGAGTAGGGTTTCCCAGGGTGGCTAATCCTTTCGGTCCACAAGGGCGCAACACGGTAGTTGGACCTCTGTGGCTGGTCATCGGGGAGTTCTCCGTAGTTAGGCTTATTCAAGAACCCTTTCAGGTTATCTCCATTTAGTCCATGCAGGAGCACCTTCCCTTTTAAAATGTCGGACTCATAGTCGACTGGTAGGAGAGGTACTTGGCTGCAGGCCCTTAGACCTAATCAATGCCCTGCCCTTGGTGGATGACCTAAGTCTGTCCCCGGATACGAACTATTGACTTCCGGAGAGGGTTTGGTTGTTACCCTCGACGCTAAGCGCCGGGATGAGACTTGTGGAGAGTTACTCGCGATGCCAAGAGTCGGGTTGTTGATTTTGAGAATTATCCGCGACTCAGGAGATCGGAGTACCGCTGAGGAGAATTATTCGTGACATCGAGAACTGGGACACAACTCAGGGAGTTGGAATGCAGCTGTGGAGAATCACTCGCGACGCCGGAGCCAAGATACGACTCAGGGGGTCGGAGTATAGCCTTGGAGAATCATTTGCAACGCCAGAGCCAGGACGCAGATTTGGAGAATCATTCGCGACTTAGGGCGTCAAAATTCCGTTTAGGAGAATCACCCATGATACCGGAGTCAGGATGCGGATCTGGATAATCATCAGCAACTCAAGGGGTCGGAGTGTAGCCTTGAGTTGCATGCTCACAGTTGGCCACTACTCGGACGCCATGGTGGCTCGAGGGTGGCGAGTAGGCACCTGGCCCTGCCCACGACGGGCCCTCAGGTCGGATCTTACTGCGTGGTTGGGAAGCTGAGCCCAAGGGTAGCCCTGGTCAATCCATTGCACCATGTCCTCAGGGAGAACGGGGTCTTGACGTGGCCGGGGGGGCCTCTCCAGTCCGGTAGCCCTAGTATGGCAAGGTGGAGGGTGGCCCTCGGACACAAACCCATTCAAAGATTCCACATGAGTGTCGTGATCTTGGGGTCACTCCTCGGGCCCTGCAGTCTAGAGAGATGGTCCTCCTGGACGGGGGTCGGCTGTAGGCACGCGAGGAGGAGCTATATACATAACTTAAACTCGCATGCTTGGTACTCAATGGGATCAACCCGAGATGGCTTCGCGACTCCCGAGGTCTATCCTACAGCCCAAGGTGGTAGAGTAGGTGGTCCTGCCCGGTCCTGGGGGTAGTTATCCTTATTAGTGGAAGTTGAGGGGTGAGCCCTCGGAGTTTCCGATACATCTTCTCGTTCTTCTATTTTGTGTCTATGTAATTGGACCTTGTGATCATTCAAGCTCAGCTAAGCAGAGAGCAGTGATCAAGAGAAGGCTTTTTGCTCGGTTCCCAGAGACAGTGCCAAACTGTTGGTGCATAAAAGTGGCACTCACCTTGAGTATGGTCTAGTCGGATGACGGGTGGGTTCTTTTGTTGAGATGGAGTCGTCGGTTGAAAATTCTTCGGGTGGGTGGTGCTGGGTCCTAGAAGGACTGACCTGCTGTATCCAGAGTCCTACTCCTTAGGGAGAATACCTGCAGAAGGTTCAGACCGGGGTTTATTCTGGTGAAACCCCCCCGGCGTAGTAACTAGTGCTTAGAGAGAAAAAGTACAGAATATAGTAAGTAAACAAATGAACTCGCGCGTAATGTAAGTGTATTCAAGCGTACCTCGAGCTTACATAGCTCCCAATATATATAGGCATTGGAGATGTTTAGTCGGGCCTAAACATGTTTAACTAGTCGAAACTCTGTGTTTAGCCGATAATCCGGGGCGTTTATGAGATAATCGTTGGGCTTGGGCTTTTGGGCCAATTTGGCGAAGCCCACAGGCCTTTGTCAGGCTTGCGGCGGTGAGCTGGTGGAGGAGAGCGGAGATCCGTGGAGTCCTGGAGAAGAAACAAGGTGAAAATGGGAGCCGGTCGGGATAAACAGCTGAGTCCCTGAAACTGACCGCCAAGGGCATGACGCAGAGCTAAGAGCGGCACGTCCCAACGGGGCTTCTCGCTCCTCCCTGGGTGCAAATGAGATTCCAGGGAGGATCCGTAGTCGATGTATGCTCCAGCGTGGCGTTGTAGATTTTGAAATGCGTCCCTGTTATTGGAAGGGTTGACACGTGACTAGGTCCCAAGTGCTGACTCAGAGGTGCCCAAAAATACCCTCATCAAATGTAATTATATAATTTTAACAACAAAATTTTGTACTTGTTTTAAAATTCTAGTAATATCATCTTAATTATACTATCTTTATATCTATTTTAATAATATAATTTTAGTAATATCATTTAAGTAAATATTATTTTAAGTGTACTATTTTTATAACAATTTTAATAATATAATTTTTAGTAATATCATCTTAATTAAATCTATTGGAAAAAATGAAATCTCTTTTTAGAGAGAGTTAGAAATAACTCATGTTTCAAAGGGATTTGGAAATCCAATTTTTCTCCTTTGAAATTCTATTTTACAAATTCAATGAATTTTACAAATCTTTTGTATTAGTACCAAAACAAAAGATTTTATAAAAAGAATTTGTGAAATTCATTTTGAAAGTAATATCCGTCCTTAAATTATCTCATTGAAACACAACCTTAGACATTTTATGGTAACAAAATTTCAAGCTTATTTCTCTCCCGTTTTTTAGACGAATCACTATAAGAAAGAGGTTAGGGAAAACTCTCTTAGATTTAATATAGTAATAAAATAGTAATTTTTTTTTTTTTTTTTTTTTTTTTTTATCTCTTTTAGAAGAGCACGTTGTCACGGACTGCGTATTTAAAAGGCGGTTTGAAGGAATAAACATGCTGGTTGGAGGGTTGTAGCACAAATACGCGGCTCCTAATCAGGGTGGGCGTCAACATAAGTAGGCATGCTTTCGGAGTCAAGGCATACTGACTCGGTTAAGTTCGGAGATTATGTCGTTGGTCAAGAACCTGACAAAAGAAGAGGGGCGCAGCACGAGCAAATGCCACTGCGAAATCAGTTAGTATCGTACAAAGAAAGTAAGTTTGACCTGTGCAAGCGAATGAATTGGGGCACAGAACGGGCAAATGCCACTACGAAAATGTGAGCCCGTGACAACGTGCTAAGTATAATATATTTTTCATCCAAAATTATTAACAATATTTTTAATTTTTGTGAGATTGAAATAAACATATATCTGGACCAAATATACAATTTGCAAACCTCACTTCACATAAACATCCACCCATACGTAATTTTTTTCCTAAAAAACTCCATACACTTTTCTATTTTTTAACTTATCTAATTTTGGAGTTCTCACTTGTTTAGTCATATGATTTGGATAAAATATATATATATATATATATATATATATATAGATTGAATTTTTCTAAGGTTTTTTTTTTTTCTTATTTTTTTTTTTTTTTTTTTTTTTTAAAGGATTCCAAAAAAAAAAAAAAAAAAAAAAAGAAAAGAAAAAAAAAAGAAAAGAAAAGAAGAAAGATAAAAACAGCATTCTATGGACCAAATCATTCTAAAGTGTTTTTATGTAGAATCTTGGTAGCAATTTTCACTCAACTTTTTGCAAATCCATTTTTTTTTTTTTTTATTAACATTCCACTGAAAATTTTAAAATATTGAAAATGGACACTTAGCACCAACTTCTAAATTGGTGCTAAAACTACTAAATGAACTCGATTGAATTTTTTTAATTTATTTTTTGTACTGATTACTCCTGGTAGTATTTCGTAGACTAATTCATCTCTATTAATGAATCGTTACCTTCTATACACATTGTCAGTTGTCATTCCTAAAACCGTGGAACGAAATACGGTAATAAATTACCAATGCAACAGAAAACGAAACTTCTAATTTCTTCCAATTGTGATTGTTGTTCATCGATTTTTTACACCACAATGATTTATAAATCATGATCTTAAAAAAGAAATGTTTTTTTTTTTTTTTTTAGTATTGGATTAGGATGCATGTGAATATTATATATAATATTAAATGTGATGTTAATGTTATATATAACATCACTAAAATATGTGTGCCTTCGTGAGTGTTGAATATAACATTCAATACAATAAAAATGATATTCAATTAATGTTGATTGTAGCACAAATTATATGAACGTGTCAAATGTAATATGATTTACTGATAATTATGATTTGAATGTTGACTGTAACACTCAAGTTGAGTTTTTTGATAATGTATAAAACCATGTTAAATGTAACACGAATGTGAAAACTGAAAATTTTGAAAATATCATGTTTAATGTAACATGAATGTATGAATTTGAAACTAATGAATGTGATATCATTTTGAAGATCTTATTCAGAAGAATCAGAATATATAATTAGATCATTAAAAAAGATATCTACTCTCACGCTGGAGGTTATTCACTGGAATCTATCCCCTGTGTTAAGAATTTGTGCAGGAACCCCCGAAGGCAACAAAACAGAGGGTAGCAAGCGCAGAATCATAAATTAATTGTGTTACATTTTTTGGCCAGATCAATTTTATTTTTTGTTGTGAAACCGTTAATATGGAAAATCTCAATCATGTGAATCTTACAAGTGCAAATTTGTCTAGTAATTGCATTTTTTTAATTTGAGACTGGATGATACGAAAAATCTGTGCACTAAGATTGTTTGACTTATTTTCAAACAGTTAGAATCAATTAGTAATTTCATACTGATCCTGATAATTTTTCCTAAAAAAATAACTACAAATGATATAAAATTCAAAATGCAAATACTAACCCTTCTTATATTCCACTTAATATTATTTTTATAATATTCCACTGAAAATTTTAAAATTCAAAATTTAAATTTGAATAATATTCCAATTGTAAAGAAAACGATTTCTTGTTTGCAAGCCCTACAAAAGCTGTTTTTTTTCTATCTAGTTCCGTTAATGTAATAAAAATATACTAACTTTAAAACCACAAACATAATTTTAAAACAACAAACACACTTACGTTTCGTTTGGTTTTCGTTTGGTTGGACGGAATGGAATGAGAGTGAAATGAAATGGAAGAAGTAATAGAATGAGAGAAGAAATAGAATAGAATTGTCAATGAAATCGCTATTTCATTCTCTTATTTAGTTGGTATAAAATAAGGAAAGGAATGAAATAGTGAAACATAGTAAAATTCTCATTATGCCCTTATGAAATTATTATTCCATTCTCTTATTTGGTTGATATGAAATGAGTGAAGGAATGGAATGAAATATAATAAAATTCTCATTATGCCCTTATTACAAAATTTTATTATATTTGCTTATTTCATTCCTTCCCTCATTTTATTATATTTCACTATTTCATTCAATTTTAAGTTTTGTACTCTAATTTCTATTTTTATTTTCAATTTTCAATTTCTATTCTCTAATTTCTGTTTTTGTTCACAATTTTCAATTTTCGTTATCTAATTTTCTATTTTTGTTTTCAATTTTCAGTTTATATTCTCAATTTTTTGTTTCTGTTCTTGATTTTCAATTTTTGTTCTTAATTTTCAGGTTCCGTTCTCAAATTTCTGTTCTCTAAATTTCTATTTTTGTTCTCAAGTTTTAATTTATGTTCTCAATTTTTTGTTTTTATTCTTAATTTTTATTTTTTGTTCTCAATTTTCAGTTTCTATTCTCAATTTTATGTTCTCTAATTTTATGTTTATGTTCTCAATTTTCTATTTTTGTTCTTAATTTTTTGTTCTCAATTTCTGTTTCTATTCCCAATTTTCTGTTATCTAATTTTTGTTTCTGTTCTTAATTTTTGTTCTCAATTTTCAAGGGTTTAAATACAAGGGCTATTATGTAATTTATGATATTGATTCTATTGAGTTGGAATCCCATTCCACTCTATCTCAAATGGAATCTCATTCCACCCTATTTCATTCTAATGGAATCACAAAAGTGATTCCATTGGAGAACCAAATAATAGAATAGGAATCGTGGGCGGAATGCGATTCCATTCCGCCCTCGATTCCATCCAACCAAACATGCCGTAAGGGTTATCCTAAATTTTTCTCTCATCAATATCTACTATTTTTTTTTTTTTTTTTTCATAATAATTCCATGTAATATTTAAATATTTTATTAATCAGTTATATTCCATTGATTTTTTTTTTTTAAATATCAAAATTAACAATGTAATAATGTTTAATTAAAACTCAATTTCTTAAAAAAATGATTTTGAATTTATGTTTCATTAAAGCACATATATTTTTGTGGGCTTAGAGTTGGTGTTGGTGTTAACTGAAAAGTTATGCTTTTAACACAAAAATCTATTGAAGAAACAAAAATATATGTGTATATATGTTTTGGGGCTTTGAAGAAACAAAAATTAGGTTCAAATTCTTATGTGTTTAAAATTCATGAACAAATATTAGACATGCCTTGTAAAAAATTTAAAATATCATCACAAGATTGGAGAATATAACGATTAAAGTTAGAAAGTAAAATATAGAAATAGACCAAAGAAACACTACATCAGTGTCCAAAACGATTAAACTTTGACATGTATCCTGCCAAACGCTCTTAATTAATCAAAATCCAATTAAAACCAAAGAAGGACACAAGCCTCAAAAAATTGGTCATCCTTGAGCTACAGTTTCACAAGGACTCCATGAGACTCAAGCACCTAAACACGCTACACACTACAAACGCTTGAAATACAAATTACTACAACATTTAATAATACACCACAAGATAAAACAAATAAAAGTTTAACAAGATTGAATTACCAAATTTTTAAACAAAATTGATTCATCTCCTTCTGCACCCGATTTTCAAGCAAAGTTGGAGTCATGTTACAGACTGAATCCCAGAGTACAAGATGCTACAATCTTAACTCCCAGTTCATTCATTCTAATGTGCAATTACTTCAAAACCTCCCCTAGGATTATCAAGGAACGATGCACTCTTCTTTAACAAATGAGAAATAAGTACACCCTAAATTGTAATGCCCCATATGGCCGACCGGTCTAGTAACTTTTGAATTAAATCTGTGGTCCAAAATGTTTATGCCAAGATACTAGTAGTTGCTCAAATTATACTTTATATATCAGGCAATCTTTTGTAATACTTCTAATGTGAGATCTTATAATATTACCCTCATTTTGGCCCATTTCGTCCCTTTGGGTGGTGGTATAGATAATAATTCATAAACGGACATAGGGCAGTCCATAAGCCGACACATGTACCTAGCCTAGGGCCTCTAACCATCTCCATAGCCTTACTCTTTTATCAATACCACCACGATATTGTTTCAAGACTAGGGTTAACTCTGATAGCATTTGTAAATCCACATGTTGCCCATT
Organism: Eucommia ulmoides; assembly: GCA_016647705.1. NCBI lineage: Eukaryota > Viridiplantae > Streptophyta > Magnoliopsida > Garryales > Eucommiaceae > Eucommia > Eucommia ulmoides. Next base: position 313,148 of record CM028329.1, read on the forward strand.
GGCTTAGTAACTTTCAAACCGAATTTACGTAGCCCAAAATACTTAAATCAATGTACTAGTCACAACCTATCTGGTACTTTATATATCAGATAATTTTTTCTAATACTTTCGATGCGGAATATCACATAAACTTTATAAACAATAACGAATATAATTTACATTAACAAATCGAATATAATCTCTTTTACTAAGATGTATACAAACGAATAATGAATGATCTTACAATTTTCGGAAACAAAAAGTGGAATCATTGAATGAAGAAAATCAATCCTAGTGAAACCTTCAACTTCGGCATTCAGAGGGAACACCTTGAGGAAACTTTTGAAAATCAGTACAATAGTTATAAATCATGTACTTTTGTTGCACCCATCTAAGTCTATTTCGACCCTTAGCATCAAGTCCTTGGTTTTGCCATGTCACAGCCTTTGCATTGAATGAATTTGGACCACAAGATGAACCAGTGGACGTCTTAACGCACGCATTGGCATTAAAATTCCTGTAGGAGACTGTGAAAGGAGATTTGGTCCAATCCGCCTTGATCCGACCACCTTGTGTTGCCCAATCATATGCGTTCCAAAGACTCGAATATATCCTCATTGGTTAGCTTTTGGGGGAACGAAACACTCATTGCCTCTTTATTGTTGAATACTCTAATCGGAATGTTGTCCATGAAGAAACTAAAAATAAATAAAAAATAAGGTTAGTTTGAAAATAATATGGGTAAAACACACTTTCACTTATTTCACTTATTACACTAACAAAAAAGTTGACAAAATCAACCAATTGAACCAAATTAATATGAAAAATAAACTTGAGGGCATAAATTACAACAAGGACCAAAACAAGATCGTATCAAACTTTCTAGGTGCATAGTACGATAAATTTATCTGATTAATAAATTTGATTTAGACGTGGAATTAAATGGTTTGAAATTTTATGAAGAGATAAAAGAATTGTGGATTTTGAATACTTCCATGATTCGTTGAGAGTTCCAAACATTGGAGTAGGTGTGAGATGAAGAAGTCGGGTCGAACCAAAGGTGAAACTGTTGCTCTTTGCCTCCTTTTCCTTGTGCAAATAAATTTATATGGACAGTGTAAGGTTGCCCAGAGACGTTTCCCAAGAACTCAAAATCAATCTCATCGTGTGCTTATCCTTGAGACGATAACTATAAAAAATAAAAACTTCATGAACATAATTAGAGTGAAAAATTCAATTTCAAGGAAAAACGTATGGAACAAGCCTTCGAAATATTTCTAATTCTACCCAAAATTTTGGGCTTAATTTAAAAATTTGTGATCTTGGTTAAATCCATTAATCAATTTAGTGAAAAATTATTAATTTTGATTATCAATCTAATGGTGGATGGTTTAATTTATTATTTGGATTCATCCATGAAATTCAAAAGTTTCAAGGACTAAATTGAAAGTATTTTTATCTTGTATTTCACCCCAAATTAATTTGATTCTCCATTTTCCTCCCAAGCCAAGTTAAAACTGCCCTTCCTAGTGGAAAGTTTCTATAAATGATGGAAATTTAGGACATAAGTCCAATGGAGGAAAAAAAAATAAGGGGGTATAACTTGCAATTCCTTCTATCACGCTACACATTACAAATGCCTGAAATACAAATTACTACAATATTTAATAATACACCACAATATAAAACAATATAACAAGATTGAATTGCCAAATTTTTAAACAAAATTGGTTTTAATCTCCTCCTGCACCCAATTTTCAAACAAAGTTGGATTCTTGTTGCAGATTGAATCCCATAGTTCAAGATGCTACGATCTCAACTTCCAATTCATTCCTTCTAATGTGGAATTACTTCAAAACCTCCCCCGGACATATCAAGGAAAAATCTCAACCTTACACTCTTTTTTAACAATTGAGAAACAAGTGCACCCTAAATTGTAATGTCCTTTGTGGTCTACCGGTCTAGTAACTTTTGGACTGAATCTATGGTCCAAAATATTTATGCCAAGGTACTAGTAGTTGCTCCAATGATACTTCATATATTAGACAATTTTTTGTAATACTTTTGATGTGAGATCTTAAAATGTCACCCTCATTTTGGCCAATTTCATCCATTTGGGTGGTGGTGTAGATAACAGCTCATAAGTAGACACAGAGCAACCCATAAGTCGACACATTTACCTAGCCCCAGACTGCTACCTCTCTCTAGAGCTTTTACTCCTTTATCAACACCACCACGATGTTGTTTCTAGGCTAGTTAGGGTTAGCTCTGATATCATTTATAATATCACATATGGCCCACTTGCCTAGTAACCTTCAAACCGAATTCACGTGGCCCATAGTGCTTAAATTAAAGTACTAGTTGTAATCCATATGGTACTTTATATATCAGACAATGTTTTCTAATACTTTTAATGTGGGATCTCACATAAACTTTACAAACAATAACCAATATAGTATACATTAACAAATCAAATAGGATCTCTTTTATTAAGATGTATACAACGAATAAAGAATCATCTTACAACTTTTGGAAACAAAAAGTGCAATAATTGAATGAAGAAAATCAATCTTAGAGAAACCTTCAGCGTCGGCATTCAGAGGGAACACCTTGGGGAAACCTTTGATAATCAGTACAATAGTTATAGATCATGTACTTTTCCTGCACCCATCTAAGTCTATTTCGGCCATTAGCATCAAGTCCTTGGTTCTGCCATGTCGCTGCCTCTGCATTGAATGAATTTGAGTCACAAGACGAATTGGAGGACATCTTAATGCATGCATTGGCATTAAAATTTCTATAGGAGGCGGTGAAAGGAGCTTGGGTCCAGTCGGCCTTGACCCGACCACCTTATGTTGCCCAATCATCTGCGTTCCAAAGACTCGAATATATCCTCATTGGTTGGCTTTTGGGGAACTGAACACCCATTGTCTCTTCATTGTTGAATACTCTAATCGGAATGTCATCCACCAAAAAACTAAAAAGCAAAAAGCAAAAATTAAGGTTAGTTTTAGAAAAATATGACTAAAACACACTTTCACCCATTACTTTGACAAAAAACAGTCAATTGAACCAAATTAATATGAAAAATAAACTGTAGGACGTAAATCACTACAGGGGCCAAACCGAGATAATATCAAACTTTAAAGGCGCAAAGTTTGATTTACCTTACTAATAAGTTTGATTTAAAGGAAGAATTAAAAATTTTGAAATTCCATGAAGAGATAAAAAGATTTTGGGTTATGAATACTTACATGATTCTTTGAGAGTTCCAAACAATGGAATAGGTATGGAATGAAGAGGTCGGGTCGAACCAAAGGTGAAACTGTTACTCTTTGTCTCCTTTCCCTTGTGCAAATACATTTGTATGGACTGTGTAAGGTTGCTCGGAGACGTTCCCCAAGAACTCAAAATCAATCTCGTCGTGTGCCGATCCTTGAGACGATAACTGTGAAAAAAGAAAAGTAAAAAAACAATATTAGTTGTTTGATGAGTGATTTTTCCGACCAGCTCAGATGTTGACACATGGAATAACTAAGACTACACCAATGTTAATAAAAAAGGGAATTATGATTATAACCAAGGGGCACACGTAAGCCCAAACCTGCCTAATTGATAACCAAGGATTTTTCCCAGTACTCGAGAAGACTACTAGGGACATGAGGACAATGAGCATAAAAGCACATCCCGACCGAGGCTAGAAGCTCGGTTGCAATATAATCCCATCCTCGGGATTTGCCGAGCTTGAGAGCCGACTCCGTTGTCTACTATATATGAACATATACAATTCAAATATAATGGTCCATCAATCCGATATCCTCCTAAATTCAGGACGTTAACTAGGATTGAGGAAGATTTAAGAAAGATTTGTCCAACAAGTGTCCACACGCCTATAAACACTATTAGGGGTAGAGACAAGGTATGTTAACTCTTTCCTACATGTCACTCTGCCAAAATACTCTTAGAAAAATTATATTAATTATCACATTGAAAGTGCAACGCCAATATTTCCACCTAAAGTGTATTGTTTTGCATAAACCAAAGCCTAAGAAAAATCATTTTTCAAATTTCAAGAGATCATTTCTGACGATTTCGTGTTTGACATCATCAGTATTAAAAATCATTTGGAATTGTGGATGATGTTTTACTCATTAGTATTGAGTTTGGGACTCACGTAAAATGTGGTTACGCTTCCTGCGGAGTTGCCGGCAACGAGCTTGAGTTGGAGATCGAAGCGGCCTAAGAGATACTCATTCTTGGACTGGAAGCCAGAGCCGGAGAATTGGTCTAGAGAGAGAGTCAGAAGTTGACCGCCTTCAAGTATCTTGCCGCGTTGATCGCCCCAAGTGATGTCCACATCTTGGTAGAAATTGGCTGCCTTGACTGAAAGAGAAGTTGTTATGATCAGCAGTGAGAGAAGAGCCATAGCTGAAGAAGCTCTGCAACAATATGCCATTTTTAGAGAGAGAGAGAGAGAGAGACAGAGAGTTTTGGTTGAGTGGTATGTTAGAAAGTGAGCAGAGTCCAGCCTTTATATAGGCGGTGCTTGTCAGCCGTCACGCGTTAACTAAGAAGCATCCAGCAGAATGAATGCAAATGGGAAATTATTTTAGGCGGCAAGGATCTGTCTTTCGTTCATGTTTTCTACTTTGTGGTGAGGCCACAGCTATCACTTGGTGGATGGACAATTTCATAATTGGGAAAGTTCTCCAAATGTCTAAAGATTGGATGATTACATCTTTAGTCCCTATAGCGTAGGGTTAGTTTATATGCACATCTTGAACTTGACATTTGACGTGGGGTATTTGGGTCGACTAACCACGTCCACCCAAAATGAAGCACGTCACATGCTGGCCACCCTAAAAGCCACCTCATCTCTGAAAAACAGAGAAGGACCCTCTCCCTAAGGGCTAAGCGCCAAGCACCTTATGAACAAAGTTTGTCCACTTGAAGGCCCATACAATCTAAGAGGGCGTGTCAGCGATGAAGAATGCCAAGTCAGTCGGGCTCAAGTTGCTGTGTTGTTTCTGCTCAGCCACCACCGATGGGGACACCCTTGGAAGTCCAGCCAAACTACGGGTTTCTGTGATGCTTCTGCTCGGCCATAACCATAGGGGACACCCTTGGAAATAAATTCAAGCTATGTTCTATCGTGTTGCTTCTGCTCGGCTATCACCAAGTGGGAGGCCTTTGAGGGCTTATCTAAGTTCCGGTCTCCCGTGCTGCTTTTACTCGTCCATCACGAAGTGGGAGACCTTCGAGAACTTATTTGAGATCCAGCCTCCCATGCTACTTCTTCTCGATTGTCACGAAGTAAGTGGCCTTTTGGAGCTGATCCGAGCTCTGGCCACCCGTGCTACCTCTGATCGACAACGTCAACGTGGGAGGCCTTTAGGAGCTAACCCAAGTTCTGGCCTCCCGTGCTGCCCTTGGTTGGCCGTTATCAAAGTGGAAGCCTTTGGGAGCTCATCCGAGCTTTGAACTCCCGTGCTGCCCCTGTTTAATCATCGTCTAAATGGGACGCCTTTCAGAACTTGTGTCGAGCTCTATTCTGCCGCTCTATCTCTACTTGGACACTTCCCCTCCAAGCCCCCTCAATGCCTTTACGAGCTCAGAACAAAGGTCTCCGCCTAGCGATCTGGGCTGAGCGGATCTCTGCTAACATCGTCGTCGATATTTCCCTAGGCTGAGTTCAACCTCCTTAGCATATTAGGCCGGCCCTTGGCTCTTCCGAATGGGCCGAAAAGCCAAGTCAGGATTCTGATCGTCTCATGCGCCAGCTTATTTGCCACGCGCCATGTTACCATAATTAATCGCGTTCAGGGTCCTAATCATGTGACGCTAATTGAATCCTCACCACTAAATATCCAGGTATTCAATGCCCCATGTAATGCTCAACTACCACTTTGAAGCATTTTTCCCTCGAGCTATTACTCTCACGCTCGAGGGACCTCACCATGCACAACTTCGGTGGGGCTTTGTGTAGGTACCAGCTTGAAACATTAGCTCGGATTTTAAAAGAATTGACTGTTGACCACGAGATGCTCAAAGAACTCCAAACTCAGGACCTCCGTTTCACCAAGAAACGTACGCGTGTACTCTGACTAGACCAATTGGAGATGTTAACTTTGGACACCAATAACATTTATCAAATTATATTTTTGATACTTTAAGGTCAACATTTGTTTTAGCAAATTAAAAATATTGTTAATAATTTTTTCATGGAAAATGAGTTGTTTTCGACACGTGTGTCCCCCCATTTGGTTTCGTTTTCAACATATAGTTTCGACATTCTTATTAAAAAAGTCAAAAAAGAAAAAAAAAAAAAAAAAAAAAAAAAGATAAATCAAAAAAATAGAAAACAGAAAAAGAAGGTTGAACTCATGCCCAATTGTGAAATCAAAATATTTTGGGGGGGGGAGGGGGATTTTGTTTGAAAACCGGGATTTCAGGAAAATTTTAAAAGTTTAGGGCTTGAAAGTATAATTATTTAAAACTCTTGAATGTTGAAATTAAGAGAATCCAATGGCCTACTTCAACTTGGAAATACAATGTTGAGAAGTTTTGCAAAGCATACAGACACGTTTAGTCACATGATCACGATAAAAATTAAATAATTTGACTTTTTGGGTTTTCTTTTTCTCATGACTAAAAAAAAACATTTCTAAGGATCAACCAAATCCAACTCATACCAAAAGTTAAAAAATAAAAATAAAAATAAATAAATAAATAAATAAACAAATAAAAAAAAATCCAAAAAATAGAAAACGGAAAAAGAAGAATGAACTCATGACCAATTGCGATATCGGGAAATTTTTGGGGGGAGGGGGGGAGATTTTGTTTGAAAATCGGGATTTCAGGAAAATTTTAAAAGTTTAGCGTTTGAAAGTTTAATTATTTAAAACTCTTGAATGTTGAAATCAAGAGAATCCAATGGCCTACGTCAACTTGGAAATACAATGTTGAGAAGTTTTGCAAAGCATACGGATACGTTTAGTCACATGATCATGATAAAAATTAAATAATTTGACTTTTTGGGTTTTCTTTTTCTCATGACTAAAAAAAAAAACATTTCTAAGGAATTAATCGTGTTCAGGGTCCTAATCATGCGACGCTAATTGACTCCTCACCACTAAATATCCAGGTATTCAATGCCCCATGTAATGCTCAACTACCACTTTGAAGCATTTTTCCCTCGAGCTATTACTCTCACGCTCGAGGGACCTCACCGTGCACAACTTCGGTGGGGCTTTGTGCAGGTACCAGCTTGAAACATTAGCTAGGATTTTAAAAGAATTGACTGTTGACCACGAGATGCTCAAAGAACTCCAAACTCAGGACCTCCGTTTCACCAAGAAACGTACACGTGTACTCTGACTAGACCAATTGGAGATGTTAACTTTTGGAAACCAACAACATTTATCAAATTATATTTTTGATACTTTAAGGTCAACATTTGTTTTAGCAAATTAAAAATATTGTTAATAATTTTTTTTTATGGAAAATGAGTTGTTTTCGACACGTGTGTCCCCCCATTTGGTTTCGTTTTCAACATATAGTTTCAACATTCTTATTAAAAAAGTCAAAAAAGAAAAAGAAAAAAGATAAATAAAAAAAAATAGAAAACAGAAAAAGAAGGTTGAACTCATGCCCAATTGTGAAATCAAGAAATTTTGTGGGGGGGGAGGGGGGGATTTTGTTTGAAAACCGGGATTTCAGGAAAATTTTAAAAGTTTAGGGCTTGAAAGTATAATTATTTAAAACTCTTGAATGTTGAAATTAAGAGAATCCAATGGCCTACTTCAACTTGGAAATACAATATTGAGAAGTTTTGCAAAGCATACAGACACATTTAGTCACACGATCACGATAAAAATTAAATAATTTGACTTTTTGGGTTTTCTTTTTCTCATGACTAAAAAAAAAACATTTCTAAGGATCAACCAAATCCAACTCATACCAAAAGTTAAAAAAAAAAAAAAAAAAAAAAAAAAAAAAAAAAAAAGAATTAAAAAAAAATAAATCCAAAAAATAGAAAACGGAAAAAGAAGATTGAACTCATGCCCAATTGTGATATCGGGAAATTTTTGGGGGGAGGGGGGGGGAGATTTTGTTTGAAAATCGGGGTTTCAGGAAAATTTTAAAAGTTTAGCGCTTGAAAGTTTAATTATTTAAAACTCTTGAATGTTGAAATCAAGAGAATCCAATGGCCTACGTCAACTTGGAAATACAATGTTGAGAAGTTTTGCAAAGCATACGGACACGTTTAGTCACATGATCATGATAAAAATTAAATAATTTGACTTTTTGGGTTTTCTTTTTCTCATGACTAAAAAAAAAAACATTTCTAAGGATCAACCAAATTCAACTTATACCAGAAGTTAATAAATAAATAAATAAATAAAATAATAATAATAATAATAATAATAATAAAAAATAAAAAAATTCAAAGTTATTCCTGTTTTATAAGTAGAATCTTATTAGCAAATTCCCCCTCAGCTTTTGGCAAACCCACTGAATTTTATTTTATTTTTTATAATATTCCACTAAAAAATTTAAAATATCAAAAAATAACTATGAAGGTTATGTCACTTGTAAAAAAATTAATAAATATATAAAAAAAAAAATCGCAAACCTTTCTTATATTCCACTCATTATTATTATTTTTAATAATATTCCACTAAAAATTTTAAAATTCAAAAAATAAATTTAAATAGCATTCCAATTGTAAGCAAAACGTTTCTTGATTGCAAGTCCTACAAAAGTCGTTTGTCACTCTAGGTTAGGTTAATGTAACAAAAGTATACAAAGTTTAAAACAACAAATAACCTTAATTTTAAAACATCAAAAATCCTTATTAGAAGTTATCCTAAATTTTTCTCTTAGCAATTTCTACTAAAAAAAATTCATAATAATTCCACCTATTATTTAAATATTTCACTGAATATTAATTTCCAGTTATATTTAACTATTTTTTTTAATATAAAAACTAACAATGTAACAACATTAGTTGAAACTTGACTTTACCAATTAAAAAATAATTTTGAATTTATTTTTTCACGAAACCACATGTATTTTTGTGGGGTTTATTAAACTGAAAATATTTGCTTTTTAACTCCTAAATATATTGATGTGCCATATAATGTGGTACTCTAACTACTAGGATTCTAATTGGGGTGTGTGTGTATATATATATATATGTTTGGAGGTGTTGAAGAAACAAAAGTTAGGTTCAAATTCTTGAAAAAATAATAGACATGCCTTAGGGGAAAAAAAGAAGAAGTTAAAATACCATCACAAGATTGGAGAAACTAACGATTAGGTTTGGGAAAAAAAAATAGACCAAATTTTTAAACAAAATTGGTTTCTCTCCTCTTGCACTCGATTTTCAAACGAAGTTGGACTCCTGTTGCAGATTGAATCACAGAGTTCAAGATGCTACAATCTCAATTCATTCCATCTAATGTGAAGTACTTCAAAACCTCCCTTGGACTTATCAAGGAAAAATCCCAACCCTGAACTCTTCTTTAACGACTGAGAAATAACTACAAACTCAATTGTAATGTCCCATGCGGTGCATTGGTCTAGTAACTTTTGGACCGAATCCGTGGTCTAAAATTTATGTTGAAAGGTATTAGTAGTTTCCCTAATGATACTTTATAAATCACAATCTTTTGTAATATTTTTAGTGTGAGATCTCATAATATTGCCCTAATTTTGGCCCAGTTCATCCTTTTGGCCAGTAGTGTAGATGACAACTCATAAGAGGACACAGGGCAACCCATAAGTCGACACAAGGCAACCCATAATCCTACACATGTACCTAGCTCGGGACCTCTATCCCTCTCCGAAGCCTTTACTCCTTTATCAACACTACCACGGTACTATTTTTGGTCAGAGTTGGTTTTGACACTATTTGTAATACCACATATGGCCCATTAGCATAGTAACTTTTGAACCGAATTCATGTGGCTCAAAATGCTTAAGTCAATGTACTACTAGTAGCCCATATGGTACTCTATATATAAGACAATTTTTTCTAATACTTTCGATATGAGATCTCACATAAACTTTATAAATAATAACCAATATAGAATACATTAAAAAATCGAATAGAATCTCTTAATAATAAGATGTATACAAACGAATAAAGAATGATTTTTCAACTTTTGGAAATGAAAAGAAGAAGAATCGAATGAAGAAAATCAATCCTAGAACCTTCAACGTTGGCATTCGGAGGGAAAAACCTTGGCATCAAGTCCTTGGTTTTGCCATGTCTCTGCCTTTGCATTGAATGAATTCGAACCACAAGACGAACCAGAGGACGTCTTGACGCATGCATTGGCATTAAAATTCCTGTAGGAGGCAATGAAAGGAGCTTAGGTCCAGTCGGCCTTGTCCCGACCACCTTGTGTTGCCCAATCATCTGCGTTCCAAAGACTCGAATATATCCTCATTGGTTGGCTTTTGGGGAACGAAACTTCATTGTTGAATACTCTAATCGGAATGTCATCCACCAAGAAACTGAAAATAAATAAAAAAACAAGGTTAGTTTCAGAATAACATGGCTAAAACACATTTTTACTGATTACTCTAACAAAAAAATAGACAAAAATCTATCAATTAAACCAAAATAATATGAAAAACAAACTTTAGGACAAAAATCACAACAGGGACCAAAACGAAACTGTATCAAACTTTAAAGGCGCCAAGTGCGATTTATCCGACTAATAAGTTTTATTTAGTAGTAGAATAAAACGGTTTGAAATTACATGAAGAGATAAATGGATTGTGAGTTTTGAATACTTACAGGATTTGTTGAGTGTTCCAAACGATGGAGTAGGTGTGGAGTGAAGACATCGGGTCAAACTAGAGGTGAAACTGTTGCTCTTTGCCTTCTGTCCCCTGTGCAAATACATTTGTATGGACTGTGTATGATTGCCCTAAGACGTTTCCCAATAACTCAAAATCAATCTCATCGTGTGTTGATCGTTGAGGCGATAACTGTAAAAAAGAAAACAATATTAACTGTTGAAATCATGTGGAATTGTGGAGTGCTATTAAGATATTTCAACACTATTAATGAATCGATGTAGGACAACAATCTAATATATATGACGTTTTATTCGTTAGCATTGAGTTTAGGACTTACGTAAAATGTGGTTACGGTTCCTACGGAGTTGCTAGGAACGAGCTTGAGTTGCCGGGAACGAGGTTGAGTTGGAGATCAAAGCGGCCGAAGAGATACTCATTCTTGGACTGGAGAATTTATCTAGAGAGAGAGTCAGAAGTTGGCCACCTTCGAGTATTTTGCTGCGATGACAGAGAAGTCCCCATGATGATCAGCAATGCGAGTAGAAGAACCATAGCTGAAGAAGCTCTGCAACAATATGCCATTTTTAGAGAGCGAGATTTGTTTGAGTGGTATGTTAGCGATTCTCCATCCTTTATATAGGTGGTGTTTTTGTGAGCCGTCCCGCGTTTACTGGGAACTAGGAAACATCCAGGAGAATGAATGCAAATGGAAAATTGTTTTTAGATGTTTTTCCGCGTCCTATGTTCATGTTTTCTACTTTGTGCTGAGGATATCACGTATTGGATGGAGGAGAATTTTATAATTGGGAAAGTTCTCGTAGTGTCTCTCTTAAAAAAAAAAAAGAAGGAAAAAGACGATAATTATAGAGTGAGTATTTGTGTGGACTGAGATTTATCAAATTACACATTCGATCTTTAAATTTATATTTATCATCACGATCATTTGTATTTTCATCCGTACGATCATTCAATAACCACTATTTTTTTAAGTTGATTTGCCCTTTTTAAGTTAAAAAATTTCATGGGTAATGTTGATAAATCATCAATATTTGATATGAAATCACAGTGGTAGAATATTAATTTCTCAAAATATCAGGAAATTGTCTTACCTTATGTTTTTTTCATGATTTTTTTTTAATAAAATAAAACATTCATATTTAAAATTGATTGGATTTAATTGGATATAAGATACTGCCTATGAACAGGCGTCTTGAGGTGTCTAACACATTTCCAGAGTATAATGGACCCCCGAACCCTTTTAAAATGAATATTTGGTCGGATTGTATTTTTCAGAGTCAATTTTTTTACTTAGGTCATTTTCTAAATTTATTTTCCTCAAAGTCTGATGACCTAGCACACTATCTAAGCTCAATGATAGGTGGCGACTCATTTTTTGAAATTTTGGTTTGAGTTCTTTTATGAGAAAAAAAAGGCACATAAAAAAACCCCTCATTACTTGTATTACCAAAAATGCATTTAATCCATTTCATAAAAATCTGGGGCATCGACATATCATTCTAATAAAGATATTTTTATCATTTCATCACTCTACTTAACCTAAGACATTTTCACATAATAAAGTTTCACGCTTCTTTTTCTCATTTTCAAGATGAATAAGTATCAAAAAAAGATTAGGAAAAATTATCTAACATAATACGGTGATAAAATGACAAAAATGTCTCTATTAGGCCTATGCTAAGCACAGTCTATTTCTCATCCAAAATTATTAATAATATTTTTAATTTTCGTGGAATTGAAATAAATATAAAACTTGATGGACCAAATGTACAATTTGATAGACCTCCGGTCTAAAAAACATCTACCATATACATTGATGTAATAAAAGTATACTAACACTAAAACAACAAATAACCTTAATTTTAAAACAACAAACTTCTTTACTAACAGTTAGACTAAATTTTTCTCTCATCAATTTTTACTAATTTTTTTTTTTCATAAATTCGACATAATATTTAAACATTTCACTTAACATTAACTTCAAGTTATATTCTTTTTTTACAAATATCAAAATTAACAAAGTAACAACATTTTATTCAAACTCAACTTTACCAATTAAAAACTAATTTTGAATTCATGTTTCACACAAGCACATGTATTTTTGTTGGCTTAGAGTTTGGTGTTAATTGAACTGAAAAGTTATGCTTTTCACTCCTAAATCTATTGAAGTGATATATTAATTTTCAGTTATATTTTATTGATTTTTTTTTAAATATCAAAATTAACAATCTAACGAGGTTCAATTGAAACTCAATTTTATAAAAATTAATTTTGAATTTATGTTTCACAAAATTTTATAAAAATTAATTTTGAATTTATGTTTCACAAAACGACGTATATTTTTGTGGGCTTAGAGTCGGTGTTAATTAAAGCTTTTAACTCTTAAATCTTTTGAAATGTTATATATAGGGGTGATGTTGTTTTTGGATCAGAGTTCACTAATAATAGCACATATGGTACTTTATATATCAGATACTTTTTTCTAATATTTTCTATATGGGATCTCACATAAACTTTACAAATAATAACCAATATATTATACATTAACAAATCGAATAGAATCTCTTTCATTAAGATGTATACAAACGAATAAAGAATGATCTTACAACTTTTGGAAACAAAAAGTGGAATAATTGAATGAAGAAAATCAATCCTAGAGAAACCTTTAGCGTCGGCATTCGGAGGGAACACCATTGGGAAACCTCTGAAAATCAGTACAATAGTTGTAGATCATATACTTTTGTTGCACCCATCTAAGTCTGTTTCGGCCCTTAGCATCAAGTCCTTGGTTCTGCCATGTTGCCGCCTCTGCATTGAATGAATTATTACAAGATGAACTAGAGGACGTCTTAACGCACGCATTGGCATTAAAATTCCGGTAGGAGGCGGTGAAAGGAGCTTGGGTCCAGTCGGCCTTGACCCGGCCACCTTGTGTTGCCCAATCATCTGCATTCCAAAGACTCGAATATATCCTCATTGGTTGGCTTTTGGGGAATGGAACGCCCATCCCCTCGTCATTGTTGAATACTCTAATCGGAATGTCATCCACTAAAAAACTGAAAAACAAATAGAAAATAGGGTTAGTTTAGAACAATATGGCTAAAACACACTTTCACCCATTACGCTGACAAGGGTTGCAAAACAAGATCATATCAAACTAATAAGTTTTATTTAGAGGTGGAATTAAATGGTTTGAAATATCGTGAAGAGATAAAAGTATTATGGGTTTTGAATACTCACATGATTCGTTGAGAGTTCCAAACAATGGAGTAGGTGTGGAATGAAGAGGTCGGGTCAAACCAGAGATGAAACTGTTGCTCTTTCCCTCCTTTCCCTTGTGCAAATACATTTGTATGGACTGTGTATGGTTGCCTGGAGACATTTCCCAAGAACTCAAAATCAATCTCATCGTGTGTTGATCCTTGAGACGATAACTGTAAAAAGGAAACAGTATAAACTGTTGAAAATTCTATGGAATTGTGGAGTGCTGTTAAGATATTTCAACATTATTAGTGAATCGATGTAGGACAACAATCTAATATGGACGATATTTTACACATTAGCATTTAGTTTGGGACTTACGTAAAATGTGGTTACGCTTCCTGCAGAGTTGCCAGGAACGAGCTTGAGTTGGAGATCGAAGCGGCCTAAGAGATACTCGTTCTTGGACCGGAAGCCGGAGCCGGAGAATTGGTCAAGAGAGAGAGTCAGAAGTTGGCCGCCTTCGAGTATTTTGCCGCGTTGATCGCCCCAAGTGATGTCCACATCTTCGTAGAAATTGGCTGCCGCAACTGAAAGGGAGAGAAGAACCATAGCTAAAGAAGCTCTGCAACAGTAAGCCATTTTTAGAGAGAGAGAGTGTTTTTGTTGTATGGTATGTTTGAAAGTGATCCGACTACTCCATCCTTTATATAGGTGGTGTTTTGTGAGCCGTCACGCGTTTACTAGGAAGCATCCAGGAGAGAATGAATGCAAATGGGAAATTGTTTTAGTCGGCGAGGAATAGGATACAGCTATCTTTTGTTCATGCTTTCTACTTTGTGGCGAGGGTACAGCTATCACTTGGCGGATGGAGAATTTTATAGGGATAAAGACATTTTTGGTCCCTAAGAAATGTCTTGGGTGTCAAATTGGCCCCTAAGAAATGCAATTCGACAATTTGACCCTTGACATTTCAAAATAGTGTCAAATTGGCCCTTCAAGCGAATTCTGTAAAGTCAATCTAACGGTCAACGTTAGTTTAAGGGTATTTTGGTCTTTTCATTCATTAGGATTAGGAGATAAAAACATTTTTGGTACCTGAGAAATACCTTAGGTGTCCAATTGACCCCTAAGAAGTGCAATTCGACAATTTGACTCTTAACATTTCAAAATAATGTCTAATTAGCCCTTCAAGCGAATTCTAAAACGAACACACTACTGAAATGAACAACACTACCGACGAACAGAGAAATCGAAAACAAAGAACACCACCGAACCTTGGGGTTTCGATTTCAATTTTGAAATCGAAACAGGAAATCGAAATCGAAGAACACCGCCGAACATCGCCACCAAAACGACGAACACCATCGAAATCGAAATAGGAAATCGATTTCGAAACTAGGTTTCGATTTCAAAATCAAAACAGGAAATCGAAACCGAAGAACATGGCATGAAGAACATCGCCAAACACCACCACCAAAATGACGAACACCACCGAAATCGAAACAGGAAATCGATTTCGAAATCGAAATCGAAGAACACCGTCGAACATCGCCACCGAAACGACGAACACCATCGAAATCGAAATAGAAAATCGATTTCGATTTCGAAATCGAAACCGAAGAACATGGCACGAAGAACACCGCCAAACACCACCACCAAAATGACTAATACCGCCGAAATCGAACCTTAGGGTTTCGATTTCTATTTCGAAATCGAAATAGGAAATCGATTTCGAAATCGCCTCTCCGACTGTCGTGAAGTTCCCACTCTCGTCCTTCGCCACCACCAGATCGAATTTCGTCGCGTTCATCGCCGCCTGAAGCAACGCTCGGTCCTTCTTCTTAATCCACCTCGGATAACCAGTGCGGTATTCCGGGAACGTTTCTTTGGCAGGGGACTTCGGAGAAGACGACGACGAATTCAATTTCTTCAGAATCGCCAGAGAATTACTCATAGAGGCAATGAAGGAGAGCAGTGGCAAAGAGGAAGAAACCTAAAAAAAAATTAAAGAAAAAAAATATTTTTACCCCCTTAAGTTTAACAAAATATGTAAATAGGTCTCATTTTATTAGTAAGCAGGAAATGACGCATTTACCCTTAGCCAGACGTCATGTGCTTGTCACGTGACTTTTTCCATCCAAAATTCCCAAATTTTACTAACAGAACCCGACCCAAGGGCCAATTGGACACTATTTTGAAATGTCAAGGGCCAAATTGTCGAATTGCATTTCTTAGGGGCCAATTGGACACTCAGGCATTTCTCAGGGACAAAAAATGTCTTTATCCCCTAATCCTAATGAATGAAAAGACCAAAATACCCTTAAACTAACGTTGACCGTTAGATTGACTTCACAGAATTCGCTTGAAGGGCCAATTGGATACTATTTTGAAATGTCAAATGCCAAATTGTCGAATTGCATTTCTTAGGGGCCAATTAAACACTCAAGATATTTCTCAGGGATCAAAAAGGTCTTTATCTCAATTTTATAATTGGGAAAGTTCTCGTCATGTCTAAAACTGGGCTAATTATTATTATTATTATTATTATTATTATTATTATTATTTTGATGATGATGGTTGAATAATTATTTTAGATGAAAATTTTAATTGTATAATTTTATAATTTTTTAATATATAAATATTTATATACAAATTTTTTGAAATTATTAAATTTAATAATAAAAAATATAAAAGTATACCTAATAATATAAAAAAAAATTTCGTAAATTAATAATATAATTTTTATTTTAATAATTTAAATAATGTATTTTTTATTTAATAATGTAATTTTTATTTTATTAATTTATTAGTATAATTTTTATTTTAGTAATGTTATTGGTGCATAAAACTAGTACACACTTCGAGTATAGTCCAGTCGGATGATGGGTGGGTCCTCCTGCTGAGGTGGAGTCGTCGATTGGAAATTCTTCGGGTAAGCAGTGTTGGGTCCTGGGAGGACTGACCTGCTGTGTCCAGAGTCCTGCTCCTTAGGAAGTGTACCTACAGAAGACTCAGATCGGAATTTATCCCAGTGAAGCCCCTCCGGCGTGGTAATCAGTGCTTAGAGAGAAAATGTACAGAATATTGCAAATAAACAAATGAACTCGAGCGTAATGTAAGTGTATTCAAGTGTTCCTCGAGCTTACATAGCCCTTGATATATATAGGCGTTAGAGATGTTTAGTTGGGCCTAAACATGTTTAACTAGTCGAAACCCTGTGTTTAGCCGATAATCCGGGACGTTTAGGAGATAATCGTTGGGCTTGGGCTTTTGGGCCCATCGGGCGAAGTCTGCGGGCCTTTGTCAGGCTTGCGGTGGTGAGCTGGTGGAGAATAGCGGAGATCCGTGGAGTACTGGTGAAGAAACAAGGTGAAAAGGGGAGTCGGTCGAGGTGAACAGCTGAGTCCCTAAAACTAATTGCCAAGGGCATGACGCAGAGTTAAGAGCGGCACGTCCATGCGGGGCTTCTCGCTCCTCCCTCGATGCAAATTAGATTCTAGGGAGGATTCATAGTCGGTGTACGCTCTAGTGTGGCGTTGTGGATTCCGGAATGCGTCCTTGTCTTTGGGAAAGTTAACACGGGACTAGGTCCCAAGTACTGACTCAGATGTGCTTAAATATACCTTTATCAGTTGCCCCCCTAGCCCCTTGCAGCGAGGGAAGCGAGACGGTCAGGGATATCAATTACTGGCTGAAACGGGCGTCCAGGAGACTTCGAAGTGCGAGAAACACCTCTGATTGACATTTTTTCAAGAGTTAGTTTTGTCTTGAGGAGCTTATTCGAAATAGGCCTTTATACGGTCAGGGTCCGGGGTCAGGTAGCACGGTAGGGTGGTGCTGAATTTTTTCGATTTTCAGGACGACAATTTTTCGAGAGTTGAACTTTTTTAGAGGAGCTAATTTGAAATAGACTCCCATACGGTCGGGGTCCGTGGTCAGGTAGCATGGTAGGGCGGCCCCGATTTTTTTCGATTTTCAGGGCGGTACACATTCACCATGAACAAGCCTTGAGCACGAACCGACATTCAGCGCAGAAAAAATAAAGGTGAACCACAGGGTGGCAGGCACGCGGCGAGTGGATGGGAGCTCGTCGATCGCCACCGAGCCATAGGCGATGGCCCAGCCGGGCTGACCAGCGCCCAAGTGGGCGCTGGGGACAGCCCAACACCCATTTTGGGTGATGGGGACAGTGCCCACTTATGCTGGGCGCTGGTACCCCCAACCCCCAAAGTAGGCACTGAGACTAGCGCCCATAGTGGGCGCTGAGCTGTCCCCAGCGCCCACTTATGTTGGGCGCTCGTAGCCCCAGCCCCTAAAGTGGGTGCTGCGTCCCCAAAGTGGGGTGCAGCCCCAAGGGGGCAAGCTCCTTGGCTTGCCCCTTCCCAAATTTATTTTTTATTAATTTTTTGAGAAGAGAATTTGGAATAAACTCTCATCTGTGCCCAGCCGGCCTAAGGCAGCACGGCAGGACAAGGGGAGCCGGATTAGACGACGCCGGCCCAAGGAGATGTGGTAAAATTTCTGGATGACACTTCTGGATGACGTTCTTGCAGAAGGTTATCACTGGACCTTGCCGGCTGGGAGTAGCACGGTAGGGTAGTGTCCGTCGCTACCCGGACCATGCGGGCTAGTAGTAGCGTGACAGGGTGGTGCTCGTCAAACTTGATGGTTCTGGATATAGGACATTGAGGCCGATGCCCCAAATGGTGTCACGCACAAGAGCACCGAGTAGAGGGATGCCGAGGTGGACAGTATTGACGAGGGGGCTGGGGAGGGCGAGATAGACGCCACTTCCCCTCGCACAGACGCCCCTCACAACGAGGGTGGAAAGGACTGAGCTCAGACCATCACTCTTTCAGGACTTAGGATTTTGTAAACTCTTTTTCGCTTACTCTTGTTTTTCTGCGTGCGACCATTAGCTTTTGAGCGGCATAGCCAGGGTATTTCAGAGTCTACTTTTTTTTCTCGACGCTTTAGCCAAGTTGTTTTTCTGTTTGGTCCTGTTTTCAAAGTTGTAAAATTTTGAAAATTTCTTGCGTCTCTGCCCAAGACCATAGACCACTAGCCCTCCAGTCCGGGACACGAGCTAGTTGCAAAGAAATCATGTCGTGGACTTAAGAGTAGGGTTTCCCAGGGTGGCTAATCCTCTCAGTCCACAAGGGTGCAACATGGTAGTTGGACCTCTGTGGCCGGTCATCAGGGAGTTCTCCGCAGTCAGGCTCATTCAAGAATCCTTTCAGGTTATCTTCATTTAGTCCATGCAGGAGCACCTTCCCTTTTAGAATGTCGGACTCATAGTCGATTGGTAGGAGAGGTACTTGGCTGCAGGCCCTTAGACCTAATCAATGTCCTACCCTTGGTGGATGACCTAAGTTTGTCCCTAGATACGGACTATTGACTTCCGGAGAGGGTTTGGTTGTTACCCTCGACGTTGAGCGCCAGGATGAGACTTATGGAGAGTTACTTGCGACGCCGAGAGTCGGGTTGTTGATTTGGAGAATTATCCATGACTCAAGAGGTCAGAGTACCGCAGAAGAGAATCATTCGTGACACCGAGAATTGGGACACAACTCAGGGAGTTGGAATGCAGCCGTGGAGAATCACTCGCGACGCCGGAGCCAACATCCGACTCAAGGGGTCAGAGTGTAGCCTTGGAGAATCATTTGCTACGCCGGAGCCAAGACGCGGATTTGGAGAATCATCCACGACTCAGGGCGTCGGAATGCCGTTTAGGAGAATCACCCACGATGTCGGAGTCAGGATGCGGATCTGGAGAATCATTAGTGACTCAGGGGTTTGGAGTGTAGCCTTGAGTTGCATGCTCACAGTTGGCCACCACTCGGACGCCATGGTGGCTCGAGGGTGGTGAGTAGGCACCTGGCCCTACCCACGACGGACCCTAAGGTCGGATCTTACTACGTGGTTGGGAAGCTGAGCCCAAGCGTAGCCCTGGTCAATCTATGGCACCATGTCCTCGGGGAGAACGGGGTCTTGACGTGGCTAGGGGAGGGCCTCTCCAGTCCGGTAGCCCTAGTATGGTAAGGTGAAGGGCGGCCCTCGGCACAAGCCCATTCGAAGATTTCACACGAGCGTCGTGATCTTGAGGTCACTCATCGGGCCCTACAGTCTAGAGAGATGGTCCCTCCTAGATGGGGGTCGGCTGTAGGCACGCGAGGAGGAGCTATACACACGACTTGAACTCGCATGCCTGGTACTCAATGGGATCAACCCGAGATAGCTCTACGACTCCCGAGGTCTATCCCACAGCCCAAGGTGGTAGAGTAGGCAGTTATGCCCGGTCCTGGGGGTAGTTATCCTCACTAGTGGGAGTTGAGGGGTGAGCCCTCGGAGTTTCCGACACATCTTCTCATTTTTCTAATTTTGTGTCTATATAACTGGACCTTGTGATCATTCAAGCTTAGCTAAGCAGAGAGCAGTGATCATGAGAAGGCTTTTTGCTCGGTTCCCATAGACAGCGCTAAACTGTTGGTGCATAAAAGTGGTACACACCTCGAGTATGGTCCAGTCAGATGATGAGTGGGTCCTTTTGCTGAGGTGGAGTCGTTGGTTGAAAATTCTTCGGGTGAGTGGTGCTGGGTCCTGGAAGGACTGATCTGCTATATCCAGAGTCTTACTCCTTAGGGAGTATACCTATAGAAGGCTCAGATCGGGGTTTATCCCGGTAAAACCCCTCCGGCGTAGTAACCAGTGCTTAAAGAGAAAAGTACAGAATATAGCAAGTAAACAAATGAACTCACGCATAATGTAAGTGTATTCAAGTGTACCTTGAGCTTACATGACTCCCGATATATATAGGCATTGGAGATGTTTAGTCGGGCCTAAACATGTTTAACTAGTCGAAACTCTGTGTTTAGCCGATAATCCGGGGCGTTTAGGAGATAATCGTTGGGCTTGGGCTTTTGGGCCCATTTGGCGAAGCCCATAGGCCTTTGTCAGGCTTGCGGCGGTGAACTGGTGGAGGAGAGCGGAGATCCGTGGAGTCCAGGAGAAGAAACAAGGTGAAAATGGGAGCCGGTCGGGATAAACGGCTGAGTCCCTGAAATTGATCGTCGAGGGCATGACGCAAACCTAAGAGCAGCACGTCCCTGCAGGGCTTCTCGCTCCTCCCTGGGTGCAAATGAGATTCCAGGGAGGATCCGTAGTCGGTGTATGCTCCAGTGTGGCGTTGTAGATTCTGAAATGCGTCCCTGTCATTGGAAGGGTTGACACGTGACTGGGTTTCAAATGCTGACTCAGAGGTGCCCAAAAATACCCTCATCAAATATAATTATATAATTTTAACAACAAAATTTTGTAATTGTTTTAAAATTCTAGTAATATCTTCTTAATTATACTATCATTATATCTATTTTAATAATATAATTTTAGTAATATCATTTAAGTGAATATTATTTTAAGTATACTATTTTTATAACAATTTTAATAATATAATTTTTAGTAATATCATCTTAATTAAATCTATTGGAAAAAATGAAATCTCTTTTTAGAGAGATTTAGAAATAACTCATGTTTCAAAGGGATTTGGAAATCCAATTTTTCTCCTTTGAAATTCTATTTTACAAATTCAATGAATTTTACAAATCTCTTGTATTAGTACCAAAGCAAAAGATTTTATAAAAAGAATTTGTGAAATTCATTTTGAAAGTAAAATCTGTCCTTAAATTATCTCACTGAAACACAACCTTAGACATTTTATGGTAACAAAATTTCAAGCTTATTTCTTTTCCATTTTTCAGACGAATCACTATTAGAAAAAGGTTAGGGAAGACTCTCTTAGATTTAATATAGTAATAAAATAGTAAAAAAAAAATTCTCTTTTAGAAGAGCACGTTGTCATGGACTGCGTATTTACAAGGCAGTCTGAAGGAATAAACTTGCTGGTTGGAGGGTTGTAGCACAAATACGCGGCTCCTAATCAGGGTGGGCGTCAACATAAGTAGGCATTCTTTCGGAGTCAAGGCATACTGACTCGGTTAAGTTCGGAGATTATGTCATTGGTCAAGGACTTGACAAAAGAAGAGGGGCGCAACACAGATAATTGCCATTGCGAAATCAATCAGCATCGTACAAAGAAAGTAAGCTTGACCTGTGCAAGCGAATGAATTGGGGCACAGAACGGGCAAATGCCACTGCAAAAATGTGAGCCGGTGACAACGTGCTAATGCTAAATATAATATATTTTTCATCCAAAATTATTAATAATATTTTTAATTTTTGTGAGATTGAAATAAACTTATATCTAGACCAAATATACCATTTGCAAACCTTAGTTCACGTAAACATCCACCCATACGTAATTGTTTTCCTAAAAAAGTCCATACACTTTTCCATTTTTTAACTTATATAATTTTGGAGTTCTCACTTGTTTAGTCATATGATTTGGATAAAAAAAAAAAATAAAAAATAGATTGACTTTTTCTAAGGGGGTTTTTTTTTTTTTTTTTTTTTTTTTTTGTTTTTTTTTTTTTTTAAGGATTCCCCCCCCCCCCCCCCCCCCCCCCCCCCCCCCCCAATCATTCTGAAGTGTTTTTATGTAGAATCTTGGTAGCAATTTTCCCTCAACTTTTTTGCAAATCCATTTTTTTTTTTTTATTAACATTCCACTGAAAATTTTAAAATATTAAAAAGGGACACTTAGCACCAACTTCTAAATTGGTGCTAAAACTACTAAATGAACTCGATTGAATTTTTTTAATTTATTTTTTGCACTGATTACTCCTACTAGTATTTCGTAGACTAATTTATCTCTATTAATGAATCGTTACCTTCCATACACATTGTCAGTTGTCATTCCTAAAACCGTGGAACGAAATATGGTAATAAATTACCAATGAAACAGAAAGCGAAACTTCTAATTTTTTTCAATTGTGATTGTTGTTCAACGATTTTTTACATCACAATGATTTATAAATCATGATCTTCAAAAAGAGATATTAATCTTTATTTTTTTTTAGTATTAGATTAGGATGCATGTGAATATTTTATATAATATTAAATGTGATGTTAATGTTATATATAACATCACTACAATATGTGTGCCATCGTGAGTGTTGAATATAACCTTCAATGCAATAAAAATGATATTCAATTAATGTTGATTGTAGCACAAATTATATGAACGTGTCAAATGTAATATAATTTACTGATAATTATGATTTGAATGTTGACTGTAACACTCAAGTTGAGTTTTTTGATAATGTATAAGACCATGTTAAATGTAATACGAATGTGAAAACTGAAAATTTTGAAAATATCATGTTGAATGTAACATGAATGTATGAATCTGAAACTAATGAACGTGATATCATTTTAAAGATCTTATTCAGAAGAATCAGAATATATAATTAGATCATTAAAAAAAGATATTTACTCTCACGCCGGAGGTTATTCACTTGAATCTACCCCCTGTGTTAAGAATTTGTGCAGGAACCCCCGGAGGCAACAAAACAGAGGCTAGCAAGCGCAGAATCATAAATTAATTGTGTTACATTTTTTGGCCAGATCAATTTTAATTTTTGTTGTGAAACCGTTAATATGGAAAATCTCAATCATGTGAATCTTACAAGTGGAAATTTGTCTAGTAATTGTATTTTTTAAATTTGAAACTGGATGATACGAAAAATCTATGCACTGGGATTGTTTGACTTATTTTCAAACAGTTAGAATTAATTAGTAATTTCAAACTGATCCTGATAATTTTTCCTAAAAAATAAATATAAAATTCAAAATGCAAATACTAACCCTTCTTATATTCCACTTAATATTATTTTTATAATATTCCACTGAAAATTTTAAAATTCAAAACTTAAATTTGAATAATATTCCAATTGTAAAGAAAACGATTTCTTGTTTGCAAGCCCTACAAAAGCTGTTTTTTTTTTCTATCAAGTTCCGTTAATGTAATAAAAATATACTAACTTTAAAACCACAACCATAATTTTAAAACAACAAACACACTAACGATTCGTTAGTTGGACGGAATGGAATGAGAGTGAAATGGAATGGAAGAAATAATAAAATGAGATAAGAAATATAATAAAATTGTCAATGAAATCGCTATTTCATTCTCTTATTTGGTTGGTATGAAATGAGGGAAGGAATGGAATAGTGAAATATAATAAAATTCTCATTATGTCCTTATGAAATTATTATTCCATTCTCTTATTTTGTTGATATGAAATGAATAAAGGAATAGAATGAAATATAATAAAATTCTCATTATACCCTTATTAAAATTTTTTATTATATTTCACTATTTCATTCATTCCCTCATTTTATTATATTTCACTATTCCATTCAATTTTAAATTTTGTTCTTTAATTTCTGCTTTTATTCTCAATTTTCAATTTCTATTCTCTAATTTCTGTTTTTGTTCGTAATTTTCTGTTTTCGTTCTCTAAGGCCCCGTTTGGTTAGTGTTCCCAACCAAACCCAACCCAAAAATTTTGGGTTTGATTTTTGGGAACGCGTTTGATAAACACAAAACTCAACCCAACCCAACATAAAAAATAGGAATTGATTCTCAAAATCCTAAAGAAACCAGAAACAAAAAAAAATAGTTTCTTTTTGTGCCAAAAAAACTCAATCCAAAGTTTTCAACTTTCGACTTCATCTGTCGGCCGACCACCACCACCAGCCGCCGTCCAGCGACCATCGCTGGCGACCGACCGCCGTCTCCGGCCATCGTCCGGCGACCGACAGCCGTCTCCGGCCACTATCCAGCGACCGACCGCCGTCTCCGCCCACCGTCCGGCGACCGCCGCCTTCTTCGGCCACCTCTGGCGACCTTCCGCTACCGCCGACCGTCTGGCCACCACCGCCTTCTGACACCACCGTCGGCGCCGCCGTCTGGCCACCGTTTGACACCTCCAGCGCCGCCGCCAAACAAAAAAAAAAATTAAAAATAAATAAATTAGTTTTAGGATAAAATCGTTACCAAACACATTCTGTTCTCAGCACAAAACAAGAATTGTCGTTACTAAACGCAATTCTGTTCCCAAAATTCTCAACCCAACCAAATTAAACTCAACCTAACCCATTCCAGTTGGGTTCAGAAAAGTGGAAACACTAACCAAACACCACCTAATTTTCTGTTTTTGTTCTCAATATTCAGTTTATATTCTCAATTTTTTGTTTCTGTTCTTGATTTTCAGTTTTTGTTCTCAATTTTCAGTTTCCGTTCTCAAATTTCTGTTCTCTAAATTTCTGTTTTTGTTCTCAAGTTTTGGTTTATGTTCTCAATTTTTTATTTTTGTTCTTAATTTTTATTTTTTGTTCTCAATTTTCAGTTTTTGTTCTCAATTTTATGTTATCTAATTTTATGTTTATGTTCTCAAATTTTTATTTTTGTTCTCAATTTCTGTTTCTATTCCCAATTTTTTGTTATCTAATTTTTGTTTATGTTCTTAATTTTTGTTCTTAATTTTCAAAGACTTAAATATAAGGACTATTATATAATTTATGATGTTGATTCTATTAAGTTGGAATCCCATTCCACCCTATACCAAATGGAATCTCATTACACTCTATTTCATTCCAATAGAATCACAAAAGTGATTCTATTGGAGAACCAAACAATGGAATAGGAATCGAGGGCGGAATGCGATTCCATTCCGTCCTCGATTCCATCCAACCAAACATGCCGTAAGGGTTATGCTAAATTTTTCTCTCATCAATTTCTACTATTTTTTTTTTCATAATAATTCCATGTATTATTTAAATATCTTATTAATCATTAATTTGTAGTTATATTCCATTGATTTTTTTTATTTTTTTTATAAATATCAAAATTAACAATGTAATAATGTTTAATTAAAACTCAATTTCATAAAAAATAATTTTGAATTTATGTTTCATTAAAGCACATATATTTTTGTGGGCTTAGAGTCGGTGTTGGTGTTAACTGAAAAGTTATGCTTTTAACTCAAAAATCTATTGAAGAAACAAAAATATATGTGTATATATGTTTTGAGGCTTTGAAGAAACAAAAATTAGGTTCAAATTCTTATGTGTTTAAAATTCATGAACAAATATTAGACATGCCTTGTAAAAAATTTAAAAAATCATCACAAGATTGGAGAAAGTAACGATTAAAGTTAGAAAGTAAAATATAGAAATAGACCAACGAAACACTACATCTGTGTCCAAAACAATCTATTATCGTAATGGGAAGAATTTCCCTTACTACACATTAAACTTTGACATGTATCCTACAAGACGCTCTTAATTAATCAAAATCCAATCAAAACCAAAGAAGGACACAAGCCTAAAAAAATTGGTCATCCTTGAGCCACAGTTTCACAAGGCACAAAGACTCTATGAGACTCAAGCACCTAAACACGCTACACACTACAAACGCCTGAAATACAAATTACTACAACATTTAATAATACACCACAAGATAAAACAAATAAAAGTTTAACAAGATTGAATTACCAAATTTTTAAACAAAATTGATTCCTCTCCTTCTGCACCCGATTTTCAAGCAAAGTTGGAGTCATGTTACAGACTGAATCCCAGAGTTCAAGATGCTACAATCTTAACTCCTAGTTCATTCATTCTAATGTGCAATTACTTCAAAACCTCCCCTAGGATTATCAAGGAACGATGCACTCTTCTTTAACAAATGAGAAATAAGTACACCCTAAATTGTAATGCCCCATGTGGCTGACCGGTCAAGTAACTTTTGAATTGAATCCGTGGTCCAAAATGTTTATGCCAAGATACTAGTAGTTGCTCAAATTATACTTTATATATCAGACAATTTTTTGTAATACTTCTAATGTGAGATTTTACAATATTACCCTCATTTTGGCCCATTTCGTCCCTTTGGGTGGTGGTATAGATAATAATTCATAAACGGACATAGGGCAGTCCATAAGCCGACACATGTACCTAGCCTGGGGCCTCTACCTATCTCCATAGCCTTACTCCTTTATCAATACCACCGCGATATTGTTTCAAGACTAGGGTTAACTCTGATAGCATTTGTAAATCCACATGTTGCCCATTGGCTTAGTAACTTTCAAACCGAATTTACGTAGCCCAAAATACTTAAATCAATGTACTAGTCACAACCTATATGGTACTTTATATATCAGACAATTTTTTCTAATACTTTCGATGCGGAATATCACATAAACTTTATAAACAATAACGAATATAATTTACGTTAACAAATCAAATATAATCTCTTTTACTAAGATGTATACAAACGAATAAAGAATGATTTTACAATTTTCGGAAACAAAAAGTGGAATCATTGAATGAAGAAAATCAATCCTAGTGAAACCTTCAGCTTCGGCATTCAGAGGGAACACTTTGAGGAAACCTTTGAAAATCAGTACAATAGTTATAAATCATGTACTTTTGTTGCACCCATCTAAGTCTATTTTGACCCTTAGCATCAAGTCCTTGGTTTTGCCATGTCGCAGCCTTTGCATTGAATGGATTTTGACCACAAGATGAACCAATGGACGTCTTAACGCACGCATTGGCATTAAAATTCCTGTAGGAGGTGGTGAAAGGAGATTTGGTCCAATCTTCCTTGATCCGACCACCTTGTGTTGCTCAATCATCTGCGTTCCAAAGACTCAAATATATCCTCATTGGTTAGGTTTTGGGGGAACGAAACACTCATTGCCTCTTTATTGTTGAATACTCTAATCGGAATGTCGTCCACGAAGAAACTAAAAATAAATAAAAAATAAGGTTAGTTTCAAAATAATATGGGTAAAGCGCACTTTCACTTATTTCACTTATTACACTAACAAAAAAGTTGACAAAATCAACAAATTGAACCAAATTAATATGAAAAATAAACTTGAGGGCATAAATTACAACAGGGACCAAAACAAGATCGTATCAAACTTTCCAGGTGCATAGTACGATAAATTTATCTGATTAATAAGTTTGATTTAGACGTGGAATTAAATGGTTTGAAATTTTATGAAGAGATAAAAGAATTGTGGATTTTGAATACTTACATGATTCGTTGAGAGTTCCAAACAATGGAGTAGGTGTGGAATGAAGAAGTCGGGTCGAACCAAAGGTGAAACTGTTGCTCTTTGCCTCCTTTTCCTTGTGCAAATACATTTATATGGACTGTGTAAGGTTGCCCGGAGACTTTTCTCAAGAACTCAAAATCAATCTCATCGTGTGCTTATCCTTGAGACGATAACTATAAAAAATAAAAACTTCATGAACATAATTAGAGTGAAAAATTCAATTTCAAGAAAAAACGTATGGAACAAGCTCTCGAAATATTTCTAATTTTACCCAAAATTTTGGGCTTAATTTAAAATTTTGTGATCTTGGTTAAATCCATTAATCAATTTAGTGAAAATTTATTAATTTTGATTGTCAATCTAATGGTGGATGGTTTAATTTATTATTTGGATTCATCCATGAAATTCAAAAGTTTCAAGGACTAAATTAAAAATATTTTTATCTTGTATTTCACCCCAAATTAATTTGATTCTCCATTTTCCTCCCAAGGCAAGTTAAAACTGCCCTTCCTAGTTGAAAGTTTCTATGAATGATGGAAATTTAGGACATAAGTCCAATGGAGGAAAAAAAATAAAGGGGTATAACTTGCAATTCCTTCTATCACGCTACACATTACAAATGCCTGAAATACAAATTACTACAATATTTAATAATACACCACAATATAAAACAATGTGACAAGATTGAATTGCCAAATTTTTAAACAAAATTGGTTTTAATCTCCTCCTGCAACCAATTTTCAAACAAAGTTGGATTCTTGTTGCAGATTGAATCCCATAGTTCAAGATGCAACGATCTCAGCTTCCAATTCATTCCTTCTAATGTGGAATTACTTCAAAACCTCCCCCGGACATATCAGGGAAAAATCTCAACCATACACGCTTCTTTAACAATTGAGAAACAAGTGCACCCTAAATTGTAATGTCCCATGTTGTCTACCGGTCTAGTAACTTTTGGACTGAATCCCTGGTCCAAAATATTTATGCCAAGGTACTAGTAGTTGCTCAAATGATACTTCATATATTAGACAATTTTTTGTAATACTTCTGACGTGAGATCTTAAAATATCACCCTTATTTTGGCCAATTTTATCCATTTGGGTGGTGGTGTAGATACCAGCTCATAAGTAGACACAGGGCAACCCATAAGCCGACATATTTACCTAGCCCCAGACTGCTACCTCTCTCTAGAGCTTTTACTCCTTTATCAACACCACCATGATGTTGTTTCTAGGCTAGTTAGGGTTAGCTCTGATATCATTTATAATATCACATATGGCCCACTTGCCTAGTAACTTTCAAACCGAATTCAGGTAGCTCATAATGCTTAAATTAAAGTATTAGTAGTAATCCATATGATACTTTATATATGAGACAATGTTTTCTAATACTTTTAATGTGGGATCTCACATAAACTTTACAAACAATAACCAATATAGTATACATTGACAAATCAAATAGGATCTCTTTTATTAAGATGTATACAACGAATAAAGAATCATCTTACAACTTTTGGAAACAAAAAGTGCAATAATTGAATGAAGAAAATCAATCTTAGAGAAACCTTCAGCGCCGGCATTCGGAGGTAACACCATGGGGAAACCTTTGATAATCAGTACAATAGTTATAGATCATGTACTTTTGCTGCACCCATCTAAGTCTGTTTCGGCCATTAGCATCAAATCCTTGGTTCTGCCATGCCGCTGCGTCTGCATTGAATGAATTTGAGTCACAAGACGAACTGGAGGACGTCTTAATGCATGCATTGGCATTAAAATTTTTGTAGGAGGCGGTGAAAGGAGCTTGGGTCCAGTCGGCCTTGACCCGACCACCTTGTGTCGCCCAATCATCTGCGTTCCAAAGACTCGAATATATCTTCATTGGTTGGCTTTTGGGGAACGGAACACCCGTTGTCTCTTCATTGTTGAATACTCTAATCGGAATGTCATCCACCAAAAAACTAAAAAGAAAAAAGAAAAAATTAAGGTTAGTTTTAGAAAAATATGACGAAAACACACTTTCACCCATTACTTTGACAAAAAACAGTCAATTGAACCAAATTAATATGAAAAATAAACTGTAGGGCATAAATTACTACAGGGCCAAATAGAGATCGTATCAAACTTTAAAGGCGCAAAGTATGATTTACCTTACTAATAAGTTTGATTTAAAGGAAGAATTAAAATTTTTGAAATTCCATGAAAAGATAAAAGGATTTTGGGTTATGAATACTTACATGATTCTTTGAGAGTTCCAAACAATGGAATAGGTGTGGAATGAAGAGGTCGGGTCGAACCAGAGGTGAAACTGTTGCTCTTTGTCTCCTTTCCCTTGTGCAAATACATTTGTATGGACTGTGTAAGGTTGCCCGGAGACGTTCCCCAAGAACTCAAAATCAATCTCATCGTGTGCCGATCCTTGAGACGATAACTGTGAAAAAAAAACAAAAAAAAAAAACAATATTAGTTGTTTGATGAGTGATTTTTCTGACCAGCTTAGATGTTGACACATGGAATAACCAAGATTACACCAATGTTAATAAAAAAGGGAATTATGATTATAACCAAGGGGCACACGTAAGCCCAAACCTGCCTAATTGATAACCAATGATTTTTCCCAGTACTCGAGAAGACTACTAGGGACATGAGGACAATGAGCATAAAAGCACATCCCGACCGAGGCTAGAAGCTCGGCTGCAATATAATCCCATCCTCGGGATTGCCGAGCTCGAGAGCCGACGCCGTTGTCCACTATATATGGAATGGACATATACAATTCAAATATAATGGTCCATCAATCCGATATCTTCCTAAATTCAGGGCGTCAACTAGGATTAACCAAGATTTAAGAAAGACTTGCCCAACAAGTGTCCACACGCCTATAAAAACTATAAGGGGTATAGGCAAGGTATGTTAACTCTTTCCTATATGTCACTCTGTCAAAATACTCTTAGAAAAATTATATTAATTATCACACCGAAAGTGCAACGCCAATATTTCCACCTATAGTGTATTGTTTTGAAACCAAAGCCTACGAAAAATCATTTTTCAAAAATCAAGAGGCCATTTCGGATGATTTTGTGTTTGACATCATCAGTATTAAAAATCATTTGGAATTGTGGATGACGTTTTACTCATTAGTATTGAGTTTGGGACTTACGTAAAATGTGGTTACGCTTCCTGCAGAGTTGCCGGCAATGAGCTTGAGTTGGAGATCGAAGCGGCCTAAGAGATACTCGTTCTTGGACTGGAAGCCGGAGCCGGAGAATTGGTCTAGAGAGAGAGTCAGAAGTTGACCGCCTTCGAGTATCTTGCCGCGTTGATCGCCCCAAGTGATGTCCACATCTTGGTAAAAATTGGCTGCCTTGACTGAAAGAGAAGTTGTTATGATCAGCAGTGAGAGGTAGAAATGGGCTGCCTTGCTGAAGAAGCTCTGCAACAATATGCCATTTTTAGAGAGAGAGAGAGTTTTGCTTGAGTGGTTTGTCAGAAAGTGAGCCGAGTCCAGCCTTTATATAGGCGGTGCTTATCAGCCGTCACGCGTTTACTAGGAAGCGTCCAGGAGAATGAATGCAAATGGGAAATTGTTTTAGGCGGCAAGGATCATACAGCTGTCTTTTGTTCATGTTTTCTACTTTGTGGTGAGGCCACAGCTATCACTTGGTGGATGGACAATTTCATAATTGGGAAAGTTCTCCAAATGTCTAAAGATTGGATGATTACATCTTTAGTCCCTATACCGTGGGGTATTTGGGTTAACTAAACACGTCCACCCAAAATGAAACACGTGACATGCTGGCCACCCTGAAAGTCACCACACCTATGAAAAACAGAAAAGGGCCCTCTCCCTAAGGGCCGAGCGCCAAGCACCTTATGAACAAAGTTTGTCCACCTTAAAGCCCATACAATCTAAGAGGGCGTGTCAGCGATGAAGTCTGCCAAGTCAGTCGAGCTCGAGCTGCTGTGTTGTTTCTGCTCGGCCACCACCATTGGGGACACCCTTGGAAGTCCAACGAAACTATGGGTTGTTGTGATGCTTCTGCTCGGCCATAACCATAGGGGACACACTTGGAAATAAATTCGAGCTATGTTCTATCGTGTTGCTTCTGCTCGACTATCACCAAGTGGGAGGCCTTTGAGCACTTATCTGAGTTCCGATCTCCCGTGCTGCTTTTACTCGTCCATTACCAAGTGGGAGGCCTTTGAGAGCTTATTTGAGATCCAGTCTCCCGTGCTGCTTCTTCTCGGTTGTCACCAAGTAAGTGGCCTTTGGGAGCTGATCCGAGCTCTAGCCACCCGTGCTACCTCTGATCGGCTACGTCAACGTGAGAGGCCTTTGGGAGCTAATCCAAGTTACGGCCTCCCGTGCTACCCTTGGTCGGCCGTTGTCAAAGTAGAAGCCTTTGGGAGCTCATCCGAGCTCTGAACTCCCGTGTTACCCTTGTTTGATCATCGTCTAAATGGGAAGTCTTTCGGAACTTGTGCCGAGCTCTATTCTGCTGCTCTATCTCTACTTGGACACTTCCCCTCCAGCCCCCTCAATGCCTTTACTAGCTCAGAACAAAGGTCTCTGCCCATCGATCTGGGCTGAGGGGATCTCTGCCAACATTGTCGTCGATATTTCCCTGGGCTGAGTTCAACCTCCTTAGCATATTAGGCCAACCGTTGGGCTATTTCGAATGGTCCGAAAAGCCAAGTCCGAAATTCTAATCGCCTCAAGCTCCAACACATTGGCCACGCGCTGAGTTACTATAATTAATCGCGTTCAAGATCCTAATCATGCGACAATAATTGACTCATCGCCTCAAAATATCCAGACATTCAATGCCTCACGTAATGCTTTACTACCACTTTGAAGCATAATATAATTTTTCTCCTTCGAGCTCTTATTCTCACGCTAGAAGGATCTCACCGTGCATAACCCCGATGGGTCTTTGTGCAGGTACCAGCTCGAAACGTTAGCTTGGATTTTAAAAGAATTTACTGTTGACCACGAGATGCTCAAAGAACTTTGAACTCAGGGCCTCTATTTCAGCAATAAATGTACACGTGTACTCTAACTAAACCAATTGGATATGTTAACTTTTGGGCACCAACAACATTTATCAAATTATGTTTTTGATCCTTTAAGGTCAACATTTGTTTCAGCAAATTGAAAATATTGTTAATAACTTTTTATGGAAAATGAGTAGTTTTCGACACGTGCCCCCCCCCCCCCCCCCACTTGGTTTCGTTTTCGACATTCTTATTAAAAAAGTCAAAAAAATAAAAATAAAAAGATAAATCCAAAAAATAGAAAATAGAAAAAGAAGATTGAACTCATGCCAAATTGCAAAATTGGGAAATATTTGGGGGAGGGGGGAATTTTGTTTGAAAATCGGGATTTCTGGAAAATTTCAAAAGTTTAGGGCTTGAAAGTATAATTATTTAAAACTCTTGAATGTTGAAATTAAGAGAATCCAATGCCCTACTTCAACTTGGAAATAAGATGTTGAGAAGTTTTGCAAAGCATACGGACACACGTTTATTCACAGGACCACGATAAAAATTAAATAATTTGACTTTTGGGGTTTTTTTTCTCATGACTTAAAAAAAAAACATTTCTAAGGATCAACCAAATCCAAGTCATACCAAAAGTTAAAAATTAAAAAATAAAATAAAAATAAAAAAAATAAAAAATAAAAAATAATAATAATAATAATAATAATAATAATAAAAATTAAAAAAATTCAAAGTTATTCCTGTTTTATAAGTAGAATCTTATGAGCAAATTCCCCTCAACTTTTTGCAGACCCACTTAATTTTATTTTTTTTATAACATTCCGCTAAAAAATTTAAAATATCAAAAAATAATAGACATGCCTTAGGAAAAAAAAAGAAGTTAAAATACCATCACAAGATTGGAGAAACTAACGATTAAGTTTGGGGCAAAAAAAATAGACCAAATTTTTAAATAAAATTGGTTTCTCTCCTCTTGCCCCACTCCTGTTGCAGACTGAATCATAGAGTTCAAGATGCTACGATCTCAATTCATTCCATCTAATGTGAAGTACTTCAAAACCTCCCCTGGGCTTATCAAGGAAAAATCCCAACCCTGAATTCTTCTTGAACAACTGAGAAATAAGTACAAACTCAATTGTAATGTCCCATGCGGCGCATTGGTGTGGTAACTTTTGGACCGAATCCATGGTCTAAAATTTATATTCAAAGATATTAGTAGTTGCCCAGATGATACTTCATAAATCACAATCTTTTGCAATATTTTCAATGTGAGATCTCATAAGAGGACACAGGGCAACCCATAAGCCGACACAGGGCAACCCATAATCCAACACAGGTACCTAGCTAGGGACCTCTATCTCTAATGCCACATGTGGCCCATTGGCATAGTAACTTTTGAATCGAAATTCATATTGCTCAAAATGCTTAAGTCAATGTATTACTAGCAGTCCATATGGTACTCTATATATAAGACAATTTTTTCTAATATTTTCGATATGAGATCTCACATAAACTTTATAAATAATAACCAATATAGAATTACATTAAAAAATCGAATAGAATCTCTTAATAATAAGACGTATACAAATGAATAAAGAATGATTTTTCAACTTTTGGAAACAAAAGGATGAATAATCGAATGAAGAAAATCAATCCTAGAACCTTCAATGTCGGCATTTGGAGGGAAAACCTTGGGGAAACCTTTGATAATCAGTACAATAATTATAGATCAAGTACTTTTGTTGTACCCATCTAAGCCTGTTCGCCCCCTTGGTTTTTCCATGTCGCTGCCTCTGCATTGAATGAATTCGAACCACAAGACGAACCAAAACACGTCTTAACGCATGCATTGGCATTAAAATTCCTATAGGAGACAATGAAAGGAGCTTGGGTCCAGTTGGCCTTGACTCGACCACCTTGTGTTGCCCAATCATCTGCGTTCCAAAGACATGAATATATCCTCATTGGTTGGCTTTTGGGGAACGAAACACCTATTGCCTCTTCATTATTGAATACTCTAATT
Organism: Eucommia ulmoides; assembly: GCA_016647705.1. Lineage (NCBI taxonomy): Eukaryota > Viridiplantae > Streptophyta > Magnoliopsida > Garryales > Eucommiaceae > Eucommia > Eucommia ulmoides. The sequence continues at coordinate 348,214 of CM028329.1, forward strand.
GGAATGTCATCCACCAAGAAACTGAAGAAAAAAAAAGGTTAGTTTCAGAATAACATGGCTAAAACACATTTTTACTAATTACTCTGACAAAAAATAGACAAAAATCAAGCAATTGAACCAAAATAATATGAAAAATAAAGTTTAGGACAAAAATCACAACAGGGGCCAAAACGTGACTGTATCAAACTTTAAAGGTGCAAAGTACAATTTATCCGGCTAATAAGTTTTATTTAGTGGTAGAATAAAACAGTTTGAAATTACATGAAGAGATAAATGGATTGTGAGTTTTGAATACTTACATGATTCGTTGAGAGTTCCAAACGATGGAATAGGTGTGGAATGAAGACGTCGGGTCGAACCAGAGGTGAAACTATTGCACTTTGCCTCCTTTCCCCTGTGCAAATACATTTGTATGGACTGTGTATGGTTGCCCTGAGACGTTTTCCAAGAACTCAAAATCAATCTCATCGTGTGCTGATCATTGAGACGATAATTGTAAAAAAGAAACAATATTAACTGTTGAAATCATGTGGAATTGTGGAGTGCTGTTAAGATATTTCAACACTATTAATGAATCGATGTAGGACAACAATCTAATTTATACGACGTTTTATTCGTTAGCATTGAGTTTAGGACTTATGTAAAATGTGGTTACGGTTCCTGCGGAGTTGCCGGGAACAAGCTTGAGTTGGAGATCGAAGTGGCAGAAGCGATACTCATTCTTGGACTGGAAACTGGAGCTGGAAAATTTATCCACAGAGAGAGTCAGAAGTTGGCCGCCTTCGAGAATTTTGCCGCGATGATCGCCCCAAGTGATGTCCACATCTTGGTAGAAATTGCCTGCCGCGACTGACAGAGAGCTCTGCAACAATATGCCGTTTTTAGAGAGCGAGATTTGTTTGGGTGGTATGTTAGCAATTCTCCATCCTTTATATAGGAGTAGTTTTTGTGAGCCATCCCGCGTTCACTGGGAACTAGGAAGCATCCAGGAGAATGGATGCAAAGGGAAAACTGTTTTTAGGTGTTTTTAAGCGTCCTATGTTCATGTTTTCTACTTTGTGCCGAGGATCAATCATTTAAAAACCAGAAATACCTCAAAAATCGTTCAACCGGTTAAATTGTTCGACCGGCCGGTTCAAACCGGCTCAACCACGAACCGGTGAACCGGTCCGATTTTTAACGAATCGGGGCGGTTTTGAACATTTCCCAACCATTACCTTTGCTTTGATGAAATCACTGCATCCGACGACCACGACGACAACGATAGACGGCATATGGAAGTTTGAACCCTAGATCTAAATAAATAGACAAAATATACAAGAAATTAGGAGGGCAATCGAACCCTAAACCACGGGCGTTGCAGCTATGGACGGCGCGGTGATGGAGCAAGCGTCGGTCCGTTGGTGGTGGCGGTGGCGGTGGCCTTCAAAGCCGTGGAAGAGAAACAGCGAGTGGGGATGGCGACGATCTCAGTGGTGGCGGCAGGCGAGACATTGGCGATGGCAACGGAGCGGAGAAACGGTGAAGGGTTGGGGAAGCGATCATGGCAGTGAAATTGGTGAGAAATCATAGGACTAGGGGAGAGAGAGAGAGAGAGAGAGAGAGAGACCACGTGAGGACTGAGGAGAAGGAAATTAGTGGGCAGGGTTTTGAAACCCAATTGAACTAAGCCTTCAATCAAAAATGATCTAAGGGTCACAAATGTCTTGAAAGTTGCATGGACTTAAAGCATTTTTCTTCCAAAAATAACTTTACATATTTTAAAATTAGTTTCTGATTGATATATATATATATATTAATGACGTAATTATGACGTCACCGGTTCAACCGTGGTTCGCCTACCGATTGAACCGGTGACCCGCGACCCGGTGACTTTTTCAGTTCGACGTCCGGCCCGGTTTAAGAAACATTGCCGAGGATATAGCTATCACTTGTTGGATATGGAGGAGAATTTTATAATTGGGAAAGTTCTAGTAGTGTCTCTAAAAAAATAAAAAATAAAAAAATAAGAAGAAGAGGATAATTACATTTTTGGCCCCTATATCATAGAGTGAGTATTTGTGTGGATATGAGATTTATCAAATTACACATTTGATCTTTAAATGTATATTTATCATCACAATCATTTGTATTTTCATCGGTACAATCATTTAATAACCACTATTTTCTTAAGTTTATTTGCCCTTTTAAGTAAAATTTTTTTATGGGTAATGTTGATAAATCATCAATATTTGATATGAAATCACAGTGTGGTAGAACATTAATTTCTCAAAATATCATAAAATTGTATTACCTTATATTTGAAAAAACAAAAAGATTTTTTTCATGATTTGTTTTTGAATAAAATAAAACATTCATACATAAAATTGATTGGACTTAATTGGATATAAGATACTACCTTCAAATGGGCGTCTTGAGGTGTCTAACATCTTTTCCAAATATAACGGACCCTTGAACTCTTCTAAAAATGAATATTTGGTAGGATTGTATTTTTCAGAGTCAATTTTTTACTTAGGTCATTTTCTAAAATTATTTTTCTCAAAGTCTGATGACCTTGCACACCATCTAAGTTCAATGACAGGTGGTGACTCCTTTTTTGAAATTTTGGCTTGAATTCTTTTATGAAAAAAAGAGGCGCATAAAAAACCCCTCTCATTACTTGTATTACCAAAAATGAATTTAATCCCTTTCATAAAAATCTTGGGGCATCAACATATCCTTCTAATAAAGATGTTTTTATCATTTCATCACTCTATTTAACCTAAGACATTTTCACATAATAACGTTTCAAGTTTCTTTTTCTCATTTTCAAGACAAATAAGTATCAAAAAAAGATTAGGAAAAACTATCTTACATAATACAGTGATAAAATGACAAAAATGTCTCTATTAGGCCCTCGCTAAGCACAGTCTATTTCTCATCCAAAATCATTAATAATATTTTTAATTTTTGTGGGATTGAAATAAATATAAAACTTGATGGACCAAATGTACAATTTGATAGACCTCAGGTCTAAAAAACATCTACCATATACATTGATGTAATAAAAGTATACTGACATTAGAACAACAAATAACCTTAATTTTAAAACAACCTTAATTTAAAAACAACAAACTTCTTTACTAACAGTAATACTAAATTTTTCTCTCTTCAATTTTAACTAATTTTTTTTTTCATAAATTCGACATAATATTTAAACATTTCACTTAACATTAACTTCAAGTTATATTCTTTTTTTACAAATATCAAAATTAACAAAGTAACAACATTTTATTCAAACTCAACTTTACCGATTAAAAACTAATTTTGAATTCATGTTTCACACAAGCACATGTATTTTTGTTGGCTTAGAGTTGGTGTTAATTGAAATGAAAAGTTATGCTTTTAACTCCTAAATCTATTGAAGTGATATATTAATTCCAGTTATATTTCACTGATTTTTTTATTTTTTTTTCTTATAAATATCAAAATTAACAATCTAACCAAGTTAATTGAAATTCAATTTTTTTAAAAAAAATTGAATATATGTTTCACAAAACGATGTATATTTTTGTGGGCTGAGTTGGGGTTAATTGAAGCTTTTAACACTTAAATCTTTTGAAGTGCTATATAAAGGGGCAATGTTTTTGAATCAGAGTTTACTAATAATAGTCCATATGATATTTATATATCAAACAATTTTTTCTAACACTTTCGATTACGATTACGGATCTCACATAAATTTTACAAACAATAACAAATATAGTTTACCTTAACAAATCGAATAGAATCTCTTTTATTAACATGTATACAAATGAATAAAGAATGATCTTATAACTTTTGAAAACAAAAAGTGGAATAATCGAATGAAGAAAATCAATCCAAGAGAAACTTTCAGCGTCGGCATTCGTAGGGAACACTTTGGGGAAACCTTTGAAAATCAGTACAATAGTTATAGATCATATACTTTTGTTGCACCCATCTAAGTCTATTTCGGCCCTTAGCATCAAGTCTTTGGTTCTGCCATGTCGCCGCCTCTGCATTGAATGAATTATTACAAGACGAACTAGAGGACGTCTTAACGCACGCATTGGCATTAAAATTCCGGTTGGAGGCGATGAAAGGAGCTTGGGTCCAGTCGGCCTTGACCCGACCACCATGTGTTGCCCAATCATTTGCGTTCCAAAGACTCGAATATATCCTCATTGGTTGGCTTTTGGGGAACAGAACGCCCATCCTCTCTTCATTCTTGAATACTCTAATCGGAATGTCATCCACCAAAAAACTAAAAAAAAAATAAAAATTAAGGCAAGTTTAGAATAATATGGCTAAAACACACTTTCACCCATTACTCTGACAAAAAAATAAAATAAAATTAGCACAAATCAATCAATTGAACTAAATTAATATTAAAAATAAACTACAGGGCATAAATTACAACAGGGACCAAAACGAGATCGTATCAAACTTTAAAGGTGCAAACTACAATCTAACTAATAAGTTTGATTTAGAGGTGGAATTAAATGGTTTGACATTTCATGAAGAGATAAAAGGTTTGTGGGTTTTGAATAATTACATGATTCGTTGAGAGATCCAAACAATGGAGTAGGTGTGGAATGAAGAGATCGAGTTAAATCTGAGGTGAAATTGTTGCTCTTTGCCTCTTTTCCCTTGTGCAAATACATTTGTATGGACTGTGTATGGTTGCCTGGAGACGTTTCCCAAGAACTCAAAATCAATCTCATCGTGTGTTGATCCTTGAGACAATACTGCACAAAAATAAAAATAAAAATTAGTTGTTGAAAATCATGTGGAATTGTGGAGTGCTGTTAAGATATTTGAACACTACTAATGAATCAATGTAGGACAACAATCTAATATATAGGATGTTTTATTTGTCAGTGATAAAATACCTTCTGATCTTCCATAGAACTTTCCAGCCAACAGATTACGTTACTAACCAATTATTACCTTCTTTTATCTGTTATTTTTTTGTTCTTTGTATTATGTTATTTTGTTTTCTCACTCTTGTATCCCACTACTAAATATAGCTCATGAAATTAAGATACTTTGCAATTTTAAGCAGAGCTTATCAATTTATCAAATTCTCATTTGGTATCAGTTTAGTTTCTTAGCTCACGCTATCTATTCGATAGTTCCACCCATCATTCTGCCTCTTCCTCCCTAACTCCGACCACCATGACTCGTCTACCTACTCCAACCAAATTACAATCGTTCAGCAACTCTCTCTCTTCAATAAGCCCTATCAAGTTGGATAAGAGCAACTACCTCTTGTGGAAGTCTATGATCTTCCTAATAATCAAAGGAAATCAGCTCGATGGATTTGTTCTTGGCATCAAGCCCTGCCGGCCAAAGTTTCTCGACATCGAAGGAACAACAAACCCAGCTTTTGATGACTGGCAAACCACCGATCAACTTCTTCTTGGTTGGATTTATAGCTCTTTCTCTATCTCTTTCTCTCTCTCTTGAAGTTGCTACCCACGTAATCGATTGTCACATTGGCCATGACCTGTGGACTACAACATACGCACTCTCTGGTGCTCACACTAGATCCAAAGTTATACTCCGCAAGGCTAAACTGCAACGAACTCGCAAAGGAGGTAGTACGATGCTTGAATATCTGAATAGCATGAAGACTCTTACTAATAATCTCTTGCTTGCTAGAAGCCCCATCTCCTTATCTGATCTAATTACCCAAACCCTAACTGGCCTTAATTCTAAATATACTCCAATTGTTGTTCAATTGACTAAAAAAGAAAATTACTCTTCGGTTGAATTTCAAACCTCCCTTTTAACCTTCGAGACCCGCCTTGAGCAACTAAACAGTTTTCAAAACCTCAGTGTACATCAAATGACTGTCAACATAGTGAACAAGTCTTCATTTCAGTATCCCACCTCTCAGTCCTCCACTAGTAGAGGATGTGGCTCATACTGAGGATACAATGGTCGTGGTCGCTTTCGTGGTCAATGACGGAAAAGAAATTCCCGACCCACCTGCCATGTTTGTGGCAAATTGGGTTACTCTGCTGCCATTTTCTTTTACCGATTTGATAATAGCTACATGGGCAACACTCTTACCAACACCAGTAGTCTATCACAACCGACCTTATCTCCACCATTCACTGCTCAGCTTTCCACTCTCGAAACCCCTCTTGGTACTGCCTAGTATGTTGATAGTGGTGCAAGCATTCATGTAACTAATAACCCTAATTTACTTCAGCAACGCACTACCTACAATGGTAAGAACCGCTTACTTGTTGGTAATGGCTATCATCTTCCTATCCACTATGTTGGTCATTCCACCATTCCGTCACTCAACCATACTCCTCTGCTTCTTAAAAACATTCTGCATACTCCCACCATCACCAAAAATCTGCTTAGTGTTTCTCGATTTACAGCTGATAATAATGTCTGTGTTGAATTTGATTCTCATTTGTGGTGCGTGAAAGGCAAGTAAACTAAGAAGGTTCTTCTTCAAGGGATGCTTAAGGATAGTCCTTATCATTTCAAAAACACCGCCATCTCATCCTCTCCACTGCAGCAGTGTTCTATGCTCTCTGTCTCTCACCAACCGCATATGTCTAATTTAGCAGATTGGCATCGCATTTTCGGACATCCATCCCAGCATATTTTAACTCAAGTTCTTAAGTTTTGTAATCAACAGATTTATGTTCATGACTTTCCTACTATTTTTGATGCTTGTCAATATGGAAAGAATCACAAACTTCCATTTTCCCGTTCCCCTTCCCATGCTTCTCATCTACTTGAGTTGATTCACACTGATTTGTGGGGTCCTGCCTCAGTTCTATCATCTGCTGGTTGTCAATATTATATCTTATTTTTGGATGATTTCAGTCATTAGTCTTGGATATACCAGTTAAAACAAAAAAATTATGCCTTACATACTTTTATTCAATTCAAAATCATAGCAGAGAAGCAATTTAATCACTGTATCAAAAATGTGCAAAGTGACTGGGGATGAGAGTTTCGGTCTTTTTTATCATTTGTAACTGAGTATGGCATCATTTTTCGACATTCATGTCCTCATGCCTCACCCCAAAATGGCCGGGTTGAGCGCAAACATCACCATGTTACTAAAATGGGGCTTACTTTATTAGCCCAAGCTCGCATGCCGCTCAAATTCTAGTGGGAAGCCTTTCACACTACTGTTTTTCTTATCAATCGGCTCCCAACCCCCCATTTTCAATGATCAAACACCTCTTTTTCTTATTTACCAAAAACATCCCAACTATTCCAGTCTTCACCCTTTTGGATGTAGCTGTTTTCCCTACCTACGACCTTTTCAGAAACACAAGTTCAATTTTCACTCTAAAAAATGTTTGTTCATTGGCTATAGCGATCGTCACAAAGGCTATAAATGTCTTGCCCCAAATGGAAAATTATACATTTCCCGGCATATTGTGTTCAATCATCAAGACTTTCTTTATTTCTCTTCATTTTTACCTGTTGTTTCCTCCCACCCAACCCCCATATTCTGTTCACCAACCGTTCTTCCTTATTCTCTCTTGCTACCTACTACTACTGTTGTACCATTTGCAACTGTACACCCTTTGCCAAATAACCCTTCACCACCATTTGTGCACACTATTGTTCCTCATGCGGTTGACCATCTCCCAACCGCTTGTGCTCCTTCCTCTTTCTCTTCTTCTTCCTCTATACCACTTCCTCCTTCTTGTCCAAATACCACTGCCAATACCAATTCCTTACCCAATCATCCAATGGTCACTCGAAGTCAACAATACTCTGCAGGACTATGCCTAGCAGGTGAATACTATGGCGTAGTGGGACCAAACACCAATTTTAAATAATTTAAGTCAACCCATTCCAAACATTTTACATTCACCAATCCAAACATCTCGTCGTATAATAAAATATCGCACACCATTTTGTACTAACCATAGGATTATTTTGACTGCATGATTAGCTTTTGCGACAGTACCGTGACCTGCACAACTGTGTCATCTACTGTGGTCAACAGTGTCAAGGCCATTTATTTTCCCCAATGGTAGGTGTACCACCCGTGGGATTTGCAGTCCAGACGGGCCAATCCACATCTCACAGGCCATCGTCCTGGCGAGAAGAAATCCACATCTCGTAGCTCTCCGCCTAATGAGAAGAAATTCACATTCCTTACGGGAAGAATATCCATATCCCTTTCGGGAAAAAAAATTCACATCCCTTACAAGAAGAATATCCACATCCCTTTCGGAAAGAAAATCCACATCCCTTACGTGAAGAATATTCACATCCCTTTCGGGAAGAAAATCCACATCACTTACGGGAAGAATATCCATATCCCTTTTGGGAAGAAAATCCACATCCCTTACGGGAAGAATATCCACATCCCTTTCGGAAAAAAAATCCACATCTCTTACGGAAAGAATACTATGGCATAGTAAGATAATAAAATCATTTTCCACCTTTTAAAATTTTTCTTGATTCATGAATCATCGTAAAATCGTCCATTTTATGAACACTTGTTTTTTCATACTTTAATACGAAAATATATTTTCACTATTTATATAGAAGACGGTATACACCTTTAAATTAATAGCTACCATTTAGCGATAATTTCCAATGATCCTTGACTAATATGGCACTCACTTAGGGTTATTTAACTCACTATATATAATTTACCCTAATCACCCGCCAATTCAAATGTTAATATATATTCAACTTATTAATCCACCATCGAATATTTATATTTTTATCCACCACCACATATAGGAATTCATCCACTATCATATATTGTTGATATTAAGATTTTGATGAACAACTAAATGTTGATGTTTTGGTGGAATTAATATTTTAATTGAGTGTTTCAGTGATCCAAGTTCCAGTGATGAAGATGACAAGTTAAATGGATGTTAAATGAAGACATTGAAGATATTGTAGATTTAAGAGTTTGAAGAAATTAGGAAAAACAACCCAGGTAAATTTCAACTCTTAATATCCCATTTAGGAACACACACATGGCACAAAATGAATCTTATCTTTTATGTGTGTTTTTGTTAAGTATATTTATTTGCTCCTATGTGAATTAAAAAGAAATATTTTTGAATGACTAAAATGGAATATAAGAATATTAGTAGAGATTATTTAAATATAAAAATGGATAAATGGGCGAAATCGTAAAAGAAAGTAGGTTAAAAACGAGATTAAAGAAGTGATTCAAAAGGAGACAGTCTACGGAGTAGTCGACCGGAGAAGGAAGATAAAACTTCCTGAATTGAAGAGTCGACCGACCGGTCGACTTGTGAAAACATTTGAACTGTCTGAATTTGCTAGTCGATAGAGCGGTCGACCGGTGAAAGCATAACTAACTCTCTGAATCTGCGAGTTGACCGAGCAGTCGACCTATGTTCGCTGAGGTGATGGTTTGGCTGCAAGCTGAGTTGGACAGTTGACTGGGCAGTTGACTGATAGAACTGTTCTAAGATATTTAGGATTTCGAATTTATATCTAACAATAGCCGTTTATGGTTAAGATATGTGAGATATCTTAGGGATTTGTACTTAATTGAGTTATGGTCTATATATTTTATTATCCCTATTAATTTGGTCTATTTAATTAAATATTTTTTTAATTAAAGTACTTTAATACTTTCTAATTTGATAAATTTTGATTTAAAAATGTTTAAAGACCAAAATGAGATTTCCCAAGAATATTTTTAAGGGGATTTTAATATGGTCCCCAAGGGCCACATACATATTAGTGTCATCCCCGAGCTATTCTACCTATTTAAAATAAACCCCAAAACAAACTGTATATTTCACTATATGGGAAATAGGCTCGTGGAAGAGAGCTAGGAAGACTGTTATCATGAGAAAGCTTCAGGATAAATTTAGAAACTACCATTCGAAGACAACTATAAACTATTCGACAACAAAAATCCCGTCTCGTTCTTCTTCTTCTACCCTTAGCAACCCGCCGCGGTTCATTGAAGGTGCGAACATCGCCGCCGTAGCCATTGAATCTAGAAACCGTTGACGTCGCCGTTGCCTTCCATTCCAAGCGTCATCGTCTTCCAGAATCATCCATTCACTCTTGCTGTCGCCGTAACAGTCGCTTGTTGTCACCTCACCGTCGCCGTTCAATTCCAGCCGCCGTCGCCGTCGCCGTCAATTCCAAGTCGTCGATTTCCATATCTGTAAGTTTTATCTCAGTTAAGCTGTTGAGCGTCTAGGGTTTAGGGTTTGGCGAACACTGAGCAATACCAATCATAGTTTGGGTTCTTTCTTACTTGTTGATTGGAGTTTAATTCAAAATTAGGGTTAGGAATGTTGAGAAATCAGAATCAGAATTTTGGTGTTGAACAAAGGTATGTCTAGGGTTCTAATATATGGTGTAAATATTACTTTCCAAGGGATATTGGATCAAAATTGTTCAATAATGAATTGAATTTCATCTTAGTGGAATCATGAGATATTCATTTTTCAAGTATGTTCTGAATTTATTGTGCTTGGTTATGTATAATTAATTGGGGAAAAATTATGAACATTGGATTAATGTTGTTTTGTTTCCCAATTTTTGTTGTTCCTCCTTTTCCTTTCAGTTGATATATCCTGCTAAAACTTTTGGTGACATCGTTATTGACTATCCGTAAGATACCAGCACCTTCACTTTAATTATTCATATGATCCGAAACAACAATGAATTACCACCAACTATGATCTCCATGTAGTTATGTTGAATGTACTTCAGTTTCCATTCAAGCATTATATGCATTTAAGAAACATTACCCTGGGCACTGGAGAGAAGAAGTAGAAAGTTGTATTGAAAGAGGTGTTGCATTCATTGAGAAGATACAAGCAGCTGACGGTTCCTAATTAGTTTTTCCTTTGTATTAATTTTGGCCCTTCTTAGTGCTTGCATTACATTTTTATGGAATGTTCATTAGGATCCATGATTTAGAGTACAGTTTAACTATGTAAAATTTCTTAATAGGTATGGTTCTTAGGGGAGTATGCTTCACTTGACTTGAATATGAAAAATTACTACACATTAATATTTGGTGAATAGGTTACTATACAGTAAAATTTTGTGAAAGAGATTTCTTGAAATTTGCGGCCATTCAATTTTTTTTTTTTTTGTGAATTTACTGAGAAAGTCTGGTGCAACTGTTTAGATTTATCCAATAGAGTTTTTCCCACAAAGTTATTGTACATTAAAATATTACTAGGGTTAAATCGTATTTTGGAATTTTGTTACACCGTAATCATTGCGAAATGGTTACTGTATAGTAAAATTTTGTAAAGAATGGTTACTGAATAGTAAAATTTCTTGAAAAGTTGAGTCAATTATTTGGATTGTTGAAAACAATTTTAAAGTTCTATATACATTGATAGTGTTACTCCTGCTTTGGAACTTTACTATACTGTAATTTTTGTAAAAAATTATTGTACATTAATATTTGGTGAAAAGGTTATTGTACAGTAAAATTTTGTGAAAGAGATTTCTTGAAATTTGTGGCCCATCAATTTTTTTTGTGAATTTACTGAGAAAGTCTGTTGCAACTATTTAGATTTATCCAATGGATTTTTTCCCACAAAGTTACTGTACATTAAAAGATTACTAGGGATTAAATTGTGTTCGGAAATTTTGCTACACCGTAATCATTGTCAAATGGTTACTGTACTCTAAAATTTTGTGGAAAATAGTTACTGAATAATAAAATTTCTTGAAAAGTTGAGTCAATTATTTGGATTGTTGAAAACAATTTTAAGATTCTAAATACATTGATAGTGTTACTTGTGCTTTTGAACTTTGCTATACTATAATTTTTGTGAAAAATTATTGTACATTAATATTTGGTGAAAAGGTTATTGTACAGTAAAATTTTGTGAAAGAGATTTCTTGAAATTTGCGGCCCATCAATTTTTTTTTGTGAATTTACTGAGAAAGTCTATTGCAGCTATTTAGATTTATCCAATGGAGTTTTCCCACAAAGTTACTGTACATTAAAAAATTACCTGGGATTAAATTGTGTTCGGAAATTTTGCTACACCGTAATCATTGTCAAATGGTTACTGTACTCTAAAATTTTGTGGAAAATAGTTACTGAATAGTAAAATTTCTTGAAAAGTTGAGTCAATTATTTGGATTGTTGAAAACAATTTTAAGGTTCGAAATACATTGGTAATGTTACTCGTACTTTAGAATTTTGTTGTACTGTAGTTTTTGTGAAAAAATACTGTACATTAATATTTGGTGAAAATGTTACTGTACAATAAAATTTTGTGAAAATGGATTTCTTGAAATTTGCGGTCTATCAATTTTTTTTTATTTTTATTTTTTTTTGTGAATTTACTAAATAGTGCTATGGTGGTTGTACTTGGTCTGCATACTTGGTGGATTTGATTCGGCACAATAATGATATGCTTAGGAGTGAAGAGACGAAGGTTGTTGCAATGTAATTTTATCATCGACGACAATCTTCTCTGACGTTTTGACTACGGGGACGTTGTGTTCAGCGGTAACGTTCCAGTGGTTATGTTTTAACGTCGATCATTAGCAGCGGGTTGCGTTTCAACAACAAAGACAATTGATTTTAGTAACGACAATCTTCAATAGACAACATTTAGTGGCGGCGAAAGATTTTATTGCTATGCAGCAAATATTGCTCCCAGTAATATTCCTGCGCTGCAATTGTCACGACTGCAATATGATTTTGGTAGTGCGTTGACAATTTTTTGCAGTGGAATTTTCATCAACGGATGGTAGCAAAAAGTTGATTATTCATTTTTAGTCATATTGAGTGTTGTTTCAATATTTTTGGTCCATCTATTATGACTCGATGATTAAAGTAAGAATCTCGTTTGAGTAAATATCGTTGTACGGTAACTATTATCAGTTTCATATGAAATCCACACTTATTATCGTTTATCGTGTGTCAATATTGTATGAAAGAATTGAGGGAATAGAGAGTTCATTGATCAACCAAATCGAGACTGAAACTGGGACATCACATTTTCGAACCAAATTCATTTTTTCTGCAAAATCAATCTCTCATTACCATTATTGTTGTACATTAATTAATTAATCACAAATAATTATATGTTTTGCACAAAAATTGAACTCAAATATTAATGGTTATTATACAATAACTTTTGATAATTGTTATATGATTATTATTGTACTGTAAGTATTAAACATTAAACTCGAAAAAAGTTGTTATGCAGTAATATTTGTTATATATGTAGTAAAGACACATTTTTGCTATCAATGAAGCAAAATTTAAATTTAATTTTCTACAAAATCAATTCTACCAATACGATTTATAAACACGATATTTTGACCATTTTTCTCACAAAATTTTAATTTTATATTGTAATTTACATTAGTTATTTTATTTTGAAAAAATTTAAAAAAAATAGAAAAACAGAAAAAAAAAAAAAAAAAAAAAAAAAAAAAAGGAAAGAAAAAAAATTAAAGAAATATATATATATATATATATATATAAAGAGAGAGGGGAGTGTGTGTGTGTGTGAGAGAGAGAGATAGAGAGAGAGAGATGGATGTGGGGGCCACTAGAGGAGAGAGAGTGTGTGAGAGAGATAATAAAATAGATATTTCCTTGTTTAACTTGGTGGTTGTTTCCAAAAATACCTAGATGATTATATTATTTCCAATCGCATGTGAGATGTTGTGAATGTAATTTTGGGGTTTTCTCAAAATATAAATAATTTATTGGGTTTTTAATTGTTTGGACTTATTTGTTGGGGTCCATACAAATATCTAATGTGAAAATGGGTGTTTGATTAAAAAGATCTATTTTGATTATATGAGATGTGTGGAGTCTTGGGGTGTCATTTAATGACACAATATTTGAAAAGTAATTATTATAAGATATCTTTGATATTCCTATATTTAAAGCTGCGAATTTTGAGTTTAAACTATTGTTATTTTGGTGGAGAATATTTTGGGCCAAAAATAGAGGAGATATTTAAGAGATTTATTTTGATCTTACGATTTAGTCCATATACTTATATATAATTATTTCTATATTTATATTGATTAAGATCAAATCTTTTAAGGGACTAAATTGAATATTTTGAAAGCTATTATTAAGTGAAATATACCTTAAATTAAAGGTATCAATATATGGGATTTTTAGGTGATTTTAGAATACATGTCTTGAGGAAACTAACCGTTATAGGGCCTGTTTCATATACCTATAAAAAGACCTGCAGATTTCAAAATGAAGTAACACCATATCAATAACTATTCAGTTCATAAGCTTTTATAAGAGTCATCATTCCGATATTTATTTTGGGGGATCAAATTGTGATATCAATTATTGAGGTGTTCTTGAGATTAAAGCGTTGGTTGAGTAAGCGTCACCGATTTGAGCTATTCAACATTTCAATCTATTATTCTTTGGTGTTATCCGGGTGAGATCTTTCCAATTATATTCTTTTATTGCATTATTTTTTTTATTGTTTGGAAATTGATCTTAGAAATTGTTTATGATTTTTGGAGAAAATATTTTTACAAACAATTTCTTGAATCTGATTACGTGCTCCAATTTGCTACTCATATCTTATTAAAATCAGATTTTTATATCTCACGTATTTCTATCACTAGTTGAGATATTAATTGAGTTCTTGCCTATCTAGGGTGGTAGAAGCTCCAAGTGATATTTACTTCTTATCATTTTTTGTATTGGTGAGTTGTGAAGGGTTAAATATCATTGGGGGTATTTAATTAGACGTAGTTGGGTTTCAGTCCCTTCCTACAAAGAGATTGAGGTAGTAATTTTTCTTGGATAAGAATTGTGTTTTGAGTGTTTTTGTAAAAGTTCCATCCTTAACTGTGAAAATGATAGTTGGAGTGTTTTGAGATGTTTTGATTATTGAGCCTTAGTGTTAAAAAGAATTAGGTTATTTTTTAGCCTGCAAAAAGTAGAAGTTTTTCCTTAGCTTGGGAAAAGGATATTGTAAAGGTTGATTCTGAGCCTGTAAAAGAATTGGTGTGCAGGGATCTTGAGAATTAGTGAGTGCAAATCTCCGTGGGGCTCGGAGGACTAGACTAGTGAAGAGTAGCTCGGTGAACCAGGATATATCTTGGTGTGTTGCATTATTTATTTGTTTATTTTTGTTGTTTGGATGTGTACCTAGTTGATTGATTAATTCCGTTGTGTTATAAAGATAATAATTAAGTTAAGTATAAAATTAATTATTTGATTTATTCAAGTTTTTGTTCTAATTATTTTTTAATTACCCAATTTACCCCCCCCTCTTGGGTGTTCTACTGGGCCAACAATTGGTATCAGAGCTGATTTTAGCTCGTTAGGCTTAACATCCTAACTAAACCGGTCACATGCACACATCATGGATGTTGTATTTTGTATATCCTCTTTTGATAGTGGTAATTGCGTATATGATAATGTGATTTATGATTCTTGTGATTTTAGTGGCAGTGATGGTGATGATGATAATGAAAATGTCTATATTGTTATGGAAAAAATACTTTCTTTCACACTACGTTTTGCTAAAGAGAGCTTGGGTTTAAAAAGAAAAATTGCTTCTTTTAAAAATGGTGGAAAAAGTGTTCGAAAATCTAAAAAGCATCTGGATGATTATTGTGGTTCAAAAGAGTTTTTAGAAATTGTTTTGGAAATTAATAATTTGCTCTCTAAAGTGGATTCTCTCAAAAATGAAAATAGAGTTTTAAAAAATAAATTTGATATGATATTCAGGCAAAGGTTAGATTTTATTTCTAAAATCGATTTACTTAAGAAAATTTTTGAAAAATCAAAATCCAACCTTAAGTCTATTACGAGAGATTCTGAAAATGATTTTTCTAGGTAAAGTGGATATGCTTTATCATCTCATCTTTCATCACAAGCCAGTAATAGTTATGCTTCTATTGTTAGAATTCTTTTATGTTTTACATCTCATGTTTTTTTATGATAAATAAGATTCGAGATGTTATTATTGTAATAGGGTTGGACATTTTAAAGTATCATGTCCGTTTCGGAACCCTAAGTTTATGTCTAACAAGGATGGATCCAAAATGAAATAGATACCACAGAAAATTATTGAAATATCTTGTGGAGAATTACAAAATGTCAAAAGTGGACCTGAAGGAATAGTTAAAGAGTTTATATCAAAGCCAAAACAAGATGTCACTAGAGACCCACAAGCAACGTGTGCAAAGTGAAAAGATGAACCAAAGACAAGAGGTGAAGTTGTAAAGAAACCACAACAGATATGTGTTAAGAAAAAATCTGTACCAAATCCAAGATTGGATATCACCAGAAAATCACAAGCGATACGTGCAAAGGGAATCATCAATGAGTCACATGGTAAAAATCAAAGGAAGAGAGGATACGGACAAGCAAAGAAGAATTGTGCACTCAAATCAATCCTTGGTATAAATGAGGTAAAGAACAAAGTTGCCCCGAAAGATATAACAGGTACTCCTAACCCTCCGCATTTTAAATTCATTAAATTTGTTAAAGAGAGACGTGCCCAACCTGCCAAATAGGTAAGTTGGTGATTGTTTCTAAGACCTATTTTCAATTATGTGTTTACTTGTTGTCTTAGAAACAGTGTAGGGTGATTCTGAAAATCATATTTAGTTAAGGAGTATTAATATGTTTTTATGTGTTTACATCAAGTAATGATCATGAGTTAAATTTTAAAACATGTTACGAAAATGAGATAAGATGAATTAAGTTTTTTATTTTATACTGAGATAAATTGAATGACTTAATTTGATCATGATAATATTTGTATGGTTAATATAAATTTGAAAGTATGAGAATTCTTTTTGATACCATATATGTGATTATTTGAATATTTATGGTGTATCAATCTGTACTTAATGTTTTAAATTAATACTTTGTGCATATTAATATATTTATGGATATTAAGTATTTAGCTTTAATGCATGATCATATGTTCTTATGTTACATGTCTTCTGATTTATAAATGATTAGTATTATTCATTTACAATTTGATAGAGGAAGATTGCATGCTCAGAAAGATATTTTTGGTGTGAATCTTGTTGGATTGAATAGACTTGATATTTATCTATAAAAATGATCCACATAGTGATGATGTTTTATGTTCAAAAGTTGAATTTATGAGTTGATCCAATATACTTATTTATATGATTTCCTGGAGTGAATTTTCTATGTGTTCCCTTCCTACCTAAATTTCTTTTGGAAGATGTCGAAGGGGGAGAATTAGTTGATATTTTATTAATGGGGAGAAATTAGTTGATGTATGATTAAGGGGGAGTTTTATTAATGAGTTTATTGTGCTTTATTGATTATGCTTTATAATATCTTTACTATTATGCTTAAATGAGTTAAAAAACCTGTCCTCGAATTTAGGAGGAGTGTGGTTATATATTATTTTAAAGAAAACATTAAAGTTAATTGTCATCATAAAAAATGGGGAGATTATTGATCCTAAGATTTTTATAAATAATTAAATGTTGATGTTTTGGTGGAACTAATGTTTTAATTGAGTGTTTCAGTTATTTAAGTTCCAGTGATGAAGATGACAAGTTAAATGGATGCTAAATGAAAACATTGAAGATATTGTTGATTTAAGAGTTTGAAGAAATTAGGAAAAACAACTCAGGTAAATTTCAACTCTTAATATCCCATTTAGGAACACACACATTACACAAAATGAATCTTATCTTTTATGTGTGTTTTTGTTAAGTATATTTATTTGCTCCTATGTGAATAAAAAAGAAATATTTTTGAATGACTAAAATGGAATATAAGAATATTAGTGGAGTTTATTTAAATATAAAAATAGATAAAGGGGCAAAACCGTAAAAGAAAGTAGATTAAAAACAAGATTAGAGAAGTGATTCAAAAGGAGGCAGTCGACTGAGAAGTCGACCGGAGAAAGAAGATGAAAAATCCTGAATTGAAGAGTAGATCGACCGGTCGACCGGTGAAAACATCTGAACTCTCTGAATCTGAGAGTCGATAGAGCGGTCGATCGGTGAAAGCATGACTAACTTTCTGAATCTGCGAGTTGACCGAGCAGTCGACCTATGCTCGCTGCGGCGATAGTTTGGCTGCAAGCTGAGTTGGACAATCCACGGATAGAACTGTTCCAGGATATTTGGGATTCCAAATTTATATCTAACAGTAGCCGTTTATGGTTAAGATATGTGAGATATCTTAGGGATTTGTACTTAATTGAGATATGGTCTATATATTTTATTATCCCTATTAATTTGGTTTATTTAATTAAATGTTCTTTTAATTAAAGTGCTTTAATACTTTCAATTTTGATGAATTTTGATTTAAAAATGTTTAAGGACCAAAATAAGATTTCCCAAGAATATTTTTAAATGAAAAATATCTATTTTGATTATATATGATGTATGGGGTCTTGAGGTGTCATTTAATGACACAATATTTGAAAAGTAATTATTATAAGATATCTTTGATATTCCTATATTTAAAGCTGCAAATTTTGAGTTTAAACTATTGTTATTTTGGTAGAGAATATTTTGGGCAAAAAATATGGGACAAATTTAAGAGATTTATTTCGATCTTACGATTTAATCCATATACTTATATATAATTATTTCTATATTTATATTGATTAAGATCAAATCTTTTAAGGGACTAAATTGAATATTTTGAAAGCTATTATTAAGTGAAACATACCTTAAATGAAAGGTATCAATATATGGGGTCTTTAGGTGATTTTAGAATACATGTCTTGAGGAAACTAGCCGTTATAGGGCTTGTTTCATATACCTATAAAAATACCTGCGGATTTCATAATGAAGTAACACTATATCGAGAACTATTCAGTTCATAAGCTTTTATAAGAGTCATCATTCCGATATTTATTTTTGGGGATCAAATTGTGATATCAATTATTGAGGTGTTCTTGAGATTAAAGCGTTGGTTGTGTAAGCGTCACCGATTTGAGCTGTTCAACATTTCAATCTATTATTCTTCAGTGTTATCTGGGTGAGATCTTTCCAATTATATTCTTTTGTTGCATTATTTGTTTATTGTTTAGAAATTGATCTTAGAAATTCTTTATGATTTTTGAAGAAAATATTTTTACAAACAATTTCTTAAATCAGATTACGTGCTCCAATTTGCTACCCATATCTTGTTAAAATCATATTTTTGTATCCTACGTATTTCTATCACTAGTTAGGATATTAATTGAGTTATTGTTTTTCTAGGGTAGTAGAAGCTCCAAGTGATATTTATTTCTTATCAATTTTCATATTGGTGAGTTGTGACGGGCTAAATACCATTAGGGGTATTTAATCAGGAGTAGCTGGGTTTCAGTCTCTTCCTGTAATGAGATTGAGGTAGTAATTCTTCCTAGATAAGAATTGTATTTTGAGTGTTTTTGTAAAGGTTTCATCCTTACCTGTAAAAAGGATAGTTGGAGTGTTTTAAGAGGTTTTAATTCTTGAGCCTTAGTGTTAAAAAGAATTAGATTATTCTTTAGCTTGCAAAAAGTAGAGGTTTTTCCTTAGCTTGGAAAAAGGATATTGTAAAGGTTGATTCTGAGCCTGTAAAAGAATCGATGTGCGGGTTTGGTTCCTACCTTTAAAGGGATATTGAGAATTAGTGGGTGCGAATCTCCGTGGGGCTCAGAGGACTAGACTAGCCAAGAGTAGCTTGGTGAATCAGGATATATCTTGATGTGCTGCATTATTTATTTGTTTATTTTTGTTGTTTGGATATGTACCTAATTGATTGATTAATTCCGCTATGTTATAAAGATAATAATTAATTTAGGCATAAAATTAATTATTTGATTTATTCAAGTTTTTATTCTAATTATTTTTTAATTACCCAATTCACCCCCTCTCTTGGGTATTCTACTGGGCCAACATATATTAATACCAAATAAAATGCTCAATGTTTCGTTCATAAAGTTTCGAGAATTTTGTCACGTAATCGAATAAATTTTTCAACATTAACAATTTATGCACATATCACAAAGCGTAATCACAAGGATCAAATTATGCAATTTGGTTGACCAAAAGATCCACATAATCAATCAAACAGGTATACACATATGAGTCATTACAGTCTCAATCAATTGTAAAACGTAAATAATCATCGTTTGTTATTTCACTTTTAGTTCGCAATTTCCACTAAAATTAACAGTTTATTATGACTAATGAGTATCCTAACCCCGGTTCAAAGTCCTTGCAAAACTAAACTCTGAATCTGCAGAATCTATAACCTAAACTCTGATACCAAACTTGTCACGACTCGGTTTCCCAGGGCCAGACTATGGTTTCTTCTATAGAGAAATTCCTATCCTAAAACCGATTCTACGAATTGTAAATCTACAACCTTTGGTAATTTTTGGTTTAAAGGCGATAATTCTTGTGGCCAATTTTACAACGGAAATTTTAAATCTAATAGTCACCATTTAAATCCAAATAATTCATTTAATAGCTAATCCGTGGATTTTTTATACACGACAACCCAATTAAAAGAGTCTCGAATTTGTAATTTAAAAACCAAATTTTCATATTTCATCAAATCAGATTATCTCATCATAATTTTATAAAAATCGACTTCCCAACATTAAATCAAACCAGTTATATTCAATAGTTACATTTACTGAATATTCGATACATTATTATTGAGAGAAATATTCTACAACAACTACAAAAATTAATATTACCGTTTTCGCCAATTACAACAATAAATAATAATTACAATTTTTTACAATAGAAATTCCACAAAAACTCTTCTCTCGTTATGTCCCAGCCGACCTTGCAACCAAACACTATGGGGTTGTGAGTTTACGCTTAGTAGAACTCCAACTCCTTTAATATGTGCATTTAATTTATTACATAAAACCACGTAATCATGCTCGTCACATAATTTTAACACATAACCCACATGAGTATGCACGTCACATAAATCTTGCATCGTCCAACAGATAAAATATTGCTACAATATACTAAATAATTTCATAATCACCCACGAGACAGTTAAATACAATTAAATGCATATATTAAG
Organism: Eucommia ulmoides; assembly: GCA_016647705.1. Lineage (NCBI taxonomy): Eukaryota > Viridiplantae > Streptophyta > Magnoliopsida > Garryales > Eucommiaceae > Eucommia > Eucommia ulmoides. Next base: position 369,233 of record CM028329.1, read on the forward strand.
AGAGACAGGAACTCTACCTTCCTCGGATTTTCCACTCGCTGGAAGATGAGTTTTTGATTTTCCCTGGGGTGGTTTGTGTAAATTTCTGTTTTCTTTTTCTTTTTTATCCTTTTTCTTCCTTTTTCTTTTTCTGTTTCTGCTTCTTGTTTTCCGTTTGCGTTCAGCCCACCAAAGCCACCACCGTTGACGAACCAACTGAACGAATAAGCACACACACACGCTCGCTCACTCACCGCCGGAGACACTCCCACAACGATCACACATCAAACGACGGAACACCCACATACAACCGACGCAAATCACACACACCCATTGCTCTCTCTCTCTCTCTACACTCCACTTGGCGACACCCCACACCACCATGCACACACAAGACACACTGATCACACACATACACACCACCATTTACGTACCCATAATTAAACACACACATACCCACACACAGCCGGCACACACACACACACACATGCATCGCTCTCTCTCTCTCTCTAAACTTACCACCAACGAACATCCGGCGATACCCACACAACCAAATGACCACCGTCGGAACAACTGAATGACGGTACTACTGATCACGCCATATTTTACGCAATCTAATATCACTAATCTACGTTTTGTTATTATCTTGAATAAATTAAAGTAGTATAATTAATGTATTTTACTTATTTTTGTAGATTTTTGGAATTGGAGCAAAAGCACCGTAAGTCAGAGCAAAACGGAGCTAAAAAAAATAAAAATAAAGAGAAACAAAGACGGTCCGCGAACTAACTCGATCCCTATGGTTCGACACCCTACTTAAACACCGTATTACATTAGTATCGTGGTACCATTTTAAGGGTATTATTTTTTAGCGATCAACTACACACACACCCATACCCCCCACTTTTTTCTCTCTCTAGAAATTAACGACGACACCCACAACGACAACCACACACCGTCGGCAACCTACTGATTACGCACACACACACATTCTGATCAAATACACACACACACACACACACATACAACAAAACACACTGGATGACAAATAGATCACATATACACATACCCACATGGTCGTCGGACGAATGGCAACGATCCCACGACGATCACACATACGATCCACTGTGACAGACCAAAGCACACACACATATTCATAGCAATTGGACACACACGCACACCCAGAACACACAAACACACACAAACCCATAGGATCGCCGACCATCGAACACTCACAGGCGAACCCACCTCCGATTCTCTCTCTTCTCTGTTTTTGTTTCTGATTTGAGAGTTCCCATCACGATTCTTGCATGGGGTAATTTATATGCATGAATGAAGTGGATAAATTTGATCCTAGCTTGCCATGTTGATCGGATCTCGAATCTTCCTCCCCCTTCTTGGTTCTCCGTCTGTCTTCACGACACACATACACACGATATGTATATATATATTTTATAAAAACTCTTTTGATCAAAATACTCTTTCCTCTCCCAATTTTCTTGAAATCTTTTTTTAGTCCAAACTTCACCTCTAACATTTTCTTAAATTGCAATTCACCTAAAAAGTTTTAATTAAACCCAAATTCCAATTTTAATATTCTGAAAATTAACAATTAACCCCTAAAATATTTAAATCAAATAATAAATTACGTCATCCACCCTGTTATTTTCGAAATATTTGAAAATATGACTTAAATAAAATCAGGGTCTTACATGATCTATCTTTTATTCTATTATCAAGAATACCAGTTTTTATTGGAAAGTTAATTCCTTCTCTAAAACATGTTTTAAAAACAATTTGTATTCCTCCAACATGTATATAACTAATTTTTTCTTTATCCTTTCCCAATTTTTCTAGTTGTCTATTGATCATATTTCTACTGATTAATGGGATATTTACCTTTCTTCTAGATTCTTCAGTGTTAAGAACGGCTTCAAATTGACAGACTCCATAATAGCAAATATTTTTTCTATTAAATCTATCTAAAAAACTTTTTCAAAATAACTCATTATTTTCGAAAGTTCCAACAATTTTAAGCAGTCTTTGATCTATAATGGCTTCTGCCTTATAGTCACCTTTATCTTTAGTAGAATCGATAAAGAAATTGGAATTAGTACTCGTACTCAATTCCTAATTCATCACTAGTCTGCTCAAGGTATTAAAATTCTTCCTCAATTTCGATATCAGAAATATCATTAGTCTCACTAATATCAGACTTATCTTGTTCTAAGAACATTTTAACTTTAGTATTTTGTTTGTTTTTTATATTAGGACACTCATTAGCATAATGGTCTATCTCATTACATGCCCAACATCGACATGTTTTAGCAGTTTTCCCTTGAGCAATCTTGACCTTTTGAGGAGGTTTTTTTACTGAACTTCTTTTTCTTAAAAAATCTTTTTGTTTTAAAAGCATTTCTTGGTTTAAAGTTTCTTTTAAAAGTCTTCTTTAGTTTATACTTATTTTTCTTGAAGAATTTTTTAGCTTTTCTAGGAAATATATCAGCACATCCAAATTGTTTTGGACCTTCAGAATGATTTTCACAGCAAAGATCAAGTTGATGATTTTTTCTATATAGTTCAGCATTTTTAGTAGCAGCACACTACACTCCTATTTGTCTTTGGGCATAATCCATTCTAGTACCCATAGAATCTTCAGCTGGCTAATTAGGTGTAGATTTATATCCTATCATTAGCTCTCTAGCATATTGAGTAGGTAGTTTACCAAAATACATATCAAGATATACTTGTTTTTCAACCTCATTGAAGTCAGCCTTATGATAATGTTTAGCAAATTCATTAGTGTATACTTCGAAATAGCACATATTACAAATTCTCATGTTTATCGAATGATTTATTGCATTAATTCTAGTTTTCCTTTGGGTTACTTCAGCGCTTTTGTCCCAAAATTGTCCTAAGAATTCTTTTCTAATAGCATATTCAAATCTACAAATTAATTTTTGAGCATCACCTTCATTACAAGTAACATCAAGATCTGCAGTGACTATTCTTGTCCTTATTTTATTTTTTGCATGTATCGAGAGATTTATCCACCAATTACTAATGTTTTCTACGAAAGTCATAGGTATCCATTTAGAAAAGGCATCTTATGTTATTTCTTCGTTTCCTATCACATTTTTTAATATAGCAATAGTATATAAAGATTTTACCCATTTTGAAATAACCTTTTCAAGAGCAGTAGTATTTCCCATGTAATTATCTATATTTAGGTAAATTCCATTTTCAGAAATATTTTCTGTCCTTGGTTCACTGATCTTTTGTTTAAGCAATTCTTTATTAGCTTCATTAATTCCTTTCCTAAAGTCTTTAAAGGCAGGGTTTGTATTAACATTTTCGAGAAATGTTTCAGAAACAGCAGGGGTAGTGAAGCAAGAGGGGTCATTAAGAAAATTACTAGTAGTTCTTCGAGGAAGATTAATAGGAGGAGGTGTACTAGCACTAGTTGTAGTTTCTTCAACAGGTTGGGTTGTCTGAGCACTTTGTCCTGAAGTTGTTGGGTCAACAAGTTGTCTAACACCACTAGTACCGGTTTTCGTATTCATAAGAATATTTAATTCTTCTATAATTCCTATATCATCATCACTGTCTAAAGAAACAGTTTCATTATCTTCCGTATTTAAAACATAAGCTCTTCTATATGAAGGTATAAGGAATTCTCTAATTCCTACCCTTTTAGGTTTTAGATTTTCAATCAAAACTTTATTATTGTTTATAGTATTCATAATTTTTTCTTGGTTATAAGTGATGATAGCAAGTCCTTGCGGCAACTCTGTATTTTCTTTAATCTTTTCTATAGACATTTATCAAAAATAATCATCAAATGTGTCATCATCAATTGTATAAACAGTTGTCTCTTTTTCACAACGGTTAATTTTTGCATAATGACTGTTTAAATTATTTAACCGCATCCATTTTATTTTTTGTTTTAATTCAGGTAACAATCCTGAATTGCTAAGAGCATAACGAGCTAGGCGAATAACCATAAGAGTTTCTCTGATATATACTTTTAACCAATTTATATAATGATATCCAACGATAGAGGTAGAAGGCATATATACATCACGTATCTTAGGTAATCCTATATTATTAGGTCTTTTATCACACTTTTCACAACAAATTTCTTCGTTATATTCAGTCATTGGCTCTGATATCACTTAGGGGGTCAGAGTAGCCAACAACGAAAAATTCAACTAGCAATTATCTTTTAATAAAATTAGGTCTCTTATCTGGATCATGATTACCATAAAGTCCAGTGATCAGGCTCTTTATGTATTAACGAATTTCAAATAATAAGTCAAGTTTTCTTGAGTCGCTCAATCTCTTTTCTATAAAAGTATTATTAATAATACTATTTTCATGAATAGCATAATCTTTATCCATCAATTTTTGAATTCCTATTATAGCAGAATTTATTTGATCATAAAATTTATATAAATCTTCTTCAAACCCAATAATAAGGTCATCAAAAGCAGGTACAAATTTTTCTAGAAATATTCAGTCATTCATTTCTTGGATTAAAAATATTAGTTCTCATCTTATTTCTCCGGGCTATACAAGCAACATGTATGGGATCATTCACAGAATATTCAGTTTTTATTATACTAGACAAATGTTCTTTTATCATATTTAAGATTTCAATCTTTCTTCTATTACTTTTTCTTTCATTTTCATATTCCCATAGTTCAACAACGCTTTTATTACTTCTCCAAATTATTGGTCTTTCATCATTAGTCATGGTATAAGCAAATTGTAAAGCACGTATCTCGTCATGAAACCTATAAACGCTTTCAAGTCTTCCTAAATCAACAGCTTCAAACACAGGTATAAATCTTCTAACAAATTCTTATTCATTCATGATGAGAAATTTTAAAAAATGAGGTTTTAATATAAAAAGATAGAGTACTCATTTGCAAAAACTATGTTATAAAACATTAAGTTTCGTGATATGTATATCATTTTCTTACCAAAATTTACCTTATACCTGTAAAGGGTCCACCACGTCTTCTCTTTGAACTAACGATCGTAGCCTCCAAAGGCCGCTTCAGTACTCTAGTGCCAATTCAAGATGCCCAAAAACGCACACACAAACGGCTACTAGGGAACATTTGTTTCAAGGTCAACATTTGTTTCAGCAAATCTAAAATATTGTTAATAATTTTTTATGGAAAATGAGTTGTTTTCGACACGTGTGTCCCCCTACTTGGTTTCGTTTTCAACATATAGTTTCGGCATTCTTATTAAAAAAGTCAAATATATATATATATATATATATATATATATATATATATATATATATATATATATATATATATAATCCAAAAACTAGAAAATAGAAAAAGAAGATTGAACTCATGCCCAATTGCGTAATCGGGAAATTTTTTTTTTGGGGGGGGGGGGGGGGGGGGGGGGGGGGGGAATTTTATTTGAAAACCAGGATTTTGGGAAAATTTTAAAAGTTTAGGGCTTGAAAGTATAATTATTTAAAACTCTTGAATGTTGAAATTCAGAGAATCCAATGGCCTACTTCAACTTGGAAATACAATGTTGAGAAGTTTTGCAAAGCATATGGATACGTTTAGTCACATGACCACGGTAAAAATTAAATAATTTGACTTTTTGGGTTTTCTTTTTTTCATGACTAAAAAAAAAAACATTTCTAAGGATAAACCAAATTCAACTCATATCAAAAGTTATAATAATAATAATAATAATAAAATAAAATAAAATAAAATAATAATAATCAAAGTTATTCCTGTATTATATGTAGAATCTTATTAGCAAATTCCCCTCAACTTTTTGCAAACCCACTGAATTTTATTTTTTTTATAATATTCTACTAAAAAATTTAAAATATCAAAAAATATCTATGAATGATATGTCACTTGTAAAATAATTAATAAATATATAAAAAAAAATCGCAAAAACTAACCTTTCTTATATTCCACTCATTAATTTTTTATTTTTTTTTTAATAATATTCTACTAAAAATTTTAAAATTCAAAAAATAAATTTAAATAACATTCCAATTGTAAGCAAAACGTTTCTTGATTGCAAGTCCTACAAAAGTGGTTTGTCTCTCTAGGTTACGTTAATGTAACAAAAGTATACCAACTTTAAAAGAACAAATAACCTTAATTTTAAAACAACATAAATTCTTCTTAGAAGTTATCCTAATTTTTTCTCTTAGCGATTTCAACTAATTTTTTTTTTTTCATAATAAGTCCACCTAATATTTAAATATTTCACTGAATATTAATTTCTTGTTATATTTCACTGTTATTTTTTAATATAAAATTAACAATTTAACAACATTCGTTGAAACTTGACTTTACCAATTGAAAAATAATTTTCATTTTAATTTTTCACAAAATCACATGTATTTTTGTGGGGTTTATTGAACTAAAAATATTCGCTTTTTAACTCCTAAATATATTGATGTGCCATATAATGGGGTACTCTAACTCGTAGCATTCTAATTGGTGTTTTTGTGTATATATGTATTTGTTCGGAGGTGTTGAAGAAAAAGTTAGGTTCAAATTTTTGAAAAAATAATAGACATGCCTTAGGAAAAAAAAGAAGAAGTTAAAATACCATCACAAGATTGGAGAAACTAACAATTAAGTTTGGGAAAAAAAATAGACCAATTTTTTTTTAAAAGTTGGTTTCTCTCCTCTTGCATCCGATTTTCAAATGAAGTTGGACTCGTGTTGCAGATTGAATCACAGAGTTCAAGATGCTACGATCTCAATTCATTCCATCTAATGTGAAGTACTTCAAAACCTCCCTTGGGCTTATCAAGGAAAAATCCCAACCCTGAACTCTTCTTGAACAACTGAGAAATAAGTACAAACTCAATTGTAATGTCCCATGCGGCGCATTGGTCTAGTAATTTTTGGACCGAATCCGTGGTCTAAAATTTATATTCAAAGGTATTAGTAGTTGCCCAGATGATACTTTATAAATCACAATCATTGTAATATTTTCAATGTGAGATCTCATAAATATTGCCCTAATTTTGGCCCAGTTCATCCTTTTGGCTGGTAGTGTAGATGACAACCCATAAGAGGACACAGAGTAACCCATAAGCCAACGCAGGGCAACCCATAAGCCGACATAGGGCAACCCATAATCCGACACAGGTACCTAGCTCTGGACCTCTATCTCTCTCCAAATCCTTTACTCCTTTATCAACACCACCACGGTACTATTTTTGGATCAGAGTTGGCTTTGACACCATTTGTAATGCTACATGTGGCCCATTGGCATAGTAACTTTTGAACCAAATTCATGTGGCTCAAAACGCTTAAGTCAATGTATTACTAGTAGCCCATATGGTACTCTATATATAAAATATTTTTTTCTAAAACTTTTGATGTGAGATCTCACATAAACTTTATAAATAATATCCAATATAGAATACATTAAAAAATCGAATAGAATCTCTTAACAATAACATGTATACAAACAAATATAGAATGATTTCTCAACTTTTGGAAACAAAAAGAGGAATAATCGAATGAAGAAAATCAATCCTAGAACCTTCAATGTCGGCATTCGAAGGGAAAACCATGGGAAAACCTTCGATAATCAGTACAATAATTATAGATCACGTACTTTTGTTGCACCTATCTAAGTTTGTTTCGGCCCCTGGCATCAAGTCCTTGGTCTTTCCATGTCGCTGCCTTTGCATTGAATGAATTCGAACCACAAGACGAACCAGAGGACGTCTTAACGCATGCATTGGCACTAAAATTCCTAGAGGAGGCAGTGAAAGGCGTTTGGGTCCAGTCCGCCTTGACCCGACCACCTTGTATTGCCCAATCATCTGCGTTCCAAAGACTCGAATATATCCTCATTGGTTGGCTTTTGGGGAACAAAACACCCATTGCCTCTTCATTGTGGAATACTCTAATCGGAATGTCATCCACCAAGAAACTAAAAAAAAAAAAAAAAAAAAAAAAAAAAAAACAAAAACAAAAACAAGGTTAGTTTCTGAATAACATGTGTAAAACACATTTTTTCTGATTAATCTGACAAGAAATAGACAAAAATCAGTCAATTAAACCAAAATAATATGAAAAATAAACTTTAGGACAAAAATCACAACATAGGCCAAAACTAGACTATATCACACTTTAAAGGTGCAAATTATGATTTATCCAACTAATAAGTTTTATTTAGTGGTAGAATAAAACGGTTTGAAATTACAAGAAGAGATAAATGGATTGTGAGTTTTGAATACTTACATGATTTGTTGAGAGTTCCAAACGATGGAGTAGGTGTGAAATGAAGAGGTCGGGTCGAACCAGAGGTGAAATTGTTGCTCTTTGCCTCCTTTCCCCTGTGCAAATACATTTGTATGGACTGTGTAAGATTTCCTGGAGACGTTTCCTAAAAACTATAAATCAATCTCATCGTGCATTGGTCCTTGCGACGATAACTATAAACAATAAACAATATTAGCTGTTGAAAATCATGTGGGATTGTGGAATGCTGTTAAGATATTTCAACACTAATAATGAATCGATGTAGGATAACAATCTAATATATACATGTTTTAGTCGTTAGCATTGAGTTTAGGAAAAATGTAGTAACGATTCCTGCAGAGTTGCCAGGAACGAGCTTGAGCTAGAGCTCGAAGCGGCTGAAGAGATACTCATTCTTGGACTAGAAGTCGGAGCTGGAGAATTTATAAAGAGAGAGAGAGAGTCAAAATTCGGCTACCTTCGAGTATTTTTCCACGATGATCGCCCCAAGTGATGTCCACCTCATGGTAGAAATTGGCTGTCGCGACTGAAAGGGAAGTCCCCATGATGATCAGTAGTGAGAGAAGAAGAAACATAGCTGAAGAAGCTCTGCAATAATATGCCATTTTTAGAGAGCGAGATTTGTTTGGGTGTGTTAAGATAATTGAGAAGTGGGAGAAGAATCATGAATTGATATTATGAAAAGTGATACACATATAACACAACGATATACACGTATTTTCCCTGAAAAGAAATAGTAACCAGTGGTTAAATGTTTGTCGATGGAGTCTCCAACCCAATCGGTATCAGAATAAGCTTGTAAAACGGGAGCAGACTGAGTTGAGAAATGAAGACCATGAAATAATGTACCCTTGACATGTCGAAGAATGCAAAGAACAGTCGAGTAATAGGTGGTCCGAGGAGCGGACAAGAACTGACTAACCTGATGAACGACATAGGCAATATCAAGGAAAGTGACAGTAATATATACAAGATTTCGAACCAATTGACGATATAGAGTGAAATTTTGAAGAGGTGAACCATCAAGTAAGGTAAGTCTGACATTCGGCTTGAGAGGAGTATTGACAGTGGTTGAGTCAGTGATCCCAGCCTTGGAAAGGAGATCTGTGGAATATTTGGCCTGAGAGAAAAAATATCCATCAAAACCGGATGAGACTTCAAGACCAAGAAAATAGGTGAGCACGCCAAGGTCTTTCATCTCGAATTGGCCACTTAGAAACTTTTTGAGTTTAGAAATGTTGCGTATATCATCTCCAATGATAACCATATCATCCATGTATGGTAAAAGAAAGATAATATCATTGGCAGTATGGCGAATAAATAGAGCCAAATCATGAGCACTAATTGTGAACCCAAACTGATGAATAATAGTACTAAATTTTGTAAACCAGGCACGTGGAGCTTGTTTTAAACCATATAAAGCACGACGAAGGCGACAAACTTTATTTCGAGGAGCAGCCAACCAAGAGGGGTATGCATATATACTTCCTCAAGAAGATCACCATTAAGAAATGCATTTTTGACATCCATTTGAAAATAAGTCCATTTTCAAATGGCGATGACGGCAAGTAGTATACGGACAGATGTTAGCCTCGTCACTGTAGCAAATGTCTATTTATCGTCAATACCATATTCTTGAGCAAACCCCTTGGCAATAAGTCAGGTTTTATATCATTCAACAGAATCATCAGAAAACGTCTTGATCTTAAACACCCATTTGCATCTAGTAGGAGTTTTTCCAAGGGGCAGAGCTACAATATCCCAGGTATGAGTTTTAGCGAGGGCCTGAAGTTCTTCGTCCATTACTTTTTGTCAAAGAGGATTAGTATTAGCCTCATTATAGGATTGAGGCTCATGCAGATGAAGTATAGTGGAAAAACAATTAAAATCAGAAAGGTAATATGGAGAATGAGTTACCCTGGTAGAGCGGCGAGGGTGATCTAGGGCGTAGGTGTCAACGGAAGGCAATACATGATCATTAACCATAGGAGAAGTCTCAAGCATGGTCGCTGGAGTTGGAAGGGTGAGATCAGCTAGTGGTTTTGGAGTGGGTTCAACTGGTGGTTCTGGAATGGGCTCAGCATAAGATGCAGGGCTAGCCTCAACTGGTGGTGCTGGAGTAGACACAACAGTAATTGGAACTGTATCATCTGAAAATAACTCAATGGATGGATCAGTAAAGAATCTGGAGTTGGTGAGGGTTGACATGTCAAATGATCGTAAGGAAGAAAATATTTGATGTTCCCAAAAGACGACATATCGCGAGATACGAATGGTTTTAGAAATGGGATCCCAGCACCGATACCTTTTATGTTCAATGCTATATCCAAGAAAACAACACAGACGAGCCCTTGGTTCCAGTTTGTTGTGTTCATGTGGTTTGAGAAGAATAAAACAAGCGCAACCAAAGACTCTGAGTTCAGAGTAATCATGAGTTTTACCGAAAAGACGTTCAAATGGAGACTGGTTTTGGATTGTAGTGGAAGGGACACGGTTTATTGTGTAGACGGCCGTGATGGCAACCTCACCCCCAAAAATGCTCAGGATATGATTAAGAAATGAGGAGAGCACGAACTGTGTCAAGAATATGTCTATGTTTGCGTTCGGCTCGTCCATTTTGTTAGGATGTACTAGGACACGAGCGATGGGAGAGCGTGCCATTTTTACGAAGCAAGTTAAGAAAAGCATGATCCTTGTATTTCATTGCATTATCTGAGCGAAAAACTTTGATATTTCTAGAAAATTAGGTTTGAACCATAGAAAAAACTCAGAATATATTTGGAATAGTTCAAATCGATGTTTCATAAGAAACAACCATGTATATCGAGAGTAGTCGTCCACAAAGATAACAAAGTAACGAAGGCCACCCATCGAGGCATGAGGAGAAGGCCCCCAAATATTAGAATAAACTAGATCAAAGGGTGCAAGGGAAATAAATTGACTTTCTTTGAAATGTAAGGCTGGTTGTTAAGCAAGTTGGCAATGGATACATTTAAAGGATTCATGTTGAACTGAACTTAACTAACCACTAGAGAGAAGCAATTTGAGTCGGCTAGATAAAGTGTGGCCTAACTGAGCATGATAAAGTTGGGATGGTGAGAGAGACACTGGTATTTGTAGAGATAAGGATGAGGAAGAGGATACTAGCAGTAGTGGTGAGGTTGCATAGGTTGATGAATAGATATTTGGTTGTGGTGATGGTAGAGTTGGAGATGGAAGGTGTAAACTGGTAAGTTCAAGTAGGCGTCTAACCTTACAACCAGTCCCAAGAGTTTCTCCTGTCTGAGGATCCTGCACACGACAACTACTATTAGAAAATATGACTTCAAATCCCAATTCACAAAGTTGCCCAACAGACAAGAGATTTAAAGTGAGTTTTGGAATCAAATATGTGTCACGAATAGAAAGATGAGAAGTAAAAACCTGAATGGTATACGTAACAGGCATTTGAGAACTATCAGTAGTATGAATACTGGGGATATTCATCGAAGATAGTTTGGTTCAAAAAATATTGGGATCAGATGTCATGTGATTATAACAGGCAGAATCAAAGAACTAAGAGAAATTACTTGTAGTAAGTGAGAGAGCAATGGAAAGATTTGTACCTGTACCACTTTTGGAGAAGATATGAAGGAAGAATGAGGCTAAATCGGAAATAAACATGGTGACAATAGATGAGGTAGGGTCTGAACCCTCTTTGGTATTGAAAAAGAGCGAAGAACCCATAGACGTTGTTGTTGTACCTGGAGAAGCTGTTGTCACGGATGAATTCAAAATTCCAAAATTATCCATGAACTGGTATTAAATCTTCAAGGACTAGGTAAAAATCGAGTGAACAGGTGTAGGAACCACACGGAGATAACATAAAGTATATTCTGTGAGTCTCAAATCACAAAACAGAGGCCAGAAACAAAATTAAAACGTTGAAAAACCCTAGAAAATGGTCCAAGTTTGAAGAAAACTGGTCTAAAAATTGCCGAACTGGTCCAAGAAAAATTTCACAAACAAACCAATGGCGTGGCAGAGATTTGATGATTGGACTCCGACGTGGCGATGGTCAACGCTGGTCAACAATGACATGGTTGACACATGGCAATAAAATTCTCCAGGGCGCTGACGTGGCACTTAGGTGGCGCTGATGTGGACATTGATTGGGCTGCTGACTGGATTTAGGGCTGATGTGACACAGCTGGTCTGAATAAGGCGCGTGGATGTAACGCGAATAAAGATCCAACCCTTTGCGTTGCGCGTGAGGGCGCGTGTGGCGTCGGAATGGAATTATTTTTGCGTAGTTTGAATCGTTCCGATGGTATATTGTAGGATTGATTTGGAGCCTTGGTTGAGGCTGTAGATCTCAAAATCCGAGACGGCGAATGGTGGTGGTACTGCAGGCTATTGACGGCGCGTGAGAGCACGTGTGATCTCCAGTGGCGGTGATTTTGGTGGCGTTGTGTTCGTTTCTACAAGACAAAGATGGTGGTATGATGGTTGTTGATACTGGAGAAAGAATAAAGCCTACAGTAGCGACGAAAGTCACGGGAGAATAAAGGCGGCGGCGACGGAAGCTTTAGGGTTGCAAAATTTTTAGGGAGAATAGGTCCAAGAACGACTTGCTTTGATACCATGTTAGGAGGTTCCAACTTAAAACCATATAATCCTAAGTGGAGTAATTCCTTTGATTTATATAGTGGCTTGGGAACTCTCAGATAAGCGATGTAGGACAGAAATCTTACACCCGTCCTTGAGTGCAACCCCCGATTTGCACGAATGATTTGACTTCGAGAGAATGATGAAAAATGTGCAATCACCGGCTTGCAGAAATGATTTGACTACGAGGGAATGAGATACCCATAACCTTAACTCCGATACCATGTTAAGATAATTAAGAAGTAGGAGAAGAATCATAAATTGATATTATGAAAAGTGATACACATATAATACAACGATATACACATATTTGTAGGGAAAGTAAAGGCTAGAATTTTGCCCTAATAGGCCACTTGGGTCAATCCCATATAATACATTAACTGGCTGGTATGTTAGCAATTCTCCATCCTTTATATAGGTGGTGTTTTTGTGAGCCGTCCCATGTTTACTGGGAAGTAGGAAACATCCAGGAGAATGAATGCAAATGGGAAATTGTTTTTAGGTGGATTTCCGCGTCTTATTTTCATGTTTTCTACTTTGTGCCGAGGATACAGCTATCACTTGTTGCATGGAAGAGAATTTTATAATTGGGAAAGTTCTTGTAATGTCTCTAACAAAAAAAAGAAAAAAGAAACAGAGAAGAAGAGGATAATTACATTTTTGGCCCCTATATCATAGAGATATGAGATTTATCAAATTACACATTTAATCTTTAAATTTATATTTATCATCACGATCATTTGTATTTTCATCCGTACAATCATTCAATAACCATTATTTTCTTAAGTTGATTTGCCCTTTTAAGTTAAAAAATTTCATGGGTAATGTTGATAAATCATCAATATTTGATAAGAAATCACAATGGTAGAACATTAATTTCTCAAAATATCAAAAATTTGTCTTACCTTATCTTTGCAAAAACATAAAGATTTTTTTTTTTTTTTTTTTTCATGATTTTTTATAAATAAAATAGAACATTCAGACTTAAAATTGGTTGGATTTAATTGGACATAAGATACCTGTCTTCGGACAGACGTCTTGGGGTGTTTAACACCTTTCATGAGTGTAACGAACGCCCGAACCCTTCTAAAATGAATATTTGATCGGATTGCATTTTTCAGAGTCAATTTTTTACTTAGGTCATTTTCTAAAATTATTTTTCTTAAAGTCCGATAACCAAGCACACCATCTAAACTTATTGACAGGTGACAACTCATTTTTTCAAAATTTTGACTTAATTTCTTTTATGAGAAAAACAGGCACATAAAAAAAAAAAAAAAACCTCTCATTACATGTATTACCAAAAGTGCATTTCATGCCTTTCATAAAAATATGTGGCATCAACATATCCTTCTAATAAAGATATTTTTATCATTTCATCAATCTACTAAATCTAAGACCTTTTTCGAGCTTCTCTTCCTCATTTTCAAGACAAAAAAGTATTAGAAAAAGATTAGGAAAAACTATCTTACATTTAATAGAGTGATAAAATGACAAAAATGTCTCAATTAGGTCCATGCTAAGTACAATTTATTTCTTATCCAAAATTATTAATAATCTTTTTAATTTTTGTGAGATTAAAATAAATATAAAACTTGATGGACCAAATGTACAATTTCATAGAACTCATGGATTACAAAAACATTCACCCTATATGTTGATGTAACAAAAGTATACTAACTTCTTTACTAACAGTTATATTAAGTTTTTCTCTCATCAATTTTTACTAATTTTTTTTCTTCATAAATTCGACATAATATTTAAACATTTCACTTAACATTAACTTCAAGTTATATTCTTTTTTTACAAATATCAAAATTAACAAAGTAACAACATTTTATTCAAACTCAACTTTACCGATTAAAAACTAATTTTGAATTCATGTTTCACAGAAGCACATCTATTTTTGTAGGCTTAGAGTTGGTATTAATTGAACTGAAAAGTTATGCTTTTAACTCCTAAATCTATCGAAGCCATATATTAATTTTCAGTTATATTTCACTGTTTTGTTTTTTTAATTTTTTTTTTATAAATATCAAAATTAACAATCTAACGAAAGTATATTTTTGTGGGCTTAGAGTTGGTGTTAATTGAGGCTTTTAACTCTTAAATCTTTTGAAATGCATATAAAGGGGTGATGTTTTTGGATTTCACTAATAATAGCCTACATGTTACTTTATATATCAGATAATTTTTTCTAATACTTTCTATATGGGATCTCACATAAACTTTATAAATAATAATCAATATAGTATATATTAACAAATCAAATAGAATCTCTTTTATTAAGATGTATACAAACGAATAAAGAATGATCTTACAACTTTTGAAAACAAAAAGTGAAATAATTGAATGAAGAAAATCAATCCTAGAACCATCAACGTCGGCATTCGGAGGGAAAACCTTGGGGAAACCTTTGATAATCAGTACAATAGTTATAGATCATGTACTTTTGTTGCACCCATCTAAGTCTGTTTCGGCCCTTAGCATCAAGTCCTTGGTTCTGCCATGTCGCCGCCTCTGCATTGAATGAATTATTACAAGATGAACTAGAGGACGTCTTAACGCACGCATTGGCATTAAAATTCCGGTAAGAGGCGGTGAAAGGAGCTTGGGTCCAGTCGGCCTTGACCCGACCACCTTGTGTTGCCCAATCATCTGCATTCCAAAGACTCGAATATATCCTCATTGGTTGGTTTTTGGGGAATGGAACGCCCATCCCCTCGTCATTGTTGAATACTCTAATCGGAATGTCATCTACTAAAAAACTGAAAAACAAATAGAAAATAAGGTTAGTTTGGAACAATATGGCTAAAACACACTTTCACCCATTATTACTCTAACAAAAAATATTTAACCAATTGAACCAAATTAATCATATTAATTTTAGGGCATAAATTAGGAGGGGGGGGGGGGGGGGGGGGGGGATCTTATCAAACTAATAAGTTTTATTTAGAGGTGGAATTAAATGGTTTCGGGAAGAGATAAAAGTATTATGGGTTTTGAATACTCACATGATTCGTTGAGAGTTCCAAACAATGGAGTAGGTGTGGAATGAAGAGGTCGGGTCAAACCAGAGGTGAAACTGTTGTTCTTTCCCTCCTTTCCCCTGTGCAAATACATTTGTATGGACTGTGTATGGTTGCCCGGAGACATTTCCCAAGAACTCAAAATCAATTTCATCGTGTGTTGATCCTTGAGACGATAACTGTAAAAAAAAAAAACAGTATTAGCTGTTGAAAATTCTATGGAATTGTGGAGTGCTGTTAAGATATTTCAACACTATTAGTGTATCGATGTAGGACAACAATCTAATATGGACGATATTTTATTCATTAGCGTTTTGTTTGGGACTTACGTAAAATGTGGTTACGCTTCCTGCAGAGTTGCCAGGAACGAGCTTGAGTTGGAGATCGAAGCGGCCTAAGAGATACTCGTTCTTGGACTGGAAGCCGGAGCCGGAGAATTGGTCAAGAGAGAGAGTCAGAAGTTGGCCGCCTTCGAGTATTTTGCCGCGTTGATCTCCCCAAGTGATGTCCACATCTTCGTAGAAATTGGCTGCCGCAACTGAAAGGGAGAGAAGAACCATAGCTAAAGAAGCTCTGCAACAGTAAGCCATTTTTAGAGAGAGAGAGTGTTTTTGTTGTATGGTATGTTTGAAAGTGATCCGACTACTCCATCCTTTATATAGGTGGTGTTTTGTGAGCCGTCACGCGTTTACTAGGAAGCATCCAGGAGAGAATGAATGCAAATGGGAAATTGTTTTCGTCGGCGAGGAATAGGATACAGCTATCTTTTGTTCATGCTTTCTACTTTGTGGCGAGGATACAGCTATCACTTGGCGGATGGAGAATTTTATAATTGAGAAAGTTCTCGTCATGTCTAAAACTGGGCTAATTATTATTATTATTATTTTATTTTATTTTATTTTTTTAGATGAAAATTTTAATTGTGTAATTTTATAATTTTTTAATATATAAATATTTATATACAAAATTTTTGAAATTATTAAATTTAATAATAAAAAATATAAAAGTATACCTAATAATATAATTTTTATTTTAGTAAATTAATAATATAATTTTTATTTTAATAATTTAAATAATGTATTTTTTATTTAATAATGAAAATTTTATTTTATTAATTTATTAGTATAATTTTTATTTTAGTAATGTTATTAGTGCATAAAACTGGTACACATTTCGAGTATGGTCCAGTCGGATGACGGTTGGGTCTTCCTGCTGAAGTGGAGTCGTCAGTTGGAAATTCTTCGGGTGAGCAGTGCTGGGTCCTGGGAGGATTGACCTGCTGTGTCCAGAGTCCTGCTCCTCAGGGAGTGTACTTACAGAAGGCTCAGACCGGAGTTTATCCCAGTGAAGCCCCTCCGACGTGGTAATTAGTGCTTAGAGAAAAAATGTACAGAATATAGCAAATAAACAAATGAACTCGAGCGTAATGTAAGTGTATTCAAGCGAAACTTGAGCTTACATAGCTCCCGATATATATAGGCGTTGGAGATGTTTAGTCGGGCCTAAACATGTTTAACTAATCGAAACCCTGTGTTTAGCCGATAATCCGGGGCGTTTAGCAGATAATCGTTGGGCTTGGGCTTTTGGGCCCATTTGGCAAAGTTTGCGGGCCTTTGTCAGGCTTGCGGCGGTAAGCTGGTGGAGAAGAGTGGAGATCCGTGGAGTACTGGTGAAAAAATAAGGTGAAAAGGGGAGTCGGTCGAGGTAAACGGCTAAGTCCTTGAAACTGATCGCCGAGGGCATGACGCAGAGTTAAGAGCGGCACGTCCATGCAGGGCTTCTCGTTCCTCCCTCAGTGCAAATGAGATTCCAGGGAGGATCCGTAGTCGGTGTATGCTCCAGCGTGGCGTTGTAAATTCCGGAATGTGTCCCTGTCATTGGAAGGGTTGACACGTGACTGGGTTCCAAGTGCTGACTAAGAGGTGTCCAAAAATACCCTTATCAATTTTAATTATATAATTTTAACAACAAAATTTTGTACTTGTTTTAAAATTCTAGTAATATCATCTTAATTATACTATTTTTATATCTATTTAATATAATTTTAGTAATATCATTTAAGTAAATATTATTTTAAGTGTACTATTTTTATAACAATTTTAATAATATAATTTTTAGTAATATCATCTTAATTATTAAATCTATTGGAAAAAATGAAATCTCTTTTTAGAGAGATTTAGAAATAACTCATGTTTGAAAGGGATTTGGAAATCCAATTTTTCTCCTTTGAAATTCTATATTACAAATTCAATGAATTACAAATCTCTTGTATTAGTACCAAAACAACAGATTTTATAAAAAGAATTTGTGAAATTCATTTTGAAAGTACAATCCGTCCTTAAATATCTCACTGAAACACAACCTTAGACATTTTATGGTAACAAAATTTCAAGCTTATTTCTCTCCCATTTTTCAACCTTATTAGAAAAAGGTTAGGGAAAACTCTCCTAGATTTAATATAGTAATAAAATAGTAATTTTTTTTTTTTTATTTTTTTTTTTTATCTCTTTTAGAAGAGCACGTTGTCACGGACTGCGTATTTATAAGGCGGTCTGAAGGAATAAACATGCTGGTTGGAGAGTTGTAGCACAAATACGCGGCTCCTAATCAGGGGGGGCATCAACATAAGTAGGCATTCTTTCGGAGTCAAGGCATATCGACTCGGTTAAGTTTGAAGATTATGTCGTTGGTCAAGAACCTGACAAAAGAAGAGGGGCGCAGCACGGACAAATGCCATTGCAAAATCAGTCAGCATCGTACAAAGAAAGTCAGCTTGACCTGTGCAAGTAAATGAATTGGGGCACAGAACGGGCAAATGCCACTGCAAAAATGTTAGCCCGCGACAACGTGCTAAGTATAATATATTTTTCATCCAAAATTATTAACAATATTTTTAATTTTTGTGAGATTGAAATAAACATATATCTGGACCAAATATACAATTTGCAAACCTCAGTTCACATAAACATCCACCCATACGTAATTTTTTTCCTAAAAAAGTCCATACACTTTTCCATTTTTTAACTTATATAATTTTGGAGTTCTCACTTGTTTAGTCATATGATTTGGATAAAAAAAAAAAAAAAAAATAGATTGACTTTTTCTAAGGGTGTTCCTTTTTTTTTTTTTTTTTTTTTAAGGATTCCCCCCCCCCCCCCCCCCCCCCCCCAAAAAAAAAAAAAAAAAAAAGCATTCGATGGACCAAATCATTCTAAAGTGTTTTTATGTAGAATCTTGGTATTAATTTTCACTCAACTTTTTGCAAATTCATTTTTTTTTTTATTAACATTCCACTGAAAATTTTAAAATATTAAAAAGGGACACTTAGCACCAACTACTAAATTGGTGCTAAAACTAAAAAATGAACTCAATTGAATTTTTTTAATTTATTTTTTGCACTGATTATTCCTAATAGTATTTCGTAGACTAATTCATCTCTATTAATGAATCATTACCTTCCATACACATTATCAGTTGTCATTCCTAAAACCATGGAACGAAATATGGTAATAAATTACCAATAAAACAGAAAACAAAATTTTTAATTTCTTCTAATTGTGATTGTTGTTCAACGATTTTTTACACCAAAATGATTTATAAATCATGATCTTTAAAAAGAGATATTAATCTTTCTTTTTTTAGTATTGGATTAGGATGCATGTGAATATTATATATAATATTAAATGTGATGTTAATATTATATATAACATCACTACAATATGTGTGCCCTCGTGAGTGTTGAATACAACCTTCAATGCAATAAAAATGATATTCAATTAATGTTGATTATAGCACAAATTATATGAAAGTGTCAAATGTAATATGATTTACTGATAATTATGATTTGAATGTTGACTGTAAC
The DNA here is from genome assembly GCA_016647705.1 of Eucommia ulmoides. Lineage (NCBI taxonomy): Eukaryota > Viridiplantae > Streptophyta > Magnoliopsida > Garryales > Eucommiaceae > Eucommia > Eucommia ulmoides. Next base: position 389,038 of record CM028329.1, read on the forward strand.
ACTCAAGTTGAGTTTTTTGATAATGTATAAGACCGTGTTAAATGTAACACGAATGTGAAAACTGAAAATTTTAAAGATATCATGTTGAATGTAATATGAATGTATGAATCTGAAACTAATGAATGTAATATCATTTTGAAGATCTTATTCAGAAGAATTAGAATATATAATTAGATCATTAAAGAAAGATATTTACTCTCACGCTGGAAGTTATTCACTAGAATCTACCCCCTGTGTTAAGAATTTGTGCAGGAACCCCCGGAGGCAACAAAACAGAGGCTAGCAAGCGCAGAATCATAAATTAATTGTGTTACATTTTTTGGCCAGATCAATTTTATTTTTTGTTGTGAAACCGTTAATATGGAAAATCTCAATCATGCGAATCTTCCAAGTGCAAATTTGTCTAGTAATTACATTTTTTAAATTTGAGACTGGATGATACAAAAAATCTATGTACTGGAATTGTTTGACTTATTTTCAAACAGTTAGAACATACTGATCCTGATAATTTTTCCTAAAAAAATAACTACAAATGATATAAAATTCAAAATGCAAATACTAACCCTTCTTATATTCCACTTAATATTATTTTTATAATATTCCACTGAAAATTTTAAAATTCAAAACTTAAATTTGAATAATATTCCAATTGTAAAGAAAACGATTTCTTGTTTGCAAGCCCTACAAAAGCTGTTTTTTTTTTTTTTTTTTTTTTTTTTCTATCTAGTTCCGTTAATGTAATAAAAATATACTAACTTTAAAACCACAACCATAATTTTAAAACAACAAACATACTAACGGTTCGTTTGGTTAGACGGAATGGAATGAAAGAAGTAATGAAATGAGAGAAGAATTAGAATAGAATTGTCAATGGAATCGCTATTTCATTCTCTTATTTGGTTGGTATGAAATGAAGGAAGGAATGGAATAGTGAAATATAGTAAAATTCTCATTATGCCCTTATAAAATTATTATTCCATTCTCTTATTTGGTTGATATAACATGAGTGAAGGAATGGAATGAAATATAATAAAATTCTTATTATGCCCTTATTACAAAATTTTATTATATTTCACTATTTCATTCTTTCCCTCATTTTATTATATTTCACTATTCTATTCAATTTTAAGTTTTATTCTCTAATTTCTGTTTTTATTCTTAATTTTCAGTTTCTATTCTCCAATTTCTATTTTTGTTCGCAATTTTCAGTTTTCGTTATTTAATTTTCTGTTTTTATTCTCAATTTTCAGTTTCCGTTCTCAAATTTCTGTTATCTAAATTTCTGTTTTTGTTCTCAAGTTTTAGTTTATGTTCTCAATTTTCTATTTTTATTCTTAATTTTTATTTTTTGTTCTCAATTTTCAGTTTCTGTTCTCAATTTTATGTTCTCTAATTTTATGTTTATGTTCTCAATTTTCTATTTTTGTTCTTAATTTTTTGTTTTCAATTTCTGTTTCTATTCCCAATTTTCTGTTCTCTAATTTTTGTTTCTGTTCTTAATTTTGGTTCTCAATTTTCAAGGGCTTAAATATAAGGGTTATTATATAATTTATGATATTGATTCTATTGAGTTGGAATCTCATTCCACCCTATCTAAAATGGAATCTCATTCCACCCTATTTTATTTCAATGGAATCACAAAATTGAATCCATTGGAGAACCAAACAATGGAATAGGAATCGAGGGCAAAATGCGATTCCATTCTGCCCTCGATTCCATCCAACCAAACATGCCATAAGGGTTATGCTAAATTTTTCTCTCATCAATTTCTACTATTTTTTTTTTCATAATAATTCCATGTAATATTTAAATATTTTATTAATCATTAATTTTTAGTTATATTCCATTGATTTTTTATTTTATTTTTATAAATATCAAAATTAACAATGTAATAATGTTTAATTAAAACTCAATTTCATAAAAAATAATTTTGAATTTATGTTTCATTAAAGCACATATATTTTTGTGGGCTTAGAGTCGGTGTTGGTGTTAACTGAAAAGTTATGCTTTTAACTCAAAAATCTATTGAAGAAACAAAAATATATGTGTATATATGTTTTGAGGCTTTGAAGAAACAAAAATTAGGTTCAAATTCTTATGTGTTTAAAATTCATGAACAAATATTAGACATGCCTTGTAAAAAATTTAAAAAATCATCACAAGATTGGAGAAAGTAACGATTAAAGTTAGAAAGTAAAATATAGAAATAGACCAACGAAACACTACATCTGTGTCCAAAACAATCTATTATCGTAATGGGAAGAATTTTCCTTACTACACATTAAACTTTGACATGTATCCTACAAGACGCTCTTAATTAATCAAAATCCAATCAAAACCAAAGAAGGACACAAGCCTAAAAAAATTGGTCATCCTTGAGCCACAGTTGCACAAGAACTCCATGAGACTCAAGCACCTAAATACGCTACACACTACAAACGCCTGAAATACAAATTACTACAACATTTAATAATACACCACAAGATAAAACAAATAAAAGTTTAACAAGATTGAATTACCAAATTTTTAAACAAAATTGATTCCTCTCCTTCTGCACCCGATTTTCAAGTGAAGTTGGAGTCATGTTACAGACTGAATCCCAGAGTTCAAGATGCTACAATCTTAACTCCCAGTTCATTCATTCTAATGTGCAATTACTTCAAAACCTCCCCTAGGATTATCAAGGAACGATGAACTCTTCTTTAACAAATGAGAAATAAGTACACCCTAAATTGTAATGCCCCATGTGGCCGACCGGTCAAGTAACTTTTGAATTGAATCCGTGGTCCAAAATGTTTATGCCAAGATACTAGTAGTTGCTCAAATTATACTTTATATATCAGACAATTTTTTGTAATACTTCTAATGTGAGATCTTACAATATTACCCTCATTTTGGCCCATTTTGTACCTTTGGGTGGTGGTATAGATAATAATTCATAAACGGACATAGGGCAGTCCATAAGCCGACACATGTACCTAGCTTGGGGCCTCTACCCATCTCCATAGCCTTACTCCTTTATCAATACCACCACGATATTGTTTCAAGACTAGGGTTAACTCTGATAGCATTTGTAAATCCACATGTTGCCCATTGGCTTAGTAACTTTCAAACCGAATTTACGTAGCCCAAAATACTTAAATCAATGTACTAGTCACAACCTATATGGTACTTTATATATCAGACAATTTTTTCTAATACTTTCGATGCGGAATATCACATAAACTTTATAAACAATAACGAATATAATTTACGTTAACAAATCAAATATAATCTCTTTTACTAAGATGTATACAAACGAATAAAGAATGATTTTACAATTTTCGGAAACAAAAAGTGGAATCATTGAATGAAGAAAATCAATCCTAGTGAAACCTTCAGCTTCGGCATTCGGAGGGAACACTTTGAGGAAACCTTTGAAAATCAGTACAATAGTTATAAATCATGTACTTTTGTTGCACCCATCTAAGTCTATTTTGACCCTTAGCATCAAGTCCTTGGTTTTGCCATGTCGCAGCCTTTGCATTGAATGGATTTTGACCACAAGATGAACCAATGGACGTCTTAACGCACGCATTGGCATTAAAATTCCTGTAGGAGGTGGTGAAAGGAGATTTGGTCCAATCTGCCTTGATCCGACCACCTTGTGTTGCTCAATCATCTGCGTTCCAAAGACTCAAATATATCCTCATTGGTTAGGTTTTGGGGGAACGAAACACTCATTGCCTCTTTATTGTTGAATACTCTAATCGGAATGTCGTCCACGAAGAAACTAAAAATAAATAAAAAATAAGGTTAGTTTCAAAATAATATGGGTAAAGCGCACTTTCACTTATTTCACTTATTACACTAACAAAAAAGTTGACAAAATCAACCAATGGAACCAAATTAATATGAAAAATAAACTTGAGGGCATAAATTACAACAGGGACCAAAACAAGATCGTATCAAACTTTCTAGGTGCATAGTACGATAAATTTATCTAATTAATAAGTTTGATTTAGACGTGGAATTAAATGGTTTGAAATTTTATGAAGAGATAAAAGAATTGTGGATTTTGAATACTTACATGATTCGTTGAGAGTTCCAAACAATGGAGTCGGTGTGGAATGAAGAAGTCGGGTCGAACAAAAGGTGAAACTGTTGCTCTTTGCCTCCTTTTCCTTGTGCAAATACATTTATATGGACTGTGTAAGGTTGCCCAGAGACTTTTCTCAAGAACTCGAAATCAATCTCATCGTGTGCTTATCCTTGAGACGATAACTATAAAAAATAAAAACTTCACGAACATAATTAGAGTGAAAAATTCAATTTCAAGAAAAAACGTATGGAACAAGCTCTCGAAATATTTCTAATTTTACCCAAAATTTTGGGCTTAATTTAAAAATTTGTGATCTTTGTTAAATCCATTAATCAATTTAGTGAAAATTTATTAATTTTGATTGTCAATCTAATGGTGGATGGTTTAATTTATTATTTGGATTCATCCATGAAATTCAAAAGTTTTAAGGACTAAATTAAAAATATTTTTATCTTGTATTCCACCCCAAATTAATTTGATTCTCCATTTTCCTCCCAAGGCAAGTTAAAACTGCCCTTCCTAGTTGAAAGTTTCTATGAATGATGGAAATTTAGGACATAAGTCCAATGGAGGAAAAAAAATAAAGAGGTATAACTTGCAATTCCTTCTATCACGCTACACATTACAAATGCCTGAAATACAAATTGCTACAATATTTAATAATACATCACAATATAAAACAATGTAACAAGATTGAATTGCCAAATTTTTAAACAAAATTGGTTTTAATCTCCTCCTGCAACCAATTTTCAAACAAAGTTGGATTCTTGTTGCAGATTGAATCCCATAGTTCAAGATGCAACGATTTCAGCTTCCAATTCATTCCTTCTAATGTGGAATTACTTCAAAACCTCCCCCGGACATATCAAGGAAAAATCTCAACCTTACACTCTTCTTTAACAATTGAGAAACAAGTGCACCCTAAATTGTAATGTCCAATGTGGTCTACCGGTCTAGTAACTTTTGGATTGAATCCCTGGTCCAAAATATTTATGCCAAGGTACTAGTAGTTGCTCAAATGATACTTCATATATTAGACAATATTTTGTAATACTTCTGACGTGAGATCTTAAAATATCACCCTCATTTTGGCCAATTTCATCCATTTGGGTGGTGGTGTAGATAACAGCTCATAAGTAGACACAGGGCAACCCATAAGCCGACACATTTACCTAACCCCAGACTGCTACCTCTCTCTAGAGCTTTTACTCCTTTATCAACACCACAATGATGTTGTTTCTAGGCTAGTTAGGGTTAGCTCTGATATCATTTATAATATCACATATGGCCCACTTGCCTAGTAACTTTCAAACCGAATTCACGTAGCTCATAATGCTTAAATTAAAGTATTAGTAGTAATCCATATGATACTTTATATATGAGACAATGTTTTCTAATACTTTTAATGTGGGATCTCACATAAACTTTACAAACAATAACCAATATAGTATACATTAACAAATCAAATAGGATCTCATTTATTAAGATGTATACAACGAATAAAGAATCATCTTACAACTTTTGGAAACAAAAAGTGCAATAATTGAATGAAGAAAATCAATCTTAGAGAAACCATCAGCGTCGGCATTCGGAGGGAACACCTTGGGGAAACCTTTGATAATTAGTACAATAGTTATAGATCATGTACTTTTGTTGCACCCATCTAAGTCTGTTTCGGCCATTAGCATCAAGTCCTTGGTTCTGCCATGTCGCTGCCTCTGCATTGAATGAATTTGAGTCACAAGACGAACCGGAGGACGTCTTAATGCATGCATTGGCATTAAAATTTCTATAGGAGGCGGTGAAAGGAGCTTGGGTCCAGTCGGCCTTGACCCGACCACCTTGTGTTGCCCAATCATCTGCGTTCCAAAGACTCGAATATATCCTCATTGGTTAGCTTTTGGGGAACTGAACACCCATTGTCTCTTCATTGTTGAATACTCTAATCGGAATGTCATCCACCAAAAAACTAAAAAGAAAAAAGAAAAAATTATGGTTAGTTTTAGAAAAATATGACTAAAACACACTTTCACCCATTAATTTGACAAAAAACAGTCAACTGAACCAAATTAATATGAAAAATAAACTGTAGGGCATAAATTACTACAAGGGCCAAACCGAGATCATATCAAACTTTAAAGGCGCAAAGTATGATTTACCTTACTAATAAGTTTGATTTAAAGGAAGAATTTAAAATTTTGAAATTCCATGAAGAGATAAAAAGATTTTGGGTTATGAATACTTACATGATTCTTTGAGAGTTCCAAACAATGGAATAGGTGTGGAATGAAGAGGTCGGGTCGAACCAAAGGTGAAATTGTTGCTCTTTGTCTCCTTTCCCTTGTGCAAATACATTTGTATGGACTGTGTAAGGTTGCCCGGAGACGTTCCCCAAAAACTCAAAATCAATCTCGTCGTGCGCCGATCCTTGAGACGATAACTGTGAAAAAAAAAAAAGTAAAAAAACAATATTAGTTGTTTGATGAGTGATTTTTCCGACCAGCTCAGATGTTGACACATGGAATAACTAAGACTACACCAATGTTAATAAAAAAGGGAATTGTGATTATAACCAGGGGGCACACGTAAGCCCAAACCTGCCTAATTGATAACCAAGGATTTTTCCCAATACTCGAGAAGACTACTAGGGACATGAGGACAATGAGCATAAAAGCACATCCCGACCGAGGCTAGAAGCTCGGTTGCAATATAATCCCATCCTCGGGATTGCCGAGCTTGAAAGCCAATGCCGTTGTCCACTATATATGGAATGGACATATACAATTCAAATATAATGGTCCATCAATCCGATATCCTCCTAAATTCATGGCGTCAACTAGGATTGATCAAGATTTAAGGAAGACTTGCCCAACAAGTGTCTGTTGTGCGGAAGCGTATCGGGTGGACCCAACACAGAACAAATATTATGGGAGATGAAATGAAAACACACACACTCATAAACAAGAACACAAGTTTTAACGAGGTTCGGCAATTTCGCCTACTCCTCGGGAGCAACTATGGAACTTCTTTATTTGACAATAAAATACAAATAAAGAATACAAAACAAGGTCTTAAAACAACTTAAGACACTTGTGCAAGAATTCACTCAATTGTGACTATTGAGGAATTGAACTCTCTCTCAACTTGTACTTCTTCAATTGAGAGATATTGTTTTCTTCAATTGTGAGATGATTTTTCTTCAAAGCTCATGGTCTCAATTTATAGGGAATGCTTGAGGCTCATAATCTAGTGTGAATAAGATCCTTAGTGTGAATAAGATCCTTCAACAATTGAGGCAGCCACAATGTTGGAATCAATTGTTGGAACCAATTTTGAATAACTCCATCTACCATTTTTGACCCATTTTTCTTCTTCCCTTTCATACTAAACAAATGTGTGAAAAATCTATTCACACCATGAAAAATGTTAGCCCAATTTTGTTGACAATCAAGCCAACAACCAACAATCTCCACCTTGGCGAGATTTTCAAATGCCACCATCACCACAACGTTAATATGAATTCTCATACTACACCTCCAATAGAACCAATAGTTGCTCCTCCAAAAATCATACTTATGTATGAACAATATTGGCCAAGTTTAGGCAGTGAAGAAACTTGGTGCTTCCAACGACTTTCGTCAACATATCTGCAGGGTTATCGACTGTCCCAATCTTCGTAAGAAGAATAACACCTGCATCAACAATTTCTCGAACAAAGTGGAATCGAACATCAATATGTTTGGTCTGAGCATGATGAACTTGGTTCTTCGCTAGATGTATTGCGCTTTGACTGTCGCAATATATTTCCACCGTTTCTGATGAAGACCCAAGTCTGAAATCAGTCCATGTAACCAAATGGCTTCCTTCATGGCTTCTCCAGCAGCCATGTATTCAGCTTCCGTGGTAGACAATGCTACAGTGGACTGCAAAGTAGACCTTCAACTGACTGGACCATTAGCCATGGTAAATAAATACCCGGTAGTAGACCGTCGCTTATCCAAATCACCAGCGTAGTCTAAATCCACATATCCAATGAGAAATCTTTCGACTTCCATTTGATTTCTCGCAAATTTCAAACCCACATCCTCAGTACCTTTGATATACTTCAAAATCCATTTTGCAGCTTCCCAATGCTTCTTTCCTGGATCATGCATGTATCTGCTAACCATACTAACAGCTTGAGAAATATCAGGTCTTGTGCATACCATTGCGTACATAAGGCTTCCAATCAAACTTGCATACGGTATTTGAGCCATATACATTCTTTCTTCATTTGTACTTGGTGACAGTTCCGCACTTAATTTAAAGTGAGGAGCCAAAGGTGTATTAACCGGTTTGGTATTTTCATCTATACCAAATCGATTTAATACATTTTTCAAATACTGTTTCTGTGTCAGCCACACAGTCCCAGCCATTCTGTCACGAGTAATTTCCATGCCCAAAATTTTCTTGGCTTCGCCAAGATCCTTCATTTCGAATTCCTTCCGAAGTTGGGCTTTCAACTTCTCAATCTCCACCAAACTCTTAGATGCGATTAACATATCATCAACATATAAGAGCAAATAAATGAAGGTACCATTTTTCAATTTACGGAAGTACACACAATGATCATATTGACTTCGCGTAAAGTTATGTACCTTCATAAATTTGTCAAATCTCAAATACCACTGTCGTGGAGATTGCTTCAAACCATACAGGGACCTCTGCAACTTGCACACCATTTGTTCTTTGCCAGCAGCTTTGAAACCATCAGGTTGCGACATATAAATTTCCTCATCCAAATCTCCATGTAGAAAAGCAGTTTTCACATCAAGCTGCGCCAACTCCAAGCCAAATTGTGCGACCATGGCAAGTAAAATTCGAATGGAGGAATGCTTTACTACTGGTGAAAAGACTTCATTGTAGTCAATACCTTCCTTTTGAGCATACCCCTTTGCAACCAGTCTTGCCTTGAATCTCACACTGTTTTTCCCATGAGAGTCCTCCTTCTTTGCATATACCCATTTACACCCAATTGCTTTTTTTCTTTTTGGTAACTCTACGAGTTCCCAAGTCATATTTTTATGGAGAGAATCCAATTCTTCATTCATGGTCTTATTCCATTCCACACTTTCAGAACTTTGCACAGCTTCTTTATATGTGGTTGGAATATCTTCACTGACAATTGGTAGGGCATAAGCAACCATATCCGCAAACTTTGCTGGTTTTCGAATTGTTCTTTTTGGTTTGCTAGCTGCTATCGATTCTTCAATTTGTGGAGGCCTTTGAGGAGAGGGCTCCACCTCAATTCTATCTTCCGTATCCCCGTCATTTTCATCATCTGAAGAAGTGTCTTCTGAAGGAGAATCTACTGGACTTTGAATCTCCACTTGTTGCACTAGACTGCCTTTTTTATTCTCTTCATTCGACACTTTCTTCTTCATAAATTTACTTTCATCGAAAGTAACATCCCTACTCAAGATCATTTTCTTCAATGCAGGGCACCATAATCTGAACCCTTTCACTCCACTGCTGAAGCCCAGAAATATGGCCTCTTTTGCCCTTGGATCAAGTTTGCTATCTTCGGTCACGTGAAAGAACGTCGAGCAACCGAAGATACGCAAAGAATCATAATCTGATGCAGGTGATCCTGACCACACTTCAATAGGAGTTTTTCCATCAATTGCAGTAGAAGGCAGACGGTTAATTAGATGACATGCATAAGTAACCGCTTCTGCCCAAAAACTCTTCGTCAAACCGGAATTGGATAGCATGCACCTTACTTTTTCAAGTAAAGTCCGATTCATACGTTCCGCTACACCATTCTGTTGTGGAGTCTTTTTCACAGAAAAATACCTCACTATTCCTTCTTGTTTGCACAAGGAATAAAATGGATCGGACGTGTATTCACCGCCATTGTCCGATCTCAACACCTTGATCTTCCTTCCGGTTTGATTCTCCACCCTCTTCTTCCAAGCCAAGAAGATCTCTAGGACTTGATACTTATATTTCATAGTATACACCCAGAGTTTTCTTGAGAAGTCATCTACAAATGTAACAAACCAGTGCCTTCCACTCAAAGATGCAGTCTTCGTTGGACCCCAAACATCAGTATGCACATAGTCTAGGATCCCTTTTGTTTTGTGGATGGCCGTGCCAAATTTAACTCTGGTTTGCTTGCCCAGCACACAGTGCTCACAGAAGTCCATCTTACAAGTCTTGGCACCCTTCAAAAGACCCTGCTTTACTAGGCCTTGCATGGCCTTCTCTCCAGCATGCCCAAGCCTCATGTGCCAAAGCTTGGTTGTATCAATAGCAGTTTCTACGGTGGCAGCTCCACCGATAACAGTCTTTCCTTGTAAGAAATACAAATTATTTCTCCTTAGGCCTTTCAAGACAACCATAGCACCTCGTGTGACTTTCAACGATCCAGCTTCCATGATGACTTTGAAACCATTTGATTCCAAAGCACCCAAAGAAATTAGATTCCTCTTCAAATCTGGTACATACCAGACATTAGTCAGATCCCTCGTGGTTCCGTCGTGCAGCTTCAATCGGATCACGCCAACCCCTTTCCTTTCACACGTATGATCATTTCTCATAAGAACTGATCCACCACTACCGAGATCTAAACTGGTGAAACAATCCGTATCAGGACACATATGATAGGAGCACGCGGAGTCAAGAATCCACTCGTCTGAGCCAACTCCAGCTGTAGTAGCCAGAGCAAAATTTGAATCATCATCTTCAATTTGGGCTACGTTTGCATTTCTATTACCCCTGTTTTTCAGCTTGGGGCAATCCTTCTTCCAATGACCCTTTTCACGGCAAAAAGCACATTCATCCTTTGCCGGAATCTTCCTGCCATTTGATGAAACTCCTCTCGACTTGGAACGAGAGTTGTTTCTACCTTTGTTGTGCTTTTTGGTCTCCGATCTGCCCCTCATCATCAAAGCAGTAGATGTATCAATTTGAGACACCTTGTCACGTCTACGAACTTCGTTATTCATCAACGCGTCTGATATATCCTTGAATTTCACCGAGTCTTTTCCGTAGATCAAAGTGGTTGCCAAGTGTTCATATGAATCCGGTAAGGAATTCAACAACACAAGGGCTTTGTCCTCATCCTTGATCTCTTCATCCAGGTTCAATAGATCGGCAATCAACTTGTTGAAGTCATTCAAATGATCCATCATAGATGTACCTTCTTGGTATTGAAATCGGAAAAGCTTTCGCTTCAGATACAACCGATTCTCAATACTCTTTGTCATGTACTTTTCTTCAAGTACTGTCCATAAGTTCTTCGCCATCGTTTCTCTCATTACAAAGTATTTGACGTTCTTTGCAAGACAGAGACGAATAGAACCGCACGCCATTTTGTTGATCTTCAACCACTCTGCTTTCTCCATAAAATCTGGTTTTTCCTCCAAGGTTATTTCCAAACCCTGTTGAACCAGCATATCCATCATCTCACATTGCCACATGCCAAAACTGTTTGTTCCATCAAATTTTTCAATATCAAATTTGCCATTTGATATTGACAGTTTTGTTTGTGAACTGGAAGAGGTTGATGGCGATTCAATCTCCTCCGTTTTCGATTCGATCTCCGCCATAATCCCAAGCTCTCAACCGGAGCTCTGATACCACTTGTTGTGCGGAAGCGTGTCGGGTGGACCCAACACAGAACAAATATTATGGGAGATGAAATGAAAACACACACACTCATAAACAAGAACACAAGTTTTAACGAGGTTCGGTAATTTCGCCTACTCCTCGGGAGCAACTATGGAACTTCTTTATTTGACAATAAAATACAAATAAAGAATACAAAACAAGGTCTTAAAACAACTTAAGACACTTGTGCAAGAATTCACTCAATTGTGACTATTGAGGAATTGAACTCTCTCTCAACTTGTACTTCTTCAATTGAGAGATATTGTTTTCTTCAATTGTGAGATGATTTTTCTTCAAAGCTCATGGTCTCAATTTATAGGGAATGCTTGAGGCTCATAATCTAGTGTGAATAAGATCCTTAGTGTGAATAAGATCCTTCAACAATTGAGGCAGCCACAATGTTGGAATCAATTGTTGGAACCAATTTTGAATAACTCCATCTACCATTTTTGACCCATTTTTCTTCTTCCCTTTCATACTAAACAAATGTGTGAAAAATCTATTCACACCATGAAAAATGTTAGCCCAATTTTGTTGACAATCAAGCCAACAACCAACAGTGTCCACTCGCCTATAAAAACTATAAGGGGTATAGGCAAGGTATGTTAACTCTTTCCTATATGTCACTCTACCAAAATACTCTTAAAAAAATTATATTAATTATCACACCGAAAGTGCAACGCCAATATTTTCACCTAAAGTGTATTGTTTTGAAACCAAAGCCTATGAAAAATCATTTTTCAAATTTCAAGAGACCATTTCTGACAATTTCGTGTTTGACATCATTTGAAATTGTGGATGATGTTTTACTCATTAGTATTGAGTTTGGGACTTACGTAAAATGTGGTTACGCTTCCTGCGGAGTTGCCGGCAACGAGCTTGAGTTGGAGATCGAAGCGGCCTAAGAGATACTCGTTCTTGGACTGGAAGCCGGAGCCGGAGAATTGGTCTAGAGAGAGAGTCAGAAGTTGACCGCCTTCAAGTATCTTGCCGCCTTGATCGCCCCAAGTGATGTCCACATCTTGGTAGAAATTGGCTGCTTTGACTGAAAGAGAAGTTGTTATGATCAGCAGTGAGAGGTAGAAATTGGCTGCCTTGACTGAAGAAGCTCTGCAACAATATGCCATTTTTAGAGAGAGAGAGAGAGTTTTGCTTGAGTGGTTTGTCAGAAAGTGAGCCGAGTCCAGCCTTTATATAGGCGGTGCTTATCAGCCGTCACGCGTTTACTAGGAAGCGTCCAGGAGAATGAATGCAAATGGGAAATTGTTTTAGGCGGCAAGGATCATACAGCTGTCTTTTGTTCATGTTTTCTACTTTGTTGTGAGGCCACAGCTATCACTTGGTGGATGGACAATTTCATAATTGGGAAAGTTCTCCAAATGTCTAAAGATTGGATGATTACATCTATAGTCCCTATAGATTAGGGTTAGTTTATATGCACATCTTGATCTTGACATTTGCCGTGGGGTATTTGGGTCGACTAACCACGTCCACCCAAAACGAAAACGTGACATGCTGGCCACCCTGAAAGTTACCTCACCTCTAAAAAACAGAAAAGGACCCTCTCCCTAAGGGCCGAGAGCCAAGCACCTTATGAACAAAGTTTGTCCACCTTAAGGCCCGTTACAATCTAAGAGGGCGTGTCAGCGATGAAGTCTGCCAAGTCAGTCGAGCTCGAGCTGCTGTGTTGTTTCTACTCGGCCACCACTGATGGGGACACCCTTGGAAGTCCAGCGAAACTACGGGTTGTTGTGATGCTTCTGCTCGGCCATAACCATAGGGGACACACTTGGAAAAAAAATTCGAGCTATGTTCTATCGTGTTGCTTCTGCTCGACTATCACCAAGTGGGAGGCCTTTGAGCACTTATCTGAGTTCCAGTCTCCCATGCTGCTTTTACTCGTCCATCACCAAGTGGGAGGCCTTTGAGAGCTTATTTGAGATCCAACCTCCCGTGCTGCTTCTTCTCAGTTGTCACCAAGTAAGTGGTCTTTGGGAACTGATCCGAGCTCTGGCCACCCGTGCTACCTCTGATCGGCTACGTCAACGTGGGAGGCCTTTGGGAGCTAATCCAAGTTCCGGCCTCCCGTGCTACCCTTGGTCGGCCGTTGTTAAAGTAGATGCCTTTGGGAGCTCATCCGAGCTCTGAACTCCCGTGGTGCCCCTATTCGATCATCGTCTAAATGGGAAGCCTTTCGGAACTTGTGTCGAGCTCTATTTTGCTGCTCTATCTCTACATGGACACTTCTCTTCCAGCCCCCTCAATGCCTTTACGAGCTTAGAACAAAGGTCTCCGCCCATCGATCTGGGCTGAGGGGATCTCTGCCAACATTGTTGTCGATATTTCTCTGGGCTGAGTTCAACCTCCTTAGCATATTAGGCCGGCCGTTGGGCTCTTTCGAATGGGCCGAAAAGCCAAGTCCGAAATTCTAATCGCCTCAAGCTTCAGCACATTGGCCACGCGCTGAGTTACTATAATTAATCGCGTTCAAGGTCCTAATCATGCGACGATAATTGACTGATTGCCTCAAAATGTCCAGACATTGAATGCCCCAGGTAATGCTTAACTACCACTTTGAAGCATAATATAACTTTTCTCCTTCGGGCTCTTACTCTCACGTTGGAGGGATCTCACCGTGCATAATCCCGATGGGTCTTTGTGCAGATACCAGCACGAAACGTTAGCTCGGATTTTAAAAGAGTTTACTGTTGACCACGAGACGCTCATAGAACTTTGAACTCAGGGCCTCTATTTCAGCAAGAAACGTACACGTGTACTCTGATTAAACCAATTGGATGTGTTAACTTTTGGACACTAACAACATTTATCAAATTATATTTTTGATCCTTTAAGGTCAACATTTGTTTCAGCAAATTGAAAATATTGTTAATAACTTTTTATGGAAAATGAGTTGTTTTCGACACATGTCCCCCTACTTGGTTTCGTTTTCGACATTCTTATTAAAAAAGTCAAAAAATAAAAATAAAAATAAAAAGATAAATCCAAAAAATAGAAAATTGAAAAAGAAGATTGAACTCATGCCCAATTGCAAAATTGGGAAATTTTGGAGGGGAGGGGGGAATTTTGTTTGAAAATCGGAATTTCTGGAAAATTTCAAAAGTTTAGGGCTTGAAAGTATAATTATTTAAAACTCTTGAATGTTGAAATGAAGAGAATCCAATGCCCTACTCCAACTTGGAAATAAGATGTTGAGAAGTTTTGCAAAGCATATGGACTCGTTTAGTCACATGATCACGATAAAAATTAAATAATTTGACTTTTTGGGGTTTTTTTTTTTTCTCAAGACTAAAAAAAAACATTTATAAGGATCAACCAAATCCAACTAATACCAAAAGTTAAAAATTAAAAATAAAAATAAAAATAATAATAATAAAAATGAAAAAAATTCAAAGTTATTCCGGTTTTATAAGTAGAATTTTATGAGCAAATTCCCCTCAACTTTTTGTAAACCCACTGAATTTTATTTTTTTATAACATTCCACTAAAAAATTTAAAATATCAAAAAATAATAGACATGCCTTAGGGAAAAAAAAAAAAGAAGAAGTTAAAATACCATCACAAGATTGGAGAAACTAACGATTAAGTTTGGGGCAAAAAAAATAGAGCAAAATTTTAAATAAAATTGGTTTCTCTCCTCTTGCCTCTGATTGTCAAACAAAGTTGGACTCCTGTTGCAGACTGAATCACAGAGTTCAAGATGCTACGATCTCAATTCATTCCATCTAATGTGAAGTACTTCAAAACCTCCCCTGGGCTTATCAAGGAAAAATCCCAACCCTGAACTCATCTTGAACAACTAAGAAATTAGTACAAACTCAATTGTAATGTCCCATGCGGCGCATTGGTCTGGTAACTTTTGGACCAAATCCGTGGTCTAAAATTTATATTCAAAGATATTAGTAGTTGCCCAGATGATACTTTATAAATCACCATCTTTTGTAATATTTTCAATGTGAGATCTCATAATATTGTCCTAATTTTGGCCCAGTTCATCATTTTGGCTGGTAGGGTAGATGACAACCCATAAGAGGACACAGGGCCACCCATAAGTCGACACTAGGCAACCCATAATCCAACACAAGTACCTAGCTCGGGACCTCTATCCCTCTCCAATGCCTTTAGTCATTTATCAACACCACCACGGTACTATTTTTGTATCAGAGTTGGCTTTAACACCATTTGTAATGCCACATGTGGCCCATTGGAATAGTAACTTTTGAACCGAATTCATGTTACTCAAAATACTTAAGTCAATGTATTACTAGCAGTCCATATGGTACTCTATATATAAGACAATGTTTTCTAATATTTTCGATTTGAGATCTCACATAAACTTTATAAATAATAACCAATATAGAATACATTAAAAAATCAAATAGAATCTCTTAATAATAAGATGTATAAAAATGAATAAAGAATGATTTTTCAACTTTTGGAAACAAAAGGAGGAATAATCGAATGAAGAAAATCAATCCTAGAACCTTCAACGTCGGCATTCGGAGGGAAAACCTTGGGGAAACCTTTGATAATCAGTACAACAATTATAGATCAGGTACTTTTGTTGAACCCATCTAAGCCTGTTCGGCCCCTTGGTTTTTGCCATATCGCTGCCTCTGCATTGAATGAATTCGAACCACAAGACGAACCAAAAGACGTCTTAACGCATGCATTGGCATTAAAATTCCTATAGGAGGCAATGAAAGGAGCTTGGGTCCAGTGGGCCTTGACCTAACCACCTTGTGTTTGCCCAATCATCTGCGTTCCAAAGACTCGAATATATCCTCATTGGTTGGCTTTTGGGGAACGAAACACCCTTTGCCTCTTCATTGTTGAATACTCTAATCAGAATGTCATCCACCAAGAAACTGAAGAAAGAAAGAAAAAAAAGATTAGTTTCAGAATAACATGGCTAAAACACATTTTTACTGATTACTTTGACAAAAAAATAGACAAAAATCAGTCAATTGAACCAAAATAATATGAAAAAAAACTTTAGGACAAAAATCACAACAGGGGCCAAAACGAGACTGTATCAAACTTTAAAGGCGCAAAGTACAATTTATCCGACTAATAAGTTTTATTTAGTGGTAGAATAAAACAATTTGAAATTACATGAAGAGATAAATGGATTGTGAGTTTTGAATACTTACATGATTCGTTGAGAGTTCCAAACGATGGAGTAGGTGTGGAATGAAGACGTGGGGTCGAACCAGAGGTGAAATTATTGCTCTTTGCCTCATTTCCCCTGTGAAAATACATTTGTATGGACTGTGTATGGTTTCCTTGAGACGTTTCCCAAGAACTCAAAATCAATCTCATCGTGTGCTGATCCTTGAGACGATAATTGTAAAAAAGAAACAATATTAACTATTGAAATCATGTGGAATTGTGGAGTGCTGTTAAGATATTTCAATACTATTAATGAATCGATGTAGGACAACAATCTAATATATATGACCTTTTATTCGTTAGCATTGAGTTTAGGACTTACGTAAAATGTGGTTACGGTTCCTGCGGAGTTGCCGGGAACAAGCTTGAGTTGGAGATTGAAGCAGCTGAAGAGATACTCATTCTTGGACTGGAAACCGGAGCTGGAAAATTTATCCACAGAGAGAGTTAGAAGTTGGCCGCCTCTGCATTGAATGAATTATTACAAGACGAACTAGAGGACGTCTTAACGCACGCATTGGCATTAAATTTCCGGTTGGAGGCGATGAAAGGAGCTTGGGTCCAGTCAGCCTTGACCCGACCACTATGTGTTGCCCAATCATCTGCATTCCAAAGACTCAAATATATCCTCATTGATTGGATTTTGGGGAACGGAACGCCCATCCTCTCTTCATTGTTGAATACTTTAATCGGAATGTCATCCATCAAAAAACTAAAAATAAATAAAAATTAAGGCAAGTTTAGAATAATATGGCTAAAACACACTTTCACCCATTACTCTGACAAATTTTATTTTATTTTTTTAGCACAAATCAATCAATTGAACTAAATTAATATTAAAAATAAACTATAGGGCACAAATTAGAACAGGGGCCAAAACGAGATCGTATCAAACTTTAAAGGTGCAAACTACAATCTAACTAATAAGTTTGATTTAGAGGTGGAATTAAATGGTTAGAAATTTCATGAAGAGATAAATGTGGGTTTTAAATACTTACATGATTCGTTGAGAGTTCCAAACAATGGAGTAGGTGTGGAATGAAGGGGTCGGGTTAAATCTGAGGTGAAATTGTTGCTCTTTGCCTCTTTTCCCTTGTGCAAATACATTTGTATGGACTGTGTATGGTTGCCCGGAGACATTTCCCAAGAACTCAAAATCAATCTCATCGTGTGTTGATCCTTGAGACAATAACTGTACAAAAAAAAAAAAAAAAGTTGTTGAAAATCATGTGGAATTGTGGAGTGCTGTTAAGATATTTCAACACTACTAATAAATCAATGTCGGACAATAATTTAATATATAAGATGTTTTATTCGTCAGTGATAGAATACCTTCTGATCTTCTATAGGACCTTCCAGCCAACAGATTATGTTACTAACAAATTATTACCTTCCTTTATCTGTTATTTTTTTGTTCTTTGTATTATGTTATTTTGTTTTCTCTCTCTTGTATCCCACTGCTATATATAGCTCATGAAATTAAGATACTCTGCAATTTTAAGCAAAGCTTATCAATTTATCAAATTCTCATTTGGTATCAATTTAGCTTCTTAGCTCACGCTATCTATTCGATCCCATGGCTGAAATAACTAGTTTCACCCATCATTTCGCCCCTTCCTCCCCAACTCCGACCACCATGACTCGTCTGCCTACTCCAACCAAATTACAATCGTTCAACAACTCTCTCTCTTCAGTAAGCCCTGTCAAGTTGGATAAGAGCAACTACCTCTTGTGGAAGTCTATGATCTTCCCAATAATCAAAGAAAATCGGCTCGATGGATTTGTTCTTGGCACCAAGCCCTGCCCACCAAAGTTTCTCGACATCGAAGGAACAACAAACCTAGCTTTTGATGACTGGCAAACCACCGATCAACTTCTTCTTGGTTGGCTTTATATATATATATATATATATATATATATATATATATATATATATATATATATATATATCTTGAAGTTGCTACCCACGTAATCGATTGTCACACTGGCCATGACCTGTGAACTACAGCATATGCACTCTCTGGTGCTCACACCAGATCCAAAATTACACTCCTCAAGGCTAAACTGTAACGAACTTGCAAAGGAGGCAGTACGATGCTTGAATATCTGAATACCATGAAGACTCTTACTGATAATCTCTTGCTTGCTAGAAGCCCCATCTCCTTATCTGATCTAATTACCCAAACCCTAACTGGCCTTAATTTTAAATATACTCCAATCGTTGTTCAATTGACTAAAAACGTAAATTAGTCTTGGGTTGAATTTCAAACCTCCCTTTTAACCTTCGAGAGCTGCCTTGAGCAACTAAACAGTTTTCAAAACCTCAGTGTGTATCAGATGATTGTCAACATAGTGAACAAGTCTTCATTTCAGTATCCCACCTCTCAGTGCTCTACTAGTAGAGGACGCGGCTCATACCGAGGATACAATGGTCGTGGTCGCTTTTATGGTCAATGATGGAAAAGCAATTCTCGACCCACCTGCCAAGTTTGTGGCAAATTGGGTTACTCTGTTGCTATTTTCTTTTACCGATTCGATAATAGCTACATGGGTAACACTCCTGCCAACACCAATAGTCTATCACAACCCACCTCATCTCCACCCTTTACTGCTCAACTTGCCACACTCAAAACCCCCCTTGGTACTGCCTAGTATGTTGATAGTGGTGCAAGCACTCATGTAACTAATAACTCTAATTTACTTCAGCAACGCACTACCTACAATGGTAAGAACCGCTTACTTGTTGGTAATGGCTATCCTTTTCCTATCTACTATGTTGGTCATTCCACCATTCCGTCACTCAACCATACTCATCTGCTTCTTAAAAACATTCTGCACACTCCCACCATCACCAAAAATTTGCTTAGTGTTTCTCAATTTACAGCTGATAATAATGTATGCGTTGAATTTGATTCTCATTTGTGTTGTGTGAAGGACAAGCAAACTAAGAAGGTTCTTTTTCAAGGGATGCTTAAGGATGGTCTTTATCATTTCAAAAATACCGCCATCTCATCCTATCCACTGCAGCAATGTTCTGTGCTCTCTGTCTCTCACCAACCGCATATGTTTAATTTAGCAGATTGGCATCGCATTTTAGGACATCCATCCCAGCATATTTTAACTCAAGTTCTTAAGTTTTGTAATCATTAGATTTTTGTTCATGACTTTCCTACTTTTTGTGATGCTTGTCAATATGGAAAGAATCACAAACTTCTATTTTCCCGTTCCTCTTCCCATGCTTCTCATCTTCTTGAGTTGATTCACATTGATTTGTGGGGTCCTGCCTCAGTTCTATCATCTGCTAGATATCAATATTATATCTTATTTTTGGATAATTTCAGTCGTTAGTCTTGGATATACCCGTTAAAACACAAAAATTATGCCTTACATACTTTTATTCAATTCAAAATCATAGCTGGGAAGTAATTTAATCACTGTATCAAAAATGTGCAAATTAACTGGGGAGGAGAGTTTCGGTCTTTTACATCCTTTGTAATTGAGTGTGGCATCATTTTTTTTACATTCCTGTCCTCATGCCTCACCCCAAAATGGCTGGGTTGAGCGCAAACATCGTCATGTTACTAAAATAGGGCTCACTTTATTAGCCCAAGCTCGCATGCCCCTCAAATTCTGGTGGGAAGCCTTTCACACTGCTATTTTTCTTATCAATCGGCTCCCAACCCCCATTTTCAATGATCAAACACCTCTTTTCCTTCTTTACCAAAAATATCCCAACTATTCCAGTTTTCACCATTTTGGATGTAGTTGTTTTCCCTACCTACGACCTTTTCAGAAACACAAGCTCAATTTTCACTCTAACAAATGTTTGTTCATTGGCTATAGTGATCATCACAAAGGCTATAAATGTCTTGCCCTAAATGGAAAATTATACATTTACCGGCATGTTGTGTTCAATCATCAAGACTTTTCCTATCTCTCTTCGTTTTTACCTGTCGTTTCTTCCCAACCTGCCCCTATATTCTGTTCACCAACCGTTCTTCCTTATCCTCTTTTACTGCCTACTACTACTGTTGTACCATTTGCAGCTGTACACCCTTTACCAAATAGCCCTTCACCACCATTTGTGCACACTGTTGTTCCTCTTACGGCTAACAATCTCCCAACCGCTTGTCCCCCTTCCTCTTCCTCTTCCTCTATACCACTTTCTCCTTCTTGTCCAAATACCACCGCCAATACCTATGCCTTACCCAATCATCCAATGGTCACCCGAAGTCAACAACGCTCTGTAGGACTATATCTAGCAGGTGAATACTATGGCATAGTAGGACCAAACATCAATTTCAAATAATTTAAGTTAACCCATTCCAAACATCTCGTCATATAATAAAATACCGCACACCATTTTCTACTAGCCATAGGATCATTTTGACTGCATGATAAGAGTTTGCGACAGTACCGTGACATGTACAACTGTGTCATCTAATGTGATCAATAGTATCAGGGCCATTTATTTTCCCCAATGGTAGGGGTACCGCCCATGGGATTTGCAGTCCAGACGGGCCAATCCACATCTTGCAGGCCATCGTCCTGGCGAGAAGACATCCACATCTCATAGGTCTTCGCCTAACGAGAAGAAATTCATATCCCTCACGGGAAAAATATCCACATCCCTTTCGGGAAGAAAATTCGCATCACTTACGGGAAGAATATCCATATCCCTTTCAGGAAGAAAATCCACATCCCTTATGGGAAGAATATACACATACCTTTCGGGAAGAAAATCCACATCTCTTACGGGAAGAATACTACGGCATAGCAGGATAATAAAATCATTTTTCACCTTTTAAAATTTTTCTTGATCCATGAATCATCGTAAAATCGTCCATTTTATCAATACTTGTTTTTCCATACTTTAATATGAAAATATATTTTCACCATTTATATAGAAGACGATACACACCTTTAAATTAATAACTACCATTTAGCGACAATTTTCAATGATCCACGACTAACACAACACTCACCTAGGCTTATTTAACTCATTATAGATAATTTACCCTAATCACCCTCCAATTCAAATGTTAATATATATTCAACTCATTAATCCTTCATCAGATATTTATATTTTTATTCACTACCACATATAGGAATTCATCCACTATCATATATTGTTGATCCTAAAATTTTGATGAACAATTAAATGTTGATATTTTGGTGGAACTAATGTTTTAATTGAGTGTTTCAGTGATCTAAGTTCCAGTGATAAAGATGACAAGTTAAATGGATGCTAAATGAAGACATTGAAGATATTGTAGATTTAAGAGTTTGAAGAAATTAGAGAAAATAACCCAGGTAAATTTCAACTCTTAATATCCCATTTAGGAACACACATATGGCACAAAATGAATCTTATCTTTTATGTGTGTTTTTGTTAAGTATATTTATTTGCTCCTATGTGAATTAAAAAGAAATATTTTTGAATGACTAAAATGGAATATAAGAATATTAGTGGAGCTTATTCAAATATAAAAATGGATAAAGGGGCGAAATCGTAAAAGAAAGGTGGTTAAAAACGAGATTAAATAAGTGATTCAGAAGAAGACAGGCTACGGAGAAGTCGACCAGAGAAGGAAGATGAAACTTCTTGAATTGAAGAGTTGACCGACCAGTCGACCTGTGAAAACATCTGAATTGTCTGAATCTACGAGTCGATAGAGCGATCGACCGGTGAAAGCATGACTAAATCTCTGAATCTGCGAGTTGACCGAGCAGTCGACCTATGTTCGCTGCGGTGATGGTTTGGCTGCAAGCTGAGTTGGACAGTCGACTGATAGAACTGTTCTAGGATATTTGGGATTCCGAATTTATATCTAACAATAGCCGTTCATGGTTAAGATATGCGAGATATCTTAGGGATTTATACTTAATTGAGATATGGTTTATATATTTTATTATCCCTATTAATTTGGTCTATTTAATTAAATATTCTTTTAATTAAAGTGCTTTAATACTTTCTAATTTGATGAATTTTGATTTAAAAATGTTTAAAGACCAAAATGAGATTTCCCAAGAATATTTTTAAGGGGATTTTGATATGGGCCCCAAGGCCCACATACTTATTAGTGTCATCCCCGAGCTACTCTACCTATTTAAAATAAATGCCAAAACAAACCGTGCATTTCATTGTGTGGGAAATAGGCGCGTGGAAGAGAGCTAGGAAGACTGCTATCGTGAGAAAGCTTCAGGATAAATTTAGAGACTACCATTCGAAGACAACTATAAACTATTCGACAGCAAAAATCCCGTCTCGTTCGTCTTCTCCTACCCTTAGTAACCCGCCGCAGTTCATTGAAGGTGCGAACATCGTCGCCGTAGCCATTGAATCTAGAAGCCGTCGGCGTCACCGTCGCCTTCCATTCCAAGCGTCGTCACCGTCCAGAATCATCCATTCACTCTTGTTGTCGCTGTAACAGTCGTTTGTTGTCGCCTCACCGTCGCCGTTCAATTCCAGCCGCTGTCGCCGTTGATTTTCATATCTGTAAGTTTCATCTCAGTTAAGTTGTTGATCGTCTAGGGTTTAGGGTTTGGCGAACACTAAGCAGTACCAATCATAGTTTAGGTTCTTCCTTACTTATTGATTAGAGTTTAATTCAAAATTAGGATTAGGAATGTTGAGAAATCAGAATCAGAATTTTGGTGTTGAACAAATGTACGTCTAGGGTTTAAATATATGGTGTAAATATTACTATCCAAGGGATATTGGATCAAATTTGTTCAATAATGAATGGAATTTCATCTTAGTGGAATCATGAGATATTCATTTTTCAATTGTGTTCTGAATTTATTGTGCTTGGTTATGTATAATTAATTGGGACAAAATTATGAACATTGGGTTAATGTTGTTTTGTTTCCCAATTTCTGTTGTTCCTCATTTTCCTTTCAATTGATAAATCCTGCTAAAAAAAACTTTTGGTGACATCGTTATTGACTATCCGTAAGATAGTAACACCTTCACTTTAATTATTCATATGATCCGAAATAGCAATGAATTACCACCAACTATGATCTCCATGTAGTTATGTTGAATATACTTCAATTGCCATTCAAGCATTATATGCATTTAAGAAACATTACCCTGGGCACCA
Source organism: Eucommia ulmoides (assembly GCA_016647705.1). Classification (NCBI taxonomy): domain Eukaryota; kingdom Viridiplantae; phylum Streptophyta; class Magnoliopsida; order Garryales; family Eucommiaceae; genus Eucommia; species Eucommia ulmoides. Next base: position 413,068 of record CM028329.1, read on the forward strand.
GAGAGAAAAAGTAGAAAGTTGTATTGAAAGAGCTGTTTCATTCATTGAGAAGATACAAGCAGCTGACGATTCCTAATTAGTTTTTCCTTTGTATTAATTTTGGCCCTTCTTAGTGCTTACATTACATTTTTGTGGCATGTTCATTAGGATCCATGATTTAGAGTACAGTTTGACTATGTAAAATTTCTTAATAGGTATGGTTCTTGGGGGAGTGTGCTTCACTTGACTTGAATATGAAAAATTATTGCACATTAATATTTGGTGAAAAGGTTACTGTACAGTAAAATTTTATGAAAGAGATTTCTTGAAATTTGTGGCCATTCAATTTTTATTTTTTTTTTGTGAATTTACTGAGAAAGTCTAGTACAACTATTTAGATTTATCTAGTAGAATTTTTCCCACAAAAGTTATTGTACATTAAAATATTACTAGGGTTAAATCGTATTTTGGAATTTTGCTACACCGTAATCATTGCGAAATGGTTACTGTATAGTAAAATTTTGTAAAGAATGGTTACTGAATAGTAAAATTTCTTGAAAAGTTGAGTCAATTATTTTGATTGTTGAAAACAATTTTAAGGTTCTAAATACATTGATAGTGTTACTCGTGCTTCGGAACTTTGCTATACTGTAATTTTTGTAAAAAATTATTGTACATTAATATTTGGTGAAAAGGTTATTGTACAGTAAAATTTTGTGAAAAAGATTTCTTGAAATTTGCGGGCCCATCAATTTTTTTGTGAATTTACTAAGAAAGTCTATTGCAGCTATTTAGATTTATCCATTGGAGTTTTTCCAACAAAGTTACTGTACATTAAAAAATTACTTGGGATTAAATTGTGTTTGGAAATTTTGCTACACTGTAATCATTGTCAAATGGTCACTGTACTCTAAAATTTTGTGGAAAATAGTTACTGAACAGTAAAATTTCTTGAAAAGTTGAGTCAATTATTTGGATTGTTGAAAACAATTTTAAGGTTCGAAATACATTGGTAATGTTACTTGTGCTTTGGAATTTTGCTATATTGTAGTTTTTGTGAAAAATTACTGTACATTAATATTTGGTGAATATGTTACTGTACAGTAAAATTTTATGAAAATTGATTTCTTGAAATTTGAGGTCTATCATATTTTTTTTTAATTTTTTTTTTTTTGTGAATTTACTAAATAGTGCTACGGTGGTTGTAATTGGTCTGCATACTTGGTGGATTTGATTCAGTACAATGATGATATGCTTAGGAGTGAAGATACGAAGGTTATTGTAATGTAATTTTATCATCGACAACAATCTTCTCTGACGTTTTGACTACGGGGACGTTGTGTTCAGCGGTTACGTTCCAGTGGTTATGTTTCAACGTCGATCATTGGCAGCGGGCTACGTTTCAACGACAAAGATAATTGATTTCAGTAACGACAATCTTCAACAAACAACATTTAGTGGCGGTGAAAGATTTTATTGCTGTGCAGCAAATATTGCTCCCAGTAATATTCCTGCACTGCAATTGTCACAGCAGCAGTATGATTTTGGCAGTGCGTTGGCAATTTTTTGCAGTGGAATTTTCATCAACGGAGGGTAACAAAAAGTTGATTAATCATTTTTAGTCATATTGAGTGTTGTTTCAATATTTTTGGTCCATCTATTATGATTCGATGATTAAAGTAAGAATCTCGTTTGAGTAAATATCGTTGTATAGTAACTATAATCAGTTTCATATGAAATCCACATTCATTATCGTTTATCGTATGTCAATATTGTATGAAATAATTGAGGGAATAGAGAGCTCATTGATCAACCAAATCGAGACTGAAACTGGGACATTAAAATTCTAGAAATAGTGACATCATATTTTCGAACCAAATTCAATTTTTCTGCAACATCAATCTCTCATTACCATTATTGTTGTACATTAATTAATTAATCACAAATAATTATATGTTTTACACAAAAATTGAACTCAAACATTAATAGTTACTGTACAATAACTTTTGTTAATTGTTATATGATTATTACTGTACAGTAAGTATTAAATATTGAACTCGAAAAAAGTTGTTATACAGTAATATTTGCTATATATGTAATAAAAACATATTTTTGCTACCAATACGATTTATAAACACGATATCAATGAAGCAAAATTTAAATTTAATTTTCTACACAATCAATGCTACCAATACGATTTATAAACACGATATTTTAACCATTTTTCTTACAAAATTTTAATTTTATATTGTAATTTACATTAGTTATTTTTATTTTGAAAAAAAATTTTAAAAATAGAAAAAAAAAAAAAAGGAAAGAAACAAAATTAAAGAAATATATATATATATATATATAGAGAGAGAGAGAGAGAGAGAGAGAGAGAGAGAGAGAGAGAAAGAGAAAGAGAAAGGAGAGAATGAGAGTAAGAAACGAGAGCGATGGAGGTGGGGCCTACTGGAGGAGAGAGAGTGTGAGAGAGATAATAAAATGGATATTTCCTTGTTTAACTTAGTGGTTGTTTCCAAAAATACCTAGATGGTTATATTATTTCCAATCGCATGTGAGACATTGTGAATGTAATTTTGGGGTTTTCTCAAAATATAAATAATTTATTGGGTTTTTAATTATTTGGGCTTATTTGTTGGGGTCCATATAAATATCTAATGTGAAAATAGGTGCTTGAATAAAAATTCCTATTTTTAAATGAAAAAAGATCTATTTTGATTATATATGATGTATGGAGTCTTGGGGTGTCATTTAATGAAACAATATTTGAAAAGTAATTATTATAAGATATCTTTGATATTTCTATATTTAAAGCTGCGAATTTTGAGTTTAAACTATTATTATTTTGGGGGAGAATATTTTGGGCCAAAAATATGGGAGAGATTTAAGGGATTTATTTTGATCTTATGATTTAGTCCATATACTTATATATAATTCTTTCAATATTTATATTAATTAAGATCATATCTTTTAGGGGACTAAATTGAATATTTTGAAAGTTATTATTAAGTGAAATATACCTTAAATGAAAGGTATCAATATATGGGGTCTTTAAGTGATTTTAGAATATATGTCTTGAGGAAACTAGCCGTTATAGGGCTTGTTTCATATACCTATAAAAAGACCTGCAGATTTCATAATGAATTAACACCATATCGATAACTATTCAATTCATAAGTTTTTATAAGAGTCAACATTCCAATATTTATTTTGGGGGATCAAATTGTGATATCAATTATTGAGGTGTTCTTGAGATTAAAGCGTTGGTTGAGTAAACGTCACCGATTTGATCTGTTCAACATTTCAATCTATTATTCTTCGGTGTTATCCGGGTGAGATCTTTCCAATTATATTCTTTTATTGCATTATTTTTTTATTATTTGGAAATTGATCTTAGAATTTGTTTATGATTTTTGGAGAAAATATTTTTACAAATAATTTCTTGAATCTGATTACGTGCTCCAATTTGCTACCCATATCTTGTTAAAATCAGATTTTTATATCTCACGTATTTCTATCACTAGTTGAGATATTAATTGAGTTATTACTTATCTAGGGTGGTAGAAGCTCCAAGTGATATTTACTTCTTATCAATTTTTGTATTGGTGAGTTGTGACGGGTTAAATACCATTAGGGGTATTTAATCAGGGGTAGCTGGGTTTCAATCTCTTCTTGTAAAGAGATTGAGGTAGTAATTCTTCTTGGATAAGAATTGCGTTTTGAGTGTTTTTGTAAAGGTTCCATCCATACCTGTGAAAATGATAGTTGGAGTGTTTTGAGAGGTTTTGATTCTTGAGCCTTAGTGTTAAAAAGAATTAGGTTATTTTTTAACCTACAAAAAGTAGAGATTTTTCCTTAGCTTGGGAAAATGATATTGTAAAGGTTGATTCTGAGCCTGTAAAAGAATCGGTGTACAGGGATCTTAAGAATTAGTGGGTGCAAATCTCCGTAGGACTCGGAGGACTGGACTAGTCAAGAGTAGCTTGGTGAACCAAAATATATCTAGGTGTGTTGCATTATTTATTTGTTTATTTTTACTGTTTGGATGTGCACCTAGTTGATTGATTAATTCCGTTGTATTATAAAGATAATAATTAAGTTAGGTATAAAATTAATTATTTGATTTATTCAAGTTTTTGTTTTGATTATTTTTTAATTACCCAATTCACCCCCCTCTTGGGTATTCTACTGGGCTACAATTAATATCAGAGCTGGTTTTAGCGCGTTAGGCTTAACATCCTAGCTAAACCAATCACGTGCACACACCATGTATGATGTATTTTGTGTATCATCTTTTGATAGTGGTAATTGCGTATATGATAATGTGGTTTATGATTCTTATGATTTTAGTGGTAGTGATGGTGATGATGATAATGAAAATGTCTATATTGTTATAGAAAAATTACTTTCTTTCACACTACATTTCGCTAAAGAGAGCTTGCGTTTAAAAAAAAAAAATTGCTTCTTTTGAAAATGGTGGAAAAAGTGTTCGAAAATCTAAAAAGTATTTGGATGATTATTGTGGTTCAAAAGAATTTTTAGAAATTGTTTTTGAAATTAATAATTTGCTCTCTAAAGTGGATTCTCTCGAAAATGAAAATAGAGTTTTAAAAAATAAATTTGATATGATATTCAGGCAAAGGTTAGATTTTATTTCTAAAATCGATTTATTTAAGAAAAAATTTAAAAAATCAAAATCCAACTTTAAGTCTATTACGAGAGATTCTGAAAATGATTTTTCTAGGTAAAGTGGATATGCTTTATCATCTCATCTTTTATCACAAGCCAGTAATAGTTATGCTTCTATTGTTAGAAATCTTTTATGTTTTACATCTCATGTTTTTTTATGATAAATAAGATTTGAGATGTTATTATTGCAATAGGGTTGGACATTTTAAAGTATCATGTCCGTTTTGAAACCCTAAGTTTATGTCTAACAAGGACGGATCCAAAATGAAATGGATACCAAAGAAAATTGTTGAAATATCTTGTGCAGAATTACAAAATGTCAGAAGTGGATCTGAAGGAACAGTTAAAGAGTTTATATCAAAGCCAAAACAAGATGTCACTAGAGACCCACAAGAAACGTGTGTAAAGTAAAAAGATGCACCAAAGACAAGAGGTGAAATTGTAAAGGATCCACAAAAGATATGTGTTAAGAGAAAATCTATACCAAAGTCAAGATTGGATATTACTAGAAAACCACAAGCGATACGTGCAAAGAGAATCATCAATGAGTCATATGGCAAAAATTAAAAGAAGAGAGGATACGGACAAGTAAAGAAGAATTGTGTACCCAAATCAATCATTGGTATAAATGAGGTAAAGAACAGAGTTGCCCCGAAAGATATAAAAGGTACTCCTAACCCTCCACCTTTTAAATTCATTAAATTTGTTAAAGAGGGACGTGCCCAACCTGCCAAATAGGTAAGTTGGTGATTGTTTCTAAAACCTATTTTCAATGATGTGTTTACTTGTTATCTTAGAAATAGTGTAGGGTGATTCTGAGAATCACATTTAGTTAAGGAGTATTAACATGTTTTTATGTGCTTACATCAAGTAATGATCATGAGTTAAATTTTGAAATATGTTACGAAAATGAGATAAGATGAATTAAGTTTTTTATTTTATACTGAGGTAAATTGAATGACTTAATTTAATCATGATAATATTTGTGTGGTTAATATTAATATGAAAGCGTAATCACATGGATCAAATTATGCAATTTGGCTGACCAAAAGATCTACATAATGAATCAAACAGGTATACACATATGAGTCATTACAATCTCAATCAATTGTAAAACGTAAACAATCATCGTTTGTTATTCCACTTTTAGTTCACAATTTCCACTAAAATTAACAGTTTATTATGACTGATGGGTATCCTAACCCCAGTTCAAAGTCCTTGCAAAACTAAACTCTGAGTCTGTAGAATCTATAACCTAAGCTCTGATACCAAACTTGTCACGACCCGGTTTCCCAGGGCCAGACTATGGTTTCTCCTATAGAAAAATTCCTATCCTAAAATCGACTCTACGAATTGTAAATCTACAACCTTTGGTAATTTTTGGTTTAAAGGCTTTAATTCTTGTGGCCAATTTTACAACAAAAATTTTTAAATCTAGTAGTCACTATTTAAATCTAAATAATTTATTTAATAGCTAATCCGTGGATTTTTCATACACGACAACCCAATTAAAAGAGTCTCGAATTTGTAATTTAAAAACCAAATTTTCATAGTTCATCAAATCAGATTATCCCATCATAATTTTATAAAAATCGACTTCCCAACATTAAATCAAACCAGTTGTATTCAACAGTTACATTTACCGAATATTCGATACATTATTATTGAGAGAAATATTCTACAACAACTACGAAATTTAATATTACCGTTTTCACCAATTACAACAATAAATAATAATTACAATATTTTGCAATAGAAATTCCACAAAAACTCTTCTCTCGTTACGTCCCAGTCAACCCCGCAACCAAACACTGTGGGATTGTGAGTTTACGCTCAGTAGAACTTCAACCCCTATAATATGTGCATTTAATTTATCACATAAAATCACGTAATCATGCTCGTCACATAATTTTAACACATAAACCACATAGGAATGCTCGTCACATAAATCCTGCATCGTCCAACATATTTCACATAATTTCGACAAATAAAATATTGCTACAATATACTAAATAATTTCATAATCACCCACGAGACAGTTAAATACAATTAAATGCATATATTAAGAGTGACATGAATTCTACCTTTCTCGGATTTTCCACTAGCCGAAAGATGAGTTTTTTATTTTCCCTGGGGTGGTTTGTGTAAATATATGTTTTCTTTTTCTTTTTTCCCCTTCTTCTTCCTTTTCCTTTTTCTATTCCTACTTCCTGTTTTCCGTTTGCGTTTAGCCCACCGAAGCCACCACTGTCGATGAACCAACTAAACGAATGAGCACACACACACGCTCGCTTACTCACTGCCGAAGACACCCACACAACAATCACATATCCTATGACGGAACACCCACACACAGTCGATGCAAATCACAGACACCCACTGCTCTCTCTCTCTCTACACTCCACTTGGTGAGACCCTACACCACCATGCACACACAACACATACTGATCACACACATATACACCACCATTCACGTACCCACAACTAAACACACACATACCCACACACTGCAGGCACACACATACACACATGCATTGCTCTCTCTCTCTCTTTCTAAACTTACCACCGGCGAACATCCGGCGGCACCCACACAACCAAACCACCACTGTCGGACCAACCGAACGATGGCACTACACACACACACACATTTCTTTCTCTCTCTAGAAATTGATGACGACACCCACAACGACGACCACACACTGTCGACAACCTACTGATTACGTACACACACACGTTCTGATCAAATACACACACACACACAAAGAAACACACTGGACGACAAATAAATCACACATACACATACCCACATGGTCATCGGATGAACGGCAACGATCCCACGACGATCACACATACGATCCACTGTGATAGACCAAAGCACACACACATATTCATAGCAATTAGACACACACACACACACCCAGAACACACAAACCCATAGGATCGCCAACCATCGAACACTCACAGGCGAACCCTCCTCTGATTCTCTCTCTTCTCTATTTTTGTTTTTGATTTGAGAGTTCCTGTCATGATTCTTGCATGGGGTAATTTATATGCATGAATGAAGTGGATAAATTTGATTCTAGCTTGCCACGTTGATCGGATCTCGAATCTTTCTCTCCCTTCTCGATTTTTCAGCTGTCTTCACGGCACACACACGCACGATATGTATATATATTTTTTATAAAAACTCTTTTGATCAAAATACTCTTTCCTCTCCCAATTTTCTTGAAATCTTCTTTTTAGTCCAATCTTCACCTTTAACATTTTCTTAAATTGCAATTCCACCCAAAAAGTTTTAATTAAACCCAAGTTCCAATTTTAATATTCTGAAAATTACCAATTAACCCCTAAAATATTTAAATAAAATAATAAATTACGCCATCCACCCCGTTATTTTTGAAATATTTGAAAATACGACTTAAATAAAAATTAGGGTCTTACATGATCTATCTTTTATTCTATTATCAAGAATAACAGCTTTTATTGAAAAGTTAATATATTCTCTAAAACATGCTTTAAAAACAATTTGTATTCCTCCAACATGTATATAACTAATTTTCTTTATCATTTTCCAGTTTTTCCAGTTGTGTATTGATTATATTTCTACTGATTAATGGGATATTTACCTTTCCTCTAGATTCTTCAGGGTTAAGAATGGCTTCAAATTGACAGATTCCATAATAGCAAATATTTTTTCTATTAAATCTATCTAAAAAACTTTTTCAAAATAACTCATTATTTCCAAAAGTTCCAACCTTTTTAACCAGTCTTTGATCTATAATCGCTTCTGCCTTATAGTCACCTTTATGTTTAGCAAATCAATAAAGAAATTGGAATTAGTATTCGTACTCAATTCCTAATTCATCACTAGTTTGCTAATGGTAGTAACATTTTCCTCAATTTCGATATCAGAAATATCATTAGTCTCACTAATATCAGACTCATCTTGTTCTAAGAATATTTTAACTTTAGCATTTTGTTTGTTTTTTATATTAGGACACTCATTAGTATAATGGCCTATCTCATTACATGCCCAACATCGACATGTTTTAGCAGTTTTCCCTTTAACAGTCTTGACCTCTTGAGGAGGTTTTTTACTAGACTTCTTTTTCTTAAAAACTCTTTTCGTTTTAAAAGGATTTCTTGGTTTAAAGTTTCTTTCAAAGTCTTCTTTAGTTTATAATTATTTTTCTTGTAGAATTTTTTAGCTTTTCTAAGAAATATATCAGCACATCCAAATTGCTTTGGACCTTCAGAATGATTTTCACAGCAAATATCAAGTTGATGATTTTTTCTATATAGTTCAGTATTTTTAGCAGCAGCACACCACACTCCTATTTGTCTTTGGGCATAATCCATTCTAGTACCCATAGAATCTTCAGCTTGCCAATTAGGTGTAGATTTACATCCTATCATTAGCTCTCTAGCATATTGAGTAGGTAGTTTACCAAAATACATATCAAGATAGACTTGTTTTTCAACCTCATTGAAGTTAGCCTTATGATAATGTTTAGCAAATTCATTAGTGTATACTTCGAAATAGCACATATTACAAATTCTCATGTTTGTCAAATGATATATTGCATTAATTCTAGTTTTTCTTAGGGTTTCTTCAGCGCTTTTGTCCCGAAATTGTCCTAAGAATTCTTTTCTAATAGCATATTCAAATCTACCTATTAATTTTTTAGTATCACCTTCGTTACATGTAACATCAAGATCTGCAGTGACTATTCCTGTCCTTATTTTATTTTTCGCATGTATCGAAATATTTATTCACCAATTACTAACGTTTCCTACGAAAGTCATAGGTATCCATTTAGAAAAGGCATCTGCTGTTACTTCTTCGTTTCCTATCACATTTTTTAATATAGCAACAGTATATAAAGATTTTACTCATTTTGAAATAACCTTTTCAAGAGTAGTAGTATTTCCCATGTAATTATCTATATTTAGGTAAATTCCATTTTCAAAAATATTTTTTGTCCTTGGTTCACTGATCTTTTGTTTAAGCAATTCTTTATTAGCTTCATTAATTCCTTTCCTAAAGTCTTTAAAGGCAGGGTTTGTATTAACATTTTCGAGAAATGTTTCAGAAATAGCAGGGGTAGAGAACCAAAAGGGGTCATTAAGAAAATTACTAGTAGTTCTTCGAGGAGGATTAATAAGATGAGGTGTACTAGTACTAGTTGTAGTTTGTTCAATAGGTTGGGTTGTCTGAGCACTTTGTCCTGAAGTTGTTGGGTCAACAAGTTGTCTAACACCACTAGTACCGGTTTTCGTATTCATAAGAACATTTAATTCTTCTATAATTCCTCTATCATCATCACTGTCTAAAGAAACAGTTTCATTATCTTCCATATTTAAAACATAAGCTCTTCTATATGAAGGTATAGGGAATTCTCTAATTCCTACCCTTTCAGGTTTTAGATTTTTAATCAAAATTTTATTATTGTTTATAGCATTCATAATTTTTTCTTGGTTATAAGTGATGATAGCAAGTCCTTTTGGCAACTCTGTATTTTCTTTAATATTTTCTATAGACATTTATAAAAAATAATCATCAAATATGTCATCATCAATTGTATAAACAGTTCTCTCTTTTTCACAACGGTTAATTTTTGCATAATGACTGTTTAAATTATTTAACAGTATCCATTTTATCTATTGTTTTAATTCAGGTAACAATCCTGAATTGCTAATAGCATAATGAGCTAGGCGAATAAATATAAGAGTTTCTCTGACATATAATTTTAACCAGTTTATATAATGATATCTAACGATAGAGATAAAAGGCATATATACATCACGTATCTTAGGTAATCCTATACTATTAGGTCTTTTATCACACTTTTTACAACAAATTTCTTCGTTATAATTAGTCATTGGCTCTGATATCACTTAGGGGGTCAAAGTAGCCACCAGCGAAAAATTCAACTAGCAATTCTCTTTTAATAAAATTAGGCCTCCTATCTGGATCATGATTACCATAAAATTCAGTGATCAGACTCTTTATGTAGTAACGAATTTCATATAATAAGTCAAGTTTTCTTGAGTCGCTCAATCTCTGTTCTATAAAAATATTATTAATAATACTATTTTCATGAATAGCGTAATCTCCATCTATTAATTTTTGCATTCCTATTATAGCAGAATTTATTTGATCATAAAATTTATATAAATCTTCTTTAGACCCAATAATAAGGTCATCAAAAGCAGGTACAATTTTTTCTAGAAAAATTCGGTCATTCATTTATTGGATTAAAAATATTAGTTCTCATCTTATTTCTCCGATCTATACAAGCAACATGTATGGGATCATTCACAGAATATTCAGTTCTTATTATATTAGACAGATGTTCTTTTATCATATTTAAGATTTCAATCTTTCTTCTATCACTTTTTCTTTCATTTTCATATTCCCACAGTTCAACAACGCTTGTATTACTTCTCAAGATTATTGGTCTTTCATCAATAGTCATGGTATAAGCAAATTGTAAAGCACGTATCTCGTCATGAAACCTAGAAACGCTTTCAAGTCTTCCTAAATCAACAGCTTCAAACACAGGTATAAATCTTCTAACAAATTCTTGTTCATTCATGATGAGAAATGTTAAAAAATGAGGTTTTAATATAAAAAGACAGAGTACTCATTTACAAAAACTATATTATAAAACATTAAGCTTCATGATATGTATATCATTTCCTTACCAAAATTTACCCTATACCTATAAAGAGTCCACCACGTCTTCTCTTTGAACCAACGATTGTAGCCTCCAAAGGCTGCTTCAGTTCTCTAGTACCAATCCAAGATGCCCAAAAACGCACACACAAACGGCTAATAGGGCTGCAGGTCTCTAGGCGCAATACCAAGCCTAAATCGCTCTAGGTTCTTATAGAAAACAAAGTATAACTCTCTCAAGTGATATAGGGTAAATACGCCAAGAAAATCATAACACATATTTTTGAAGACTCAAATATTTTATTCCATAATTTATTACAAACTTTCCTCTAAGGAGGAGTTTACACACACATGTTTATCAAGGGATTAAACAGGTAGGTTTTTCTACTTTGTCTAAACCTAGAACATAATGTCCGTTTATATATACACGAACATGAGATTACATTTCAAAAATGCAAATTAATAGATAAAGTTTTGGTACAACTTTTTACAAAAACAAACAGTAGGTGGTTATATTTTTCAAAAGATGAACAGTAAAAAGGTGAATAGTGGATTCTCGTCGACGCAAATAGAAAAGTACAGTGACCAACAGAGAATCACATGTGGGTCCCTCTATTATTTTTGGAGTTTTGGATAAACAGTCCTTATTAGCACTGATCACGGGTTTCGGGTAAGCAAGCCATCCTCGGATATTTTCCCTCATGAAAAGGAAAAATAGTGGACTCATTATCAACACGAATTTTGTAAGCAAGTTCGAGATTCTTAAAATATTCTTGAAAGAAGTTCTCATGTAGACATCTCAGCATACTATTTTTAGCACTTAAAGAAGAAGTAGCGATTTCAGTGAATTTTTTCTCAGGAACAACAGGGTGTTGTGGCGGTTTTATGAATGGAATGAATTCTTAACAGGGGGGCTGGTAACCGTAAGGGTTTCCTTTGCCTTCATCATTTGATCAATGTACTGATTTGGTGAACGGATAAGAGTAGCACTTTGCAGATCATTAACAATCTGATTTTTTTTAGTGTTGGAATTCTTAGTATCACCTTTTGAAGCATTAGATGAGACTTCATCATTTTTAACACTAGAGGCTTTGTATTCCATGTTTCCATCATTTTTAGCACTGCTGATTTCAAATTTGTAAATCAGTTCTTCAACAGCACTTAAGAAATAGTGTCCTTGCGAACAATACTTCTTAATAGATTCAATAACACTTTTACGAATCAAAATTGAATCTTTATCGGCTTCCATGGCCTTCCCTCCTCGCCTCTAAATATCTAGGTATTCAATGCCCTATGTAATGCTCAACTACCACTTTGAAGCATAATATAACCTTTTTCCCTCGCGCTCTTACTTTCACACTGAAGGGACCTCACCATGCACAACTTCGGTGGCTCTTTGTATAGGTACCAGCTCGAAACATTAGCTCGGATTTTAAAAGAATTGACTGTTGACCACGAGACGCTCAAAGAACTCCGAACTCCGAACTAAGAACCTCCGTTTCAGCAAGAAACGTACCCGTGTACTCTGACTAGACCAATTGGAGGTGTTAACTTTTGGACACCAACAACATTTATCAAATTATATTTTTGATCCTTTAAGGTCAACATTTGTTTCAGAAAATCGAAAATATTGTTAATAATTTTTTATGGAATATGAGTTGTTTTCGACACGTGTGTCCCCCTACTTGGTTTCGTTTTTAACATATAGTTTCGGCATTCTTATTAAAAAAGTCAAAAAAAAAATATAAATCCAAAAATAGAAAATAGAAAAAGAAGATTGAACTCATGCCCAATTGCGAAATCGGGAAATTTTTGGGGGGAAGGGGGAGGGGAATTTTGTTTGAAAACCAGGATTTTGGGAAAATTTTAAAAGTTTAGGGCTTGAAAGTATAATTATTTAAAACTCTTGAATGTTGAAATTAAGAGAATCCAATGGCCTACTTCAACTTGGAAATACAATGTTGAGAAGTTTTGCAAAGCATATGGACACGTTTAGTCACATGATCACGGTAAAAATTAAATAATTTGACGTTTTGGGTTTTCTGTTTCTCATGACTGAAAAAAAAAAAAAAACATTTCTAAGGATCAACCAAATTCATCTCATACCAAAAGTTAAAAAAAATAAAAATAAATAGATAATAATAATAATAATAATAATAATAATTAAAAATAAAAAAATAAAAAAATTCAACGTTATTCTTGTTTTATAAGTAGAAACTTATTAGCAAATTCCCCTCAACTTTTTACAAACCCACTGAATTTTATTTTTTTTATAATATTCCACTAAAAAATTTAAAATATCAAAAAATAACTATGAATGATCTGTCACTTGTAAAAAAGTTAATAAATATATTAAAAAATTACGCAAAAACTAACCTTTCTTATATTCCACTCTTTATTATTTTCTTTAATAATATTCTACTAAAAATTTTAAAATTCAAAAAATAAATTTAAATAACATTCCAATTGTAAGCAAAACGTTTCTTGATTGAAAGTCCTACAAAAGTGGTTAGTCTCTCTAGGTTACGTTAATGTAACAAAAGTATACCAACTTTAAAACAACAAATAACCTTAATTTTAAAACAACAAAAATTCTTATTAGGAGTTATCCTAATTTTTTCTCTTAGCAATTTCTACTAATTTTTATTTTTCTTTTCATAAGAATTCCACCTAATATTTAAATATTTCACTGAATATTAATTTCTTGTTATATTTCACCGTTTTTTTAATATAAAAATTAACAATTTAACAACATTAGTTGAAACTCGACTTTACCAATTAAAAAATAATTTTCAACTTATTTTTTCACAAAATCACATGTATTTTTGTGGGGTTTATTGAACTAAAAATATTCGCTTTTTAACTCCTAAATATATTGATGTGCCATATAATGGGGTACTCTAACTCGTAGCATTCTAATTGGTGGGTGTGTGTGTGTGTGTATATATATATATGTTTGGAGGTGTTGAAGAAAAAGTTAGGTTCAAATTCTTGAAAAAATAATAGACATGCCTTAGGAAAAAAAGAAGTTAAAATACCATCACAAGATTGGAGAAACTAACGATTAAGTTTGGGAAAAAAAATAGACCAAATTTTTAATAATTTCTCTCCTCTTGCACCCGATTTTCAAACGAAGTTGGATTCCTGTTGCAGACTGAATCACAGAGTTCAAGATGCTACGATCTCAATTCATTCCATCTAATGTGAAGTACTTCAAAACCTCCCTTGGGCTTATCAAGGAAAAATCCCAACCCTGAACTCTTTTTGAACAACTGAGAAATAAATACAAACTCAATTGTAATGTCCCATGCGGCGCGGTCTAGTAATTTTTGGACCGAATCCATGGTCTAAAATTTATATTCAAAGGTATTAGTAGTTACCCAGATGATACTTTGCAAATCACAACCATTGCAATATTTTCAATGTGAGATCTCATAATATGGCCCAAATTTTGGCCCAGTTCATACTTTTGGCTGGTAGTGTAGATGACAACCCATAAGAGGGCACAGAGCAACCCATAAGCCAACACAGGGCAACCCATAAGCCGACATAGGGCAACCCATAATCCGACACAGGTACCTAGCTCGAGACCTCTATCTCTCTCCAAATCCTTTACTCCTCTATCAACACCACCACGGTACTATTTTTGGATCAGAGTTGATTTTGACACCATTTGTAATGCCACATGTGGCCCATTGGCATATTAACTTTTGAACCAAATTCATGTGGCTCAAAATGCTTAAGTCAATGTATTACTAGTAACCCATATGGTACTATATATATAAAATAATTTTTTTTAAAACTTTTGATGTGAGATCTCACATAAACTTTATAAATAATAACCAATATAGAATACATTGAATACATTAAAAAATGGAATAGAATCTCTTAATAATAAGATGTATACAAACGAATAAATAATGATTTTTCAACTTTTGGAAACAAAAAGAGGAATAATCGAATGAAGAAAATCAATCCTAGAACCTTCAACGCCGGCATTCGGAGGCAAAACCTTGGGAAAACCTTTGATAATCAGTACAATAATTATAGATCACGTACTTTTGTTGCACCCATCTAAGTTTGTTTCGGCCCCGGCATCAAGTCCTTGGATTTGCCATGTCGCTGCCCCTGCATTGAATGAATTCGAACCACAAGACGAACCAGAGGACGTCTTAACGTATGCATTGGCATTAAAATTCCAAGAGGAGGCAGTGAAAGGCATTTGGGTCTAGTCGGCCTTGACCCGACCACCTTATATTGCCCAATCATCTGCGTTCCAAAGACTCAAATATATCTTCATTGGTTGGATTTTGGGTAACAAAACACCCATTGCCTCTTCATTGTGGAATACTCTAATCGAAATGTCATCCACCAAGAAACTGAAAATAAATCAAAAAAAAAAAAAACAAGGTTAGTTTCAGAATAACATGGGTAAAACACATTTTTAACTGATTACTCTGACAAAAAATAGACAAAAATCAATCAATTGAACCAAAATAATATGAAAAATAAACTTTAGGACAAAAATCACAACCGAGGCCAAAACGAGACAATATCAAACTTTAAAGGCGCAAAGTACGATTTATCCAACTAATAAGTTTTATTTAGTGGTAGAATAAAACGGTTTGAAATTACATGAAGAGATAAATGGACTGTGAGTTTTGAATACTTACATGATTTGTTGAGAGTTCCAAACGATGGAATAGGTGTGAAATGAAGAGGTCAGGTCGAACTAGAGGTGAAATTGTTGCTCTTTGCCTCCTTTCCCCTGTGCAAATACATTTGTATGGATTGTGTAAGGTTTTCTGGAGACGTTTCCCAAAAACTATAAATGAATCTTATCGTGCACTGATCCTTGCGACGATAACTGTAAAAAATAAACAATATTAGTCGTTGAAAATCATGTGGGATTGTGGAGTGCTGTTAAGATATTTCAACACTAATAATGAATCGACGTAGGACAACAATCTAATATATACATGTTTTAGTCGTTAGCATTGAGTTTAGGAAAAATGTGGTTACGGTTCCTGCAGAGTTGCCAGGAACGAGCTTGAGCTAGAAATCGAAGCGGCCGAAGAGATACTCATTCTTGGACTAGAAGCCGGAGCCAGAGAATTTATCCAGAGAGAGAGTCAAAAGTTGGCCACCTTTGAGTATTTTTCCATGATGATTGCCCCAAGTGATGTCCACATAATGGTAGAAATTGGTTGTCGTGACTGAAAGGGAAGTCCCCATGATGATCGGTAATGAGAGAAGAAGAACCATAGCTGAAGAAGCTCTGCAACAATATGCCATTTTTAGAGAGCGAGATTTGTCTGGGTGTGTTAAGATAATTGAGAAGTGGGAGAAGAATCATGAATTGATATTATGAAAAGTGATATACATATAATTCAACGATATACACGTATTTGCCCAAAAAAAAAAACAGTAACCAGTGGTTGAACGTCTGTCGGTGGAGTCTTCAGCCCAATCGGCATCAGAATAAGTTTGTAAAACAGGAGCAGACTGAGTTGAAAAATGAACACCATGAAATAATGTACCCTTGACATACCGAAGAATGTAAAGAACAGTCAAGTAATGGGTAGTCCGAGGAGCGGACAAGAACTGGCTAACATGATGAATGATATAGGCAATATCAAGGCAAGTGACAGTGAGGTATACAAGATTTCGAACCAGTTGACGATATAAAGTGGCATTTTGAAAAGCTGTACCATCAAGTAGGGTAAGTCTAACATTCGACTCGAGAGGAGTAGTGGCAGTAGTTGAGTTAGTGATCCCAGCTTTGGAAATGAGATCCGTGGAATATTTGGCTTGAGAGAAAAAATATCCATCAAAACCCGATGAGACTTCAAGACCAAGAAAATAGGTGAGCACGCCAAGGTTTTTCATCTCAAATTGGCCACTTAGAAACTTTTTGAGTTAAAAAATGTCGTGTATATTATCTCTAGTGATAGCCATATTGTCCACGTATAGTAAACAAAAGATAATATCATTGGCAATATGGCGAATAAACAGAGCCAAATCATGAGCACTAAGTGTAAACCCAAACTGATGAATAGTAGTACTGAATTTTGCAAACCAGGTACGTGGAGCTTGTTTCAAACTATATAGAACATGACGTAGGCGACAAACTTTATTTCGAGGAGCAACCAAGCCAGGAGGGGTATGTATATATACTTCCTCAAGAAGATCATTATTAAGAAATGCATTTTTAACATCCATTTGAAAATAAAGTCCATTTTTGAATGCCAACGGCGGCAAGTAGTGTACGAACAGATGTTAGCCTCGCCACTGGAGCAAATGTCTCTTCATAGTCAATACTATATTCTTGAACAAATCCCTTGGCAACAAGTCAGGTTTTATATCATTCAACAGAACCATCAGAGAGCGTTTTGATCTTAAACACCCATTTGCACCTAATAAGAGTTTTTCTAGAGGACATAGCTATAATATCCCAGGTATGAGTTTTAGCGAGGGCCTAAAGTTTTTCGTCCATTACTTTCTGCCAAAGAGGATTAGTACTAGCCTCATTATAGGATTGAGGCTCATGCAACGAAGTATAGTGGAAAAACAATTAAAATCAGAAAGGTAATGTGGAGGATGAGTTATCCTGGTAGAGCAGTGAGAGTGATCTAGGGTGTGGGTGTCAACGGAAGGCAGTACTGGATCATTGAACACAGGAGAAATCCCAGGCATGGTCTCTGGAGATGGAAGAGTGAGATCAGCTAGTGGTTCTGGAGTGGGTTCAATTGGTGGTTTGGAATGGATTCAACATAAGATGCAGGGTTAAGCTCAACTAGTGGTGCTGGAGTAGACACAACAGTAACTGGAACTGTGTCATCTGAAAATAACTCAATGGATAGATCAGTAAAAAATCTGGAGTTGGTGAGGGTTGACATGTCAAATGACCGTAAGGAAGAAAATATTTGATGTTCCCAAAAGACGACATGTCACGAGATATGAAGGGTTTTAGAAATTGGATCCCAGCACCGATAACATTTGTGTTCGATGCCATATCCAAGAAAACAACACAGACAAGCCCTTGGTTCCAGTTTCTTGTGTTCATGTGGTTTGAGAAGAACAAAACAAACGCAACCAAAACTATGAGTTTGGATTAATCAGGAATTTTACTGAAAAGACGTTCAAATGGAGACTGATTTTGGATTGTAGCGGAAGGGACACGGTTTATTGTGTAGACGGCCGTGAAGGCAATCTCACCCCAATAACGCTCAGGATATGATTAAGAAATTAGGAGAGCACGAACTGTGTCAAGAATATGTCTATGTTTGCGTTCGGCTCGTCCATTTTGTTGGAATGTACTAGGACACGAGCGATGGGAGAGCGTGCCATTTTTGCGAAGCAGGTTAAGAAAAGCACGATCCTTGTATTTTATTGGATTATTTGAGCGAAAAACTTTGATATTTCTAGAAAATTGGGTTTAAACCATAGAAAGTAACGAAAGCCATCCATCGAGGCATGAGGAGAAGGCCCCCAAATATCAGAATGAATTAGATCAAAGGGTGCAAGGGAAATAGATTAACTCTCTTTGAAATGTAGGGCCGATTGTTTGGCAAGTTGGCAATGAATACATTTAAAGGACTCATGTTGAACTGAACCTAACTAACTACTAGAGAGAAGTGATTTGAGTCGGCTAGATAAAGTATGGCCTAACGGAGCATGCCAAAGTTGGGATGGTGAGAGAGACACTGGTGCTTGTGGAGATAAGGATGAGGAAGAGGATACTGGCAGTAGTGGTGAGGCTGCATAGGTTGATAAATGGATATTTGGTTGTGGTGATGGTGGAGTTGGAGATGAAAGGTGTAAACTGGTAAGTTCAAATAGGCGTCCAACCTTACAACCAGTCCCAAGAGTTTTTCCTATCTGAGGATCTTGCACACGATAACTACTATTAGAAAATATGACTTCAAATCCCAATTCACAAAGTTGCCCAACAGACAAGAGATTTAAGGTGAGTTTTGGAATCAAATACGTGTCAGGAATAGAAAGATGGGAAGTAAAAACCTGACTGGTATACGTAATAGGCATTTGAGAACCATCAGTAGTATGAACACTGGGGATATTCATCGCAGATAGTTTGGTTGAAAAAATATTGAGATCAGATGTCATGTGATTACAACAGACAGAATCCAAAAACTAAGGAATTACTTGTAGTAAGTGAGAGAGCAGGGGAAAGATTTGTACCAGTACCACTTTTGGAGAAGTTATGAAGGAAGAATGAGGCTAAATCGGTAATAGACATGGTGACAGTAGATGAGGTAGGGTCTGAACCCTTTTTGGCATTGAAAATGAGCGAAAAACCCATAGACATTGTTGTTGAACCTGGAGAAGTTGTTGTCATGAATGGATTCAAAATTCCAAACTTATCTATGAACCGGTATTAAATCTTCAAGGATCAGGTGAAAATCGAGTGAACAGGTGTAAGAACCACACGGATATAACAGAAAGTATATTCTGTGAGTCTCAAATCACAAAACAGAGGCCAGAAACAGAATTAGAACGTCGAAAAATCCCAGAAAGTGGTCCAAGTTTGAAGAAAATCGGTCTAAAAATTGCTGAACTGGTCCAAGAAAAATTTCACAAACAAACCAATGACATGGCAGAGATTTGATGATTGGACTCCGACGTGGCGATGGTCAACGCTGGTCAATGATGACATGGCGGACACATGGCAATAAATTTCTCCAGGGTGCTAACGTAGCGCTTAGGTGGCGCTGACTGGGCTGCTGACCGGATTTAGGGCTGATGTGACACAACTGGTCTGAACAAGGCATGTGGATCTAATGCGAATAGAGAGCCGACCCTTTGCGCTACGCGTAAGGGCGCGTGTGGTGTCAGAATGGAATTATTTTTGCATAGTTTGAATCGTCTCGTCGAGACAGTTTCGATGGTATATTGTGGGATTGATTTGGAGCCCTAGTTGAGCCTGTCGATCCCAAAATTCGAGACGGCGAATGATGGTAGTATTGCAGGCTGTTGACGGTGCGTGAGAGCACGTGTGATTTCCAGTGGTGGTGATTTTGATAGCGTTGTGTTCGTCTCTGCAAGACGAAGATGGTGGTGTGATAGTTGTTGATATTGGAGAAAGAATGAAGCCTACAGTAGTGATGAAAGTCTCGGGAGAATAAAGGTGCGGCAGCGGAAGCTTTAGGGTTGTAAAATTTTTAGGGAGAACAGGTCCAAGAATGACTTGCTCTGATACCATGTTAGGAGGTTCCAACTTAAAATCATATAATCCTAAGTGGCGTAATTCCTTTGATTTATATAGTGGTTCGGGAATTCTCAGATGAGCGATGTGGAATAGGAATCTAACACCCGTCCTTGAGTGCAACCCCCAATTTGCACGAATGATTTAACTACGAGAGAATGATGAGAAATATGCAATCACCGGCTTGCAGAAATTATTTGACTACGAGGGAATGAGAAACCCATAACCTTGGCTCCGATACCATGTTGAGATAATTAAGAAATGGAAGAAGAATTATGAATTAATATTATGAAAAATGATATACATATAATATAACGATATACACATATTTGTTGGGAAGTAATGGCTAGGATTTTTTCCGTAATAGCCCACTTGGATAAATCCCATATAATACATTAACACGGTGTTATGTTAGCAATTCTCCATCCTTTATATAGGTGGTGTTTTTGTGAGCCGTCCCATGTTTACTGGGAAGTAGGAAGCATCCAGGAGAATGAATGCAAATGGGAAATTGATTTTAGGTGGCTTTCCGCGTCTTATTTTCATGTTTTCTACTTTGTGCCGAGGATACAGCTATCACTTGTTGCATGGAAGAGAATTTTATAATTGGGAAAGTTCTTGTAATGTCTCTAACCAAAAAAAAAAAATAAGGGAGAAGAAGAAGAGGATAATTACATTTTTAGCCCCTATATCATAGAGTAAGTATTCGTGTGGATATGAGATTTATCAAATTACACATTTAATCTTTAAATTATTTATTTAGGTCATTTTCTAAAATTATTTTTCTCAAAATTTGATGACCTAAACTCAATGATAGGTGACTCATTTTTCAAAATTTTGACCTAATTTCTTTTATGAGAAAAACAAGTGCATAACTCGTTACATGTATTACCAAAGTGCATTTCATCCATTTCTTAAAAATCTGGGCTAACAACATGACCTTCTAATAAAGATATTTTTATAATTTCATCACTCTACTAAACTTAAGACATTTTCTCATAAAAATGTTTCAAGCTTCTCTTTGTCATTTTTCAAGACAAATCAGTATTAGAAAAAGATTAGGAAAAACTATCTTACATTTAATAGAGTGATAAAATCACAAAAATATCTCTATTAGGCCCGTGCTAAGCACAATCTATTTCTTATCCAAAATCATTAATAATTTTTTTAATTTTTATTGGATTGAAATAAATATAAAATATGATGGACCAAATGTACAATTTGACAGAACCACAACTCATGGTCTACAAAAACATTCACCCTATATCTTGATGTAACAAAACTTCTTTACTAACAGTTATACTAAATTTTTCTCTCATCCATTTTTACTAAAAAAATATTCTTCATAAATTCAACATAATATTTAAACATTTCATATATTCTTTTTATACAAATATCAAAGTTAACAACATTTTATTCAAACTCAACTTTACCAATTAAAAACTAATTTTGAATTAATGTTTCACAGAAGCACATCTATTTTTGTAGGCTTAGAGTTGATGTTAATTGAACTGAAAAGTTATGCTTTTAACTCCTAAATCTATTGAAGTGATATATTAATTCCAGTTATATTTCACTGATTTTTTTTTTTCTTATAAATATCAAAATTAACAATCTAACCAAGTTAATTGAAATTCAATTTTATAAAAATTAATTTTGAATTTATGTTTCACAAAACGATGTAAATTTTTTGTAGGCTTAGAGTTGGTGTTAATTGAGGCTTTTAACCCTTAAATCTTTTGAAATGCATATAAAGGGACTATGTTGTTTTTGGATTTCACTAATAATAGTCAATATGGTACTTTATATATCAGATAATTTTTTCTAATACTTTCTATATGGGATCTCACATAAACTTTACAAATAATAACCAATATAGTATATATTAACAAATCAAATAGAATCTCTTTTATTAAGATGTATACAAACAAATAAAGAATGATCTTACAACTTTTGGAAACAAAAAGTGAAATAATTGAATGAAGAAAATCAATCCTAGAACCATCAACGTCGGCATTCGGAGGGAAAACCTTGGGGAAACCTTTGATAATCAGTACAATAGTTATAGATCATGTACTTTTGTTGCACCCATCTAAGCCTGTTTCGGCCCTTAGCATCAAGTCCTTGGTTCTGCCATGTCGCCGCCGCTGCATTGAATGAATTATTACAAGATGAACTAGAGGACGTCTTAACGCACGCATTGGCATTAAAATTCCGGTAGGAGGCGGTGAAAGGAACTTGGGTCCAGTCGGCCTTGACCCGACCACCTTGTGTTGCCCAATCATCTGCGTTCCAAAGACTCGAATATATCCTCATTGGTTGGCTTTTGGGGAATGGAACGCCCATCCCCTCGTCATTGTTGAATACTCTAATCGGAATGTCATCCACTAAAAAACTGAAAAACAAATAGAAAATAAGGTTAGTTTAGAACAATATGGCTAAAACACACTTTCACCCATTACTCTGACAAAAAATATTTAACCAATTGAACCAAATTAATCATATTAATTTTAGGGCATAAATTACGCGGGGGGGGGGGGGGGACAAAACGAGATCGTATCAAACTAATAAGTTTTATTTAGAGGTGGAATTAAATGGTTTGAAATTTCGTGAAGAGATAAAAGGATTATGGGTTTTGAATACTTACATGATTCGTTGTGAATTCCAAACAATGGAGTAGGTGTGGAATGAAGAGGTCGGGTCAAACCAGAGGTGAAACTGTTGCTCTTTCCCTCCTTTCCCCTGTGCAAATACATTTGTATGGACTGTGTATGGTTGCCCGGAGACATTTCCCAAGAACTCAAAATCAATCTCATCGTGTGTTGATCCTTGAGACGATAACTGTAAAAAGGAAACAGTATTAGCTGTTGAAAATTCTATGGAATTGTGGAGTGCTGTTAAGATATTTCAACACTATTAATGAATCGATGTAGGACTACAATCTAATATGGACGATCTTTTATTCATTAGCATTTAGTTTGGGACTTACATAAAATGTGGTTACGCTTCCTGCGGAGTTGCCAGGAACGAGCTTGAGTTGG
Source organism: Eucommia ulmoides (assembly GCA_016647705.1). Lineage (NCBI taxonomy): Eukaryota > Viridiplantae > Streptophyta > Magnoliopsida > Garryales > Eucommiaceae > Eucommia > Eucommia ulmoides. The sequence goes on from CM028329.1 coordinate 436,688, forward strand.
AGATCGAAGCGGCCTAAGAGATACTCGTTCTTGGACTGGAAGCCGGAGCCGGAGAATTGGTCAAGAGAGAGAGTCAGAAGTTGGCCGCCTTCGAGTATTTTGCCGCGTTGATCGCCCCAAGTGATGTCCACATCTTCGTAGAAATTGGCTGCCGCAACTGAAAGGGAGAGAAGAACCATAGCTAAAGAAGCTCTGCAACAGTAAGCCATTTTTAGAGAGAGAGAGTGTTTTTGTTGTATGGTATGTTTGAAAGTGATCCGACTACTCCATCCTTTATATAGGTGGTGTTTTGTGAGCCGTCACGCGTTTACTAGGAAGCATCCAGGAGAGAATGAATGCAAATGGGAAATTGTTTTCGTGGGCGAGGAATAGGATACAGCTATCTTTTGTTCATGCTTTCTACTTTGTGGCGAGGATACAGCTATCACTTGGCGGATGGAGAATTTTATAATTGGGAAAGTTCTCGTCATGTCTAAAACTGGGCTAATTATTATTATTATTATTTTATTTTATTTTATTTTTTTAGATGAAAATTTTAATTGTGTAATTTTATAATTTTTTAATATATAAATATTTATATACAAAATTTTTGAAATTATTAAATTTAATAATAAAAAATATAAAAATATCATCTTAATAAAATTTGTTGGAAAAAATGAAATCCATTTTTGGAGAGATTTAGAAATAACACTTGTTTCAAACGGATTTGGAAATCCTATTTTTCTATTTTGAAATTCCATTTTACAAATTCAATTAATTTTACAAATCTCTTGTATTACCACCAAAACAAAAGATTTTATAAAAAAAAAAATTGTGAAATTCATTTTCAAAGTAAAATCCATCCTTAAATTATCTCACTGAAACACAACCTTAGACATTTTCTCGTAACAAAATTTCAAGCTTATTTCTCTCTCGTTTTTCAGACGAATTACTATTAGAAAAAGGTTAGGAAAAATTCTCTTAGATTTAATATAGTAAAAAAAAAAAAAAAAAATCACTTATCTCTTTTAGAAGAGCACGTTGTCACGGACTGCGTATTTACAAGGCGGTCTGAAGGAATAAACATGTTGGCTAGAGAGTTATAGCACAAATACGCAGCTCCCAACCAAGGTGGACGTCAACATAAGTAGGCGTTTTTTCGAAGTCAAGGCATACCGACTCGGTTAAACTCGGAGATTATGTCGTTGGTTAAGTACCTGACAAAAGAAGAGGGGCGCAGCACGGGTAAATTCCACTGCGAAATCAGTCAGCATCATACAAAGAAAGTGATCAGCTTGCTCTGTGCAAGCAAATGTGTTGAGGCGCAGCATAGGCAAATGCCACTGCGAAAATGTGAGCCCGTGACAACGTGCTGAGTATAATATATTTTTCATCCAAAATCATTACCAATATTTTTAATTTTTGTGAGATTGAAATAAACATATAACTGGACCAAATATACAATTTGCAAACCTCAGACTAATTCCAAACACTTTTCCATTTTTTAACTTATATAAGTTTGGAGTTCTCACTTGTTTAGTCATATGATTTGGATTAAAAAAAAAAAATAGATTGAATTTTTCTAAGGTTTTTTTTTTTTTTTTCAGAATTCCAAAAAAAAAAAAAAAAAAAAAACACTCGATAGACCAAATCATTCTAAAGTGTTTTTATGTAGAATCTTGGAAGCAATTTTCACTCAACTTTTTGCAAATCTACTTTTTTTTTTTTTTTTTTATTAACATTCCACTGAAAGTTTTAAAATATTGAAAAGGGACACTTACCACCAACTTCTAAATTGGTGCAAAAACTACTAAATGAACTCGATTGAATTTTATTTTTTTCGCACTGATTACTCCTTCTAACATTTCGTAGACTAATTCGCCCCTATTACTGAATCGTTACCTTCTATACACATTATCAGTTGTCATTCCTAAAAACGTGGAACGAAATATGGTAATAAATTACCAATGAAATTGAAAACGAAACCTATAATTTCTTCCAATTGTGATTGTTGTTCAATGATATTTTATATCACAATGATTTATAAATCATGATCTTCAAAAAGATATATTAATTTTATTTTTTTTAGTACTGGATTACGATGCATGTGAATGTTATATATAATATTAAATGTGATGTTAATGTTATAAATAACATTAGTACAGTATGTGTGCTCTCGTGAGTGTTGAATATAACATTCAATGCAATAAAAATGATATTCAATTAATGTTGATTGTAGCACAAATTATATGAATGTGTCAAATGTAATATGATGTACTGATAATTATGATTTGAATGTTGACTGTAACACTCAACTGTTTTTTGATAATGTATAAAACCATATTAAATGTAACACGAATGTGAAAACTGAAAATTTCGAAAATACCATGTTGAATGTAACATGATGTATGAATCTGAAACTAATGAAAAAAACTAGTGAACGTGATATCATTTTGAAGATCTTATTCAGAATAATCAAAATATATAATTAGATTATTAAAAAAAATATTTACTCTCATGCTAGAGGTTCTTCACTGGGATCTACCCCCAATGTTAAGAATTTGTACAGGAAACCCCGAAGGCAACAAAAGGAAGGCTAGCAATGGCAAAATCATAAATTTATTGTGCTACCATTTTTCGGCCACATCAATTCCATTTTTTGTTGTGAAACTATTAATATGGAAAATCTCAATCATACGAATCTCGCAAGCGCAAATTTATCTAGTAATTGCATTTTTTAAAATTTAGGACTGGATGGTACGAAAAATCTGTATGTTGGGATTGTTTAGCATATTTTCAACTAGTTAGAATCAATTGATAATTTCATCCTTAAATTGGGATCAACCGATAATGTTTCCTAAAAAAATAACTACCTATTATATATAAAATTCAAAATGCAAATACTAACACTTCTTGTATTCCACTTAATATTATTTTTATAATATTCCACTGAAAATTTTAAAATTCAAAACTTAAATTTGAATAATATTCCAATTGTAAAGAAAACGATTTCTTGATTGCAAGCCCTGCAAAAGCTGTTTTTTTTCCTATCTAGTTCCGTTAATGTAATAAAAATATACTAACTTTAAAACCACTACCATAATTTTAAAACAACAAACACACTAAGAGTTATGCTAAATTTTTCTCTCATCAATTTCTACTATTTTTTTTTCATAATAATTCCATGTAATATTTAAATATTTTATTAATCATTAATTTTTAGTTATATTCTATTGATTTTTTTATTTTTTTTTTTATAAATATCAAAATTAACAATGTAATAATGTTTAATTAAAACTCAATTTAATAAAAAATAATTTTTAATTTATGTTTCATTCAAACACATATATTTTTTGTGGGCTTAGAGTTGGTGTTATGCTTTTAACTCAAAAATCTATTGAAGAAACAAAAATATATGTGTATAAATGTTTTGAGGCTATGAAGAAACAAAAATTAGGTTCAAATTCTTATGTGTTTAAAATTCATGAGCAAATATTAGACATGCCTTGTAAAAAATTTAAAAGGAGAAAGTAACGATTGAAGTTAGAAAGTAAAATATAGAAATAGACCAAAGAAACACTACATCAGTGTCCAAAACAATCTATTATCGTAATCGGAAGAATTTTCCTTACTACACATTAAACTTTGACATATATATCCTACAAGACGCTCTTAATTAATCAAAATCCAATCAAAACCAAAGAAGTACACATGCCTAAAAAATTGGCCATCCTTGAGCCACAGTTTCACAAGGACTCCATGAGACTCAAGCACCTAAACACGCTACACACTACAAACGCCTGAAATACAAATTACTACAACATTTAATAATACACCACAAGATAAAACAAATAAAATTTTAACAAGATTGAATTACCAAATTTTTAAACAAAATTGATTCCTCTCCTTCTGCACCCGATTTTCAAGCAAAGTTGGAGTCGTGTTGCAGACTAAATCCCAGAGTTCAAGATGCTACAATCTTAACTCCCAGTTCATTCATTCTAATGTGCAATTACTTCAAAACCTCCCATGGGATTATCAAGGAACCATGCACTCTTCTTTAACAAATGAGAAATAAGTACACCCTAACTTGTAATGCCCCATGTGGCCGATCGGTCTAGTAACTTTTGAACTCAATCCGTGGTCCAAAATGTTTATGCCAAGATACCAGTAGTTGCTCAAATTATACTTTATATATCAGACAATCTTTTGTAATACTTCTAATATGAGATCTTACAATATCACCCTCATTTTGGCCCTTTTCATCCTTTTGGGTGGTGGTATAGATAACAATTCATAAATGGGCATAGTGCCTCCACAAGCCGACACATGTACCTAGCATGGGGCCTCTACCCGTCTCCATAGCCTTTACTCCTTTATCAATACCACAACGATATTATTTCAAGACTAGGGTTAACTCTGATAGCATTTGTAAAGCCCAAAATACTTAAATCAATGTACTAGTCACAACCTATATGGTACTTTATATATCAGACAATTTTTTCTAATACTTTCGATGCGGAATTTCACATAAACTTTATAAACAATAACGAATATTATTTACATTAACAAATCGAATAGAATCTCTTCTACTAAGATGTATACAAACGAATAAAGAATGATCTTACAACTTTTGGAAACAAAAAGTGGAATCATTGAATGAAAAAAATCAATCCTAGAGAAACCTTCAGTTTCGGCATTCGAAGGGAACACCTTGAGGAAACCTTTGAAAATCAGTACAATAGTTGTAAATCATGTACTTTTGTTGCACCCATCTAAGTCTATTTCGACCCTTAGCATCAAGTCCTCGGTTTTGCCGTTTCGTTGCCTTTGCATTGAATGAATTTGAACCATAAGATGAACCAGAGGACGTCTTAACGCACGCATTGGCATTAAAATTCCTATAGGAGGCGGTGAAAGGAACATGGGTCCAGTCAGCCTTGACTCGACCACCTTGTGGTGCCCAATCATCTGCGTTCCAAAGACTCAAATATATCCTCATTGGTTGGCTTTTGGGGAACGAAACACCCATTGCCTCTTTATTGTTGAATACTCTAATCGGAATGTCATCCACCAAGAAACTAAAAATAAATAAAAAAAATAAGGTTAGTTTCAAAATAATATGGCTAAAACACACTTTCACTTATTTCACTTATTACACTAACAAAAAAGTTGACAAAATCAACCAATTGAACCAAATTAATATGAAAAATAAACTTTAGGGCATAAATTACAACAGGGGCCAAAACGAGATCGTATCAAACTTTTCAAGTGCATAGTACGATAAACGCATTTGATTAATAAATTTGATTTAGACGTGGAATTAAATGGTTTCAAATTTTATGAAGTGATAAAAGAATTGTGGATTTAGAATACTTATATGATTCATTGAGAGTTCCAAACAATGGAGTAGGTATGGAATGAAGAAGTCGGGTCGAACCAAAGGTGAAACTGTTGCTCTTTGCCTCCTTTTCCCTGTGCAAATACATTTGTATGGACTGTGTAAGGTTGCCCGGAGACGTTTTCCAAGAACTCAAAATCAATCCCATCGTCATCGTGTGTTGATCCTTGAGATGATAACTGTGAAAAAAAAAAACAATATTAGTTATTGAAAATCATGTGGCATTGTGGAGTGCTGTTAAGATATTTCAACACTATTAATGAATCGATGTAGGATAAGAATCTAATATGGACGGCGTTTTATTCGTTAGCATTGAGTTTAGGACTTATGTAAAATGTGGTTAAGATTCCTGCGGGGTTGCCGGGAACGAGCTTGAGTTGGAGATCGAAGCAGCCGAAGAGATACTCATTCTTGGACTGGAAACCGGAGCCAAAAAATTTATCCAAAGAGAGTCAGAAGTTGGCCACCTTTGAGAATTCTGCCGCGATAATCGCCCCAAGTGATGTCCACATCTTGGTAGAAATTGCCTGCCGCGACGGACAGAGAGCTCTGCAACAATATGCCATTTTTAGAGAGCGAGATTTGTTTGGGTGGTATGTTAGCAATTCTCCATCCTTTATATAGGTGGTGTTTTTATGAGCCGTCTCGCGTTCACTGGGAACTAGGAAGCATCCAGGAGAATGGATGCAAAGGGGAAATTGTTTTTAGGCGTTTTTTCGCGTCCTATGTTCATGTTTTCTACTTTATGCCGAGGATACAGCTATCATGTTGTGCCGAGGATACATCTATCACATTTTTGGCCCCTATATCATAGAGTGAGTACTTGTGTGGATCTTAGATTTATCAAATTACACATTTAATCTTTAAATTTATATTTATCATCACATTTATATTTATCATCACGATCATCCGTACAATCAATCAATAACCACTATTTTCTTAAGTTGATTTGCCCTTTTAAGTTAAAATTTTTTAAGGGTAATGTTAATAAATCATCAATATTTGATATGAAATCACAGTGGAAGAACATTAGTTTCTCAAAATATCAGAAAATTGTCTTACCTTATATTTGAAAAAACAAAAAGATTTTTTTCATGATTTGTTTTTGAATAAAATAAAACATCCATACTTAAAATTGATTAGACTTAATTGGATATAAGATATTGCCTTCAAAACAGGCGTCTTGGGGTGTCTAACACCTTTTTCGAGTATAACGGACCTTTGAACTGTTCTAAAAATGAATATTTGGTAGGATTTTATTTTTCAGAGTCAATTTTTTACTTGGGTCATTTTCTAAAATTATATTTCTCAAAGTTTGATGACCTTGCACACCATCTAAGCTCAATGATAAGTGGTGACTCCTTTTTTGAAATTTTGGCTTGAGTTCTTTTATGAGAAAAAGAGGCGCATAAAAAAACCCCTCTCTTATTACTTGTATTACCAAAAATGCATTTAATCCCTTTCATAAAAATATAGGGCATCAACATATCCTTCTAATAAAGACATTTTCACATAATAACGTAACAAGCTTCTTTTTCTCATTTTCAAGACGAGTATCAAAAAAAGATTAGGAAAAACTATCTTACATAATACAGTGATAAAATGACAAAAATGTCTCTATTAGACTCTCGCTAAGCACAGTCTATTTCTCATAAAAAATCATTAATAATATTTTTAATTTTTGTGGGATTGAAATAAATATGAAACTTGATGGACTAAATGTACAATTTGATAGACCTCAGGTCTAAAAAACATCAACCATATACATTGATGTAATAAAAGTATACTAACATTAAAACAACAAATAACCTTAATTTTAAAACAACCTTAATTTGAAAACAACAAACTTCTTTACTAACAGTTATACAAAAAATTTCTCTCATCAATTTTAACTAATTTTTTTTTTCATAAATTCGACATAATATTTAAACATTTCACTTAACATTAACTTCAAGTTATATTCTTTTTTTACAAATATCAAAATTAACAAAGTAACAACATTTTATTCAAACTCAAGTTTACCAATTAAAAACTAATTTTGAATTCATGTTTCACACAAGCACATGTATTTTTTGTTGGCTTAGAGTTGGTGTTAATTGAACTGAAAAGTTATGCTTTTAACTCCTTAATCTATTGAAGTGATATATTAATTCCAGTTATATTTCACTGATTTTTTTTTTCTTATAAATATCAAAATTAACAATCTAACCAAGTTAATTGAAATTCAATTTTATAAAAATTAATTTTGAATTTATGTTTCACAAAACGATGCATATTTTTGTGGACTTAGAGTTGGTGTTAATTGAAGCTTTTAACACTTAAATCTTTTGAAGTGCTATATAAAGGGGCGATGTTTTTGGATCAGAGTTTACTAATAATAGTCCATATGATATTTATATATCAAACAATTTTTTCTAATACTTTCGATTATGGATCTCACATAAATTTTACAAACAATAACAAATATAGTTTACATTAACAAATCGAATAGAATCTCTTTTATGAACATGTATACAAATGAATAAAGAATGATCTTACAGTTTTTGAAAACAAAAAGTGGAATAATCGAAAGAAGAAAATCAATCCAAGAGAAACTTTCAGCGTCGGCATTCGTAGGGAACACCTTGGGGAAACCTTTGAAAATCAGTACAATAGTTATAGATCATATACTTTGTTGCACCCATCTAAGTCTGTTTCGGCCCCTAGCATCAAGTCTTTGGTTCTGTCATGTCGCCGCCTCTGCATTGAATGAATTATTACAAGACGAACTAGAGGACGTCTTAACGCACGCATTGGCATTAAATTTCCGGTTGGAGGCGATGAAAAGAGCTTGGGTCTAGTCGGCCTTGACCCGACCACCATGTGTTGCCCAATCATCTGCATTCCAAAGACTCGAAGATATCCTCATTGGTTGGCTTTTGGGGAACGGAACGCCCATCCTCTTTTCATTTTTGAATACTCTAATTGGAATGTCATCCACCAAAAAACTAAAAATAAATAAAAATTAAGGTTAGTTTAGAATAATATGGCTAAAACACACTTTCACCCATTACTCTCACAAAAGATTTTTTTTTTTTTTTTAGCACAAATCAATCAATTGAACTAAATGAATATTAAAAATAAACTATAGGGCATAAATTACGACAGGGGCCAAAACGAGATCGTATCAAACTTTAAAGGTGCAAACTACAAACTAACTAATAAGTTTGATTTAGAGGTGGAATTAAATGGTTTGAAATTTCATGAAGAGATAAAAGGTTTGTGGGTTTTGAATACTTACATGATTCGTTGAGAGTTCCGAACAATGGAGTAGCTGTGGAATGAAGAGGTCGGGTTAAATCTGAGGTGAAATTGTTGCTCTTTGCCACTTTTCCCTTGTGCAAATACATTTGTATGGACTGTGTATGGTTGCCTGGAGACGTTTCCCAAGAACTTAAAATCAATCTCATCGTGTGTTGATCCTTGAGATGATAACTGCACAAAAAAAAAAATTAGTTGTTGAAAATCATGTGGAATTGTAGAATGTTGTTAAGATATTTCAACACTACCAATGAATCAATGTAGGACAACAACCTAATATATAGGATGTTTTATTCATCAGTGATAGAATATACCTACTGATCTTCCATAGAACTCCAGCCAACAGATTATGTTACTAACAAATTATTACCTTCCTTTGTCTGTTATTTTTTTGTTCTTTGTGTTATGTTATTTTGTTTTCTCTCTCTTGTATCCCACAGCTATATATAGCTCATGAAATTAAGATACTCTGCAATTTTAAGTAGTGCTTATCAATTTTTCAAATTCTTATGTGCTATCAGTTTAGCTTCTTAGCTCACGCTATCTATTCGATCCCATGGCTGAAATAACCAGTTCCACCCATCATTCCGCCCCTTCCTCCCCAACTCCGACCACCACGACTCATTTGTTTACTCCAACCAAATTACAATTGTTCAGCAACTCTCTCTCTTCGGTAAGCCCTGTCAAGTTGGATAAAAGCAACTACCTCTTGTAGAAGTCTATGATCTTCCCAATAATCAAAGGAAATCGGCTCGATGGATTTGTTCTTGGCACCAAGCCCTACCCGCCAGAGTTTCTTGACATCGAAGGAACACCAAACCCAGCTTTTGATGACTGGTAAAACACCGATCAACTTCTTCTTGGTTGGATTTATAACTCTCTCTCTCTCTCTTTCTCTCTCTCTCTCTCTTGAAGTTGCTACCCACATAATCGATTGTCACACTGGCCATGACCTATGAACTACAGCATCCGCACTCTCTGGTGCTCACACCAGATCAAAAATTACACTTCTCAAAGCTAAACTGCAACAAACTCGCAAAGGAGGCAATACGATGCTTGAATATCTGAATACCATGAAGAATCTTACTAATAATCTCTTGCTTGCTGGAAGCCCCATCTCCTTATCTGATCTAATTACCTAAACCCTAACTGGCCTTAATTCTAAATATACTCCAATTGTTGTTCAATTGACTAAAGAAGCAAATTAGTCTTGGATTGAATTTCAAACTTCCTTTTTAACCTTCGAGAGTCGCCTTGAGCAACTAAACAGTTTTCAAAACCTCAGTGTACACCAAATGACTATCAACGTAGTGAACAAGTCTTTATTTCAGTATCCCAACTCTCAGTCCTCCACTAGTAGAGGACGCGGCTCATACCGAGGATACAATGGTCGTGGTCGCTTTCGTGGTCAATGACGGAAAAGCAATTCCCGACCCACCTGCCAAGTTTGTGGCAAATTGGGTTACTCTGCTGTCATTTTCTTTTACCAATTTGATAAGCTGCATGGGCAACACTCCTACCAACACCAGTAGTCTATTACAACCCACCGCATCTCCACCCTTCATTGCTCAACTTTCCACTCTCGAAACCCCTCTTGGTACTGCCTAGTATGTTGATAGTCGTGCAAGCACTCATGTAACTAATAACTCTAATTTACTTCAGCAACGCACTACCTATAATGGTAAGAACCGCTTACTTGTTGGTAATGGCTATCCTCTTCCTATCCACTATGTTGGTCATTCCACCATTCTGTCACTCAACCATACTCCTCTGCTTCTTAAAAAGATTCTGCACACTCCCACCATCACCAAAACTCTGCTTAGTGTTTCTCAATTTACAGCTGATAATAATGTCTTTGTTGAATTTGATTCTCATTTTGTGTTGTGTGAAAGACAAGCAAATCAAGAGGGTTCTTCTTTAAGGGATGCTTAAGGATGGTCTTTATCATTTCAAAAACACCGCCATCTCATCCTCTCCAGTACAGCAGTGTTATGTGCTCTCTATCTCTCACCAACCGCATATGTCAAATTTAGCAGATTGGCATCGCATTTTTGGACATCCATCCCAACATATTTTAACTCAAGTTCTTAAGTTTTGTAATCAATAGATTTATGTTCATGACTTTCCTGCTTTTTGTGATGCTTGTTAATATAGAAAGAATCACAAACTTCCATTTTCCCGTTCCCCTTCCCATGCTTCTCATCGACTTGAGTTGATTCACATTGATTTGTGGGGTCCTGCCTCATTTCTATCATCCACTGGTTATCAATATTATATCTTATTTTTGGATGATTTTAGTTGTTAGTCTTGGATATACCCGTTAAAACACAAAAATTATGCCTTACATACTTTTATTCAATTCAAAATCATTGCTGAGAAGCAATTTAATCACTTTATCAAAAATGTGCAAAGTGACTGGGGAGGAGAGTTTTGGTCTTTTACATCTTTTGTAACTGACTGTGGCATCATTTTTTGACATTCCTGTCCTCATGCCTCACCCCCAAAATTGTCAGGTTGAGCACAAACATCGTCATGTTACTAAAATGGGGCTCACTTTATTAGCCCAAGCTCGCATGCCGTTCAAATTCTGGTGGGAAGTCTTTCACACTGCTGTTTTTCTTATCAATTAGCTCCCAACCCCCATTCTCAATGATCAAACACCTCTTTTCCTTCTTTACCAAAAACATCCTAACTATTCCAGTTTTCACCCTTTTGGATGTAGCTGTTTTTCCCACCTACGACCTTTTCAGAAACACAAGCTCAATTTTCACTCTAAAAAATATTTGTTCATTGGGTATAGTGATCGTCATAAAGGCTATAAATGTCTTGCCCCAAATGGAAAATTATACATTTGCTGGCATGTTGTGTTCAATCATCAAGACTTTCCTTATCTCTCTTCATTTTTACTTGTTGTTTCCTCCCACCCAGCCCCCATATTCTGTTCACCAACCGTTCTTCCTTATTCTCTCTTGCTTCCTACTACTACTGTTGTACCATTTAGTACACCCTTTGCCAAATAGCCCTTCACCACCATTTGTGCACACTGTTGTTCCTCTTGCGGCTGACCATCTCCCAACTGCTTGTCCCATTTCCTCTATACCACTTCCTCCTTCTTGTCCAAATACCACTGCCAATACCTATGCCTTACCCAATCATCCAATGGTCACCCAAAGTAAATAATGCTCCGCAGGACTATGCTTAGCAGGTGAATACTATGGCGTAGTAGGACCAAACACCAATTTCAAATAATTTAAGTCAACCCATTCCAAACATTTTAAAATCACCAATCCAAACATTTCGTCATATAATAAAATACCGCACATTATTTTCTATTAGCCATAGGATCATTTTGACCGATTGATCAATGTTTGCGATAGTACTGTGACCTGTACAACTGTGTCATCTAATGTGATCAACAGTGTCAGGGCCATTTATTTTTTCCACTGGTAGGGGTACCGCTGGTGGGATTTGCAGTCCAGACGAGCCAATCCACATCTCGCACGCCATCGTCCTAGCGAAAAGAAATCCACATCCCTTACGGAAAGAATATCCACATCCCTTTTGGAAAGAAAATCTACATTCCGTACGAGAAGAATATCCACATCCCTTTCAGAAAAAAAATTCACATCCCTTACGGGAAGAATATCTACATCCCTTTCGGGAAGAAAATCCACATCCCTTACGGGAAGAATATCCACATCCCTTCTGGGAAGAATACTACGACATAGCAGGATCATAAAATCATTTTTCACCTTTTAAAATTTTTCTTGATCCATGAATCATCATAAAATCGTCCATTTTATCAACACTTGGTTTTCCATACTTAAATATGAAAATATATTTTCACCATTTATATAGTAGACGGTATACAGCTTTAAATTAATAACTACCATTTAGCGACAATTTTCAATGATCCACGACTAACACGGCACTCACCTAGTCTTATTTAACTCATTATAGATAATTTACCCTAATCACCCGCCAATTCAAATGTTAATATATATTAAACTTATTAATCCACCATCAGATATTTCTATATTTATCCACCACCACATATAGGAATTCATCCACTATCATATATTGTTAATCCTAAGATTTTAATGACTAATTAAATGTTGATATTTTGGTGGAACTAGTGTTTTAATTCAGTGTTTCAGTGATCTAAGTTCCAGTGATGAAGATGACAAGTTAAATGGATGCTAAATGAATACATTAAAGATATTGAAGATTTAAGAGTTTGAAGAAATTAAGAAAACCAACTCAGGTAAATTTCAACTCTTAAAATCCCATTTAGGAACACACACATAGCACAAAATGAATCTTATCTTTTATGTGTGTTTTTGTTAAGTATATTTATTTGTTCCTATGTGAATTAAAAAGAAATATTTTTGAATAACTAAAATGGAATATAAGAATATTAGTGGAACTTATTTAAATATAAAAATGGATAAAGGGGCGAAATTGTAAAAAAAAAAAAAAAAAAAAAAGTAGGTTAAAAACGAGATTATAGAAGTGATTCAGAAGGAAGTAGACCAGAGAAGGAAGATGAAATATCCTAAATTGAAGAGTCAACCGACCGGTCGACCTATGAAAACATCTGAACTCTTTGAATCTGTGAGTCGATAGAGAGGTCGACCAGTGAAAGCATGGCTAACTCTCTAAATCTGTGAGTTGACCGAGCAATCGACCTATGTTCGCTGCGACGATGGTTTGGCTGCAAGCTGAGTTGGACAGTCGACTAGGCAATCGACTAATAGAACTGTTCTAGGATATTTGAGATTCCGAATTTATATCTAACAGTAGCCGTTTATGGTTAAGATATGTGAGATATCTTAGCGATTTGTACTTAATTGAGTTATGGTCTATATATTTTATTATCCCTATTAATTTGGTCTATTTAATTAAATATTCTTTTAACTAAAGTGCTTTAATACTTTCAAATTTGATGAATTCTGATTTAAAAATGTTTAAGGACCACAATGAGATTTCCCAAGAATATTTTTAAATGAAAAATATCTATTTTGATTATATATGATGTATGGAGTCTTGGGGTGTCATTTAATGACACAATATTTAAAAAGTAATTATTATAAGATATCGTTGATATTCCTATATTTAAAGCTACGAATTTTGAGTTTAAACTATTGTTATTTAAGTGGAGAATATTTTGGGCAAAAAATTTGAGAGAGATTTAAGGGATTTATTTTGATCTTAGGATTTAGTCCATATACTTATATATAATTATTTATATGTTTATATTGATTAAGATCAAATCTTCTAAGGGACTAAATTGAATATTTTGAAAGCTATTATTAAGTGAAATATACGTTAAATGAAATGTATCAATATATGGGTTCTTTAAGTGATTTTAGAATACATGTCTTGAGGAAACTAGCTGTTATAGAGCTTGTTTCATATACCTATAAAAAGACATGCGGATTTCATAATGAAGTAACACTATATCAAGAACTATTCAGTTCATAAGTTTTTATAAGAGTCATCATTCCGATATTTATTTTGGGGGATCAAATTGTAATTTCAATTATTGAGGTGTTCTTGAGATTAAAGCGTTGGTTGAGTAAGCATCACCAATTTGAGCTGTTCAACATTTCAATCTATTATTCTTCGGTATTATCTAAGTGAGATCTTTCCAATTATATTCTTTTATTGCATTATTTATTTATTGTTTGGAAATTGATCTTAGAAATTGTTTATGATTTCTGGAGAAAATATTTTTACAAACAATTTTTTGAATCTGATTACGTGCTCCAATTTGCTACTCATATCTTGTTAAAACCAGATTTTTGTATCTCACGTATTTTCATCACTAGTTGGAATATTAATTGAGTTATTGCTTATCTGGGGTGGTAGAAGTTCCAAGTGATATTTATTTCTTATCAATTTTTGTATTGGTGAGTTGTGACGGGTTAAATACCACTGGGAGTATTTAATAAGGGGTAGTTGGGTTTCAATCTCTTTTTGTAAAGAGATTGAGGTAATAATTCTTCTTAGATAAGAATTATGTTTTGAGTGTTTTTGTAAAGGTTTCATTCTTACCTATGAAAAGGATAGTTTGAGTGTTTTGAGAGGTTTTGATTCTTGAGCGTTAGTGTTAAAAAGAATTAAGTTATTCTTTAGCCTGCAAAAAGTAGAGGTTTTTCCTTAGCATGGGAAAACGGTGTTGTAAAGGTTGATTCTGAGCCTGTAAAACAATCGGTGTGCAGGGATCTTGAGAATTAGTGGGTGCGAATCTCCGTGGAGCTTGGAGGATTAGACTAATCAATAGTAGCTTGGTGAATCAAGATATATCTTGGTGTGCTGAATTATTTATTTATTTATTTTTGCTGTTCGGATGTGCACCTAGTTGATTAATTAATTCCGATGTGTTATAAAGATAATAATTAATTTAGACATAAAATTAATTATTTGATTTATTCAAGTTTTTGTTCTGATTATTTTTTAATTATCCAATTCACCCCCCTCTTGGGTATTCTATTGGGCCAACAATTGGTATCAGAGCTGGTTTTAGCTCATTAGGCTTAACATCCTAGCTAAACGGGTCACGTGCACACTCCACGGATAATGTATTTTGTGTATCCTCTTTTGATAGTGGTAATTGCGTATATGATAATGTGGTTTATGATTCTTGTGATTTTAGTGGTAGTGATGGTGATGATGATAGTGAAAATGTCCATATTATTATGAAAAAATTATTTTCTTTCACACTACTTTTTACTAAAGAGAGCTTGAGGTTAAAAAGAAAAATTGCATCTTTTGAAAATGGTGGAAAAAATGTTCGAAAATCTAAAATGCATTTGGATGATTATTGCGATTCAAAAGAGTTTTCAAAAATTATTTTTGAAATTAATAATTTGCTCTCTAAAGTGGATTATCTCAAAAATGAAAATAGAATTTTAAAAAATAAATTTGATATGATTTCCTGGCAAAGGTCAGATTTTATTTCTAAAATCGATTTAATTAAGAAAAATTTTGAAAAATCAAAATCCGACCTTAAGTCTATTACGAGATATTCTGAAAATGATTTTTCTAGGCAAAGTAGATATGCTTCATCATCTCATGTTTCATCACAGGCCAGTAATAGTTATGCTTCTATTGTTAGAAATCATTTATGTTTTACATCTCGTGCTTTTTATGATAAATCATATTTGAGAAGTTATTATTGCAATAGGGTTGGACATTTTAAAATATAGTATCCGTTTCGAAACCCTAAGTTTATGTCTAACATGGATGGATCCAAAATGAAATGGATACCGAAGAAAATTGTTGAAATATCTTGTGCAGAATTACAAAATGTCAGAAGTGGACTTGAAGGAATAGTTAAAAAGTTTATATCAAAACCAAAACAAGATGTCACTAGAGACCCACAAGCAACTTGTGCAAATCGAAAAGATGCACCAAAGATAAGAGGTGAAGTTGTAAAAGAACCACAAGAGATATGTGTTAAGAGAAAATATGCACCAAAGCCAAGATTGGATATCACCAGAATACCACAAGGGATACGTACAAAGGGAATTATCAATGAGTCAAATGGAAAAAATCAAAGGAAGAGATGATACGGACAAGCAAAGAAGAATTGTGCACCCAAATCAATTATTGGTATAAATGAGGTAAAGAATAAAGTTGCCCCGAAAGATATAAAAGGTACTCCTAACCCTCCGTATTTTAAATTCATTAAATTTGTTAAAGAGAGAGGTGCCCAACCTACCAAATAGGTAAGTTGGTGATTGTTTCTAAGACCTATTTCTAATGATGTGTTTTCTTATTATCTTAGAAACAGTGTAGAGTGATTCTGATAATCACATTTAATTAAGGAGTATTACCATGTTTTTATGTGCGTACATCAAGTAGTGATCATAAGTTAAATTTTGAAATACGTTACGAAAATGAGATAAGATTAATTGAGTTTTTTATTTTATACTGAGGTATATTGAATGATTTAATTTGATCATGATAATATTTGTGTGGTTTAATATTAATATGAAAGTATGAGAATTCTTTTTGATACGATATATGTGATTATTTGAATATTCATGGTGTATCAATCTATACTTAATGTTTTAAATTGATACTTTGTGCATATGGATATATTTATGGATATTAAGTATCTAGCTTTAATGTATGACAATATGTTCTTTTGTTGCATGTCTACTGATTTATAAACGATTACTATTATTCATTTACAATTTGATAGAGAAATATTGCATAATCAGAAAGATGTTTTTGGTGTGAATCTTGTTGGATTGAATAGACTTGACATTTATCTATAAAAATAATCAACATAGTGATGATGTTTTATACTCAAAAGTTGAATTTATGAGTTGATCTAATATGCTTTATATTATATGATTTTCTAGAGTGAATTATCTATGTGTTCCCCTCCTACCTAAATTTATTTTTGAAGATGACGAAGGGGGAGAATTATTTAATATTTTATTAATGGGGAGAAATTAGTTAATGTATGATTAAGGGAGAGTTTTATTAATAAGTTTATTGTGCTTTATTGATTATGCTTTATAATATCTTCATTATTATGCTTAAATGAGTTAAAGAACCTGTCCTCAGATACAGGGGGAGTGTGGTTATATATCATTTTAAAGAAAACATTAAAGTTAATTGTCATCATAAAAAAAAGGGAGATTGTTGATCCTGAGATTTTAATGAACAATTAAATGTTGATATTTTGGTGAAACTAATATTTTAATTGATTGTTTCAGTGATCTAAGTTCCAGTGATGAAGATAACAAGTTAAATGGATGTTAAATGAAAACATTGAAGATATTGTAGATTTAAGACTTTGAAGAAATTAGGAAAAACAACTCAAGTAAATTTCAACTCTTATATCTTATTTAGGAACACACACATGGTACAAAATGAATCTTATCTTTTATGTGTGTTTTTGTTAAGTATATTTATTTGCTCCTATGTGAATCAAAAAGAAATATTTTTGGATAACTAAAATGGAATATAAGAATATTAGTGAAACTTATTTAAATATAAAAATAGATAAAAGGGCGAAATCGTAAAAGAAAGTAGGTTAAAAATAAGATTAGAGAAGTGATTCAGAAAGAGGCAGTCGACTGAGAAGTCGATCGAAAAAGGAAGATGAAACATCCAGAATTGAAGAGTCGACTAACCAGTCAACTTGTGAAAACATCTGAACTCTCTGAATCTGCGAGTCGATAGAGCGGTCGACCGGTGAAAGCATGACTAACTCTCTGAATCTGCGAGTTGACCGGGCAGTCGACCTACGTTCACTGCGGCGATAGTTTGGCTGCAAGCTGAGTTGGACAGTCGATTGGGCAGTTAACGGATAGAGCTGTTCCAGGATATTTGGGATTCCGAATTTATATCTAACAATAACCGTTTATGGTTAAGATATGTGAGATATCTTAGGGATTTGTACTTAATTGAGATATGGTCTATATATTTTATTATCCCTATTAATTTGATCTATTTAATTAAATGTTCTTTTAATTAAAGTGCTTTAATACTTTCAATTTTGATGAATTTTGATTTAAAAATGTTTAAGGACCAAAATGAGATTTTTCAAGAATATTTTTAAATGAAAAAGATCTATTTTGATTATATATAATGTATGGGGTCTTGGGGTGTCATTTAATGATACAATATTTGAAAAGTAATTATTATAAGATATCTTTGATATTCCTATATTTAAAGGTGCGAATTTTGTGTTTAAACTATTGTTATTTTGGTGGAGAATATTTTGGGCCAAAAATTTGAGAGAGATTTAAGAGATTTATTTTGATCTTACGATTTAGTCCATATAATTATATATAATTCTTTCTATATTTATATTGATTAAGATCAAATATTTTAAGGGCCTAAATTGAATATTTTGAAAGCTATTATTAAGTGAAATATACCTTAAATGAAATGTATCAATATATGGGGTCTTTAGGTGATTTTAGAATACATGTCTTGAGGAAACTAGCCGTTATAGGGCTTGTTTCATATACCTATAAAAAGACCTGCGGATTTCATAATGAAGTAACACTATATTAAGAACTATAGAGTTCATAAGCTTTTATAAGTATCATCATTCCGATATTTTGGGGGATCAAATTGTAATATCAATTATTGAGGTGTTTTTGAGATTAAAGCGCTGGTTGAGTAAGCATCACCGATTTGAGCTGTTCAACATTTCAATATATTATTCTTCGGTGTTATCCAAGTAAGATCTTTTCAATTATATTCTTTTATTGCATTATTTGTTTATTATTTGGAAATTGATCTTAGAAATTGTTTATGATTTATGGAGAAAATATTTTTACAAACAATTTCTGGAATCTGATTACGTGCTCCAATTTGCTACCCATATCTTGTTAAAATTAGATTTTTGTATCTCACGTATTTCTATCACTAGTTAGGATATTAATTGAGTTATTGTTTATCTAGGGTGGTAGAAACTCCAAGTGATAATTACTTCTTATCAATTTTTGTATTGGTGAGTTGTGACGGATTAAATACCATTGAGGTATTTAATCAGGAGTAGTTGGGTTTCAGTCTCTTCCTGTAATAAGATTGAGGTAGTAATTCTTCCTAGATAAGAATTGTGTTTTGAGTATTTTTGTAAAGGTTCCATCCTTACCTGTAAAAAAGATAGTTAGAGTGTTTTGAGAGGTTTTGATTCTTGAGCCTTAGCATTAAAAAGAATTAGATTATTCTTTAGCCTACAAAAGGTTGAGGTTTTTCCTTAGCCTGGGAAAAAAATATTGTAAAGGTTGATTTTGAGCCTGTAAAAAAATCGGTGTGCGGGTTTGGTTCCTACCTTTAAAGGGATCTTGAGAATTAGTGGGTGCGAATCTCCGTGAAGCTCAGAGGACTGAACTAGCCAAGAGTAGTTTGGCGAATCAAGATATATCTTGATGTGCTACATTATTTATTTGTTTATTTTTGTTGTTTGGATATGCACTTAATTGATTGATTAATTCCGCTGTGTTATAAAAATAATAATTAATTTAGGTATAAAATTAATTATTTGATTTATTCAAGTTTTTATTCTGATTATTTTTTAATTACCCAATTCATCCCCCCTCTTGGATATTTTACTGGGCCAACATATATTAATACCAAATAAAATGCTCAATGTTTCGTTCATAAAGTTCTGAGAATTTTGTCACGTAATCGAATAAATTTTTCAACATTAACAATTTATGCACATATCACAAAGCGTAATCACAGGGATCAAATTATGCAATTTGGTTGACCAAAAGATCCACATAATCAATCAAACAAGTATACACATATGAGTCATTACAGTCTCAATCAATTATAAAACGTAAACGATCATCGTTTGTTATTCCACTTTTAGTTCGCAATTTCCACTAAAATTAACAGTTTATTATGACTGATGAGTATCCTAACCCCAGTTCACAGTCCTTGCAAAACTAAACTCTGAGTTTGCAGAATCTATAACCTAAGCTCTGATATCAAACTTGTCACGACCCGATTTCCCAGGGCCAGACTATGGTTTCTCCTATAGAGAAATTCTTATCCTAAAACCGACTCTACGAATTGTAAATCTACAACCTTTGGTACGACGGAAATTTTTAAATTTAATAGTCACCATTTAAATCCAAATAATTCATTTAATAGCTAATCTGCAGATTTTCATACACGACAACCCAATTAAAAGAGCCTCGAATTTGTAATTTAAAAACCAAATTTTCATATTTCATCAAATTAGATTATCCCATCACAATTTTATAAAAATCGATTTCCCAACATTAAATCAAACTAATTATATTCAACAGTTATATTTACCGAATATTCGATACATTATTATTGAGAGAAATATTCTACAACAACTACAAAAATTAATATCATTGTTTTCGCCAATTACAACAATAAATAATAACTACAATTTTTTACAATAGAAATTCCGCAAAAACTCTTCTCTTGTTACGTCCCAGCCGACCCTGCAACTAAACACTGTGGGGTTGTGAGTTTACGCTCAGTAGAACTCCAACCCTTCTAATATTTGCATTTAATTTATCACGTAAAACCACGTAATCATGCTCGTCACATAATTTTAACACATAAACCACATAGGTATGCTCGTCACATAAATCTTGCATCGTCCAACATATTTCACATAATTTCGACAGATAAAATATTGCTACAATATACTAAATAATTTCATAATCACCCACGAGATAGTTAAATACAATTAAATGCATTTATTAAGAGAGACAAGAACTCTACCTTCCTCGAATTTTCCACTGGCCGGAAGATGAGTTTTTTATTTTCCCTGGTGTGATTTGTGTAAATTTCTGTTTTCTTTTTCTTTTTTCTCCTTCTTCTTCCTTTTTCTTTTTATTTTCCTGCTTCTTGTTTTTCGTTTGCATTCAGCCCTCCGAAGCCACCACCATTGACGAACCAACTGAACGAATAAGCGCACACACACGCTCGCTCACTCATCTCCGGAAACACCCCCACAACGATCACACATCAAACGACGGAACACCCACACACAGCCGACGCAAATCACACACACCCATTGCTCTCTCTCTCTCTCTACACTCCACTTGGCGACACCCCACACCACCATGCACACACAACACACACTGATTACACACATACACACCACCATTCACGTAGCCACAACTAAACACACACATACTCACACACAACAGGCACACACACACATATGCACCGCTTTCTCTCTCTCTCTAAACTTACCACCGGCGAACATCCGGTGACACCCACACAACCAAACCACCACCGTCGGACCAACCGAACGACGGCACTACTGATTGCGCCACATTTTACGCAATCTAATATTACTAATCTACGTTTTATTATTATCTTGAATAAATTAAAGTAGTATAATTAATGTATTTTACTTGTTTTTGTAGATTTTTAGAATTGGAGTAAAAGCACCGTAAGTCAGAGCAAAACAGAGCTAAAAAGAAAATAAAAATAAAGAGAAATAAAGACGGTCCGCGAACTAACCCGAACCCGCGATCCACAATGTGACTAGAGCCGTGGATCGATCTCACGCAAGAACATTAAAGAAATGGAAATTAAGGTCCAAACATTACTCTAGGGGCGTGCAAATGACATTTATGGTAATTAAGTGGGACTTATTTGGGATATTCATTTTTGGTTCCCAAGTTGATAGTTTCCTTTTGAGAAATAATGCCATTCAATGCCATTCAATGGGGTTTAAGGTAAAAAAAAAGAAAATGACAGTAGGGGGAAATGACATTTCTCTTCCTTTGGATTTTTTTAGTTTTTTTTTCTCTTTTTAAGAAGGGGCTTCGGCAGTAGTAGAAAATGGAGTTTTCTTTTGTATTTTTTTATTTTGTTTCTTTTTATATACGTACTTTGGGAAATTGGGAGCTGAAAGAAGGAATGAATGAATAACAACCCCATGGATGGCTAATCCCCTTCAATCGGGTTAGGATTCAGGTAAGTATTTTGAATTTCATGTAATATTGTATTTTTAATTTAACTTCATATTGTGTGTGAACAATTGTGTGATGATGAATATTATGTTTGAAATAGTCCCATTGTAGTTGAATTTATTTTCAAAGTGTTCTTATAGAGATTTGGAATTTTCGATTCAATTGCTTCTAGAACGTCAGATCTAGTACCTGTGGTCTAGATCTAACGATCATACAATCGTATTATTGGAATTTAATTATTGGTTTGGATCATTTATGCCTAGATTGTAATTCACCTTAGATTAGAGTAACGTCGGAATTACATCCCGAAAATAAACATGTCGAAGAATAATAAATCAAATCTTTATGAGTAATTTCGGCTTGTAGTTAGGAATATTCGTTTACACAAATTTGTATTAACAAGAAAATATGAAACTCACATGAGTCCAAAATACGAAACCCATATTTCCTAACCCAATTTTCTATTTTCATTTGTTTTAGATTAATTTTTTATTTTCCTTATATTTAAAACCCAAAAATCAAAACAAAATTCGTTTTAGTTAAAGAAAGAAAAATAATTGAATTTAATAGTTACAAGACCGATCCCTGTAGTTCGACACCCTACTTAAACACCGTATTACATTAGTATCGCGGTACCATTTTCAGGTTATTATTTTTAAGCGATCAGCTACACACACACACACACTTCTTTCTCTCTCTAGAAATTGACGGCGACACCCACAATGACGACCACACACCGTCGCCAACCTACCGATTACGCACACGCACACACGTTCTGATCAAATACACACACACAACAAAACACACTGGATGACAAATAGATCACATATACACACACCCACATAGTCGTCGGACGAACGGCAACGATCCCACGACGATCACACATACGATCCACTGTGACAGACCAAAGCACACACACGTATTCATAGCAATTGGACACACACACACCCCCAGAACACACAAACCCATAAGATCGCCGACCATCGAACACTCACAGGCGAACCCATCTCCGATTCTCTCTCTTCTCTATTTTTGTTTCTGATTTGAGAGTTCCCGTCACGATTCTTGCATGGGGTAATTTATATGCAATAATGAAGTGGATAAATTTGATCCTAGCTTGCCACGTTGATCGGATCTCGAATCTTCCTCTCCCTTCTTGGTTCTCCGACTGTCTTCACGGCACACACACGCACAATATGTACATATATATATATATATTATAAAAACTCTTTTGATCAAAATACTCTTTCCTCCCCCAATTTTTTTGAAATCTTCTTTTTAGTCCAATCTTCACCTTTAACATTTTCTTAAATTGCAATTCCAGCCAAAAAAATTTAATTAAACCCAAATTTCAATTTTAATATTCTAAAAATTACCAATTAACCCCTAAAATATTTAAATCAAATAATAAATTATGCCATCCACCCCGTTATTTTTGAAATATTTAAAAATACGACTTAAATAAAAATCAGGGTCTTACATGATCTATCTTTTATTCTATTATCAAGAATAGCAGTTTTTATTGGAAAGTTAATTCCTTCTCTAAAACATGCTTTAAAAACAATTTGTATTCCTCCAACATGTATATAACTAATTTTTTCTTTATCCTTTTCCAGTTTTTCTAGTTGTCTATTGATCATATTTCTACTGATTAATGGGATATTTACCTTTCTTCTAGATTATTCAGTGTTAAGAACGGCTTCAAATTGATAAACTCCATAATAGCAAATATTTTTTCTATTAAATCTATCTGAAAAACTTTTTCAAAATAACTCATTATTTTCTAAAGTTCCAACCTTTTTAAGCAGTCTTTGATCAATAATGGCTTCTGCCTTATAGTCACCTCTATCTTTAGCAGAATCGATAAAGAAATTGGAATTAGTACTCGTACTCAATTCCTAATTCCTCACTAGTCTGCTCAAGGTAGTAAAATTCTTCCTCAATTTCAATATCAGAAATATCATTAGTCTCACTAATATCAGACTCATCTTGTTCAAAGAACATTTTAACTTTAGCATTTTGTTTGTTTTTTATATTAGGACACTCATTAGCATAATGGCCTATCTCATTACATGCCCAACATCGACATGTTTCAGCAGTTTTCCCTTGAGCAGTCTTGACCTCTTGAGGAGGTTTTTTACTGGACTTATTTTTCTTAAAAAATCTTTTAATTTTAAAAGGATTTCTTGATTTAAAGTTTCTTTTAAAAGTCTTCTTTAGTTTATACTTATTTTTCTTGAAGAATTTTTTAGCTTTTCTAGGAAATATATCAGCACATCCAAATTGCTTTGGACCTTCAGAATGATTTTCATAGCAAAGATCAAGTTGATGATTTTTTCTATATAGTTCAGTATTTTTAGCAGCAGCACATCACACTCCTATTTGTCTTTGGGCATAATCCATTCTAGTACCCATAGAATCTTCAGCTTGCCAATTAGGTGTAGATTTATATCCTATCATTAGCTCTCTAGCATATTGAGTAGGCAGTTTACCAAAATACATATCAAGATAGACTTATTTTTCAACCTCATTGAAGTCAGCCTTATGATAATGTTTAGCAAATTCATTAGTGTATACTTCGAAATACCACATATTACAAATTCTCATGTTTATCAAATGATTTATTGCATTAATTCTAGTTTTCCTTTGGGTTTCTTCAGCGCTTTTGTCCTAAAATTGTCCTAAGAATTATTTTCTAATAGCATATTCAAATCTACCTATTAATTTTTTAGCATCACCTTCGTTACAAGTAACATCAAGATCTGCAGTGACTATTCCTGTCCTAATTTTATTTTTCGCATGTATCGAAATATTTATCCCCCAATTCAAACGTTTCCTACGAAAGTCATAGGTATCCATTTAGAAAAGGCATCTTTTGTTATTTCTTCGTTTCCTATCACATTTTTTAATATAGCAACAGTATATAAAGATTTTGCCTATTTTGAAATAACCTTTTCAAGAGCAGTAGTATTTCCCATGTAATTATCTATATTTAGGTAAATTCCATTTTCAAAAATATTTTTTGTCCTTGATTCACTTATCTTTTGTTTAAGCAATTCTTTATTAGCTTCATTAATTCCTTTCCTAAAGTCTTTAAAGGCAGGATTTGTATTAACATTTTCGAGAAATGTTTCAGAAACAGCAATTGTACTGAAGCAAGAGGGTCATTAAGAAAATTACGAGTAGTTCTTTGTGCAGGATTAATAGGATGAGGTGTACTAGCACTAGTTGTAGTTTGTTCAACAGGTTGGGTTGTCTGAGCACTTTGTCCTAAAGTTATTGGGTCAACAGGTTGTCTAACACCACTAGTACCGGTTTTCGTATTCATAAGAACATTTAATTCTTCTATAATTCCTATATCATCATCACTGTCTAAAGAAATAGTTTCATTATCTTCTGTATTTAAAACATAAGCTCTTCTATATGAAGGTATAGGGAATTCTCTAATTCCTACCCTTTCAGGTTTTAGCTTTTCAATCAAAATTTTATTATTGTTTATAGCATTCATAATTTTTCTTGGTTATAAGTGATGATACCAAGTCCTTTCGGCAACTCTATATTTTCTTTAATCTTTTCTATAGACATTTATCAAAAATAATCATCAAATGTGTCATCATCAATTGTATAAACAATTATCTCGTTTTCACAACGGTTAATTTTTGCATAATGACTGTTTAAATTATTTAACAGTATCCATTTTATCTTTTGTTTTAATTCAGGTAACAATCCTGAATTGCTAAGAGCATAATGAGGTAGGCGAATAAACATAAGAGTTTCTCTGACATATACTTTTAACCAGTTTATATAATGATATCCAACGATAGAGGTAGAAGGCATATATACATCACGTATCTTAGGTTATCCTATAATATTAGGTCTTTTATCATACTTTTCACAACAAATGTCTTCGTTATAATCAGTCATTGGCTCCGATATCACTTAGTGGGTCAGAGTAGCCAACAACGAAAAATTCAACTAGCAATTCTCTTTTAATAAAATTAGGCCTCCTATCTGGATCATGATTACCATAAAGTCCAGTGATCAGGCTCTTTATGTAGTAACGAATTTCATATAATAAGTCAAGTTTTCTTGAGTCACTCAATCTCTTTTCTATAAAAGTATTATTAATAATACTATTTTCATGAATAGCATAATCTCTATCCATCAATTTTTGCATTCCTATTATAGCAGAATTTATTTGATCATAAAATTTATATAAATCTTCTTCAAACCCAATAATAAGGTCATCAAAAGCAGGTACAAAATTTTCTAGAAAAATTCGGTCATTCATTTATTGGATTAAAAATATTAGTTCTCATCTTATTTCTCCGGGCTATACAAGAAACATGTATGGGATCATTCACAGAATATTCAGTTCTTATTATATTAGACAAATGTTCTTTTATCATATTTAAGATTTCAATCTTTCTTCTATCACTTTTTCTTTCATTTTCATATTGCCATAGTTCAACAACGCTTGTATTACTTCTCAACATTATTAGTCTTTCATCAATAATCATGGTATAAGCAAATTGTAAAGCACGTATCTTGTCATGAAACCTACAAACGCTTTCAAGTCTTCCTAAATCAATAGCTTCAAACACAGGTATAAATCTTCTAACAAATTCTTGTTCATTCATGATGAGAAATGTTAAAAAATGAGGTTTTAATATAAAAAGACAGAGTACTGATTTGCAAAAAACTATGTTATAAAACATTAAGCTTCGTGATATGTATATCATTTCCTCTCCAAAATTTACCTTATACCTGTAAAGGGTCCACCACGTCTTCTCTTTGAACCAACGATCGTAGCCTCCAAAGGCCGCTTCAGTATTGTAGTGCGAATCCAAGATGCCCAAAAACGCACACACAAATGGCTAATAGGGCTGCAGGACTCTAGGCGCAATACCAAACCTAAATCGCTCTAGGTTCTTATAGAAAACAAAGTATAACTCTCTCAGGTGATATAGGGTAAATACACCAAGAAATTCATAACACATATTTTTGAAGACTCAAATATTTTATTCCATAATTTATTAAAAACTTTCCTCTAAAGAGGAGTTTACGCACACACGTTTATCAAGGGATTAAACAGATAGGTTTTTCTACTTTGTCTAAACCTAGAACATAACGTCCGTTTATATATCCATGGACATGAGATTACATTTCAAAAATGCAAATTAACAAATAAGGTTTTGGTACAACCTTTTACAAATGCAAACAGTAGGTGGTTACATTTTTCAAAAGATGAACAGTAAAAAGGTGAATAGTAGATTCTTGTCAACGCAAATAGAAAAGTACAGTGACCGACAGAGAATAACATGTGGGTCCCTCTATTATTTTCGGAGTTTTGGATAAACAATCCTTATCAGCACTGGTCACGGGTTTCGGGTAAGCAAGCCATCCTGGGATATTTTCCCTCATGAAAAGGAAAAATAGTGGACTCATTATCAATGCGAATTTTGTAAGAAAGTTCGAGATTCTTCAAATATTCTTGAAAGAAGTTCTCATGTAGACATCTCAGCATACTATTTTTAGAACTTGAAGAAGAAGTAGAGATTTCAGCTAATTTTTTCTCTTGAACAACAGGGTGTTGTAGTGGTTTTACGAATGGAACGAATTTTTGAACAAGGGGGCTGGGAACCATAAGGGTTTCCTTTGCCTTCATCATTTGATCAATGTACTAATTTAGTGAACGGATAAGAGTAGCACTTTGCAGATCATTAACAATTTGACTTTTCTGAGTTTTGGAATTCTTAGTATCACCTTTTAAAGCACTGGATGAGACTTCATCCTTTTTAACACTAGAGGCTTCGCCTTCCATGTTTCCATCATTTTTAGCACTGCTGATTTCAAATTTGTAAATCAGTTCTTCAACAGCACTTAAGAAATAGTGTCCTTGCAAACAATACTTCTTAATAGAATCAATAACACTTTTGGGAATCAAAATTGAATCTTTATCAGCTTCCATGGCCTTCCCTCCTCACCTCTAAATATCTAGGTATTCATTGCCCTATGTTATGCTCAACTACCACTTTGAAGCATAATAAAACCTTTTTCCCTCGCGCTCTTCTCTCACACTGGAGGAATCTCACCGTGCACAACTTCAATGGGTCTTTGTACAGGTACCAACTTGAAACATTAGCTCGGATTTTAAAAGAATTGACTGTTGACCACGAGATGCTCAAAGAACTCCGAACTCAGAACCTCCGTTTCAGCAAGAAACGTACCCGTGTACTCTGACTAGACCAATTAGAGGTGTTAACTTTCAAACACCAACAACATTTATCAAATTATATTTTTGATCCTTTAAGGTCAACATTTGTTTCAGCAAATCGAAAATATTGTTAATATTTTTTAATGGAAAATGAGTTGTTTTCGACACGTGTGTCCCCCTACTTGGTTTCGTTTTCAACATATAGTTTCGGCATTCTTATTATAAAAGTCAAAAAAAAAATATAAATCCAAAAAATAGAAAATAGAAAAAGAAGATTGAACTCATGCCCAATTGCGAAATCAGGAAATTTTGGGGGGAAAGGGAGGGGAGAATTTTGTTTGAAAACCAGGATTTCGGGAAAATTTTAAAAATTTAGGGCTTGAAAGTTTAATTATTTAAAACTCTTGAATGTCGAAATTAAGAGAATCCAGTGGCCTACTTCAACTTGGAAATACAATGTTGCGAAGTTTTGCAAAGCATACGGACACGTTTAGTCACATGATCACGGTAAAAATTAAATAATTTGACTTTTTGGGTTTTCTTTTTCTCATGACTAAAAAAAAACATTTCTAAGGGTCAATTCAACTCATACCAAAAGTTAAAAAAATAATAATAATAATAATAAAAAAAAAAATATAAAATTCAAAGTTATTGTTGTTTTATAAGTAGAATCTTATTAGCAAATTCCCCTCAACTTTTTGCAAATCCACTTAATTTTATTTTTTTATAATATTCCACTAAAAAATTTAAAATATCAAAAAATAACTATGTCACTTTTAAAAAAAAAATTAATAAATATATATAAAAAAAAATCGCAAAAACTAACCTTTATTATATTCCACTCATTATTATTTTTTTAATAATATTCTACTAAAAATTTTAAAATTCAAAAAATAAATTTAAATAACATTCCAATTGTAAGCAAAACGTTTCTTGATTGCAAGTCCTACAAAAGTGGTTTGTCTCCCTAGGTTACGTTAATGTAACAAAAGTATACCAACTTTAAAAAACAACAAATAACCTTAATTTTAAAACAACAAAAATTCTTATTAGAAGTTATCCTAATTTTTTCTCTTAGCAATTTCTACTAATTTTTTTTTTTCATAAGAATTCCACCTAATATTTAAATATTTCACTGAATATTAATTTCTTGTTATATTTCACTGTTTTTTTTAATATAAAAATTAAGAATTTAACAACATTCGTTGAAACTCGACTTTACCAATTAAAAAATAATTTTCAATTTATTTTTTCACAAAGCACATGTATTTTTGTGGGGTTTATTGAACTAAAAATATTCGCTTTTTAACTCCTAAATATATTGATGTGCCATATAATGGGGTACTCTAACTCGTAGCATTCTAATTGGTGTGTTTGTGTGTGTATGTATATATATATATGTTTGGAGGTGTTGAAGAAAAAGTTAGGTTCAAATTCTTGAAAAAATAATAAACATGCCTTAGGAAAAAAGAAGAAGTTAAAATACCATCACAAGATTGGAGAAACTAACGATTAAGTTTGGGAAAAAAAATAAACCAAATTTTTAATAAAATTGGTTTCTCTCCGCTTGCACCCGATTTTCAAACGAAGTTGGACTCCTGTTGCAAACTGAATCACAGAGTTCAAGATGCTACGATCTCAATTTATTCCATCTAATGTGAAGTACTTCAAAACCTCCCTTGGGCTTATCAAGGAAAAATCCCACCCCTGAACTCTTCTTGAACAACTGAGAAATAAGTACAAACTCAATTGTAATGTCCCATGCGGCGCATTGGTCTAGTAATTTTTGGACCGAATCCGTGGTCTAAAATTTATATTCAAAGGTATTAGTAGTTGCCCAGATAATATTTTATAAATCATAATCATTGTAATATTTTCAATGGAGATCTCATAATATTGCCCTAATTTTGGCCCAGTTCATCCCTTTGACTGGTAGTGTAGATGACAAGCCATAAGAGGACACAGAGAAACCCATAAGCCAACACAGGGCAACCCATAAGCTGACATAGGGCAACCCATAATCCGACACAGGTAGCTCGGGACCTCTATCTCTCTCCAAATCCTTTACTCCTTTATCAACACCACCACAGTACTATTTTTAGATCAGAGTTGGTTTTGACACCATTTGTAATGTCACATGTGGCCCACTGGCATAGTAACTTTTGAACCAAATTCATGTGGCTTAAAACGCTTAAGTCAATGTATTACTAGTAGCCCATATGGTACTCTATATATAAAATATTTTTTTCTAAAACTTTTGATGTGAGATCTCACATAAATTTTATAACTAATAACCAATATAGAATACATTAAAAAATCGAATAGAATCTCTTAATAATAAGATGTATACAAATGAATAAAGAATGATTTTTCAACTTGGAAACAAAAAGATGAATAATCGAATGAAGAAAATCAATCCTAGAACCTTCAACGTCGGCATTTGGAGGGAAAACCTTTGATAATCAGTACAATAATTATAGATCATATACTTTTGTTGCACCAATCTAAGTTTGTTTCGGCCCCTGGCATCAAGTCCTTGGTTTTGCCATGTCGCTGCCTCTGCATTGAATGAATTCAAACCACAAGACGAACCAAAGGACGTCTTAACGCATACATTGGCATTAAAATTCCTAGAGGAGGCAGTGAAAGGCATTTGGGTCCAGTCGGCCTTGACCTAATAACCTTGTATTGCCCAATCATCTGCGTTCCAAAGACTCGAATATATCCTCATTGGTTGGCTTTTGGGGAACAAAACACACATTGCCTCTTCATTTTGGAATACTCTAATCGAAACGTCATCCACCAAGAAACTGAAAATAAAAAAAATAAAAACAAGGTTAGTTTCAGAATAACATGGGCAAAACACATTTTTACTGATTACTCTGACAAAAAATAGACAAAAATCAGTCAATTGAACCAAAATAATATGAAAAATAAACTTTAAGACAAAAATCACAACAGAGGCCAAAACAAGACTATATCAAACTTTAAAGGCTTAAAGTACGATTTATCCAACTAATAAGTTTTATTTAGTGGTAGAATAAAACGGTTTGAAATTACATGAAAAGATAAATGGACTGTGAGTTTTGAATACTTACATGATTTGTTGAGAGTTCCAAACAATAGAGTAGGTGTGAAATGAAGAGGTTGGGTCAAACCAAAGGTGAAATTGTTGCTCTTTGCCTCGTTTCCCCTGTGCGAATACATTTGTATGGACTGTGTAAGATTTCCTGGAGACGTTTCCCAAAAACTATAAATCAATCTCATCGTGCGCTGATCCTTGCGACGATAATTGTAAAAAATAAACAATATTAGCCGTTGAAAATCATGTGGGATTGTAGAGTGCTGTTAAGATATTTCAACACTAATAATGAATCGACGTAGGACAACAATCTAATATATACATGTTTTAGTCGTTAGCATTGAGTTTAGGAAAAATGTGGTTACGATTCCTGCAGAGTTGCCAGGAACGAGCTTGAGCTAGAGATCGAAGCGGCCGAAGAGATACTCATTCTCGGACTGGAAGCCGGAGCTGGAGAATTTATCCAGAGAGAGAGTCAAAAGTTGGCCACCTTCGAGTATTTTGCCACGATGATCATCCCAAGTGATGTCCACATCATGGTAGAAATAGCTGTCGCGACTGAAAGGGAAGTCCCCATGATGATCAGTAGTAAGAAAAGAAAAACCATAGATGAAGAAGCTCTACAACAATATGTCATTTTTAGAGAGCGAGATTTGTTTGGGTGTGTTAAGATAATTGAGAAGTGAGAGAAGAATCATGAATTGATATTATGAAAAGTGATACACATATAATACAATGATATACACATATTTGCCCCAAAAAGAAACAGTAACCAGTGATCGAACGTTTGTCGGTAGAGTCTCCGGCCCAATCGGCATCAGAATAAGCTTGTAAAACGGGAGCAGACTGAGTTGAGAAATGAAGACCATGAAATAATGTACCCTTGACATACCGAAGAATGTAAAGAACAACCGAGTAATGGGTGGTCCGAGGAGTGGACAAGAACTGGCTAACCTGATGAACGACATAGGCAATGTTAGGGCGAGTGACAATGAGGTATACAAGACTTTGAACCAGTTGGCGATATAGAGTGGCATTTTGAAGAGGTGAACTATCAAGTGGGATAAGTCTAACATTCAGCTCGAGAGGAGTAGTGGTAGTGGTTGAGTTAGTGATCCCAACCTTGGAAAGGAGATCCGAGGAATATTTGGCCTGAGAAAAAAAAATATCCATCAAAACCTAATGAGACTTCAAGACCAAGAAAACAAGTGAGCACACCAAGGTCTTTCATCTCGAATTGGCCACTTAGAAACTTTTTGGGTTTAGAAATGTCGCGTATATCATCTCCAGTGATAAGTATATTGTCCACATACAATAAAAGAAAGATAATATCATTGGCAGTATGGCGAATAAACAGAGCCAAATCATAAGCACTAAGTGTGAACCCAAACTAATGAATAGTAGTACTAAATTTTGCAAATCAAGCACGTGGAGCTTGTTTCAAACCATATAGAGCACGACGAAGACGACAAACTTTATTTCGAGGAGCAGCCAAGTGAAGCTTGTTTCAAACCATATATACTTCCTCAAGAAGATCGCCATTAAGAAATACATTTTTGACAACCATTTGAAAATAAAGTCCATTTTCAAATGGCGACGACGGCAAGTAGTGTATGGACAGATGTTAGCCTCGCCATTGGAGCAAATGTCTCTTCATAGTCAATACTATATTCCTGAGCAAATCCCTTGGCAACAAATCAGGTTTTATATCGTTCAACAGAACCATCAGAAAGCATCTTGATCTTAAACACCCATTTGCACCTAATAGGAGTTTTTCTAGGGGGCAGAGTTACAATATCCCAGGTATGAGTTTTGGCGAGGGCCTAAAGTTCTTCGTCCATTACTTTGTGCCAAAGAGGATTAATACAAGCCTCATTATAGGATTGAGGCTCATGCAGATGAAATATAGTAGAAAAACAATTAAAATTAGAAAGGTAATGTAGAGGATGAGTTACCGTGGTAGAGCGGCGAGGGTGATCTAGGGCGTGGGTGTCAACGGAAGGCTGTACAGGATCATCGACTACAGGAGAAGTCTCAGGCCTGGTTACTGGAGTTGGAAGGGTGAGATCAACTAGTGGTTCTGGAGTGGGTTGAACTGGTGGTTCTGTAATGGACTCAGCATAAGATGCAGGGCTAGGCTCAACTGGTGGTACTGGAGTAGACACAACAGTAAATGGAACTATATCATCTGGAAATAACTCAATAGATGGATCAATAAAGAATCTGGATTTGGTGAGGGTTAACATGTCAAATGACCATAAGGAAGAAAACATTTGATGTTCCCAAAAGACGACATGTCGCGAGATACGAAGAGTTTTAGAATGGGATCCCAGCACTGATACTCTTTATGTTCGATGCCATATCCAAGAAAACAACATAGACAAGCCCTTGATTCCAGTTTGTTATGTTCATGTGGTTTAAGAAGAACAAAATAAGCGCAACCAAAGACTCTGAGTTCAGAGTAACCAGGAGTTTTACTGAAAAAGCATTCAAATGGAGACTGGTTTTGGATTGTAGCGAAAGGGACACGGTTTATTGTGTAGACGACCATAAAGGAAACCTCATCCCAAAAATGCTTAGGACATGATTAAGAAATGAGGAGAGCACAAACTGTATCAAGAATATGTCTATGTTTGCGTTCGGCTCGTCCATTTTGCTAGGATGTACTAGGACACGAGCAATGGGAGAGCGTGTCATTTTTGCAAAACAAGTTAAGAAAAGCACGATCCTTGTATTTCATTGTATTATCTTAGTAAAACACTTTGATATTTCTAGAAAATTGGGTTTGAATCATAGAAAGAAACTCAGAATATGTTTGGAATAGTTCGGATCGATGTTTTATAAGAAACAACCATGTATATCGAGAGTAGTCATCCACAAATATAACAAAGTAATAAAGGTCACCCATCGAGGCATGAGGAAAAGGCCCCCAAATATCAAAATGAACTAGATCAAGGGTGCAAGGGAAATAGACTTACTCTCTTTGAAATGTAGGGCTGATTGTTTGGCAAGTTGGCAATGGATACATTTAAAGGACTCATGTTGAACTGAACCTAACTAACCACTAGAGAGAAGCGATTTGAGTCGGCTAGATAATATGTGGCCTAACCGAGCATGCCAAAGTTGGGATGGTGAGATAGACATATTGGTGGTTGTGGAGATAAGGATGAGGAAGAGGATACTGGCAGTAGTGGTGAGGTTGCATAGGCTGATGAATGGATATTTGGTTGTGGTAATGGTGGAGTTGGAGATGGAAGGTGTAAACTGGTAAGTTCAAATAGGCGTGCAACCTTACAGTCAGTCCCAAGAGTTTCTCCTGTCTGAGGATCCTACACAAGATAACTACTATTAGAAAATATGACTTCAAATCCCAATTCACAAAATTGCCCAACAGACAAGAGATTTAAGGTGAGTTTTGGAATCAAATACGTGTCAGGAATAGAAAGATGGGAAGTAAAAGTCTGACTGGTATATGTAGCAGGTATTTGAGAACCATCAGTAGTATGAATACTGGAGATATTCATCACAGATAGTTTGGTTGAAAAAATATTGGGATCAGATGTCATGTGATTACAACAGGCAGAATCAAATAACCAAGAAGAATTACTTGTAGTAAGTGAGAGAGCAGGGGAAAGATTTATACTAATACCACTTTTGGAGAAACTATAAAGAAGAATGAGGCTAAATCGGTAATAGAAATGGTGACAGTAGACGAGGTAAGGTCTGAACCCTCTTTGGCATTGAAAATGAGCGAAGAACCCATAGACATTGGTGTTGAACCTGGAGAAGCTGTTGTCACGGATAGATTCAGAATTCCAAAATTATCCATGAACTGGTATTAAATCTTCAAGGACCAGGTGAAAATCGAGTGAACAAGTGTAGGAACCACACGGATATAACAGAAATTATATTCTGTGAGTCTCAAATCACAAAATATAGGCCAAAAACAGAATTAGAACGTTGAAAAACCCCAGAAACTGGTCCAAGTTTGAAAAAAACCAGTCTAAAAATTGTCGAACTGGTCCAAAAAAAATTTCACAAACAAACCAATGATATGGCAGAGATTTGATGATTGGACTCCGACGTGGTGATGGTCAACGCTGATCAACGATGACATGGTGGACACATGGCAATAAAATTCTCCAGGGTGTTGACGTGGCGCTTAGGTGGCACTGATGTGGCGCTTAGGTGGCACTGACGTGGCGCTGAGGTGGACATTAATTGGGCTGTTGACTGGATTTAGGGCTGATGTAACACAGCTAGTCTGAACAAGGCGCGTGGATCTAATACGAATAGAGAGCCGACCCTTTACACTACGCGTGAGGGCTCATGTGGTGTCGGAATGGAATTATTTTTGTGTAGTTTGAATCGTCTCATCGAGACAGTTTCGATGGTATATTGTGGGATTGATTTGGAGCCCTGGTTGAGGTTGTAAATCCCAAAATCCGAGACGGCAAAAGGTGGTGGTACTGCAGGCTGTTGACGGCGCGTGAAAGCACATGTGATCTCCAGTGGTGGTAATTTTGGTGGCGTTGTATTCGTCTCTACAAGAGGAAGATGGTGGTGTGATGGTTGTTGATACTGGAGAAATGATGAAACCTACAGTAGCGATGAAAGTCTCAGGAGAATAAAGGTGGTAGCGATGGCGGCGGAAGCTTTAGGGTTGCAAAAATTTTAGAGAGAACAGGTCCAAGAACGACTTGCTCTGATACCATATTATAAGGTTCCAACTTAAAACCATATGATCCTAAGTGGAGTAACTCATTTAATTTATATAGTGACTTGGGAACTCTTAGATGAGCGATGTGGGATAAGAATCAAACACCCGCCCTTGAGTGCAACCCCTGATTTTTCACGAATGATTTGACTACGAAAGAATGATGAGAAATGTGCAATCATCGACTTGCACAAATGATTTGACTACGAAGGAATAAGAGACCCATAACCTTGATTTCGATACGATGTTAAGATAATTGAGAAGTGGGAGAAGAATCATGAATTGATATTATGAAAAGTAATACACATATAATACAACTATATACACATATTTGTAGGGGAAGTGAGGGCTAGGGTTTTTCCCTAATAGGTCACGTAGGTCAATCCCATATAATACATTAACAGGGTGGTATGTTAGCAATTCTCCATCCTTTATATATGTGGTGTTTTTGTGAGCCGTCCTATGTTTACTGGGAAGTAGGAAGCATCCAGGAGAATGAATGCAAATGGGAAATTATTTTTAGGTGGATTTCTGCGTCTTATTTTCATGTTTTCTACTTTGTACCGAGGATACAGCTATCACTTGTTGCATGGAAGAGAATTTTATAATTGGGAAAGTTCTCGTAATGTCTCTAACAACAACAACAACAACAACAACAACAACAACAACAACAAAAAAAAAAAGAGAAGAAAAAGAGGATAATTACATTTTTGGCCCCTATATCATAGAGTGAGTATTTGTGTGGATCTGAGATTTATCAAATTACACATTTGATCTTTAAATTTATATTTATCATCACGATCATTTGTATTTTCATCCGTACAATCATTCGATAAGCATTATTTTCTTAAGTTGATTTGCCCTTTTAAGTTAAAAAATTTCATGGGTAATGTTGATAAATCATCAATATTTGATATGAAATCACAATGGTAGAACATTAATTTCTCAAAATATCAAAAAATCGTCTTACCTTATCTTTGAAAAAACATAAAGATTTTTTTTTTCATGATTTTTTATAAATAAAATAGAACATTCAGACTTAAAATTGGTTGGATTTAATTGGACATAAGATACATGTCTTCGGACGGACGTCTTGGAGTGTCTTACACCTTTCTCGAGTATAACGAACTCCCGAACCCTTCTAAAATGAATATTTAATCGGATTGCATTTTTCAGTGTCAATTTTTTACTTAGGTCATTTTCTAAAATTATTTTCTCAAAGTCCGATGACCAAGCACACCATCTAAACTTAATGACTGGTGACAACTCATTTTTTCAAAAGTTTGACTTAATTTCTTTTATGAGAAAAACAGGCGCA
The DNA here is from genome assembly GCA_016647705.1 of Eucommia ulmoides. Taxonomy (NCBI): domain Eukaryota; kingdom Viridiplantae; phylum Streptophyta; class Magnoliopsida; order Garryales; family Eucommiaceae; genus Eucommia; species Eucommia ulmoides. The sequence goes on from CM028329.1 coordinate 474,153, forward strand.
TAAAAAAAACCCTCTCATTACATGTATTACCAAAAGTGCATTTCAGCCCTTTCATAAAAATCTGGGGGTATCAACATATCCTTCTAATAAACACATTTTTATCATTTCATCACTCTACTAAACCAAAGACATTTTCTCATAATAACGTTTCAAGCTTCTCTTTCTCATTTTCAAGACAAAAAAGTATTAGAAAAATATTAGGAAAAACTATCTTACATTTAATAGAGTGATAAAATGACAAAAATATCTCTATTAGGCCCATGTTAAGTGTCACGGTCTTAGCTTGTCCAGTGCTTGTTCTCGCACATGGCTGCTTGTCCGTGACCATTTTTATTTATTTTATAGACTAGTTTAGCTTAGATTAGCTTAGTTTAGTTTATTTCTTTCATTTCTTGTAGAAAGACACCATTATGACTTCTCAGGCATAATGATGTCTATTGTAGTCACTTGTATTTTTTTCCTTAAAGTACTATGTGGGAGGACATGCTCTTGAAGTCATTCAAGCCTTTCACACCTTGTAGCCTTTGATATTAATACAATTGTTATTGTTATTATAATTGTATTCTTCTTTACATTGCCGGCATGTGTTGTTGTAGGAAAACTCGTTGCTATTGAAACTGCTTCCGCTATTTAAGATCCTCTGATCTTTAGGCTTGCTACTAGGCGATCCCCTAGTTAGCGCCGCACAGTCCATTTTCTAGCCTCAAAAGGCTCGGCCCGTGATAGTTGGTATCAGAGCAACGGACCGATCCGTTGCCTGACCACGTTGGTGAAATACCATGTCGACGAAAGATCGTCTCGACGCGTTTGAACAAAGTGTTTCCCGCATTAACGCTGCTCTAACTCTTTTGCGAAGCCCCAATGCTAATGGGGAGGGAACATCTCAGAACCCCTAAATCGATCACCTGATCGAAAGGATGGGCCTAGTTGTCGCGACATTCGCTGACCATCATGCTCAGATAGAACAATCAGTCCTTGATCTCCGAAACGAGTTGGACGACTTGAAGAACATTGTGTACCGAGCTCTTGCTAGAGACTCCAGGCAACCTACTTCGAGGGTTTGCCTTCCTGAACCTCAATCCTATGGCGGTTCAAGAGACGCCAAGGAGCTTGAAAACTTCCTCTTTGATGTGGAGCAATACTTTCGGGGCACCGGAGTAACCTCCGAGGAAGAAAATGTGACAACAGCTTCCATGTATCTTTGTGTTGATGCTAAATTATGGTGGTGAACCAAATATGCAGACATCCTGGAGGGAAGCTGCACTATCAATACCTGGGAAGACCTTAAAGGTGAACTTAAGGTACAATTCCTTCCGAAAAATGTCGAGTACACGGCTCGACGACGACTAAGAGAGCTGAAACAGACCAGATATATCCGAGACTATGTCAAGAAGTTTATGGCTCTCATGCTGGACATTCGTACAATGTCCCAAGAGGATAAGTTGTTTTGGTTCCTAGATGGCTTGAAAGATTTTGTACGTCAGGAAATACAAAGACAACGTCCTGCTGATTTATCTGCTACCGTTGCTATTGCAGAAAAAGTAACTGATTACTCTCCTGAACCTACCACAAACCATGACAAGAGGAAAGACAAGAATGTCTCCCATTATGATAGAAGTGAAGGTCAATCATCTCGGGGAAGCCCACCAAGACGTTGGAGCAACCCCAACTCAAATTCTAATTCAAGGAGTCTTCCAAGGAGTTCGCGCCGAGGTCAGCACTCAAGATCTGGCCATTCGTTCAACAACTCAAGGGCATCACTGGGTTCGGCAAACCAGAAGCCTCACTGGGGCAGACAGGCCCATAAAAATCCAACTCCTTGCATTTTGTGCAACATCATGATGTATCCGATTGTCCACATAAACATGCTTTGTCCGCGCTGCAAGCATCGATTCAGGAAGAAAAGGAACGTCGGGGAAAATATATTGTAGAGCAGGAGGAGGAAACTTCAGAAGAGTCTAATGCTCATCAAATGAGTACAATTCATTTGTTGAATGCCATGAAGTGACAGCCGGTCGCAAAGAAGAAGGTCATGAAGAAGAACCTCATGTTCGTGGACCTTCGAATTAATGGGCGGAATTCTTGTGCTTTAGTTGACGCTGGTACTACACACAATTTTATGTCCAATAAGGAAGCTAATCAGTTGGGCCTACGTGTCGAAAAACACTCAGGGAGATTGAAGGCCGTGAATTCTGAAGCGAGTCCCGTGATTGGAGTTGCCAACACGGTACACACGAAGATTGCTCCGTGGGATGGGTTCCTCAACTTCCCCATTGCTTCCATGGATGATTTTCAAGTGATATTGGGGATGGAATTCTTTATGGACACTAAGGCGGTCCCAATACCTTATACAGATTCGCTTTGTATGATAGGAGATCGATCATGTGTCATTCCTACAACGCAATATTCAATTGAAGACAGATCCGTTTCAGCTCTGCAGCTTGAGATGGAGGAATATCAAGACGACCTTCTAGTGCTTAGTGGGGGAGAAACTAACCCACAAATGCCACCTTTGATTCCAGCAAAAGGGTTGTTTGACTATGTTCGAATTACTTCTCCAAGAGAAATTCAAGAGGAATTTCCCCCTCATCCGGATGGGGAAAAATCTACAGATATCAAGTTCCCATTGGGCCAATCCGCTTTCATGCTAGCCAACAGTGCGAAGACCCACTTGCTTTCGGTGGGATCACATCCAAAAAGACAGAATTACCGACTTTGTGTACCGAGGGTCGAAAATTCGGGGAACAAAGGTACAACAGTTGTAGTGGTAGATAAAGCATTGAGTTCTACAGCCTTATAACCAGCACTTCAATTCCAATATTCCAAGGATACTGCCACACAGGTTCTCAAGCATGATACTCAGTTGTGGAACGTTCCGAGGGGTATTGATTCGTGCTTCAATCTACACAAGTGCTTTGATGTCAACTTGGGATCTAGTGAGATTGTCGCAGACCAGCCACTGTATCCTCATTCAGTGGATAAGATCTACAAAGCCAACATATCTGGAAGACAGCAGAAAATGTTACAACCGCAAACCAAATCAGAAGCAGTATTAGAAGAAGTCTACGAGGACGTCGACAGCTCATGTGGGGGAGAATGTCACGGTCTTAGCTTGTCCAGTGCTTGTTCCCGCACATGGCCGCTTGTCTGTGACCCTTTTCATTTGTCTTCTAGACTAATTTAGCTTAGATTAGCTTAGTTTAGTTTATTTCTTTCATTTCTTGTAGAAAGACACCATTATAACTCATCGGGCATAATGATGTCTATTGTGGTCACTTGTATTTTTTTCCTTAAAGTACTATGTGGGAGGACATACTCTTAAAGTCATTCAAACATTTCACACCTTGTAACCTTTGATATTAATACAATTGTTGTTGTTATTGGAATTGTATTCTTCTTTACATTGTCGGCATGTGTTGTTGTAGGGAAACTCGTTGCTATTGAAACCGTTTCCGCTATTTAAGATCCTCTGATCTTCAGGTTTGCTACTAGGCGATCCCCTAGTTAGCGCCGCACGGTCCACTTTCTAGTCTCAAAAGGCTCGGCCCGTGACACTAAGCACAGTCTATTTCTTATCCAAAATTATTAATATTTTTTTTAATTTTTGTTGGATTGAAATAAATATAAAACATGATGAACCAAATGTAAAATTTGACAAAACCAGAACTCATGGTCTACAAAAACATTCACCCTATGTGTTGATGTAACAGAACTTCTTTACTAACAGTTATACTAAATTTTTCTCTCATCCATTTTTACTAAAAAACATATTCTTCATAAATTCAACATAATATTTAAACATTTCACTGAACATTAACTTTCAGTTATATTCTTTTTATACAAATATCAAAATTAACAAAGTAACAACATTTTATTCAAACTCAACTTTACCAATTAAAAACTAATTTTGAATTAAAGTTTCACAGATGCACATCTTTTTTTGTAGGCTTAGAGTTGGTGTTAATTGAACTGAAAAGTTATGCTTTTAACTCCTAAATCTATTGAAGCGATATATTAATTTTCAGTTATATTTCACTGTTTTGTTTTTTTAATTTTTTTTATAAATATCAAAATTAACAATCTAACAAAGTATATTTTTGTGGGCTTAGAGTTGGTGTTAATTGAGGCTTTTAACTCTTAAATCTTTTGAAATGCATATAAAGGGGTGATGTTGTTTTTGGATTTCACTAATAATAGTCCATATGGTACTTTATATATCAGATAATTTTTTCTTATACTTTCTATATGGAATCTCACATAAACTTTGCCAATAATAACCAATATAGTATATATTAACAAATCAAATTGAATCTCTTTTATTAAGATGTATACAAACGAATAAAGAATGATCTTACAACTTTTGGAAACAAAAAGTGAAATAATTGAATGAAGAAAATCAATCCTCCAACCATCAACGTCGGCATTCGGAGGGAAAACCTTGGGGAAACCTTTGATAATCAGTACAATAGTTATAGATCATGTACTTTTGTTGCACCCATCTAAGCCTGTTTCGGCCCTTAGCATCAAGTCCTTGGTTCTGCCATGTCGCTGCCTCTGCATTGAATGAATTATTACAAGATGAACTAGAGGATGTCTTAATGCACGCATTGGCATTAAAATTCCGGTAGGAGGCTGTGAAAGGAGCTTGGGTCCAGTCAGCCTTGACCCGACCACCTTGTGTTGCCCAATCATCTGCGTTCCAAAGACTCGAATATATCCTCATTGGTTGGCTTTTGGGGAATGGAACGCCCATCCCCTCGTCATTGTTGAATACTCTAATCGGAATGTCATCCACTAAAAAACTGAAAAACAAATAGAAAATAAGGTTAGTTTAGAACAATATGGCTAAAACACACTTTCACCCATTACTCCGACCAAAAATATTTAACCAATTAAACCAAATTAGTCATATTAATTTTAGGGCATAAATTACAAGGGGGGGCGGGCAAAACGAGATCGTATCAAACTAATAAGTTTTATATAGAGGTGGAATTAAATGGTTTGAAATTTCGTGAAGAGATAAAAGGATTATGGGTTTTGAATACTTACATGATTCGTTGTGAATTCCAAACAATGGAGTAGGTGTGGAATGAAGAGGTCGGGTCAAACCAGAGGTGAAACTGTTGCTCTTTCCCTCCTTTCCCCTGTGCAAATACATTTGTATGGACTGTGTATGGTTGCCCAGAGACATTTCCCAAGAACTCAAAATCAATCTCATCGTGTGTTGATCCTTGAGACGATAACTGTAAAAAGGAAACAGTATTAGCTGTTGAAAATTCTATGGAATTGTGGAGTGTTGTTAAGATATTTCAACACTATTAGTGAATCGATGTAGGACAACAATCTAATATGGACGATATTTTATTCATTAGCGTTTAGTTTGGGACTTACGTAAAATGTGGTTACGCTTCCTGCAGAGTTGCCAGGAACGAGCTTGAGTTGGAGATCAAAGCGGCCTAAGAGATACTCGTTCTTGGACTGGAAGCCGGAGCCGGAGAATTGGTCAAGAGAGAGAGTCAGAAGTTGGCCGCCTTCGAGTATTTTGCCGCGTTGATCGCCCCAAGTGATGTCCACATCTTCGTAGAAATTGGCTGCCGCAACTGAAAGGGAGAGAAGAACCATAGCTAAAGAAGCTCTGCAACAGTGAGCCATTTTTAGAGAGAGAGAGTGTGTTTTTGTTGTATTGTATGTTTGAAAGTGATCTGACTACTCCATCCTTTATATAGGTGGTGTTTTGTGAGCCGTCACGCGTTTACTAGGAAGCATCCAGGAGAGAATGAATGCAAATGGGAAATTGTTTTAGTCGGCGAGGAATAGGATACAGCTATCTTTTGTTCATGCTTTCTACTTTGTGGCGAGGATACAGCTATCACTTGGCGAATGGAGAATTTTATAATTGGGAAAGTTCTCGTCATGTCTAAAACTGGGCTAATTATTATTATTATTTTATTTTATGTTTTTGGATGATGATGGTTGAATAAATATTTTAGATGAAAATTTTAATTGTGTAATTTTATAATTATTTTAATATATAAATATTTATATACAAAATTTTGAAATTATTAAATTTAATAATAAAAAATATACTTAATAATATATTTTTATTTTAGTAATTTAATAATATAATTTTTATTTTAATAATTTATATAATGTATTTTTTATTTAATAATTTAATAATATAATTTTTATTTTATTAATTTATTAGTATAATTTTTATTTTAGTAATTTAATTATATAATTTTAACAACAAAATTTTTTATATATTTTAAAATTTTAGTAATATCATTTTATTTATATTATTTTCATATCTATTTTAATAATATCATTTTAGTAATATCATTTAAGTAAATATTATTTTAAGTGTACTATTTTTATAACTATTTTAATAATATAATTTATTTTTATTTTTTTTCGAAAACAAACTTTTTATTAAAGAATTGGAAAAATTACAACCTTATGCGGGGAAGACTCTCTTGATCTTCACGAACATAAGAAATTACGTCGTGAGGAAAGGGACCGCCTAAAGGAAATAACAAAGGGTTAGACGAAACAAGGTTCGCAAGCCTATCAGCAACAAAATTACATTCTCGATGAACATGAGATCTGAATGCCAAATGATAGAATCCAAAATCGAATTGTGTTCTAAAAATGAGCAATCGACCAGATTGGGCTATCCTTCTTGATAGAGTGAACCAACGCTAGCGAATCGCTTTCCACCAGTAAAAGAAGCTGGCCCAAATGCAAAGCTTCCTGAATCCCCAAAAACAACTCGTGGAACTCAGTTAGGAAACTTGAACTAACAGTAAGGGGAGAGAAAAAAGCCCAACTAACAGCTCCATTACTGTCTCAAACAATACCACCACAAGAAGACGTCATGGTCTCTCTCTTCAAAGCACTGTCCACATTAAGTTTGAAACTCCCCTCGAGCAGACGGGTCCAACAACAAGTCAGCGGCCGACGACGAATAACCTACTTAATCGGACAACCCAACAGAACCAGAGACTAAATCCCAAAAGATGATGAAACCGACTTAGATTTAATCAAAGGGCTTAGCGCTTGAACCCAGTTCCTAACTTTGAGAATAATCCATTTATCAGACATGGAAATATTGTCATGGAGAGCACGATTTCGATTTAACCATATCTCCCAACAAATCAGCGATGGGATCAACGCCCCTAATTTATGAAACTAAGAACTCCTTTTTAGTTTACTCCACCACAACTTAATACGGTGTATTAAAGGTTGAGGAATTAAAGGAATATTAAAAAAAGAGCTAAAATACCGCCAAACCTTTGAAACAACCTCATTTTCCAAAAAAAGATGTTGGATATTTTCAGTGGATCGAAAGAAACAATATCGACAACCCGATACCAAAAACACTCCCATTTTTTGGACGATATCATCAACTGCAAGTTTGTTCTTCATAAGTCGTCATATGAAAATCTTAATCTTCAAAGGAAATCGCATACTCCAAAGATTAGAATAAAGATCAATCGGGATTACCTTATTGCTAATAGCCCTCCAAGCAGATTTAATGGAAAATACACCATTATCGCTAGGAAGCCAAATGAGATAATCGGATTCCGATGACAAAACTGGGAGAGAGCCCTCCAAGAAGTCTTGAGCATCATCTTCTAGATCTGGAGAGATCCATTCCTTATCCTGTAAGCAAATTTTGACAGAAGACAACGAGTTGATGAAATGGAGATCATTAGTTAGGATACCAAGGCCCCAATCATCATGCCAAAAACTAGTTAGCTCGACATTGTCAACTTTCCATCTCGATAAATGCATAAAAGTATTTTTCGCCGACAATATATCTTTTCAAATTTTAGAACTTCCAATATGATTTGTCCACAGAGATAACTGGAGATTATTAGTGTATTTGGAGCACAAAAAATCACACCAGAGAGAATTCTCTTTCAGTAGAGAACAAATCCATTTGAGAAAAACCACCAGCTTCATATCCTTTAGATTACGAAGACCAAGACCGCCGGAAAAGGTATCTTGACAGATTTTAAAAAAAATAGCAATAAATCCTGAGCTAAAACCATATCGATTAAGCACCTCAATTAAAAAGTTTCACTCGATTTGGTCATAAGCTTTAACCATATCGAGTTTGAGCATAACATTACGTCCACGAATATCCTTGCCCAAATCTTTGACAAACTCTTGGGCTAGCCCAATAGCTTCGGCTATAGACTTACCTTTCACAAAACCATGTTGTTGAACTGAAATCAACTTGGACAAAAGAGATGCCAGCCTGGTCGCTAACGCCTTAGAAAAGATTTTATAACAAATATTACATAAACTGATCAAACGAAAATCTTTTAGAGAAGAAGGTTGAGACTTCTTCGGAATAAGGACCAGTAAAGTACTAGAGAGAGCAGTAGGAAAGGGATTTCCTTTAAGAAAATAATTAGTAGCTTCTTTACCCACAATATCCCAAAAAGATTGGAAAAAACTTGAAGAGAGAAAATCCATACCTGGAGCACCGTCAATAGGGATGAACCAAAGGGCATCTTTGATTTCCTCCAACGAGAAAGGAGCCAATAACATAGCATTATCCATATCCGTAACAATGCAAGGGATGGAATCAAAGACAGTGTCAGAAAAGGACACCTGGGCAGTCAAGTATAAATCTTTGAAAAACTCAATAGCAACTTCATGAAACATATTGGAATTAGCCAAGCTACTTCCATCTTCATGGTGAATAAAAGACAAACACAGAGGAGAGTTACGCATTTTAACGGACGTATGAAAGAATTTAGAATTACTATCTCCCTCTGCTAACCAATGTTCTCGAGATTTTTGTTTCCAATAGATTTCCTCTTTCTTAATAAGATTATTATATTTTGTAGTAGCTTGGTCAAATAAGTCCGAAACACTTTGAGACCAGTTGGTTTGGAGCATAGAATCATAAGCTTCTACCCTATCCTTCCAAGAATTTAACTCAACAAAAACGTTCCCAAAAGTTTGAGCATTCCAAACTTTAAGAGCCACCCTCGTCGATTTAATGTTAAGACTTAAATAAACCAAAGGATTTTGATGAGAAGCCTTCCAAGCTAATTTAACCACATCAAGAAATCCCTCATGCAATGTCCACATCCGTTAAAACCGAAAGAGCTTCGGACTATTATATGAAAAGAAGGAAGAGTGTAGAATCAACGGGCAATGGTCTGAATTAATACGTTCCAAATGCTCAACCCGGCCATCGAAAGAATTACAAATCGTAGGTGATATCAAGATTCTATCCAACCGAGAATATTGTCGAGATAACCCTTAACGATTGTTACAAAAAGTAAAAGTTGACCCCGTGAACGGGAGGTCGACCAGCTCGACTAAATTAATACATGTATTAAACTCTTGCATGGCACTCCAAGAAGGGGTTAAACGACCCAACTTCTCGGACATACTACGAACAACATTAAATCTCCCCCCTCCCCCCTCTCCCCAAATTATCGGAATAGAGACCAAGGTAGTTGTAATTAGAAGATTCTCCCAAAGAAGTCTACGTTCGAACTGAGAACAAATAGCATAAACCACCACAATCAAAAGCTCCAGATTTAACCAAGATAACTTACAAGCAATAAATTGACGATGCGTACGAACAATTTGGACTTCTAGGTTATTCTTCCATAAAACCCAAATTTTGCCCGACTCACCTTGATTAGAGACTGCGTTATGGAACTTGATAGCTTTGTTTACTCTCCCCATGTTAGAATCGTCAATCCATGGATTAATAACTCCAGCAAAGAAAACTTTCGAAGACTTCACAATTCATTTTAATCTACCAAAGGTGCTCGGGTTTCCGATACCCCTACAGTTCCAAAACAGAATGGAATCAGACATTAAACTTCACTTGATGATGTGTTACCATTCCCGAAGTCCTAGAGATACTTCTAATCGACTCTGGAACCTTCACTTTTTTGTTTTTCCTTCGAACTAGCTGAAAACCATCTGTTTCGGCGCTTGTCGTATCAGTTGCATATCCCGCTGCTCCATTATCCTTAGCCAAAGAATCACCGTGTTCCGAATGAGAATCCCTACTGACAACGGTGTTTACTCCTCCCTCATCCGCAAATGGGATATAGAGAATTTGAATTAGATCACTTTCCACATCATTCGGTAGATTATCTTTCTGACCTGAAGTCAACTGGACTGTAACATCCAGAACTGCTGAAGGTTTAATGACGACCTGATCTTTAGCTGCCAGAGTTGCTGTTGCGTTGACCTTATCTACTAGATTCTGGTCAGAAAGTGGGGGGCCCTCCTTCTCTGTAACACCACTCTCATGAACAGGGTTCTAATTGACATCGGAATAATCATAAGTAAGGGCTTGAACAGAAGAAACCTCCTTAGAAACCGAAGAGTTCGGAATCATGGTCTGTTGGGTTTTCCGCAAAGCTCGGTTATGTCTTTTCTTTTTAGCTTTTGGACATTATTTTACCTATATCCATTTCATTACCTTGCTCTACTGTCTTCGTCAACAATTCCGAATTTTTCCGACGGCATATTTCCAAAGAACGACCCTGAATATTGCAAAAGGAACAAAAGGATGGGAGACGTTGGTAAACGACTTCCTGAGAGAATCCATCTTGTTTACTAATCCAAATCTTAGGCGGTAAAGGCTTTGAGAGATCGACCTCAACACAAACTCTAGTGGAATTCAATCTCGTTAAGGTTAAAGTGGTGGAATCAATAGTAACGACCTTACCAATCATGCTTGCGATAGCTTTAAGAATTTTTGGAACAAAATAGTTAATTGGCAATTTTGGGAATTGAATCCAAATTGGAAGAATTGAGGCATCGGTTTTCGAATTAAATGCTTTATTCCAACGAAACATTTTATAGTAGAAATCCTTGATGATGTTTACCTCGCGGGATAGAACCTTGAGCATATCATTATCGTTGAAGAAGCGAAGAAGAAGCGTTTTTGAATCAATTGGACCGATGGTGTACTGATTGGAAAGGTTCCAGTTCCTAATCTCAGTCTGAATTTCTTCCAGTACAGGGCAGCCAAACTAAAACTTGAGAACCACAACATTATCAAACAAAACTTCTGATTGGGTCAATGTTGCTGTAGAGAAAAAAAACGGCTGGCATCTCATCTTTTGTGTAGGTACGTGAATCCACCTTGATAGATGGAAGGCGCACTGTGCTCTGAAGAGTTGCTACATAGGATCGGATGAAGCCTGTAGTCCAAGAAGACTGTGGAATCACCTTCGAAGCGTATGATATGGTAGGAATCCCCAGTGGTGAGGAAACGACGAAACACTCACCGCAAATCATAAGCACCGCAAATCAAAATCAGTGAAACTTCGCCTCAAATCACCACAAGCAATGAGAACAGAGCACCAGATCTAAAAACAGAGCAACCAATCTGAAAACGCCACTATCGCCAGGGTGAAATCGCGAAAGTCGCCGGAGAATAAGTCTGACTACGTTGCCGACGTATAGACCGGCCAGTTCAGCGCCGCAATTCCTAATTCTCGCATGTAATTGACTGCAAAAACGAAGTTTAACTTCACGGATGAATAGCCGATCAGCACCGCCAAACTATCGCAAGAACTAGTCAGAGAGATTCACCAGTGAATAGAGACCGAGAAGAAGAAGTCATCGGAGGACTAGGCCGTCCAGATAAACGGTGGCGCTTTGCTAGGGTTTTCTCTTCGTCTTAATTAGGAATAATTTGCAAATAGTAATTTTTTATCGTCCATAATATAATTTTTAGTAGGGGATTTTATTATTTAGTCTTCCATAGAAACCCTATTGAGGAATCACACCTCTACTAACTATAATTAAGTTTTCAGTCTCCCAAGAATCTTTAGGAAAATGTCCCTGCATTTTGACCACTCTGTTTACTCATATTTACAAATTTGTCATTTTGTCCTATACAATAAGACAATATTGAACAATAGTGTATTAATGTTAACGTAAAACTGTTTAAGTAATACACTTTTCCTATATTACAAAATTATATTTTGAATTTCATGTCAACGTTATTTCATTCATTTTTTTATTTTTATTTTTTTTTGTGTGTGTGTGTATGTTTGCACGTTAACACATTTTCGCCATTTGTTTGTGTATGTTATGTTAACATATCTTATTTATTGAAATTTTTTGTAAGTTAATATTAACATGAACGTACCATATAACGTTAATGCATTTCACTATCGTATGTGATTTTTATTTTTATTTTTTAAAGCTAGGTGTACGTTAATTTTAATGCACTTTTTTTGGCTTCTATGTGTTAACTTCAACGCATTTTCATATTCTTTTAGCGTTAACATATCTTTATTGTTTGGAATTTTATATATTAACGTCCTGCCATGTATTATTTTGTCATTTTTAAGCTAAATGTGTATCTGAGTCGTATTTGCGTTAACGTTAATGCATATTTTTTTTAGTCTCTTCTGTGTTAACGTTAACACATTCATATTATCTAGAAAAACATATGTGAAAAAAAAAAAAAAACACTAAAATGTTAACGCAAAAATGAACGCCCCATCCACTCAACCACCATCGAGCCAAATCAATCTATATTTCAACACAATCAAAAAAATATTTTCCAATTCAAATCTGAAAAATTCCTAAGAAAAAATCAAGAACAACCAAATAGACCTTAAGAAATTTTTCAATTCAGATCTGAATGTGTGTTTGAGTCGCATTTGCGTTAACATTAATGTATATTTTGGGGGTCTCTTATATGTTAACGTTAACACATTCATGAATACCCCATCCACCTCTACCACCATTGAGCAAAATCAATCTATAATTTCAACACAATAAAAAAAACATTAAACAAATTATAAAATAAGCGGCACAAAATGAACGAGATCTGAACGCCACAACAAAATCCAATTCAAATTTGAAAATTTTCCAATTCAAATCTCACAATTTTCTAAGAAAAAATCAAGAACAACCAAACAAATTCTAAGAAAAAATCAACAACGTAGAGATACGGCGGTTTTCGCCACGAAAGAAGGACGAACCAAATCAACAGCACTTCGTTAACCACGAATTCGAAATCGCGATGAACAGCCGCGATTTCGCCATTTGACAAATAAATTGGCTTAAAAATCAAAAAATTATAAGTTAGGGTTTTCAGTACCAATTCAAACACCCAAACAAGAACAACAGAAAATCAAAAATCGGGAAAACCCAAATCTAGGTTTCCTGATTTGGAAATACATATCTCTATCGTGAACAAGAAGGAGATAAATCAGATCGTGAATAAGAAGGAGATAGAGAGAGAAACCATAAGAGAAATGAAACCCAAATCGAAGCCGTAATCATCGGCAATGAGGACCTCCTGATGTCAACGAAGCTGTAATCAAAGCCGTAAGACCCGTCTTTGGTGGAATCGAAGCCTTCGTCGGCGTCAAAGAAAGTGATGCTTTCTCTATCGTCGTCGTCCGAAATAGAGGAGCGGAGGAGGTCTAGATCCATTTCAGATTCAGAAATCCATATCTGAGAGAGATAGAGAGAGAGAGAGAGAGAGAAACCATGGGTAGCGCCAATGGCGTTTTCTTGGTCAGTTCTACGATTGCTACTGATAGCATCAATGGCGTTTTCTGGGTTGCCGTCGCCGTTCTTCCAGTCGCCATTTTTGTCGCCGTAAGGAAGAGAGAATAGTGAGAAGGACAACCGCCATTGAAAGAAGCGACTAGTCGTTGCTCGGACCAGTGAAGAGGAAGGACCAGAGAGACCATAGAGTGAGAGAGAGCGAAGAAAAAGGAACAGTGAGGAGGAAGAGCATGAGATAAAAAGAAAATTGCCGCCGCTCAACTAGGGTTTTTAGAGAGAGACTCTCTCTCTCATCAAATTTGAAATTAATTTGTGAGTGAGATTGTGGAGTAGTCAGGGATAAAAGAGTTAACGTTAACATAAAATAAGAGAGAAAATGGTGTATTTGTCTTTTTATGATTTTTTTTATCTATCAAAGACTAAATACTTAATTGGTTGTACTGTGTGATCTAAATTATGAGTGAACAGTTACAAATATCTTTTTCTAAATAATCTCTTAAATAAGGACTATAAAATAAAAAGCTCTTTCGAGTAATATCATCTTAATTAAATATATTGGAAAAAGTGAAATCTCCTTTTTGGAGAGATTTGGAAATAACACTTGCTTCAAAGGAATTTGGAAATCCTATCTTTCTCCTTTGAAATTCCATTTTACAAATTCAATGGATTTTACAAAGCCCTTATATTAGCACCAAAACAAAGGATTTTATAAAAAGAATTTGTGAAATTCATTTTCAAAGTAAAATCGCTCCTTAAATTATCTCACTGAAACACAACCTTAGACATTTTCTCATAACAAAATTTCAAGCTTATTTCTCTCCCATTTTTCAAACGAATCACTTTTAGAAAAATGTTAGAAAAAACTCTCTTAGATTTAATATGGTAATAAAAATAAATAAAAAATAAAAATTATCTCTATTAGAAGAGCACGTTGTCACGGACTGCATATTTACAAGGCGGTCTGAAGGAATAAACTTGTTGGCTGGAAGGTTGTAGCACAAATACGCGCTCCTAGCCAGGGTGGGTGTTAACATAAGTAGGTGTTCATTTGAAGTCAAGGTATACCGACTCGGTTAAGCTTGGAGATTATGTCGTTGGTCAAGGATCTGACAAAAGAAGAGGGGTTTGGCCTCCCCTACACAAACTGGTCAGAAGTTGGAGCCGATTTCCTAATGAACCCAATATATGGCGAAATCAGTCAGCATCGTACAAAGAAAGCAGGCTTGCCCCGCACAAGCGAATATGTTAGGACGCATCATGGACAAATGCCACTGCGAAAATGTGAGCTGGTGACAACGTGCTGAGTGTGATATATTTTTCATCCAAAATCATTAACAATATTTTTAATTTTTGTGAGATTAAAATAAACATAAAACTTAATGGACCAAATATACAATTTGACAAACCTCAGTTCAGATAAACATCCGCCCATACATAAAAAATTTCCTAAAAAAATTGGACTAATCTTTTTGTCCATACACTTTTCCATTTTTTAACTTATATAATTTTTGAGTTCTCACTTGTTTAGTTATATGATTTGGATAAAAAATAGGGGCAGTTACCAAAAAGTCATCATATGAGAACAAAATTACCAAATACACATTTTTTAAAAACATGTTACAAAATAGTCATTTTGTCTTTTGGTGACGATTTTACCCCTCGTGTTATATTCAACACAAGGGTCGTGTTATAATCAACACAATCTCAGATCGTATTACATTCAACACAATCACAAATCATGTTATATTCAACACGAGATCGTGTTGAATATAACACAATCACACAATCACAAATCATGTTATAACACAAGGTCGTGTTACATTCTAATTTTTTTATCATTCAACACAATCTTAAATCGTGTTATATTCAACAAGATCTCGTGTTGAATATAACACGAGGTCGTGTTACATTCTAATTTTTTCATTCAAATTAATAATTATTCTATCCTACATTCATATTGATATTTAACACAATCTCATATTATATTCAACACGGTCTCATGTTGAAATATAACACGAGATTGTGTTATATACCACTTTCACCGTTGTATTCAACACAAAATCGTTTTATATTCTAATTTTTTTCATTCAAATTGATAATTTCTCCCTCCTACATTCATATGTTTGATTTTTACCAATAAAAAATAAATCAATCCAACCAAATGAACCCTAAATTCCATTCAAATCAACCAAATCAATCTAAACAAATAAACCAAATCACTACAAATCCTAGATGGTTTTATTTTCCCAGTGTTCATAAATACAATACCATTCTATTTCAAAGAAAGAGGGATTCACAATCAACCATCAAAGTCCAACTCTTGATGCGATTTCACCTGAAATTAAATTATTATCATAATAATACTTCAAAGAATCGATAGGGAAAATGAATTTTCTTGGGTGAAATTTGCAATTCCAGATCTGATATTTCAGATCTAGAAGTCGAGAAGGTGAAATTTTGCCAACGGTATTCGCTATAGGGTTTCACCATCATCCAAATGCCTATCGTCTATGTTTCGCGATTTCTATTTGTTCAGAAAGAAGGTAAAACTGAGAAAACCCTCCCATTTGTGTATAGTCTTCGTTGCCTCCCTTGTTCCCGTCGTCTGTTGTCCTCCCTGCTTCCCATCTCTTGTGTCGCTCGTCACCACTTCATCATCGTTGCAGTCGCAATTTGTCGCCATCACAAGTTATGGCTTCGTGGTCGTCATCGCTTTGATAAATGAATTGCTACAAAACAAACCCTCGAAATAAAGCGAGGTAAGAGATGAAATTGCAGACCTTTGGAGAATCGATTAACGACAGTAGAGGAAGATTCAAAAGGAGGATTCACGAATCGCGGTCGTTTTCGTCAATTTTGACGAAGAAACCAGCAGATCTAAGCCCGAAAGTTGTTGGCACCCACCGGAGCAATTTCGATGCTGAGCGGCGTCAGAGAAATGGTGGTTTTTGGATCTGACTCCATTGATGTCGAGGCCTATGTGGTTGTCATCAAGATTGAAGTCCTGTTTGAAGGTATCGAGCTCAATCGCCATCGGTGTTCCACACCATAGTTGCGATGGTTGTTGCAGAGGGAGAAAGAGAGGGAGAGGAAGATGGAGAAACTGGTTGCGTGAGGGTGATGAAATATAAAGAAGGATAAAATGGGTAAATCAAAATAAATAGGACTTTTTGGTGCATATTAGCGTTTTTTTTAGGATCATTGTGTGCAAAAAAAAATATGTGGGGCCATATGGTAGATTTTGTGTTTTATGTGAATGTTTCGGTATTTTTTCCTAAAAAATAAATAGATTGACTTTTTCTAAGGGTTTTTTTCCGGGATTCCAAAAAAAAATTCTAAAGATCAACCAATTCCAATTGATACCCAAAAAAAAAAAAAAAAAAAAAATGCACCTCGATGGGCCAAATCATTCTGAAGTGTTTTTATGTAGAATCTTGGTAGCAATTTTCACTCAACTTTTTGAAAATCCATTTGTTTTTTTATTAACATTCCCCTGAAAATTTAAAAATATTGAAAAGGGACCCTTACCACCAACTTCTAAATTGGTGCAAAAACTACTAATTGAACTCGATTGATTTTTTTATATTTTTTTTTTCACCGATTACTCCTACTGGCATTTCCTAGACTAATCCACCCCTATTAATAAATTGTTATCTTCCATATACGTTGTCACTTGTCTTTCCTGAAAACGTGGAACAAAATATGGTAATAAATTATCAATGAAATTAAAAATGAATCATGATGTTCAAAAAGAAATATTAATTTTTTTATTTTTTTTAGTTCTAAATTAGGATGCATGTGAATGTTATATATAATATTAGCTGTGATGTTAATGTTATATATAATATCATTACAATATGCGAGCCTCGTGAGTGTTGAATATAACATTCAATACAATAGAAATGATATTAAATTAATATTGATTGTAGTACAAATTATATGAACGTGTCAAATATAATATGATTTACTGATAATTATGATTTGAATGTTGACTGTAACTCTCAACTATTTTTTTTATAATGTATAAGACCATGTTAAATGTAACATGAATGTGAAAACTAAAAATTCTGAAAATATCATATTGAATGTAATATGAATATATGAATCTGAAACTAATGAAAAAAACTAGTGAACGTGATATCATTTTGAAGATCTTATTCAAAAGAATCAGAATATATAATTAGATCATTAAAAAAAATACTTACTCTCACGCTGGAGGTTCTTCGCTGGGATCTACCCCTGGTGTTAAGAATTTATGCAGGAACTCTCGGAGGCAACAAAACGAAGGCTAGCAAGGGCAGTATTGTGCTACCATTTTTTTACCACATCAATTCTAATTTTTGTTGTGAAACTGTTAATATGGAAAATTTCAATCATACGAATCTCGCAAGTGCAAATTTGTTTAGTAATTGCATTTTTTAAATTGAGACTGGATGATACGAAAAATTTGTACACTGTGATTGTTTGACTTTATTTTCAAATAATTAGAATTAATTGATAATTTCATATTTAAATTGGGATAGCCCATAATGTTTCCTAAAAAAAAAACTACAAATGATATAAAATTCAAAATGCAAATACTAACACTTCTTGTATTCCACTTATTATTTTTATAATATTCCACTCAAAATTTTAAAATTCAAAACTTAAATTTGAATAAGATTCCAATTGTAAAGAAAACGATTTCTTGATTGGCCCCACAAAAGCTGCTTTTTTTCTAACAACGACAGTAATTTTAAGACAACAAACACACTAACGGCATGTTTGGTTGGATGGAATCGAGGGCGGAATGGAATCGCATTCCGCCCTCGATTCCTATTCCGTTATTTGGTTCTCCAATGAAATCATTTTTGTGATTCCATTGGAACGAAATTAAATGGAATGGGATTCCATTTGAAATGGGGTTGAATAGGATCCCAACCCAATGGAATCAATATCTTAAATTACATGATAGCCCTTGTAATTAAGCCCTTGAAAATTGAGAACAAAAATAGAAATTAGAGAACATAAATTGAAATTAGAGAACAGAAAGTTGGGAATAGAAATAAAAAATTGAGAACAAAAAATTGAGAATGGAACTAGAAAATTGAGAACAAAAACTGAAAATTGATAATAGAAACAGAAAATTGAGAACATAAACCAAAAATTGAGAACAAAAACAGAAAATTAGATAACAGAAAATTGAGAACATAAACTAAAAATTCAGAATAAAAACATAAAATTAGAAAACAGAAAATTGACAACAGAAACAGAAAATTGAGAACATAAATTGAAAATTGAGAACAAAAATATAAAATTAAAGAACGAAAAATTGAGAACGAAAACTGAAATTGATAACAAAAACATAAAATTAGATAATAGAAACAAAAAATTAAGAACAAAAACAGAAATTGAGAACAAAAATATAAAATTAGATAATAGAAAATTGAAAACGGAAACTGAAAATTGAGAATAAAAACAGAAAATTGAGAACAAAAACAAAAAATTGAGAATATATACTAAAAATTGAGAACAAAAAATAAAAAATTAGATAACGAAAAATTGAAAAAGGAAACTGAAAATTGAGAAGAAAAATAGAAATTAAAGAATAGAAACTAAAAATTGAGAACAAAAATAGAAATTAGATAACAAAAACTTAAAATTGAGTTGAATAGTGAAATATAATAAAATGAAGAAAGGAATAGAATAGTGAAATATAATAAAATTTTATTATAACCAACCAAGAAGAGAATGAAATAATAATTTTATAAGGGCAAAATAGAAATTTTACTATATTTCACTATTCCATTCTTTTTTTCATTCCATACCAACCAAACAAGATAATAGAATAGTGACTTCATTCACAATTCCATTCTATTCTTTCTCTAATTCCATTACTTCTTCTATTCCATTCCACCCTCATTCCATTCCGTTCAACCAAACATACCGTAAGAGATATGCTAAATTTTTCTCTCATCAATTTCTACTAATTTTTTTTTTCATAATAATTCCATGTAATATTTAAATATTTTATTGATCATTAATTTTTAGTTATATTCCATTGATTTATTTTTTATAAATATCAAAATTAACAATGTAATAATGTTTAATTAAAACTCAATTTAATAAAAAATATTTTTGAATTTATGTTTCATTAGAGCACATATAATTTTGTGGCTTAGAGTTGGTGTTGGTGTTAATTGAAAAGTTATGCTTTTAACTCAAAAATCTATTGAAGAAACAAAAATATATGTGTATATATGTTTTGAGGTTTTGAAGAAACAAAAATTAGGTTCAAATTCTTATGTGTTTATGTTAGAATAACAAATTAAGCTGTTAAATTTGTTAAGCTTTCTGTTTCAGTCCAAGTCAATAATCAATTATAATTCAGTTCAGATTCTGTTGTATCTTTATTCTCTGTTTAGTCTATATAAAGACTTGCTGCTATCTGTAAAGATATAATGGAGGGATAATTTATTCTTTAATTCATGAGTGATTATTTCTCTCTCTTTCTTGCTATTTTACTTTTCTAATTTGGTATCTAGAGCCAGTTGCTCACGCATGGCAACAGATCCATCTCCACAGACTGAAAATCCGTCAATGGCGGCATCTCCGTCGTTTGAAGTTGCTGGAGGAAGTTCAATATCTCCTTCTTTGCCATCAATCTCATGCCTTTCACTGCAAAATCCAGTGACTCAGCTTGTGACAGTTAAGCTTGATAATAATAATCATCTTCTTTGGAAACAGCAAATCCTAATTGCAGTCAGAAGATATGGCCTTGAAGGATTTCTGTTCAATTCTCAAGAAATTCCACATAAATTCATTATTGATGCAAGAGGTAATTCCACTTCCAATCATGAGTTTGTTATGCATTAGCGTTAAGATCAACTTCTGGGATCGTGGTTGCTCTCTTCGATCAGTCCAAGAATATTGCCACATCTGGTAGGTTGCGAATCTGCTAATGAAATATGGAGCTCCATTGAACAACTCTACACCTCTCAATCATCTGCAAAAATCATGCATTACAAATTACAGTTACAAACTTAGAAGAAAGGGAGTCTTGCAATCCGTGATTATTTGGTAAAGATGAAAACAATTTGTGATTCACTAGTTGCATGTGGACACAAGATTTCTGAAGAGGATCAAGTTCTTTCTGTTCTTGCTGGATTATGCAATGAATATGAGCCTATAAATGCTATAATTACCTCGAGAGAAGAATCATATTCTCTGAAAACTGCTTCTGCTTTACTTCTTGCAACTGAGACCAGAACCTTACAAAATGATATCAGTACAGACTCTATGTCTGCAAATATGGAAACTCAACTAAAGAAAATCTGGAACTCAAATAAAAACAGAAAAAGTCAAAACAACTATGGCAAGGGCAACAATCAAGGTCGTGGTAGAGGAAGAGGTAGAGTCTTCAACAATAACAATAAGGTTCAGTGTCAGCTATGTGGGAAAACTGGACACACAATTCTCAAATGTTACTATCGGTTTGATATCTCTTTCCAAGGAAACAACTATTCTACTGGGAATCATAAGAATTCTAACTCCAACATAGCAACAATGATGGCAACTCCAGAAGTGGTCAGTGATAGCAATTCGTATCCTGACTCAGGAGTAACTAATCATGTGACCAATGACTTCAATAACCTAGCCTATGGTACTGAGTATCTTGGTAAGAATAAAATTTATATGGGCAATGGAAAAGGTTTGCACATCTCTCACATTGGTCATTATTCTTTTCTTTCAAATTCACACATTCTCAAACTCAGAAATCTACTTCATGTACTACATATCACCCAGAACTTGCTTTCAGTATCACAATTTACAAAAGACAATAATACTTTCTTTGAATTTCACCTTTCTTATTGTCTTGTTAAGGATCAAAATTCCAAGAAAACAATACTTCAAGGGAAGCTGCATGAAGGACTGTATAGGTTCAACCTCCCAAAACAAAGTATTGTTGTTGCTCAAAGGGTTGTTGCTGCTGATACTGCGAAAGACCAGTTACCTAGAAACAAAAACAATGTTCCAGTTTCCAATATTTCTACTAAGTCTCAAGTTATACTCAATTCAAATGATATTCCTTGCAATGTACCCAATAGTAAAACAAGTTCTGATTCAAAGTGTTCACATATAGCTGATATCTGGCATCGTAGATTGGGACACCCATCATCTCAAATTATATCCAAAGTTCTCACCAAACACAACAGTAATTCCTCAACCAGTATCATTCCAAGTTTTTGTACTGCTTGCAAGCTAGAAAAAATACACAAGTTACCCTTTTCACATTCCAAAACAATGTACAAAGCCCCTCATGAACTTGTAAAGTCTAATCTTTGGGGTCCTACACCCATTTCATCCACTAGTGGCCATCAATATTATGTCTCATTTGTGGATGCCTTTTCAAGATACACTTGGATATATTTTCTTAAAGCAAAATCTGAAACCTATCAAGCTTTTTTACACATCAAAGCCCAAGCTGAACTACATTTAAATACCAAACTAAAAGCTCTACAAACAGACTGGGGAGGGGAATATAGGAAATTGTCTACTCTTCTACAAGAATCAGGCATAATTTTTTGAAATACCTGTCCACACAACTCAGAACAGAATAGTATAGTCAAACGCAAGCATAGGCATATAGTAGAACTTGGACTTACTCTTTTGGCTCAAGCATCAATGCCACTCAGGTATTGGTTTGAAGCATTTACTAGGGCAGTCTTTTTGATTAACCGGTTGCCTACAACAGTTATTCATTAGAAATCACCCATTGATGTATTATTCAAATCTCCTCCTGATTATTCAAAACTTTGGATGCCAATTTAATCCTTACTTGAGGCCATACAATAATCACAAATTAGAGTTCAAGTCCTCACCATGCACTTTTATTGGATATAGCACACAACACAAGGGTTATAAGTGTTTAGCTAAAAATGGCAGAACTTATATATCTAGACATGTGCTATTTAATGAAGAATTATTTCCACTTTCTCAAAACAATTCTTCATCATCAACTTGTTCCTCATCTTCTCAATCCAACACCCAATTACTTTTCCCTTTTATACCCATTACTTTGCCTCCTACCTCTCAAAACATTGACACTGTTAAAACTCTAGTGACTCAATCATCCATTGAGCCCATATCTGACCCAACTTCCAGTCCAAACTGCATACAGTCATATACTCCAAATCAGCCTATTTCTGAAAATCAACAAAACAGTGAGTACATGAATCAACCAACAACAGAACCTATTTCCTCAGTGCAACCTTGTTCAACAGCTTAAAATTCAAATATTCATCATATGATTACTCGTGCTAAGGTCAAAATATTCAAGCCAATGGCATATATAGTTGACTTGATTGAATAGGAACCTTCTTCTATCAAAGAAGCTCTCAAGCATGATTGTTAGAAAGAAACAGTTCAACAAGAATATACTGCACTAATCAAAAATGGCACATGGACTCTTGTTGTTCCTCCATCCGACAGAAAATTGGTTGGTTGCAAGTGGTTATTCGAAATTAAACGCAATCCTAATGGATGTATTTCTAGGTACAAGGCTTGCCTTGTTGCAAAGGGTTATTCTCAAATGGCAGGATTTGATTTTCATGAAACTTTTAGTCCAGTAGTGAATCCAGCTTCAATCAGAATTGTGCTCATCATAACTCTAGCTCGAGGTTGGGAGATAAAGCAACTGGATGTTAATAATACGTTCTTGAATGGAGGGTTGTATGAAGATGTCTTTATGGAACAACCACCAGGCTTTGAGAAATGGCAGCATGGGCAGACACTTATATACAAGCTTACAAAGGCTCTTTATGGTCTTAAATAGGCACGACGAGCCTGGTTTGACAAGTTTCGAAGCTTTTTAAATAGACTTGGTTTTAATACATCTCGTGCAGACCAAAGTATGTTTGTTCAGTTCACAAAAACATCTAACATCATTATCTTGGTTTATGTGGATGATATTATAATTACAAGTAACAACAACAAAGAAATCCAGCAGCTCACCTCCTATCTGAATGAAGAGTTTTCTCTCAAAGACCTTGGACATCTTAGCTACTTTCTTGGAATGGAGGTTCATCAAAAAAATCAAGGATTGCTACTAAGTCAGAAGAGATATATTCAAGACATTGAGAAAGAGTAAAATAGATCAAGCTAATTCATTACCCACACCCATGGTTAGTGGACTCAAGTTGTCGGCACACACCGGGGATCCAATTGTCAATCCACAAGATTATAGAAGTATTGTAGGAGCCTTGCAATACATCACTATTACAAGACCTGAGATAGTCCTTGTTGTTAATAAAGTATGCCAGTTTATTCAGAATCCATTGGACACACACTTTAAGGCAGTGAAACGTATCTTGAGATACCTCAAAGGTACCATTGACGTGGGTCTGAATTTAAAAAGGTCTCCTCAGCTCACAGTCACTGGATTTTCTAACTCAAATTGGGGAAGTGATCCTGATGATCGAAGATCAACAACAGGGTTCTACATATTCTTAGGATCTAATCCAATCTCATGGTTTTCTAAGAAACAACATTCAGTATCCAAGTTCAGTACCGAGGCGGAATATAGGAGTTTAGCTAACACAATAGCTAAAGTATTGTGGATTCAATCATTTCTAGAAGAGTTGTAGATAAAACAAGCTAGACCTCCAATCATATGGTGTGACAACTTAAGCACAGTAGCCTTATCTGCTAATCCAGTCCTTCACTCTCGCACTAAGCATGTAGAGCTAGACTTGCATTTTGTTCGAGAGAAAGTATTGGAAAAGAAGCTTGTTGTTAATCACATACCATCACAAGATCAAATTGCAAATGTTCTTACAAAGCCTCTCTCTGTACTGCACTTTCAAAGATTAAGACAAAAGCTTTAAATATCAAACTTATAGCTCAGTTTGAGGGGAAGTGTTAGAATAATAAACTAAGTTGTTAAGTTTGTTAAGCTTTCTGTTTCAGTCCAAGTCAATAATCAGTTATAATTCAGTTCAGATTCTGTTATATCTTTATTCTCTGTTTAGTCTATATAAAGACTTGTTGTTATTTGTAAAGATATAATGGAGGGATAATTTCTTTTTCAATTCATGAGTGCTTATTTCTCTCTCTTTCTTGCTATTTTACTTTTCTAAATGTTTAAAATTCATGAACAAATATTAGACATGCCTTGTAAAAAAATTAAAATATCATCACAAGATTGGAGAAAAGTAACAATTAAAGTTAGAAAGTAAAATATAGAAATAGACCAAAGAAACACTACATCAGTGTCCAAAACAATTTATTATCATAATGTGAAGAATTTTCCTTACTACACATTAAAATTTGACATGTATCCTGTAAGTCGCTCTTAATTAATCAAAATCCAATCAAAACCAAAGAAGGACACAAGCCTAAAAAATTTGGCCATCCTTGAGCCACAATTTCACAAAGACTCCCTGAGATTCAGACACCTAAACACGCTACACACTACAAATGCATGAAATACAGATTATTACAACATTTAATAACACACCACAAGATAAAACAAATAAACTTTTGACAATATTGAATTACCAAATTCTTAAACAAAATTGATTCCTCTTCTCCTGCACCTAATTTTTAGGCAAAGTTGGAGTCGTGTTGTAGACTGAATCCCAGAGTTCAAGATGCTACAATCTTAACTCCCAGTTCATTCATTCTAATGTGCAATTACTTCAAAACGTCCCCTGGGCTTATCAAGGAACCATGCACTCTTCTTTAACAAATGACAAATAAGTACACCCTAAATTGTAATGCCCCATGTGGCTGACCGGTCTAGTAACTTTTGAACTGAATCCGTGGTCAAAAATATTTATGCCAAAATACTAGTAGTTACTCAAATTATACTTTATATATCAAACAATCTTTTGTAATACTTCTAATGTGAGATCTTACAATATCACCCTTATTTTGGCCCATTTCGACCCTTTGGGTGGTAGTATAGATAACGATTGATAAACAAACATAGGGCAGTCCATAAGTCGACACATGTACCTAGCCTGGGGCCTTTACCCCTCTCCATAGCCTTTACTCCTTTATCAATACCACCACGATATTGTTTCAAGACTAGGGTAAGCTCTTATAGCATTTGTAAAGCCACATGTGGCCCATTGGCTTAGTAACTTTCAAACTGAATTTACGTAGTCCAAGATACTTAAATCAATTTACTAGTAACAACTTATATGGTACTTTATATATCAGACAATTTTGTCTAATACTTTTGATGCGGAATATCCCATAAACTATATAAACAATAATGAATATAATTTACATTAACAAATCGAATAGAATCTCTTTTACTAAGATGTATACAAACTAACAAAAATGATCTTACAACTTTTGGAAACAAAAAGTGGAATAATTGAATGAAGAAAATCAATCCTAGAGAAACCTTTAATTAGTGTCGGCATTCGGAGGGAACACCTTGGGGAAACCTTTGAAAATTAGTTCAATAGTTGTAGATCATATACTTTTGTTGCACCCATCTAAGTCTGTTTCGGCCCTTAGCATCAAGTTCTTGGTTCTGCCATGTCGTCACCTCTGCATTAAATGAATTATTACAAGACGAACTAGAGGACTTCATAACGCACGCATTGGCATTAAAATTCCGGTAGGAGGCGGTGAAAGGAGCTTGGGTCCAGTCGGCCTTCACCCGACCACCTTGTGTTGCCCAATCATCTGCGTTCCAAAGACTCGAATATATCCTCATTGGTTGGCTTTTGGGGAACAGAACGCCCATCCCCTAGTCATTGTTGAATACTCTAATCGGAATGTCATCCACTAAAAAACTGAAAACAAATAGAAAATAAGGTTAGTTTAGAACAATATGGCTAAAACACAATTTCACCCACCCATTACCTTGACAAAAAATATTCAACCAATTGAACCAATTTAATCATATTAATTTTAGCGCATAAATTACAACTGGGCCAAAACGAGATTGTATCAAACTTTGAAAGGTGCAAAGTACAATCTATCTGACTAATAAGTTTGATTTAGAGGTGATATTAAATGGTTTGAAATTTCAGGAAGAGATATAAGGTTTGTGAGTTTTGAATACTTACATGATTCGTTGAGAGTTCCAAACGATGGAGTAGGTGTGGAATGAAGAAGTCGGGTCGAAGCAAAGGTGAAACTGTTGCTCTTTACCTCCTTTTCCTTGTGCAAATACATTTGTATGGACTGTGTAAGGTTGCCCAGAGACATTTCCCAAGAATTCAAAATCAATCTCATTGTGTGCTAATCCTTGAGACGATAACTGTGAAAAAGAAACAATATTAGTTGTTGAAAATCATGTGGGATTGTGGAGTGCTGTTAAGATATTTCTAACACTATTAATGAATCCATGTAGGACAACAATCTAATAAATAGGATGTTTTATTCATTAGCATTGAATTTCGGACTTACGTAGAATGTGGTTACGGATCCTGCGGAGTTGCCGGGAACGAGCTTGAGTTGGAGATCAAAGCGGCCGAAGAGATACTCGTTCTTGGACTAGAAGCCGGAACCGAAAAATTTATCCAAAGAGAGATTCAGAAGTTGGCCGCCTTCGAGAATTTTTCCGCGATGATCGCCCCAAGTAATGTCCACGTCTTGGTAGAAATTGGCTGCTGCGACTGAAAGAGAAGTCCCCATGATTATCAGCAGTGACAGAAGAAGAACCATAGCTGAAGAAGCTCTGCAACAATATGCCATCTTTAGAGAGAGAGAGAGAGAGTGCTTTGGTTGAATGGTATGCTAGAAAGTGATTACTCCATCCTTTATATAGGTGGTGTTTTTGTGAGCCATCACGCGTTGACTAGGAAGCATCTAGAAGCGTGCAAATTGGAAATTACTTTAGGTGGCCTTCCGCGTCTTATGTTCATGGCAAGTGCTATCACCTGGTGGATGGAGACACTTATAATTGGGAAAGTTCTGGTAATGTGATGCAGAGTGCATGATGAAACAAGAATTGAAGATCAACAACTCGTTGATTCTCAAAAGAATACCGAAAAATTGAATGGAAAAATTAAGAAAATTAGCCTAAATTTTCGCATAAAATGAAAAAATGTCTTTTTGACTCTTGAAACGATGGAATTTTGTTAAAATCACGTTAGACGCCGGCCTATAATTTTGCTCAAAATACCGTTTCTACCCAAAAAATTGTATTTTTTGTTGAAAATGGTCACAATTGACTTTTCAAATCAAACTTAATCTTTTTGGACCTTATGATGCTCTCTTTGGGCCAAGAATTCTCACTCTACTTGCTCTACATCATAATGTCTTTAAAAAAGGGATAATTACATTTTTTGTCCCCATAACATAAGGTGAGTATTTTTATTCTTTAAGGTCAACAATTGTTTCAACACTGTAAATTAATAATTTTGTTAATGATTTTGAATGGCAAATGGGTTGTTCTCCACATGCAGCATTTTGTCTCGTTTCTCTAACCTATTTTCGACATATAATTTCAACATTGTTATTCAAAAAATAAAAAGATAAATCCAAAATAAAGGAAATATAAAAATAGGATTGAACTTGTACCCAATTGAGAAATCCTCGAGGAAAAAGTTTTGTTTGAAAATCGAGATTTCAGTGAAATTTCAAAAAATTGGGACATGAAAGTGCAATTGTTTAAAAAAAATTGAAATTTTAAATTAAGAGAATCCAAGGCCTAAATTAACTTGAAAAATGATACATACAATATGGAGAAGGTTTCCAAGACACAAGGACACTTTCTGGAAAGCCAATTTTGAATTTTGAAAAGTTAAGAAGTCAAAATAAAAACTTCACAAACACAATTAGAGGCCCCAATTTGTCCAATTGATCCAAAATTTCATAAATTCAGGGTTATAAGAGCTTAAGTTTATTTTTAAAATTTAATTTCAAGAAATAACGTAGGAACAAGCTTTCGAAATATTTCTAATTTTACCCAAAATTTTCGGCTTAATTTAAAATTTTGTGATCTTGGTTAAATCCATTAATCAATTTAGTAGAAAATTATTAATTTTGATTATCAGTCAAATGGTGGATGATTTAATTTATTATTTGGATTCATCCATGAAATTCAAAAGTTTCAAGGACTAAATTGAAAGTATTTTTATCTTATATTTTCAGCCCAAGTCAATTTGATTCTCCATTTTCCTCCCAAGGCAAGTTAAAACTTCCCTTCCTAGTGGAAAGTTGCTATTCATGGTGGAAAATTAGGACAAAAGTCCAATTGAGGAAAAAACAAATAAGGGGGTATAACTTGCAATTACATCTATCACGCTACACACTACAAATGCCTGAAATACAAATTACTACAATATTTAATAATACACCACAATATAAAACAATATAACAAGATTGAATTGCCAAATTTTTAAACAAAATTGGTGTTAATCTTCTCCTGCACCCGATTTTCAGACGAAGTTGGACCCTTGTTGCAGACTAATTCCCAGAGTTCAAGATGTTACAATCTCAGCTCCCAATTCATTCCTTCTAATGTGGAATTACTTCAAAACCTCCCCCGGTCTTATTATCAAGAAAAAATCTCAACCTTACACTCTTCTTTACCAATTGAGAAATAAGTGCACCCTAAATTGTAATGCCCCATGTGTTCCACTGGTCTAGTAACTTTTGGACTGAATGTGTGGTCCAAAATATTTATGCCAAGGTACTAGTAGTTGCTCAAATGATATTTCATATGTCAGAGAATCTTTTGTAATACTTCAGATGTGAGATCTTAAAATATCACCCTCATTTTGGCCAAGTTCATCCATTTGGGTGATGGTATAGATAACAGCTCATAAGTAAACATAGGGAAACCCATAAGCCGACACATTTACCTAGCCCTGGACCTCTACCTCACTCTAGAGCCTTTACTCCTTTATTAACACAACCACAATGTTGTTTCCAGGCTAGTCAGGGTTTGCTCGATAGCATTTATAATGCCACATGTGGCCCATTAGCCTAGTAACTTTCAAACCGAATTCACAGGGCCCAAAATACTTAAATCAAGATACTAGTAGTAGCTTATATAATATTTTATATGTCAAACAATTTTTTCTAATACTTTCGAAGAGGGGATCTCACATAAACTTTACAAACGATAATGAATATAGTTTACATTAACAAATCGAATAGAATCTACGTTATTAAGATGTATACAAACAAATAAAGAATGATTTTACAACTTTTGGAAACAAAAAGTGGAATAATTGAATGAAAAAAAAAAAAATTAATCCTAGAGAAACCTTCAGCGTCGGCATTCAGAGGGAACACCTTGGGGAAACCTTTGAAAATCAGTGCAATAGTTATAGATCATGTAATTTTGTTGCACCCATCTAAGTCTGTTTCTACCCTTAGCATCAAGTCCTTGGTTCTGCCATGTCGCCGCCTCGGCATTGAATGAATTTGAGTTACAAGATGAACTAGATGACGTCTTAACGCACGCATTGGCATTAAAATTTCGGTAGGAGGCGGTGAAAGGAGCTTGGGTCCAGTCGGCCTTGACCCGACCACCTTGTGTTGCCCAATCATCTGCGTTCCAAAGACTCGAATATATCCTCATTGGTTGTCTTTTGGGGAACGGAACGCCCATCCCCTCGTCATTGTTGAATACTCTAATCGGAATGTCATCCACTAAAAAACTGAAAACAAATAGAAAATAAGGCTAGTTTAGAACAATATGGCTAAAACATACTTTCACCCATTACACTGACAAAAAATATTTAACAAAAATCAGATAATTGAACCAAATTAATCATATTAATTTTAGGGCATAAATTACAATTGGGGCCAAAACGAGATTGTATCAAACTTTAAAGGTGCAAAGTACAATCTATATCCGACTAATAAGTTTGATTTCGAGGTGGTATTAAATGGTTAGAAATTGCAGGAAGAGATAAAAGGTTTGTGAGTTTTGAATACTTACATGATTCTTTGAGAGTTCCAAACAATGGAGTAGGTGTGGAATGAAGAGGTCGGGTCGAACCAGAGGTGAAACTGCTGCTCTTTGCCTCCTTTCCCCTGTGCAAATACATTTGTATGGACTGTGTAAGGTTGCCCGGAGACGTTGCCCAAGAATTCAAAATCAATCTCATCGTGTGTTGATCCTTGAGACGATAACTGTAAAAAAGAAACAATATTAGCTGTTAAAAATCATGTGGGATTGTGGAGTGCTGTTAAGATATTTCAACACTATTAATGAATCGATGTAGGACAACAATCAAATAAATAGGATGTTTTATTCGTTACATTGAGTTTAGGACTTACGTAGAATGTCGTTACGGATCCTGCGGAGTTACCGGGAATGAGCTTGAGTTGGAGATCAAAGCGGCCCAAGAGATACTCGTTCTTGGACTGGAAGCCGGACCCGGAAAATTTGTCTAGAGAGAGAGTCAAAAGTTGGCCGCCTTCGAGTATTTTGCCGCGATGATCGCCCCAAGTGATGTCCACATCTTGGTAGAAATTTGCTGCCGCAACTGAGAGAGAAGTGCCGATGATCAGCAGTGAGAGAAGAACCATAGCTGAAGAAGCTCTGCAACAATATGCCATCGAGAGAGAGAGAGAGAGAGAGAGAGAGTTTTCTGGTTGAACGGTATGTTAGAATTTAAGCCGACTACTCCATCCTTTATATAGGTGGTGATTTTTGTGAGCGATGTACGCGTTTACCAGGAAGCATCGAGAAGGGAGCAAATGGGAAATTGCTTTAGGTGGGTTTCCGCGTCTTATGTTGATGGCGAGGATACAGCTATCACTTGGTGGATGGAGACTTTTATAATTGGGAAAGTTCTCGTCATGTCTTAAAAAAATTAGCCCCCCCCCCCTTTTTTTTTTTTTTCGTCTAAATAGTTTTCCATTTTTTTATCTTATACAGTGTTTTATTACGGATTTATCATAGGGTATTTTATTTTTTAGTCATATGGTAGAGGCTACTTCACAATTTAGACCCTGGTACAATATGTATTAAGTTTTCAGACCACCTCAATTTTTTAGGAAAAAATCTTTTTATTTTGCCCTTCCTTTTACAGTTTATTTACAGAACATGCCATTCTGAGGATACAAACCACTATAACATGAACATGGCACTAAATAAACCCCTCCCAATACGTAATCCGCTTCTATATACCTGATTTATGAATCAAATCATATAAAAATGTGATCAAATTAAAGAGCTTGCCGATATCTTTGCAATGGTGTTTTTTTTTTTTTTTTGTTTCTGTTAACAGTAGCGGATTGCATTAACGTTAACGCACTGTTAGCAGTCGGCGTTGTTACCGCGTCCGTTCTGATTCCGATATGTCCTGCTACACATTCCACTATCTGCACGTTCGCATACAAAAAATCGCCAAAACGCTCTCTATTCTCTCCACGCTATCTATTCTTTCCACGCTTAAAAAATCCGAAACCCTAAAACCCTTAAACTAATAATCCAAAATCGCCCTGCCGTCTTCAGATAATGAAGAATTTTGAATGCGCCCCCTCGTCTTCCACACAGAAACGAGGATCCATCAGTCCCGACGATATGTGAAACCCTAAAATCGATACACTTTTGTTCGGCGATGGCGTTTTAGAAATCAAAATCACAAAACGAGATGATGATGTTCGTCTATTTTACCCGACTCTGACATGCTCTGTTCCCCTGTTTTGATTTTACGTTTTTTTTTAAATCGTACGTCGTGTTTTGTTTCGTGGTTTTGCGATGTTGACCCACATGTTGTTTTGCCTCCGAAAATAAGGAATTTAAAAAGAATGCTTGTGTTAATGTTAACTTTAATGTGAGTCGTATGTTTAGATTTAGGTTTGTTTGTTTGTCTGGTACACCACTATGTACTACGATTGTGTTAACGTTAACGTATTGATGTAATTGCGTTAACGTTAGCGCAAATAGACATTTACTTGTAAAAAGGGAGTAGACCCTTTTGCGTTACTCGTCGGTATTTTTCTCAAATCTGGTACGACGTTTTGGTTTTTGAGAAAAATGCATAGACGTTAACGCATATATTGTGGTGTGTTAACGTTGAAGCAAAATAGTTGTCTGTTTTTGTTACGTACCGAGTGATATGGATGACTGCTTTTACGTTAACATTAAAGTGAGTCTTGTATTTAGATTTAGGTTTGTTTGTTTGTCTGTCTGGTACACCACTATGTGCTGCGTCTTGCGTTAACGTTAACGCGTGGATTTAATTGCGTTAATGTGAACGCACATAGACGTTTGCCTGTAAAAAGGGAGGGGACCGTTTTGCGTTACTCGTTGGTATTTTTCTCAAATCTGGTACGACATTTTGGTTTTTGAAAAAAATGCGTTAATATTAACACATTTATTGTTGTGCATTAACGTTAATGCAAATAATTGCCTGTTTTTGTTACGTAACGAGGGATATGGATGACTGCTTTAACGTTAACGTGTGGCTTGTAATGTGCATTAACTGTGGTTCCCTGTCGTTCTTGCAGTAAAACTCTTTAAGAAACCGAAAAAGGAAAGCTCGAGCTAGAGGACATTCCTTTATCGCTCCAACCTTAAGCAGACGTATGAATTGCTGAAAGAGTGCAAACTCAATGATCAGCATAAGACGCTGCTGGCTAGGACCCCATTCGCAAAAATATTCGAGACATTATATGAGCAGCGAGTGACGCTTGAAAACGTCCACAAAAATGATGATCTCATTGAAATGATCATCCGATGCTACAACCCTGCACGTGGAGGGTTTAGGATAGGAGGCAGGCTCATCCGGATAATCCCGCTTGACATCCAGCTTATATTCGGGATAGCAACGGGCAAAGAACCCATTGTTTTGAGTCGCTACACAAAATCCGACTCTCCCTTCATGTCCAAGCTGACATTCGCAGACCGCGGGTTTAGTGTTGCATATTTGAGATCACAAGTGCAAGCGAATGTGAACGCCACGGATAATAAAACAGTGCAGGATGTTGTGCTCATGGTTATTCTACACCTGATGACCACGTGCTTCTTTGCAACAACTGGCCAGCAGGTCCAGAAATCGTTGGTTCGCTATGTTGAAATGATTGAAGACATAGCAAATTACAACTGGACAGTTGCGATATTCATAGATCTCGAAACCAGCCTCAAGAAATCGAACATGGAACCCCGGTCGGTCACGGGATGCATGCTTGCTTTCCAGGTATACACATACTCATTGTGAAAACGTTTTTCAAAAATTTACAAGTGTTGTTTGTGGACCCTACTTTGACATATTACAACTTTTACTTACAGTATTGGTTGTGCGAGCACACAACGTTGGTTGACCACACCGAGGGTAGGGAGCATAGTGTGCCGCGTTTGGAGCGGTGATGCCCCACCACTTTTTCTTCCAACTTGGGAGGCATTCTCCTCGGGCTACTGCCAGCTGATAAGGTAAACAAAAAAAACATGTTGTGCTTTTAACGTTGATGCAAGTACGTGAAACATGGTATGTGGTATTTTGCGTTTTGGTTAACGCAATTAGTTGTTGCGTTAACGTTAAAGCAAAATAAGTTATGTATGGCTAGATTGTTATATGCGTTAACGTTAAAGCATATAAATAATTTGCGTTAACGTTAACGCAAATAATAAGTGCGTTAACGTTAACATTAACGCAATAAACAAAACACAGAGATGTTTGTGGCTGGCTTGTTATTTGCGTCAGCGTTAGCGAACTTAGTTGTTGGTTTTTGTGCTTATGTTTACCGTTAACGCAAGCAATTTAACTTTAATGTTAACGCAATCAGTTAGTTGTTTTTTTTTTGGGGGGGGGTGTGTGTGGCTGGGTTAACGTTAATGCTTGCACATATGCCAGGTGAAAGATCAGCCTGCTGATGAGACTTTGGCAGAGCTTCAAATGGGGATTGCTTTGAAAGAAAATAGTAATGACTCAATTAACGATAGCCCGGGCAATGAGGGCGAAAATACAGACGCTGCTGCTGCTGATGATGGCTATGATGCAATGGTTGACGACATCATAGGACGGTATCTCACACCCCTCATATATCATCATTCTCCCATCCCAACTCAAACCGCAACCGATTTGGGTGATGATTCTGCCCCCGCTGAGAGTGCATTTTGCACACCTTCAGCGGGTGCCTTGGGGCCACCGTCTGTCTTCGCAGGTACAGTTGATGACATCCGCAGACAGATCGAACAAATGCAGGGTGAGTTCACTACGAATAAGATGGAAAAAGATCAGACCATTGTAGCGTTGCATAGGGTGATCGCAATCATAACCGCTGCCAACGTCGAGCAGAAAAAGGAGATTGATCATCTGAAAGCGTCGTCTTTGCAAGAAAAAGAAAGTTATGAGCGTTCTGTCTCTAATCTCTCTGCGAGATTAGTGAAATCAATTAGGGAGAAGAGAGACATCCTAACGGAAATGAGCGTGCATGACGTGACTCAGAAGTATAAAGAGGCCGCCGTCGATACAGAACAAGATGACCTTAGGCGGAGATGTGACGAACTCGCCCAGGAGGTGGAAACACTGAAAAAAAACAATCAAAACGTTGAATCAGCAACATACTGATGTTGCTTGCGAAATGAAGAAAAAATATAATGATCTTGCTCTTGACTTGAAAGCAGAACAAGAAATAAACAAACTGCTGAGGCAAGAAAAGAAGGAGATAGCCAAATCAGATGTTAAAATGCGTGTGGCACTCAGTAAACAAATACAGGACCTACAGACGAAATTGAACGCCCACATGCAAATGGGGGGTAGAGGTACCCCTACCACTCTCGCAGTCCGCGAACCTCAACCGCTGTCTATGGTCATGCCGACTGACACCACCGATGCGCCGTCTCCAGTCCCTATGCCTACGTCGCATGGGGAGGCAACACAACAAGTTAGCTCCATGGTTGGTCGAGTAAAGAAAAAGGAGAGGCAACCAAAGAAACAAGGCAGCGATTTTGTCTACCCCAAAGCAAAAGGGAAAAGGAAGCAGAAAGAGAGATCTGACATAGTTAATGTCGATGAGCTCCCCCCGGCAACGATGTATGAAGACAATGCAGTACTCCCAGCTCGTAATTCGACGACCGTTGGTGCGATGCTTGTTGACAATGATTGGGAAAAGTTGACTGTGATTTCCAAAAAGGGACCAGGGTAAAAAATAAAAAATTACTCAAAGTGCCTGTTTACTTTTGAAATTCCTTTTTCCATAAAATGTTTGCTGATCATGTGATATGTTGTTTTTGACAATGTCCCAGTACATTTGTGTTTGGAAGTGGGAAACCAATGGCCACGGTTTCGTGTGGCGACATCATTTGCATGATTATGGAGCGACGTGTGTCGGATAACGTATGAAACCGACTGCATAGTATTTGTGATTGACCTGATTAACTGATTACATCAACTTGTTTCGTAAAAATGTGCTTGTGTTGACAAAATTTGCGTTTACGTTAACGTTAACGTTACGTTAACGTGTTTGTCTTTCTCCCTCTCTTTACTCACAGGTTATTGATTCGTATGGAGAGTGTTTGGAAGATCAAATTAGATCAATCAATCGCGTGCGGATGTCTACGCCAATCGTTCTGCTGCACGAAACGCGGTTCGCGCTATCATGCATTTGGGTAAGACACTTTAGCACATGTTAGCTTTTTTTTTTCTTTTTCATCCAAACTTGCTAACACGTAAAAAAAAATCATAGAATCTTATAAGGGAGGACAACAATGTGCTGCTGAAGGAACTGTACTACACAATCTTCGCCGCGTTCAGCAAAGAAACCCGTTATATTGTGTTCCCGATAAACACTACCAGTCGCCATGCGTCACCCAATCATTGGATTGTAATGGTGTTGGATATACCCGATAAAAAATGGACGTTCTACAATTCCATCCGACCTAGGAAGAACACGACCGATCATTATTATAATGATGCACTTACGGTGGTATGTGATTTAACATGTGACTACTTTGATTGTCTCTAACTACACTCTGTTTTGTTTGACTAACCTAAATTCTGAACAGAAAAGGTTTGTGGAATGACATATCAACATGAAAATACATCCAGATTGGGGTGACGCACGTATAGAACAATGTCTCGATTCGCCACAACAACGCGGGGCGTAAGTTCACCCATCCGAAACATGTGTACTAAAAATCGTATGTATTTGCAAATTTATCATTCTCATCTGTTTACATTTCTCCCCCCCCCCCCCTCCCCCGGGTTTGCAGGACTGATTGCGGCATTTTTGTTATGTACATCATGAAACAATATGCTACAAATATGCCCGTCGCGAAAAAATTGTCGGTGGCGGTTGTACGGGGTGTCCAGAGAGACGTAATACACGCTCTACTCAACCATCTGCACTATAGTTGGGTCCCCGTGGTGGGCGCCGATGTTGAAACAACCCAACCAGATCAGGGCACACCCTGACCTATGGGGGGGAGTTTATCAATGATACAAAACAAAAATCTGAGAAAATGTATATATCCCCCTGATTTATTCATTTTTTGCGATTGTGGGCGCGTGTGTTTTATCAGTGCTTTAACGTGCAAATGCGTTATTATTGACTCGAAAAAAAATGTAATTAACTCTTATTTCATCCGTTGATTTATTGTGTTGAATGTTTTGCCTTTTGAATTTGATGTTGAGTTTGTAATTGTGTTAATTGTTAACGCAATTTGTAATTTTACATGCGCTGGCTGTAACCCAACGCATTAACGTTAATGGGCTTAGTTAATGTTTAGATTTGGTTTAGTTTGTTGGTCTTGTTGAACAATTTTGACTGTTACAAGTTAACGTTAACGCGAATTTTTTTTGTTTTGTTCTCGTCTATAAAATATTGCGTTAATGTTAACGCAAATTACCTTAAATGCGTTAAAAAATATTACGTTAACGTTAACGTAGTTGTATCGTAATTGCGTTAATGTTAACGCAAATTACGTTAGTTGTGTTTAACGTTAACCCAAATATGTTAAAATGGGCTGGTTCGTTAATCCGTTAACTTTAATGCAATTTGTACTTTCGTTCACGTTAACGTTAACGCAAAAACAAATGCAGTTGTTTTGTTTCTGAACTTTAAAGAACTGCATTAACGTTTGACTTTGTTACTGGGTTGTATTTGTCGTGACGTTAACGCGTTATAAGTTACATGTGATGGTTTTCTTACTGCGTTAACGTTAACGTAATTAGTTGCTGTAATATTCGTTCACGTTAACGTTAACGTAGTTGTATCTCTCTTATGCTGGTTTGTAATAAAAAAATCGTTAATGTTTACGCGATTAGTTATTTGAGTTTTTTTGTTGTAAAATGCGTTCGCGTTAACGTTAACGCAAACTGTGATTGCTCTTAACTGGTTGGTTACAAAAAAAAAGGCATTTAACAACGGGCGATTAGTTATTGAGGTGGGTCTTGTAAATGCGTTAACGTTAACGCGATTAATTATATACAAAAAAAATTATGAAAGTGTTGAACATTAAAATGTGCGAATCATACTTGCGTTGACGTTAACACAAAAAAAAGTTTGTGTGTGTTCGCTACCTGTTTATGCAAAACAAAAACATCATATGAAAAAAACGAGGTTCCACCCCCTCTGACATTAAACACATAAAGTGTTGCTGTGTCAAAACTATATAAAATGAAATATTTGATTACTCTGTGCTTTAAATTGAAGCAATGCATGTCTTCCTGTTGTGGTGCCCATTCTTTTTGCATCTACTACATCTTATTTCTGGGATCTCACCCCTTGATGGGATGCGTTTCTTCCGCGGTCGACCTGGTTGTTTTTTTGTGATCGGCGGGATAATTACAGCTTCCGATGCATTCCATTCCGGTTTCTCGAATGTGGGTACACCATATATACCTTCCGAGTAGGTCATTCGGTAATATTCCACCAAGAAAAACGACTCAACGGATGAATGTATATTCTGGCCGCTTTTTTGTATCGCCGCACAAGCATGAACACACGGGAACCCGTTTCCCTGCCACCCGAAGCAGGAGCACTTTTTTTTATCCACATCAACCAGAATGGATGGGATCGAGTGCACTTCGTATACGTTGTTGCCGCACTCAACAACATTCCACGTCCGCCCGTCACTTATCATCCGCGACAGTATTTTATCGCGTACTGGGCATAGAAAACCCGTCATCAGGAGTGATTCGGCGCGTCTCACTGACAACTGGTTCATTACCTTGCACCTAATCTTGTTGACCATTAATATGATCGGCAGGTGCCGGTAATCATGAATCCATGTGTTGAATGACTCCGCTAGGTTGGACGACATCTCCCCATATCTTTTGCCTTTGAAAAACATGTTGCAGAAGTTGTCTGGCGGCACATCCTCTAGGAAATTCTCTACTCATCCCATACCTTCTGTTCTTTATTCTTCCCTCAGCTGGTAGTATTTGTCAAGCGTCGTCGCATATACCATCATCGAATATTTGTGCACGAGCTTCTCCTTCCACGCTTGTTTCAAACCCGCTAATTTGTCCCTCATATTGTTCTTCAGGTGGTTCAAGCAATAAGAATGAAAACAATCCGGGAACATCTTCCGGACCCCTTCAAGAATGCCACTATATCGATCAGAAATGAAGGTTAGCACACGTTCTTTCGCCACAATTTTTTCTAAATTGGTTATGAACCAATACTAGTTGTCATCGTTCTCCGCATCAACAACAGCGAATGCAACCGGGAAAAGACCTGTCCATTTACGAAAAACACAAAACAGATCATCACAATATGAAAAAAAACATTGTATACACAGCCGTTTAATGCGTTACTGTTAACGCATTAATGTTAACGTTGCAAAAAATTTCCATGTCTCATCCCCAAACATGATCAGCTTGTCTCATCAGAAACACACACACACACCCCACCCCCCTCGCACAGACTGTTAAAAAAAATGTAAAAAAAAAAAAGAAAGCGTTAATTGCATCTAATGTGTTAACGATAAGTGTTATTGCGTTTATGTAATAAGTAATCAACCAATTTACCATTGTTTATATCCTTTGCGCTGGCCGCCAACAAACACCCCTTGTACATACCCCCCAGAAATGTCCCGTCTAGAAACATCATCGGCCTGCAGTATTTAAACCAGTGCGCCGTCGCATAGAACGATACAAATAGTCTCTTGAAATGCCCAGTTTCTTTATCATAATCCAACGCCAAGTGGCTGCCTAGATTCGTCTGCCTGCATGCATCCAAGTACCAGCGCAATTGATCATAAGACGATTCGTGGTCGCCGTACAAATCATCCCGAGCTTTTTCCACGCCATTCCATGCAATGTGATATGGGATCTCAATCCCATAGTCGTTCTTGAACGTGTGAACAACGTCAATTGGGCGAGTTGATGGGGTATTCCGAACTAAGTCTAAAAGACATGACTTCACAACACTACAGTTCATCTTCTCATTCCTCGTTGTCCTATAAGCAGCACCGCAACTATGATTTCTCTAGAACTCCTAAATGTAAAAAAAACCATTCCTTTCGTCTAGCCTGCCATGCACTCTCCATTTGCAATCCCTCTCCTCCTTGAGCGAACATTCAGCTGTCATCCTCTTCTTGTCGTTCTTTATGTACTGAAATGTGAAACCCATTTGTACAGCATATTTCTTTAGTGATTCTCTAAATTCTGGTATTCCACTCTTAAAAATCTGCCCGGCTTCTTTAAGACCTTCAGCCCAATGATCGGATAATAATGCCTTTTTAGGCAATGGGCAGAAAACGAACAACATGTCGTCCTCCCCATCCATGTCATCCCGCCCCCCCTGTCCCGTTGGATATTCAAATAATATCCTGTCCCGACTGCCACTTGGTCCGCTACCGCTGCCGCGCACCTTTATCTCCACCCCGACATATTCAAGCTTCATTGCTCATGCAAGGCTAACCATTACCTCTACGTCGTCCTGACACGATATTAGGCACCTGTCATGCCCTGTTATGGAATAAAACATCTCGAACGAAACATCCCTCAACACGTCCCACCGCGACAACACATTTTGAATAAGCACCGCTTGCGTGAAATTATCATCCACCTTGACGCCCAACGAGTAACCATCAAACTTGCACATAAAAAATATGAACGTAGCCATTGACCCCCCCAGTAAATCTGCAAGATCAGAAGGATGCAAACCCAAAGTGCAATAAAAAAACAGTAGATAAACATTAATCGGCATCGGTGGGATTTAGATTTCAGTGTGCTTATTGGTCTGTAACCGCGCTTACTACTAATTGCATAAATGTTAACGCAATCAAATTGACTTGTAAAAACATGGGTTACATTAACGTTAATACTGTGTTACTCTGGTCCAGCAGTTAGATTAATTGCGTAACCGTTAACACATAAACTTAAAATGCGTAAATGTTAAACGTAGCTAGTAGTAACTTAATGCGTCACCGTTAAATGCATTAAGTTAATGCATCCCCAAAATTGTGCCAAAAAAAAACAGTCTAGATAACTTAATGCGTCACCGTTAAATGCATTACCTAAATGTGTTAACGTTAACGCAATCCAGCACTATACTGATTGCGTAAACGTTAATACATTACTTCATGCGTTAATGTTAATGTTAACGCAAAAATTTTAGGGATAAAAAAAAATGCATCCACAAAATCAGGTTTCGTGGTTTGACCATTGTAAACCGTCACTGTTGATGCATTAACTTAATGCGTCACCATTAAATGCATTACTTAATGTGTTAACGTTAACGCAATCCAACACTATACTGATTGCGTAAACGTTAATGCATTTAGGTAATGCATTTAACGTTAACGTTAACGCAAAATAGCAGCTTGTTAAAAACATGTTAACGTTACCTGTTTTATTGTTTATTGAATACAAAACGAGTGCCTCTGTAGTTTGTAGCATCTTACTTTTCGGAAAAAAAACTGAAAAAATTGTGAGTTAACTAACTTTACCGTGTACAATCATTACGTTAATGTTAACGGAAAAAAAAAATAGTTACAGTTAAAACATGTTTACGTTAAAAGCGTTTCGTTGAATACACCCCGAGAACCGCTGTATCTTGGAGCATCTTACTTTTCAGAAAAAAACTGAAAAACTGTGAGTTAGTTAACTTTACCATGTACACCCATTTTCTAACTGTGTTTGCTTGTATCCACATTGTTCTTACGTCGTCGTACACACAATAACCGGAAAGTACGTTAACGTTAACGCATTGCTCACGTTATCTCATAGCGTATATTCCTCACGAATGGGCATTCATTCATCGCCACCCATCGAACATTCAACTTCGAAAAACGTTGTAACAATGCCGAAAAACCCGAAAAACGATATTAAACACCCTGACTGTGTTTGCTTATATTGGCATTGTTATTACGTCGTGATGTACAAAATAAACACCCAGTGCATGAACGTTAACGTGCTGCTCACGTTTTCTCAAGAGCGTACATCCTTCATAAATGGGCATTCGTTCATCGCCAAACTCGAACATCCAACTTCGAAAACGTTGTAACAACTCCGAAAAACCCAAAAAACGATATTAAATGCGACTATATAACTTTTCAATGAATACAATCGAGTAACTGACCTATTTCGCCTTTAAACACAGTGATACAGTCGCCGTCGCGTGATATAGTCGCCGTCGCCGCCGTTTCAAAATGTTCACCTCGTATCGGTTCTGCAACGCCTACAATTTTGAATCGAATGTTTTTGAAAATCCGCGCCTGTATAAGGAATGTCGTACATGTATTTGAATCAGCGTGTGAAAATCTCTGTTTTGTCGCTTACCATAACCGAATCGATTCATCCATCTGGCTCGTCGGTGTGAATAGGGGTATTATCGTCCATCGCCGTTCGCCTTGTCTTCGTCGGAGGACTAAAATCTAAACCCATCGTACGGGATGGTCTGAGCCCTAAACGGTCTTGTGAAAAGGGTTTTACTCTAACTGATCTCTCTATAAGGGACTATTTAATAAAAAAACTCTTTATCATATCATTTTGGTCAAAACAATTACCTCCTTTATAGGTAAAAAATTAATAAAACTTTTAATATATGACAATTTTATCATTTATTATTTTAAAATTATAAAATAATTAAAAATTAAAATACATAAATAACCCTTTAAATTTATTATATATTTTTTCATCTTCTATTTTTTTACACT
The DNA here is from genome assembly GCA_016647705.1 of Eucommia ulmoides. Lineage (NCBI taxonomy): Eukaryota > Viridiplantae > Streptophyta > Magnoliopsida > Garryales > Eucommiaceae > Eucommia > Eucommia ulmoides. The sequence goes on from CM028329.1 coordinate 516,703, forward strand.
GACATCTTCCTTTAAAAAAATATACTTCAACAGCCCTTTTATTAAACAAAATAAATAAATAAATAAAAAACATCTCTCCCTCTCTCTCTCTCTCTCTCTCTCCGCGTTATGGACAGATCCGCCATAGATCTGTGCTCGCGGCACAGATCCATGGCGGATATGTGTTGCCTCTCTCTCTCCGACAGCAGCGTTGGCAGGGGCGATGGTTGTGGGCAGTGGCAGTGGCGATGAGAGGGTGGGATAGAGTAAGTGGTAAATATAATTATTTAAAAAGTTAAGATTAAATAATATAATTTTAAAAATAAGGCAAGTGTTGATTAATGAATTTTTATAAAAATAAAAACATAATTTTTTTTCAAAATAATAGAAGGGCATTTATGTCTTTTAACACAAAGAATTGATCAATGAGGTTGATTGGTATTTATAAAATTACAGGAGATGTATCAGATTTAGTGCAAAGCGAGAAGAGAGGTAAATGGTATAAATCCTTTGCATTTTTCACTTTTTAGTCATATGAGTAGGATAAGAAAATAAATAATTTTTTTTTTTTTTTTTTTTTTTTTTTTTTTTTTTTTTTTTTTTTTTACGAGGACTCCCAGAAAGATCAACCAAATCCAACTATAAAAAAAAATTATTACCTATCTTTCCGGTTATTTTTATTAAAATCATAAATTTCTCTTATCATTTGTCAAATATCGGTCATCTGTTTATTATTTTTGGTTAAACACCGTTTAATTTTCTTATAAGTTAAAAACTACTGAATTTTTTTATTTAAGACTTTCACCCTTAACAATTTAAAAATAATTAAATTTTAAAAAAAAAACATAAATATTCCTTATATTTTTCTCTTTTATTTTTTTACAGAATCTCTATTTAAAAAAATATATTTTTCACCCCTTTAATATTTTTTTTTTAAAGTATAAGGGAGGAGAGTTGGTGAATTTTTTTTTTTTTTTAAAAAAAAAGAATAAAAAGTATATTTTTTTTAAAATAATAAAAGGACAATTTTTTCTGAAAAAGTGGGTCAAAGAGTTTGACTGAATTTTTCCAAATGAAAAGAGAAATTTGTGACTTTATGCAGAATGACGAAATAAGTGGTATATATCCCCCCCCCCCAAAAAAATACAACACTACTCATATTTCATATGTAGAAACTTAGTAGCAATCCACTAAATTTTATTTTTGGAAAAATTACCGAATAATCTCAACAAGAGTCCAAATTTACCGAATAATCCATCAACTTTTGAATTGGACAAAATGGTCCATAACTTATAGAATTGTATTACAGATTAATCCTAATTTCAAATCCGAATTTAGATTCAAATGATTTTGCCCTTCCGCAATGTTGAATATAATACGAAAGTGAACATAATATCATTCTAAAAACATGAATATAACATAACGTGAATTTCGTGTTGAACGTAACACCAATGTAATTTTTTGATAAAAAATTGATGAATGTGATATCATTTTGAAGCTTTTATTCATACGAATCTGAATATATAATTAGATCATGAAAAAAATTTACCATGTCAAATTCAACATGATATCGAAAACTATAAAATTTTCGAACACACATATTGAATGTAATACGAATGTGAAAACTAAAAAATTTATAAGTATCATGTTGAATATAACATAAATCGAATTTTTTATGAAAGAATGATGAACATGATATTTGTTGAAAATCTTATTCAAACAAATATAAATATATAGTTAGATCATGAAAAAATATCATGTTGAATTTAGCACGTGTTGAATGTAATATAAATGTAAAATCTAAAAATATCATGTTGAATATAACATGAATATCAAAAAAAATAAAAAAATATTGAATGGGATATCATTTTAAAGATCTTATTAATATAAATCTAAATATATAATTAGATCATGAAAGAAATGTGTAAAATAATAGTTATTTTGATTTTAATAAAATAATTTTGAATCCCTATTTTTTTGGAAGTTATATATCAAGTAATTGTAGGGACAAAATTGTCACAAAAAAACTTAAAGGATTAATTTGTAACAAGTTTTTTAAAAAGGTTCATTCGGTAGTTTTGTCATCTTATAAGAAGCTCTCGGTAACCACCCATTTATTTTTTATAACATTCCACTGAAAAATTTAAAACGTCAAAAAATAACTATGGATGATATATCACTTGTAAAAAATTAATAAATACATAAGAAATTAAAAATGCAAAAAACTAATTGTTGGCCCAAAGATCTACCCAAGAGGGGGTGAATTGGGTTACTAAATTTACATAATTAAGTTCTTTAAACACAAATAATCAATTTTTCTAAATCAATTATTATCTTATTATGCAGTGAAAATGTGTTTAATATTAAATGCACACCCAAACACAATATATGAAAATAAACAATGCAGCACATAAGAATTTATCTTGGTTTGGTAAACTATTATTACCTACATCCTGTCCCCCCGAGCTCCATGATAGGTGTAAATTACCTATCTACTTCTAAACCGAATTTAGTAGTTTTCGAGTGAATTAGTAATATTTAATTGCGTTTTTGTAGTTTTTATGTAATTCAGGTGTAGGGACACAAACAAGCGATAAATGAGCGAAAATAGTGAGAAAATGATGAAGAAACAAGGTTTTAAGATCACAAGAGCTACCGTCGCGGCGAGAAGGCCACCGCCGCGGCGGTGAGAATGCAGAGAATGCTGAAAATACACAAGTCCCACCGCCTAGGTAGTCCACCATGGTGCTGATCTCTACCGCTGCGGCGAAGGTTAAGCCGACTTACTCATCGCCTAGGCGGTGAAATATCAGAGAGTTTGGAAAGCTAGCCGACATACCCACCACCGCGGCGCTGATCCCCACTGGCGCGGCGGTCACTCTGCAATAGCAAATAAGATATTTTCAGATATTTTGAAGCCTTACACCTATAAATACTCATTCTCCCACTTCCATTAGAGGTTGTTTTTTTTTTTTTTTTTTTTTTTTTTTTTTTTTTTTTTTTTTTTTTTTAAGGTTGAATGTCCCTAAACCTTAGGAGGTGGTCCTTGGCTATTTTTGAAGAGCTCAAAGAGGAGATTCATCATCCGGAGAAGATGAAACACTAGCGGATCGATCTTCGGCGAAAGTGGAGACCACTCCACTTTAAGATTTGATCTTTCTCTCTTTATTTCTCTTTTTGTAACTTAATGTTTTATTGTAAATGATGATGAATACCTCTTGGTTTAATGTTCCAATGTCCAAGATCACGATAGATTAGATAAATATTAGCTAGGGATCGATGTAGTTGTGTACATACTAGTTTGATAAAATATATGTTTCTTTAACGGTTGTTTGCTTTTAAATCCGGTTGTGTTTATCATTTTATTACAACTTTAATATGCTTGTTAAGGTATTAGGGTTAGATTTGAGAATACACGGTTTGACACTTAGAAGAGGTAACCCTGGATTAAGACTTGGGTAAACACATCGTTACGATCTAACGACCCGAGAGGGTGTTAGTGAGTGTGCAATCAATGACGTTGGGGAAAGACTCACGTGACCTAGCGTCGTTAAGACGTTGAGGAGGAACTCTTCGTTGACGCGAAGTCACGTATTCACTCGGCTTACACTCAGGAGAAATGGCAAGTGGGTTTACGAACCGAGATTGTCGGATACCTAAACTCCATTATTGTTAACTAAATGAAATCAAACATGTATTAAGTGAACGAAATGAATCCCTAGGTAATCAACGTAGTTAGGATTAACCCACTAATTGTAGTTTAGCTTAGTTTTAATTAGATTAATTTTAAAACATTTATTGAACAATATGGATAATAGGAGACTATGCAAATTGCGGTATTCAATTATTCACACTGTTCCTGTGGGAACGATATCCGATCTTAAAGATCCACTATATTAAAACTGAACCTCGTGCAATTGCGAGTAGTCAATACGCGAGTGTGTAATAAACGCATTGTCCTACAAGTTTTTGACGTCATTGCCGAAAATAGTATTGAATGCATAGAATTGATATTGCGACTAAATAGTTGAATATTAATCCAGACAATTCTTTTGTTTTAATTTTCATTTTATTTATTTTGTTCATTTGTGTTGTTAGTTGTGATCAAACAATGCATGTATCATAGAAGAAGTTGAAATTCTTGACTCATGATCCCGAGATCGAGTGTACGTTGAAAAGGATAAAGAGAGAGAGAAGAATCCAATTTTAATACCATGAATCGTGATCCAACAGAGCATTTTTTCCCAAATTCCTTATCTATGAGGGATTTTGGTGAAAAATGCTCAACCAAGTCCAGCTAGGGACAGTAAATCAAGTAAGTCACGTTTTTTTATCCAAAACTGAGGATATCAATTTTTACCCGATTTTTGCTAGTAATTATTTTTTGAGGCCGGAATGGTCTCAGAGCGTGTTTGGAGGTAAATTAAGGAATGAGGATACTCAGAGATGTGTTTCGCACTTAAAATTGTTGAAAAGGCGAAGTAGAAACGCATGGTGTGGAGCCTTTGTGTGAAAACTTGAAGAAAAAAAAATGAAAATCCAACAACGGGCTCACCGTTGTAGGGCTGGACGCACCGCTATGGCGCTGAAAATGTAGGATGTCAAGTTTTCAGCATAAACGCCTCACCGCCGAGGCGGTGAAACAACAGTGTAAGTTTTTTAAAAAGGCGCTTCACCACCGAGGTGGTAATTCCCATCGCCTAGGTGGTGACACGACAAAAAAAAATTGATTTTAAAAAGGCGCTCACACCGCCACGGCGGTAAGGCCTTTGTTTGATTAAAACCATACCGCTATACAAAAACGCCACAGCCACCTCTAAAATTCCAAAATTTATCCATTTTCATCCTTCCAAACCGTTTCAAACCCTCAATTTCATCCTTCTATTTACAAAATTTGTGATTTTCACCCCAAATCATCCACAAAAAATCAGGTTAAACCCCATTTTTGCGATTTTCAATTTCAATGGGATTTTGGTTTGATTTTTGGTGATGAACTAAGTTTCTATGAATTGTTAAATTGTGTGAAACAAAATTGCATGCTACATTATTCATATTTTGTTGAAATGCTGCAATTAGTGTGTGCGCAAGATCAAATCCAAAGGCTTTTTGGCGCGCACTTCGGCATTGACATGAGTGCTTATCCGCCTATGCCGCATGTGCCGCCACACCTTTTGCAACCACCAAAATTTTCATTCCGACGTGATAGTGGTGGCAATAACTTTCCTCCCAACGAACGGAAGAGGATGAGACTTTTACGTCTTAGCCCCTAGGTATGTACCAGCACCCAATTTTACTTATCATTGCTATAAACTGTTATTGGGTTCGCTGCTTACTCAGTAAGAGCACTGCCTGTTTTTAAGTTTGGGGGGAATGTACATCACGTTTTTTTTTGTTGTTAAAGAAATATGAGAATGATGGAAAATGTTTTTTGTTATATTGTATTAAGTTTTAATTTTAATTTTTGTTTATGCATGTTAAATGCTTAGTTTAGTTTATGTATGTTAGTATTTAGATTTAATATAGCATTGTGTGTGTATGAAGTCGTATATGCTTGATGAGTTGTTGAATTAGTCTAGGACCGTTACCCAATGATGAAAATTATCTCTTAATTGTATATCGAGGTCGGGAATAATGTCACTCATGTGTGTTTTGTGTTCTTAGCAAGTCGATTAGGTAAAATTATCATGATCCTTAAATCAATCGCATGGACTCAATATATAATTATTTGAATGATTTGACGTTGATTATTCAGTAATAAGTTCATGACAGAAAAGAGGAATCTAGAACTTGATTTGGGGTAAACTTGAGGTGAAATCCTATGTAGGTAATTCCGAAGGCATGATTTAGGCCTTCAATTTTTTCGCTTGAACCTTTGTAGCCAACCTGAAAATTTTATTCCCTCGTTCCCCTGTCGAAGCCATCAATTCTGAACACGTTTCAATACTCTATCCAATTAAATTTTTCCAAACTATTGTCGCTAAGCCTAAAAGTCAAAATTGAGTGAAATCAAGTAGTATAGACTAATGCTAACTTGAAGTGAGCGATCAAGGTTTCAGATGAAAAGTTATTGATTCAATATTAATGTATTCACTTGTCATTCTTTTTGCACGCCCCTAAAATTGTACAAATTCAAATAAGTTTGGGGGTGTGACAATCTTTTTAAAAAAAAAAAAAAAAACTATGTTAATATAGTTTTTATTTTTATTTCTTTCGACAAGTGAATACAGTGGTCCTAAATTCTTGTTCAGGGTTGTATTTTCAATGTTTGGGGTTACAAGAGAGAGATAGTAACAAGCATTTGTGCCTCGGGTATCGTTCAATTATAACGATTTGCTATTTTCTAATCCTGCAATACCCTTGGCCATTCTCCAAAGCTTAACCAAGCCCTACTGATCTCTATGAATGTTCGAACCTATATTAGTGGATAGTCGAGCCCAGTCAAGCGTATAATTTTCCTGAATCCTTTAAGGTTTAAGTCATGAGCTTGTCTACTAAATGATCCAATTTGGAGTTTGGTTTGTTATACATTTGAGCTCACACACACACACATTTCAAATGGATTTAGAATGGTTTTTATTGATATTGAGTGTTGAAATTCTAAAACACCACTTGGTGTGTATTATTTCCCGAATTTGATAAGATTGAGGAATGTTGAGGGAGGACCAACTAGGTTTCTTCGATTGAATTTGGAACTCGCATGCATATACTTCTTCTTTGTTAACGTTTTTCATTTTTAGATTAGTTGTTAGTTAATTAGTGTAGTTCGTTTAATTTAGTGTTAGAGTGTTTTGCTCGAGTACTAACAAAATTCTAAGTTTGGGAGTATTTGATAGATGTAAAATACCTATCTACTTCTAAACCAGATTTAGTAGTTTTCGAGTGAATTAGTAATATTTAATTGCGTTTTTGTAGATTTTATGTAATTCAGGTGTAGGGACGCAAACAAGCGACAAACAAGCGAAAATGGGGGGAAAATAGTGAAGAAATGATGAAGAAATAAGGTTTCAAGATCACAAGAGCCACCGCCGCGACAGTAAGAATGTAGAGAGTGCTGAAAATACAAAAGTCTCACCGCCTAGACGGTGAAAGTGCAGAGAGTTGGGGCTGTTTCATCGCCGCAGTGCTGATTTCCACTGCTACAGCGAAAGTTAAACCGACTTACTCACCACCTAGGCGGTGAAATATCAAAGAGTTTAGAAAGTTGGCTGACATACCCACCGCCGTGGCAGTCACTCTGTAACAGCAAAAAAGATATTTTCAGATATTTTGAAGCCTTACACCTATAAATACTCATTCTCCCACTTCCATTAGAGAGTTTTTTTTTTTTTTTTTTTTTTTTTTTTTTTTTTTTTTTTAAGTTTGAATGTCCCTAAACCTTAGGAGGTGGTCCTTGGCTATTTTTGAAGAGCTCAAAGAGGAGATTCATCATCCAGAGAAGAGGAAACACTAGCGGATCAATCTTCGGCGAAAGTGGAAACCACTCCACTTTAAGATTTGATCTTTCTCTCTTTGTTTCTCTCTTTGTAACTTAATGTTTTATTGTAAATGATGATGAATACCTCTTGGTTTAATGTTCCAATGGCCAAGATCACGATAGATTAGATAAATATTAGTTAGGAATCGATGTAGTTGTGTAAATACTAGTTTGATAAAATATATGTTTCTTTAACGGTTGTTTAATTTTAAATCCGATTATGTTTATCATTTTATTACAACTTTAATATGTTTTTTTAAGGTATTAGGGTTATATTTGAGAATACATGGTTTGACATTCAGAAGAGGTAATCTTGGATTCGGATTAGGGTAAACACATCGTTATGATCTAACGATCCGGGAGGACGTTAGTGAGTGTGCAATCGATGACGTTGGGGCAAGACTTGCGTGACCTAGCATCATTAAGATGTTGAGGGGGACTTCTTCGTTGACACAAAAGCACGTATTAACTCGTCTTACACTCGGGAGAGATGACGAGTGAGTTTACGAAACGAGATTATCGGATACCTAAACTCCATTATTGTTAACTAAATGAAATCAAACATGTATTAAGTGAACGAAATCAATCCCTAGGTAATCAACGTAGTTAGGATTAACCCACTAATTTTAGTTTAGCTTAGTTTTAATTAGATTAATTTTAAAACATTTATTGAACCGTCTGGATAATAGGAGACTATACAAATTGTGGTATTCAATTATTCACACCGTCCCTATGAGAACGATATCCGATCTTAAAGATCCACTATATTAAAACTGGACCCCGTACACTTGCAAGTAGTCAATACGCGAGCATGTAACAAACGCACCGTCGTACATTCCACGAAAATTTATAATTCACTAAACCCCTTGATTTAATGCCCCGATTCTTTTATAGGCTCAGAATCAACCTTTACAATACTCTGATCCTTTTCACAGGCTAAGAATCGACCTAACACTTTCTCACATATTCTTTTTTCACAGGTTTAGGACGAACATTTACAATTTACTCTTTAATTCAATTATAGGCTGAATCAAAATCTAGTTCTTTTCAACGAAAAAGAATAACCTAACATTTTCAACGAAAAAGAATAACCTAACATTTTTACAGAAGAAAATATTGAAACCTAACTATCCTGACTACACACCGTCCTAAACGTGTCTAATCCGTACAAACTCACAAATATAAAAAATGTAAATTTCTTTCCACAATGAGCTTCTACCACCTCAATACAGATATACTCAATTAATGATCCAAATAATTATTACATGGTATAAACAATATAAGGCAACTAAAATCTAATTAAATAATAAAGTCGGTAGTACAAATTAAGCATGTAAACAGATAATCAAGCAAAAAACCATTTAAAAGATTTTCAAGCTTTTAAGTTCAAAAATATTTTTTAAACAATCCAAAACCAAGTAATCAATATAAATATATCTTAGAAAGCAAATAACAAGACTTTGAAGGATCTCACTGAAAAACACCGAAGACAAGAAAGATTTCACAATTAGAACTCAAACTGGTGACACCAATAACAAACACTTTAGATCAAGAACTTAAATATAATCTCTCGTAGAAATCTGGGCAATAATATCACTCTTATAAAAGTTCAAAACTGATGTTCTTGATATCTTTAATCTCAATCCGAGAGATCTAATTATATAGACCTAGAACTAGCCATCCAACGACTAGTTTTTTAAAAGATATGTCATAAAATGATATTCTAAAACCCCCATATAACATACCATATAAATATAGGTATGTTTCATTTAAAAATATTCTTTGAAATATTCATTTAGATCCTTAAAACTTTTCCAATTTGAAATCGATAAGAATTGGAAGTATTAAATCATTTTAATTAAGAGAATGTCAAAATATATTGACCAAATCAATAGGGATCACATAATAAGTCATCTATATTTGAATTAGGCTCAAATCCCCCAAAAACCTTTCTTGGAATCATAACAAACGGATATGTTAGCCTAAGCGGTTTCAATCATAGGATCTCCGGAAAATGTGATTTTGATGATAACGCCTCATTTATTGTTTTAAATGAACTAACATTGTTTTTAAGTATAGATCATCTATACATTATGGAAATACATCATGTAGATGCATTCAAGTCAAAAGATATGATTTAAATAATGCAATGTTTCATTTCGACAACATTACTCAAGATATTGAACTCGAAACTCTATAGGTTGCACACACACATTGATAGTGCATACATTTGTGATGTTTTGTTTTTAACATGTCCAATATATCTAAATACCAAAATATGTGTTATATGTTTGATCATATCATGCAAATTTAGAAAATTCACATCTTGATGACAAATGTGCTTAATATGCTTAAATTTGGATTTAATGTGATCAAATATGACATTGCATGATCTTAATGTGAAAACTTTTCTAATATCATTGATATAATATTTTGAACATGTCCATATAATTATTTTATTATGATTCATGCAATAAGATTGTTCATATCTGGCTCAATTGAAAATTTTATATTTTGATCACAAAAATGCACAAATTACTTAAACTCGATTTCTATGTAATCATAAGGTATATTATATATTTGGATCATCAAAACACTTTGAACATCATTGAAATAATGTTTTTAAGGTGTTAGCTAAAAACTAATCATAGACATCAACCAAAACCAAAAACGGGTGATAAAAAATAGAATTATATTGAAAACACTGTAGCAATCAATTGTTATTATCTAAAAAATCAGAATGGACCTTATGTAGTAAATTGGTCGCATCTCTCTTATTATCCAAATCTGATGAATCTTATATGGTTGGAAAGCTAATTCAGATATCTTTAAAACCATATAAATTTAATATCAATCAAAGTTGGTTTAGTTGTTCAAATTTCAACATTTCAACAAAAGTCAGTAGCTGATTTTTACAGAAAATCATGTTTAGACCTTTGCTCACTCATTTGATCACATCTCACTCATTTGGTCCAAATGAGGTGATTTTTTTTGCTTAGAAACCTAACTCAATAACATTTATTTATGTGCATAGTAGACAAAATTTTGATATGTTTTTCCTATAAAACAGAAGCCATTTATAAAAATGTCAGTAGTCTTTCTCTCTTCTGCCCTGTTTTCGCTCTATTTTCAACTTCACATTTTGGCATCGTATGTTTATTCTAATTACTATATGATGATTCACATTCCGTATAATAATTATATCACATGTTTTCATCATTCAATTTGATCAATACAATGTTGATTTGAAGAAAAATTGATCAAAATATCTTGAAACATTTTAGAACTCAAAATGCAAAATTTTGTCATGAAATTAAATTTGGATTTGCATATCATATTTTGTTCGGAACGTTCAAATCATGTAATGAGATGTTAGTTTAATATGTCTATATGAGATATGCATGATCAATTGATATGTTTATCATTACATCTATGATTAATTGATAAATTGGCTCAAAGCATATGAAAATTTTGTTTTCATCATGTTAAATGAATTCTAAGTGTTCAAATGCTTGAAATGCTTGTATGTGCTTAATTAGATTATATACATGTATAATATGTTTTATACATATTGTACACACATGCTTAAATACATAACTATGTATGAATACAAGTATTAGATTTGAATTTGTTAAAATAATCAAGTGTGAATACAAAAATATTATTTTGACTCAGTGGTAGGATAGCCCATTAAATGCTAGCCTATGCCTTGTCTCCCACAATGTGAATGACATCTTATCTTGAACAACTTGCTGCATATTTCAAAGTTGATGAGCCTTACATTTAATAATTCCTACCCAACTTTGAATGTCTCTATCATGATTTGTCTACATTCATTAAATGTCAGTCATGCTCAATTATATACATTGAATATCTTGAACAATTTACTGTATTTTTCCACTACCTCAAAGGCAAATTGGACAATGGGTCATTTGTAATTAATTAGACATATCTAGCGTTTATGAGGTTAGAAAAAGTAGATGGAATGTTGACAAATCTACAGAGATAATAGAGAGGAGCCTCTTATGTCTTGACATTTGAAGACATCACATGCAACAGTTACTTGAGCTCTCTACACTCCAATAATAATACCTTCCCTACACATCTCTACATCTATAAAAGGAAGAAGATAGCTGAAAGTTTAACAATCACCAACTAAGAAACTCACCAAGTATCAATCACTCAATCTTGAGCTACATACTATCAAAGGCTTCCAAACTAAAATCTGTCAAACAACAATTATATTCTTTCTTAATTCATATTTCTTAAGTGTTTGTTGTATTTGCTTCGCACACATAGATTCTTAAGTTCTATATCTTGTGAATGTTGAATATTTATTTGGTAAGACGGTGAGATTTTTATTGTAAATCTTGAGTAAGAGTTTTACTCGAGAATATAGATTTGTGAGTGGAATATATTCACTCTAAATTGTAAAGTCTTGAGATATGTACTTCTCAAGTGGAGATTTAAACGGTTTGTTCTTCACCCATAAAAATATCAAAGATAGTGAAACCTCGAAGGAGCTTGGGAGAGTAGACTAGGCAAAGGGTGTTTGCCGAATTACTATAAACACCGATGTCAATATCTCTAACTCTACTCTTTACATTTCTGCATATATTTGTGTTTGTGATTATTACTCTTATTTGAATATCCGTTGTGCACTTGACACAAATCACATAAACACATAGTTTATATTGAGTAAATTTTAATTAACGAATTATTTGCCAAAACCCAATTCACCCCCCCTCCTCTTGGGTAATTCTTGGCCCATCAGGATAGTTTTGACCAAGAGATCAAATCAGTCAAATTATAGACTAAAATCATCGATTGACCACCCAGATGTTTCGGTCGACCGCCCAGTGCCAATGCTTATTCTAGTCGTTCGCCTTAACACCTATTGGTTGACCACCCTCTTGGTCAATTAACCGATACAGTCAGTAGATTTCTTAATCTTTCCAAATTAGTTACTGTTGCATTTGGTTGACCGACCCGAACCCGTCGATTGACTGAATCGATCAAAGACCTTCTTCCTTTATTCATTTCAGCCACTATTTCAACCGATTGATCGAATCCTTTTCTCGGTTGACTGATTAGATCAGTAGGTCTCTATTTTTACTCCCAAAATACACTATTTTGATAAGTCAATTGATCCCTTTTGCCGGTTAACCGAATTGACCTGAAAACTCAACATTTTATACTTTAAAACATAGTTTTAACTTAGGTTATTTATCAAAATTCACATAAGGAGTATATAAAATATCTCATTTTAAGATTTTAAACTTATCACTTCTTATCAAGACACGCATAAGATTAATTTATTTTGAGTGTCGTATATGATCCTAATTCGGGTTACATTAAGAGTATATAAGTAAAGAGTTATTTTCACTTAGTTTTCTTTAGCATTTACGTCTTCATCATGTCCATCTTGCACCCTTTATATTTTATTTAATGATTATTCTTCTTAATCAAAAAGATAAAACTATAAATCTAAAACACTCAATAAAATCAGTAGTTCCACAAAAAATATCAATATTTAATTGATCATCAAAATATTATATTCAGCATTAACCTTAAGGCCTCGTTTGTTGACACAATTAAGAACTTAAAACTGAAAACATTAAATACTTATCAAATTAAGTGCGTTTGATAAACAAAATTAAACATTCACCTAGAAAATAAGTATCACTTAAAAAATTGTTCAAAATTTTAAATGATGTGTTATTCACTTAATTTTTTAGTACTTATCTCTTAATACCATATAATATCTAATTATAACAACCAACATTTTACACTAATACTATAAAATTTCACAAAAAAGTTATATACAAAAAATAATAGATAGAGAAAATATTAAATTGAGAAAAAAAAAAAAGTTGTAGAGAGAGAATATTTTAGAAAATAAAGTTATAAAAAATATTTTAGGAATAAAAATCTGTACAAAAATAATTTTTTTTAAGTAAAAAGTACTTAAAAAAAATGAATATTTAATATATCCAGCACTTAATAGATTCAACACTTATAATTTCAGCACTTAAAATTCAACGCTTCAAATTTTCAGCACTTAAAACTAAGTGGTTATCAAATATGACCTTATATTCCACTTATTATTTTGTTGTTGTAATATTCCATTGAAAATTTTAAAATTCAAAAATAAATTTGAATAATATTCCAGTCGTAAGCAAAACGGTTTCTTGATTGCAAGTCCTACAAAAATTGTTTTTCTCTATCTAAGTTTCATTGATGTAACAAAAGTTGTAACTTTAAAACGACAAATAACCTTAATTTTAAAACAACAAATAACCTTACTAACGGTTCCACTAAATTTTTCTCGTATCAATTTCTACTATTTTTTCATAATAACTTCAGGTAATATTTAAATATTCCGCTAAATATTAATTTTCAATTACATTCTACTTTTCTTTTTGTAATAACTTCAGGTAATATTTAAATATTCTACTAAACATTAATTTTTAATTACATTCTACTTTTGTTTTTGTTACAAATAACAAAATTAACAATCTAACATCATCTTTTGAAATTCAATCAACTAAAAGTTCACTGAACACTTTGAAATATACTTAAAAATAAAAATAATTCACGTAATAATTAAGTGAAAATAATAGAAAACTTGAGAGATGTGATTAGAATCTAAGAGCTTAATAATAAACTAGAAGAACTAGATCTAAAATCAATCGTTTGACTAACAGAAAGCCACATCTATATACTACGAACCAGTGGGCTAGCAGAATTGGGACAAAGAAAGTAGAATCGTTGTTCGTTGATCTGACAAGATCCAACTTGGATTGGCCAGATCTAAACATCTTCTACAAATTTAGTTTGCGTTGTAGCTTCAGGTGTTGGTGATGGTGATATTGGCAGAGAGATAGTGATTGGAAAAGAGACAAAGAGGAAACATAAAAAGCGAATATGATGGCAACAATGAAAACACGCTAAATGAGTTAGATCTGATAATTGAGGCGTCGTTTTTGGTGGCATTCATGGTGACAGTATTAATGGCGTTGATGGTCATGGCCAAGGTAGCATTCATGGTTGTGTCGACTGGCATGTCATCCATTGGAATCAAAAATTTAATTTCATTGGAATTAAAATGGATGAATTGAATTCCATATTTCATGGGCCAGAGTTGGATTCCATAATCCTTGGTATGACTTTTTTTTTTGTTACACCACCTCTTTTTGACTTATAATTCTTAATTTGGCAATAATACTTCCTATAAATTAATTTTATGATTTTAGTCCTATATTAATTTGAATAAAAAATATTATTAATTAAATGACGAAAACAAAACATTTTTTTTTGAAATTTAAATTTTTATTTTGGAAGAAAATATATTTTCTCTAATATTTTGTTTTTGTTTCGGGAATAAATTTTTTTTTTTTTTGTTCTCAATTTTTTTGAAATAGAAATATATTTTTTGTTTTTAGATTTCTGTTGATGTTTCCTAAACAATATGTTACTCTTCTCGAAATAAAAACAAAAAATCTATTTGTTTTTTTAATCAGAAAAAGAAATTGGAGAACCAAAAAAAATCTATATAGAAAAAAATAAATATTTTAGAGAAAAAAAATACTATTTATGATCCAAAGCGGAAACTAAAAAATTTAAAAACAAAACGATTTTAATTGTTAGTAAATTTTGAATATTTTTCACCTAAGATATTACTCATATTTTGTAGTCATTTAAAAAAATATAATTAAGTATATACTGTAAATGAAATTTATCTATAAATTGATATGTAAAATAGTATTATTAAATTTTATTCCATTAACTATACAATAATAATCAAATAAGATAATGGAATAGTAATTTCATGAACAAGTCAATTCTATTTTTTCATATATTTTATTTTACCTTTATTCTATTCTATTCTACCAAACGAGCCGTTAAGTTTATGACAAAACCATCTTTTTTTTTTTTAAATTATGAAAAAATAAAAATAAAAAACAGTCGGAATTAATATAGTAAAGATTCGAGCTTTTGAGAGGCCCAACAATGGCAGTAATATCGTTGAAGGCCCAATTTTAATTGGGCTTATAATTTGATAATTCCGAAAACAAATAAGACCCCCGGCTCCGAGCTAGGGTTTCTGTTTCACCTTTTCACTTCACTTCCTTCCTCTCATTTCTCTATCCTCCAATGGAACTAGACGTCGGCGCCGTACCCTTCAACCCCGACGGCTGGGGTCCGCCGGACTCCGCCGCCACCTCTCTACCCAACCACCTAATTAACGTCCCCTTCGCTCCGTTCTCTCGCTCCGAGAAGCTCGGCCGGATCGCCGACTGGACCCGTAACCCCAACCGGCCTGCTTCCTCGAATAGGAACCCCAATAACCCTGCGGACTCCGCCTTTGATTTCGCCGGCGATGATTCTTTTGCTACGCTTGCCGCGGATGAGGATTCGTCATTCCGCCTCGTCGACGGCAAACCACACCACCCGCCGCGGCCGAAATTCGGTCCTAGGTGGAGATTCAACCAGCACCACAACCGCAATCAGCTGCCGCAGCGCCGCGACGAGGAGGTGGAAGCAAAGAAGCGCGAGGCGGAGAAGGAGCGCGCAAGGCGCGATCGTCTGTACAATCTCAATCGATCCGGAACCAACGCCCGCCGCGAATCCGCCGTTTTCAAATCCTCCGTTGACATTCAACCGGAATGGAACATGCTCGATCAAATCCCATTCTCCACTTTCAGTAAGCTCTCTTTCTCGGTCCCCGAACCTGAAGACTTACTGGTTTGCGGCAGCATCGAGTACTACGACCGCACCTACGATCGGATCACCCCGAAGAACGACCGCCGTCTCGAACGCTTCAAAAACAGGAACTTCTTCAAAGTCACCACAACCGACGATCCAGTCATCCGCCGCCTCGCGAATGAGGATAAAGCGACTGTTTTCGCCACAGACACCATTTTATCATCTCTCATGTGTGCTCCAAGGTCAGTTTATTCATGGGATATTGTGATTCAGCGAGTTGGGAACAAACTGTTCTTCGATAAGCGTGATGGTTCGCAATTGGATTTGCTTTCTGTTCACGAGACATCGCAGGAGCCTTTGGCAGACGCCAAGGACGACATCAATTCAGCCTATTCCTTGAGCGTTGAAGCTGCATACATAAACCAGAACTTCTCGCAGCAGGTCTTGCTCCGGGACGGAAACAAAGTCACATTCGAAGAGCCAAATCCATTTGCAAATGAAGGTGAGGAGGTAGCTTCTGTTGGATACAGGTACCGGAGATGGAAATTGGACGAGGACATGTATTTGGTCTCTCGTTGTGAGGTTCAGAGCGTTGTTGAGACCAACAATCAAAAATCATTCTTGACATTGAATGCTTTGAATGAGTTTGATCCCAAAATATCCGGTGTTGATTGGAGGCAGAAGCTCGAAACCCAGAGGGGTGCTGTTTTGGCAACCGAGTTGAAGAACAACGCCAATAAGCTTGCCAAATGGACAGCTCAAGCCCTTTTGGCCGGTGCCGATATGATGAAATTGGGATATGTTTCTAGGGTTCATCCCCGGGATCATTTCAACCATGTTATTTTGGCTGTTGTTGGGTATAAACCAAGGGATTTTGCTACTCAGATCAATTTGAACACATCTAATATGTGGGGGATAGTGAAATCCATTGTTGATTTGTGTATGAAGTTGAATGAAGGGAAGTATGTGCTTGTGAAGGATCCTTCCAAGCCTCAAGTGAGGATTTATGAGGTTCCTCCGGATGCATTCGAGAATGATTATGTGGAGGAGCCTTTGCCAGAGGACGAGCAGGTTCAGCCGGCTGCTGAAGATGCTGATGGTGGAGAGACTAATGCTGCAACAAATGATGTGGAGGCCAAGGAGATTACTGCTGAGGTTTAAAGGGTAATTGCTCTATTCCTAAATGACTTTGATTAGTATATGCTTTCGTTATTCACTTTCTTGCCTATCGAGATTTGATTTATGCTTTGATTTGTGTGGATTCATGTTATCTTTGATATGGGTTTGCCTTTGTTATTTGATATGAAGCACGGACACGCGATACGAACACGGTTACACCACAATTTTTATAGTGGAGATACGTCAATAAATAAATATATATATTTTTATATATGTTAAGCCTACTTAATGAAAGACATGAGTCATTAAGCAAATTCACATTTAATAAATTCCCATAAACAAAAGTAAGAAAGACAGAAAAATTTGCTCAAGGTCAATTGATTGATTATCATCGTCACACCATTCATTTGTGAATAAGACAGTTGACTTTCTGCTTTTCTCATTTCTCCAATTGTTAAATAGCCATTTAATAGGGTTCTTTAATACCAAATCATAAGATATACCTCTTAAATAATAGTGTAATTATATTAAATTAATGAAAAAATTACAAAACTGACCCTCCCCCAAAACAAAATCACAACACTGGCTTCCGAAGTGTCCAACATGTTCATTTTGCATGTCGGTGTTGTGTCAAAATCTAAAATAAAAAATAAAAAAATTGGACACACCCCGACACGTGTCAGTACTTCCTTGCTGATAATTAGACTCTATGGCAGATTCTTTCATGAACTCAAATTTGTATGGTTTTAACTTTTAAGATAAATTATGCCACTAACTTATCTTTTGATTCTTATATAAACGGATTTTTTGCATCTGGGTCTCAGAAATTTAGTCATTCATGTTAAGAATGCTTGGTGGTAACCTCAATTCCTTTTCTGATTTTGTGATTTAGTTGCATTGTCATTCTAGATTTCGCTGCTTCATTCGACTTGTAGCTACATTTGGGGGGCTTATAGAATTGAAGTTGGTTTTCTTTGTTATAATGTTTGATGCCCGTTTAACGTTGAGCATCTGAGAGGCCTGTTATGCAGCACGATGGATTTGAACCATTTCATCCATTTCAAGCTCGAGCTTTTTTTGGGGGGGTTGGGGTGGGGAGGAGGGCACATGATAAAGTAATAATGATTGGATATAGTATTGAAGCTACACTGGAGATTGGTGGGAGTACAAGTAGTGAGGCCCGAGGGGTGTTGTGATGGTGTTAATTTAAGTTCATTGATTGTTCAAACTTATTAATTAGGTGCTCTTATTGATGTAGTAACTGGCTGATGAAACTAGAAGATGTTGTTTTAACAACTAAGACTAAACCTAAGTTGGAACATATGCTTTGTAATTTTAAACTTCTAGTAATATTTGGATGGATGAGGATATGGTAAAATTAGAAGTTTAGATCATTCTTGGTGTTGATAATTTGTTCTATAATTTAGTGCAACGGAGAGAATGAGGCAAACCCAACAATTAGAATTAAAGTGGCAGGTCGGTTCAGATGGAGAAGTGCAATTGAAATGATATGTGATTGTAGTATATTGTTGTGATTGTAAGGAAAATTGTGTAAGATTAAGGGTGAGACTACATATTTTATACTATTTAGAACGTTAAATAATAAAGCATGTTCAAAAGGCGAAGGTGATGATAACGTGGATGACTAACTATGAACACGTGACACGGGCATGACATGACAAGAACACATCAACAAAATAATCTCTTAGAAATTTTGACAGGCACTACAGTGACACGACAATAAGCATATTATATGTATATATATATACACCTTAAATTATGGTAATATTGTATTGTACGATTGAATTGTTTTTGTTTATTATTTTTCTATCGTGTAATTAAAAAAGTAGGGTAAACAGTATTTTAAGCCCCCCCTCCCCCGGCATACTTTATGCTAGAAGATCACTGAAGATGGTTTGAACATGAAAGGGTTGCCTATAGAAGCATTGTTTGGGAAGGCTGATTTAATTCAAGTTTGTAGGGCGACCTAATGAAACTTTGTTAGGGTCGGGAATTATTTGGCGGCATTGTAATGTTAACGGATGTGATGACCCAAAAAAACGATGATTTACACGATTTTTTATTTTATTTTTTTTAATTCTTAGAGTGCGCCACCCGGGTGAGCTACTCTTTGCGCTTTTACTTATAAAAAATTGTGATTTATTGCGGTAGTACGATGATATTAATTTCACTTCTCAATTTCGTAGGTTTTTTTTAACAAGTTGGAGCAGCAATCGGACTTGAAGTCGATCACACACACACTTTCTACTTCGGCTGTCTACTTTTAGAGAAGAAAGAACTCTTCTTAGCAGGTTTTAGGGTTTTCCATAATACCGAATTTTTCTTTCCCCCTCTCATTTGTATGTTCTTTTTTGGAGATTATCGATTTTGACTTGTTTGTTCGGACTTAATACCTAAATTATGGTTTTGTTTGTCTGCAATCCTATTGTTCCTAGGTCTCTATACTACTGGTTTTGTGTGCATGAGCTCGGGCTCGGGGTACACCCGGCGTAATTTTAGGGTTCAGGTAGAAGGTTTAAGCCTGGAGAACTGGGTTAGGGTTTTTAGATTTTAAGCTTGTTAAAATTTAGGGTCAAGTCGTGTTGGGCTTGGACTTTTTAAAAAATAAATGTAGAGTGAAGAACTAGAAAACAAAAAATTTGAAAAATAAGAACGAAAATGAAACCAAAAAAAAAAAAGAAATTTATAAACGATAAAAAAAAAAAGTTACGTTTTTGTTTTTATTTTTGCTGCTCTTGTTTTCTTTTTTATATTTTGTTTTTGTTTTTGTTTTTGTTTTTTCTGCCCTTGTTTTGTTTTTTATTTTTTGAATTTTAAGTTTTTATTGTAGTTTTTGTTTCCAATTTCCTATTTCTTATTGTTACTTTTGTTTTTGTTTTCTATGTTTTTACTTTCTTTTTTATTTTCTATAAACCCTCGAAAAAATAAAAAAAAAATAACATAAAGAATACGTAGTGGAAGAAAAAATAGAAAATAAAAATGGAAAGAAAAAACAAAGATAAAAATTAAAAAATAAAAGAAATTAAAATATTATTTTGGAATGGTACTTTTGTTAATAAAATGTGATCAGTGGATATCTTAAGCCATATTTGGTTATTGTTTTCGTCTCCAAATATTATATTGGAATAGTATTTTTCTTAATAAAATGTGATCGGTGGGTATCTTAAGTCCTATTTGAGTATCTTAATGTTTGGTTATTGTTCGGTTATTTTTGTTTTTTCTCTCAATTTTTTGAGATTAATGTATAGAATTGCGTTTGTTGAACACATGTCTATTCTGAAAAGTTTGAGTATTTTAGCGGTGTTTCTTGAATTTCTTGAGAACTTGAGAAATAAAAAAAATATTGATTCCTATTCATTTTCACAAAATAATTTTCACCATCCTCTATCGGCTAGTACCATTATGCCGACTAAGAAATATATATATTTATTGTCATGAATTTAAATTAAAAAAAAAAAAATGAATTTTGTTTTCAACCTTGTTTCTTTGTTTCCGTTCTCATAAATTAAAAGAAACAATTTCAAGACAATAATCATTATGATTCTATTCTCAAAATATTTTCAGATATAATTCTCATCTCACTTTATTGGAGAAGTGAATTGAGAAGCAAAAACGCTAATCAAACGTCACCTTATGTAACTTGAGAAATACCTTATGTAACTTGAGAAATAATAAGAGTTGTTTGATATATATTATACAAATTTTAGAAGGTGTTATTGGTATAAAGCCAACTGATTGAGGTGTCTCGTATATTAACTTTTATTTTAATTTTATTAAGTTTCAAAAATATATTTTATTTTAATTAAATATAACTAAAATATCATTAAAACTAGGAGTTTTCTTCCGTAAAACCTATTTTAAAACCAAACAATTTTTTTACACCCACACACCTAAAACATTGTTCAAAATTCCTATTTAAAAAAATAAAATCTGTATAGACTCCTATTGGTGTCAAGAATCGGTCCGACCAACAATATGGTCTTGTCACTCTTCTGGTGGAGATTCCCGTCTGGTCTGGGGATGATCCTCGTCCTTGCTGAAGTTCCCGATCTGAGCCGGGCGGGGCGCTGACCGACCTGCAGCCCGAGCCGGATGGTTTCGCCGTTCTGATCTCTGTCTTCAAACCGCTGTCCGGGTTGAGCTCCATGTTGTCACTTGCACACAAGACGGGTAGGGGTGTTCTCCGGCGTGTCTCATTCGGCGTGAGAGTAAGAGCTTGGGGGAAAGAAATCAGATCGTTCGGAGTAGAGTTATTACCTTGACCTATTCGACGATCTATGGCGTGTGTATCCCTCCAATGTGTTGATGAAACTTCCTATTTATAGTCCAATAGTGATTATCGCTCCACAAGATTAGGGTTTTAAGCTCGATTTAGCGCTAAGTAGCCAGGCGCGTGAGAACACGACGGGTTAGAGCTATGGTCTTGGGCCTTTTTACTGTTGGTGGAAAAGCCCATGGGCCAAACCTGTTAGGGGCAACAGGTCGGCCCAGGGCACCGGGGTGAAAACGCGGTCTGCCTGCGCCAACCTGACTTGTTGCGACGACGATCGAGGAGATTCTTACTAGGTGATTCGAGTGCCCCATTCTAACCGACCTGAGGACGCGTCCCAGGCCGTCTATTCACCGGGCTAATCAGACCGTTGATGATGTGGCGCTGCAGACGTGGAGAATTTGATCCAAGTGGCATACACGTGGAGCAGGTCCAATTTTACCCACATCAGTTGCCCCCCAAGCCTCAGCGTGGAAGTAGGACATGAGACGCTGAGGGTTTTTTATGATGGTCAACCCCAAAACAGATAATCGAGCTATTAGAGAGCGGAGCCCAAGACTGAGATGACCCAGCACGAAAGGACAAACCGGCCCGGCGAACACGATTAGCCCAGTTAGGTGCCTTCTGGCTCTCCTAGGTAGCTTGACTGACACACTAACTTGATGCACGACTTGTGGTTGATTGCGCGTGAATCGACACTCCGCCAACCGTCCGATCAACACGATAGTTCAACTTCTCGACCCCTCTATAAATATACACTTCATTTTTCACTTTTTTTCACCAGAGTAGTGTAAAAGGTCCACTCGACCTCAGAGCACGGTACTTCTTTCTCTCTTCTTCTTTTCTTTCTTTCATGTCTTTTATGTATGAGTCTCATTCGCCGGGGTACAGCCCTTTCGATTCCGAAGAGATTGTGGTAAACCCCAGGTTGTACAGATTGAGCTCAGCTCATCTGAGATCGAGGCCGATGAGCCGAAGGTGCTATCGGTATCTAAATCGGTAAGTGAGCTAGAGGTCGTCGTTAAATGGTCGGCCTCATCTTCTAAAAGGGCCCGCAGAGAGGTTGGATGAGGGATTTCCCGATCTCCAGTCGCGCCCAGTAGGCCTTGGTAAAGGAAAGCAAGGAGCGAAGTGGGCTCATCTGGAATGCCCGACGTTGAGCTTAGCACAGGTCTAGCCGTGGAGTTTAACGTCGAGGGCTCGCCCTTTCAACAGGTGAAAGCCCAGCCATCCACGTCGGGCCAAGGCCAGTTCAACTTCTCGTCGATTGATCTGTGAGGTTCCTCTAGAGGCCTTGTTCTGGCGGGTTAAACCGACCTATCGGAGAAAAAGTTTCGGGACCTTCGCTCTATGTATGCAATCCCCGAATCGGTGGAGACACGCGTTCCGGGGGTAGATAACTGGGCTTGCGCCCCCCTAGAAGGGTTCATTACAGTATAGGACCAGCAACTGTAGGGTGCCATGCACTTTGCCATTTATCCTTAGTCATGCGCCCCCCCAGAGAGGTCTGTTACGGTATACGACCAGCAACTGTAGGGTGGCATGCGCTTCCCCATTCATCCTTAGGTGAGGAAGGTCAGTTGGGATATGTGGTTGTGTCCTTCACAACTCACCCCCAACAGTATACGAATGGTCGTCGGCTTCCATGTGATCTACCTGGCCTAAGGAATTATCCCAACCCTCGAGCTATTTCACGCTGTCTTCTAGGTGAAGTCCATGCCCGAAGGGAAGGGTTGGTGTTACATCTTGACTCGGCGGAAGATCCTCAAGGGCTGCGCTGACTTCATCAAGGACTGGAAGTCGGGCTTCTTCTTTCTTGGCAGGACCGGATGGGAGGCCGACCCGGCACCACAATGGAAGTTCCCGGTCCAGAGGTATTGGGGGACCGTGGGTAAGCTTTTTAGCCCAGAGCTAGCTATATTTCCCTCATTGGTCAATTCTTCTAAGTTGATATCATTTTGCTTTTTCAGTTACGAAAAAACGCGAGCCGAGCCCGGACATTCTTGCTCAGAGAGATCGGATCTTTAGCACCCCATTCTGCGATGTCGGTGCGCTCATCTCGTCGTGCTTGTACGACCTCTATTTCTGGAGCAACCCATCCCTGCCAAAGCTGACCTTGAAGCATAACTCAAGGAACAGTAAGTGTCTCCACTCTAACTCGTCAAATCATCAACACTCAACCAAATTGGCACCTCAGGTGGCCCACAACAGGCTTGCAGCTTCAGGGAGGGCGGCGGTTCAAGACCGGTCGCGACACTAGTGGACGAATAGAGCCCGGTGCCCACAGAGAGGAAAGACAAAGGAAAACATAAAGTAGGCACGTCCGAGGTCGCCGCCAGACAGCAAAAGATAAGACACGCTGAAGCCCAACAGAGGCAAGATGAACCCCAACAGGAGGGGGAGGAGGAGACCTTCATCGCAATAACTGGGCTCCAACGCAATAAAGGCATCCTTGAGACGTTGGTCATCCTCCCAACTTTCATCCATCAGATCACTCCCTCGGTGGATAGGGCAAGATTCGCTGAGAAATTCGATGGTCGACTCGCCTCCAACCTGTATTGGTATCAACTTTCGGTCAGTTCTCACCCTAGCCAAAATTTTAAACTTGATCTTTCTAGCTTTACTTTTTTAACGTGTTGTTTGACAACCTTACAGGCTCTCTATTCTTCGGTCAAGCTGGGGCTCTGTTTCCACGGAGGCAACCAGAAGTGTGAGGAGCTGGAAAAAGGAAGGTCAGAACATATCGACCTGTTGAACGATTACCAAAGGAAAATGGACAAGCTTCGGGGTAAGAATGAGCAACTGTTGAAGAGGGTCGAGGAAGTAACCAAGCAGGTCGAGGATGACCTGGAAAGGACAAGCAGGGCCGAGCAGATCGCTCTTGACCAGCTTGAGGCGATGAAGGAGAACCAGGAAGCTGAGCTGGAGCAGGCCCGAACCGAAGTCGTGGCGAGCTGGAAGGGCAGTCAGGAGTTTAATGATCTCTGAGACCGGATTGGGAGGAGTGTGATCAAGGTAGGGTTCAAAGGAGCGATCAACTCGGTTCGACACCAATTCAAAGATTTTGATTACATGAAAATCTTGCTCGAGCCTTTCGCTGAAGACGTCAGAGAGGCCCAGGCCGAGCAGGACGCTGAGCTGGCCATATCCTCCAAGAGCTGGGTGAACCGACTAAATGATCTAGAGGCTAGACCGCTGCTGCGGAGGCCAGTGCAGGCCAGACCGGCCCAGACCCCTTCCAGCAGTATGCCTCCAATCAATCCAGCCAATCAACAAAACTTCACTTTTTTGCTTTTCTTTTTGTTTCTTGTTCGGCCCAATGAGAAATGGGATTGTAATTATGGGCAAGAGTCTCAATTTTTTGTAATCACAAATTTCTGATCAATGAATAAAACTCCCTCTTTTTGCCAATCCTATCTTGTATGCTTTATTTTTTTGGCCTTGCTTGTTTCACATTCTCTGACCGGTTACCGATTTTCACTACTCATAAATACGATTAATCACTGCAAGTTGATGAATGTAGCCGACCTTGAGTAACTTTGACCAGTTACCTTTTGAATCAGCCAGGGCGATTGTTAGCTAATCAACCGGGGCAACCTCTAACAACCCAACCGTTGTGAAGGGGTAGCTATGTCGACCTGGCTGTAAAGGACTGACGTTCATCTTCTGCCCGACGATTTTTGGCCACTTGAAACTTTGAAAAATTTTGAAAACTTGTTGCCAGAGAAGGGGAGGCATTGCTAGCCGTCTAATTACACGCTAACTTTTCCAATTTTCTATGCATTGCAATTAACAAGACTGAGACACCCAACGACCGTGTTTCTTAACATTTCCCGGTTCTTTCTGCCATCGTATCACGACTTGTCTAGTCACTTTCCTCTGCAATGGTGTTGCTTGGGAAAGAGTCAGTACCCATCTCTGTAACGAGAATTGAAGAAATAATTTCCCCAAAGATGGAGAATCCATGGAAAGAACTGCGAGATTCCTCATACCTCACGCCGATCATGTCAACCAAGCTGTAGAAATTCACACTACGCAGTTACACGAAAATTTTCCTTGCAACCTTTCCATCGTTACCAAGGGCTGGTCGTCTTGCCCCCCAAGCGACCAGATGAGCTCGGCTTGCCAAGCTTTTGTGGTTGTCTTATCGAAAGGGGTCCGACCTTAGATGATACTATTTTATCTATTTCTTCGGTGCGACAACTAGTCTTTTGTCAGTCTATCTCTTCGGTGGGAAGGCTACCTCCTATTGGAGAAATGGCAGGGGGGCAGCTCGTCCCTAGCCTATCGGCATGAAAGGTTGCTCGTCTCCGCCTTTATACTATGAGAATTTGAGAAATTTTAGGAAAATTCTTAAACCGAAACACCATTTTTCATTGATCTTGAACTTTTCTATTACAAGCTTCTAAGATCAAAAATAAAAAATCTTTAGACATATCTAAGGAGTAGGCTCTTCTCTTGCATAGTAATGCTTTAGGTGCTCGGCATTCTAGGGCTGTCTCAGGGGCACCTCTTCTTCATTTTTCAAACTGTAGGTGTAGGTGCCGGGTCGGGCTATTTGAGTAATTCGATACGGCCCTTCCCAGCTCAGAGCTAGCTTGCCAGCACTTTGGTCCCTGGTGGCCAACGTGACCTTTCTTAGGATGAGATCGCCCACGTTAAAGGATCGAGGTTGAACCCGACAATTATAGTACCGGGTTGTTCTCTGTTGATAGGCGGCCTGATGTATCCGAGCTATTTCTCTCATTTCTTCCAGTAGGTCAAGGTTGAGCGCCAGACCTACTTCGGTTTTGGCTCAGTTGAAGGGGTGCAATATGGGGTGATGGTAGGCCAATCTCGATTGGGATGACAGCCTCCAAGCCAAATGTCATCACGAAGAGCGTCTCGCCGGTGGGAGTCCGAACCGTCGTGTGGTAAGCCCACAGTACGAGGTACAAGTCCTCCACCCATAAACCCTTGGACTTGTCCAACCTGGTCTTCAGATTCTGCAAAATGGTCCTATTAGTGACTTCGAGCTGGCCGATAGCTTGAGGATGACTTGGGGAGGAGAAGTGCGTGCTGACTCCCAGCCCGGAACAGAACTTGACAAATAAATCGTTGTCAAATTGCTTCTCATTATTCGAGACGATGGATTTTAGGATGCCAAATCGGCAAACCATGCGCTTCCAAACGAAGTCTCAGATTATTTCCTTGGTGATTCGGGTGAGGGGCACGGCCTCGACCCATTTTGTGAAGTAGTTGATGGTGACGACCAATAATTTCCTCTACCCGGTACCCTGAGGGAACGGGCCGAGGAGGTCGATACCGCACTGGGTGAAGGACCACAGGCTGGTCATGGGCACCAGCTCGGTGGGCGAGGCGTGAGGGTGCGCGGCGAACCGCTGACACTTGTCACATTTCTTAACAAATTCCCTTGCATCTTCAAGCATCTTGGGCCAATAATAACCATGCAGGAGCAGCTTCTGGGCTAACGACCTGCCCCCCGAGTGGTTTCCATAAGTGCCCTCATGAACCTCCCTCATCACATAATCGGCCTCCTCAAGTCAGAGGCATCTAGAGTATGGACCTAAGAAGGACTCACGATACAGAACACTGACAATGAAAGTGTACTGTGCTGCTTGGTATCGTATTCTCCGGGAATGAGCTTGATCATCCACAAGCGTTCCATCGGTGAGATAGTTCACGATCAGACCCATCTAGGTGGCGGACACATGGAGCAGGTCCAATTTTACCCATATCAACTCCTACTAATAATTTTTAATGCCAAAATTACCCCTAAGACTTAAAAACCTACTTCTCACTTTTTTTTCCTAGCATTTTCTCCTTCTCCTCATCTTCTTCCTCAAGCCTTAGCCGCCGCCTTGCTGCCATCGTTGTCGCTTGCTTCATCTATGTTTGTCATCGTCGTCGCCTACTTCATCTCCGTTCATCATCTTCTCATTCATCACCATTCATTTTCGTCTCCTTCAATGTCGTTCGTCGTTGTTCTTCATCATTGTTTCTTGCCTGGTCTTCAGTGTCATTTGTTGCCTGCTCTAGTCTTCTTCATCACCCATTGTCGTCCTCTTCTTCATCACCGATCATCGTCTTTCTTGCGTTCGTTGCTGACCACGCTGGCGTTCGTCATTTATCTTATTGTCGCCATCGCCTGGTCTAGGGTTCTTCAATGTCATCTTCGCCATCGCTAGATCTGGCCAGAGGAAGAACCGTTAGAGGAGCAACATCAACAACGGAGGACGAACATTAAAAGAAAGAATGCAACGACAATGGACGAGCAAAGGCGAAGCGAGTTGACCAAGTGCGATGACTGACGAAGCGCGATGGTGAGTTATTCATCTTTTTAATTTCAATTCTTTGAGTAATTTTGATTTTATAATATGTGATTTGTGATGTGTTTGATCTGATGCGATTTTGTAATTTTTTTAATCTCAATGATTTACTTCAATCATTGTTTGATTTTTGCATCTTGATTTATTTCCATTCATCTGTCTGTCGTTTTTGAATTCTTCAGTTGATAAGCTACATTTTCAGGGTTTATAATTTTTAGTTGATTTCCACTTAATTTTTTAGTGAATTTTCACTTGGGGTTCTAGTGGATTTATGTAAAAATTTTAGGGGAATGTAATTGAAGTATTTAGTAGAATTTTTATTTTCAGATTTTCTTTTATTATTTTTGAATTTAATGGATCTGGGTTCTCCATTTGATTTTTAATGGATTTATTCATGAGATTTGAGTAAGGTGATGACTTATTTGATGATGATTCGGTTTTTGAATGCTTCGGTTCACAAGCTAAATTTTTGAATTTTCTAATTCTTAGTGGAGTTCTACTTGATTTTTTTAGTGGATTTCTACTTGATTTGTTTAGTAGATTTCTACTTAATTATTCAGTGGATTTATGTAAGTAATTTTCCAGGGTATTTAAAGTATTTTTAAAAAATTATATATTATGAATAAAAAGTAAAATTAAGTGGAATTTTTATTGAAAAATAAAATTTAGTGGATATTACAAAAAAAAAAAAAAAAATTAAATGAAACATACATAAGAGCATTTATGATATTTAAAAAATGTATATAATTAATTAAAAAATTATTAAAAATAAAATTTCAGTGGATTTTTAAAAATTAAATGAAATTTGTATTAAAAAAAAAAAAAGAAAACGCAAGTATTTATTCGGCCTACTATTTTGGAAAGCAATAACCATTAGTTCCCATTAAGCGCAACCCTATGAAGTGATGGACCGGTTGGGAGCCTCTCTCATACTAAGTTAAAATCTTTGGGGAAACATTTTGAGGTTCCTATTTGTTTAAAAAATAATTTTTTGGGTCTCATATTTTTTTGGGGTTGATTTCAAAAATACCATCATATTTATTCTTTCCAAATTACCCTTAAGAGCTACAAAATTTACAAAAATACCATTTTGACCTCTCTTTTTTTCAAAACTTCTAATATATATATATATATATATATATATATATATATATATATATATATATATATAGTTGTTTACCTATTAAATATTAAAAAAAAAAAAATTACTGAATGAAAATAGTTTTTAACTTATTTACCGAAATAATGCATTTCGCCCTTGTGAAGGGCGAAATCGAAAATTTTTTTTTTTTTTTTTTTTTTTGATCCCGCGCTTGTGAACAGCGGGATCAAAAAAAATTAATTTAATTTGATCCCGCCCTTGCGAAGGGCGGGATCAATAATTTTTTTTTTTTTTTTATTTGATCCCGCCCTTCACAAGGGCGGGATCAAATGGATTTTTTTTTTTTTTTAAAAATGTGATCCCGCCCTTATGAAGGGCGGGATCACCAAACGGCGACCAGCCGTTTACACGGCTGGTCGCCGTTTGCTTTGGCCGGTCAAACGACCGGCCAAAGCTGCAGAGAAGGCAGCCTAAAAAGGCTGCCTTCTCCCCTTTTTTTTTTTTTTTTCGCAGGCTATTTTTTGTTTTTTTATAGGTATAGGTATAGGTTTAGCTTTAGCTTTAATTTGAAATTTTAAAATCTCGATATATGTGCACAATTTCGCCTATAAATATCACTTACCGGATTTCATTAAAATTCACATTTTTTCATTTACTCCTTCTCTCATTTGTTCTTCATTTTGATATTTTTTTGTTCTAGTTACACTTCTTCTATTCAGACTTCTACTCCTCTATTCACAGGTTAGTATATTTTTAACGTTTTTTTAATTTATTTGTTAATTTAATTAGTATATTTTTTATCTTTATTTGTTAGTTAGTTGGTTAGTTTAATTTGTTAATTTAATTGTTGAATTAAAAATTATACTTTGGTCATTTTTACATGTTTAAGAAAATATAAAATAATATATTATTTCAAAAAAAATGTTAGTTAGTTAGTTTAATTTTTTACTCTAGCTATTTAATTAAAAAAATATACACTTTGACCCCTAAAAGTATAACAACTAGAAAAATATAAATTTTTAATATATTATTTTAAAATAAATTATTAGTTAGTTTGTTTGTTTTGTTAATTTAATTTGTTTAATTAGTTGGTTAGTTTAATTTGTTAATTTAGTTGTTAAATTAAAAATTACACTTTGTCTCCTTTCACATGTGTAGAAAAATATACACTTTGGCCCCTAAAATTTTTTCAATTACAAAAATATAAAATTTTCAACCTAACGTTTTAAAATAAATTGTTAGTTAGTTTCATTTTTGAATTTTGTTATTTAATTTAAAATGTATTTATTTAATTTGTTAATTTAGTTGTTAAATTAAAAATTACACTTTCGCCCCATGTGTACGAAAATATAAATCAACATATTACATTTTTAGTTAGTTTAATTTTCTAATTTAGCTATTTAATTAAAAATACACTTTGGCCACTGAAATTTTGATAATTAGAAAAATATAAAATTAAAATACCTATTATTTTGTTTAATTTGTTAATTTAGTTGTTAAATTAAAAATTACACTTTCGCCCCATGTGTACGAAAATATAAATCAACATATTACATTTTTAGTTAGTTTAATTTTCTAATTTAGCTATTTAATTAAAAATACACTTTGGCCACTGAAATTTTGATAATTAGAAAAATATAAAATTAAAATACCTATTATTTTGTTTAATTTGTTAATTTAGTTGTTAAATTAAAAATTACACTTTCGCCCCGTTCACATGTGTACGAAAATATAAATCAACATATTACATTTTTAGTTAGTTTAATTTTGTAATTTAGCTATTTAATTAAAAATATACACTTTGGCCCCTTAAATTTTGATAATTAGAAAAATATAAAATTAAAATACCTATTATTTGTTTAATTTAGTTGTTAAATTAAAAATTACACTTTGTCTCCTTTCACATGTGTAGAAAAATATACACTTTGGCCCCTGAAATTTTTTCAATTACAAAAATATAAAATTTTCAACCTAACGTTTTAAAATAAATTGTTAGTTAGTTTCATTTTTGAATTTTGTTATTTAATTTAAAATGTATTTATTTAATTTGTTAATTTAGTTGTTAAATTAAAAATTACACTTTCGCCCCATGTGTACGAAAATATAAATCAACATATTACATTTTTAGTTAGTTTAATTTTCTAATTTAGCTATTTAATTAAAAATACACTTTGGCCCCTGAAATTTTGATAATTAGAAAAATATAAAATTAAAATACCTATTATTTTGTTTAATTTGTTAATTTAGTTGTTAAATTAAAAATTACACTTTCGCCCCGTTCACATGTATAGGAAAATATAAATCAACATATTACATTTTTAGTTAGTTTAATTTTCTAATTTAGCTATTTAATTAAAAATATACACTTTGGCCCCTTAAATTTTGATAATTAGAAAAATATAAAATTAAAATACCTATTATTTGTTTAATTTAGTTGTTAAATTAAAAATTACACTTTCGCCCCTTTCACATGTGTACGAAAATATACACTTTGGCCCTTGAAATTTTTTCAATTACAAAAATATTAAATATCAACCTATTGTTTTAAAATAAATTGTTAGTTAGTTTCATTTTTTAATTTCGTTATTTAATTTAAAATGTATTTATTTAATTTGTTAATTTAGTTGTTAAATTAAAAATTACACTTTCGCCCCTTTCACATGTGTACGAAAATATACACTTTGGCTCTTGAAATTTTTTCAATTAGAAAAATATTAAATATTCAACCTATTGTTTTAAAATAAATTGTTAGTTAGTTTCATTTTTTAATTTCGTTATTTAATTTAAAATGTATTTATTTAATTTGTTAATTTAGTTGTTAAATTAAAAATTACACTTTCGCCCCTTTCACATGTGTACGAAAATATACACTTTGGCTCTTGAAATTTTTTCAATTAGAAAAATATTAAATATTCAACCTATTGTTTTAAAATAAATTGTTAGTTAGTTTCATTTTTTAATTTCGTTATTTAATTTAAAATGTATTTATTTAATTTGTTAATTTAGTTGTTAAATTAAAAATTACACTTTCGCCCCTTTCACATGTGTACGAAAATATACACTTTGGCTCTTGAAATTTTTTCAATTAGAAAAATATTAAATATTCAACCTATTGTTTTAAAATAAATTGTTAGTTAGTTTCATTTTTTAATTTCGTTATTTAATTTAAAATGTATTTATTTAATTTGTTAATTTAGTTGTTAAATTAAAAATTACACTTTCGCCCCTTTCACATGTGTACGAAAATATACACTTTGGCTCTTGAAATTTTTTCAATTAGAAAAATATTAAATATTCAACCTATTGTTTTAAAATAAATTGTTAGTTAGTTTCATTTTTTAATTTCGTTATTTAATTTAAAATGTATTTATTTAATTTGTTAATTTAGTTGTTAAATTAAAAATTACACTTTCGCCCCTTTCACATGTGTACGAAAATATACACTTTGGCTCTTGAAATTTTTTCAATTAGAAAAATATTAAATATTCAACCTATTGTTTTAAAATAAATTGTTAGTTAGTTTCATTTTTTAATTTCGTTATTTAATTTAAAATGTATTTATTTAATTTGTTAATTTAGTTGTTAAATTAAAAATTACACTTTCGCCCCTTTCACATGTGTACGAAAATATACACTTTGGCTCTTGAAATTTTTTCAATTAGAAAAATATTAAATATTCAACCTATTATTTTAAAATAAATTGTTAGTTAGTTTCATTTTTTAATTTCGTTATTTAATTTAAAATGTATTTATTTAATTTGTTAATTTAGTTGTTAAATTAAAAATTACACTTTCGCCTCTTTCACATTGGAATATGATGTACAAATTGTGCACTTTCATTCCTCAAATTAATTGAATCTATTTAGTTGATATTAGCTTGACGTGGAATTTATATTCGATTTAGAGTTAAAGTTAAAATAATTATTGAATAAATTCAAAATAAGTAAAATATTAAGGATTGAAAATAAATTACTCTAACCCATAAAAAATGAACACTATAAACCAACATACTTTTGTGATTGAGTTTTAGTTAACGATATTTTTTTCTTGTTTTGTTTTGCCTTGTCAAATGATAGCCGCTTGAAATGGATCACGTTCGATTGTTATTGTATTGGGGTGGTAGAATATTGGAAGGTACGGAGTTCGGGGTTTGTTATAGTACATCAGTTGTAAAATCTTTGGTTGTCCGTAGGGGAACAAGCTTAAATGAATTAATTGAGACGCTAAAACCATGTGTTCTTGAAGATGGGGTTACTGGAATTTTGAAACTAAAGTGTAGGATGCCGATGGCTCTTTTCGGGTCGAACTATAAATATACCTTGTTTTCTATCGAGGATGACTCAGCATTAAACCAAGTGCTTGAGTTACCTCTTTATATACCCTCCCTTCTTGCTGTTGAAGTATATGTAGAGATTGAACGGGCATTTGATGATGGTCCAAATTTTTTTCCCCCAAGTGGTCATTTTACCAACTTAATGACCCAGAGTTTAAATCCGTACAGTACCCAATCTGACGGACAATTTTTCGGCACCGTTCCCCAAGCAGTCCAATCTAATTACACCATCCCACCCCCTTACAGTCTAGAACAATATCATTCCCACAATACTCCTATGCTGCACCCCCAATTACTTGAGTCTAATTACACCGTCCCACTCCCCTATATTCCAGAGCAAGATCATTCTCATAGTATGATTGACCGTGGTCATGGCACCAGCTCTGCTCTTCCACATCCCCATTATTCACCGAGTAGTCCGCCGCAAGATAACATAAGTAATTATGGTGGTGACTTTGATACAATTGATAGTCGCGACGATGTGTCAGAAGAAGAGTTCGATGCGGATTTAGCGTTTCAGCCAGACGAAGATGTAGATACTGGGCCTAGCGGGCAAGGGGGTGAAAATCAGCAATTGGAGTTAGACAATGTAATTTCATTTTTCAATAACTTGGAATGGGGTGACGACGATGACTTGGCGAAATACGAGCCGAAGTTGCGGAAGAATTTTTGGACACCGGAGATGGACGAATTCCGTACTGGTATGGTCTTTAAGGACAAGGAACATCTCCAGCAGGCCGTCAAATTTTACCAGTTGAAAAAGAACAAAGAGTTTTATGTCTCGCAAACGAACAAGAAGCTCTGGTCGATTAATTGTTCGCATGGATGCGATTGGAGGTTGCGGGCGGGGAGGAAAAAAAGTCACGGTATGTTTGAGATTACACAGTATGAGGGGCAACACACATGTTTCTATAATCATACTGCTGTAGATCATAAAAATTTGGATTCTGCACTCATTTCGAACCTAATACTTGGACAAGTAGAACAGGATCCAGAATTGAAGATTGGCGTCATTGTGGCTTACGTGAAGGAGGCTCATGGATACACTATCTCCTATAGAAAAGCTTGGTTGGCTAGATCTAAAGCCATTGAGACCTTGTTCGGAGATTGGGATGAATCATACCGGAAGTTACCGAAATTTATGGTCGCGTTGCAGCACTACAATGCAGGTACGATTGTCGAGTGGCGCACTGTGTCGACTGATATGCCTGACTATAGGATGTTCGACATGGTATTTTGGGCATTCAAAGCTTCAGTCGACGGATGGCGTTATTGTCGCCCTGTAATCACCATTGACGGGACCCATTTGTATGGTAAATATGATGGAAAGATTTTAATCGCCATAGGAATGACGTCGTCCAACAAGTGCTACCCATTGGCTTTTGCAGTCGTACCGACGGAGGATTACCGATGTTGGCGCTGGTTCATCTACATGCTTAAGCGTCATATTGTCGGTGATCGTCCTGAGGTTACATTGATATCTGATAGACACGCCGGCATTATTAGTGCAGTTGACAATATTTGGCTTAATCAACATAACGAGCCCCTCCGATATCATCGATTTTGTTTGCGGCACCTTTGTAGCAATTTCAATAAGATTGCTAAAAATCAGCATCTCAAAGATCTTGCTTGGAATGCAGGTGCTGCAACACAAATTCGAAAATACGATGCTATCATGGAAGAGATCAAAAAGATTGATGTTCAGGCGCATGCATGGTTGAGCAATCATGCACCTTACAAATGGACCAGGGCACACGACAATGGTAAGCGTTGGGGAGTCATGACGACCAATTATGCAGAGGTATTTAACAATTGTTTAAAGGGTGCAAGAAATGTTCCAATAACTGCAGCCGTCAAGATTACGTTCTACAGGATGGTTAAATACTTTGATATTGGTCGACAACAAGCTTTAAAGGACTCAGCTGACGGTTACGTATATGCTAAACACGTCGTTGATAAAATACAGAAATCTCAAGCCAAGTCTAAAACATACGAGATTCAAATATTCAATCGGTAATTTAGTATTCATTATTATTTTTTCACGTTACATATAATTGTTACGACATAATTTAACAACTAAATATTTTTTTTTCTAGAGAGAATATGATCTTCCATGTGAAAACTAGGAAGACCCTTACTGGGGGCTTGATTCCTCATGAAGTCACACTAGGAGATAACCCTGATTGCACATGTGGGAAGTTTAAAATTTGGCGATATCCGTGCTCCCATATGCTTGCGGCCACGGAGTATAGTGGAGTTAATGCATTCCGCTATATTGCTGCTGAGTATACAATGACAAACCAATTGATGGCATGGGAGTCTTCGTTTAGGCCGATTCTTCATGAGGACTACTGGCCAGAGACCAATTTTCCGAACCTCATTCCAGACCATGATAGACTTCGAGTTGTGCATCGTGGTCGACCCAATTCCACTCGCATTCAAAACGAGATGGATCAGTCGCGCAGAACAATGACAAATCGTTGCGGTTTATGTTCCCAAACTGGACATGATAGGCGAAAATGTCCATCCCGACCCCGCCATACACCCAATTGATCTTATCGGTTTATTGTAATGAATGTTTATGCTATTTTTTTTTGTTATGTCAACTGTTATGTATTATAAATTCTATGCACTTGTTGCGCATATTGCCTTTATAATGAATCTTATATTTTGTTTATAAATATGATTAAATTTTAATTTCGTACTAAAATTAAAAGGATTGAAAATGTACACGGTGAGAGATTTGTATCGTTCAATGGGACGTAACTGGCTTTTGGAAGACGAATTCTCATACTCTTTAGATCCAAGAGTTCGTTACTCTTCACGGTCGGTTGCAAGGATGCGGGAGGAATACACTTATCGTGTCAACCAATCAGAGGTTATGGTGGACGGATGCAGGCAATATAATATTCCAATAGTGCATCAATTGGCCAGAACAATGCCAACAGACACGCCGCATAATCTTCAAATGGCGTTGCATCGCTACCGTGAAGAAAATAACCGAATGCAAATTCGAATTTTTCGACATGAGCTTAAAACGACGGCACGTGAGCGTCTTGAACAAGGTTTGTTCGCCGAATCGCGTACTTACATGAGACATGCAAAGAGTCCTCAATATCAGTCAGATATTGAAATGTCTGATGATGAGAGTAATGTTTAATGAAGTAACGTTGGTGAATTGTAGTTTAATTATGTATTTCCTTTGAAATCTAATGTATCATTTCTACGTTAAATTATAATAACGTTACTTCTCCCAAACAACTGACTTTTTCTCTTTCAATTGATAGGTGATGTTGGGTTAGTTTTTTTTTTAATTTAAGGCTCGTATACATAAGTTATAAAACATAATTTTTCATTAATTATCTTTTTAAAAAACTAATTTTTTTGTGAACTCTTAATTTGCAGTATAATATTTGTAAAGAAACTGTTCAGCCTAAAATTTTCGTAATGTCTTCACATATTAATTCAAGTGAAGAAAGTTCATATGGTTTTTCAAGTGAGGAGAACTCATATGGTGTTTGGGGTTGGCATGGACCGTGGGATCACCAAAGATGTTGGGTTTTAAAACCATATTATGATGATTACTGGAGTGATCAAGAGACCAACCCGATAGAGTATCGCGTCGGTCTACGCCAAGAATGGGAATACAGGGTGAATGAGTCTAACAACCTTGTATTTTGTTTGAGAAATCTTAATGCACCAGTTCCGCATCGTCGAAGTCTTCAGATGCCTCGACGATGTATAATTGATGACACAACCGAGATTGAAGATGCTATTACACGAATTCGCCTGGAGAATAATCGAATGTTGTTGCGCAGAAATAGATATTATCTACTACAACTAGCCAATGAAATGGCTGCCGCAAGCAACAGAGCACTCTCTCCAAACGAATACCATAACGTGATAAATAACAATGAATATTTGTCTGAGGGGTACATGTCGAATGAAGAATAATTAATTTTTGGCTCTGGTATTTTATTTTGGAGTGTTTTTATTGTCACTATTTTTATGATATTATGTACTGTATTTCTTATATACTGTCTTTGTTATGAGTTTTGTAACAAATATCGTTAAATTTGTTTCCGTCTATGTAATATTTTTTTAATATAATATTTATGATTATTTTAACTTTAATCGCCTTTAATATTATACCGTTACGAGTTGTTTTGCCTTTTTAAGAATCTTTCCGGAATGTTAGACACATTGCTCGATCTCTCATTTAAATTCTGTATCTATTTGCGAAGCAATATATACGGTACATCAACAACTTTCTAAATCTCCAGACGTTACAAAAAAATGTATTTACTAACTACATAAATTACTATATAACTATATATTTACAAAAAAAATGTATTTACATTTCTATAACTAAACTATCAACTACATAACTAATTATGTACCGCAAGGCCTCCGACGGACGTTCCTCCGCCCTCGTCGTTGTGCAACAGGAGGTTCCTCAGCCTCCTCATGAACTTGTGTAACTTGTCCGAAGTTCGTGAACGCCTGATGCATACTCCCCGGGATAGCATCAACGTCGTCCTCGAACCACGGCACCGGCGACACTTGTCTTTGCAATCTTGTGGGTTCGGCAAATGCCACCGGAGGAATGACGCCTGAAGTTGAAATAAATTCATCCATCTCCGGAGTGACGAATGACGATGACGGGTGTGTACCTAGCTGCGATGCGTAATGCGAATAAGGGTCATGCATCTGGTACACGTTGGATGGCCCAGCATCGTCACCCATGCCGTACGAACTAGATGATCCGGCATGAGCGCCCATGCCGTACGTACTAGATGATCCGGCATAAGCGCCCATGCCGTACGATGTAGAAGGTTCGGCATCGCCCACACTACCTGGACGATAGGCATCAGAAGTCCATGGCTGAGGAGAAGGCTGAGGAGCAGCCTGAGGAGATGAAGGAACGTCAGCTGCCACATGGCGTGGTACTCCTCGATACATCCTCCCAATGGTGCCATCATTGATGGCATGAGCCAGCTCGATACCCGATTCTGCAGTACCGGACCGTAGGGTTAGATCACTCAAGCGTATCAAGTTTGATACCTCCGTATCCTACGAAACACATAAATTGGTTTAATTAATACATGAATAATAACAACATAATCTAACTCATATAACTAAACAAATGGTACAGTCAATGTGATCATACATCTAATCCCAGTCGTCCTCCTATTGGTAGATACCCAAATTGAGGTTGGTACGCCGGGTTGACCAAAAATCTTCGTGTGATTCGCCAATACCAATCTATGTATTCTTGGTCAACCCCTATCCCTTGCTCAAAATTGGCGACATCTGGTGCTTGCCGATTATTCCACGCAACTATATGTGCATGGTGATGGTCAGCCCAGTTTGCACGGAAGTATCCTCGCCGAGTAATTTTGTGCAAGTTCCTGTCCCACATTATCGGTTCAGGAACCCCTTGGCGATAACCAAACTGTCGTAGCACGCGGAGGGGATACGTGTACTCGACAATCTCATAGCATATTAGGGGCAACTTTGCCATCCAAATATCTTCTCCATCTTTAGTATATGGAGGCAAAGTCGGCAAGGTATAGGGCATCCAAATGACCTGTAAAATAAAATATAAACAAACAAATAAAAAAATTAAAATTTCGATATAAGTAAATAAATAACCTCGTCATTCTTCAAGCGATCTAACTGATCGCGATACACCACCAAAATATGCATCGGCAAATTATCCAAATTAAATTGAAGAGTCCACCTGTACACCAAAAATATAAATCATAAGTTTAATATCCATAAATAAATATCTATTACATGATAAATGAAATTAAAAATAAAATACTAATTACTTACCAATAACCCCTCGGAGCAGCTGGGAACTTCAAGTCGCCGCCGTAGTCGAGCTCTCCGAATGATATATTATAGTCGGGGAGAGGGACTACTTCAGGCCGAAGCCTTGGAAATCGCTCCCAAGCCCAACACTCCAACAAAAATAGGCACCCGGCAATGTGTTTCGTGTTGGGCTTCGTCGCCTTACAGAGCTCGCGGTAGAGGATCGCTAGGGTCGCACTGCCCCAGCTATACTTGACGAAAGGTGTCAAGTCACGCAGCAGTAGGAGGTAGGCTAACTTAACTCTGTTGTGTGATTTATCAGAAAACAACATCTCACCAAGCATAAGCAAGCAATATGCACGTGCGTAGCAATGCATAACCTCCTCGTCGGCCTCGTCAGGAACTATAGCAAAGGTATCCCGTAACCACTTCAGTGTCAAAGACCCATTCCTAATCTTATCCACTGGTGGTTGCACTCCGAGTAGCTCACCGC
This sequence comes from Eucommia ulmoides, assembly GCA_016647705.1. Lineage (NCBI taxonomy): Eukaryota > Viridiplantae > Streptophyta > Magnoliopsida > Garryales > Eucommiaceae > Eucommia > Eucommia ulmoides. The sequence goes on from CM028329.1 coordinate 556,349, forward strand.
AGAGTCTCTGCCAGACGGTATCCTCATGCGAGTCATCATTCTGGATAACTGGCAACCCATGCACGGGTAACCCCAATAAGACGGTCACGTCCTGCAATGTGACAGTCATCTCCCCGACGGGTAGATGGAAAGTGTGCGTCTCCGGACGCCATCTCTCTACCAACGCGGTTATGAGGGCTCTATCTAACCGCTTCGGCCACAACCTAAATGGGCCGTACAAACCAACTTATTCTATTAACTGTATAACTCTAGGGGGGACATTTTCTCTCCATTCCCCTACATCGTGTCCAACACAGTCAAAAGTATTGATATCCTGAAACATTTAATAAGACATAATAAATAACATTAAAAAATTAAAAAACTTAAATAAAAAAAAAACAAATGCAATAACCTAAATGTTTACCTGCGCTAACCAAACTAGTTCGGACCTGTGCTGTCCCTGTTGGTGTAGAACTGAAGTATCTTCAGGCCCAGGATGCATAGCTGAAATTTTTTCCCACAACACTCGTGGTAAATTTGTTAGTACGAAATTAAAATTTAATCATATTTATAAACAAAATATAAGATTCATTATAAAGAAATGTGCGCGACAAGTGCATAAAATTTATAATACATAAAAGTTGACATAACAAAAAAATAAAGTAGCATAAACATTCATTACAATAAACCGATAAGATCAATTGGGTGCAAGGCAGGGTCGGGATGGACATTTTCGCCTATCAAAATTTAATAACTAAATTAACAAATTAAACAAATAATAGGTATTTAAATTTTATATTTTTCTAATTGTCAAATTTTCAGGGGCCAAAGTGTATATTTTTAATTAAATAGCTAAATTAGAAAATTAAACTAACTAAAAATGTAATATGTTGATTTATATTTTCCTACACATGTGAAAGGGGCGAAAGTGTAATTTTTAATTTAACAACTAAATTAAACAAATAATAGGTATTTTAATTTTATATTTTTCTAATTATCAAAATTTAAGGGGCCAAAGTGTATATTTTTAATTAAATAGCTAAATTAAAAAATAAAACTAACTAAAAGTGTAATTTTTAATTTAACAACTAAATTAACAAATTAAATAAATACATTTTAAATTAAATAACAAAATTCAAAAATGAAACTAACTAACAATTTATTTTAAAATAATAGGTTGAAATTTTATATTTTTGTAATTAAAAAAATTTCAGGGGCCAAAGTGTATATTTTTCTACACATGTGAAAAGGGCGAAAGTGTAATTTTTAATTTAACAACTAAATTAACAAATTAAATAAATACATTTTAAATTAAATAACGAAATTAAAAAATGAAACTAACTAATAATTTATTTTAAAACAATAGGTTGATATTTAATATTTTTCTAATTGAAAAAATTTCAAGGGCCAAAGTGTATATTTTCGTACACATGTGAAAGGGGCGAAAGTGTAATTTTTAATTTAACAACTAAATTAACAAATTAAATAAATACATTTTAAATTAAATAACGAAATTAAAAAATGAAACTAACTAATAATTTATTTTAAAACAATAGGTTGATATTTAATATTTTTCTAATTGAAAAAATTTCAAGGGCCAAAGTGTATATTTTCGTACACATGTGAAAGGGGCGAAAGTGTAATTTTTAATTTAACAACTAAATTAACAAATTAAATAAATACATTTTAAATTAAATAACAAAATTAAAAAATGAAACTAACTAACAATTTATTTTAAAACAATAGGTTGAATATTTAATATTTTTCTAATTGAAAAAATTTCAAGGGCCAAAGTATATATTTTCGTACACATGTGAAAGGGGCGAAAGTGTAATTTTTAATTTAACAACTAAATTAAACAAATAATAGGTATTTTAATTTTATATTTTTCTAATTATCAAAATTTAAGGGGCCAAAGTGTATATTTTTAATTAAATAGCTAAATTAAAAAATTAAACTAACTAAAAATGTAATATGTTGATTTATATTTTCGTACACATGTGAACGGGGTGAAAGTGTAATTTTTAATTTAACAACTAAATTAACAAATTAAATAAATACATTTTAAATTAAATAACGAAATTAAAAAATGAAATTAACTAATAATTTATTTTAAAACAATAGGTTGAATATTTAATATTTTTCTAATTGAAAAAATTTCAAGGGCCAAAGTGTATATTTTCCTACACATGTGAACGGGACGAAAGTATAATTTTTAATTTAACAACTAAATTAAACAAATAATAGGTATTTTAATTTTATATTTTTTTAATTATCAAAATTTAAGGGGCCAAAGTGTATATTTTTAATTAAATAGCTAAATTAAAAAATTAAACTAACTAAAAATGTAATATGTTGATTTATATTTTCGTACACATGTGAAAGGGGCGAAAGTGTAATTTTTAATTTAACAACTAAATTAATAAATTAAATAAATACATTTTAAATTAAATAACAAAATTAAAAAATGAAACTAACTAACAATTTATTTTAAAACAATAGGTTGAATATTTAATATTTTTTTCAGGGGTCAAAGTGTATATTTTTCTACATATGTGAAAGGAGACAAAGTGTAATTTTTAATTTAACAACTAAATTAACAAATTAAACTAACCAACTAATTAAACAACTAAACCAACAAATTAAATTAACAAAACAAACAAACTAACTAATAATTTATTTTAAAATAATATATTAAAAATTTATATTTTCCTAGTTGTTAAACTTTTAGGGGTCAAAGTGCATATTTTTTTTAATTAAATAGCTAGAGTAAAAAATTAAACTAACTAACTAACATTTTTTTTAAAATAATATATTATTTTATATTTTCTTAAACATGTGAAAATGGTCAAAGTATAATTTTTACTTCAACAATTAAATTAACCAACTAACTAACAAATAAAGGTAAAAAATATACTAATTAAATTAACAAATAAATTAAAAAAACGTTAAAAATATACTAACCTGTGAATAGAGGAGTAGAAGTCTGAATAGAAGAAGTATAACTAGAACAAAAAATATCAAAATGAAGAACAAATGAGAGAAGGAGGAAATGAATAAATGTGAATTTTAATGAAATCCGGCAAGTGATATTTATAGGCGAAGTTGTGCACATATACCGAGATTTCAAAAATTCAAAAATTCAAATTCAAATTCAAAAGGGAGAGGGGAAAGGGAGGGGGGAAAGAAGGCAGCCTTTAGGCTGCCTTCTTTGCAGCTTTGGCCGGTCAAACGACCGGCCAAAGCAAACGGCGACCAGCCGTGGTAACGGCTGGTCGCCGTCTGTTGATCCCGCCCTTCACAAGGGCGGGATCATATTTTTAATAAAAAAAAAAATTTCATTTGATCCCGCCCTTGTGAAGGGCGGGATCAAATAAAAAAAAAAAAAAAATTTATTGATCCCGCCCTTCGTAAGGGCGGGATCAAATTAAATTAATTTTTTTTATCCCGCTGTTCACAAGCGCGGGATCAAAAAAAAAAAAAAAAAAAAATTCGATTTCGCCCTTCACAAGGGCGAAATGCATTACTACGGTAAATAAGTTAAAAACTATTTTCATTCAGTAATTTTTTTTTTTTTTAATATTTAATAGGTAAACAACTCTATATATATATATATAATTTCATTTGTTTTCATATTTTCTTCAATTTTTATTTTTTTATAAAAAAATTCAATTAATTTTATTTTTCTTAAAAATAATTTTTCTTATAAAATATCATAAATACCCTAATTTTATTTTACTTATTTTTATTTCAAATTTAATTTATTTTATTTTTTTAAATATTCTATGAACATTTTAAAATATAAAAAATTAAATATTAAATACTATTTAAATTAAAAATTTCTTTAAAATATTTAAAAATCAATTAAGTGGATATCTACTTAGATATCCATTAAGTAGATATCTACTTAATTATATTTAATAAATATTCACTTACATTATTTTTCACTTAATTTAATTTTAATTTTACTTTATTTTTTTAAATATTCTAGGACCATTTTAAAATATAAAGTTCAATTTTTATTTTTTAATAAAAAATTTCAATTAATTTTATTTTTCTTAAAAATAATTTTTTTTATAAAATATCATAAATACCCTAATTTTATTTTACTTAATTTTATTTCAAATTTAATTTATTATTTAAAATATTCTATGAACATTTTAAAATAAAAAAAATATTAAATATTAAATACTATTTAAATTAAAAATCTCTTTAAAATATTTAAAAATCAATTAAGTTGATATCTACTTAGATATCAATTAAGTAGATATCTACTTAGTTATCTATTAAGTAGATATCTACTTATTTATATTTAGTAGATATCTACATAATTATATTTAATAGATATCAACTTATATTATTTTTCACTTAATTTAATTTCAATTTTAGTTTATTTTTTAAAATATTCTATGAATATTTTAAAATATAAAAAATTAAAAAAAAACAAAAAATAAAAAATTCCACTAAATATTAATTTTCAATTACATTCCACTAGAAAATCCACTAAAAATTAAGAGATTGACGTCCGTCTTCTTCGCCAATCGTCACACTGTCGCGCTCCCTCCATCTTCATCGGTCTTCAATAAGTAGATAGGTAGATATCTACTAAAAATCAATAAGTAGATATCCACTAAAAACAATTAGTGGATATCCACTGAATTAAAAAATAACACAAACATTTAACACAATCAGTGGATATCCACTTAACTAAAAAAATAACACAAACATTTAAACAATCAAATTAAACAATCAGTGAATTTTCACTAAACTAAAAAATAACACAAACAATAAGTAGATACCCACTAAAAATAATTAGTATATATCCACTGAACTAAAAAATAACACAAACATTTAAATAATCAGTAGATATCTACTAAACTAAAAAAAAAAATGTAAACATTTAAACAATCAACTATAACAATATGTGGATATCCACTGAATTAAAAAATAACACAAACATTTACACACAAAGGATAAAAATGAAAAATAAATCAAGAAATCATTAGAACTTATTTGAATGTAATTGGACTATCCTAAATAATATCAAAATTCTAATTTTATTTACTAAACTAAATATCCACTAAAAAACAATCAGTGGATATCCCCTAACTTTATTTAGTTAGGTTTGATAAACAATCAAACATTTTAAATTTGTCAGTGGATATCCACTCAAAAATCAATCAGTAGATATTCACTAGAATTAATCAGTAGATATTCATTTACCTCTATTACCAATGTTTGATGAATAATAACATGAAAATAAGGAAATTAAGGCCCTGTTTGGTAACCGTTTCCATTCTAGAAATTCTCATCCAATTCTTAGATTTTTAGGAATTTTGTTTGGGAATAGCGTTTGATAATTTTTGTTTCCGTTTCCATTTCATTCCCATTTGAGAATTGTGCCCACTTTTTTCTTAAGAAATGAGAAACAAAAAAAAAAAAATTGTTTCTCATTATTCTCATTCCATTTCCAAAAAACACAGTCATTGTTCACTCGCCGGTCGACCACCGTCTGCTGCCATTGGCCACCACCGGCTGGCCGGAAACTTTCTAGTCACTTCCGGCCGCCATCCACTGTCACCCAAGCGCAACCGCTGTCCGACCATCGCCGGTGCTGAAGCCACCGCCATCAGGCCAAAATAAAAAAAAAAAAAAAAAAAAAAAAAAAAAAAAAAAAAGAGATTTTAGGATAAAATCGTTACCAAACACAATTTTCTTTCCAAAATAAAATAAAAAAAATTATCGTTACCAAACGCAATTTTACTCCCAAGAAGAAAACAAAATTCTCATCCTATTCCATCTCATTCCAATCCCACTGCTGGAATGGAAACAGAAACGGTTACCAAACGCCACCTAACTTTCCTTTTTCAAGTGTCCGTGACATTTTCTCAAAATGAAAGATCCACTTAAATATGACCGAAAATTCCACTTAAAATTACACAACCAGTGGATATCTAAAAATCAAAAATGGATATCCACTAAAAAAAAAAAAAAAAATAAGTGGATATCCACTTAATTAGAGTAATTGCACTAAAGCATACATACTAGCAGCAACCATCCCAACACCAGCTGTACTTTGAATGTAAAAATAGAAAGTAACAGCTTAACATTGAGTTCTTCCATGTGTTCCCTCACATTAACAATAATAATAGATGATCACTGAGGAGAAAATAATGAAAATCCCCAAAAAGAAAACATGAAAAGCAGAAATTGTAAAATCAGTTACATTTGAGGACAACAACTATAGCTTCGCATAAGTTTCTGCGCCATTTCATGAAATATTGGAGATGCATTTATAAGCAATGTCAGAAGTCAACATAGGAAAATAATATAATAGAGGAGCAAAAGATAATTACTCTGGCAATGACAATGCAAATGCAACCAGGCTCAGTAACAACACCTACTTTGGTTTTCGCCTACAAAATCCCAACAAATATGAAGTGGTTCTAAACATTAGAAACACCAATTTTCCAAAACAAGAACAGAGAGGAGGAAAAGAAAGAAAGGAGACTATGGTGACTTTTGTTTAGTGTTTCTGTTCCATAAATTATGAACAATTGAGTCCATTTAACATAATTTTGTTCTAAAAATTTGGGGTCAAATGCCACTATTTTGTCTCTCACTACTCTGGAAACAGAGACACTAAACAAAGAGAGGATGGGATGTTTGATTTTATGAAGTCTTGTGCAAATCGGCGAAAGCAACGATCAAAATCGATAAATGAAATAACTTCCATTTCAATACCTAACAAGATTTGATCAGATTTGTCAAAATTCAAAGGAAAAAAAAAAAACAAAAAGAAAAGAAAAAATACCTAAAATCGTCATCTCGTTCGTTCTTTTTCCATTCGTGGCCAGATCTAGTGGCGGCGACGAACGATTTTGAAGAACTGTAGGCCATCGATCAGGCGATAGTGATGATCGGAGAAACGACGATGATCGACGATGAAGAAGACGACGAACAAGTGACAAATGTCAATGAAGACCAGGTGACGAACGGAGACGATAAACGGCGATAAAGGAGACGACGACGAGTAGAGGTGAAGCAGGCGACGAAGACGACAGCGACGCGGCGGAGACGAACGGAGATTAAGCGAGGCGGCAGCGGCAAGGCATGAGGAAGAAGATGAGGGGAAGGAAGGGAGAGAACGATGGGAAGGATGAGAGAAGGCAATAAATCAGGTATTAGGTTTAAACGAACAAGGGCAAAAAAGTAAAAGACAAAAATTTACCACGTCAGCACAAGATTTATCCACCTAAAATTCTTAAAATAGAAGTTATGGACCTATTGACTTTTCAAAAAGAGTGGTAAAGTTGTCTAACTTAGAAAATGAACTTTTAGAGGAAAATCCCTAAATTTTAGGTTACCATAGGTTCTGGATATTTTATTGCGGCGCGTCCATTAAATAGTAGTATGTTAAAAGAGTTTAAATTTTGGGGGGTTTTTTTTAATAGTGAAAAGTATATTTTAAACTATCTGATTATTAACATATTTTTAAATAATCTTTCTAAGTTTGTGCATTTCATTTTAAATCCTCTAAATATCAACACATTTTTAATAGTTATTTTATCAAAAAATCCATCAAAAGTAATAGAATGGAGAGACAAAATAGTATTTTTATTTTTTTAATCATCTCTTTGATTTTTCTTTTCTTTTTTCTTTTTCTCAATCTTCTTCACTTCTATATCTCTCATTCCCTCCCCTCACCTGTTTTGTTCGAGGCTTCCCCTCCGCACCGCTCCACCTCTCGACTCTGGCGGCGACAAATCGAGCAAGCACCGCTGCCACAACTCCTTGATCTCTCTCTCCGCCACATCTCACTAGTAACGGCAACATGGACGAGAATCCAAAATATTTTTTCTTTTAACTCCCACCCCTACCCATGTTCCAGCTCCGGCGAACCCCCCTCACCCCTACCCCTGCTTCAACTCCGGCAGCGGCAAACCCACCCACGCCTACCCCTACATAACTTTTTCGTCTTTCATCCCCTATTCGTTATTTTCCCTCCCACCCACTTCGTCTCCCCACCCCCACCCCCTACACCAGCTCCGGCAAACCCACCCACCCCCCACCCGTGCTCCAACTCTCTTCTCTCATCCCTCGTCTCCTCTTTCACTCTAGGAATGAGGAACAATGACCCAAGAGAAGATTCTGGGGATTTAATAATTTTACCAAGGATCCCAATTGATGAATTTTGGGGATCAAATAATTTTACCAAAGTCCTAAGAGAAGATAATGTGATTTATATAAGCTTACTGCTGCAAGTGTTCTGGGAATCAATATTGGTCTAAAGCTTACTGTTGTAATTGTTCCACCTTGAAGCTTGCCTAAATATCCAAGCGGATCTAAAGAAGCTTGAATCTCTCTCTCTCTCTATATATATACGTATGTTATATATGGAGAGAGAGGAGATGATAGTGAGAGAGAGAAAGAAAGAGAGGTCAATGTCAGATGAGAGACTGGTGCTGGAGAAGACGATAAAAAAGAGGAGATGGGTCGACGGGACAAAGAATAGATGAAGAAGATGGTGATCGGGGAGCATTGTTCACCCCCTGTTTTGGGCATGGGGTCGCCCCCCCCCCCCCCGGGTAACAGGGGGTGAACCACCCCTGTTACGGGGTTCCACCCTTGTTTCCAGGGTGGAATCACCCCCATCACCCCCCTGTTACGGGGTTCTACTCCTGTTACTGGGACGGAATCACCCCCATAACAAGGGTGGTTCTGGTGGGGAGAGGGAAAGGTAGAGGGAGGGAGGGAGAGAGAGAGAGAGAGTTGAGCAGGAGAGAAAAGTGAAGAAAAAAAAAAGAGAAAATGATTAAAAAATATAAAAAGACTATTTTGTCCCTTCATTTTGTTACTTTTGACGGAATTTTTGAATGAAATATTATTTAAAAATGTGTTGATACGTAGATGGTTTAAAATGAAGCGTACAAACTTAATAGGACTACTCAGAAACGTGTCAATAGTTAAAGGGTTTAAAATGTATATATTCCTTTTTTATATGGACGAAGGTACAATATTAATTTTATAAAATTCACATTATTTATTTTGATTTAGATAAAAATTTATCTTCTATTAATATTTGTTGCACAGTAATATTTTAAATCATATTACAAACTGTCTACGCCGAGTTTTTAAATATTTATTATACAACAATATTTGCAAAAATAAATCACATCGAAGTAATTATTATTATGCAATAACTTTTATATCACATATTGATGGTCGTATTAAGAATAAAAACTGGACAACAAATTTAGTTATGTCCATAAAAAATTGTTGCATAACAAATATTAACAATTCAAATGTCGTTGTCGTAAAATGCCGTCGGGACACCCTTGCCGCTGGAAAAACCTTGCCGCCAAAAAACACTTACCGCCGTAACACTTGATCTCCATCGAATTGAAGTTACCACTTGACAATTGAGTATTTTGCAACTTAAGGTAATATGAATAAAAAAGAAAAATTGAATCAATCAAAATCCTTCTATTTTCGACACTTGATTCATGCTATTTGAGCAAATGATTTTATTTTTTAAGTTGTGCTATTGTTTTTATTTTGACTTTACAAGATATGTTATTTTTCATCAACCAAGTGCATGCGCGTGTGTACTTTGCTAAAATGGATTTTTATTAAAAAATAAATAACTCAATGGGTTTAAGATGATATGAGTTTTGTCTCCATTTTAATATGTTGGATACTATTGAGTGTTAGCCTACAAATCCTTAAATTTAAAGCACTCTTTGTCATTTTGACTAGATCTACTAGTTTGGCAAACATCATAGTAGTCAGAGGAAAATAAAGCGAAAGTCTCCTCTTCGTTCAAGGCAAGAAACGTGAACTCTGATTTGATCTAGGTTATTTTTATAATATCTAAGAGATTTCTAATATTTTCAATTTAGTTATTTAAGATAGGGTTAATAGCACTTTACTCCCATGTGGTTTGGTCAATTTGCAGTTTATTCCTCTATAGTTTGAAAATCGTCACTTATCCTCCTGTGGTCAGATATTTGTTGCATTGTACTTATCCCTTATATCAGGAGGGTAAGTGGTTTGAAAATCAAACCACAAGGGGGGTAAGTGGCGATTTTCAAATTATATGGGCTAAATGTAAATCAATCAAACCACAGGGGATAAAGTTTAATTAACCCTTTAAGATATCATTCATCATATTTTATTGACAAAAATACTCTTACAACATAATATTTTTTTATTAATTAATTATTTCATGTTTTCTATTTTAACTATTTATGTCTCTCTCCTGTTTTTTTATTTTTTTTAATTTGTTATTTTTATTCCGCATTTTTATTTATTTTTTGGTAAATAAACAAATTAAAAATAAAAATATAGCAAATTAATGAAAAAAGGAATAAAAAAATAGGATTTGATAAATAAAAAAGTTAATTTTTTTCTTTGTTTTTTGTTTTCTAATTTTACGCTTAGTTTTTCTATAAATACCATTAAAAAAAATAAACAAATAGAATAAAAAATACAAAAAAATAAAATAAAAATAAAAACAAAAAGTAAAAATAGAAAACAAGAGAAAAAGATAGATAGTAAAAAATAGAAAATAAAAACAAACACAAAAATTAGAAAATAAAAGAATAAGAAAGAAAAAAAAATATTTTAAGAGTATTTTTGTCAATAAAATGTGAAAAGCAATGTCTCATGTATTATAAAAACTATAAGCGATGTCTCATATATTATACACTAGGCCTGTGCAAAAAATTCGATGGCCCGGCCCGCCCGCACAAACCGACCGGGCCCGGCTCGAAATCATCGGGCCTGATGGTCTTCAGCTGCAGATCGGGTGACACCCAATCCGAACAGTGAAATTCTCGGATCGGTTGTCGAATCTCCAAGCTCCCACCCGCAATACCCGACCGACCGTCTGTTGCTTAAATACGATTTTTTTTCTAGGGCTTCTTTCTTATTCAATCTCACCAAACAGCCGACAACCACCTCCTTCGTTCTAGATCTCTATCTTCAAGCTCCAAGCTTCCACCCGTAATCTTCTTCCTCTTCGATTGTTCTTCTTCCTCTTCGATTGTTCTTCTTCTACAATTCTTCTTTTCCGATGAACGACAAATCTTGTTCAGTCAATGGCTTGTTTTTGTTCTCCAACGAACGACGAATCTTCTTCTTTTTCTTCTTCAGTTCTTTTTCTTCGACGAATGACGAATCTTCTTCAGTCAACAACAAATCTTCTTCAGTCAATGACAATTGACAACTAAGGTATGTTTTTGTTTATGTTCTTTCGATATGTGAATATTCTTGTTTTCGTTTCTGTTGTCGCCTTGTGTCATTAGTGTGTTTTCGTTTCTGTTTCGTTAATGTAGATCTGTTTTTGCTTCTTTGATTTGTTAGCTTTATTTCTCTGATTGTTAGTTCTACGAATTTGTTTGTTCAATTCAAGATTTCCATTCCTAAATCCTCATCTCCTTCTCAACCACTGTATTCCGACCGATTTCGACCGAACCCGAACCATCCGACAAAGTCGGTTGCTTGATAAAATCGGTCGAGTAATGGGTTCACTATTTCTGACCCGATGACTTTCGGGTCGGGTAGCGGGTTAGGGTTATACTGGCAAGTTTCGACCCGTGCACACCCCTATTATACACTTATATGCAAAAAAATCTTAATATAGTGTTTATGTATGTCAATATTTATAGGATTTTTTATTGTTTGGACTTTTTTTAGCTTTCTTTTTCCTCACTAATTCTTTTTTTTGAAAAAAAATATTTTTTAACTCTTTTGAAAAATATTCTTATAAAAAAGACATTTAAAAAAAAAAAGAAAAGAAGGACAATTATACCTTTTTTATATATATTCATTAATAACCCTAATTTTACATTCCACAGTGGCCACACATTTGGCCTTGCTCTCTCTCTTCTCTCTCTCTATCTTTCTCACAACTGCCAGCCACCATGAATCGCCAGCCACACATTTGGCCTTGCTCTCTCTCTCTATCTTTCTCACAACTGCCAGCCACCATGAATCGTCGGCCACTCGCCGTGAACCGCGCAACCACATCCACTGTCGTGCACCGTTGGCCTCTCCCTCTCTCTCTTTTTCTCGTTACTCGCCGTGAATCGTCGGCCACATCCACCGATGTGAACCACCGACCGTTCCCTTTCTCCTTATCTAATGATGACGACGACGACAACGATGCCACTCATTCTCTCTCTCTCTCCTCAGATCTGGTTGGTCGATGGGCGGCTATGGTAGTGGCTAAGAAAGTATCCGAATCAAGTTCGGAGTTCGTCTCGCAAACTCAGATTTGAAGTTTTCGATTTGATTTTTCAGATCAGAAATAATCTTCACCATGGTGAATGTTCGCAACAAACCTCTTATTTGATCGGTTTGTATTTGTGAATGTTTGATTCATGAATTTTTTTTCTGTGAATATTAATGTGCTTAGGTTTTGTTTTTTGTTGAATGTTCAATTTTTGGTGTTGCGGTTGTTCATTGTTGAATGTTCATTGTTTGTGAATATTCATGTGGTTAAATTTAGTTTTTTGTTGAATGTTTATTGATTGTAAATATTCATGTGGTTAGGTTTTGTTTTTTTGTGTGATCGATTTGTGTTTATGAATGTTCATTGTTTGTTTTTTTCTGTGTTTTTAATCTATGAATATTTATATGAATGCATTTTCTATGTAAATGTTCAGGCAATGTGTTCATAAATTTTATTTTTCTTCATTTCTAAATATGAAAAATTCAAGATCTGGAATTGGTTTGAATGTTCATATTTGATTTGCTCTTGTTTTCAAATATTTGGTTGAATGTTCTCATATTTGGTTTCTCTCCATTTTCTAGATGTGAAAATATTTAGATCTGAATTTTAATAATTTTTCTAAGAATATGAACATTCACAAACCAGTAAAAAGTTACTCAAAAAAAATTGAAATTCATATCGTCGGAAAGAGAATTTTTTAAAATTAATTTGGTGTATTTTTTTTTTTAGTTTTCTATCAACCGTGAATCGCGTGGGATGATTTTGATGATTTGATGGGTTTTGAAAAAGTGAACACTATATTTTTTAATAGAATGACAGAAATTGTAAATATAACACAATTAATGGATAATGATCAGGGATTAAATTCTAAGAAGATCATGAGGACCAAAAACTTAACGTAGGCATTTGAAATATCATTTTCTCAATATACTCACTTATAAGGACTAAATAATGAAATTCCCATATTTATAGTTATTTACTCGTACATGAATACAATATTTATAGTTTTTATCAATTTATTTTTATGTCCTAATCGATATTTTATTTAATGTTAATTACAAATTTAAATATAAATTTAATCGTCAGTTAATATCAACTCAATAAATTCAATCTAAGATTGAAAAATAAAGAGGAAAAAATGATGATAAATATTTTGAAGTACCTATTTGATAAAATTTAAAATTAAATGTTCAATAAGTTGCACTTTATATCCTTATAGTATTTTCATAAATATTTATCACATCCTGATTCAGACTAAACTCCAACGTTACATTTTTCTTTAAAATTAATGGTTAAACCTCAAAAAATAAAATATAATAAATCACTTAATACTAATTGACATTTATAACTCTGGTCGATCGGATAATATTTGTTTGTCTTTTTTTATTATTTATTTTTTATTTATTCTTTTGGTCGATCGGATAATATTTGTTTGTCTTTTTTTATTATTTATTTTTTATTTATTCTTTTGGGTCAAGTATAAGATTAAATTTGATATTTTGTGAGATTTTGTTAATTATTTAACTGTTATCCTTAAATCTAAGGTATGAGAGAGTAATTAACCAAAAGGAAACTTCATGTAATGCAAGTAAGCTATCTTCCTCTCATTTGTTTATTCCAATGGTTGCAACAAACATGATCTTTTGGGGCTATAATTTTGCAAACCCACCAGAAGTCCTACCTACAGTAGAATTATAAATATGGTTGCACCTAGTATGAATTTTTGTGTAATTGTTTGCCTATTCAATACTTTGCTTAATCTAACAAGGAAATAAGTTGGATATTTTTTCCATTGAATTATATGTCAAAATTTGAGGGAAAAAATGAAAATGATTTTAAAAATAATGTTTGTTTTGAAAAAAAAAAAAAAAAAAAAAAGTTACTCTTTTGTTCTTGTTTTTTCTTTTCTTCTTTTCTTTTTTGATTTTTGAATTTAATTTTTTTTATTGTAGTTTTTGTTTTTGATTTCCTAATTCCTATTTTTATTTTTGATTTCCTAATATAAAAAATATAGAATGAAAGGAAAAAAAAAAAAAAATAGAAAGGGATGGAGAGTAAAAATAGAAAGAGAAAAGAGAAAAAAAAATTAGAAATACAAGAAATTCAAATATTATACTAGAATGGTATTTTTGTTAGTAAAATGTGATAAGTGGGTAGCTTATCCTTGATTTCTGTTCCTGCCATCAAAATTTTGGAATTAATTTACAGAAACACGTTTGATAAAAAAGTTTCAGTTTCCAAAATTTTAAGAGTATTTTCTAAATTTCTTGAGAATTTAGGAGAAAAAAAAATTCTTATTCACTCCCACAACTATTCCCACCACTATCTCACCGACCATCTCTACGACGCTAGCTAAGAAATATTTATATTTATTATCATATATTTATAGAAAAAAATAAATAAATATTACAACCAATCATATTTTTTTATTTCTGTTATCATAAATAAATAAATAAATAATAATAATTTCAGGACAATGGTCCTTTCCAAATATGCTTCTATTATCCAAATATCTAAAATGAAAATATAATTTTCATTCCAATTTGGGTGATTGATTGGAATGAAAATCGTTGTTTCATATATATTTAAACTTTAGAAGGTGTTATGTTGGGAAGAGTCTCTCATTTTTTCATCCAACAGTGCTTTGAAAAATTAATCTCCGCCGACTGTGGTGCACGGCTATCCTGGAAAACAAAAAAAAAAAAAGGTGTGTCTCGTATAATTTTTATTTTAATGTAATTAAATTTTAAAAATATATTTTATTTTAATTATATTAAAAAAAATAACATCAAAATTAAAACTAAGGGCAGCAAGTATTTAGTTGGCCTACCATTTTGGGAACCAATAACCATTAGTTACCCCCTATGGTGGGTCCCCTATGGACATCACTTCATAGGGCACTATTTAGCCATAAATTATAGGGTGCCATGTTCTAGATACTTTATAGCCGCGCGTCCATCCAATTAGTGTGTGTAATTTTTTTTGTAGGGGTAGAAAAAAACAAAAAAAAAACAAAAAAACACACAAAAACTAAGGAATGCTTTGGTAATCCTCAGCTTTCATGTCCGCGATAAGGAGTCACACTAACTATGGATGCCCAAAAAAATTGAACCGACGGATAATCGAGAAAAATCGAGCCGAATGGTCGAGGTTAAAACCGACTAAATATTTTTTATCTTGATTCTGATTTTAAATTTAACAATCAAAGCGATTTTGGTTTTAATTTTGGGATAATAATTGCGTAATTGAATCATGTAACCGAACCACGTGATCAAACTGTGGTCGAACCATGTAACCGTGTAATCGATACACACACATACACATAAATAAGAAATTTACAGTTTAATCCTTTTTTTTTTTTTTATTATTTATAAGTTAACATTTTTATCCACTAACTCTAGTATAAATATATGGTTATAAGTAGAGTTTTCAAATCTCATTTCTCATATTTCTTTTTCATAATCAATCATTTGATTTTACAAGATTAAAAATTAATTGCATGAAAATGATTTGAAGACTTATTATATTTTAGTTATGTTTTTTTTGTATATATAAGAAATAATGGTCTGCGATTTTGTGGTTTTGGTTTTGATTTTATTTTTTTATAAAATTAAAAAATCTTAAATAGTTTCGCGGTTTTGATTTTAGCTTTGGAGAAAATTAAATGGTTCATTTTAAAAGCATTTAAAAGAAACCGACGGTTTTGGTTTTATATATGTTTTCATGGTTTTGGTTTTGTATAAAACCGAGCCGAACCCGGACCGTTGGCATCCCTATCTCTAACCCTTCCGAGGGTTCCTCCAAGTAATATATCTCCCATCTGCTATTCATTTCCATCCCAGTTAGAAAGTCCACACATCAGTTGTTGATCCTTTTGGTAGCTTGAATTTCAAAATCGTGGGTCTCAATGATATGCTTGCATTCCATCATTCATCCTCTTAGCATGTGGGTCTCCGGGCAGTTCCCTTTGATGAGGTTAACAGCTTCCAGGGAGTCCAATTCCGCAACTATTCTCGTGAATCCCCTAGGTTGTGTTTGAGTAAGGGATTTGACAAATTCAAAGGATTTGGTAAATTATGGGATTTCAAAATCCTGAATTTTGAAACACTATCATTTATCAAATCTCTTATTTGGATAATTATTTCAATAAAAGAATTTGATTATGTAATTTTATAATTCCCTTATTTTGATAAATTAACACCATTTATAAAATACACTGAAATCATGGAATAATTCTCAAATTGATAACAAAATCAAAAGAACAAAATGAAAACAACAACAAAAAATCTGAATAATTGAACAAAAGCCAAGAAAAAACCTAATTGCAATCAATGAAAACGAAAAGCCAAGAAGAACTGCAATCTCAATAATGAAAACGAGAAATCTGAATCAAAAAACCTAAATCGAGAAATCTGCTATTAACGAAAACGAGAAATCTTCAATCAACGAAATATGGAAAGTACTCAAGAAAACGAGAAATCTGAATAAAAAAAAAACCCTAAATCGAGAAATCTGCAATCAACGATCTTCAATCTGAATAAAAAAAAACCTTATATATGTCACGATGTGTTCGATTTAGGGTTTTTGATTCCAGAACCGAAGCATGTCATAGATGAACTAGAGGACGACGACGCAGATTGCAGACGGCGGTGAAGAAGATCGGGCTTTAGGAGTGAACTAAAGACGCGATCGTGAAGAAGATCAGGCCTTAGGCGCAGATTGAAGATGGTCGTGAAGAAGATCGCGAAGACAACAACAACAAAGATGGACGAAGAAAGAGATAAAGCTTGAATCTTTCATCCTCAGCCCTAATCCTAAGGAGAAGGAGAGGGCAACGAAGAAGCTGTGCAACGGCAACGGCGACGGCGACGATGACGAAACTCTGCGACGGCGACAATGAAGAAGCCCTGCGACAGCGAACAGTGGACAACAAGAAGAAGTAGACAACGAACAAAGGCGATTAAGAAGAAGAAGAAGACGAAGAAAAGGATGACGACAGCGCAGATCGACAACGAAGGAAAGGACCTCAGCAGCGAAGGGTTGTGTCGCGACAATAAGAGAGGAGGGCGTATGATTTCACAAATCCTTCCATGGATGGATTTTGCAAATATCACCTGGAAAAAAAATAATCAAAATACCTCATATTACCCTTTTTTTTAGATCAATGGATTTTACAATTCCCTCCCTTCAAAAACTCAAACAAGGAATTTCTCAAAAGAAGATTTTAAAATCTTCTAAACAAATGAAATCCTCCTCACAAATCCTTTACCCAAACATAACCCTAGTGATCGCCAAGTGATAGATAGATTTTATCTATATATTTTCAATTCAAAATTGGTAGTTTTCGAGTGTTTGATAAGTATTTTAATGCATTTTTATTTGTTTTTATTCAAATCAGGTGTTATGAGAGAAACGGTGCAAAATACGTAAAAGTGTTGTAACTTAAAGGTCAATTTTGACCATTATGTAATTCGATTTTGGAAAATCCCAAAATATAGAAGTTGTATATCTACATATTAGATTTCTATAGGTTTTTGAATCACTTCAATCGGAGTTCGAACGAGAAAGTTAAGGTGAAAATACGAATCAGGTGTTGGCATTGTCCATAGCTCGTTGCAGAGAGCTCCTGTCAGAGAGTTTCTAACCCCCTGCTCGTAGCAATGACCACACACTAGCTAGAAAGCGTTTTTTTAGATATTTTTGGTTTCTACTTATATCCACTCATTTCTACGTGACCAAGGACATTTTTGGAGCTCTAAGATCGAACCAAGAAGAGAAGTTCATCAATTGGAGAAGAGGAAACGAGATCGGAGCAGATTTTACGGAAGTGTAATCATCCACTCTTTAGATATTGGCTATTCTCCTTTGTTTTTCTCTTTATTTCTTAACTTTTGTTGGTTGTTTGATTATGTATATCTTATTTTTAGTTGAATATTTAGTTATGACCATAAATTAAACGTTTATTATCTAGGGATTGATGTAGTTCACGAATATTATGTTTGAGTAAATCTTCATTTTGTTAACGGTTGTTCGTCCCTATTTGATTGTGCTTACGGTTGAGAACTCTGATTTGATCTGAGTTATTTTAATAATATCTAATTAATTTTTAATCGTTAAGAGATCTCTAATATTTAACCGTTGAATTTAAATCTAAACTGAGGAAACAAGTGCTAATGAAAATATTAATGAAGAGTGAAATACAATTTGATCAAATTACACTGGGGGTAAAGTATAATTAACCAAAAGGAAGTGTAAGTAAGCATGTCCATCTCATTTGTTTATCCCAATGGTTGCAACAAACATGACTTTTTTTGGGTCTAATTTTGCAAACCCACAAGTCTTACCTACAGTAGAATTATAAATATGGTTGCACCTAGCATTATTTTTTATGTAAATGTTTGCCTATTCAATACTTTTCTTAATCGAACAAGTAAATGAGTTGGATATTTTCCCATTAAATTATCTGTCAAATTTTAGAAAAAAAAATAAAAATAGTCTTAAAAATAATGTTTGTTTTGCATTCAAAAAAAAAAAAACACACTTATTTTGGAATAAAAAAGTAAAAATATTATTTATTTTTTAAGAGCTTGATCATATTTGGTGTCTCTCCTTAAAAGTATTACTATTTATGATTTTTTTTACTTAGAAATTTTGTTTGAGTATAATTTTACTATATTCTCACTCTGTCTCAAATAGACTTCTAATTTTTTTTTTCTTTTTTAATTTTTTAAAAAAAAATCGGAAAAAGATAGAAAATAATAGAGTATCATTCAAGTAAGCCACTTGTAATATTTTATCCACATTTAAAAAAAATAAAAATTAATCCCTTAATTTACATCAACTAGGTTGAGTTGATGTTAACTAGCATTCACTTGCTATTTGATATCATAATTAACATTAACAGTTATACTTTAATTCACTTTTATTTTATCTCCCTTGTATATTGAAAATAGGCACTTTACCTCAAACTTTGGTCTGAAGTACAAAAGTTAGTTTATCGTTAAATTTAACAAAATTACCAAAGAGAAATGCCTCTCACGCATACTAGATCCTTAACGTTGAAACACAAATTAACTATTCAATCGAAATTCGCTTTGAATGACCTATATATACATGGTTTCGTTTAAAAAAAATAAAATACTTCATCTTGCAATCAAGAATTTAACAAAATCATTAAGATTTGGTAACCAAAAAGGTTTGCTTCCTTTTAGGAAAAGACTTATTTTACATGATTTAAATTTCTAAAACAAAAATTTATTCCCATCTTTTATCTATGATTTATATATGTTATTCAATGCTTTAAATGGTAAAAATTCAATTTTCAATCGATTTTAAGTACTAAAATTAGTACTTTGGGATCTTAAAAAGAAATTGATTCTAATATAAATCTTTCTTGTTAAAATTGATTGAAAATTTGAACTCTTGACCCCTTAAAGTATCTCAAACATAGATTATTAAAAACAGATAAAAAAACATGGTCCATTTAGTGTTTTAAATTTTGCCTTCTTTTTTTTTTTTTTTTAATGAAAATAAGCATTTCTCCGGAAGGGTTGAGTGTCAAATCTTAATATTTTTGTCAAATTCTTAATTTAAAGTTGTAGTAGTTTTTTACACGAATTTTTGCACATATAGATCATCCAAACGAGATTCATTTAGTAGTCATTGTTTATCCCAAAGTTAAGGATTTGCCTTGTGTGGGGGACATTTTAATCTTTTTGTCGATTTCTTTAGATTTAAAAAAAAAAAAATAAATAAAATAAAAAAATACTTTTAAACTTCAGTCCAAAATTTAAAGAGATAAAGTGATTATTTTCAGAGTACAAATGGATAAAATGAAAACGAGTTTCAGTACAAGGGGATAATTGCATTTAAATATAGATAAATATTATAATAATAATGACAAGTCTTAAATTAAAACACACATTTCTTTCCTACTTCACCATTTAATAAGAAAGAGGAGAATCCTGAGGGAGATAGGGAGCCAACCATTTTTTGTTGCCCCATGTTTCCTCACATTAAAAAATGAGGTTTTTGCACTTTGCACCCCTTAAGTTTTGGAGAAATCCCATTTTAGCCGTTCTAATTTTAACTTGAACACATTAAATCCTGAAGTATCAAAGTTGTGTCAAGTCGGTTATTCCGTCATTTTTATGATTACAGTGACATGTTAAACAAACACAGAATCACCCATACAGATGTATTCCGTCATAAAAAATAATAGAATGACTGACTTATGATTTGGATATTTCAGGGTTTAATATATCCAAATTGAAAGGATAATGGTTAAAGTTAATTTCATTAAAACTTAGGGGTGCAAAATTCAAAAAGCTCTTAAAAAAGAGGCAATAAAGCAATGGGCTTAGTCTTCTTAACTCCCAACCACTTTTGCTTGCTCTATTAATACAGTTTGGCAATATATGCACAAACCCTTATCTTTTCTGTTCTTCTCTATCTCCATGGCTTCTCTTCTCCTCCTCTTCTTTGAATATCTTAAACATCAAAATTCAGATGTTTATCCTTCACCTCCTCCTCTTTCCATCAATGCAACAGAGATTACCAGAGCCATATCAGTAAACAAAAGATCACCGTGGAAGAGATCAACTAATGATGGTTTCAAGGAGGAGACTGGTTTTGGAGAAGAGTTGGATAGGGTTTGTGTGGAGCTTGATTGGCATTAAGAGAAAGGTTTTCTATTTCATTGAATTTGAATTGAAACACAAATGTATTTATACTTTGATTCGAATGTTTTTAATAATTGTTCAATAGTACCAATTAGACAGTTTAATTAATAATTTATTATATTTTATTTTTAAGTTGAATAAAAATCCCTTCATTATATTTTATCTTGTGTTTTAGTCTCATGATTAATACTCTCTTGTATCAGTAGTCAAATACTTTTAATTAGAGGTTGCATCGCTGGCCAACAGCACTACCCTCTGTGGTCGCTTGCTGCCGCCCTATGGTTGAACATCAGACTTCTAGTCGCCGAAGTGTAGTCACGTCCCACTGATTTTTTTTTTCCCAGTTACATATAACTATTTTTTTAGTGTATTCGTTAGTTACGTGTAACTATTTTTAGTTTATTTTTTAAGTTATATTTTAGTATATTTTTTAGCGTGTTTTTTTTTTGGTTACATTTTTTAGTTACATATGATTTTTTGACAATCAACAACCGAAAAATTAGTTGAACCTAGCTAAAAAATATAATAAAAAAAATATTACTGAAAAAATCAGCTATGTAACTAAAAAAAATCGGCAACCAAAGGTTCGATAATCGGTGATTGTGGGTCGGCGGTGGGCAATGCAATCCTAATTGGAATATTAATTTACATGAACTCTAATAGATGAGACAAAAACTAACGTACTTATTTGATTTGAAAGTTTTTATTAATTTGATGCAATTTTTAGGATCTCCCATCAACTATCCCTATTTTTTTTTTCCGGAATTTTATAAAGGTTAATTGCACCTTGCGGTTAGATCGAATTGTACTTTTTACCCCCGTGATATTTTCGTCAGCATATACACCCCCTGTACTCAAAACTTATCCGCAATGGTTAAAAATTTAACAGAACTAAGGTTATTTTTGTCATTTTACTTCTAAATTAGGGATAATTTTGTCATTTTTCTCCAATTAATTCAATGGGATCTATTTTAGAAATTATCTAAAATTTAAGGGTGAAAAGAGTGTGTGTGTGTGTGTATTTGTTCTTCTCTCTCTCTCTCCGTCTCCGTTCCTCTCCGGCGAATACCACCTTTCCCGTTACCCCTTGTTCTTTGTCTATCCAGCCCTGGCACCACTTTGTTCATTCCACTCTTCATCTCTTTCTCTCACGTAGATAGAGGGAGAGAGAGCAGTGGCTTTGGATGAAGAGAGAATGGAGATGTTAGTGGTGGTTGGTTAGTTGATGGCCATCTGTAGGGGGGTTGGTTGGTTGGCTATGGCCAGCCATTGATGTCCTGGTGGTTTTCGGTGGTGGCCATCGGTGTTGTAGTTTTGAGGAAGATGATGAAAAATAATTGCAAAATACACTTTTGATCATTAGTTTTAGATGAGAAATAAAATTATCCCTATTAAAATAGTGGTATAAATGTCATTTGACATTAATTGACGGATTATAGTTGGCTTTTGCCCTTTGACCATTAAAATTAACAAAAAAGTTAACCGTTGCACTTAAGTGTTAAACATATGGGACGTAAATGTTAACAAAAATACTACAGGGGTATAAAATACAATTCAATACAATTCAATCTAACCACATGTTGTATCAACCCATTTTATAATTTTCAATATAGCTCTCCTTTGAAAAATATATCCCATTTTTATGTTGAGATAAAAATATTTTTTGGAGAAATTTGGATGGTTAATGTTAATACACTTAAAAAGCTAAGAAAATTATATGATACAACGAGAATTTTTAGAAATTTTAGATATGTTCCTGTCTATATTGTTGATTAGGATTAGTGTCAATTAATAAGATTAAGTTAATCCCTCCCCCCACAATAATATTTTTATAAATTTATATTAATTATTATTTTTTTATTATACATTTATCTTGAATTTCGCTTGCAAATTTCCCAACTTCTTTTTCTTTGTTTCATTACCTTCGTCTCTCCCCTTTACACTTGAAACTTCAGAAAAATTCAACTTTAGACAATCTTTTTTTAATTTGGATATATTAAATATTCAAATTGTGTCAAATCGTTCTTTTTATTATTTTTATAATAGAATTTACCCACGTAAATAATTCCTTATTGGACACATGGTTGATTCCAGTCGCGAACATCTATTTTTTATTTTTTTTTTATAAGGAAAAAGTACTATTGGGCCATTGCATGATTATATGGAGAATAGGCTTTTGGAAAAATCTAATAAAGATGGGCCAATCCTTTACAAAAAGTTATCTTTAGAGGTAAAGGAAAGTGACCACATGCGTGCATCAAAGAGTACTATTGCCTGCACACTTTTCACTCATTTTTGTCTGTGCTAGGAGTTGAGAATTAAAAAATAAAATAGATAAATAAAAGAAATTAAACAATTACACTTTGGACTCGTTTAAGTTTGATCATATTTTTTGTTGTCTACTAAATTTAATATATTTCACTTTGAACCATCTACCTTTATTTTCGATTAATTTGTCCTTATGTTCAATTAGACTATTAAATTGGACCAAAAAAATGGTGTCCCTAATACACGACAATCATTAAGGATAATTTGTATAATTTGTTATTTAATTATATTTTTTAATTATTAATAATATCTTTATTTTTTATTTATTTTCCTTTTTAATTTTCTCTCTCTCTCATTTTTTTTCTCAAACATGGACTTTATATTTTTTTACCCTTTATCTCTCTTTCTCCCTTCCTCTCTCTCATAGCCAGCATGACCACCACACGACATGACCACACCTTTGCTCCAGAGGCCACCATACCCCTCTATCATCAAACCAACCACACACCACCACAGACCAACCATACCACCATTCTTTCTCAGTATATATACACACACAAACACTAAATTATACCCGTGCCTAGAGATATTATTTTAAATTAAACAAATTGTAATTTCGCAATCCTTCACTAATTCATAGGTGTGCTTCATGTTGCTCCGATACAAAAACACCCTTGGATGAGATTGAGCCTTGCCCCCCCATTTTTTTGGTTTTTTGTTTCTCGGGGCTGCAACAATATTGCCAAATGCATAAACAACAAATCAACAAAAATACTTTAACTGTAAAAATCAATTTGATTAACATTTATCTTATTAGATACTTTCGTTAATGTTCACGCAATAAACTTAACGATTGTTTACACATTTGTTTAGCAAGTATGTTCACGAACTACTATTTCTGTTTTACCTAAAACCTTTGTTGAACAGCACATATGCATGAACATACATGTAAATCAGTTAATAACTGGTATCCATATAATGAATATTCATGCGTTAACACTCCCAAAATTCAGTTCATAACAAACATTAATTATAAATTATGTATTCAATACGAGAACATACAAACAGTATTTTATTAATGAACATTCAAATTTCACTAACTTCTAAACTCGAATTGTTTGAAATCCAAGTAGTTCGAACAAAACACACGTGAACATTGTAGGTTACTTGAAAGATTTAAGAACATTCCCTCACTTAAAAAGGTGAAAATCAAATTAACCAGTCAAATTAGTGATTACGAACTCTCTATCAAACTTAATAATAGAACGAGGGGAGATGATAATATGCAATCGAGTATCGATTTCAGATTTTGAACTGAATATAAACCCTATCATGTTTGTGTACTTACTTGGCGGACTTTCACTCCCCCCCCCCCCCCCCACCCCTCCCCCCCTTTTTATGAAGATTAGTTAGTATCTCTAGTTATCGCCATTACAATGAACTGAAGATAAAAAAAACGATCATCTGGTTTGAGCGCTAGGGTTTCGCGAGAGAATGGGGATGAGAGAAGAATGTAGAGAGTCGTATTTTAGGAAAGTGGAGGGATTAGTGGTGTTTAGGGAGAGATATTTATAGAAACTAGACATGCATGTTGGAAAATGGTCGGATACTGGAATACATTAACATACACGCATTACAATTTTTTATAAAAAAATATTAAATATCATCTTGTAGAGGATTTCGTGAACATTAATTTGGTGTCATTAATTTGGTGATGTGATTCAATTTCTAATAGTTATGGAGTTTTTTGCAGGATAAGTGGTGACTTGATGGATGCTCAACTTTTCCATTCATGTAGATGGAAATTGTAGGGGTTAGAATAACAGCTTTTTGGAATTTCGCGTGAACATGGCAGACAAAAGAAGAGGACATTTTTCTAAAAACTCTTGGAGGACTAAAAACTTAAATGTTGAATCAAATGTCTATTTTCTAGTTTCTACATCTATAAAATACCTAATAATAATTTTTTTAAAAAGATTTAGTGAAAAATGGAAAAAATTCCAATTAAACCCCTAAATGTTCCAATTTGAAAAATTATCGTACTATGCTTATTCGAAGGCTAAATCGGGATTATAGAACTTTCATTAAACCTGGTTTGAGATTAATTTTGACTTTTAAAATATGAAGTTTGAACCATAGGTCCTGATATCAATCTTTTGAATTATCAATTTAGTCCCAAAATTTATTGTATTGAAGAAATTCCACTTGACTTTTAAAAGGCACAATTATGGTTGCAACCCATAATTGGAGAACTTTTGAATGAATTAGACATTTTAAAACAATAATTTAAACATTGGAGATTTAATTTATTATTTTCAATTTTCAATTTAGCCATTAAAGCTTTCAATTGCAACTTTAAAGCTCGAGTTAATTAATTCCAGAAATCTTCAAATCTAGACCTTCCTTTTAATTTGGATATTTTGACATTTATGAATAATTGACTCGGCAAAATCATTAATATATTTTTTTTACTTTTCTTTTAGAATGAAATACCATGTGCTGGAGGGACAAAATGTGATATTTACAGTTACCTCTATTTGTCATGCGAGTTTACTTATAGTAACAAAGATAAGAGACACACGCCATTTTGTTCCACCATGCAAATTTAGAGTGAAAAATAGAATAGTGTGATTGAACCCATGTGGGCTGCCTACATACGTTTGGTATACTAAAAATCAGGTCAAATGTAATTCAAAGTGCGTGCGTATGAAACTTGCCGCTTGGGATAGGGAATAAAATGAAAATAGTGGACCAACAATATCCATTCCAGGTCATGCAAATACTTCATGCCACTCAATAGCGAGAAAAGAAAAAGTATAGTTCAAGAAAAATTAAAAGTCTATCTTAGGGTAAAGTATGGCCCAGACCAAGAATGGAGTAAAATGGAAGAAATGCAATCGGAGGAACAAATCAAATTCGAATGAAATTTGCCCCAGCCCAAAGAAAACTTAATTTGAATGAAATTTTCCCCAACTGAATTCGAACGAAATTTTCCCCAACTGAATTCGAACTTGAGGTAGGCATACTTAAAAAGAAACTTACTTGGGACTTGACTTGATATTATTAGGGTGATTTTAATTGGGCACCAAAAGCCCACTATTTATTATGTTTACCCCCATCCTTTTTTATTTTTTTATGAAAAGCCCAAGTCAGAAAAAATATTATTTTGTATAACAAAAATGCCCTTAATTAATTTTTCTAACCCCCACAACAAATATTTGATAATTACCTTCACCATCACAACAAATATTTATTATCATAACTGTCACCACCACAACAATACTCATATCACTGCCAATACCACAATAATTATTCCTTATCACCACCACCACCACAGCAAAAAAATTGATATCACCACTGCCACAAACATAGTAAATTTCTATTACAAACATAGTAAATCGTTATGTCACCACCACCATCACAATAAATTTTTTATATCGCCCCTACTACCACAACAACAAATATTTGTTAATTACCGCCAGCATCACAATGAATATTTACTATCATCGCCGCCGCTGCCACATTGAACATTTTCTATTATCGCTGCCGCTACCATATCAAACATAAAACTACCACCACCGTTACAATCAATATTCACTATCACCACCGCCCTTCCACAACAAACATTCCTATCACCACCAGCCAAGATATCTACATACAGATGTCTTCTCTAAGACAAAAGACTGAAACATGCCAAATATTTTTTTTACCCAAAAACCAAGCTATTTATTCTAAGAGGGTTGGCTTCAGTATCGTAGAATATTCAATACAACATCAAAATGCTTCACAAGATCATTGAGGTTGTATTTGGGTAAGGGATTTGACAAATTCAAGGGATTTGTAAAATGATGGGATTTCGAAATCCTATCATTTACAAATCCCATGTTTGGATAACTATTTTAACCAAAGAATTTGATTGTGTAATTTTGTAATTCCCTTGTTTGGATAAATTAATACCATTGTAAAATACACCGGAATCATGGAACAATTCTTGAAATTTTTCTAAAACTGAGAATAAAAATAAAAGAATAAAAACCAAACATCACCTAATTTTAAACACTACAAACAAACACAATCGAATCAAAATTTAAAAATTCAACAGATTCTAAAATGAACCCAATAAACCGTACTTAAAATCCTTCAAAATCACACTCTCTTGCTTTCTTCCATATGAATTTATACACGATTCAAACAAAATGGTCAAAACCCATATGAGAGTCACCCGATTATTCAGCTTCTTAAGGTCTATAAAATGAATATTTGAATACAAGAATTAAAAAAAAACATATGTAAATACGAAAACCATAGGATAATGTAATCACTTGGGAGATCAGCTTCTTATCATCGTCAATAATTAGAACGAGATTGTGAACAAATTGGGGGATTTCTTGCTATCGTTGCAACGTCTTAGGTCCAAGAAACGTAAGCGACAATAGGCGACGAAGAACGATGGACGACAACAATGAAGAACGATGAACAACGATGAAGGTGACGAAGAACGATGGATGAGAGCGATGAAGAAGCCCAAAGACAGTGGCGCAGATTGAAAATGATTGTGAAGAAGGCGACGAAGAACGATGGACGACAACAATGAAGAACGATGGACGACGATGAAGGTGACGAAGAACGATGGATGACAGCGATGAAAAAGCCCAAAGACGGTGGCGCAGATTGAAAATGATAGCGAAGAAGATCGGGCCTCAAGAGTGAAGACGCGATCGCGAAGATAGGGGAATGAAAAGCGGTCTAATTTTGTGGAAATCCCTCTTTCAATCGATTTGGCAAATGACACCTAAATAAAAGGGATTTCAAAATGACTTATTTCACCATTTTTTTCTTAAATAGAAGGATTTTATAAATTTCTTCCCATGAATACCCAAACAATGTATTTTGTTAAAAAGGATTCTAAAATCCCTTACCCAAATCAAATCCCTCTCCCAAATCTCTCACCTAAACACAACCTGAAGGATTATAAAACGGGAAAAATTACTAGATACATCAAATGTTTAGGTGTTCCAAACACAATAAAACATTACAGTAAATATTTAAATGCAAATATATATATATATATATATATATATATATATATATATATATATATATATATATTACAGAAGGTAACAACAAATTTCAGTAAATCAACAACAAATATTTAAACAATCCTAAAAAAACACACTTTATGCATTTCCAGATCTGAGATGTTACCAGATCGGTAAACAATCAAAATCCCTTTGAAAATTGTCAAAAACATATAAAAAAAAATAATAGAATGTGGAAACTAGATTGACTCCACTAGATCTGGTTTCTAGATCTTATAATAGAGATTGAGAAAGAGACAAAAAGAAATGAGGAAGAGAAAAATAAGAGGAAGGGTAGGATCCGGTGGCAGGACGATTGCACGATTTTTGTTTGCTTCGATGGATATCGTGTTCCTTTCCTCTGGCGATAGTGGACAGATTCGATGAAGATTGGGTTCTTTACTTCGACAGCGCGACGAATCCAATCAGATTAAGTGAGATCTGGCCATATCTAGGCCAAAGATGGCCGAATCTAGCCAACTACAGCCCGACGAGTTGGCGACCACTATCATTGACAATCTGGTGGTGGCCACAAGAGAGAGAGAGAGAGAGAGAGAGAGCAAGATATAGAGGAGGCTTGTGAGGGACTGGGGACCGAAAGGAAAAGATTTGGTGGTGGTGGCGCGACGGTTCTTTCTCCGTCATCGTGCTCCAACTACCACCTACAATCTCCAACACTGGGTTTACTTGTTTTTTTTTTTTTTTTTAAAAAGGTCAGACCCGAGGCTCATAACCCCAGGTACTTAGGACCCGGGGGTGTGAACCCCAGGTCCATAACGATCAAATTCTGGAGAACAGTCATATTTTTAAAAATTTGACCATTCCTGATGGAGCAGACTACGGTGCAGTCTACCTAAGGACCCGGGGTTTACAACCCCGGGTCCTTAAGGGAACGATTAATTTTTTTTTTTTTTACCGTTCTGTGCAAACAAATTGTGGTGAAGTTTGTTTGCAGGCTTAAGGACTCAGAGTTTACAACCTCGGGTCCTTAAGGGCTACAAATACCTTTCAGCAGTAAAAATTTTCTTCCTCGTTCCTCCTTGCAGTATAATTTTTCTTCCTCCTTCTTTCTTTCTTCCTTCAGCAAAAACATTTTTCTTCTTCATTCCTTCTTCCTTCTTCATTCCTCTCAGCAGTTTGTTCATCAAGGGTTTTACAACTTCAAAACTTTTTCCTTTTGCTATAAAGGTAAAGTTTATTTTAGTTTCTTTTGTTTAATTTATTTGTTAGTTTGATTAGTTTGTTTTGTTACTTAGTTAGTTTAGCTATTTAATTTGTTAGTTAGTTAGTTAATTTAATTTGTTAATTTAATTGTTTAATTTGTTAGTTAGTTGATTAGTTTAATTTGTTAATTTAGTTGTTTAATTAAAAATTGTGCACTTTTACCCCCTCAAAGTTTGAACAAATTACACATATGTGGGAAATATAAATTAAAATATATTGTATTAAAAACAATAGTTAGTTTAAGTTTAATTTGTTAATTTAGTTATTTAATTAAAAAATATACACTTTGGCCCCTCAAAGTTTGAGCAAACTACAGATCATGTGGGAAAATATAAATTATAATATATTGTAAATAAAATTCTTAGTTAGTTAGTTGTTTTAATTTTTTAATTTAGTTGTTTAATTGAAAAATGTGCACTTTGGCCCCTCAAAGTTTGAGCAAATTACAAATTATGTGGTAAAATATAAATTATAATATATTGTTTTTAAAAACATTATTAGTTAGTTTGTTAGTTTAATTGTTTAATTTGTTAGTTAATTTAATTTTTTGATGTGTTTGGAATTTTTTTTAAATAAATATATTTTAGTCTTAGTTGACGACAATATTTTCTTGTTCTGTTTTGGCTTGTCAAATGACAACTGTTTGAAATGGAGAATGTCAGGTTATTATATTGGGGTAATAAAATATTGGAAGGTACTGAATTCAGAGTTTTTTTTACAATACCTCATCTGTAAAATCTTTGGTTGTTCGTAGGGGAACAACCTTAAACGAATTGATTGAGATGCTAAGACCGTGTGTTCTTAAGGATGAGGCTAATGGAAATTTGAAATTAAAGTGTAGGATATCGATTGTTCTTTTCGGGGGGAATTTTAAATATACCTTGTTTTCTATCGGGGACGACTCAATATTAGACCAAGTGCTTGAGTTATGTTTTTACATACCATTGCTTCTTGTTGTTGAGGTATATGTAGAAGTAGAACGAACATTTGATCATGGTTCGAATTTTTCTCCAAACTGGTCATTTTACCTACTTAATGACTCAGAGTTTTAATCCGTACAATACCTAATCTGATGGACAATTTTTCGACTATCATATTCTAATGTTGCACCCCAAGTAATCCAGTCTAATTACACCATCTCATCCCTTACATTCTAGAATAATATCATTCCCACAGTATTCCCATGCTGCACCCCCAATTAGTTAAGTCTAATTACACCGTCCCACCCCTACATTCCAAAACAAAATCATTCTCATAGTATAATTGACTGTGATTATGGCCCCAGTTTTGCCATGGTTCAGGAATGACGTGGATACCACCCCGGGGATGACACAATAGTCGTTCATGGATTTCGAATAGGTTACACAAGTTCATGAGGAGGCTGAGGAACCTCCTATTGCTCAACGCCGAGGGTAGAAAAATATCCGACATAGGGGTTGTGGTACTTAGTTATATAGTTGATAGTTTAACTATAAGAATGTAAATACCTTTTTTTTTCCCAGAGTTTGGGGCCGAACTAAAAGTTGTTCATGTACCGTATATATTGCTTCTAAGATGGTTAAATCATTAAAATAGGACAGGTGTTTAGCATTTCGAAGAAATTCTTCGATACCATACGGAGTTGAAAATTTCACTCCATATGTTATCCAAGCACTTCTTCGGAATGTTAAACCCCTATCCATTTCAAATTATTTAACAATTTCAGAAGCAATAGATACGGTAGATTAACTGTAGGAATGTAAACCCTTTTCTTTGTAACGTTTATAGCTTTAGAAAATTGTTGATTTACCGTATATATTGCTTCTGAAATAGATAAAGCATTTGAATGGGAGATAGAGACATGTGTCTAATATTTTGAATAAATTCTTGGATAGTATACAGGGTTGGATAGCATTTGAAAGGGGTTCAACTTTCAACTCCGAATGCTATTCAAGAATTTCTTCGGAATCTTACACACTTGTCTCCATCTCCCATTTAAATGCTTTATCCATTTGAAAACCAATATATATGGTAGATCAACAACTTTCCATGTAAATATATTTCTTTGTATATTATTGTACATTTTTGTTGTATTTTCTACTCCATCTTCGAGACATGTATATATATATTTATTCATCGTTAAATATAATCACTGAAAAACTTATAATAAAGACAATACATAACAAACATGTTTAACGATGAAAATTACAAAACACATAAAAAGACACTACATAAGAAATACAACACATGACATCAGGGAAATAGTTACGAGAAAACGCTTAAAAAAGACAATACAACGACCCAAAATTTTTTATTCTTCATTGGACACGTATCCCTCAGACAAATAATTATTGCTGGTTACCACGTTATGGTATTCATTCGGAGAGAGTGCTTTGTTACTTGCGGTAGCCATTTCATTGGTTAGTTGGAGTAGATAATATTACTTTCTTCGCAACAATATTCGATTATTCTCTAGGTAAATTCGTGTAATAGCATCTTCGATCTTGGTTGTGTCATCAATTTGATATCGTCAGGGTATTTGAAGACTTCAACAATGCGGAACTAGTGAATTAAGAACTCTCAAACAAGATATAAGATTGTTAGACTCTTTCACCTTGTATTCCCGTTCTTAGCGTAGACCGACGCGATACTTTATTAGATTAGTGTCTTGATCTCTTCAATAGTCCTCATAATATGGTTGTAGAACCCAACATCTATAGTCATCCCAGGGTCCAGGCCAACCACAAACATCATATGAGTTTTTCTTACTTGAAGTACCACATGAGCTTTCCTCATTTGAATTAATATTTGAAAACATCACGAAAATTATAGGATGAATAATTTCGTTATAACTATTATGTTACACATTACAAATTGTTTACAAAAAAAAAAAATAGCTTTTTAAAACTTAATTTTTGAAAAATGATGTTTTAGAACTTATTGACACGAGACTTAACTAAAAAAAAAGTTAACCCAACACCACTTATCAATTGAAACATCACTTAACTAATGGATCATTTCATTTCTTTCACCTAATATAATTTGGAGCACACATTCAAGAGTACTGAAATTAAAGGCGA
This sequence comes from Eucommia ulmoides, assembly GCA_016647705.1. Classification (NCBI taxonomy): domain Eukaryota; kingdom Viridiplantae; phylum Streptophyta; class Magnoliopsida; order Garryales; family Eucommiaceae; genus Eucommia; species Eucommia ulmoides. The sequence continues at coordinate 588,876 of CM028329.1, forward strand.
AACAACTTAAAATAATCATAAATATCATACTGAAATTAAACGCGTTAACAAGTACAGTTAATTATAAAAAGACAAAAAACCTTAGATAAATTAGAAAATAGTACCCATAATTGAACTTTTCTAGCATCGATAACTACTTAGTTTTATCAAATCATTCATAGTGAATTTCTCCATCTTCATAATCGGACAGTTTTGAGTCGCCCGAGCATTTGGGAGAGGTAAAGTACTTTAACGACTGCTCGTTTGCATTTGGTGCATTGGTCTTCCAAATTTGGTGGAGTCTCTGTTTGACATAAATTCTTTTCTCCATTTATTTTATTTCTCATTTCAATGCATGGTAAATTTTGTCAATGTTATCCGGTTCGTTTTTTAATATTTCGAAATACTGTAATTTCGAAATCATGAGGTGGTACATATGAGACCTTGCCTCATAAAATTTTTATTTTTTTCATTAGTGTTGGTCATTGTAAATTTTTTGCCTCTTCACTATCCTTGCCCCATTCGGTGTAGTTACAACTCTCGTGGTAACGACGATTGACCCATCGAATAGTTTGTTTAAAAGGATCACTGTGTACTGAGAAAGTTTGTTTCCTCGTGATGGGATTCAGCCATGCATCAGAGAGATCTAGTTGCCTTTGAACACAAGTGCAATCTATAATAACATCCCACAGACCATACACATCTTGGGGGTAACACAACCTCTCTCAGGCATCATACTATAGTAGCAGGAGCCGCAGTTCGTCTTCGCTTCAATGTATGATCTTTGACTAGCGTATCTGGATTCCATATCGCGTACCTATCTCATCTCGGTACTTAGCATAGTCCCTTATCCCTAAACTCTCACCAGTGCAATGGATCTTTATTTTTTCTTTGCCCTTATCGTTTCCTAACCCGCTTGCCATTTGAACTAATATTTTGAGTAAAGAAAATGAAGAAGAGAAATGAATGTGGCGTGAATGATAATTTTGAAAGTCATGATGTGTAAAGCCTAATTTTTGCACATGCACAATTCTAGTTTCATTTTAGAACATTTAGAAATAATAGGATTTATTGTGCTATTTAAATTCTACTTTAAAAATTTTAGAGATTATTATAGTATTTAAAACTTTGATTTTAAAAATTTTAGGGGCTAATATGTTAATTTTAATTTTGACTTTTAAAAGTTTAGGGATTATTAAGCTAATTAAAATATAATTTTAAAAATTTTGGGATATAATTAATATTTTTTATTATTTCAATGGGGTAATTAGTGTAAATAAAAATAAAATAAAAAAGAAAAAGGTATATGGGTAGAATTGTGTTAAGATTGACACGTGTCAACATTTAAAAAAAATAAAATAAAGGGAGAAAGAAGATACGATATTTCTCTCTCTCTCTCACACACACACACATGTGTGTGTGTGTGTTATGTAAACACACACACACACACACACACACACACACACACACACACACACACATATATATATATATATATATATATATATATATATATATATGTTGTTAATCATGTTTAATTTATAGGACTATTTGTACGGACATGTACACATGTATATTTATATGTTAAAAATAGATATACGTGGGTTCGAGAAATGTAGCTGGTATATTTGTATATACAGATACATCTAATTTGCGAAAAATACAATTTAAGATAAAAATTGTAAATTTTATTAAAACGATAATTTTTAGTATTTTGTTGACTAATAAAAATTATTAATAGTCAATTAATATTTTTCTGTAAATTAAATTATTGACAAGAAAAATTTTGTACAGTTAATATTGACTTAAGAAATTGGGCATTTGTAATTTTGTATAATCAAGAAAATTTGGTAATGAGAAATATTGCATTTTTAGGGTCACGCATTGCATATTAGATTTGTTTAAATATATTCTTAATTTAGACCTTGTCGTTGTTAGGTTCACAAGCGACACCGACCACGTCAGCATTTTGACGATAGTATTTTCAATAGAGTAAAAAAAAAAATTAGGTGAATGTATTGTCTTATATATAAATTTTCAAATTATATTTTCATACTAAAATGTGAAAAGAAAGGGTTTATTAAAATGAATTATTTTATAACGTTGTGCGAATCAAGTAAATTTTTAAATACAGAAAATGATTTTTATTATCCGACTATGTTATAGTGTGATCCCGACATGAGGGTATGTTCTGCGGGATGTTGTTGGCCCTAACAGGAGGGCATATCTTATAGGACGTTATATTAAGACTTGATAGGAGGGCAAGTTCTATAGGTGGTTGATAGATGTTGTTGTTATTGTTGTTGTTGTTAACGATGATGATGATCATCATGATATAGTGGTTTATACCACATGATGGCTCCTACCATTAGGAATATTAAATGGCCTTGACACTAATAAAAATCTTAGATTGCACAGTTGTACAAGTTATGATATCGTCATAACTTTCGATCGTGAGGTGAATCGATTCTATGTCTAGTAGAAAAATATGTGTGCAATATTTTATTATATATCAAAATAATCTGATAAGTTAATTTAATTACATTTATTTTATTGTGATGATAGATGTGAAATTTTATTTTGACTCAGTGTGTGGTTATCCTTATATTTTGAAAAGTGGTATTTGATAATTATACTTGATCTATAAATTATTTTTATATTATGAAGACAATACATCGATAATATGTTTGGTCTCAAGTACTTCAATTAGATACGGGTTTACTACTAGCACTAGGTAGAGTCAGAGGGTAGTGTCGTTTTTGGAGTATTTGCGGGACAAGTGTGAATTGTGAAAGGTTCAGTTTTTATAGTTTTGTTGTGGATATTTGGGACACGTGTATTCCTGAATCTTGAAGTGGGTAAATAAATATTTTAAATAATAATAATAATCTATATCAGTACATATTTATATATATAATTGTTAGTTAGTCGGGTGGCGTCAGACGACGTTACGCCCAGCCTCGGGCATCGAGGCCTTGGGGTGGGGTATGATAGTTTTTGGTATCAGAGTTTAAGTTATAGGTTCTGTAGACATGCCAGATTGTCTAGTCAGTAGTGGACCGTAAGATAGGGTGTTGATAGGTTGGTTCGGCACATTAGTGATAATTATTTTATTGGATTAAACATTGTTGTTTGCATTGTTGGTCCTTTTACTTATTAAAGTTCATTTTAGATCTTGATTATAGATTAAAAAAATTAAAAGCAGTGAGAATTCTGGACCCCAAAGAAAAAGGGGTAGGACGCGGGAAAGGTTGAATGCCGTTGAGCGACTATTACAGGCTACTGCGTAACTGACAGAGCAGCAAATAACGATGATGGAATGCTAGAAGGCCCAAACCAAAACAGCCACTCCTCAGACTGTAATGCAAAATAGATTCAAGAAATTGGATCCCCCCTGACTTTTACGAGAATTGCGGGCCCTATTGATACTGAAAATTGGTTGAGGAACATAGGGCATGTATTTGAGGCAATGGGCATTATCGATGACAGCCGAGTTTCTCTCATAATTTTCTAGTTGAAAGGGGAAGTTGAACATTGGTGGGAGAATATGAAGAGGTTAATCTCAATTCCAGACAAAGAGATTACTTGGGACCAATTCGTTACCGTATTTAATGAAAAATATTTTCCTGAATCCTATCAGTTCGAGATAGAGAAGGAATTCATATTATTAAAACAGGAAAAAATGTCGGTTCTATAATGTGAAATTAAATTTGATACCCTGTTCCGATTTACTCCTGATCTGATGAAGACTGAGGAAGCGAGATGTAGAAGATTCCAAAAAGAACTAGATCTGCAAATACATTCCAGTTTGACTGACAAGCGAATCAAAAGTTTTACAGAATTGGTGAACACGATGAAATTAATAGAGAAAGAAGTTCAAGAATCCGTTCAAAATCGTGAATAGTATAAGAAGAGAAGATTCGAGCCATCTAGTAGATATTCAAGTAGCACCACTCGAGGATCTGGCCCTCGACCGCAACTTCCTTGGGCTCATACAGTCGATTAGGAGCCAAGGCCCATGGCAATCGTATTCTGGGCGACGACAGAATGTATCTGGACAGAGTTCCGGCTAATAAGGACAGGGTGAGAGTCAGACGTTTAGCTGAGCTGGATCAGTCGTATGCTATCAAAGTAGATCACTAGATCATTTCGTTAGAGATTGTCCTTTGGTGGGTCCGATATGTTTCCATTGTCATGAGTCAGGCCACATATCTCCATATTTTCCAAAATCTGTTGCTACAGCTACATCTTATGCGAGCAGTGTGGGCAGTATTGGTCCAACGATATTCAGGGGTGAGGTAAAGGATCGGTTGATAGACCTCTGACTCAAGGTCTTGTATTTCTAGAAGAATTACCAGGGTTGCCAATAGATAGGGCAATTGAATTCACTATCAAATTACTTCCGAGAACTTCCTCTATATCAATTCTACCCTATCGTATGGCACCTACCGAGCTAAAAGAATTGAAGATACAGTTACAAGATCTGTTAGATCGCGGGTTCATCAAACCTAGTGTTTCTCAGTGGGAAGCTCCAGTGTTATTCGTAAGGAAGAAGAATGGCATGCTAAAGATGTGCATCGATTACAGGCAACTGAATAAGATGACAATTCATAATAAATACTCATTACTTAGAATTGATGATTTGTTTGATCAGTTGTAGAAGGTCAGGGTATTTTTCAAAATATATTTTCGATCCGGATATCATAAGTTGAAAATCAAAGACAGTGATATGCCGAAGATGGCATTCTGTACGAGCTATGGATATTATGAATTTCTAGTTATGTAATTTGCGTTGACAAATACCCCTACTACTTTTATGGATCTGATGAATCGGATCTTACAATCTTATTTAGATCAGTTTATCATCGTGCTCATTGATGAAATATTGATTTACTCCCAAAATAAAGAAGAGTATATAGAGCATCTCAATATTGTGCTACAAATTTTGCGAAAAAAGCAATTGTATGCGAAATTCGGTAAATTTAAGTTTTGGATGGATGGAGTTGTATTCTTGGGACATGTTATCTCGGGTAATGGTATTCAAATTGACCCAAAGAATGTCAAAGCCATTGTTCAGTGGGAAAGGCCAAAAAGTGTGACAAAAGTTCGAAATTTCTTGGGATTGGCGGGTTATTATCGCTGGTTTGTACAAGGTTTCTCAGTTATAGCTGCCCCGTTGACCTGTTTAACTCGTAAGGAAACTAAATTTGAATGGACTGACAAATGCAAACAAAGCTTCCAAGAGTTGAAAAATAGACTGATATTGGCGCCAATACTTTATCTCCTGACAGCAGGCGGTGACTTTGTGATTTACAGTGACGCTTTACACTAGGGGCTAGGTTGTGTACTGATTCAAAATGGCCACGCGATTGCATATGCCTCTCGACAATTAAAGAATCATGAGCGTAACTACCGGACGCACGATTTGGAGTTAGCAGCGATTGTGTTTACCTTGAAACTCTAGAGACATTATCTGTATGGTGAGACTTGAGAGATATACACTGACTACTAGAGTTTGAAATATTTGTTTAATAAAAACAAAACTAAATCTGAGATAGAGGCATTGGATGGAGTTGATCAAGAATTATGATTGTACTATCCATGATTACCCTGGAAAAGCCAATGTTGTAGCAGATGCATTAAGTCGAAAATTGGCGGGTTCGATTGCACACCTTCGAGTTATTCACACTAACCTATATGCCGAGCTAAGATCTCTATGAGTCCAGTTGGTAATTGGTCGAACGATATCGTTACTTACGACTTTGACCTTAAGACTGACGTTAATTGACCGTCTTATAGAAGCACAGAAGTTGAATGCCCAATTGGAAAAGATTAGATATGTCGTGAAAAATAGTCAAAGAATCAAGTATCGTATCAAAGATAATGATGAAACCTTGATGTTTGAGAATAGGTTGTGTGGGCCTAATAATGCCGATTTGAATAAAGATATCTTAGATGAAGTGCATAGCTCAGCCTATGCAATGCATCCAGGCAATACCAAAATGTATCGAGATTTGTAAGAACATTATTGGTGGAATGGAATGAAATGAAAAATTACAGAATTTGTTGCCCAGTGTCTCGTTTGTCAGCAAGTCAAGATTGAGCACTAACGTCCAGGTAGATTATTGCGGCCTTTGCCTATCCCAAAATGGAAGTAGGAACATATTACTATGGATTTTGTTTCAAGATTACCCCATACTCAAAAGGGACATAATTTCATTTAGGTAATTGTTGATAGACTTACAAAGGCTGCTAATGTTCTGGCTGTGAAAAGACCTACGCCTTGGACAAGTATGCGAAATTGTATATTGACGAGATTGTTATATTGCACGGTGCGTCGATTTCTATAGTGTCGGATAGAGATCCAAAATTTATGTCGAAATTATGGCCGAGTCTTCAAGTCATTCTAGTACTAAGTTAAAATTCAGTACAATTTTCCATTCTTATATAGACAGCCAATCAAAGCATACAATTTAGACATTGGAGGATATGTTGAGAAGTTGTGTTCTAGAATTTTCTGGTAGTGGGGATGATCATTTGACGTTGATGAAATTTATTTATAACAATAGCTACCATTGGACAATTAAAATGGCACCGTATAAAGCCTTGTATGGTAAAAGATTTAGAACTCCAATATGTTGGATTGAAGTTGAAGAACAAAAATTGTCGATACCTGACATAGCTCAGATAACAACGAAAAAGGTAAAAGTGATTCAAGAAAAACTAAAGATTACTCAGAGTCGGCAAAAGAGTTATGCTGACAAACGTAGACGTGAGTTGGAGTTTGAAGCGGGTGATTACGTATTTTTACGTATATCTCCGTGGAAAGGCATCATGATATTCGGAAAAAAAGGAAAGCTAAACCCGAGGTATATTGGGCCATACGAGATTCTAGGAAGGGTCGGTATAGCGGCTTATCGATTAGCCCTACCACCAGAGTTGTCTAACCTGCACGATGTTTTCACGTTTCAATACTCAGAAAATATGTACCAAACCCTTCGCATGTGTTAATTTCTCAACCAATCGAATTGAAAGAAAATTTGTCATACGTTGAGAAGCCAATGCAGATTCTAAGTCGTAAAAATCAAGTATTGTGTACGAAAACGATCCCATTGGTAAAAGTGCTATGACGCAGCCACTTTGTGGAAGAGGCCTCAGGGGAAAGAAAAGAGGAGATGAGGAATAAATATCCGTATTTATTCGTTTAAGGTAACTGAAAATTTCGGGACGAAATTTCTTTTAGAGACGAATGATTGTAAAGCCTAATTTTGGCGCATGTACATTTCTCGTTGCATTTTAGAATATTTAGAAAAATAATAGGGTTCATTATGCTATTTAAATTTTATTTTAAAATTTTTTGGGATTATTATAGTATTTAAAAGTTTGATTTGAAAAACTTTAGGGGCTAATATGTTAATTTGAATTTCGACTTTTAAACGTTTAGGGATTATTAAGTTATTTAAAATATAATTTTAAAAATTTTGAGATATAATTAATATTTTCATTATTACAAGAGGGTCATTAGTGTAAATAAAAAAAAATGTATATTGGTAGAATTTGTTTCCTTCCTAAGGAATTAAACAAATTCTAACCATGTGGTTAGAATTGAGTCAAGATTGACGCATGTCGACATTTAAAAAAAAAATAAAGGGGGAAAGAAAAGACGGTCACACACACACACACACACGCACACACATATATGTATGTGTGTGTGTGTTATATAGAAACATATATATCTATACACACACACACACATATTGTTAATCACGTTTAATTTATGAGACTACTTGTACAGATATGTACACATGTATATTTATATGTCAAAAATTAATATACGTGGGTTCGAGAAATATAGAAGGTATATTTGTATATATAAATATATCTAATTTGCGAAGAATACAATTTAAGATAAAAATTGTAAATTTTATTAAAATGACAATTTTTAGTATTTCATTAACTAATAAAAATTATTAGCAGTCAATTAATATGTTTTTGTAGATTAAATTATTGACAAGAAAATTTTTGTAATCATTGCTATGATAATTTTTATACAGTTAATATTGACTTAAGAAAATGGGCGTTTAGTAATTTCGTATAATCAAAAAAAATTAGGAATGAGAAAGATTGAATTTTTAAGGTCACACATTGCATATTAGATTTATTTAAATAAATTCTTAGTTTAAGTTCTGTAGTTGTTAGGTTCACAGATGATGCTGACTACGTCAACATTTTGACAATAGTGTTTTCAATAGCGCAAAAAAAAAAAGGTGAATGTATTGTCTTCTATATAAATTGCCAAATTATATTTTCGTACTAAAATGTGAAAAGAAATGGTTTATTAAAATGGATTATTTATAATGTTATGCGGACAAAGTAAAATTTTAAATGTGAAAAGTGATTTTTATTATCCGACTATGTTATAGTGTGATCTCAATAGGAGGATATGTTCTGTAGGATGTTGGTTCTAACAGAAGGGCATGTATTGTAGGACATTGTATTGAGACATGACAGGAGAATAAGTCCTACAAGTGGTTGATATCTGTTGTTGTCGTTGTTGTTGATGATGATAATTATCATTATGATATGGTGGTTTATACCACGTGTTGGTTCTATCATTAGAGATATTAAAAGCCCCTAACACTGATGACAACCTTAGATTGCACAGTTGTACATGTAATGGTACCGTCATAACTCCCGATCGTGAGGTGAAACAATCCTATGACTAGTAAGAAAATACGTATGCCGTAATTTATTATATATCAAAATAATCTGATTAGTTGATTTAAATTCTTTTATTTTATTGTAATGATAGTTGTGGAATTTTATTTCGTCTCAGTGTTTGGTTATGTTTATATTTTGAAAAGTGATATTTGATAATTATATGTGATCCATAAATTGTTTTTATATTATGAAGACATACCGATAAAATATTTGGTCTCAGGTACCACAGCTAGAGACGGGTTTACTATTGGCACTAGGTATAGTTAAAGGGTGGTTTCATTTTTGAAGGATATGTGGGACAGGTGTGAATTGTGAAATGTTCAGTTTTTGTAGTTTTGTTGTAAATATTTGGAACACGTGTATTCCCAAATCTTGAAGTTGGTAAATAAATATTTTTAGAAAAAAGAATAAGCTATATCAGTATATATTTATATATATGCAATTGTTGGTTAGTCGGGTGATGTCAGTTGACGTCACGCCCGGCCTCGGGCGTCGGCCTTGGGGTGGGGTGTGACAAGATGTATATATAGGCAATTTTTGGCGCTTTCCTCATTTTTCTCCAGCCATATTCCTGCCAACAAAATTCTTGCCAAAATAATTTCTTTTCGAATTATTTCCCTAATTTATTTTTCCTGCCAAAGTCTTTTCTCCCATTTTTTGCCAATTTGTTGCTAGCATCGACTTCTTCCTGCCGGCTTGCTCGAGGGGATACAGGCCTAGTGGGGTGGCTTTTTCGACAGTGCATGATTTACTGACAATGTCAGCTCGAGCTGGATTATCCTGTCCTCTCCCAATGTGGTTTATCAATCTCCTGCAGCATACCCCGTTTACCTTCCCCGACAAATTTGTCGATGGATAGAGCGGACCTTTGCTTAGCTCGAACCGGTTAGGCTGGACTCCCACCCGTGCTCGCTCCGATACCTCCTTAGTTTTTTCTATAAGTAGGAACAATTTTAGTTCTCATAATGAACAACGTGTGTTGTTGAAATCAATCTTTCTTTAGTAGTATTAATTTTTCCCCCAAAGACAATAAATAAATTTTACGAAGAAGATTACGCTGAATGTTTTTGAATATATAAATTATTCTTTTTTATTTTCATTCATTCTTAGTTTGACAATTGGTTGTTTTGTAGGCAAGTACTAGGTCAATGTTAGTGGCTACATAACTGGTCAGCATGTCGCCGCATTAGGGGAGCTAATTAGAATAAGAACATGCAACTGGTATAGTGGTTTTGCAAAGACAGAGTTGGTATGTGGCAAAACTTTACTGAATCGTCAAAAAGATGTTGGCATACGAAGGATTCACCAAGGTTTATTAACGTTGAATCAAACAATGTTTACAAATTGCGTAATTTATTGTGACTGTAAGGCTTCTGTTGAGGATGTGATAAATACTGATAGGTTTGAACGACTCCTAAATGAGACAGATTGCATGGTGAAGTACTTACCGAAATCAATGAACAACTTGGTAGAAAGGGTTAGGACTATTTATTTGAATTTAACCTGACGACCCTTGAAGATATCTGAGCATGAACATTTGCTGATCTGCTCGTCTGACAAACTTTATTTCAAACTCGTATTTTGTTTTCTCGTAGTTATGTTTATAATTGACTATGAGTTTCTTTCTACATATTGTCCTAGTATTATAAACCTTTCTTATCCTATGTGTGTTTTTGGAATTTAAATGAAGAGAAAAATTATGTTGTTTGGAAGAAGTAGCGTTATTATAATTTAATGTAGAAACAATACATTAGACTTGAAAGGAAATATATAGTTAAACTGCAATTCACCAACGCTAAAACATTAAACATTACTCTCATCATTAGACATTTCAATATCCGACAGATGTTGAGATTTCCTTAAGCATCTCATGTAAGTACGCGTTTCGGCAACCAAACCTTTTTCGAGATGCTCACGCGCCATTATTTGAAGCTCGTGTCAATAAATTCGAATTTGCATTCAGTTATTTTCTTCACGGTAACGATGCAATGCCATCTGAAGATCATGTGACATGTCTATTGGCATTTTTCTAGCCAATTGACGAACTATTGAAATATTGTGTTACCTGCATTCATCCACCATAACTTGTGCTTGGTTGACACAATAAGTTTATTTTTCCCGCATCCTTGCAACTCACCGTAAAGAGTAATGAACTCTTAGATTTAAAACGTATGAGATTCGTCTTCCAAAAACCAGTGACGTCCCATTGAACCATATAGATCTCTTACCGTGTACATTTTTCAATCCTTGTCATTTTATTTATTTTTAGTTTATGCAATAATTTAATTAACTTTAACCTTGAATGAGATATAAATTCCACGTCAAGTTAATAATAGATTCAATTAATTTGATTTTAATTAAAAGACTAAAATTTATTTTAAAATATTGAAAGACTAAGATATATTTTTTTTTTAAATAATAAAATAATTTTTCCAAACACATTTAAAAAATAAACTGACTAACAACTAAATTAACAATATATTATAATTTATGTTTTAATTTATATATTTTTTCACATGTGTAATTTGTCAAACTTTAAGAGCCCAAAGTGCACATTTTTTTTAATTAAACAACTAAATTAATAAATTAAACTCAAACTAACTAACTAACTAACAATATATTATAATTTATATTTTTCCACATGTGTAATTTGCCCAAACTTTGAGGGCCAAAGTGCACATTTTTAATTAAACAATTTTTAATTAAACAACTAAATTAACAAATTAAAGTTAAACTAACTAACTAACAATTTTTTTTAAAACAATATTTTATAATTTATATTTTCCCACACTTGTGTGATTTGCTCAAATTTTGAAGGGTCAAAGTGCACAATTTTTAATTAAACAACTAAATTAATAAATTAAACTAATCAACTAACTAACAAATTAAACAACTAAACTAATAAATTAAATTAACTAACTAACTAACAAATAAAAAAACTAAAATAACTAACTAACAAAACAAATAATTAAATAAGTAAGAAACATACTAATCAAACTAACAAATAAATTAAACAAAAACAAAACTAAAATAAACTTATCTTTATAGTAGGAGGAAGAAGTTGTGAAATTGTGAAATCCTTGATGAACAAACTACCGAGAGGAAGGAAGGAAGGAAGGAAGAACAAATTGCCGATAGGGTTTTTTTGACGCTTACACCATGGTTGTGAACCTTGGGGTATATATACCCGTTAAGGACCCCGGGTTGTGAACCTCGACCGAGTCCATCAATGGTCATTTAAAAAAAAAAAAAAAAAAAATTGAATTTGGAACCGGGGTTATGAACCCCGGGTCTGACCTTTAAAAAAAAAACCATATACTCGGTGTTGTGAACATTGGGTATACAGAACTTGGTTTTTTTGTCCCCGGGGTTGGTAACACCGAATTTAAGTACCCAGGTTACTAACCCCGGGTGGCTTGTGTTGTGTAAATAAGTTGGAAAAGACTTGTTTTCATTGTTTTGTTAAATAGTATTTATTTGGTAAACAACTCAATTTTTGGACTTTTATGGTTGTTTCTTATTTATTTTTTTAATAAATGGTGTTTTATCAAAAATTAGAATGGACCTAGAGTCTATTCTAATTTTATTCTTAAACTAATTTTAGACCCGAGCATTGCGCGGACATAAAAAAAATATAATAAATTTTTAATATTGAAGTATGAAATATATAGACATCATTTGGTTATCCTGATAGCAATATCCGGGAATGAATGCATAAATATTAGTGAGTAATATCGTTTTATAAATATCAAATATAAATATACTATTAAAAATTATATACATAATATTTCTATAAATTAACTTTTACTAATATATTATAAAATAACAAACAAATAACAATAAAATAGGATTAATTTTACGAATTTTTGCAAGTCAACAAATTCTAATTTAATTAATTTATATCATATCTAATTTCATTTTGGTGGAAATATTTTTTGAATCAAAATTATTTTTTAAAATAATTTAAAATGTTGGTCAAGAAATTAATCATATTATTTGTGGATTAATTAGAAAAAAATTAAATTAATTTAAAAAAAAAAATGAGTGGAACCACTCAATATTTGATATATTAAACAACAAATATATATATATATATATATATATATATATATAAAATAAAGAAAAAAGTACATTTTAAACCCTCTAGGTATTGACACATTTCTAAATGGTCTCTCTCCGTTTGAGCGTTTCATTTTAAACTCTCTAGGTATCAACACATTTTTACTTAGTTCTTCTGTTATAAATTCTGTCAAAACTAACAAAATTTTAGGGCAAATGTGTCATTTCACATTTTTTTCATTTTTTAATATTATATATATATATATATATTGTTTGATTTCTCTCTCTCTCACGCTCAACTCTCTTTCTCTCTCTTCCTTCCTCCCTCCCTTTCTCTCTCTCCTCTTCTCCCCTCATCTCTTCCTCCCTCTATCTCCCCGCCATCCCCTGTTGCAGGGGTGGAACCACCCCCGAAACAGAGGGTGAACCAACCCCGTTATAGGGGGCTCACCCCCATTACAAGGGGTGGAACCACCCCCTGTAACGAGGGGGAGATCCACCCCAAAAACAAGGGTGGATCTCCCAAATGAGGTTTATGCCTGAGTCATGACTATCAAGTAGCTGCGACCACAAGCCATCGTCGAATTGCTTCTTTTAAGTCAGCTCCAATCCATCAGAAAACGCACATCTCCAACAGCTTGAGGCCCAGCGCAACGCTCTCAATTCCCGAGGTTTATTCTCTACAACTCTTTTCTTTTAATTTCAAAACCCATGATTATACATACATCTATATATGTATGTCTAATTTCTGTAGACTTGGCACCTAGATACAGATTGTAATTTTTAGTATTTTGAGTTTTTTAGAACTCTGCTGGCTGGTATGGTTAGATCTAGTTTCGGAAACCATGAAAATAAGACAATCTCCATGTCAAATGCAATGCTTTTTAGGTTTCTCTTACTTTTCGCAGTTCAAACTTCTTTTCTTTACTAAGTGTTTTTACTTGAATTTTGCCCTAGAAAGACCTGAATCTCTTTATAACTGGATCTGATCCTTCTTATTCAATTCTCTCCCTGAAATTAGGGAATAGATCTAGCTTCAAAGCTTCGAATCATTATCCTTGGCAGTTACTTCTCTCTTCTTCCTTTTTTTGTAACTTAATATCTTTCTTATTTCATAAATCTTCTGATTACGTATCTCAAATTTCTCGTCGTTTGTTACAAGAATTTCACATAAATTTCTTCTTATTATCTAATGTTTGCTATTGATTTCGACCTATGTTTCAAATCATTACCTTCTTTCGGTCTAGGACGAGATCTACTGAACTGTCGACATCGTGACCAAATTTAATCTAAAGAAGTTTTTCAAGCTGCAATTTAGCAATGAATTTATTTGTCTATGTCATTTCTTTGGGCCAGTCATATGTATTATATATATTTTTTAGTTTAACTCAAACATGTTTTTTCCCTGGAAAACACGTGAAATATAATCATCTATTGTCGTTGCCGTCACATCTCTGTCTCCTTTAATTTTCCTTGATGATCTTGCTTTTTGGTGAGGTTCAGGACAATAATGAAATTGAGGAAGCACGGGAGTTGAGTGGACTGTAAAGAGTAGAAGGTTAGTGCACATTATCGGTAATATAGTCATTTAGTCAAAAAAATGTTCCCATTTTATTTGTGTTATACGATTTTTCCAACTTCTCTGCGTGTTTGTGTTCCAAACTTCTACTAATTTCATATTCTGATTTCATATTAAGTTTGAGAACAGTTTGTATTCTGTTCGAATTTGTCTAAAACAGAAATTCATCCATTCTTTGCTAAAAAAAAATCTGGGAAGTGGGAATAGCACAAAAACAAAAACTGAAATCTGTTTGCGAATTTCTAGATCATATTTCTAGATCTCTATGTGAAAGGCTATGTCCATGTTAGCTGAAACATGACAACTTTATGCAAATATGGAAGTGTGTAAAGAAAAAATATAACCATGATATGAGAATCTGATACATCAGGTAGTGTTTGGTTGTAACTGTGGGAATTGGAATTTGATATGAACTATGGAAAGTGTCAAGTTTTTTGCATTTGTTCATTTCCAATTCCAATTCCAATCTGATGTTGAAGTTCATGTAGCCAAACACCACCTTAGTTATCCTTCTTCGGTTGAATTTCCTACAATGACAAGTTTTTCATGCTTAACCAAGGGATACATGTTGGCCTGGTGGATTTAAAAAAAAAAAATCAATTACATTTTGTCCCCCCCCCCCCCCCCCCGGGGCTTTTCATGTTTCTCAGTTTGATCATCTTTCATTTATTTAAAAATGTTTAGTGTTTATCATCTGTTTTTTTTTTAACCGATGCGCTTCCCTTAAGAGTATGATTTGCCAACGTGCTACTGAATTTGTTTTATTCTATTTTTAATATGCATTTGTTTTGTTCGATTGTAGAAGCAGAGGAAATAGAGATAAACTATCAAGGAGGGACAAAAGCGACTGTAGAAGTAAATTAAATTCTATTCTGATTTCATATTTCTACTGAATTTGTTCTATTATGTTTTTAGTCTCCAAATTTTATCATTCAATGTAAACAATGTTTAATTTAATTGTAAAACATTAAGATTAATAATCTTAATTCAGCCAATTCACGTGGATATGTTAGAAACAGACATATAATGAAGCTCTCATGTAAGACCTCAATCGTAGCGCGTACGTCATTTTAGTTGCGTTTTAGAGTAATGGGAAAAAAAAAAAAAAGGGAGAATTTGAGTCAATTAAAAATTCAAATTTAAAAAGTTTAGGGGTTAAATTGAAAATTTAGGAAAAAAACATTTTTATCCAAAATTGGCATTTAACTTTTTAAATTGAAAATTTAAAAGGGGTGAAATTTTAATTTTTAGAACTTTTAAAGAAGTTGATATTGGACTAAAAAAAAAGAGAGAGAATTTTAAGAATTAGGGGGGAGGAAGAGTATTTAAGCAAAAAACTTTATTTTAATATATATATATATATATATATATATATATATATATATATATATATATATATATATATATATACAAACCCATGCGTGTGTGCTGTGCGCCATCGAAACCGCCGGAGGTGGAGAAGAATCGGGAAGTGGGAGACGTGGCATTCGTAGAGCAACTCCTCAGCCACTTGATACATGCATTAGATAGGAAGGAAACGAGGAGCATGAAAAGAGAGAAATAGACAGATAGCAAGGTCGGACAGCCGGCGTTCGTTGTCGGCGGTAGGTTAGAGAGAGAAAGCTTGCCGGCGACAAAAACTCAAAACAAAAAATAGAAACGCAGCGTGGGTAGGTGTTCGGGTTCTTCGTATGAGTGTGTGCCGACGTTAAATTTCAAAGAGAAAGAGAGAGAGAGAGAGAGAGAGAGAGAGAGAGAGAGAGAGAGAGTTGGTCGCTCCGGTAGGTGTGGGATCGACGTTCGTCTGGTGGTGCGTAATCATCACCGTCGTTTGGTAAAGTGTGTATACGTGTTTTGTGTGGGTTGTTCAGCGTCTCTGGTGTGTGATTGTTTGGTCAGTTAGGTGTGTCGGTGTGATCGCCGTCATCGCCGGAATGGAGAGTAGAGAGAGAGGGTGTCGTCGGCCGGTGGACGTCGTCAATTTTGTGGGTTGCTGCGTCCAAATGGTCGACGTCTGCGTGTGGGTGTTCTTGAGTGTTGACGGTATGGGTGTGTTCCTCCGGTGGTGGGGGTGTCGGTCGTGTGGGTGTACGTATGGGAGTCACCGGTGGGCATGAGCCGATGGAAATCATTGGGCTGTGATCGGAGGTATGGTGTCGCCGGCGTGTGTTTTATCAGGTATGGGAGTGTTGCTGCTATGGTGTGTATGTGTGTGTGTGCAAAACGGTGCAGGGTGGCCGGCGGATGGTGGCAGGAAGAGTGAGAGAGCTCATCGGTGGAACTGAAACAGAGGCAGGGAACAGCCGCGAAAAAGAAAAGAAAAAGAAGGAAAAAAAAAAAAAAAAAAGAGGGAAAATTGCAGAAACCACCCCAGGAAAATCCAAAACCCATCTCGTGGTCGCCAAACGTTTCGGAAACAGGTGAAACTTCAATCGATTATTAATTCTTGTTAAATTAAATTTTAGTTAGTGTTACAAATCCTAAAGTCATAATAATTTCGTGACGATTAATTAATTTTAAGTATGTGGTACATAAAATTAGTAACGATTCAGTATATAGGGTTTGCATTGCATGATTAAGATGTTTTATATAAGATATTAATTTAGATTCTGCCATTATTAGGTTCGCAGGCACTGGCGTCCAGATAGAGTGCAGTCAGTGTCAGTTTTGCAAAACGGATATCGAGGTAAGTGTATTGTCTTCTTGCCAAACTATTTTCTATGATTATATATGATGAAACATGTGATTATTTAAACTGTATGAATTTATAAATGATATGGATCAAGCAGTATTTGGGTGAGTTGGTAAACTGGGTTTTGGAAGATTTCAATAGTTTCCAAAATGAAACTGAAAATGATTTTTTGTTGAATTTGAAAAAAATTAGACGGTGTTTTTAAAAGGAAATAGAAAACATTTGTTCTCCTAAAAATGTCCGGTTTTCAAAAGGAAAATAAAGGGTGGAAAAGTAGTTTTGAAAGAATCAGACATTTTCTCTAAAAAGAAAAGTGGAAAATATGTTTTTGGATTTAAAAGTTGGTTTTGAGGAAAAAAGATAGACGTGGTGATTTGATTATGTTAAGTAGACGATATTTATTGAGTTGTGATTCGATGATACTATAATTGATTTAACGATACCATAGTAGTTATCTGCTTCGGCAGAGTGATGTTATTCGCTTCGACGAAGTGACGTATCCGCTTCGACGAAGTGATGTTTATCTGTTTCGGCAGAGTGATGTTAGAAGTTTATACTGCGCAGTGATTATCCGCTTCGGCGGAGTGATGGGTGTTCGTAGGAAGGCATATTCTACGGATGGTACGGTACCGTTGCAAACTCTCGATCGTGAGGTTAAAACGATCACTAGGGCTGGCTAGTGGGTGTGTGTGTTGGAGGTGTGTGTTTGAGATTAGTGCTTGAGATGTGGTGTTTTACATATATTAGTTGATTTGATATTATTTATTTTGATGTTTGGTATGATTTTATATTAGATGGATTTGGATGGAACTTATCTATATTGCTTTATTCTCATTGCTTATATACTTGTGCTTAATCCATACTAAATTGTGGATATATTTAGAACGTATTAATATTTTAAAAATGTTTTACTAAGAAGGCAGAGTGATGTTATTCGCTTCGACGAAGTGACGTATCCGCTTCGGCGAAATGATGTTTATCTGTTTCGGCAGAGTGATGTTAGAAGTTTATACTGCGCAGTGATTATCCGCTTCGGCGGAGTGATGGGTGTTCGTAGGAAGGCATATCCTACGGATGGTACGGTACCGTTGCAAACTCTCGATCGTGAGGTTAAAACGATCACTAGGGCTGGCTAGTGGGTGTGTGTGTTGGAGGTGTGTGTTTGAGATTAGTGCTTGAGATGTGGTGTTTTACATATATTAGTTGATTTGATATTATTTATTTTGATGTTTGGTATGATTTTATATTAGATGGATTTGGATGGAACTTATCTATATTGCTTTATTCTCATTGCTTATATACTTGTGCTTAATCCATACTAAATTGTGGATATATTTAGAACGTATTAATATTTTAAAAATGTTTTACTAAGAAGGCAGTACACTCGCAGGTACAACAGCTAGGAGTCGGTCCTCTACTGGCACTAGGTAGAGCTATGTGATGGAGTCATGTGGACGATTGGGAGAAGCTGTCGAAGGCAAACCTAAGAAGGTTCATGGATAAATACTTTTAGTTAGAAAAACTTTGGGCCGGGTGTGCCCCCTATTAGATGTATGTGTTATACAGTGAGTGTATATTGTCATTTCTATTAGAGTATTTGAGTTTTGGTGATGTCATATTGTAGTTACGCTAGCCCCGGGATGATGGGTGTCCGGGACGGGTTGCGACATCCCACATGTGAACATTGATGATGTTTTCTGTTTTATGGTGAATTAATGATTTTATTAAGTCATTTTTTGTCAACTTTTGCTTCAATCTGATGCATATGCTTCTTTGGAAGCCTAACGCACTAACACATTGTACTCATTGCAAATCCTTGATGACCCATTTTTTCATTTTTCTATTTTTTTTTTCTTGTTTAGACTTTAAATTGCTTATTAAGACTTTAAATTGTTTATTTAATAATCTTGCTTCATTTTTTATGATTATTATATGTCTTCTTTTTGTACTTTGAGCAGACCAATTATTTTAATTTTTTTTAACCAAAAAGTGATTGAATCAAACACATTTTTTATTTTTATTTTGTTTTTGTTTTGTGTTTTCAAAAATAGAAACAAAATAGTTGAAACATAAATATTATTATTATAGAGTAGCCAAACTGAACTTTAAACGTGTATGTGATCAATTAAGTGTGCTTCTGCCAGAAAATGGATCTTTATTCACGACAAATATTGTTTATCCAGAAGTATTGTTGTAATTGTAATTTTCTCAATTTATGCAACATTTAATGTTCTATAAAAACTATCAAATTATTATAGATTAGTTGTCTATTTTTTGTTTGATGTTTGGGATGTCCTATTTTAGCAATGTCATGAGGGAATTTTGTTATAAGATTTAAATGTTATTTGATTATTGATGTTCAATTGTTAGTTAATATTAATATTCAAATTAAATAGGTATAGAATATTAATCTCAATTATTAGTTATTGTAGATATTATGATGAAATAGATGTTGAATGTTTTATGTCCGTGCCTTCAGGTATGGGTCATATACTAATATATATATATAAGAACTCACCAAAGAGTTTGAAAGAGTTATTCTCTAACCACATTAAAATCTTCTCTCTATTTTCACTTTTAAGTATTAGTATTATAAAATGGGTTAAACTCAAATAATCCTTTAGTATTTTATCTTTTTCTTTTTCAATTAGATTGAAAAATAGGATTTAATTTTTTAGAAATGAAAAATATAAAAATTTGGGAATAGAAACTTTAAACAAACGCTTTCAAACAATATAAGCATTTTTTTTTTTTTAAAACAAAATTCACCCAAGGGACCATTAAGAATACAAAGTAAAGTTTAAGGGTACAAAACTATAATTTGTCCGAAACATATGCTCCGCATGTCCCATTCCGGAAAGGAATTGGAGTCGGTTTTGGAAAGTATATATTCTCTAAAACCCTAGTCATTGTCTCATTGACAAACCCTCACCACCACCGCGGAAGCGACTGCGACTGCTACGCACGGCTTCATTGTTGCCACCACCACCGCCGTGCGCCGCCGTCATATCTCCGGTGAGTCATCTTTCTCTTTCTCTTTCTCTTTCTCTCTCGTTGTATTTCACCATCACAAAACCCCAATTCCGGTAGGTTCAGCCCCCTGACCTGAACTGCCGGCGACACCCCACCCCGCCGATCACGAACCGGATCAAACGACCATATTTCTACAGAATGGCTTTGGTGTTTCGTGTTCCTTTTTGAATACATATCATTATCAGAGGTCATCTCAAAATAATAAAATATCTTAAATTAAATAAGTATTTTAAATTTTGGTTTGTTTATTAGATTTTGCCTTCTTTTTTTTTGTTACATACGTTGAGGGAGGGATTTTTGAATACTAGAGTTTCTGCTAGAGAACCACACTAGATAACTACTAGACTACAACACTTATGCAAAAAAAAAAAAAAAAAAAAGAATTCATGCAAATTAATAATGTAATTATGGTTGTGTTGCTAACCATTGACTTCTTGGTGTTAGCCACCAAACTTCGACTATTGGATTGCGGCCACCCCGCTAGAATTTTTTTTTAGTCATATTACTAATTTTATATATTTTTTATATTCAACTAACTAATTTTACAATTGTCCGTCATTGAAAATTCACATGAATATAACTAAGAAATACATGTAAATAAGAAATACACTTAAAATATAACTAAAAAATAGTTACATGTAATTAAAAAAACGATAGCCAAACTTCGTGATCGAAAGGCTGAGATCCAATGGTGGTACGGTGGCAAGAAGTGATAGAGGGTGGTGCAGACGATCGGCGATACAAAGCTTAATTGAAAGTATTTTAATAGAGATATAAGAGATCATTAACCCTGAGCCTAAAATATAAGGTAAAACATTATAAATGGATTTTTATTCTGGTCTTAAAATTAAAATGCGCATAAATCATGGATTAAATAATGTCTAATTTGGAGTAGTAATTATCCCTAAACTTATATGCATATATTATCTATCAATTAATGTTTCATATCTTGACTTGTTAGCTTCTAATTCTCTCTCTCCCTCTTTGTCGTCAGCCATTAATAACAAGAAGAACTGAGATGGGCCGGGCAAAGCTAAACATGGAACTGATACAGAGAGAGAACTCCCGGAGAACAACTTTCCGGAAGAGAAAAGAGGGTCTGAAGAAGAAGGCGGAAGAACTCTCCATCCTCTGCGGCGTCCCGGTTTCCTTGATCATCACCGGTCCGCAACAAGCGAACCCGCCATTAGAGACCGAGATCTGGCCGGAAAACCCGTCGATACTCCATGACATGATCCACAAGTACAGGACCCAACCGGACGAGGACCGGAGAAAGAGGACCTTCAGTACGTCGGATTTTTTTGAGGACCGGGTGAGGAAAGTGGAGTCCACGCTCCTGAAGCTGCGTCAGAAGAACAATGAATCCTTGTACCCTGTTTGGGACGTCCGTTTCAACGACTTGTCGGAGGAGCAACTCCGGGAATTTGCCTGCGTTCTGGAGAGGAATCTCGATACTGCGAAAACTAGGGTTCAGATGTTGAAGGGCATGGTAAAAGACGAAAAAGCCCTCCAAAATAAGTTTATTTACATGCATGACCTTGTTCGACGGAGAAGCACGGCGACCCAATCGGAGGTTATTCATCACGACCACCAACAACCGCCGCCGATCTCTTCCGTGGCACCGCAAATTTCCGATTTCACGGCACGGTTTGGCTTTGACCAGGGGCTTCCGCTGGATACGATTCCGGTAGAGAATCCAATGATGATGATGATGAACTGCTACGATTTTCCGCAGTTTGGGGGTCCGCAGGCGGGCAACTTTGTGCTATCTCCGGTGAGCAGACCGCCGGTTTATTACGACGGCATGTTGGAGAGTGTGGTGATGATGAATAACCCAAATAGATCGCCGGCGTGCAACTATGATCCGGGGATGTTGCCTCCGACGCCACAGTACTTCCATTACCCGTTGTAGTTGGATGCTTTAAGATGGATGAATCGATGACAACTATGATGTTAAACACCTATATAGATTTCACTAATGGATGTTGTAGTAGGATCTTTATTTATTCTTAATTGCATAGTTCAAGATAATTAGTCGAAATGCGCGTAAATTGACCCGGACACAGCTTACCGTAAAAAAAAGAAAAAAAAAAGAGTATTTTATCATGGGTCCCAAGGTCCATTACTAATTCATTTTTATACCCATCTAGTTATTTAAGTTTAGAAAAAAAAAAAAATCCAATTGGCATATAGTAATTGTTTATTGTACAGTAATATTTATGTCCTCCATTCATTATATTGATGTTGATATTGTTGTTGTGCAGCAACATTTACATCTTCGTATTCATTATATTGCTATTAACATTGTTATTGGACAGTAACATTTGCATCCTTTCATTTATTATGTTGTAATTGAGGTAATGAGAAAATATATATTTTGATTTATCTTAAATAATAAATATATAGGTGGTGTTTTCTCAATATAGACTTGCAAGTAATGGCTCATTTTAATTTTAATGATAAAAGTGAGGCTCTCACTAAGTTTTCCAAAAATATATTAGTGCACAAACTTGGCCCAAAATCGTCAATTTGTTTCTAAAAAAATCTAACATAATAATTACATAGTTTTTGTTCTAAAAAAATACATGGTCCATTGGATTTATCTATTATCAATTTAATATTTTGTTTCGAGCACTCATATACATAGGATCAACTCTAACTAACCCGCTAACAACAAAACCATTATAATAAATATTAGACTGTATAACTCTACAACCAAGTAATTCTCACTACATATAATAAAATATTTTTTTTTTTCTCAAAACACTACCTTAAACTTTATTTCTTTTTAACTCCAAGTAAAATCTTTAACTTATGGAACGCTTTATCCTCGAGGAGTTTTGTGAAAAAATCGACAGTTTGATCTTAAGACTTCAAGAACTTAATTTCCATATCCTTCAATGCAACACATTCTTAGATAAAATAGTATCGAGTATCTATATGATTGATTCGATCATAGAATGTCAGATTCTTTGTTAACTCCAAAATCGATTTATTGTCAACAAATATTATTGTAGGCTCCTCCTCAAACAAAAAAATCTCTTTTAAAATATTTCGTAGTCAAACCGATCGACAAACACATGAAGTAGTGACGACATATTTGGTTCCACAAGTAAAGAGTGTAACAATTGGCTGCTTCTTCAAAATTCATGTAAAAGTCATATCTCCTAAAAAAAATCCAGTAGTACTCTTTCAATCTCCCACATCTCCTTCCCTTTATTTTTCAGTAAGCTTAGTCTATATAATATCAGGAGAAGGATTTCCCTTGCTAGACAACAGAAGATTACCATGCAGCTAGCTCGCAAAACCCCTAATACCAGCCAAAATACATGGATTATCCAAACCTATATACCCAGGAATAGGGGCATAATTCGGTCAGACAGGTTGGGCAGAGAAATTGGTGGGCCTACCCAAAAATAAAAAACAAGCCCAAAACCGCCCGAACCCAATCGACCAGGTTGGGCCGAACACATGATTGGGCTCGGGTGCCTTGAGTTAGGGTGAATTTTAGGTCTGTTTCAAGTTTTTTCCTGACCTGTTTGTTTGAATGCCTGTTTGTTTACACTTTGCCTAAATTTGTACCCTAAAACTTGGGGTGTGCAGTGGGTTGGGTCAACCCATCAAACCTGTCCAAACCGCAACACCCGCATCGAAACGCAAAGTAACTTGCGTATTATTGGGCGGTCCACGGTTGAAACTAACTCAACCGCATAATATTGGTTTGGTCAGCAGTTTTGACCCAAACTTCCTCAACTTGCCCACTGTCCACCCATAGTGTTTACTAAATTTGCAAGTTCAGACTTTAGTATTTACATTTGTATTTTTTATTTTTATTTTGTGTGTGTGTAATAGTTTACAAATTACATTGTAGTTTTTTTCTTATTTTTGTGTTATTGTAATTTTGTGCTAATTTTTCTGCAAGTTTTAATAATGCAATAATTTTTTCTTTTTAACAATATTTATTATATTTGAAGGTACAACCCAAAAATACTTGGACAACCCATGGTTCTCACTAGCCCAACCCAAAAATAGGTCCAACCCGCACATTATTAGGCATCCCATGATTTAAACAAGTCAATCTGTGCACTTCAACCCGCCCCAACCAGTACATTATTGGGTGGTTCACAGTTCAAATTAGTCTAACCCGCATAGTATTGATTTGATCCATGATTTTTGCCCAAATTGCCCCAACCCGCCCACTGCCCCACCCTACATAAAAATGAAAAACACAAATTAAAACCTTCATTAAAAAGTCATTCGACAATCAACACCATTCAACAAGAATTGAATAAATAAATCGATATTAACAAGAACAAAACAATTAATCTGAAGTATGAAAAAGAACAAATAAATGAAAGACGAAACAAAAAACAAATTATGAATTAAAAACAAGGAGCACAGAGCAGGAGCCAGAGATGAAGCAATAGCTGGAGCAAGAGATGAGAGGAGCATGGAGATGGTGCAAGGAGACAGAGCACGGAGGTGAGCACGATTGTCGACTCTTGGATCTTAACGAGCATGATCGTCTTCAGCGGTTGAATATTCACAAGGCCGGAGCAGATTGAGGGGGAGGAGATGACTGAGAGGGAGGGGGGAGAGAGACGGCTGGAAAAATTATTGAATGAGATAAAAGAAATAAAGAATTGATCTGTTGTTTGCTACTTTTTTGGTTTAGCGTTTTAAGAATTAAAGGGAGTGTTTGGTAATATGTAATAGCTTAAGGGGATATTTGGTAAAATATTAATAGGGTAAGTGGATTTCCAGGTTGGTTTGGGTATCCCGGGTATAGGTAGAGGGCCACCTGATGTTACTGGGATCGGGTGTCGGGCAAGTTCAGGTTCAGCTACAATTTGAAAAACAAATGAAAAAATGCCCGAAATGTGCTCGGGTTGGGCAGATCATTCTGGTTGGGGCAGGTTTTTGAGTAACAAGTACACCCCTACCCAAGGAAAAGACTAGTTGTCCCACTCAGGAGAAGCCACTTAGTGCTAACATCCTACCACCAAGCACCCTAAGGCTCTGCACTGAACACTCAAAAGAAATAAAATACACACGAAATATACTAAACACCACATCTAACATATACGAAAATCAAATAAAATAAGGAACCAACTGCCCATAGGCAGATGGCTCAGGTGCAAAATTCCGGCACACACTCATATTTTTGTCGGTCTTCCAGGTCTCTACGATCTCATCTTATGCCTTCGATAATTCAGGCAATTATCATGTTGTTCCCTTCGCCTGAAATGCTTTTCTTTTGTCTCTTGAATAGGCATGGACTGTATCCTTCTTTCTTAGTTGACATCAATTTCTCTTCTCAAAAGCATTAGGCACCATCCAACCATCACCTCTCTTAATCCAGGCCTAATATTGAGTTCCTGACTTTTACATCCTTCTTACACCATCTCATTCGGAGGAATAAAAAAAAAAAAAAAACCCTTAATTACCCTCAAATTATGTCAAAACCAACATTGTTGCTTATCAAGGAAAAAAACCCTCCATGCACTTTCTTGAATGACTGAAAAAATTAGCATCTCACTTCAACCAAACAAACTAGGCTGGATATTCTCCAAAATAACATTCAAATCAAACCAAAAGTAGACCAAATGAAAGCAACCACACTCTAAATATGTCAAAAAACTAAGTACATTATTTGACCCAACTTATAACAAAAACACCCAATCACTCATCAATCAAAATATCGAAATTTCAATTTTAGTTTGGCGAAAATCAAATCAATACAAAATTACTTCCTAACTTCCTATTCCCTATGAGTCAATTTATGCATTTTCTCTTTGAAATCAAATTATTTGAGCTTCACAGGAAGATCTAGACTTCTCCCTATTTCTATCACTTTAACAATTCTTTGGAAATAATTCTGGAGCGAATAATATTTTTCTCATCAAAAAACAAAATTTTTCAAAGATCATTGTAGTTTAAAAAAATCACATTTATTCTTCTTTTTCTTTCCTCAAACAAAGAGTAGTGATAGAGAAAATTTATACAAAAAAAAAAATTATAGTAGTTTGACAAGATACTCTTGCCTACGTCTACTCCCCTAAGTTCTCGTAAGAAATTCGAATCCAATAAAACCACACTGATCATTTTCCCAAGTAAGAGTCAACCCCTCATGCTATGATTTTTCATAGGTAAGAATCACACATATACAATCCATAACTAGGTAAGCTCCCTTTATACCTAATCAACACTCTCACCTAAACCAATTACACTTAGGTCTGAGTTATAGTTAAAAAAAAAAAAAACACTGTTTATTCTCACAAGTGCTTCTGCCAACTCAAATCAAAATAAACTCAATTGATATTCCGGTCTAATGATAGAAGTGTTTATGAAGTGCTTGATCAATTAATCGATCTGAATTTTCAAATAAGCACAGAAATAATTAAGACAATATTTCAAAAAATCGTTTTGATAAAGAATATACAATGATTTTTGAAAACCCAAGTTTTCATAAGTATAGTAGGCTCAAAATCAAAATATAATTAATGACAATTAAAGCATAATATTTCGAGCAAACAAAATAATTCAAAGATCACACCAAGATTTCTTCAAGAAAGATTAGAGCAAGTATTTGATTTTCTCGGTTTTTAAAATAACCCTTTTGACGATCAAGAATTTCACACAAATTTTGCCTTGAACATATTTTAGAAAATATAACTTTTCTCTCTTTTGAAAATGTTGATATTTCTATCTTAAAAAACGCAGGTCTACTTATAGGATTTTCTAAGATATTCTATAACGTCTATTTTTCAAAAGATGTGGTAAAAAAATACTCTTATAGACCCCTTATATCAATCTAGCTTATAACGTCTAGTTTGACCAAAATTCAGCTTTAATAATATTCAAATTAGTCCCAAAAATATTTAGATCTTAGCCCCAAAAAGAATTGAAATGAGTTTTACTGAGAAAGACCACAAAATCTAAAAATAAGAGGACTAAATGACATTTTTCAATAAAATCATTTGAAATATATTTTGAATTTTTTAAAAACCATTTTAAACCATTCAAAATACTTGCAACGTTCAAATCCTAAAATCAAGAGATCTTTGAATAACGTATAGAACATTTAGAAATTTCAAACCCAATGGGTAAACCAGTCCTCAAGTTAGTCGATCGTTTTTCTTGTAACGTTCAAAATTTTCAACCTTTCAAGATGTTTTGTTTGACCGTTTATCCCTGTTAGTTGACCGAATTAGGACATGTATGTGTCATCCGGTATATCAATCGACTGAATACCTTGACAAACTCATTTTTTGGGAACCTATATTTGGCAATCGACCGATCTATGGGTCAGCCAATCGAAACATGTCTTTTTTAAAATTTTGACCTCTTTTTCATAACGGAGTTAATCAATTTCTCATAAAACCTTTTCAAATCATAGTTTATCAAGTGTAGAACATGATCTTAGTCGGGTTGCATTCAGAGTTTATAGAGAAATTGAGTTCTTTTTTCTTAGAAATCCAAATTTATCCCTTTGATATATCTTTTTTGCATGAAACACATTCATTTGTCAGACACATATGAAATTCCATATATGTCACGTACATATTTTTTGAACGATATAAGGCCCTTCACATATCATATATGTGTGTTTGCATTTTTGCATGATCATATGCCATACACATGTTTTCTTATAAAAGTTTTTCATCTACTTGTCATATACATGTAAAATCCAAATTTTTTCACATATAGTTTTTTTCCGCGAGCCTTTTACGAACATATGTAATTAATTTTTCAATGATTGATTTTGCAATAATTGATAATCAACTTCAAATCGATTAGGAATCGAATATTTTTTATGTTGAGAACAGAATCTAAAATGGAAAACCTTTGTGCGTAGAGAAAATAGCTGGAGAGAAAAGAAGAGAGAGACTTAGATGTGAAAATAGAAGACAGAAACCATAATGAGAATAAATGCTAAAGAAAAAAAGAAAAAAGGATTTTGTGTCTAACAAAGGTCGAAGCTTGCAATTTTAACAATTTGGAAAATGACACGCATGCATGTGAGAGCAAGTCTGAAGTGTTTTTCCTTTTCATTTTATTTTTGAGAATGAAGGGAAACAAATTTCCTTTGGTTCTCATAATCCCCTAAAAAAACAGAGTGATCTCAAAATTTGAGATTATTTGGGAACAAAAATATGCTAACCAAGCATGTTTCATTCTTAAAATTTAGAATATGAGAACCTGGGAGGAGAAACATTTTATTTTTTTGAAATGAGATTGTGAAAATGGAAACATAAAACTCTCTGTGAATTTTAAACTAAATTTATAAGAACATAATAAATTATTTTTAGATTTAGTAGTTTAAGAACAAAAATAAAAAATTGGGAATCGAAACACTAAGGTGGTGTTTGATTAACATTTGTTTTTATGTTTCCACTCCAAATAAAATGGGATGAGAATTATATTTTTTTTTTTTTGAAGTATTCTGAGAAAGAATCGCGTTTGGTAACTGATATAGGGGAATCTCGTAAGGGACATCACGGGGTCAAAAGTTCACCAAATCATAGAAGAGCGGTCAGGACGAGGGCTAAAAACCCCTCAATACCGAGCTGAGGTGTCCCCCAGCCGAGCTGAGGGTCGTCTCAGCGAAGAAATCAGGACCGACGAGCTAAGGTCCAACCTTCCGAACTGGTGATCTGTGGCACCCTTTGCTCGCCACCGCAGCACTCGGGAGTTCGCCAGGCCGTTGTGAGGACATGGCCCATGGGCCTCCAATTGCGGGCTCAAAAGCCAGCCCAGACGATTAGAGGGCTAACCTATCTGCTCATTGGTTGTCCAGCAGATTATGTTAATTAACCGGAGCTGGCCCCCTAATTTCGCGGCGCTAATCAGGTACTGACGCCTATAAATACACCGGGGCATCCACTGCCCAACGGTACGTGAGAACTACTGAACTCAACATATTTTCAGCTCTTCACCCCGGGATACTTACTCTTACGCCGGAAGGACTTTACTGGGGATTATCCCAGTGGGTCTTTGTGCAGGTGCTCGGAACAGAAGAGTGGAACTCAGCTCGGAGATCATCACTACCCCTGAATTCAACCAGCTACAGCGCTAGTGGACGTCTTGTGTCCCGTATATCTTCCCGGATCACACTGTTGATCTGCCCACCACTTTTTGGCATCAACAGTTTGGCGCCGTCTATGGGAACGCACTAAAAGCCTCCCTTAATCGTCAACTCCCCTCAAAGTTAAGATTTGATGATCACAAAGTCCGGGAAGGAAATCCACCAGGCCGATCAAACGCTTGCCACCAGCAGCAATCCACCCCCCATGTCCGTGCAGGGTGTGTCGAGGGCTCCCAGGTCAAATCCCCCGGTACCTCCTGAGGAGGGGATCCACCTGTCCACCATACCACTGTCCGGGCTTGGAGGACGGACCACTCAACATGCCGCCCAGAGGGGGCCGATCTTGCCCCCAGGGCGGCTGGTTGGGCAGGTTTCTGGAGCGCCTGAGGTAGCCCATGTCGATCTTTTGGAGCGTCAGCTCGGTGAGTTCCAAACTTTCTTCCAGATCGTCTTGGCCCGCTTGCCACCAGTCCCTCTAATGGATCTTCCTGCAGTCCAAGTTGCGAGCCGAGAGGGTCGGGCGGTCGTGGATGAAGAACGTATCATCCATTCTGATGGACGTAACCTGCCGCCTCAAGCCCGCAATGTCGATCGGAGGGAAGTGGAGTTGGCACCCCCTGGGATCTCGGGATCCCCATCGCCACCTCCGCCAAGGCGAAGAAGAGGCGACCGAGCTGAATCACCCCCCGCCCATAGCGCTACCGTATGGTCCAATCATCACCCCCATCGCTTTTGGGAGATAGACTCACATTCCCCACCACGACGTCTCCCGCCTCGGGCCGCTTTCAGCCAGGCTCGGGTCCAGCCAGGAATTGAAGTGGTGGTGGAAAGGCGCTTTGCTGACATGGAGGCGGCCTTGCAACAGATCCAGGGAACCAGGGGCCCGTCTGGGCTTCCTTCGGAGGTAAGATCTCCTTTCGTCAATGAAATTCTGGAAGAACCCCTGCCCGCGCGATACACCCATCCCCAAATGATCCTCTATGACGGTGTCACTGATTCGGTAGACCACTTGTCCATCTTCAGGTCATATATGGACCTACACACCGCCTCAATAGCAATAAGGTGCAAGGCAATTCCCCTCACCCTCACGGGGGCCGCTGGGGATTGGTTCCGAACGTTGGCACCAGCTTCCATCTCCAATTTTCACGAGTTGGAGCTACTCTTCCTTTCACGATTTGGACGATCGCAGCGTAGAACAAAAACCATGGCCCACATCCTCGCACTCCAGCAATTACCCGATGAGTCGTTGGGGGATTATATGGAGATGTTTTACAAGGAGATCATTGGATGTGATGAGCTCAGTGACGTGGTTGTGATGAGCGCATTCATCGATGGCCTGAAGCATCGACGCCTCATGTATAACCTCTATTCTAACCCAGCTCCTACTCTGGATGCTGCCCTGGAGAGAGGCACGAGGTTTCATAACGCTGATGAGCGGGAAGCAGAACGGAAAGATCGTGGAGACAGTCAAAAGAAGAAAGAAAAAACAGAAGAAGGGTCGAACAAACACCATGGTTCTAAAAGGCTTCAGGCAGAAGAAAGGCTGGGGCCGTTGCCCGGAGATCGGAGACCATTTCCGCCCCAGGAGAACCGCCAACAGAACTACACATCGTTCACGGTCTCGGTGGCCACTGTCTTAGCTGAAAATGCAGAGAAGGATTTATTTCCTCCTCCTACTCCGCCCAGCAGAAAACCAATGGGTAGGTCCATGGACAAATACTGTGAATTCCACAAAGACCGGGGACACTCCACCGAGAATTGCTTTCGACTTCGAGAAGAAATTGAGGTCCTCATTAGTAGGGGTACCTGGGTCGCTACGTTCGAAGGGACGACCGAGCTCCCAAGATGGAGGAGCACGACTCCCGCGACGAACATAGGAGTCGCAGAAGAAGAAGGAACAGGAGCCGTCCCCCTCCTAGATCAGAGGCAGGCAGGGGCGATGACGAGCACATGATTGATGGCGAGATTAACGTCATCCATGGAGGATTGGGCCTCGGGGAGAGAGACCCTCTCATCCAAGAAGAGATATGAGCACAAAGCCAAAAGAAAAGTGAGTGAAGACGTCTTCGAGGTTAGCACGGTTGATGCTGTGGGGCACAACGTTATTTTATTCAGTGAGGCAGACCTTAGGGATGTGTACATGCCTCATGACGACGCTCTCGTCATCATGGCCATCATCCATCACTACAAAATAGGACGGATCCTGGTAGATGGTGGTAGTTCCGCCGATATTATCTTTAAGTGGGCATTTGAGAAAATGAACATGGACCCCAACGCGGTAAAACCATCGATGACCCCCTAGTCGATTTTGGGGGGGGATGTTGTGAATATTGCCGGGTGGGTCTCACTTCCCGTGACAGTCGGGGCCCATCCACGGACCTCTACTGTTTAGACCAAATTTCTAATCGTGGACAGGCCATCGCCCTATAACGCGATCATGGGTCGACCCACGGTGGCTGACCTTAAAGCCGTCTGCTCCCCATACCACCAAGCGATGAAGTTCCCCACCAATAGAGGTGTGGGAGTGGTGAGGGGTGACCAAGAATCCTCTCGGGCCTGTGCTCGGAGGGCGTTGGAGAAGAAGAAATAGCAATCACAGACAGGGCCAGGGCTCGGAGATTCCGAACTCATGGCTCTAGGTCAGGGGCCAGTGCCTGTGCCCATCGATGATCCAAGGGAGGAGGAGGCTAGTCCCCGACCTCACGAGGAACTAGAGGATATTTTCATACACCCGACCATCGAGGAACGAACTGTCAGGATCGGTGCTAGTCTCCCGCCTGAACAGAGGGATGAACTCATCCAACTTCTCCAACGCAATTACGACGTGTTTACCTGGTCCCATGACGAGCTGCCAAGTATTAATCCGGGCATAGCAATGCACCGCCTCTATGCTGATCCACACCATCCTCCCGTGCGACAAAAACGGCAAAAATTTCATCCGGAACGCCAGAAGTTAATTGAAGCAGAGATAGACAAATTGATCAACTCTAGCGTCGTTGAGGAGGTCAAATTCCCAAACTGGTTGGCGAATGTGGTCCTGGCTCCTAAGGCTGGTAACAAGTGGCACCTCTGCATTGATTTCAAAGATCTAAATAAAGCCTGCCCGAAAGACTTCTTCCCCCTACCCCGGATTGACATCGTCATAGACGCCACAGCGGGGTATGAGTGCCTGAGTTTCCTCGACACTTATGCCGGGTACAATCAAATCCCATTGTCCTCTCCCGATAAGAGCAAAATGTCATTCATCATTGATAGGGGTACCTACTGTTACAAGGTAATGCCGTTTGACTTGCGCAACGCCGGGGCCACTTATAAACGACTGGTGAACAAGATGTTCAAAGAAGAGATCGGACAGACGATGGAGGTTTACATTGATGACATGTTGGTCAAGAGCTCAAGAGCTCTTGACCACACCCAACATCTCCACGACTGCTTCGAGAAACTCCGGGTCCACCGCATGAAGCTCAATCCAAACAAGTGTATTTTTGGGGTTTCTACGGGGAAGTTCCTAGGGTACATGGTCTCTCATCGCGGCATCGATGCTAACCCTGATCAAATACACGCGATCCTCGGGATGGCCTCTCCTCGAAACAAGAAGGAGGTACAGATACTGACGAGGAGACTCGCTGCACTCAACCACTTCATATCTAGAACGTCGGAAAAGTGTCTGCCGTTCTTCAAAGTGTTAAGGGGCAACGGCAATTTTGGATGGACCAACGAATGCGAATCGGCTTTCCAAGCGCTCAAGAGTTATCTGTCCTCTACTCCTTTGCTCAGCACCCCGAAGGAGGGAGAGACCCTTTACCTGTATATTGTCGCGTCTACAATGGCGGTGAGTGCTGCTCTTGTAAGGGATGACGTCGGGGCCCAGTACCCAGTCTTTTACTCGAGCAGGATCCTCTCGGATGCCGAAACAAGGTACACTAAGTTTGAGAAACTGACTTATGCTCTACTGGTGGCTTCCCGGAAACTGAAACAGTATTTCCAAGCCCACGAGATCGTAGTCCTCACGGACCAGCCGATAAGGCAAATTTTACACTCACCAGACATCTCGGGGCGGTTAATGAATTATAGCCTTGAGCTGGGTCAGTTTCACATCGAATATCGCCCTAGGACGGCCATTAAGGGCCAAATCCTAGCAGATTTCATCGCTGAGCTCACATTTCCTGAGGACCCCGAGCCACCCACCGCTCAACACCAAGCGAAGAGGGTAAAATAAGGGGAAGTGCAGGGTGACTCCAACCCAGATAACGGTCTAACGACGTGGAAGCTGTTCACCGATGGATCGTCCAACACCAGTGGGTGTGGAGTAGGGATGGTGCTCGTTACCCCAGGCAATGAAGAAATAGAGTACGCCCTAAGGCTGGGGTTCAGAGCAACTAATAACGAGGTGGAGTACGAGGCTCTACTGGCCGGGCTCCGTATGGCCAGGGAATTTAATATGACGGCGTTGTCCGTCTTTTGCGACTCTCAGTTGGTTGTCAACCAGGTCAATGGGGAATATCTAGCGAAAGACCCTAGTATGACTGCGTATCTTAAGAGGGTCAAAACCCTGATGGAAAAATTCGAGAAAATCCATGTATCCAAAATACCACGGGAGGAGAACCGGCACGCCGATGCCTTGGCAAACCTTGCCTCTGCAATAGCGTTAACCTTAAAGCGAAGTGTGCCAGTCGAATATCTGGATGTTCCGAGTACGACAGTTCCTGACCAGGTGGCTCCGATCGGTGAGCTTAATCACCAACCTACTTGGATAGACCCCATCCGTAGATATCTAGAAGACGGAACGCTCCCCAACGACCGCAACGAAGTGAGAAGGATGAGGTACAGGTCATACAGATATTGCATTCTGGATGAGGTCCTGTATCGACGTTCCTTCTCCGGACCATACTCACGATGCCTGTGGCCGGAAGAGGCCGACTATATGATGAGAGAGACCCATGAGGGAAACTGTGACAATCACTTGGGGGGTAGGGCCTTGGCTGGAAAACTGCTCCACCAAGGATATTTTTGGCCAAAAATGCTAGAAGACGCAAGTGAGTTCGTAAAAAAGTGCGACAAATGCCAACGTTTCGGTCCCCACCCTCATCTACCGCCAACGACCATGGTACCCATGGCGAGTCCATGGCCCTTTGCTCAGTGAGAAATCGACTTGTTGGGCCCTTTTCCATAGGCCACGGGTCAAAGGAAATTCCTCGTGGTCGCTATCGATTACTTCACCAAGTGGGTGGAAGCCAAACCCTTGGCCTGCATTACCAAGGAAAAAGTCCATGACTTTGTCTGGAAGTCCATGGTGTGCCGGTTCGGAATCCCGAAGGTAATCGTGTCCGACAACGGCACTCAATTCGACAATGACTTGTTTACTTCTTTGTACTCCGGCCTGGGTATCCGAACACACTTTGCGTCTCCTGGTCATCCACAAGCTAATAGACAGGTAGAAGTCACGAATCGGATGGTTCTACGCGGTTTAAAGACCAGACTTGATAAAGCCAAAGGGAGGTGGGTAGAGGAACTTTACCCAGTCCTCTGGGCATACCACACCACTTTCCGAACCCCAACTGGAGAAACACCGTTCGCGATGACTTTTGGATCCGAATCCGTAATTTCTGCGGAAATTGGATTACCGACCTACCGAACATCGCCTAATGGACAGGACCAGTAGACGAACGACGCAATGCTGGCCCTTAATCTGGACCTTCTAGAAGAACGATGGGAGAACGCTCGAGTGTGCCAGGCAGCATACCAGCAACGGGCAACTCAATATTATGATAGAAAGGTGCGACCACGACATTTTGACGTCGGAGACCTAGTCCTCAGAAAGGTAACCCTAACGACAAATGAGTCAAATGCAGGAAAGTTGGCCCCCAACTGGGAGGGACCTTATCACGTGATAAGAATTGCAAGGCCGGGTATATATGAACTCGAAACTGAGGAAGGCGTTCCGCTGCAACATCCGTGGAACGCCGACCATCTCAAACAATACCACTATAGGACTGAGGTCATTTTGTAATCGTTTCATCTATATACCGCTAAGTATCGAGTATTTTGATGATAATATAACGACCTTATTACTTAAACGGGCCTTCCGGCGCACTAAGGCACTCCTACTACAGGCTGGGGGGCAGGGTGGTTGTAACCACGACAGTTAATCACCAAAATGATGCCATAACATGTTTAAAGTTGTAAGCGTTGAGAATTAAGGTCTGTAAAGACTTGACACGCGTGCAGAAAGGTGGGGTCGTGAAGGTGTAAGGGTTTGCAACCTTATCCCGAACACTTAAATTGGGAACAAGTGCTCAAATTTTTATTTTTATTTTTTGTTGTATTCCATTCCACAAAATAAACAAGGGCTTACATCGATGGGGTTCTAGCCCGTATTAAAAAAAAAAAGTACGTACAAGGGGAGTTTAACAAAATCCAAAATCCAATTTTTTTTTCTAAGTCTTCAAAAAAGGCCGAGGTGAAGATCTATTCTTCCCCAGAAGCACCTTTGACGCCCATAACATCGACGTTGGTTTCTTCCTCACCCTCAGCTTCCTCTCTACCAGCCTCTTCAGCACTGGCTTCACGTGCTGGACCCTCGGCAGCCCCTTCAACTGGTCGCTCCACCGCCAACTCGCCGTGCTGGGGAAATTCCATTCCAACACCCGAGCTGTCGAACTCCGGGTAATGGCGCTGAAGGTAGAGGAGCGTGGCCTTGTGCCCGTCATCCATGAATTCGGCAGCAAACTCGTACTTTAGATTTTCGAATTCTTCGCCGGCTTTATAGTCCTCAACGACTTTCTGCTTTGCCCGACGGATGGCCTTTCCCCTCTGCTGCTCTTCCTTTTTCAATCTCCTCTCCAGCTCCTCAACCCTCTTCTCCAATTGCACCTTCTGCCTCTTGAAGTCGTCCCGTTCTTTGGTCACAAGGATGTGCCTGGCTTGTAGGCCCTAATGGGCCTAGGCGACAAGCTGAAGGTCGTCCGTCAGGCGATTTACCTTTGCCTCAGCAACGTTCTTCTCGGACCTCAGCATGCTCTTCTATGGCACTCTCTGAGATCCGGTCAAAAACCATAGACATTCGAAGCATGCCCTGCGTGAAAAAGAGAATGTCATCACACTTAGAAATATTTAGCCACAAAATGCAAAGCAAAAAAATATAAGTGTGAGAAAGTGTTACCGCGACTTGGTCGCAGATAGCCTGGCGCATCAGGTTACTCGTGCTCTCCCCCTCCATCAATTCTTTATCATTTGGAGGCGTCATGCAACGGAAATAGCCCGGCATCACCTCTGGGCTCTTCAGTAAAGCACGGTCAGTTGGTAGCCCGGTGTTCGCCACCCCAAAGAAGGATCCGTCAACTGTCAGCTCGGATAATGCCCCGGGCACAAACTTCGCCCTCTTCGAGGACTTGTGCTTCTTGTGTTTCCCCTCGTGAGCTTTCCTCTTCCCCTTGTCAGAACAACGAGGAGAAGAATCACCGCTCAAGGTTTGCATGGATTGCCGGGATCCCGATTTGGATTGGGGCGTGTCCCGGATAACCACGCCCGACAGGGCAGGTGAGTGACTCCGGGCTGGCGTCCCGAGAAGCCGTGCATGTTCCTTCTCTGCTTTCTCCGCCTCGGCAACTTCATTTGCCTTCTCTTCCAAAAGCATACATACTGCCATTACCTTGTCCATAGCTGCAATATTCAATAAGATTTTTAGAAATTCTTCCGTCCAGGCCGGCAGCATCCGGTTCTATACAAGGATATCTGTGTGAATTAAGCGTAACACGCGTAAAAATTACCAAGTTTGGGCAATTGACATAGTAGAAAATTCCTTACCGTTGTCCGAGTCAAGAAAGAAATCGGGTAAGGTTGAGACGTCCGGTGGAGAAAACCAGAATGCTGAAAATAGCTGAGAAGCGATTAGAGTGTTCACGTCCTTGAAGGCAGTCCTCAAGACCTTATCTCTCTGCTCGCAAATTGTTCTGCTCGGCTCTGGTCATTTTTTCTTAGGCGTCTCCTTAGCTGCAGGAAGTCACGGAAACAAAGGTATTAATGCATAGGCAGTATGTAAAGCCAACCAAACCAAAAACTCCCCTTACGGGGCTGCAGCCTTACCAACTTTTCCCCATTCCATCTGGAGGGGATACCTTCCTTCTTCTTCCAGGCCGGATTGCCAACCGCTCCCTCCGATATAGAAGAACTGGGGCTTCCATCAATGAATAGAAGAGTCCAGGTCCTTCAGGAAAGTTGACCTGAACGAAATATAACACTACCCAGCGCCCCGGGGGAGTGGCTTAAGAAAGAACAGATCCCTGAAGAGCTCAATGCTCGGCTTGAGTCCCTCAGCCCGAAAGATGATATACGAAGCCACCAGGGCTCTTATGCCGTTCGGAGCAATTTATGACGGACACAAATGGTACTCCTCATAGATGGCCCTGACCCACCAGTGGAGGGAAAATCGAAGACCCGCCTCCAGCTGTTTCCTATATACTGTCATAAATCCAGCTGGTGGCATACAGGCTCGATCATCGGGCCCAAGAACAAGTGTCGTGACCTCCTTCGGGATGAAGAATTCACTCCGGCAGGAGAGCACGGCTTCCTCAGTCATGGTTGTTTTGATTTTCCAAACCGGACTCGAGGGCGAGACTTTTATGAACAATTTCTCTGGCCCGACATTGCGCACCTCGTTTTAACGAAGCAACTTGGGAATGGAGACGCCGGTGTGGATCTCCACCACTGTGACGGTTTCGGGAGGGACCCCGACCCCAGCGTCAAGTGATGTGGAGGCCCCACCACTCTCGTCGGCACAGCTCACCACAAATGCACGGTCTTCCAGGCATGACTGGATAGCACTGCTTGTTTCATGGATCTTGGCCATAGCACTCGAGGAGGCGTCTCCCAGAGCGGGATGCCTCTCCACCCTGAATTGAGGAGGGCTGGAGGACGACCGATCCGAGGAACCGGACTCCGAGCCGTCAGCAGAGCCGGACATCGAAAAAGAAGAGTAAGAAGGAGATCCCGACATTTTGTTCGGACACAAAAAAGACAATGAGAAAGAAGTACCAATATCGGGGAGGAAGAGGGGGCTCTGGATTTTATGCAAATGTCAAATGAAAGGTAGGGGCCACCATTTATAAAAGGACAGTGTGCCTAGACGAAAGGTCACAAAGGCCAACGGCTGGGGATGCCTTGGTTTAAACGCCCCTGCCACGTGGCACCCATCCAACAATGGTGGAGTGGCCTATCACACGATTCAGAAGAAGGGGCACGTGTGACGCATTTTGTCACGTGTGAAAGGGGGAAGACTCTCAAACTTCCCACCCCTAAAATTTTCTAAGGCATACAAATGGTTGAGCTCACGACCCTGCGGGCTCTCAGCTCGGACAAATTCAAAAGGGGGAAGACTCTCAAACTTCCAACCCTCAAAATTTTCTAAGGCATGCAAATGGCCGAGCTCACGACCCTACGGGCTCTCAGCTCGGACAAAATCAAAAGGAGGAAGGCTCTCAAACTTCCCACCCTTGAAAAATTCTAAGGCATGCAAATGGCCGAGCTCACGACCCTACGGGCTCTTAGCTCGGACAAATTCAAAAGGGGGAAGGCTCTCAAACTTCCTACCCTAGAAATTTTCTAAGGTATGCAAATAGCCGAGCTCACGACCCTACGAGCTCTCGGCTCGGACAAATTCAAAAGGGAGAAGGCTCTCAAACTTCCCACCCTAGAAATTTTCTAAGGTATGCAAATAGCCTAGCTCACGATCCTACGGGCTCTCAGCTCGGACAAAATCAAAAGGGGGAAGGCTCTCAAACTTCTCACCCTTGAAAAATTCTAAGGCATTCAAATGGCCGAGCTCACGACCCTACGGGCTCTCAGCTCGGACAAATTCAAAAGGGAGAAGGCTCTCAAACTTCCTACCCTAGAAATTTTCTAAGGCATGCAAATAGCCGAGCTCACGACCCTACGGGCTCTCAGCTCGGACAAATTCAAAAGGGGGAAGGCTCTCAAACTTTCCACCCTCAAAATTTTCTAAGGCATGCAAATGGCCGAGCTCACGACCCTACGGGCTCTCAGCTCGAACAAAATCCAAAGGGGGAAGGCTCTCAAACTTCCCACCCCTAAAATTTTCTAAGGCATGCCAATGGCCGAGCTCACGACCCTACGGGCTCTCAGCTCGGACAAAATCAAAAGAGGGAAGGCTCTCAAACTTCCCACCCTTGAAAAATTCAGAGGCAGTGATAATGGCTGACCCACGACCTGACGGTCTCTCAGCTCGAACAAAGTCCCAAGGGAGGAGGTTCTCAACCTTCCCAAAAAAAAATTAAAAAAAAAAAATCATTTGGCCGAGCATACGACCCTACGGGCTCTCAGCTTGGCCACTTTCAACAAGGGGAACGCTCTCCAAACCCTCATTTACCACCACCGCTTCCTTCGTACTGCCGACCTGCCGAACAGAAGACATTATTTTCTCCTCAGCCCAGACTCTACTCTTTACCTTCTGTTTTCCAGCCGTTTCTCTCCCCAGGGATCCGTGGTATACCACTATTGCATTTTGACCCCAATATCCTCACCTCCTACTACTTACTCGCTCCTTCAAAAATCCTGAGGCCGTCACGCTTCACTCTTGCCCTCGGGACTTGGGGGGCAACTGATATAGGGGAATCTCGTAAGGGACATAACGGGGTCAAAAGTTCACCAAATCATAGAAGAGCGACCAGGCCAAGGGCTAAAAACCCCTCAATATCAAGCTGAGGTGTCCCCCAGTCGAGTTGAGGGTCGTCTCAGTGAAGAAATCAGGACCGACGAGCTAAGGTCCGACCTTCCGAACTGGTGATCTGTGGCACCCTTTGCTCGCTACCGCAGCACTTGGGAGTTCGCCAGGCCGTTGTGAGGCCCTGGCCCATGGGCCTCCAATTGTGGGCTCAAAAGCCAGCCTAGACGATTAGAGGGCTAACATGTCTACTCATTGGTTGTCCAGCAGATTATATTAATTAACCTGAGCTGGCCCCCTAATTTCACGGCGCTAATCAGGTACTAACGCCTATAAATACACCGGGGCATCCATTGCCCAACAGCACGTGAGAACTACTGAACTCAATATATTTTCAGTTCTTCACCCCGGGATACTTACTCTTACGCCGGAGGGACTTTACTGGAGATTACCCCGGTGGGTCTTTGTGCAGGTGCTCGGAACAGAAGAGTGGAACTCAGCTCGAAGATCATCACCACCCCTGAATTCAACCAGCTACAGTGCTAGTGGACATCTTGTGTCCCGGATATCCTCTCGGATCATACTGTTGATCTGCCCACCACTTTTTGCATCAACAGTAACAATAATTATTCTTAAAATATTTTTAAAATTTCTCAAAACCAAAAAAAAAAAAAATGTGTTTGGTTGCCACTAAATTTACATCATTTATTATATGTGTGTGTGTGTGTATTTGTGTGTGCGTTGTGAGAGAGAGAGAAGAGATGAGAGAACGATATGAAGAT
The DNA here is from genome assembly GCA_016647705.1 of Eucommia ulmoides. Taxonomy (NCBI): domain Eukaryota; kingdom Viridiplantae; phylum Streptophyta; class Magnoliopsida; order Garryales; family Eucommiaceae; genus Eucommia; species Eucommia ulmoides. Next base: position 629,487 of record CM028329.1, read on the forward strand.
GTGCCATAGTGATTGTGTGGTGGTTGGCGTAGTGGTGGTTCTCAACAATTGTCTGTATGAAATAGATTGCGAGTGGTTTTATGGAAGTGAATAGAAATCAAGATTTTTTTATTTCTCGAATTCTTAAGGAATTCCAAAATTACTTACAAAATTTTGAGAATATTTGGGAACAAAATCATGTTTATCAAACACATTTTTGTACATTAATCTAAAAAATCTAAGAGCAAGAACTGAAATCAGGGAGCGAAAACACTAAGGCTCCGTTTGGTAACCACTCTCATCCCAAAACTTCTCATTTCATTCCTAGTTTTTTATTGGGCATAGCGTTTGGTAACCACTCCCATTTTTTTTTTTTTTCCATTCTTATCCCATTCTAAAATGGGAATTGTGCTCATTTTTTCTTTAAGGGTCAAGAAAAAAAAAAAAAAACATTTCACACAATTCCCATCCCATTCCCAATAGGACACACTAGGCATTTTTCAATTTGTTAAGTGAGATCACTCTTCAAGCTTTGTAAGCAACATTCTTTCCTCTTTTTTTTTTTCTTCTTTTTTCTTCTTCATCTTCTACATGTGGGACGTCATCACCCTCCTTCCCCGTCGTCCGTCCTCCTCCGGCCTCCTCCGACGTCCTCCTCCTCCTCCTCCTCGTCTAACTCCTTCTTCGTCTACTTCATGCCATCGTCTTATTCGTCTGCTTTGTGGTTTGGTTACGGGTTTGGTTAGGGTTTCGATTTCGAAATCGATTTGGTTAGGGTTTCAATTTCAATTTCGAAATCGAAATCGATTTTGTGGTTTGGTTAGGGTTTCGATTTCGAAATCGACTTGGAAATCGAAATCAATTTCGATTTCGACGAACGGCGAAATTCGAAATCGAAATGGAAATCATTGTGACGAAGACGACTTGAAGAACATCGCTCCCATGATGTTCCAGTTTGAACTCGAAATCGAAATGGAGGATGGTAACGAAGACGAGGCGAAGAACATTGTTCCCATGATGTTCCAGTTTGAACTCGAAATCGATTTCGATTTCGATTTGGGTTGATGGTCGTCGAAATCAATAGGGTTTCGATTTTGAGAGAAAGAGAAAGGATGGTGGGTTGAATTTGTTTTTGGATTTGTTAGAATATGTTCTTGGAATTCTTGGAATTTCTTCTTGGATTTCTTCTTGGATTTGTTCTTGGATTTGGATTTGCTCTTGAATTTGCATTAAGGGTAGATTTCTTGGAAGAACATCATTACCAAACGCAATTTTGTTCCCAGATCCAAAAAAAATTGTCGTTACCAAACGTGATTCTCTTCCCAAGAAGGAAACAAAATTTTCATCCCATTTTCATCCTGCTGCATGGGATGAGTGTGAAACGGTTACCAAATGGGCCCTAAACAAACATGGTCTAAACAAATGGTCTTTTTTTTTTAGTAAGTCAAAAAATTAAATAAATAGAAACAAAAGGGAAAAAAAACAACCATGAGTCCAGGCATATGTCAAAGGCCTTTTTATCCTTTCTTGAAAGAAAAAATCTTCCAGGTCTGCGATTGTCGTCTCAAGAATTTTGAGAGAGCAATCTTTATTGGCACCCCCCTTAGAAAGGATGTCCACACAACGATTCATCTCACGTGGGGGCAAACTAAAAGGTGTGATCATTGAAAAAGAGAGCCTTTTGCACTCTTCAATCCAATATTTGAATCTGTGATTCTCGGGACAAGGGTTTTGGATTAGAGCAACTATATTGGCTGAATTTGTTTCCACCATGACTTTGGGATAATCTTTGCTAGCCACAATCTTAATTCATGTAACTAGGCTCTTGAGTTTAGCTTCGAGAGTCGAACATTTGTCTATATTACCATAGTATCCCAACTTCCACACCCCAGATTGTCTCTAAGAAGTCTTCTAATGCTGCATTTACCTAGATCTCCTTTCACGCTGTCATCAGTATTTAACATGAGAAAGCCCATAATGAGAGAAAATCAATCAATACAAAGACTTTCAAATTTATTTAGGAAGTTTAGGTCCAAGAAGGATTTCAAGAGATCTCGAACATAGTTTACGATTCTTCCAAGAGTAACATTTGGGGAATTACAAGTACCTTCGATGACCTCTTTATTCACATCTTTTCGGATCTCCCAAATGGTAGCAACAACCAAGAAGAATTTAGGGTCAAGGAAAATCCCTTTCATATTCAATTTAATCTAATCGCAAATATCTGAGGAAGACTGATGATACTTGAAACTAGAGCAACCAACTTGAACCCAAATAGCTAGGGTTTGGGGGCAAGTTCTAATAGCAAGTTCAATATTTTCATTAACTCTATTACATCTTTGGCAAATACTGGAAACTTCATTACTTCTAGAAGCGCAAAAAGACTTAGTAACTAGTCTTTTGTGAAAGATAGTCCAGAAAAAAGAACTTTAAATTCTAAAAGGTTTTAAGTTTCCAAATCCAGTTCCATTTGCTCAAAACTGTATTATCACAGTTAGTAGAGTTTTCAAGAAAATAAGCCGATTTAATAGAAAAATTTGAGAGTTTTTAGGAAACCAAAGTGGTTTATCAATTTTATAAAAAAAAGAGGTTGCATTTTAAGAACTTTGTCCTTAGTGTCTTCATTAATAAGGTGAAGAATAGGGCTAAGAACCAGCGATCCCCATCATCCACATTGTCCGCAACTTTGAGGTCAAAAGAATTCTGAAGATCTTGGCAAACTAAACGTTTGTCCCCACACCACCATTACGTCCATAAATTAATGGACGTACCATTACCAACTTTCCACTTGATACCTTCCATAAGAATATTCTTAGGAGAGTATTACCTCTCCAAATATAGGAACTCCCTTGATTTTTCTTCCATGAGCTAGGGTTGTTGTCAAGGGAATATTTATTACATATCACCCTAGGCACACATACTCTAATCATCATAAGCAACTTTTCACCCAAGTTTGGCCAAGAAGGCATTGTTGTTAATTCTAGCATTTCTAGGGCCCATGCCCCTATCATCTTTTCTTTGACACGCTTTATTCCAATTAACAAGGTGATATTTCTTTGTACTATTTTTATCACCCCATAAGAAGTTACGATTTATTTTATCAATTTTACCACAATTCTCATAAGGATAAGAATAATTTGCATGGAATAATTGGGGATAGTAGAAGTAATAAATAAAAACATTCAAGCTCATAACAAATACTTCTATATTTCTCATTATAAATAAGCAAAATACAACCAAATCTTTCTAACTTTACAAAAAATTTTAGTTGTGTTTGTACAATCTTTGGTTCAAGTTTAATTCAGTCAACAATGAGAGACATTATTCACTAATTCACCATTTAAAAAAAATATAAAAATTGCTTTAATTTAAGCTAATTTGTCTATTGTTTTTTTTTTCAATTTCAATAATTTTCGCTAAGACAGTTTTAGCCTCATCAAAACAACGATGCACAACCTCAGCTCGAAGAGAAATTATGTCATTTACAACTCAAATACTCAAAAAAAAAACATGTAAGAAAAACAACATAAACTACATATATGCAATGCAAATTCGAGCAGGGTTTGTAAAAGTCACATATTTTACCAAATCTTGATGCCCAATCAGCAAAAATATTACAATATAATTCAAAATAAACACTTGGAATCGTGAAGGAACAAACAATTAAGAACAATTAATTCTCAGATTTTCGATTTTTTAGGTTTAATCGATGGGAACACAATATAAAAACTTACCTATTGTTTAGATATCTCAATTTGTTTGTTCAAGATTTTTTCGCTCAATCGCGGCCCATGTCGGTGCTTCTTCATCGATTGATCTCCTGAAACTCCCGAATCCATTTCCTCTGCCACCATTTGGTATTTTCTATTACACACACACAAATGAAATCAGAAACAATGTACCTCATACTCATAGATGGATGGATCTGAGAGACGGCGATGGAGATGGAGATGGAGACAGCAACGGAGCGGTTATCATCAGGCTGTAGTGAACAACGAAGAAGTGAAAAACAAAACAATTAGAAGTGAACAACGAAGAAGAGTAGGAGAAGAATAAGGGATACTTACCTTCGACAGATGCGAGGGCAATGGCGAGGCATTGGATAGTGGCGCAACGACTTGTGAGGCATGACAACGATGGATGGGGAGGCGTCGAGAGTGATGTGGGGTGGGGAAGGGAGAGAGATTGAAGCAAGTGAGACAATAAAGAGAGAGAGAGAGTGTGTTTATCGATTACGACTGATGAGAGAGGAAGTGTGAATAATAAGGAAATAATTAGAGTGAGAAAGAAAGAAAAGAAGGAAATAATTAAAGGTGGAGAAAAATTAGGAATTGATTAGTTATAATATAATAAATTAAAAAGTGACTAAATTTTTTAATTAATTTTCGTGTCTCTATTTAGGAAATTAAGGCCATGGGATGAAGAATTAAAAGTTAGAGAGAGGAAAGAAATAATATACTTTTTTTTTTGTCATTATATATATCCTTATAAGTCAAAATGTCCATATATATATATATATATATATATATATATATATATATATATATATATAACCTTATTTCTTTTTTGACAAAACTAATTTCCTTTTATGTCCTTAATTAATGTATCCTTACAAGTCAAAACGTCTATATATATATATATATATATATATATAACTTTTTTTTTTTTTGACAAACCTAATTTCCTTTTATGTCCTTAATTAATGTCGTCTAAATATCCTAGTCAGCATTTGTTTGTCCCAATCAGCATTTTGTTTGTCCTAGTCATATTTTATTTGTCCTAGTCAGCCAAAAATCCGTCCTGTTTTATATAATAAATATCATGTTTTCCTTTATTTCGTGCTTTTGACATAAAAATAATAATAATAGTAATTAAAAAAAAAAAAAAAAAGTTTAACAAAAATTGCCAAAGGGACGATTAAGAATAAAATGTAACGTTGAGGGGTCAAAACGATACTTTTCTGAAAATATAATCCTCATGTCTGAATTCTGAAAGGAATTGATGTCAAATTTGGAAATATTTATTCCGTGAAACCCTAGCCGCTGTCACCTAGACAAACCCTTACCACCTCCACAGAAGACATCTCAAAGGGACAGCTACTGGAATCGGCTTCATCGTAGCCGTCACCACCGTCATATCTCCGGTGAGTCATCTCGCTATTTCTCTCTCACCGTAGTTCACCATCACAAAACCTCAGCTCCGGTCACGAACCCGATTAAACGATCATATGTCCTTAGGATGGCTTTGGCGTTTCTTGTGTTCCTTGGTGAGGTGCTCGAGGCCTGATTTGTTGTTTCTGCTCTTTGTGATAGTTGGCTTCTCTGAGATTTGAATACGAATGAAAACTTCTAAGCTTTCATGCGGATCTTTGTTGTTTTCCTTCTGTTCTTCTCTACAATTTTTCCTAATTGATCTGGAAAAGTCTGTGACGTATTTTACATTTGAAAATTTTATGGTGAGAATTGTAATTCCTTCTGCTTAAACTTTTGAAATCATAGTTCATGAGTGCTTGCAAAACTATTTTATTGTAATGGAACCAATTAGTTGATATGCTGTGCAACATCCTACGTCAGTCTGAAATTTAGCAAATAACTGAAATTAAGCTGCTGCATTCAATCAAACTATTGGAGCTCATATATTGCTATCTCTAGGCTAGATAGAAAAAGGAAAGGCAGGCATGTCTTTCTTGATTTTCTTGATTCTAGGGTAAATATAAGAGCTGAATGATGTTAATTTTTAGTGGAACTGATAATATTTATGTTGGGAAGCTCCAATTTGCATGGTTATCGTGGGTTTTATGTTATGATGGTATTAGCATGTCAAATTGTTTCCAGTTCGGATAGACCAGAACAGTTCTTTGATTTACTTCGGCACTTAACAGATGCTAATGTTTGTATAAGAATTTATTAAATCTATCTTCTCTATCTCAAGATAAGATATTCAATCATTAATGGTGTGAAAAAAATTGAGGCAGGGAGAATTTTGTGGACTGAATTGAAATCAATGACATAAGTGAAGGGCTAACAGCTCAATCTCTCATTCTATCTATTATATCTCTGTTTTTCACTAAGTTACATTCTGTGAATTTCAGGATTTAGTAATAGTAGTTTGAAGTCCCTCAAGTTCTGTGAAAATGTCTCGCAAAGGTTTGATGGAACAGGATCTTAGCAAGCTGGATGTTACAAAGCTGCATCCACTCTCGCCTGAAGTTATCTCACGCCAAGCTACGATTAATATTGGTATAATGTCTTTTCAAGCCGTGAACTGACTTTTGCTTATTCCATTTAGATGTGGTTGTTCTGGATATGAAGTTCCAATTAAACATTTTTCTGCCAAAAGGTCCTACTGTTAGTATTGAAGCCGCTGGCTTTGACTGTTCCTAAATTTTCTCCTTAGGCACCATTGGCCATGTGGCACATGGGAAGTCAACAGTTGTTAAAGCCATATCCGGTGTTCAGGTGAGTAAATTTCTTCTTGCTGGAGTTGTATGCATACTTATTTTGATAGTTACATTTTTAACCTCCATGAGGCCAGAAAACACTAAGCAGTTTACTTGAATGCACACAATATTTTCTTTTTTTGTTCCGTCTGTCTCGTGCTCTCTTTCTCTGTCTTCTTGTAGAAGTTTTGATCTTAATTTGGACATTTTCTTAGTGTTCTGTGGAAATACAGTTTTAGGCATAAACTTATTTTCAATATTTTAGTTAGTTTTATGCTATAATACGATTGTTATAAAGTGATGTTTTCTAGTTTGTTAGCTTTATGCTAAAATGTCATTTTTTTCAAAAATTTGTATTAGAATTATGGTCAGGGGCAGATGCCAAGGGGCTCAGGGAGCGGCCGTTCTCCCCAAAATTTCAGTAGCCACACTGTTATGTTATAAAACTATATGTTTTTCTAAAGTTTAATTATACAACCCCCCACCCCCATCCCAAAACCACCACCAAAAAAAAAAAAAACCACTTGCCCCCCACCCCCATTGCCAAAACATATATCTTGATCTGTCCTGGATTACGATGATGTTTCTCCGTTAGCCCTTCTTTCAGTTACATTGCACATTCTGTTCGATTTCAGTGCTTCTGATCAACTGAAACCTTACCTTTCTTGGGATGCTTAAATTGGAAAAACAAGCCCTTATTTATTGGAGCTGAAAATATATCTTACTTTTTTTGTGTGCATGTAAGTACCTTACCTTATGGTTCAACTGTAGTCTAGGTTTCTATCCTTTGTCAGATTGGACGTATATTCTATACATTTTCACAGCTCTATATGGTTGTATTCGGGTTACTGATTATCTTCTGGGTTTTTTTATTCTTTGGAAAACAGTTATTCTCTTTTTTAGTAACCCATTTTCTTGGTAATGGAAGTTTCTTTGCTTTTGTTGTGCCCTTGTTTGATTTGCACATTGTTTAAGGTATTGTTACTACTTTATATTTAAGTATATTGTCCACATTTCAATAGATGTATAAGGTTATTCTTTTTTTTTTTTTTTTCGAGTTTTGAGTAAGTGGTGGAAAAGTGGGTTAGTTTGGAAAAAAATGGATGATCTTTCTTTGTTAAGAGATGAGAGTGGACCATGATTCTTTGTTGTAATCTACCAATTATCTGGATATTATACATCACCAAGGCATTGAACTTGTTTTCTGTAATTTTTTAAACAGACTGTCCGTTTCAAAAATGAGCTCGAAAGGAACATTACAATTAAGCTTGGATATGCCAATGCAAAGATTTATAAATGTGAAGATGACCGTTGTCCTCGACCTATGTGTTACAAGTAAGTTGTTTGAATGGGCTATATGCATGTCTATATGCACGTATGATGCGTTGTTATGTTTTTAATTCTGATATATTTTATTTTTAATTTTTAGGTCATATGGAAGCGGAAAAGAAGATAGCCCCATGTGTGATGTCCCTGGGTTTGAGAATACTAGAATGAAATTGCTGAGACATGTGTCTTTCGTTGACTGCCCGGTAAGGTTCTCAAGTGCTTCTTTTTGGGGAAAAACTTCAAGATGAATTGTCCATTGTTGACATGCATATGTTTATAATCAAATTCTCTTTGTATTCGTAAACCCTCTACATTTGGTTAACTGTTCATTAGATTCACTCTATAGTTACTATGGTTCGGTTTATGTGATGATAGTATCGGGAAAAACATAAGAAGGGAATGGTGTCTGAAATATTCAAAATAATGTAATGATAGTATCGGGAAGAACTCCATGGTTTATGTGATGATTGTATCAGGAAGGCAGATTGTATGGACAAAATATTGTAGCTTTGGGTTTCATGGAATTGGACCTTAGGAGTTGGAAATAGAATCAAATGTACAATAAATTAATTATTATAGGTGTGGTCATTTCTAATTTCAATTCCATGGTCTCCATTCTGTGAAGACAAACACTACCCAAGGGGTATTGCAGAGGATTGAATTTGTGTGTTTTATGTCTTAACCTTTGCCCCCTCCATTCCACTCTTTGATTAATATGAAAATATTAATATTTCTGTAATTTCTGATAGGGTCACGATATTCTCATGGCTACCATGCTTAATGGTGCGGCTATTATGGATGGAGCATTACTTCTCATAGGTGCAAATGAAAGTTGCCCCCAGCCCCAAACTTCTGAGCATTTAGCTGCAGTTGAAATCATGCGTCTGCAACATATAATAATTCTTCAGAATAAGGTCGATTTAATTCAGGAAAATGTGGCCATCAATCAACATGAGGCAATTCAGAAGTTTATTCAGGTTATTGTGAAGTCATTTTTTTTAATACAATATATATAACTCCTCGATATTTTCACCGTATGCTGAAGGGTATCCAAAAAAAAAAATATTATCAGGGAACTGTTGCTGATGGTGCGCCTGTCATCCCAGTTTCTGCACAGCTGAAGTACAATATCGATGTCGTGTGTGAATATATTGTAAAGAGGATACCAATCCCAGAGAGGAACTTCATTTCACCACCAAATATGATTGTGATTAGGTCATTCGATGTCAACAAACCTGGTTCTGAGGTTGATGAAATTAGAGGTGGTGTTGCTGGTGGAAGTATCCTGAAGGTTTGTTTTCCAATTTCCTCTCTTTTTTGTTGGATTTCGGTTAATTGACTTGCTGAATATATGTTTATGTGATATCTCTATGTGCTGAAACTCTCACTTTTTTTCTTTTTCTTTCTTTTGATTTAGTACAAAAATAATTCCTAGAATCCACATCAGCACTTATCAACATCAATTAGAATAAAATTTTCACCATTTTAATAATTTATATTCTATCTCACTTGATTTTTATTTTCAAAATTATATCACTATTATCTCTAATTTTCATTTTTAATATTGTAATTAAAATTATTTTAGATTATATTTTTTTTGGCTTCTTCTTATACATTCAATAAGTTTTAGGTTGTTTGTCCCTTGCATTATTGCTTCAATAGTTCAATGATTTAATTGTTTTGTATGGTTGAAAGGCCAAATTTGGTATTGTGAGTGGCTAGGTCCAGGAGTTAGGGCTTTACAATTATCTTTAGGCTTCATTTGGATTGGGAGAAACAGGGACAAATGAAAGAAGAGAATAAGGTTTCTGCTCTTTTTTTCTTGTTGGGTAAAATTTAAAGAGGAGATAAGAGAGGAGAAATGAAAAGAAATTGCGAGAACAATTTCTTAGATAAGTAGGAGTTTCTTTCTCCTCTGAAGTTTAAAGTGGGGAGATTTGGAGAGAGAAGAAGAGAAATGTAGTGAAAAGACGAACCTATCCTTATGAAACCCTATTGTCCTTTTATAAAATAGGCATAAAATAGTAAATTAACCTATATGAAAACACTTTGGGCCTGCTTGGTTGTCTAAATTATCCCACTTTATGAATTATCTTATTTTCGATGAATTAATTTGTATATTTCTCCATTTACCTATGAATTAATCAAAGTTACATATTGTTTGTTTGAACAAGAAAACATACAATTGTTTTTATTTACTTTAGTTTTTAAGTTATAATAGTTAGCTAGCTAATTTAAATGTTTTTAATTCCCACAACCAAACACTAAACTTTAACAATTCATAAATTGACTAATTTAAAAATAGTACAATTTATGAATTGAAGGACAACCAATCAGGCCTTTTCTCTTCTTATCTAATAAGACTAGAGAGAGTCATGTTCCTTGTTTGCTCCTCTTTCTTTTTCTCTCTTAATCCAAAATAAGTGTTAAATTTCAAAATCCGATGACCTTTCTTTGCAGGGTGTTTTGAAGGTAAATCAATTCATTGAGGTTCGTCCTGGGATTGTTGTTAAAGACGAGAGTGGAAATATCAAATGCACCCCAATCTATTCAAGAATAGTTTCCCTTTACGCGGAGCAGAACGAGTTGCAGTTTGCAGTGCCAGGTGGCCTCATTGGGGTTGGCACGACCATGGACCCCACTTTGACACGTGCTGATCGATTGGTTGGGCAGGTGCTTGGAGAGGTCGGATCACTTCCTGACGTGTTTGTTGAACTAGAGGTAAGACACTTGACAAAGAAAACATCTTTTTCTTCTAGAAATTAGAGTCAATAGTTACCTTTTATACCCCGTACTTGTTAACTTAGGGTGGGTTGATTTAAGCACTTAAAATTGAACGTGTCAAGTACTTGGCAAATAAGTGTGTTCGATAACAAACTTTAGCCAACTACCAAAAATATTAAGGGCCTGTTTGATAAACACAATTCAACACATAAAATTGATTGAATACAATATTCTATTCTGTTTGATAAATAATAAGGCAACCAAAATATTAAGTATGATTTAAAAATGGGTGATGGGTCAAAATAATAAAGGCATATTGCTTATTACTTATCACTTAAAATTCTTAAATTTTCATTAAGACTACTATTAAAATATAACACCACTAGGAATTCTAGAGAAAGATAAATGTAAATAAAATTGTGGAGAGAGAAGAACGTCCGAGTGAAAAAATCAGAGATAAAATTGAGGGGGAATTGTTTGAGAGATTAAGGGCCTATTTGATAACACTCAAAATTAAGGGCTGAGTTTTAAGTGATGAAATTATAAGTGTTGAATATATTAAATATTTATTTTTTTAATACTTTTAACTTCAAAAAATTTATCTTTCTACAAATTTTTGTTCCTAAAATAATTTTTTTACTTTTTTTTCTAAAATATTCTTTCGTGAACTTTCTCTCTATATTTTTTTTTTCTCAATTTAGTATTTTCTAAAATATTCTTTCTTGAATTTTCTCTCTCAATTTTTTTTCAATTTAGTATTTTCTCTATTTATAATTGTTTATGTATAAATTTTTTTGAAAGATTTTATGACATTGTTATTGAATGGTAGTTGTGGTAGATAGTTGTTTGATGGTTTTAAATAAGAAGTGCTAAAAAATGTCATAAAATCACAGATCATTTAAAATCTGGAACAATTTTTAAGTGATATTTAATTATTTATATTTAAGTGTTTCATTTATTTTATTATTAAACACATTTAATCTGATAAGTACTTAATGCATTTAGTTTTAAGTGAGGTTTTAGTTTTAAATAAACTTTTAAAAGCAACAAATTATAATGTTACAAACTTATTGAGAAAAAAAAATATGTAAAAGAAAATAACTTAATTAATTTAGCACTCGACAAATTCAACATTCCAATTTCAAAATTTCATTTTTAAAAATTAATTTCCTCGCGTAATTTTGAATTTTACTTTCAACACTTGTCAAATTTACCATAGCATCTTAAAAATGCAGCTACATATGGATAATATATATATAGAACTCAGTGTAGAGTTGTGCTTTCAAACGGGGCCTTAGTTTTAAATAAACTTTTTTAAAAGCAACAAATTATAATGTCGCAAGCTTATTGAGAAAAAAAATATATGTAAAAGAAAATAACTTAATTAAAATTTAGCACTTGACAAATTCAACATTCCAATTTCAAAATTTCATTTTTAAAAAATAATTTCCTCGCACAAGTTTTAATTTTATGAAGCGGGCCTTAAGTATCCCTCGAATATATAAGTCAAAAGTTATGTTGTGTTACTTTCAACACTTGTCAAATTTACCATAGCATCTTAAAAATGCGGCTACATATGGATAATATATATATATATAGAACTCACTGTAGAGTGAAACTACTAAATTGAGAAGAAATAGAGCAAGCATTTTTCTCCGGCAATTTTTATAAGCATAAAAATCGGTGGGACCCATGTCCTTCAACTTTATAATGAATATTTTTCTCCGGCGGTTTTTTTTTGTGTCATCTTTTTATTATTCAGGTGAACTTTTTCTTGCTCCGGCGACTTTTGGGGGTGAGGACAAAGGGAACAGAGCGACAAGGTAAGGTATCGAAGCTAGCAAAGGGAGAAATCCTGATGTTGAACATAGGGTCTATGTCGACCGGGGCTCGTGTGCTGGCCGTGAAGAATGATCTGGCAAAGCTGCAGCTCACGTCACCAGTGTGCACCAGCAAAGGGGAGAAGATTGCCCTCAGCCGGAGAGTGGAGAAGCACTGGCGGCTTATTGGGTGGGGCCAGATTCAAGCCGGTATCACCCTTGAAGTTCCACCTTGCCCCATTTAAGTTTAAAAAACAAGAGAAAGAACAATCTGTTGAAGAAGAGTTTTAGAAAGGGGAAAAAATAGATTTGATGTGGGTGGGAAGAGAGCTATTGGGAACAATTTTTGTTAGGTGGAGAAGAAAAAAACAATGGCTTGATTTTCATGTTTTTTTTTTTTTGTTTTGTTTTTTCCTTTTTCTTTTTTGTTGTGCTAATTCTTTAATGGAACATTGTTTGGGGGTCAAAATGGTCATAAGACATTGACATGGGGGTGTATAATGAGTCGGTCCACCAATCGAGTTTCTCTCTGTAATTGTTCCATGTTTCTCGCCGACTCGAATTCTTCTCAAAACATAGTTTTTCATAATTGAGTGAATGTAATAATTCTACTTTGGTGGTTACAGTTTTCCTGCCTTTGACATGAATACTTTGGTGCAACACGAGCCCGGCTCGACCATTGTATGGAATGTGCCGCTTCGAATTTGGTCGTGGCAGTTGAGATCGTGTCCGGGCAGCAGTGTAGTTAAAATCAACGTTATGGATATTGATTCAATTATGCTCTATATTGAAAGTTGGTTTCAATTATAGTATATTGAATTCAACTATACTGCATATTTAAAATTGATTTCAGATATATGACATGATTTGAAATATCTAGTACCGTGGAAATTAAGGTGATGTTGCGTATTGAAATCAACAAAATAAAATGGGTTTTTGACACTTTGCTCCCTTGAAGTTTGATCATTATATCATTTTGGTCCTGAAGTTTCATGATGATCTCAATGTAATCCAAATCAATAGCTCAATTATGATTTTGACTAGTAAACAGTGCCACCCAATTATTTTTAGGGAATCTTATTGAGAGGTCCCAAGATTTAAAAAATAACTTTCTAAGAATTATATCATGTGTTAAAAAATTATTGTTACAGAACCCCGCAGAGTGATGGTTTTATGAAATGGGACCTTTCACCAAATCTTTCTTATTTTTAATAGGACAGTAAGGATACTTTCATCATCTCCCTTTGCCCTTTAAATTTTTTGTATGAAAATTCTGAATATATGTATATATATTATGATATATCTATATTTTTAACTACTTAGTATTTAGACAAGAAGAAGAATGCAAATAAGAAACGTAGGAGAGTCAAAATGCCCATAAAATCCCTTAAAAATAATTATATGTGCTCACTTTATATGTGCAACAAGTGAATATTTTATATCCAAAATTGTAATGAGAATAATGACTAGGATTGTAATGGGATGATTAGAAAACTTTAAGGTTTTATATGTTCAAATTGAAGCTATGGGAACCAAAGTGAGATTTTGGTCAAACTTTAGGGGTACAAAGTATTAAAACCTCAAATAAAAAGTGCAAGTTTCACATTGATCGTTTTCATACATTAATATATTCTACAACACATATGGCAACACATTAATGTAACATTTATTTTTTAATTTATTTTCTTTAACAATTTTTTTTTTGGTTAGATTCTAAAGGTAATAATGGTGTTGATAAGTGATTTTTTTTTTATCAAAAAATCTTTAGTGGAAAAATTATACCAGATTTTCAGTATAATCTTTATAGTTTTATGCACTTTGCATTTGTTGAACTTTTAAAGAAATATGACTTTGGTCACTGTCTTTTAAACACATGAAATTCTGAAATATCAAAATCGTATCAAGTTAGTTCATCTGTCATTTTTATGACAAAATTCATCCACGTAGGTGATTTCGTATAATTTCCATTATAAAAATAATAGAATATTGATTTAGACTGACTTGACACGATTTAGATATTTTATGGTAGAATTTATTATGTTCAAATTGAAAGCACAAGAACTAAGGTAAAATTTAACTGAAATTCAAAGATACAAAATATAAAAACCTTTCGTGTTCATTCAAACATTGCCATGTCAATTGGCAAATATATTATGAACATAAAAAATAGGGTTAATTAAATTTTATATTCCTGTGGTTTGATCGATTTGTACTTACTCCCCTATAGTTTAAAAATCGCCATTTATCCTCATGTGATTAGATTTTCAAACCACTTACCCCCTGATATAGGGGGTAAGTGCAACAAATATCTGACCACAAGAAGGAAAGTGACGATTTTTAAATTACAGGGAGGTAAAGTACAATTTGGCCAAACTACAGGAAGGTAAAGTACTATTAACTCTAAAAAAAATAACTATCAAACGGAGGTCGTATTAAAATATTAGGTAGAAAAACTTATCAGAGGTAGCATTTGAAAACATGAAATTAGACCCTTGGAATTGAAATTAGAAATTAACGAAACAAAAAATTAAAAATTAAAATAAAAAATAAAAAAATGCAAGTAAAAAGTCAAATCAACCCCCTAATTATAATAATATTACAAGTCTTACCTTTTTATTACTTCCACAGAAAAGGAACTAGAAGAAGATGAAGAATTGTATTATATATATAGGGCATAAGGTAAAACTATTTACCTCATCCCTATATAAATAATGTGTTTTTTTTTCCAAACCAATTTCACCCCATTCAAAAAATAAAATAAAATAAATAAAACATATAAAAATTTGAAGAAAAAAAAAAACCAAATATGAACCTTTTCCTCCTTTTTTTTTCTTCCCTTTTTTAATATTTTTTAATCTTCTGTGGAACTTTTGCGTCGGCCGGTGGCGATCATGGCGGTCCTAACGGCGGTGACCACATTTTGTGATGACGTTGCAACTCCGCCGGTAAGGATTGGCTCTTCCCCTGGAATTGCAGTTGTAGTACGACCTTCCCCGGCGGTTGCAAGGCACGTTGTTCCTCCTCATCGCGCCGTAGCTGATAAATCCCCGGCCGCGCAGCTGCCGCCGGTTGGATTCTGAATCAAGCATCATCTCCTCCGCATCATCGATGCATTCGCCAACCCTTCCGTTGCAGGTGGTTCCACTGTTGGCGCGGACAGCGCCAAGGTCGAATCCAGCTACGTTGCCAAAGGTGGGGTCGTCGAACGTGAACGATGATGACTCCGCCGTCAGGGCAAGGGCCAGGAGGAGGAGGAGGAGCCCGAGCCCGAGACGAAAGTCCATTTCAAAGAGAGAGAGACACAAAAAATATTGTAGTAGATGGCGGATAAACAAAGGGGAAGCGAGAGTTTTTTTTTTTTTAAAAAAAAAACAAGAAATAAATACTTTGAATGGGTGAATATAGAGGATGAAAAAAAATGGGTGGTGGATTTTATTTTTTTCCTCCTTAAATTAACCTATTTTTTAGGGGGGGTTGATTTATAGAGTTGTTTATGGATCCTTGTTTTTCTACTTGTGTTTTTTTTTTTGAGGTTGTAATGACTTGGCGAAAACAATGGACAATGTTGTTTTGAAACAAACTTTCCGAAATAAGTCACATTGCCACGAGCATGAGGTGCATATGAATTTTTCATAAACAAAATACATTTTACACCCTCTTTTTCCCTCTCTATATATATTCAACTTCTTATTATCGTATAACCGCTAGAGATGGAAGAAAGCAATAGTTGGTGAAAAATCTTAAAAATCACGCCAATTTAATAAAATCTCCCAAATTAAATAAGCTCGTTTATTAGAGTTTATGAAAACACAATATTTGAATTAGAGTTGTATTGCTATCCGCCGTCTCATCGCTGTTGGCACTTTTACCTAGCCACTGGTTTTTGGCCACCGCCGGCTACAGAAATTTCGATAGTCAGTCGCCTGAATTTTTTTTAATTAAATTCAACTAATTTTTTAGTAATATTTTATTAATATACTTTTTAAGTTACATTCAACTAATTTTTTAGATCGTTGGTCATCGAAAAATTACATGAATCTAACTAAACAATACACTAAAAATTTAAGGGTTAATTACACTTTATTCCCTTGTAGTTTGGCTAATTTTCACTTTATCCCCTGTAGTTTTAAAATAGTCATTTATCCCCCTGTGGTAAGATATTTGTTGCACTTACCTCCAGTGGTAAGATATTTGTTGCACTTATCCCCTACATCAGGGATAAATGGTTTGAAAATCTAACCATAAGGGGAGTAAGTGGCGATTTTTAAACCACAGGGGATAAGTGCAAATTAGCCAAATCACAAAAGAATAAAATATAATTAACCCAAAATTTAAATAGGAGATATTCTAAAATATAACTAAAAATACAATAATCTTTTTTAACTAAATAGTACATTAAAAAATACTTATATGTAATTTTAAAATATACTAAAAAAATAGTTATATATAACAAAAAAAATAATTACATGTAACTATAAACTTTTCCAGCTACCGGAGGTATAACGTCTGACGAAGGGCCGCAGAACGTTACAAATTTTAATTAGAAGCATTGTAAATATAAGAGACTAAGATTATGAGATTAAAATACACGGTAAAATATGATTAAAGAATTAATATTAAAATTAAAATTAAAATAAAATAAATAATGGATTAGATTATATAATCGAAACTATATTATCCTTAAAGAAAATATTCAAATTCATATAATACAAGTTACACATGCATTTTTCATGTAAATTACATTTTCCACCCCCATCCAATTCCTATATTAACATTTTCATGTGGATCCTACACTTTTCTAGGATCCATAATTTTTTTCAGAGGTCCTATGAAATGAAAAAAAAAAATCATTTCTATGGACCTCATACTTTTGGAGCGTACCAAAATTATTTAATTAATTTTTTTATAAATAAATTAATTACTAAAAATCAATAAACATTATTCCATTAATGTTAAATAATTCCAATTAATAGTAACAATTTTACTGGATATTAACAGTTCTACTAAAATTTTATTATTCCACTACCATCTTATGTGGTTCTCACAATTCAGTTGCAATCAAACAATCGATCAACATTCAACACCAAAAATGAACAAACAAAAAAAAATAAAAATTCAATACCGAAAAAAGAATAAGCGTACGTCGACATAGAGATTTACCGAACAAGATCAATATTAAATATAAAATTTAAATTATTTTCAAAAATTTTAATTTTTTTTTTTTATATTTTCATATTCATTATTTTAAATTGTAATAAAAGTTATATGCTATTGTAATTGATTTTAAAACAAATTGCAACAATGTTATGTTAAGTTGTAATTATACTGGTGATAACTAAAAAATATCTGTTGGACTATTTTTAGAACCAAATCGCATTAAGTAACACTATTGTTTGAAATAAATTTGGTGTTCACTTGATAATATTATTTAGATTTTATTTTAAACCTTTTTATTGATGGTTTTATGTCTAATTTTTTAATAAAACATACAATTATTTTTTTAGCTTAATTTTAAGACGTAGGGTTTTTATTTTCAATTTTATCTCACGTTGTTAATATTGACAACTAATTTACAGCTTCAAATTATGTTGTTATCAAAACGATGTAAATATATTTTTCTAGAAATTGGAAAAAAAATTCATTCGTTCGTAGTTGCAAAGATTACATAATTAACCTCATTTTACTAAAACTATTTCTTTAGGTGTCTTAATATTCCAAGGGTGGAAGACCTTTTTTCTTGCGTCGTTTTTAGATCATAAGTTTCGGGGCTCACGATCCGACAACTTTGTACGTGTTATATCAAAATAGTATCATGTAATTAAGAATTATGATTGAAAATGATAAGAATTAACACAAAATATTTACGTGGTAAAACTTTTTTTTAATTTGAGGGAAACATCTACGGGCAATAAGAGAAGGATTCCACTACTGACAATAATTTTATAACTGCTCTCTATAAATAAGGAATGAACAAAGATAACTCTCTCTTGTATTAGGAGAATACAAATCTCTCTATATAAAATAAAAGACACTAGAGAATGACTTTAAGGGAGGATTCCTTAGGAGAAGCTATTTTTTTTCTCTTTCTAGGTTGGATGGTTTCTCATGCCATCTTCCCCTTATTTATAGAAGTGTGTTTCTTCTTGTAGAAGAAAGCTCCACCTCCTCACACTCACTTATGTTCATCGAATTTATGTAAGGAGAAGCCAACTTGGGTTTTACTAGTTGTGATTGTGAGCTCCACTTTTAGAAGAAAATGAAGAAGAAGCCAAATTGGTTTTTACTACTTCACAACATGGATCTTTTTCTAGGAAGAACCCAACTTCCCTTCTTTGAGTTCTTTGGTGATGAGATTTACCTTTCAAAGTACCAAATCCCCCATTTGGAATTCAAGATGGGAGCCCATTTTGTTATAACACCTTGCATCTCTTTGTTAATTATAGGCTTCCCTCTTAATTGAGTCTTTTTCTTCTAATATATCTAGATTAAGTTTCAGCCCCGTTCATTCGCGAGTTTTGTTTATTCCAAATGTAAGTGCAAAAGTTGTTTCTTCGGTTGGCATTCGGGTCGTCGTATTATGGCCTAGAAGGCTCCTGGGAGGTCCTCCACCCATGCACCTTTAGATCGATTCAACCTGATCTTGATAGCGTATTAGGTTTATTTCATATCGAATATGGAAAGAGTTGACGATTAGGTTATAAGTGTAAAGAAAAATATCACCTCATGAGTTAGCTTGTGGGTTGAGAGAGACCCAAGATCATCCTATAGTACTAATACATGGATGGTCAATTTCCATCCAGATCGCCTATCAATTTTTTTTCTCCTTCATTAGATATGATTTAATTTCTATAACAAAAGTGTTAAAAAATATTAAATATGTCACCCTAAAATGGGGGAACTTTTTGAAAAATCTCAAGATTTTAAAAATTACTTTTTAGGTCTCATTTTATGTGTAAAAAAATTATTATTACGGGATTTTATAAAGTGGTGTTTGTATGAGATGGAATTTTTGGAGGAATTTTTCAAAATATTATAAGATGATGTTTCCACCCACGCATATTAAACAAAGACCAAACATATTATCAAGATTAAACAAAGACCAATTCATGAAAGGAAAAACTTAGGTAAGATTGCCCATCATATCACTTACCCATTTCATGGTCAAAGTATACATTATTTTAAATTGAAAAAAACAAAACAAATTGTACAATTAAATAATTTTGATCATTACTTTAGAATTTGTATGAGAGAAAAAGTGTAACTATGATTACTTACTATAAAATATAATCATAACCTTTTGATTGTAAGATATAAAAAATAATTTACAATTTTTAATCCTCAAATTACGTGGGTATATATATATTGTAAGATATAAAAAATAATTTACAATTTTTAATCCTCAAATTACGTGGGTATATCTATCTATATATATATATCAATTACAACTATATTTTTTTAAAGGGCAAATTGTCTTTTATTTCCTTCTACTTTCTCTAATTATCATTTTACTCTCTTCACTTCAAAACATTACAATTTACCTATTTATATTTTTAAACAAAGTGACAAATTAATTTTTTCTTGTTTAATTTAAAAGAGTATTTTTAAATTAGATGGAATTAAATTTTTCATCTAATTTTTGGATGAAATATACAAAATTATCTCTTTATTTTAATTTTTTAAAAATATTTATGATAAAAAAAATTAGGTTTAAATTAAAATAAAGAGATAATTTTGTCTATTTTATCTAAAAATCAGATAATTTTTTTAATTTCATCCATTATTAAAATTAATTTAAGCGGAAAAAAAAATTATTCTTATTTTGTTCAAAGTAAAAGTATGTAAAGTATAGTTTTAACAAGTAGATGGAGTAAAGTGATAATTAGAAAAAGTAAAAGATAATTAAAATCTTTTTCAAGCACAAGGCAAACCAACAAATCCTTCGTTATCTTAGAAATGATCTTTCTAATTTTTGAGGGACAAATTACACATGGCTTTTTTTTAAAAAAAAAATTGACAAATCCCTCTATCCCTTACCTAAACAATTGATTTTTCAAAAGATAATTTTAAAATCCCTCCTACAAATACCTTATCCAAACACAAGGTTATTTCACCTAAATTTGGCACTTGAGAGATTTTAGAAATCCATCCTACTCAATACTCAAATAAAGGATTTGTTAAAAAAAAAAATTTAAATCCCTCCCCCAAATCCATTACACAAACACAACCTAATAAATGAACAAATTATAGTTTGCCAATAAATGTGTTTATTTGGAAGTATCAATCAATTTTTCGATTAAAAAAAAAAAAACATTCTCTGAGCGGCCATTTTTTTTTAAACATATTTTATGTGCCCCATTTGTAATAAATTTCTGGCTCCTTTACCGGTTCAATAAAAAGCATGGTTGAAGAACAAATCGTAGAAAAATATGGTAGGAATCATATTTGAGATATTTTTGGGCAACCACACTAATCTATTGTTGATTATTTTTTTTTTAAATAAATTATTTTAGTATTGTTGGCTTCTAAAAATAGTTAACACACCCAGACTCCACTTGATCTAGTCAAAGTACACATGGAGAATTCTTGCTTGAGTTCGGAGTTTGGAGTTCTACAAGCGGTCCGCGATCAAAAACCAATTTTTCAAAGGTCGAATCTTGAGGTTTGAGCTGATACCTGCACAGAAACCCATCGGCGTTGTGCCAGGTAAAATTCCTCCAGCATGATAATAAGAACTCTGGAAAAAGAGTTATAATATACTTCAATTGGGCAATTGAGCATTACTTGGAGCATTGAATGTTAGGGTATATATAGGCGAAGAGCACAATCAACACCACAATATTAGGGGCCTGAGTGCGGTTAATTACGGCAACTGGGCTCATGGCTAATAAAGAGGCGTGTTAGGCCATTGGGCTTGACTTTCGGCACATATGGAAGAGCGCATAGGCTGGCCCAGGTGATTTGGAGATCAAGCCCAGGCCATAGGAGTATTAGAGCCTTTTATGGTGGAACAAGAGATCGCAGGTTGGAGGACACTGCTTGGAGGTCACCAGTCGGATGTCAGCATGACATCCTGGTGGAAAACCCCTTAGTGTTGACTGCTGGACGTAGGCCATCACCCTGAGCTCAGCAAAGGTAGGCTAGGACATACGTTGAGGTGTCCTGACCACAAGGAGCTCGGGACTCAGACAAAGCGCATACGACTAAATGTTGAGGTGCTCCAACCACAAGGAGCTTGGAGCTTGGCTAAACTAGATAAGGCTTACATGTTGAGATGATCCAAGCACAAGGAGGTCGAAGCTTGGCCAAACTATGTAAGGCTTACTTGTTAAGATGATCCCAGCATAAGGAGGTTGGAGCTCGGCTAAACTAGGTAAGGCTTACCTGTTGAGATGATACGAGCACAAAGAGGTTGGAGCTCAGTGAAACTAGGTAAGGTTTGGCTTACCCGTTGAGATGATTCGAGCATAAGGAGGTTAGAGCTCGACGAAACTAGGTAAGGCTTACTTGTTGAGATGGTCCGAGGACAAGGAGGTTGGAGCTTAGCTAACAGTACACTTCCAACGAGGACCGATCATTCAGACCAGTTCACTTGGTCCTATCTCGTTCTCTGTTCGGAACTCTGCAGGGACTACATAAATGAGTTACCATGAGGTTCTTCACAGGTGAGATGGATTCCATAGGGGATTAACCTGCCACATGCTCTGCTCTGATTGGAGCTCGGTGAGCTAAATTCCCCTTCATCAAGTATAAATACAAATCAACATTATAATTGGTCAATATTACTAATTAATAATCAGATTTAATTCCAAACTATTATAATGTTGTAGCAATATTAGTAATACTAAATATAAATATTATATAATTAACCCATAAATTTTAAATCATAAAATTAACTACAACTTTAACATAAATTATCCAAATTGAATATATTTTATGTTAAATTAATAAATTAACCAACAATACTTAAAATTAACACAATTAGCTCAAATAATATATGGTTAATATTTCTTATAAAATCTTATCTTTAAACAAAAATAATATGTGTGCAATGTACAATTGAAATTACATAATTTAAATTCACTTTTAAATGCAAACACCTATATTTAGATTAATTTTATGAACAATAATTTTGAACATCATATACAAACACCAATTTGCGTTTTGAACTGATTCTTGAACTAGTATTTTTAAATTGATTTTTACTAATTACACTTTTATCCAAAAATTACAGTTTGGCCACACTAGCATTAATTAGTTTGTTTAATTCTTATATTTTCTTTCTCTTATAAAAAAAAAAATAGAATTGGAAGTATAAAAAATTATTTGAAAAACGAGCAGTACAATTTTTTATGGCAAAATAACCGTTTGGACCTACTAAAAACACTAATCAGTTCGATTATCCAATATTTAACCGTTATTTTTTCATTTTTCATAGATTTCAATTATGAATTCACAATTCAAACTATTTTTCATTTTCATTTAAAAACTGTGTTCCGATACATGTTGAATTTAATTTTCAAATATTGTGTTACATTCAAGATTATGAACTATAATGCATGATCAACATTGGCGTTTATAAAATTTTGTATTACATTCAATCATTTTTAGACATAAATATAACTACAAACAACATCCACTACTATATATTTTGTTACAGAATTTAAAATTTATTGCATTTAACACAATACACTGTTAAATTCAACAACATACGTTACTATTAAATTAAATTATGAAAAAATAATAAATATGAAAAAAGTTTGAATTAAATTTAATTGTGAATTGAGTCTTTCCATGTATTTGAATAAAAAATAGATGATTAATTGGAATTGAAATGGAAAGATAAGTTGGAATATTAGTCAGATCAGGACTCCATATTTTTAAAGATTTAATGTAAATTTCTAAGGTGAGAAAACTAATAATAGACTGTGATACAATGGTCATTTTGACGATCTAGACACAGATTTATATTCTCTATAAATGTAGCTTAAAGACGACATTCGTTTGTGTATCTTTTTGTTATATAATTTAGTATTTGTAGAATTCAACACCATTTTTTTATTGTTGAATTCAAAATGTATTATTTTAAATAATGAAAATTTGTTTTGTTTCTGCTATCATTTTGAAACTTATGTTATATATATATATATATATATAAAGTTATCGCAATTTTAAGAACATAAAAGTGATTTTGTTTTAATTTGATAATCATCCTTATTTTTATGGCATAGTTATTTCAGATAAATCAATCAACTTTTATTTAAAAAAATGAGATTTCAGTAAATATGGGTAGATACCAAATAATAATAACTAAAAAAATTGAAATGAAAACCGAAAAAAGTCTTCTTTTTTTTTTAATGTTTTACGATAAAGTATATTCGGACCAATTTACGTGTATTTTGACTAATTTTTTTTTTAATGATCTTAAGAACGGACTCTCCCACGTCTAAAAGTCTATATCTAAACAGAAATGTAAAAATAGAATAAACAAATGGGCCAAAGAAAGATTTCGTCAATGAGTGATAGTAAAATAAATCAAAGCATTTACATGGCCCACAAAGGTCAAAGTAGCAGTTGTTTGTTAGGTTTGTGATTCGGCTCACCAAATAAATAGGACTCTCTAGGTCTTGATGTCTTATCATCATGTGGAATTTCTCCATTCACACTCTTATAGAACATTTAATCTTTAATATACTATCAATGTGAAAGAATGCCCATTTAAAATTATCTAGAGAGATAATTAATCAAGTTATGAGTAACTTGATCCAGACATTTTATCATATAAAAGATTTGGAAATCTTTTTTAGAGAGGCTGAATTTGTCAAATCCGTTCGTTCTTCCTTCTTCGTTGTCTCTTCGTTCTTCAGTTTGCTCCCTTCTCAGATGACCACCTTTGTCCGTCGTTGTCCGCTTCTTGAACGCCGCCGTCGTCGTCGTCTTCTTCTTCTTGGTTGTCTCCGTCATCATCTTCTTCGTCTCCGTCGTCGATCTAGGGTTCGTCGATCTCAAAAACGATTTCAAAAACGAAATCGATTTCGTTCGATTTGTTTGATTTGTTTGTTTACGATTTCGTCCGATTTGTTCTTGGATTTGTTCGAAATAAAAAAACGAACGATTTTGATTTCGTTCGATTTGTTCGTTTACGATTTTTGTTTGATTCGTTCAAAATAAAAAAAGAACGATTTCAATTTCATTTGATTCGTTCGTTTACGATTTCGTTCGATTTGTTCTTGGATATGTTCGAAATAAAAAACGAACAATTTCAATTTCGTTTGATTCGTTCGTTTACGATTTCGTTCGATTCATTCTTGGATATGTTCGAAATAAAAAACGAACGATTTCGATTTCGTTCGTTTACGATTTCATTCAATTCGTTCTTGGATTTGTTCGAAATAAAAAACGAATGATTTCGATTTCGTTCGATTCGTTCGTTTACGATTTCGTTCGATTTGTGTATCGTTGTCAACTTCTTTTGTTCATCGACGAAATTGATGAAATCGTCGATTTGTTCAAATTTTATTTTATTTTTTTTTCAGCAGAAAGTGGGATGAAAAATACAACAATTTTTATTTTTATTTTTTTATCTAAATACTTCAGTTCAAACAATTATCCAAACAACGGATTTATGAAATGAAAGGATTTCAAAATCCTGGATTATAAAATCATTTCATTTCATAAATCTCTTGAATTTATCAAATATCTTGCCCAAACGCAACCTAAAGGATTTAGAAATCCTTTTGAAATAGGTGGAATTTGACAAATCTCCAAGAGAGGATTTGGGAAATCAATCATTCATCTTCATCTTTGTGACGACGACGATCTCATTCGCGACGGATTTGGGGAATCGATCTCTTCAGCTTATTCGTCTTCGTCTTCTGCTTATGCTTCTTCGTCTTCGTCTTCTGCTTTTGCTTCTTCGTCGTATCGTCTTCGTTCGTCGTCGTCCATCGTCTTCATCGTGTATCTTTCACCATCTCAGGTTGGGGATTTGTTTCGAATTTGGAGAATTTGGCCGTCTAATAACTCGAATTTGAGAAATTAGGTCGTCGATTTCATTTGGTCACTAAAACCTGGAGTGGGTGTCTATGTGGACTCAGAAGTTTGTCAAATTACACATTTAGTCTCTCAAGTTTCATATTTGTTTTAATTCTGCAAAATTAAAAATACTGTTAATGATTTTGGATAAAAAATAGATTGTATTCATCATGCATCTAATCTTCTAACGGGCAAAAATTAATAATAAAACCTTTTTTTTTTGGTATTTTTTTCCTAATAACAATTGGTTTGAAAAATGAGAAAGAAAAGTCTGAATCGTTATTAGGAAAAAAAAATTTAGGTTGAGTAGAATAATAAAAATATCTCTGTTAGAAGGCTACATGATAACACTAGATAAAGAATTATATATTTATAAAAAAGTAGAAAATTTTTAATCATTAATTTTTGTATTGTTTTATTTCTCTGATATTTAACCATCAACATCACCATATAAACGTATTTGTTTCTTACTATATTTGAAAAAGAAAATAAAATACAAAAAAAAAAAAAAAGGTGTTCTCCTAAAAGTTGCCACGTGGATCACGAGTGCACAAATATCACTTTGGAAGCTTCAAGTTTTTCCCTTATCCAAATGACCAAAATGACAAAATTCAATGAATTTTATAAGGGAGACCTCATCGCCATGGAAGTTGAGAAAACACTTGTCTCCCCCACCAACTCACCAACCCCATTTGCCATCTCCCTCACATTAAATGCCAACTTTGAAAACAATATTGCATATATTGCACAAAATCCTCCCAATGGGTCCCACTCCTAAGATATAATTATGTTTTGTTGTCGGCAAGTGATTGGATCGAATTACACTTTATACTCATATTTGTTTCAAACTCGTAAAATTAAAAATATTACTAATAATTTTTTTATTTTATGAAAATAGGTTGTATTGTCCACGTGACCTTCTAAGACGAATATTTTTTTCATTTTATTATTCACTAAATGAAAGATTTTTTTTTTTTTTTTTAACAACGATCCGTTCGAAGAATAAAATAAAAATATTTAAATCATTGTATTAAGTTTAGTAAATTAATAAAATGACAAAAATATCTCCATTAAAAAGTCATGTGTTTATCATAATTCATTTTTTTTTATTTAGAATCATTAAAAAAACGTTTTCAATTTTACAAAATTAAAACTATAAATTAACAAATTAAATATACAATTTCACAAACTTTCGATCCAGACACCCACCCCCATACTTTAAGGAACCAAACATATAATTTTCCCTCAATCGAAATTTATGGGGGGGGTATAAATGGAATTTTCAAATTAATAGACAAATTAGCATTTTCTCCCTTCATAACATAATAATATATTAATCATGCCAGTTTGAAATTTAACGGATAAATTATCAGTATATTTTAACTTTTAGTAAATTATTATTTTATACTAAAAGGGGCAAAAAGGAAGAGAGAAGGGTTAAAATGCTTTTTCTATCTGCTGTAGCTTGGATTACAAGCAATCGTCTTCCAGTCTTAGTCAGAAAATGACGATAATAATCAATTAATGAACCCTACCCCACCTTCAATTTCTTCCCACTTTTTTCTTTAATTAATTTATTCAAATGATAATATTAAAAAAGCAGGGGGTAATGTAGTCTTTTCACCTTTTCTTCAATCATGGGAAAAATTATATTTTTGGCCCTAAAGTATGGGGTGAGTATCTATGTAGACCCCGATTTGTTTCAATCGCACAACATTAAAAGCGTTAGTGATTTTGAATGGAAAATAAACTATGCTCAGCACGGTGGTCCTTTAACGGGAATATTTTTGTCATTTTATGACTCTATTAAAACTAAAGACATGTTTTGAATTTATTAAGTATTCAATTTTTTAATACTTTTTTTTTTTTTTTACAAATTTTTGTTATTAAAATAATCTTACTATTTTATTTTTCTAAAAAGTTCTCCCTAGGCAATTTTGTTTTTCTATTTTTTTTTTCAATTTAATATTTTTTTCATTTATAATTTTTTGTATATAATTCTTTGTGAAATTTTACAGTATTGGTGTAACATGTTGTTTGTGATAATTAAATATTTTATAATATTTAAGTAATAAGTGTTAAAAAATAATTGAATTACATATCACTTAAAATTTTGAACAATTTTGAAATGATCTTTATTTTTGAAGTGATTGGTTAATTTTATTATCAAACGTATTTAATTCAATAAATACCTAAATGCATTCAGTTTTGAATACTTAATTAGATTACCAAACGAGATCTAAGACATTTTTTTGTAAGTTCTTTCTAACAAATATTCTTTTAGAGAATGAAAGAGAAAATTTTGAACCGTTGTTAAGAAAACATGTCTTAAATTTAGTTAAGTAAAATACAGTATCTCCATTGTTTTTGAGAACAACTCATGTTTTGTGCAAAATAATCGATAACGTTTTTTGATTTGAGGATGAAACAAATGTGGAACTTGAGAGATCAAATGTGCAATTTGACAAACTTTAGGGTCCACATAGACATTCAACCTATACTTTAGGGAACAAAATGTAATTTCCCCTTCATCAAGACTAGCAATCTTTTAGTTTGTCCGTTCACAACCGGAGCAAACAGCACTGGTGCCAAAACTTGCTTTCACTTCTTCAGTTCTCTCTCTCTCTCTCTCTGCATCTTTCCCCTCTCTCTCTAAAAAGTTCGACTTTGTTCTTTGCTGGTTGGAGTCGTTGGAAGCTCGATTACTTCTCAAATGTTTTGCAGAAGAATTTTGATGGATTCTTGTGCTTGATTATCAAAAAAAATTCGGGTAATTTTGCTTAATCTGATTCAATTTCATATATTTTGCTCAAAACTTCTCCCCGATGTTTGTTTTGATTCCCAATAGTGAAAATTAATGTTGTTTTTTAGGGTTTATCAACGTTAGTTTCTTAATTTTGTGTAGATACGGCCGCTTTCTCTTTTACTGTTGGAGCTACTGTTTTCTCGCATCGATTCATTCTTCTGTTGCGGTTTCAAATTATCGTCTAATTGGTTTACTAATTAGGGTTTCTGTAAGGTCGTGTTTGGTTATAAGAAATTGGATCCTCAGAATTGGAAATAAACGCATGATTTTTTTTTAATTGTTTGCGTGCTTTCGTTCCAACTTAAAACCATATGGTAGTGGAGTAGCTTCTTTGATTTGTATAGTTGTTTCTGAACTATTGATGTGGGACAACAATCTAACACCCGCCCAAAGTGCAACTCAGTTGCACGAATGATTTGACTACGAGGAATCATGAGAAATGCACAACACTTTTCCAACTTAAAAGCATATATATGGTACTAAGTGGAGTAGTTTCTTTGATTTATATAGTGGTTTGAGAATTCTCAAGTAATCGAAGTCGACAACAATCTAACACTTTCATTTCCAAATTTTGATTCCAAAAGTTCAATTGTATGAAATCAAACACTAGCTAAGTACTTGTTCTGTTTTGAATAGCATAATTTTGTTTCTACATCAGAAGTTTGTTGATTTTACGTGAATTGACTTTACAAGTATAGTGATTGCTCTTCTAAGTTTTAAGGAAGTGTTTGGTTGCAAGGAATTGGATTTCCTAGAATTGGGTGGATCTTAAAAGGTGTTTAGAACTTGGAAGTTGTTTTTGGTTTGATTTGCCACTTTAGGCTTGAATTTTCAAGTTCTACATTTTGATTTCACATATACATATGTGTGTGCACGCGTGCTAATATACTTCTCCTGTATAACTAGGGATTCCCGTGCCTAAAGGCACCGTACCAATTTTCAAATTTATAAGTGTTAAAAAGTAGTAAACGATGAAAAATTGGCTAATAAACTATATATGTAAAATTTAAAAGGTATAAAATGTAATTAAATTCAACCGTTTTGTAAGTGGGGGTGCGAAATTTTTAGGCGGGAATTAACCCTCCTAAAATTTTATCAGGCCATCCCAACTATCTATTCCCCGGCAATTAATCCAAGTCATTTTCATAATTTATTAATAAATTTATTGGTGACATCCGTAAATTATAAGTATCATACATTACATCCCATCATTTCTTAATTGATTAATTATTTCAGCGACTAAATTTTTGGTTTTAAACCATCTTCAGGTCTGCCAATGTGGTATTAGAAAGAACTTTATACACAAGAACCATGAACATCGACGCACCGACAACGTCTAAAGATCATAGAGAAAAGCCGATTTTTCTTGAGGTGATGAAATCGAAGCTACCTTTGCAATTCGTAAGCTCAATTTTACCAATTCTTTACGAGGATGAATTCGTCATTCATGAATTCTCGTTTTGTTTCTCAGGCGTTTAATGCGGAAAAACTACAGTGGGCATCGATCAATTCTAAAGGTCTATTACACAAAGACGTCCAAGAAATTTACCGAAAAGCCCGTGGTACTTATGAGAAAATCATTTTGAACGATCCCGACTTGATTGAACTTCAAGATGCTGAATATTCATTGTGGAAGCTCCACTATAAACACATTGACGAATTTCGTAAATTGATTCGTCAGGGCGATCTTTCTAATGTTCAGACAAAGAACGGTACTTATATCGAAGGATTCAAGTCGTTTTTGTCTGAAGCAACTGTGTTTTATCAAGATTTAATCAAGAAACTCAGAAAAAGCTCATTTTCTGTTGAAAAAAAGAAATTTTATAAGTGTCAATATACATGCCATCGGTTTCTTGTTTGTCTTGGAGACATTGCTAGGTATATGGAGCTTTGCAAAAAACCTGTTAGTCAAAATCGTGATTGGTCAGTCGCAGCTAACTACTACTTGGAATCAGCGAAAACATGGCCGGATAGTGGAAACCCTCAAAATCAGGTAATTTTTATCCATATCAACGTAAAATTCTCTCTTTTCGTTTTTTTGGGTGTGTGTGTGTGTGTTTCCAAATGTGCTTAAGTATCTAATTGAAAGCGTTTATTTATAGTTGGCGCTATTGGCAACATATGTTGGGGATGATTTCCTTGCCCTGTATCATTGCGTAAGAAGTTTAGCTGTCAAGGAACCGTTTCCAGATGCTTGGAATAACCTCATTCTACTCTTCGAAAAGGTAAAGAGCTTATTCATCGTACTGGTTTGGCGGTCTCAAATTGCAGTTTAAAAATTGAAAATGAATTGATTTGGGACTTCCAAACGTATGGTTTGGGTTTCCGGAATGTACGCCCGCTGGTACTTCCTAAGGTACCTTTGGGTAACATTTTTTAAGTACGTTTAACTTTTTAAGTAATTTTTAGGAGTAGATTTTGTTTTACATTTCTTGTTAAAAATGAAAATTTTAAAATGAAAGAAGGTAAAAACATGATTTCAAGTTCTTTTTTGTAGAGCAAAAAAAAAAAAAATTCCCCAATTTTTTTTATGTTATAAGACCTCTCTCTACCCATCTATCTCGTATGAGAATAAAATCAAAGAATTCCTACTTTTGTGTTTTTTTTTTTTAACTAATAATAAAAGTTTTTTTGACAAAATAATATATATATATATATATATATATATAAACTCCGCCGTAGATGTTTTATGCTTTATTCTTTACACAGACAGTCCCAAGCCCGAGTAAAGGCTTAGTTGTTGTTGTTGTTGTTGTGTATATATATATATGAAGTAATTCAGAAAAAGCATTACCAAACAGTGGCCAAACCAAAATACAATCTCTCTTTTCCCTCTCTTTTGATTCCCTTGGATCTCAATAGTTCTTTGTTGTTTCTCATGATTTTGCAGAACAGATCATCTCATTTGCGTTCACTATCTAGTGAGGCTTCATTTGATTTCTTAAAACCATCAGAAAAAGGTTCCTCCAGGATTAAATCACTCTCGAGGAGTGGTTCCTCAAATGCAAGTAATTTGGAAACCACTGAAAATGTTTCTTCTGCAGAAGCCGATCTATGGCCTCTTTTCGTTAGAATGATAAGTTACTTTTTCATAGAGTCCAGGTACTATTACACATGATTGACTTGTTTCTATTTTTGTTTATGTTCCAAGTTTCTTGAGAGTGAAAATAGAAATTTGGGAACAGAAACACTAAACAAACCATGCCTTATGATATAAATGTAAACGTTCATATGAAGTTTTATTTGAGTTCTCTGATCTCCAATTCCAATTTTTTTCATGAACACAGTTCCGAAGATTTTGCCTTCACCTTCGCATCTGCCATGAGAGAGTTTGAAGATTTGATGGCAAAAGACAATAAGAACCTACAAGCCTCGTTAGAGTCATATGAGAAAATGAGTTCGCCCAGAAAAGGTCCTTATCGAGCCCTTCAACTCGTTTCCATCCTCATTTTCACCGTCCAAAACCTAGTCGAAAGGCCAAAAGCCGAGAACCAAAAAGAAGAAAATGGATTGAAGCAATCGGATTTCACACAATTGGCATGGAAAATCACATTCATTTTAATGGGAAGATTTCTGAAAAGATGTCCGAAAAATCCTCCCCTTTTGGCTTCAATTCTTGTGTTCGTGGAGTGGTTGGTCGAAATGCTTGAAAATTTCGAAAAACACAGTTTCGATGAAGAATTTCGAAGAGCCATAGCATACTTTTTTGGTTCATTTGTTGATTTTTTGAATTGCATTGAAATAAAAAAAGACGTCGAATTTGATCGTATGGCTCTATGGGAAGATCATGAGTTGAGAGGTTTTGTTCCGATATCCAATTCACACACAGTATTAGATTTCAATGCTCATAGGGATGATACGGTAAATTTGGAAATTGGAAATGAAATTCGGGTTCGTCGAATTTTTAATTCTGCAATGAAGATTGCTGAGAAATACAGTCGTTCTCGAAAGTGGGTTCTTTACGACAAATTGAGAAGAAAATTCTACACAGCGCAACCAATAGAATTGGTTTCCAAGGGCAAATTTGGAAACAAAAAAGATTACGATAACGATTTTCCCGGGAAAAACGAAGTCGAAGAGGAAGTCATTCTCTTCAATCCTATCACCAGACATAACTCGGTACCCCTCTATGCTTCGACCAGCAAAAGCGGTGATATTTCTCCAGAATTCACAAATGACCAAATTGCCCCTCTCGACGAACTCTTGCGCCGTGCGGCTTCGCTATCGGCACCACAAAACCGGTCCCATGTTGATTCTCCCAGCTTGAAGGATTCCACAACATACCCCACAGGCCCACCCTCACTCAGTGCATGGGTCCTCGATAGGGAGAAGTTGAATTTCGACAGAGAAAAAGGAGGTAAGAATTTTAGTAAATTCGAGTTAAACCCAATACAAGAATTAGATACTACACACTCGGGTTGTCTCCCGATTGGTGAAACAGACAACCCTTCTCCTCCTCCTCCTCCTCCTCATTATCAAGCTCCAATACCTTCAGCTCCATTTTTACCTGATGATGTCGTGTGGTTTAGTGGAAATCCACTATTTTCCCCCCAATTCAAGGCAAATGGTATTCTTGGGGCTTCGCCTTTTAAAGGGTATGCCGGATTAAGCTCTTCGGAATGGCTTCACCAATACAGGAACAACCGAAATCTTGAATTACCCAATTTTTTGCCAGTTTATCCAAATTCAACTGGATTTGTGGGAAATTTCAACGGTCAGGATGATTCAAGATTTGATCTTTTTGATGGATTGGGGAACCGTTTGGTTCCTAGTAACCGGATGATGTGTTTAGAGAACAACGGGCAGTTTTATCAGAGGTCTGAGGAGCAGCCGCTGCTACAGTATCTCAAGGAGAGGGAATGGCAGCTACAAATGGAGTCTCAAATGAGAGGTCCTTAATTTGATCTTTTATGCATTCATTTTACTACATGCGTTTTTAGAAAATCTGTACATATCTAAAAATGTGTTATCTGTTTTTGTTCTGCTAGTGTATGAGAAGTTCACGCGTCTTTGAATAGTGCAAGTTTTCAGTTCCTTTGTTGTGGTTTAGGCTAAATTACCTCATTCGTCCTTGAAGTTTAGGGATGGTATCAAATAAGTCATTGAAGTTTTGATTGTCTCAATTAAGTCCCTAGATTTTGAATATTGCGGCACATGGGTGCTATATTCCGATTTTACCACCTTTTTTTTTCCCTTTATCTTAAGGCACTTTGATATTTCCACAACCCCACGAGTACTAGCGGTCCCTAATGTTCCGTCTGCCATGTTAGTTTTTCTCCTTGACCATGACTACCAATATCACCGTTCTTATTTCCTCGCAAGTCTTATTCGCCAAATATATCTGGTGCTCCAATGATTTATTTATATTTTTTTTATTTTTGTTTTTAAAAATTGTGTTGAATCTGTCGGGTTGGTGAGAGAGAGGGGCAGGGAATAAATTGAAGGGCAAAGTTGGAATAAATGCCTATTTGATTATTGATTGGGAATCAATTAAAAGTTTAGGGACCAATTTAACATTACTCACAAAATTTAAAGCCCAAGATCAAATTTGACCGTTGGATTATGTGTGTTTTTGTTTCACACATTTCTGTTACATATGTTTATCAAATTAAGTACCCGTTTGGGAGACTGTTCAAAATTGTGATCTAGATATTTTAATTTCGGTTTTCGCGATTTGTGACTTCTAAATTGTGCATCAAACCGGCACTAAATAGTATTTTGCCGAAAGAATGTTATTCAAGATACAATGTAAGCGGCATGAGAATTCATTGCTTAGGTGGTGTTTGTCTAGTATTTCTGTTTTATTTTATTTGTTGTTTGCCCCAAAAACATGGGACAGAAACAAAAATCTAAAAAACAAAAAGAAGAAAAAAGAAAAAAAGAGTATGTTTCTGTTATGTTCTTGGGAGTTTGAATATTACTGTGATTTGAAAGTTATGGTTCTGTTTTTCCAATGTGAAGACTTGTTTGGATAGATTCTGAGGAAAGTCAGATTGACAAAACGAGATTTGGGAGAAGTGAGTACATCAGAATTGCTTTATATGATTATAGGAACACTTTTATGATACATTCCTGGTAAAACAAAAAAAAAAAAAAAAGAATTTGACCAAATCATTCTGCCTGAAACTCCATTTTTTTTTTATTCTTTTCATGCCAAAGATGGCCTTACAATTATTTACTCTTCGCTTCCTTCTCCTTCGGCTTCCCCTTCTTCGGCTTAATGAAGCAGAAACAAGAACAACACGGAAACTGAAACAAAATTTTCATGTTTTCTCCCTGTAAATTTCAGTAATATATACATATAAGCTTGGAATGTGTGACTCCTATTTATATGATATGCTCTCTCTCTCTCTTTTTAATAAAATATTTATGTTCATTTTCTTTAGAGATAAAAAGATGCAAAACTTGGTTGATCATGAACTCTAGCAATAGTTCTTTTCCTCCTGCAGGAGTTCTTTTGGTTTCCTTTTTTCACATTGCAAGGGTATTAATAAAAAGGAAGTCTGTCAGAATTGGCAACAAAAGTTATCAATTTTGGTGGGCTATCTTCGTAACAAGTTTATATATATATATAACCCATGTCATAAGATACTTAATAAACAAAACTAACTTTCATAGTTAAGCAATGAAAGAAGATCAACTTTAATACTTAATATAGTATAAAATATTTTTTGTAAATAGAGGTTGAATTTTTACATTTGCAAATTCTATTATTATAAAACCATGATGGAATGGAATGAGAGAAGGAACATAATTGATTTGACAATAAAATCAACATTCTATTCTCTTGGTTGTTATTGTATATTTTAAATAATGGAATGAAATAATATTATTTTACATTGACAAATATACTTAATAATAATTTATTTAAAAAAAATAACTACAAAATATGAGTAATATTCTATATGAAAAAGTTCAAAATCTACCGACAACTAAAATCATTTTGTCCTTAAATTTATGTTTCCGCTTTGAGAGCATAAATAGATTTTTTTTCATCAAATATTTAGTTTTATTCAGGAATAGGAACATATTTTTGTTTCTCAAATTTTCATTTTCATTTCCTATATATATATATATATATATTTTGGTTCTCAAATTTCTATTTCTGATTCAGGAAAATAATTGGATTTTTTGTGCCTAGTTTTTTGTTTCTACTTTGGGAACAATACTATATTTTTTGTTCTCAAAATTATGTTTCTAGTTCGGAAACAGAAATTGATTTTTTCGCTTTCAGTTTTTTATTTTTTGTTCGAATATGAGTTTGTGAACAAGAAAATATGTTTTTGTTTAGGAAACATAAACAGAAATATGGAAACAAAAAATATGTTTTTATTCCCAAAAAAAATCGAGAAAAAAAAAAAAAATCTATTTTTATTCTTGAAACAAAAACATAATATTAAAAAAAAAAAAAAATCTATTTTCTTTATCAAAATAAAAATATAAAATTGAGAACAAAATATTTTGTTTTCGTTAATGAATAATATTTTTTTAATTTATATTTTTTTTTATTCAAATTAATATACAACTAAATTGATACATTTAATTTATAGAAAATATCGAAGTAATTTTCAAATTGTGAATTATAGGTCAAACTGAGGTGATGTATTTTAGGTGCAAGTCGAAAATAAAATAAAAAAATACCATGAATTATGGAATCCGATTTCGCCACATGAAGTATGAAATTCAATTCCATCATTTTTATTCCAATGAAATTCAAAATAAAAGATTCGAAATCGAATGTGAAATTGCGATTCTATTTCACCACCATTCCGTCTAACCAAACGCACCGTGAATATCATAGATTGATATTTTGTCTATTAAATAAAAATTAAAATAATATTAGTGATCCTATCCTACGTAGTTTTATATCTATTTTTTTTTTTTTTACTTTTCTATTTAGAGCAATTTATTTTTTTAGTCATTTTTAACTCTTTTTTTTTTTTTTTTTTTTTTTTTATCCTACTTGGTACTATTCATATGAATTTAACATTTAATTGATATTAAATAAAAAATTAATATTAAATTAAAAAATAAAAAATAAAGTAAAACAAAACCTTTTCTTTTTCATTATTTCTATGGTGGTGTCTCGTGGCACGGCAACACCCGTACTAATTAGTTAATATTAAATTAAAAAATAAAGTAAAATGAAAAAATAAAAAGTTGAAAGTGACTTATTTCAAGAATAATCTAATAATTTCTTCAAAAATAATTTATTTTCATTTCAAAAAAATAAATAAAAATGGGTTGATTACTCCTTATTCCCTGTGATTAGGCCTTATAGCACTTTGCATGCACCCTTACGGTGTTTCGTCAACATTTTGTTCTATGTAGTTAGGTTTTGTTGTACTTTACCTCCTCTCATTAGCACTTTTTGGTTAATTTTAATGGTCAAAGTGTAAAAAGTCAATAAAAATAAATTATTATATATTAAATTACATTTAGACCCTTCAATTAATTTTATAAGGATAATTTAGAAATAAATTTAAAAATTTAAGGGTACAAAACACAATTGGACTTGGTGCAAAGGGATGACATACATTAAGTTAAATTGTATTTTGCACCCTTAAACTTTTAAATGTATTTCGAAATTATCCCGATAAAATTAATTGAAGGGTATAAATGTAATTTAATATATAACAATTTATTTTCATTGAATTTTTACATTTTGACCATTAAAGTTAACAAAAAAGTGCTAACGAGGAGGGTAAAGTGCAATAAGACCTAACTACAAGGAGCAAAGTGCTGATGAAAATACTATAGGAGTACAAAGTGCAATAAGACTTAATCACACAGGGGCAAAGAGTAATTAACCCAAAAAAAAAAAAAAAAAGTAGGACAAAAAAAAAAAAAAAAAAAAACTTAAAAAAATAAAAGAGAATTGGAGAATTTGAATTATTGTTTGATAAAGATAAAGAGATAAATGCGGAGGAAGCTCATCTTATTTTTGTTCGGGTGGAAATCAAATTTTTTTCTCAAAGTCGGTCTTGATATTCTACATTTATTGTTAAATTTAATGAATAATAATTGCTCTTAAAAATATTAATATTTCTAATTTTACTACATAAATTACATAATAAATAAAAACATATGAGTGATGGAATTTGGAGTTTATACTCGAGACACCTCCAATCATTTTAATAAATACTATGGTCATCCTTATAGTTTTCATAAGGGTTAATCACTCTTTGCCCCTTGTGATTAGACCTTGTTGCACTTTGCTCCCTGTGGTATTTTCGTTAGCACTTTGCCGCCTATGTTGATGGACTAAAGTGCAACTGTTAAGTTTTTCATTAATATTAATGGTCAATAGTTAAAAGTCAATACAAATCAAGTAATTGATGTTAAATGACGTTTATACCTTTTAAAAAATTTATTTTAATACTAATTCAAAAGTTAGGGACCAAAGTGTACTATTTTCTTTTTTTCCACCACCTTCTTCCTAAATCCTCTACAACTTTCCCTTCCCCCATCTCTAGCGCAATATCCATCTACCCATCTCCGCTGCAACCCCATCTTTCCACCCCAACACAACCTCCATCCCCTATCCCTTTCTCTCTCTCTCTCTCTCTCTCTCTCTATATTCTCGTAAGACCATCTGGGTGTTTTAATTAGTTAAAGGAAGTTTGTTGAGGTGAACATCTAGGTGTTTTAATTAGTCAAAGGAAGTCAATGGAATGGTCATTACCTAATCTCTCCATGCGCCCGCACATTGGCAACGCGCCAAGCTTAGGATAATCACTCTTGCTTAAGCTCACTAATCTTGTGATGTTAATTAGTCTCCTCACCTATAAAGGAAGGTCCATCAATGTCCAAATGTATCCCGTAATGAATTAATGCTCAATTACTTCTCTAAAGCATATTTTTAGCTTTTCTCTCCCGAGTTCTTATTCTCAGGCCAGAGGGACTTCACCGGACAATATCCTGATGGGTTTTTATGCAGGTACCAGCTCGGAGCTCACCCCAGAATGGACAAACACCCATCTTGAACCTTAGGACTTTTTTGGATTATTTGACTAAAAAGAATGGATCTAGGACATTCTCTATTATACCCCAGCACGGAAAAGACACAAATACCCTGACTAGACCATATTGTTGTTGTTAACCGAACTTTGATATCAACAGTTTGACACCGTCTATGGGAAGCGCACAAAAAACCTTCATCAGGTCATGAACTCTTTGCTCGGATAAGGCTTAATGATCACAAGGTCTGATCAGATTATTCAGTAAAAAGATCAAAATGCCGCGGTGAATAGCATCCCAATCAGAGAAATGTCGAGGATCCCTAGGTTGGACGCTAGGGTTCCTCTAAACATCCCGACTGAGGAAGATAGCGTACCCCTCACAAGACAAATGGGCCCTTCTAAGCTGCCCTCTAAAGCCTTTGTGGGGTAGACTTTTGGAGCCATTGAGGCATCAAGAATTGATAATTTAGAACATTGCCTAGGAGAATTCCAAAACTACTTCCAAGTCTTTCTCTCCTGCCTATCGCTAACCCCCGTATAGGGGGGACTGGCTCTCCAGACCGCAGGGAGAGAGGAACACCCCCACGAGTCAGAAGGCCGCGTGATCCATTCCAATGGACATACACCGAGGGTTTGACTTCGGCATCGTGATTGAGCAGTGATGGAGCAAGACTTAGCTCCCCCTACTGCCTTAAACTCATCATTGTCGCCCTCACAAGGGCGACTGGCCAAGGACCATCATGGGTCCCAGCCGGTCAGAGTGCCTAACCTTGTCACCCGTTCCAAACACAAGGCCCATTGTGCTCAGAAAGTAGACTCTCATTCTCCACTAGTTAGAAGACAAGGGTCTAAAGCCACCACCAATCATGCGATAGCATTGTCCAGAGGCGAGGCTAACGTAGAACGTCGTCTTGTTGTCGTAGAAGCGATTCTCCACTAGATACAAGGCTCCAAGGTAGCGGTTGGGCTCCCTACTGAGGTGAGGTCCCCCGTAATAGATGACATCGTAGAAGAAGTGGTGCTCTATAGATTTTCCCATCCCCAAATGACTCAATACAATGGGACTACCGACCTGGTGGACCACCTCTCCATCTTTAAATCCCATATAGATATGCATACTGCCTCTGTGGCGCTAAGATACAAATATTTTCCACTCACCCTCATTGGAATAGCTTATTCATGGTTCTGAGATCTTGCCCCAGCCTCGATCTCCATTTTCTCTCAACTTGAGCAACTTTTCCTCACCTGGTTCAGCCATTCCCGATAGAGGACGAAGACCATGGCGTACATCCTCGCCCTCCAGCAAGAGCTCGGTGATAATATTGGAGGCTATATAGACAAGTTCAAGAGAGATACCATAGTTTGTGAGGACCTCTCAGATGTTGTGGCCCTGAATGCCTTCATCAATGGGCTTAGGTATAAGAGGTTATCCTATGACCTCTGCACTCCAAACCTCTGCGTTACCCTGGATAGGGGTACCCATTTCTACGAGGTAGACGTGAGGGACAACGTGAAAAAGGACAAATAAGAGGTTTAGAAGAAGAAGGGTCGAGTTGAAGAAGGTATGAGCCGGGCTTAGGGTTCCCAAAAACTCTAAGCAGAGGGATAGTTAGGACCTCTGCTTAGGGACTGGAGACCTCTCTCGTCCCCAGGGCCTCGATAGTAAGGGTTCACCCCCTGATGACTTCCATAGTGACTATGTTCGCGGAGAACTTGATAGGTGTAAATTACCTATA
This sequence comes from Eucommia ulmoides, assembly GCA_016647705.1. NCBI lineage: Eukaryota > Viridiplantae > Streptophyta > Magnoliopsida > Garryales > Eucommiaceae > Eucommia > Eucommia ulmoides. Next base: position 669,314 of record CM028329.1, read on the forward strand.
TATTTCCAAACCGAAATTGTTAGTTTTCGAGTATGTTTAGTATGTTTTGATAAATTTTTAATATATTTCTATAATTTTTATATTATAACAAGTGTATGGGTGAAAATGTATGAAATCGGAGAGCAAACGATCAATTCGGACCAAAAACGGTCAGAGAACGGTGGAAAAACAAGCACGGAGGCAAGATTCTGAAAAGAAGCCTACCTCCGTGACGTACAGACCACCGCCGTGGCGGTGAAACTATAGAATGACCCTAAAACCCACTGCCTAGGTGAGACTTAAACCGACATACTCCATCGCCGCGACGGTCAGCTCTGCACCAGAATATATATTTTTTAGGATATTTTGCTTATTTATACCCTTCTCTTTTCCTCTCCTTTTCCTCCTTTCAGCTATAGGAGACCCCTTAGGGTTCCTATGATTTTGAGAGTGTTTTTGAGAGAGCTCAAGCAAATCCAAAGGAGAAGAACACAAAGCAACGAAGGAGAAGCAATCTTGGAACACTCTTAGAGACAAATCTTCAGATTATGGCTAGTTTCTCTCATTTCTCTCTTTATCTCTTATCTTAGAATTATTGTTTGAGCATGTTTAGCTCGTTTTACATTGTATAAACGGTTAGAGCCATGAGCTATACATGGATTGTAATAGGGATTAACGTATTATTTATGAAAATATAATTTTGGTTGAAGTTTATGTTTCGTTTATGGTTGTTCCTTATAATTTTGATTGTGTTTCCATGTTTTCTATGATTATATGCTAGTTTAGATATATTGAGAATACGGAGTTTGACACTCGGGAGAGATAACCTTGGATTTGGATTAGGGTAAACACAACACGACAATCTAACGACCTGGGAGGGTGTTAGAAAGTGTGCAATCAATAATTTTGGGGCAAGACTCACGTGACCTAGAGTCGTTAAGATGTTGAGGGGGACTTCAGCGTTGACACGAAGTCGTGTATTCCCCTGTCTTACACTCGGGAGAGGTGGCGAGGGAGTTTACGAGCCAAGATTGTCGGATACGCCGAACGCCGTTAATGTTAACTAAAACGAGATCAAACATATTTAAGTAAATAGAGTTAATCCCTAGGCAAGCTACTCCCCTAAACAATCTCAATATAGTATTTATAGTATAGTTAATTTAATTAGTATTTTAATATTAGTATTTAAATTACATTCTATTTTTATCGCCTAGATAAAGTCAGGTTATGACAATCGCAGTACTCGTTAGTAATCTCAACCAATCCCTGTGTATACGATACCCGACCGAAAGGTCCACTATATTAAAATTTGATCCACACGCTTGTGGTGAAAGTGGCAGTGCTTAGAATTGCGGCCACTAGAACTCTGGAAGAGAATTTTTTCCTCCTACTCCCCCCTTGAGGGGTAAACCCATGGGAAGATTTGTCAACAAGTATTGTGAGTTTCATTGCAGCTGAAGCCATTCCACCGAGGACCGCTTCCAACTCAAGGAAGAGATAGAGACCCTTATAAGAAGATGATACCTCAGGAACTATGTCTGGAAGGGGAACAGAGAACCTCAGTTTGAGGAGAATGATCGCTGAGAAGAGCATAGAGGCTAGAGGAGAAGGGAAATCACAACCGACCTCTGCCTAGAGAAAATCAGACTGAACAAGATAACGACTAGAGGGTGGATGGTGAAATTAACGTCATCCACGGTGGACTCAACTTTGGAGGGGAGACATTTTCTTCCCAAAAAAGGTACGAGTAAAAGGCGAAGAGGAAGGTCAGCCAAGACGTGTACGAGGTGAGCACGGTCAATGCCACCACGTACAACGTTGTTTCATTCAACAAGGCCTACCTTCACAGAGTGTACACTCTCCATAACGACGCTCTGGTCATTTTCTCCCTAATCAATCATTACAAGATATGGCATATTCTAGTCGACGGGGGTAGTTTGGCCGATATCATTTTTAACTGGGCCTTTGATGAAGGTTAAACTAAACTTTGTGTAGCCCACCAAGTCTTCTTTCGTTGACTTTATGGGGGACGTCATCAGCTCACTAGGGTGGATATCCCTACCCGTCACAGTGGGATGAAAGCCCATATCATCCACGATTTGGACCAAGTTTTTCATCATGGACAGATCTTCGCCTTACAACACAATCATGGGTCGTCCGATTCGTAGCTACCCTAAGAGTCGTTTGCTCAATGTATCACCAAATAATGAAGTTCACCACCGACCAAGGGGTAGGGAAGGTGAGAGAAGATCAGGAGTCGACCAGAGCATGTGCTAAGAAGGCTTTTGAAAAGAGAAAATAACAATTAACGGCTGGTCCCGAGCCCGGCAAGGCCGAGCTTATGGCTTTGACCAAGGTGGGAACCGTACCCATCGATGATCCCCATGATGAATAACCCTATTCATGGCATCACGAAGGATTACTAGAGGTGGCTATTCGCCGGATGATTGAATAGAGAACGGACAGATTCGGTGCCAAGCTTGGCCTGGATCAGCGAGCTGAGCTCATTGACCTTTTTCGGAGAAACTACGATGTGTTGGCATAGTCCCAAAATAAGCTCTCAAGGATTGACCTATGCATGGCCATGAACCATCTTCATATCGACCCCCATCATCCTTTTGTAAGGCAAAAACATGGGAAGTTCCACCCCAGAGTGCCAAAAGATCATTGAGTAAGAAATGGACAAGTTGGTGAAATCTGTCGTGGTGGAGGAAGTCAAGTTTCCTAACTAGTCTCCAACGTTATCCTTGCCCCCAAGGTGGGGAATAAGTGGTGCCTATGCGTGGACTTTAAGAATCTAAATAAGGCATGCCCGGAAGATTTCTTTCCCCAACCTAGGATAGATCTCGTCATAGACGCCACGACAGGGCACAAGCTTCTAAGTTTCCTTGATGCCTATGCTAGCTACAACCAAATACTTATGTTCCCTCCAGATAAGAGCGAAATCTCGTTCATCATAGACATAAGGACCTATTTCTATAAGATCATGCCTTTTGGCATTCGTAATGTTGGGGCCACTATCAAAGGTTGGTAAACAAGATGTTCAAAGATGAGATCAGGTTAGTGATGGAGCTGTACATAGACGACATGCTCGTAAAGAGCTCCCAAGCTTCTAAGCATGTCACCCACCTCCAGAACTACTTCGACAAACTCCGAGCTCATCAAATAAAGCTCAACTCCAACAAGTGTATATCCGGGGTCTCAGCAGGAAAGTTTTTGGGCTACATGGTATCCCAGCGCGGTATTGATGACAACCCGGATTAGATAAGTGTTGTGCTTGGCACGACCTCTTCCCGCACGAAAAAGGAGGTCTAGATGCTCACTGAAAGGCTGACCGCCCTAAATCGCTTCATCTACGCTCCTCAAATAAGTGCCTTACTTTTTTTAATGTTCTCCCAGGTAACAAGAACTTTGAGTGGACGACCAAGTGTGAGGCCGCTGATATGGGAAAACTCTCGCTCACAACTGACATAGGCATGGAGCCTTAACAGGTCAGTAATTCGACCTGAAATAAATAAACCCAATATGTTATTTGGGTTGAGAATGACGAGCCCATCTGGGAAAGGACTTCAGCAGTCCATTGTATAGGTTAAGTGGCCTCATAAAAAGGTCTATCAATGGGCAATCTAAAGTGCACGGTGATTAAACCAAAGAATGAATAGGTTAGTCCATCATGATCTTATCCCCTATGCATGAAGAACGTTATAACCTGTTGACTGTAATGATCCATGATTAATGGAGTATGTTACAAAGATATTTTTCTGGTTAAAGGGAGAAGATCGTGGTTTTCTTCCAGGACGTTAAGAGCTGATCACGTAATGGGCGATCTCACCAATGAAACGGCAGATGATAACTGAGCCCATATAAAAGGAAGGTATCATTGTCTATTTCTTACAATTTAGTCTGCGTATTAGCCTTCTCTATTACCAGATTAACTTATTATCACGTCGAAGGTTCTTTGATCGATACCACACCGGTGTCCCCCTCTTAGAACTAAACGATTTTGCAAGTAAAAGAAAGGAAGGCAAAAAGGATTTTGGTACGTGAGAAGCTAATTGCACGTGTTGAGAATTTTTGGCAACATCATTTGGCACTGTCTGTGGAAAACGTTAACAAAAAAGCTTTCCATCGCAACAATGAGGCAACCACAAGTAAGAAGAACAACTCTAAGCCAAAGCAGTGATTTACCACTACAGGCTAACAATGAAATTCTGGTAGGAACGCATGAGGAGGTTCGTGCCTCTACCTGAGATGTAGAGCACAAATGTAAAGATCGACACTCTGATCTGGAAGATGTCAGCGATGGTGGATATGATTAAGTACATGGCGAAGATAATCTCCAAGAGCAGACCGCAACCTCCAACTACTAATAATGGTTTGGGGGAAGAAACAGAGTCTCCAGGGTCTGTAGACCCACAATCCCAAGGGGAGCTAGTTGTCCAGGAAGATACCAACAATCAAAAATAAGAGAGAAGGGTGTACAACCAAACTGAGATTGTTGATTCACGTTTGCAGCCTAGAAGCAAGGTGGACAATGATCATTATTTGGATGAGTTGGACACACTGTTGAAGGGCATTGAAATGATGTTCACTTTAGATATCTTGGTTGTACTACTCTCAGAGAGGTTTGATCCCACGAAGTATTAGACATACAATGGGAAAACAGATCTTGTGGACCATATCTGCCAGAGGTTTAGCCACAACTTTAATGGGCTCTACCATTCAAATAGTTTGGGAAGATGTTTATTAATTACTTCATAACCTATCAAAGGTTGATGTAGGGACTTGATTATCTGTTGGCCCTGCGCCAAGAGAAGAGAAAGTCTTTGCGCCAATACATGAGCCAATTCAATGAAGAGCTGACATATATTGAGGGGTGTGATTCAAACCTCATTATCAATGCATTTACGTCCGGGTTGCGCCATGGCAAATTTTAAGACTCTCTCACCAAGAAAAACCCCAGGAGCATGTCTGAGTTGATAGAGAAAGCTAAACCCTACATGAAGCTGGAAGATGTCAAGCTTACAAGATAAGGAAGAGGATCTACCAAAGATCACCCTAGGTAAAGTGAGAACGACCACAGCAGGATAAAGGGCAACAACTTGGATAGGTGTAAAGATCGGCCTAGGAGCTTAAGTGCCAAACTGGAAGCACAACAAGAGCCAAACCTCCCTAGTCTATGGATGCCGATCCCTAGAATATTGCATGAGATCCGTGCATCCGAGGTCGTTTAATGGCCCCCCAGGAAGACTACCAAGTCCAACAGGAAGAACAGATCAAAGTACTGTAATTTTCGTAGAGATCACGGTCATAACACAGATGACTGTTGGGAGCTTAAGAAAAAAATCAAATGGCTAATTGACATGGGTCAGTTACATGACTATTTATAAGAGCTCTCAAGGGATATAAAGAGGCCTAGAAATGAAGACCGTCGCGAAGAAATTTCTATCTCTAGAAACAAAAGTTGTCGCGAAGGAAACCATGACAATGAGTGAAAAGATAATCTCACTGATGAAAATCATGAAATGATCTTCAAGATAAACTCTACTAGGCTGATAACCGGAGAATCCAACTGTGAGCGAAAAATGAAGGTTTGTGAAACAACACTAGAATGCTTCTATGGAGAAGTAATGACAATAACCACAAATCCAGGATCGGTAATCACCTTTTCTGATAAAGATTGGTAATGGAAGTTCTGCTAACATTATATTTGTGGACACGTTGAAGCAGATGGGAGTGACCAGTTTAGGCGTTAGCTCTAACCAGATTGTTATGGTGGGTTTCAATGGAGACCACAACTCACTAAGAGGAAAGATCACTATGTTAGTTACCGCGAACAAAGAGAAAAAATAATACACTAAGGCCATAGAGTTCATGGTAATAGACTTTTTGTCACCCTACAATGCAATACTGGGACGTCCATAGCTGCATGCGATGAAAGCAGTGGCATCAACATAACATCAGTGCATTAAAAATACGAGGGATAGCTTGGTGGCGGTAATACGTGGCGATCAGGTGGCGTCAAGGTAGTGATTCACAACAACTATGAAGGGCAAGAAGAAGTCCTTATAGTAATTAAAATAGGAGTAGAAAACAACTCCATTAGAAAGCTCGACCCATGAAATCGATGATTTCAGAGAATACCCTAGCGTTATTCAGCCTGTCGAGCAAGTGCGGGAGATCACTTTCAATGAGAGAGCTCAGAAGCTAACGATAAGGGATCCCTAAGCCATGCTAAGACAGAGGAGATTAGTAGGTTGCTCAAAGAGAATTTAGATGTCTTTTCCTGGCCTCCAAAAGATAGGAAGGGCATTAGCCCTGACGTTGCAGTCCATCACCTTGATATCTCCAAATTTCATCCTCCGATCAGTTAAAAGAGGAAAACATTAAGCCCTGAAAAGGAACAATTGATCGAAGTTAAGGTGAAGAGGCTACTCTCCGTTGGCCACATAAGGAAAGTAATGTACCCAAAACGGTTGGCCAATCCAGTCCTCGTCAAAAAGAAAAATGGAAGTAGAGAATATGCATGGACTTCATTGACCTCAACTAAGCATGCCCAAAATACTGCTACCCAATGTCAAGGATAAACCAGATAGTGAATGAAGCAGCAGGGCATCAATGACTGACCATGATGAATGCATATGCAGGTTATAATTAAATCTGCATGAATAAGCAAAATAAGGAAGAGACAACATTCATCACTCCAAGAGGTACTTACTGTTAGAAAGTAATACCGTTTGGTTTGAGAAATGTAGGTACAATATATGAATAGCTAGTAAACCGCATGTTCTAAGATCAAATCAGCGAAACTATGGAGGTTTACATAATGATATGCTGGTCAAGAGCTCTGAGAAAGAAGATCAACTGATGCATTTAGCAAAAACTTTTACCATTCTGAGGAAGTTTAACATAAAGTTGAATCCAGAGAAATGTGCTTTTGGAGTCACACCTGGAAAATTTCTAGGCTTTATGGTCAACCAATCTGGCATCATGGTAGACTCAGGCAAAATAGAAGCAGTCAAGAATATGAAGTCCCTTGCAACTATAAGAGAAGTTCAAGTGCTGGCAGGAAAATTGATGGCTTTGAATAGATTCATCTCCAAATTCACTGATAGGTGCGCTACTTTCTTTAAAATTTTAAAGGGCAGCAAAACCTTTTAGTGGGGTGAAGACTGTGAACGAGCGCTGCAATCCATTAAAGACTACTTAGATTCTGTTAATACACTAGCTAAAGTAAATCTAGGGGACAAACTCTACCTCTATTTGGCTGTAACGTCTCTGGCAGTAAGTACTGCATTGGTAAATGATCACACAAGAGGGCAGAGGCCAGTTTACTATATCAGCAAATCATTGGTCCCAGCAGAAACTCGCTACGCCGAACTGGAGAAGTTTTCCCTAGCTTTGGTCACCGCAGCATGGAAGCTCAGACTGTACTTCCAGGCATATGAGATCAGCGTGCTTTGGTTACCGCAGCACGGAAGCTCAGACTGTACTTCTAGACATATGAGATCAGCGTGCTAACCTCCTACCCATTCTGAGCTGTAATGCACAGGCCAGAGGCTTCTGAACATCTTATTAAATGGGCTATAGATCTTGGTGAGTTCTTCATCAAATATAAGCCCATAACTGCAATCAAAAGACAAGCCTTGGCGAACTTCCTTGCTGAACTAACTCTTCCAATAGAAATTTTAACAGAAGATGGAGAGTGCCCTGATCAGTCAGCTATGCCGTAGAAACTGTGGGTTGATGGGGATTTGAACATGAAGGGGTTTGGTGCAGGTATAGTCTTGCAAACACCTGAAGGAGATCAGCTTAAAAAGGCAGTACAACTCGACTTTCGTACCTCCAACAATGAAGCAGAATATGAAGTAGTGATTGTTGGGTTGATTCTTACCAAAGAGTTAGGAGCCCAGTATCTGGAGGTCAAATTAGACTCTCAATTAGTGGTCAATCAGATTAATAGAGTGTTCACAATAAATTAGGAAAGGTTGCGCCTTTACGCTGAGAATATGAAAGACTTAATATCTCCACTCCGGATTTGCAAGTTTCAAGATGTCCCAATAGCTGAAAACATGAAGGCAGATGCTTCGTTATTATTAGCTTCTGCATTTGGACTTGATCGACGGTTTGAGATGGTGGAGTTCCTTGAGCAACCATTTATAATAGTACCAGCTAACCAATGATAAACTATCTATAGCATGCATAGGTGGTAGGGGCGTGGAATATACGCCGCTACTTACACTCGCAAGTATACGAGGTCTAAGTTTTAGTATAGTGTGAATGTTAGGATCGGGTTATCGTATCCACAGGGATTGGTGTTGTTACTATCGAATACCGCGTTTGTCGTGACCTAACTTTATCTAGGTGAAAAACAAATGTATTTAATTAATTAAACTAATACTAATATAACATAAATTAACTACACTAATATGCTAATATGTTATAGGGTGAATAATTACCTAGGGATTAACGTGCTTACAAACACGTGTTCGATTTCGATTTACTTACGTTTACGGTGTTCGACCTATTTAACAACTTCGGTACATAAACTCCACCGCCACCTCTCCCAAGTGTAAGATGGGAGAATTAATGACTTCGATTCAACGAAGAAGTCCCCCTCAACGTCTTAACGACCCTAGGTCACGTGAGTCTTGCCTAGCGTCATTGATTGCACACCATCCAACTCCCGACCGGGTCATTGGATCGTATATTGTATTTACCCTATTGACAATCTTTGTTCTAAAACTCTCTCGCCATCTCTCCTAAGTGTAAAACGAGGGATATAACTCAACTTGTGTCAATGAAGAAGTCCCCCTCAACATCTTAATGACTCTAGGTCGTGTGAGTCTTACCCCCAACGTCATCGATTGTCCACGATTCAAACCCCAACCGAGTTATAGAGTCGTGGTGTTTGTTTGCCCAAATCCGAATCCGGAGTTTGTCAAAACCCTGTATTATCCATTTATCTAACTAAGCATGATAAACAAACAATACAATAAATACAATCAAACTACGAAGAACAATCACAAACAAAACACCGAAATCATCCAAACAACGTATTTATAAATATAGTGTTAATCCCTACTACAATCCATATTTAACTCGTGGTTATAACCGTATAAGCAATGAAATAATGAGATAAACATGCTCACATGATCCTAAGAGAAAGAAATAAGGAAAAACAATCAAAGAACTTAGCCTCCTTCGAAGATAAACCGCTAAGAACGCTCAACGATCGATTCGCCGTCTTCTCCACTTCGAGATGTGAGCTCCACCTCTAAAACTCCTAAACCCTAGCCTAAATATAGCTTAAGGTACCCAAATGGCCAGGGGGGACAAAGAAAAGGGAAGGAGAGGGGTATTTATAAGAAAAATATCTAAAATAAATATCTAGGTTGTGCAGAGGGTCACCGTCGCTGCCGTGGGATTTAGTGTCACGGCGGTGGGTAGGTCGGTTAGTTGATCGCCGTAGCGGTAAGGACAGCGGTGGACGTGAAAAAGTTTCTACTGGATTTCCACCTAAGCGGTGGTCTGTCAGTAACATTTTTCCTTTCTCAGCTTCTTCACCGCCGCGACAGTAGACTTGTTTCACAATTTTGCCTCCAAACTTGTTTTTCCACCATTCTTCGATCGTTTTTGGTTCGATCTCATCGTTCTCGCTCTAGTTTTCTATTTTTTTGCCCCACACACCTGATTTATACAAAAAGTATGAAAACTAATTAAAACATAATAAAATACTATATAAACGCACGAAAACTAACTTAATTCAATTTGGAAATACGTAGGTAAATCTTACCTATCAAAAACCCCAAAACTTGAAATTTGGCTAATCCTCGAGCCAAACACACACACGAAAATGAAAATACACAAACTGAATTAAATAACAAACAACCTAAAACAATCTAAACATAACGATATGTGAGTTTTAAATTCTTCTAACGGCTTATTTATTTTTCCCTTAACAACTGCCAATCATATCGAGTTCAGGCGGTAAAACACATCATATGGTTCTAGAATTTCCACATGCAATAATGGTGAACACCATTCTAGATCTTGTAAACGTGTTAGTGCGAGACTCAATAATACAGCTATACAACGACCGGATTGGAATATCCCCCAACGAAATTCATGACTTAGACCGTTTAGGACTAGGATTTCCATAGGCCAGATTGAGGTCTACTCTCCACTAATGTAGGCTTGAAAATTCATAGAGATCATTAAGACTTGGTTCAGTTTAGGAACATTTGGCCAAGGGTATTTCAGAATTGAAAATGGGTTAACGTTACCCAAGGCTCAACGCTTGGCACATTTACTCTATAACCCCCATATATAGATTGAAAAATAATTCTAAACATGTATTTAAGACCGACGTACTCACTTGTCAAAAGAAACGAAAATAAAAAATCGTATTTACATTTGATTCTTTTTTTTTTCTTTTCTTTTCAACGAACATACCCCCAAACTTATTTGATTGTTACAATTGAAGGAGTGTGTGAAATATAAATGCAAAACGACAAGTGAATACTCAAATACCAAACCAATTAGAAGTTCGCCCTAAACCCAACTGCTCACATCAAGTAGCATTTACAATTGCTAACTTGATTCACTCAAATGTGCCTTTAAATTCAGTGATTTAGGTTTGGAAAAAGATTCGCTGGCAATGGTATTAGTTTATGTGTTCTGAATTGAATTTGCATTTAGGCTTCGATAGGGTAACGAGGGATAAACATATAACAAGGTAGGCTTCGAAAAGGCTCAAGCAACAAAACGATTACCTAAATCACGTCTCCTGAACTACCTCGCTTAGGATTTTGCCTCAAGCTTTCCCTCAATCAGATTCTAGAATTCTTAATGTGCCATGAATTTGACTAATCAATAATAGTCCTCAAATCAATTGAATATAAATACATTGAGTCTATGTGCTCGTGCAAATTAGGATCTACAATAATTTTGACCAAAACGCATTATCAAGCACACAGAACACACATGCATGGGTATTATCCTTGACTTCGAAAACAACCAGGGGTAATTATCATCATTGGGTAACGGCCCAGAGAAACGCAAAACTCAACATATAACACAACAACACAAAAATATAAATACATTCTAACCTAAATACACATGCAATACGAGAAAATAATAACATATAAAACATACTACACTACATATCACCTCCAAACTCAAAATGGACAATGTCCTCAGCAATCCCAATCATCAATCTCAACATATGAAATTAAAGCATATTGACGAATAGTGTTTAGAACACTTACCTAGGAGGTGAGAGGATCTCGCCTCCAATTCAATTAAGATGTGACGGATTTAACTTATTTGACCTTGGGTTGCCTCCCAAGAAGCGCGTGGTTTAATTTCCTCAGCCCGACATTTTCAGAATGTCCTCAAGATTGACGAGGTTTTGCTTTGTTCGGCTTGATCTTTCAACAAGACACCTCACCGGATTATGTGTGTGGCCCCACACCATAAAACAACTTGGAATCTCGTTGAAAGGGATGCATCAATACCCGTCGATCTAACATTGCCAAGTACCCTACATAAGAAACGAAAGCAAAACTACAAACAAAAATTATCTACAAAAAAAATGCCTAAAGTAAAATTAAGTCATTTAGATAAAATATCGACAATAACAACAAATCAATGCCCGACAATCGTTACCAAAATCTTGGTGGTGATCGCCAAGAATTGAATTCGCATAACGACCAATCCCCGACAACGGCGTCAAAAACTTGGTAAGGGTGTGGAATATACACCGCTACTTATACTCACAAGTATGCGAGATCTAAGTTTTAGTATAGTGTGATCGTTAAGATTGAGTTATCGTATCCACAGGGATTGGTGTCGTTACTATTGAATACCGCGTTTGTCATGACCTAACTTTATCTAGACGAAAAACAAATGTATTTAATTAATTAAACTAATACTAATATACCCTAAATTAACTACATTAATATGATAATATGTTTTAGGGTAAAGAATTGCCTAGGGATTAACATGTTTACAAATACGTGTTCGATTTCGATTTACTCACGTTTACGGTGTTCGACCTATTTGATAACCTCAGTACGTAAACTCCACCACCACCTCTCCCGAGTGTAAGACAGGGGAATACATGATTTCGAGTTAACAAAGAAGTCCCCCTCAACGTCTTAACAACCCTAGGCCACGTGAGTCCCGCCTAGCGTCATTGATTGCACACCATCCAACTCCCGACTGGGTCATTGGATCATGCATTGTATTTACCCTATCGACAATCTCCGTTCTAAAACTCCCTCGCCATTTTTCCCGAGTGTAAGACGAGGGATATAACGTGACTTCGTGTCAACAAAGAAATCCCCCTCAACGTCTTAATGACCCTAGGTCCTGTGAGTCTTACCCCAACGTCATCGATTGTCCACAATTCAAACCCCGACCGGGTTATAGAATTGTGGCGTTTGTTTACCCAAATTCGAATTCGGGGTTTATCAAAACCTTGTATTCTCCGTTTATCTAACTAAGCATTATAAATAAAAAATACGATAAATACAATTAAACTACGAAAACCAATCACAAACAAAACGAAATCATCCGAACAACGTATTTATAAATATAGTGTTAATCACTACTACAATCCATATTTAACTCGTGGTCATAACCGTATAAACAATGAAATAACAAGATAAACATGCTCACATGATCCTAAGATAAAGAAATAAGAAAAAACAATTGAAGAACTTAGCCTCGTTCGAAGATAAACCGCTAAGAACGCTCAACGATCGATTCACCGTCTTCTCCACTTCGGGATGTGAGCTCCACCTCTAAAACTCCTAAACCCTAGCCTAAATATAGCTTAAGGTGCCTAAATGGCCGAGGAGGACAAAGGAAGGGGAAGGAGAAGGGTATTTTTTGTAGAAAAAACTTGTTTTTGTTAGTTTTTTCAATTTTATTACTCGTAAGCGCATGAATCAATAGTAGTAAAGATTATTAGAAGCGAGGTCGATCCCACGAGGATTGCTTATAGGAAAAACTTAATCCTCCCTAGTTAACTTAATTATAGTCTAGTTTAAGATAATTTTGTTTTTGATTTGTGATTTAAGAAAGAGAAAATTAAATAAATAGTGAAATAATAAGTTTAGCTTGATCGAAGGTGAAAAAATACTAAGATTTCAGAATCCACCAATGTATAATTAATTAGTTATATTATTGTGTTGACCTCAAAGTTTTAGTGATAGTTTTAGAAATGAATTTTACTATCTCATTAAGATTTTAGAAATTATACAAGTTGGTTTTTTCTTCGCTTTGAAAATATAATTTCGTAAGCATTATATGTATACAAATTAATGAAACATATATAATCAAAAGATATTATATATTTTACAATACGAACCCAAGTATTAAATAATTTATAACAATCAATAATACATGATATTAACGATGAAATTATTTATTTAATTGAAGCAAAAAACCATAAACATTTAAATGCCAATTGTTCGGAATCAATACAACATAAAACTTAATTAATTACACATGGTTTCATCCTCAATCTTAGTACAAAGAAATTTAGAAATAGATAATAGAAGAAAACAAAACCTTATTGACAATTAACATCGTCCAAGAATCTGTTTCAAGATTTTTCTGAAATGTCAATAACTAATCGGACTCTTCACTATGAATAACCAATAGTAATGTCCAACCCCCAATAACCAATCGAACTCTTCTACTTATAGGAAGCTGATCTAAAAATTGGGGCTGTACAGTCAGGGAAAAAGCAAGAAGGGCACATGGGGCGGGTGCACCGAAATTCGGTGCACTTTATACACATTGGGCAAAGAGCAGCGCTCTCTGCCCTTGGTCGCATATGCGGCCAGCTATAAAGCTGACCGCATATGCTGCCAACATAGTCTGGTGGCACGTGCGACTAGTGAGCACACGCGCCCCCCTTGGTGTGATCTGTCCAAGTTTCTCTCGTTCTTGTCTGTTTCTTGTCCATTTTGTTCCGAATTAACGCGTTTTTATTTCATTTCGAAAAATCTGCGAAAACAAAGAAAATAAATCAATTACTATTTTTTAATTTACTTAAGAGATTAACAAAACTTAATTTAGCGGTATTAAATCGCATAAATGCGGTGCGATTACACCCCCAAACCTAAATGTTGCTAGTCCTCTAGCAAAACTAAATATACTATTTAAATTAAAAGCCACTTTTGTAGGGAACACAATTGCATTTAGCATATGCAACAAGCTTTTAAACCCCCAGGTTGCCCCTAGTGGACGAGTATAGTCTCGTGAGGGTTTGCAGTGATGCTACCCACAAACACCTTTTTTTTTTTTTTTTCTTTTTTACAAAAAGTTTATCAATCCTGTCTAATGCTAACATATTAAATTGAAATCATACAAGAGTTACTGAAATAATTATTGATTTCATAATACATGATTGTTAATAATATCTACTTTTGTACCCACAACATATGCCCAACTCTCTTTTATAATGAATTTAATACAAGTAACTAGTCAACAAATTTTAAACAATCAAATAACGTTTTCCCTGAAATAAAAATGTATTTGTGCATTTTATTTATTTATTTATTTATTTTTATTTTATTTATTTTTTTTACATATAAACAATTTTCCTTAAATAAATGGCGTGTGCAATGCTAACCCCACTGGGCTTTTTAAGATGTTCATGTAGTGAACGTTGGGCCAATGATCCCAAACCAGTTGGCTCAGGGCATTAGGTGTTAAAACACCCTTCAGACTTAAAAACTCGAACAACTTAGGTTTTGAAATTAACGAGCCATTTATTGTCTTAACAATTTGTTCCTCCCTTTTAACGCGAACACTCAAAGCTTACTGAGGCAAGAGTCCCGGTTACTTAGCGGAAGTTTGTCATTTTTTATTTTTTATTTTTTATTTTCACTCCAGGGATAGGTTATTGTCAAGCCAAAATTTAGAAAATTAGCTAATGTACTGAATTTAAAATAAAAGAAGGTTAATATTTATGCGAGTGTCGAAATATATATATATATTTCAATGCTATGCTCCAAAAATTATTAGCAAACCCAAGTTTTTATTCACCATATATGCTATCATAAGATGGTTTGATAAAATTTAGTGCCAAATCTCGCATTGTCCAATCATTTACCCCCCCAAACCTAAATCTCGCATTGTCCTCAATGAGAAAATTACGAAATTAATTGGTAAGGAAAAATACTACCTGGAGGAATTGATTTGTGTGGTCTGAATGCTTGTTCTTGTCTACCACAATAGTGGGTTGCCTCCCACTTAGCGCTAAGTTTAACGTCTTCAACCAGACATTTCTATCAAGAAAATGACTAATCTTGATAAACGGGATCTTCAAGGACTGTTTTTTCCACTTCAGGAGTTTTTAATTCCAAAAATGGTTTTAACCTTTGGCCATTCACTTTGAAAACACCATCTTTTGGATTTTTAATTTCAACAGCTCCGTGGAAAAAAATAGTGCGAATGACATACGGACCAGACCATTGAGAACTCAACTTCCCTGAGAATAGATGCAGATGAGAATTGTATAGAAGGATCTTTTGACCTAGAAAGAAAGATTTCCTCAAAATATTTTTGTCATGAAATTTTTTCATTTGATCCTTATATCTTTTTTCCTAATTGTATGCATCATTCCTAATTTCCTCTAACTATTGGAGTTTTGTCTGAATACCTACTTGGTTTAGAGAAAAATTCAGGTGTTTGATAGCCCAATATGCTCTGTGCTCTAACCCAACAAGTAAGTGACATGCTTTACCGTAAACAAGTCGGTAAGGAGACATTCCAATAGGGGTTTTAAAAGCAGTTCGGTAAGCCCACAATGCATCAGATAGTTTTAAAGACAATATTTTTTTTTGTTGGGTTAACCATTTTTTCAAGAATGTTCTTAATTTCCGTATTCGAAATTTCTACTCGACCACTTGTTTGAGGGTGATAAAGAATAGAAACTTTATGAGTAATACCATATTTCTTCACCAAATTTTCAAAATGCCTGTTAGAAAAATGTTTTCCCCCCATCACTGATGATAGCACGTGGTGTACCAAATCTGGAAAAAATATTTTCTTTTAAAAATTTCACCACAACCTTATGATCATTCACCTTACAAGCAATGGCTTCTACCCATTTTGACACATAGTCAACAACAACAAGAATGTATAGATTACTAAAAGAGTTAGGAAATTGACCCATGAAATCGATACCCCAAACATCAAATAACTCAACAATAAGAATTGGGTTCAAGGGCATCATATTCCTACGAGAAATACTTCATAATCTTTGATATTGATCATAAGAGCGACAGTACACATGAGTGTCTTTGAAAAGAGTGGGCCAATAAAATCCACACTGCAAGATTTTTGCAGAGGTTTTCTTTGAGGAAAAATGACCCCTAAGTGCATGATCATGGCAAAATGAAATAATACTTTATTGTTCGATCTCAGGAATACATCTCCTAATGATTTGATCAAGGCAATATTTGAACAGATAAGGATCATCTCAAAAAAAATTCTTTACCTCAGTTAAAAATTTAGTTTTATCTTGGCGACTCCAATGACCAGGCATATCACCAGTGACAAGATAATTAACTATATCAGCAAACCAAGGTAATTGGGATACGGACATGAGTTGTTCATCAGGAAAGTTTTTTTTAATGGGAAAATTTTCACTATCAGACTCCACTATCAACCTAGACAAGTGGTCAGCAACAACATTTTCAGATCCTTTCTTATCACGAATTTCTAAATCAAATTCTTGTAACAACAAAATCCACCTAATCAAACGAGCTTGAGAATCCTTTTTAGAAAGAAGGTATTTTAATGCAATATGATTAGAATAAACAATGATTTTAGAACCAATTAAGTAGGATCGAAACTTGTCTAGAGAAAACACAACAACAAGCAATTCTTTTCAGTGGTGGAGTAATTCAGTTGTGCATCAATGAGAGTTTTACTGGTATAATAGATCACATGTGGTAACCTATTAACACGTTGACTCAGAACAGTACCTATAGCGTAATTATATGCATCACACATGATTTCAAAAGGAAGATTCCAGTTAGAACGTTGAATGATCGGAGCAGAGGTTAAGAAGTGTTTCGGTTTCTCAAATGCTTGAAAACATGAATCATCAAAGACAAATGGGGTTTCTTTTGCAAGCAAACCACACAAAGGTCGAGAAACCTTACTAAAATCTTTGATGAACCTGCGATAAAAGCCAGCATGACCTAAGAATGACCGAATTTCTTTCACTGTTCGTGCAGGTGGAAGATTAGAAATTAAGTCAACTTTTGCCTTATCAACCTCAATTCTATTTTTTGAAATAACATGACCTAGAACTATCCCTTTCTTAACCATGAAATGACATTTTTTCCAATTTAACACAATATTTTTTTCTTTGCATCTAACCAACACTAATTTCAAATGGTGTAAACACTCATCAAAACTTGACCCAAACACAGAAAAATCATCAATGAAAATTTTGAGAAAACGCTCTACCATATCAAAAAAAATACTCATCATGCAACGTTGAAACGTACCTGGAGGATTACATAAGCCAAAGGGCATACGTCGGTAGGCAAAGGTTCCAAATGGACAGGTGAAAGTGGTTTCTTCTTGATCTTCAGGGGCAATGAAAGTTTTGTTATAACCGGAGTAACCATCAAGAACACAGTAATAGGAATGACCTGCCAATCACTCAAGCATTTGATCAATGAAGGGAAGTGGAAAATGATCTTTTCTAGTAACAACATTCAGTTTTCTATAGTCAATGCAAACACGCCACCCAGTTTGCACTCGGGTAGGAACTAATTCATTTTCATCATTTTTTACCATTGTTAT
The DNA here is from genome assembly GCA_016647705.1 of Eucommia ulmoides. Lineage (NCBI taxonomy): Eukaryota > Viridiplantae > Streptophyta > Magnoliopsida > Garryales > Eucommiaceae > Eucommia > Eucommia ulmoides. The sequence goes on from CM028329.1 coordinate 687,137, forward strand.
CCCAAATTTCTTGGGAACTACTTGAACAGGGCTAACCCACTCACTATCAGAAATAGGGTAAATAATACCCACATCTAAAAGTTTAATCACTTCAGTTCTAACAACTTCTTTCAGGTTTGGATTTAAACGTCTTTGGAACTCACGACTAGTTTTGGAATTATCTTCCAAATGAATTCTATGCATGCACACTGATGGACTAATACCCTTAATATCTCCAATTATCTATCCTATGGCTTGCTTATGATCTTTGAGGACATTGATTAATTTATCTTCTTGTTCGTTATCGAGATCAGATGCAATGATAACAGGTAAGGTTTCTAATGGTCCTAAGAATGTATATTTTAGGGTATCGGGTAAGGGCTTAAGGTCCAAAGGTGGTGACTAAGATTTTGAATGGATGGACTCAATAGGTGTAACATGGTCAATTTTGGCATTCCATTCATCAATATCCATTAATGGTGTAGATTCTAACAAAGAATTTACATCACTAATAGAATTTTCAACATTTATGCTCATGCCAAATTGTGTTGAATATTTTTGAAAATGGTCTTTTTCATTCATTTTCAGGAGAAAATCATTAGTAACTGACTCAATCATATTTACTTCACACACATCATCCAATTCCACACATTTATTAGCAACATTAAATACATTCAGTTCAACAGTCATATTTCCAAATGATAACTTCAAGACATCATTACGACAATTGATGATTGCATTAAAAGTTGCTAAAAATGGTCTACCTAGGATGATAGAGATTTGAGCATGCAAGTCTTCAACTAGTTGGGTATCAAGAACAACGAAATCCACAGGAAAATAAAATTTATCAACCTTGATTAAAACATCTTCTATAACACCTCTTGGAATTTTCACAGACCTATCAATTAATTGGAGTGTCATAGATGTGGGTTCCAACTCACCTAGATCGAGTTGCTCATAAACTGAATATGGCAACAAATTCACACTCACACCCAAGTCAAGTAACGCTCGACTAATCTTTTGATCGCCAATTACACAAGATATGGTTGGACAATCAAGATCTTTGTATTTGGCAAGAGTTTTGTGCTGGATTATGGAGCTTACTTGTTCAGTCAAGAATACCTTTTTTGGAACATTGATTTTCTTTTTCACACTACAAAGATCTTTCAAGAATTTTGAATAGACAGGTACTTGCTTTATAACATCAAGGAAGGGGATGTTAATGCGAATTTGATTAAACACCTCTAAAATGTCACTATATTGTGTACATTTCTCTTTTGGAAGAAGTATTTGTGGAAATAGAGCTTTTGGAAGGTAAGGCAATGATTGATTTTCAATCGAGTCTTTGGGTTAGGAATTTTCAAGTTGGTTCCTAGGACTCACTTTCTCAAGTTCAGGCAGGTGATCAGGTTTGATGATAATTTTTCCTGACCTAAGAGTAGTAATGGATTTAACATCCTTATTAGGGTTCGATGATCCTACCTCAAATTGACCTTTTGGATTTAGGATTGGTTAACTTGGAAACTTTTCTTTTTCTCTCTCCTACATCAGTTACTAGTTGACCCAATTGCATTTCAATTTTAGAGATGGATTGTTGGGTTGACTGCATGAACTGATGTAATGTTTCCTCTAAGGATGGTTTTCTTGAAGGGTATGACAGAGTGGGATGGTAGAAGTTTTGGTTATGGGTGTTAACTTGAGGTCTTGGTTGGTTCATTGCTGGTTGATTCTACCTCCATGAAAAATTTGGATGGTTTCTCAAATTCGGATTATGTGTGGGAGCAAATGGGCTATCAGATAATTTCTCATATGGATGGATTGCATTGTCCTGTTCAGAATAGGTTTCTTGGAAAGTTAACAATGACGGACATAATTGAGCAGGGTGGGACGAATTTTGACATAAGGCACATACTTCAATTTTAGAATTCATGCTTTGGCTCAAGACGAATGCATCAACTTTCCTAGTCAAATTGGCTACACAAGTTTTTACATCAATATCATCTCTTACCTCATAAATTCCCCCTCTCTTTGGTGCATTGGGTTTAACTCTAGAATCTAGACAGTTCCACTATTGAGAATTGACAGACAGTGTTTCAAGAGATTCCCAAACTTCCTGTCCACGTAACTGCAAAAATTTTCCACCATGCATAGATTGTATCATTTGACGATTTGTTGGGTTTAAACCGTCATAAAAATACTTCACAATCCTCCAAATTTCAAAACCATGGTGGGGACACTTTAAAGTTAAATCATTTAATCTTTCCCAACATTCATAAAATTCTTCACCCTTTTTTTGGTAAAATTCAGAGATTTCTCTTCTAAGGTGGTCAGTTTTTGACATTAGAAAAAATTTAGACAGGAATTTGTTAACAAATTGGTCCCAACTGGTAATTGTTCTTGGAGGAAGAGTATTCAACCAGGCTTTTGCTTTATCTTTCAGAGAAAATGGAAAAAGTCTAAGTCTAACAGATTTATCAGAAAAATTTTGGAATCGAAATGTAGAGCATATCTCAAGAAATTTCTTAACATGTATGTATAGATCTTTTCTCTCTAACCCATAAAAAGATGGCAAAAGTTGGATTATGGATGGTTTGAGCTCAAAGTAGAAAGCAGTTGTTTGTGGTAAGACTACGCAAGACGGAGAGTTGGTTGAGATAGGAGAAAAGTATTCGAGAAGAGTTTTCTCTAGTGCTAGCGGATTCGCATGTATTTTTGGATTCTCAACTCGCTTTTCCATTGTTATTAAGATTTCACCTACAACTCTACTTAAAGATAATCTTCTCCTAACCAAACGTTTCTTTAAATCTCGTTCCCAAGCAAGCATACACAATTTCTATTTATTTATTTATTTTATATAGTTTTTTTAAATTAAAGCAAATAATAACAATTATAATTGCAAACAGTGGAGGAGGCGCAACCTTCCTGTCCCGACAGAAAAAATAAATATAAAATAGATGAGGCTTAGCCTTCCTATCCAACAGAAAAATAAAATAAAGCTGAGAAGGCTTAACCTTCCTATCCAACAGAAAAATAAAATAAAGCGAAGGAGGCTTAGCCTTCCTATCCAATAGAAAAATAAAATAAAGTGAAGGAGACTTAAACCGTCCTATCCAACAGAAAAATAAAGAGAAAAAAAAAATAACTAGTAGAATAATTAAACTAACTTGGATTTCAAACCTTTTCCGTCGCCAATCCCTGGCAACGGCGCCAAAAACTTGTTGTAGAAAAACTTTGTTTTGTTTGTTTTTTCAATTTTATTACTTACAAGTGCACAAATCAATAGTAATAAAGATTATTAGAAGCGAGGTCGATCCCACGAGGATTGCTTTTAGGAAAAACTTAATCCGCCCTAGTTAACTTAATTATAGTCTAGTTCAAGATAATTTTGTTTTTTATTTGTGATTTAAGAAAGAGAAAATTAAATAAACAGTGAAATAATTAGTTTAGCTTGATCGAAGGTGGAAAAATACTAAGATTTCAGAATCCACCGATGTATAATTAATTAGTTCTATTATTGTGTTGACGCCAAAGTTTTAGTGATAGTTTTAGAAATGAATTTTACTATCTCATTAAGATTTAAGAAATTATACAAGTTGGTTTTTTCTTCGCTTTGAAAATATAATTTCTTAAGCATTATATGTATACAAATTAATGGAAAACATATAATCAAAAGATATTATTTATTTTACAATATGAACCCAAGTATTAAATAATTTATAATAATCAATAATACATGATATTAATGATGAAATTATTTATTTAATTGAAGCAAAAACCATAAACATTTAAATGCCAATTGTTCGAAATCAACACAACATAAAACTTAATTAATTACACATGGTTTCATCCTCAATCTTAGTACAAAGAAATTTAGAAATACATAATAGAAGAAAACAAAACCTTATTGACAATTAACATCGTCCAAGACTCTGTTTCAAGATTTTTCTGAAATGTCAATAACTAATCGGACTCTTCACTATGAATAACCAATAGCACTGTCCAACCCCCAATAACCAATCAGACTCTTCTATTTATAGGAAACAAATCTGAAAATTGGGGCTGTACAGTCAGGGAAAAAGCAAGAAATACAGATGGAGTAGGTGCACCGAAATTTGGTGCACCCATTTTTCGGGTACACCAAAATTCGGTGCACCCTATGCACATTGCTCTCTGCCCATGGCCGCATATGCGGCCAGCATAGTCTGGTCGTATAGCAACCAGCGTAACTGGTCACACGTGCGACTAGTGGGCATACGCGCCCCCTTGTTGTGATTTGTCCAGGCTTCTCTCGTTCTCGTCTGTTTCTTGTCCATTTTGTTTCGAATTAACGTGTTTTTATTCCATTTCAAAAAATCTGCGAAAAAAAATAATATAAATCAATTACTATTTTTTAATTTACTTAAGAAATTAACAAAACTTAATTTAGCGGTATTAAATCGCATAAATGTGATGCGATCGGTATTTATAAGTAAAATATCTAAAATAAATATCTAGGTTGTGCAGAGGGTCACCGCCGTGGCCGTGGGATTTAGCGCCGCAGTGGTGGGTAGGTCGATTAGTTGATCGCCGCAGCAGTAAAGATAGCAGTGGATGTGAAAAAGTTTATGCTGGATTTTCACCTAGGTGGTAGAATTCTCTGCCTAGGCGGTGGTCCGTCAGTAACATTTTTCCTTTCTTAGCTTCTTCACCACTGCGGCGGTGGTTTGGACGCCGCGACGGTGGACTTGTTTCACAATTTTGCCTCTGAGCTTATTTTTCCACCGTTCTTCAATCGCTTTTGATTCGATCTCATCGTTCTTGCTCCAGTTTCTTATATTTTTGCCCCACACACCTGATTTGTACAAAAAGTATGAAAACTAATAAAAATATAATAAAATACTATATAAACACACGAAAACTAGCTTAATTCGATGTGGAAATACGTTGGTAGATCACACCTATCAATAGGTTAGCTGGATTAAGAAGAAGACTAGAGAACCCCTCTAGTTTGGTATATAAAAGAAGGGATTCTACTAGAGAAAATGGACTCTGCCAGGAAAGTTCTATACAAAGTATCAAGGTATGTGCTGACCAATGATAAACTATATAAGCGATCTTTTTCCTAACCTTTATTGCTTTGTTTAGGACCAAATGAAACCACCAATGTCCTACAAGAAATACACGAAGGGGTTTGCAAAAATCACCAAGTAAGGAGGACCTTGGTTCACAAGGCGTTACGTGTAGGATACTACTAGCCAACAATACGCAGTGATACATAAGAATACGTCAAGAAATGCGATAAATGTTGACGGTTCTCCAACGATATCAAGGTCCCAACTCAAAAGCAGACACTAATAACCAGCCCATGGTCATTCGCTCAATGGGGGATGGATGTGTTAGGGCCGTTTACTCCAGCACCGGGGAACAAAAAATACCTTTTAGTGGTGATTGACTATTTCACCATGCGGATCGAACTTGAAGCGTTCGCAACCGTGGGAGAGAATGAGGTGAAGAACTTCATTTGGAAGAACATAATCTGTCATTTTGGTATTTGTGCAGTACTCATATCTAATAATAGAACACCTTTCATCGGCAGCAAAATTGCATAGATGTACAACGAACCGAATATTCAACATCGTACATCTAGTACGGCGCACCCGCAAGCTAATGGACAAGCTGAGGTGACAAACCGTTCCATCAAGGAGGCACTCTAGAAACAATTGGAAGATGCCAAAGGAAAGTAGGTAGAAGAATTCTCAAGAGTACTATGGGCTCACCAGACCACTCTGACATCCACTACAGGAGAGATACCTTTCTCCATGACTTACGGAACTGAAGTTGTTGTTCCAGTGGAGATAGGACTGACGTCCAGGCTAGATAGCACAATCAACCTAGTAGAGAACGAAGACGTCTTACGAGAAGTGATGGACCAGTTGGAAGAGAGACGTGATGAGGCATCAATGAGGATGATAGCTTACAAATTAAGGATGGCACGGATGTTCAACCATGCACTACGTCCATGATACTTTATATTAGGAGACTTGGTACTTCAGAGAGTAATGCCTCATCGCCTAGAAGCTCGCTTGGGAAAGCTAGCTTCTAACTAGGAAGACCCTTACTGAGTTACCAAAGTAAACATGCCAGGGACTTATTGGCTAGAAAATCTTGATGGTGTGGCAATCCCCAGGGTCTGAAATATCTCTCACTTACGGAGGTACTTCGTATGAGTTTTCTGATCATTCTCTGATTCATGTTTTCTCATTGATTATTCTGAAATTGTTTTTTCACTTTTTGAGATATATTTTTTGAATAAAGCAAATAAATATATTCTCCATCAATTTTGCAACACTTATTATTGTGATATTATTATTCTAATCATATCTACAATACTTAGTGAATTGAAGCTAAGTGTAGGACAAACATTTGACATTAAAGTCAACAACTGAGCAATTCAGCTCAACATGAGTAGATTTGATCTGCTTACTTGTTCTCAAATTAGCAGAGCAGGTCAATTTATTCACTACAACTGAGTAATTCAGCTCAGCATGAGCAAAACTGATCTACTTACTCATTCTCAAATGGGTAGAGCAAGTTAATTTACTCATTATAATAGAGCAATTCAGTTCAACATAAGCAAAGTTGATCGGCTTACTCATTCTCAAATGAACAGAGTAGGTCAGTTTACTCACTACAACTGAGCAATTCAGCTCAACATGAGCAGAGCTAATTTGCTTACTCATTCTCAAATGAGCAGAGCAGATCAATTTACTCACTACAACTGAGCAATTCAGCTCAGCTTAAGCAGAGCTAATCAGCTCACTCATTCAGAAATGAGTAGAGTAGGTCAGTTTAACCACTAAAATTGAGCATTTTAGCTTAGCATAAGTAGAGTTGATCTGCTTACTCATTCACAAATGAGAAGAGTAGGTCAATTTACTCACTAAAACTAAGCACCTCAACTCAGCGCGAGCAAAGCAGATCAGCTTACTCATTCACAAATGAGTAGAGTAGGTAAGTTTACTCACTAAAACTAAGCACCTCAGCTTAGCGAGAGCAAAGTATATAAGCTTACTCACCAAAATTGAGCATCTCATCTCACCATGGGCCGAGTTGATTGTCTTACTCATTTGTAAATGAGCAAACTAGTCAGCTTATTAATTCACCACTTAGTATAAAAAAAATAAAAAAATTAAGTGTAATTCAAATAACTAAGCTTCTCAGCTCAACATGATCGCTATGACCAAAGAAGATTAACTTACTCACACAATGCCTAAAGAGAAGAGGGTAGGACAACTCACTCAACAATAGTTGAGCAGATCAGCCCAGCCTTAGACAACACAACTAATTCTGAACAGTGCAGAATCAGCTCACCATTTGTAACTCCTAGTTTTCAAGACTAAGGAAAGCTAACGTAGACTTATTAGTCACAAAAATCTCCATCAAACAACAGCTTCTTGTCATCAGCATCGCTAATTCAATCCAAAGTCTAGAAAACTTATTCAAATCCTACAGTGGAAAGTTCGAGACTGGACAATATCTTGAGAAGAATGTTAGAGAATATGGATTCTTGTGATAGTTGTGATTTTGCTAACTATGATTCACATTCCTAACGTATTGCCAGAAGCCTAAAAATTAGTTCATAACTAACTTTGTTTTCTAACCAAGTTATGAAGAAAGTCAGGAAGGAAGGCAACACAACACAGACAACACAGTGACGGAACCAACATAATACAACAAAAACAAGTTGAAGAACCCCATTTTATATTAAGAAAAAAGAGAGGTACATTGTTATAAAATATTTTTTTTAAAAAAAGTGGCGAAACAGAAGACTGTTTGCCATACAAAAAAAAAAAAAAAAAAGATCAAGAACAAAAAAATTGTTCATTCAAAAACAAAAACATAAAAGAAAAGTTTTTCTTCATTAACCGGGGCTGAGGGTGGCATCATTCTGACCCAGAAGAAGCAGGCGAATCCAGATCTTCAAAATTAGAGTTAGATAAATAGAAGTCGTGCTCCTCGTATTTGTTGATCTTATTGACCAACTATCGGATCTTTGCCTTTTTCACCTTATTTTTCTTCAGGAGCTTGTATTGCTTCGCTTTAATGGTGTCGGTAAAAAGCTTGTGGTAATGGAAATCAACGGCCAGGTCACACTTACTTCTTTAAGATTTTCTCAACTCCTCCCTAAGCTCGTGGAGATGAGAAATTGTACGAAAATGGGCTGCTTCCATAGCGGAGAAAATAGCAGTGGCATCCACTAAGGCCCAAAGATGAAGGTGCTCCTTTGTTGTAGTTTTAACCTGCTTCATTAGGGCATGGAAGTTTTCTCCTAGCTCTATCATTTTTTGTCTTTCAAACTGGATTGCCTCAAAAGCATAAGTATTTGTCCATGAAAAAAAAATGGATGGACACGCCATGATCATAGAGAGATCGAAGAGAAAGAAAAAAAAAATCAAGAATGCAAGATTAAAAAAGAGAAAGCGTCTAAATTTATGTAAGAATAATCGACGTTTGGTTTGTCCTTAAATAGCTAAACTAATAAAGAGAGAAAGAAAATTGAAACATCAAAAAGGCATGCATTAAGTGCACGAATGATGTGTACTGACAGATTACGTACCGTAATTATCACTGTCTATTTTCAAGATTTAAATAGCGGCTACTGTTTTAAGCAATTCATGATGACAAAAAAATTATCATTACAAAAATTAATTACAGACAACAAAAAAAGAAATGAAAAATACAAAAGGACAGTTCAGAGAGTGGCACTTTGATCGTTGACATTTGGTTGGTCAAAGGTCAGCACAACAGCGGCGTCAACTAGCAAAGCTTGAGCCAGGACTTGGGCTAAGCTTTTAGTAGGCTGATCAACCAGGATTAGAATTGAGCTCTAAGTAGGAACCTCAACAACTAGTGTGGACAAGACCTCCTCCTCTTCAGCGGTCTCTTCCTGACCATCAACTATGTTTTCTCTCTTTGGTGCATCTCTTAGCTTAGCCTCCAAGAATGAGAGGCCTAAGTCTGAATACTCCTCTGATACTCTTTGCTGGCAGAAGTTAAAGCCCATTGTTTGAAGCTTTCTAGATCTTTTTCAAAATTTGGCCCAGAGTTCCTTGATAGTTTGCTTAGACTCATTGACTTTAGCCTTAAGCTCCGCAGCCAGCCTCTCTATGACTTACATTTGATCGGTGGACTTCACTTTCTCCTAATCCAGCTGAGCCATTAGACAATTTCTTTAATTCTATTTTTGCTGAAGGATATTCTCTTTCTCTTGAAGGGAGTCCTCCTTCACCTGGAAGGCAACGTCCTTGGCCTTAAGATCAACATCCTTTTGATTGATTACTAAGCGAGCTGAGCTAATCTCTTCAGGCAAGGAGCAGACTTTATTTCTCAAAGACGAGCTATCTCCTCTCAAGATAATGTATCTATTTGAAGCCTGTCGTTCTCTAAGCAGTAGAGATCGTTGCTCTTCTGTAGTGCCTCTCTCTACTTGTTGGCTGAACCCAGCTCTAGCTCATACCTCTCCTGAGAAGACCTTACTAGAGCTAAGTCAATCCTCAGACAGAGCTTCTGTTTCTCTAAAGTGCAGATGCTCTCTTCCAGCTTGCTGGACTCAGTCAGCTGATGGATGAGTTGGGCATTCAACTCATTTGCATCATCACCACTACTGGCCAAAGCAGATGACACATGGATACTCTATAGTGAAAAATAAATCAATAAGAGATCAACAGACAACTCAGAAAAACAAAAATCTTGTTGAAAGACACAACAATTACTTGAAGGAGTGCACAAATTAGCATCCTAAATAGTTCAGCCTTATTGTGACCATCAGTTCTTTCTTTGTCCTTGTTCCTGGATCTCTCATACATATATTTGATAGCGTCATCAAAGGTAGCACATCAAACTGGTATGGAGGGACCAATCTCCTGGATTAACTGGCACATTGTTGCTTAGTTATAACACGACCACTTAATGCACTGTGGTTGGAAGCTGATGTTGGAGGAGGTTGGCGATTGGCTGATAAAGGTTCTACAGTGGTGTGGTCAACAGTCACCTTTGCAGTAGGATCCACCTCTTTCACCTCTGCAGGAACAAGTGCTTGGAGTGTTGGAGATCACCATGTGCCTATAAAAGCTCAAAGGCTGGGAGTCATCATCGGATATAGAGACCTCTAGGAGAACAGACTGAGGTAAAGAGTCGGCAGAAGGTTAAACGATAGGCTAAATTGGTTTGTTGGCCTGTAATGTAAAAGAAGGCTCAGCAGCACGGTGAGTTGCCAGTTTTGCAGTAGTAGTCGCAAGCTGGAATGACGATTGCCCTACTGGCATAGAAGACTTCTTCACAAACCCCTTCCTTTTCCTTCCAATTTGCAGTTCTGCCAGTTCATCGAATTGAGAGGCGCCTATCTCTGGTCTAATAAATCGACGATGAGTCAAAACTTTGTAGGATTGCTCTGTTAGTACCAGCAACCTTCTCAACTCTCATTTGATTCTGGCTGTGAAACCAAGACTTTTGAAAGCTTTCTCACCTACATCAGAAACCCCAGAAAAGACATCAAAATCACTGGTGCAGAATTTCAAAAAAAAAATCAAATTGTCAAGAAAACAACAAGAAGAATTACTTGGGGTATTGAAGAGTCTCGGTACAACAGAAGGTTGCCTCACTTTTTCAGGAGAGAATTCCTAATCACCGTTGAAGAAGAGATACCACTGTTGCTAATTTCTCACCTTAACGGGAAGGTCAGTAAGGAAAGAAAATTTCTTGGGTAAAGAGTAATAATATCTTCCAAGATTAGAAATGAATTTGAGGTGTCCTACACCCCTGATTATATCTATAGAAATGGATGTTTCATTTCCTTGAGCAACGGAAATGGCTCCCATGATTTGCTGAAAGTCGTTAGGGGTTAACTAGGCAAGGGTTATTTCTAATTGATGAAAGAGATTACGAAGGAGAAGAGTAAAAGGAAGAGTGAGTCTATATTCAAGCATTCACAAAAATAGGCATATTTCATCCTCCTGGGCATCATAGGGACGTTCATTTTTAGACAAAACGGAGGGATGCCGTGTTGTTCCCAAAATGGCACAAACCATTCCTATTGAACATTACTCAAACTATGATCTCCCCAATTTTCTGGTTGATTTAAATATATTATCTTATTGCAATAATGACAGTGGAATTTTATCCCGGCATGATATATGGTTATATTATATTATATTTTGTAAAGTAGTATTTGATAATTATGTTTGATCCATGAAATGATTTATATTATGAAGATAGTACACTGATAAAATATTTGATTTCAGGTGCTGCAGCTAGAAGTGGATCCACTACTGGCACTAGGTAGAGTCAAGAGGTGGGGTCGTTTTGGAGGGTTGGCTAAGCGGATGTGAACCTTGAAAGGTCTAGTTTTATTTCTGTGGTTTTGTTGTGAATATTTGGGATGAGTGTATTCCCAAATCTTGAAGTGAGTAAATATATTTTTTGGAGAAAAAAATTATAGCAATGCGTGTGTGTGTGTGTGTGTCTCTCTCTCTCTCTCTCTCTCTATATATATATATATATATATATATATATATATATATATATGTATGTACATGTATATTTGTTGATCGGTCAGGTAATGTCAAGTCAACGTCACGTCCTACCTCGGGAGATGGGGGCCTGGAGAGGGGTGTGACAAGAACCTTCTCCACTACACCCAGTACAAAAAAGACGCAAATACCCTGACCGGATCATACCGTTGTTGTTAACCAAAATTTGACATCAATAGTTATAATAGTTAATTTCATTAAATTTCATTCCAATTCAAATAATTGGTTATTATTTGGTCTTGTTTTTTAACTGATGAATTATTAAAATCTTATCCCAGGCAATTGAGGTTAACAAATACCAAGTTTATTTTGGTAGTGGTTAATCTCATGTTTTTGTGGGATTAGAAAATTCTTGGTAATGAGAATGAGATTTAATCCCATGTACTAAACATAGGAATGGAATGGCCATTCTATGGCATTTTAATTTTGTCTCACATTTCATGTAACAAACGTAGTGTTGAAGTCAATCAAGTAATTCCCATCTTAATCGCAACTTGTATCTTGGAAGGTGTCTTTAAAAGAGTGGTGGTTGATTAGTGTAAAAATGGGCACTCTCACACAATCAATTAAGAATCACCATGTGTCAGGCAACTCTCCACCAAGGTCGACTCCCGCCAAAGACGAAGTGTAAAGATTGTGTCGGGAAGAAGTGCACCTCAGTCTATGTCGGCTACTCCAAGACTCTCTCAGCTGCATTCTCCAGGAAGAGTAGTCTAGCTGCTATCGGGATGGGAAAACCTCTCCCTATCTCTGAATTCTCCATAGGCTAGCTCTGCCCATCTTGAAAATCGACTCCACAATCTCCTCAACAAAACACTCTCATTTCCGTCTCCAGCTATCCGGGAAGGGCAAGGGATAGAACTCCCCATCTCGTGGGCAGCAAGAAAAACTCATCTCGGATCATGGGCCAGATCATTTCTCCACTTGCTAATATCCTTGGCCATGGGCCTTAACAAAAGGGCTAAAAAGCCCAGGCCCATGAAATTAAACTCCTCACTCGCCCTCTCATTGGACATACGGCTGGATGGGACACTAATCATTGATTAAGACCCTAAACTAATCAATACATTTCCTATATAGAAAAGGGCATACCAATGCCCAAAAGGACAACAAATTTGCTTACTCTTCTCGATAGCATATTTTTATGAACTTCCCCCTGAGTGCTGATTCTCACACCGGAAGGGAACATGCTGGGTCTATCCCGGTAAGTCCTTCGTGCAGGTGACAGGTTGCTATCCATCCCAGCTTGGATTCATCCCAGCTCAAGCTCATCTCTCCACGGATCAAAAGACTAGAATCCATTCGAGCTCATCCCAACTTGAACCCATCTCTTTTCAGACCAGAAGGCATTTAAGCTGATCCCGCTTGGACCCATCCCTTTTGGGTCAGAAGACTTTCCACAGATAAGAAGACTCCCTGGTTGTTTCACCACTCAAGACCCATCCCGGGTCACCTTAGCTCTGCCCATCTCGAGCTAGATGGATTGATCCTGGACCTCTCTATCCTCATCCCAGCAAAGGAGAAGATCTCTATCAATAATAATTAGACTATACCGTTGAGGTCATCCAAGATCCCACATCAACAATTTGGGACTGTCTGTGGGAACCGCTTCTAAAAGCCTTTCTCTAATCATCATCAGTTCTCTTCTCGGCTAAAGACTTGATGATTACAAGGTATGGTCATTCCACACGGCCGAGAGACCCGAACAATGACCATAGAGATGTCAAGAGTCCCCAGACCGGATGCGTAGACTTCAGTCCCCATCCCGGAAGAAGAAAAAAATGTACCCCCGGCTGACCAGGCAGGTCTGTCGGCTTCGTCCTGGGGATTTCACGTCAGGAAAGTTATTGGAGTTGTAGATATGGTACAGATTGATAATTTAGAGTGCCAGTTGGGCCAATTCCAGTCTTGCCTCGACGTCATCCTCTCTGGCCTAACACCGATCCCAGCTCGAGAGATCGATACTCCAGAATGTAGGAATAAAGGAACACTGCCAAATATCAGATCGCGTGATTCACTCTGAATAGCATGTCCCAAGGGATTAGCATTGTCCCCGTGACAGTCCAATCAAAGAATAGGATTTAGATCCACCAGTCGCGTCAGACTTCGCATCTCTACGTTCTTAGGGTCGCCGAATAGAGAATCGCCATAAGTCCCGATCGGGAAGAACCTACAGCAATGTTACCCATGCTGAGCACAAGATTCATCGTGTCTGAGAGGAAGACTCCCATTCTCCTCCCATCGGGAAATAGGGATCCAGAGCAATTATGAGCTAAGTTGCAACACCGCCTAGGAGAGATACCACTCTAGAAAGGCTCATACCGAAGATGTAGGTGGTGCTCGTTTAGATACGGGGCCCTGGAGATACCACAACACTCCTTTTGGGGATAAGGTCTCCCTTTTTTAAAAAAGTCGTGCTTGAAGTAGTTCCGTATAGATTTTCTAGTCCCTAAATAGCTCCATGCGACGGGACTACTAACCACGTCGATCACCTCACCTTTTTTGTTGCTTTCATGATATGCACACGGCTTCTGTCGTGATTAGGTGTAAGTCATTTCCTCTTACGCTTTCCGAGATGGGCAGCACTTAGTTTCAGGACTTGGCTCCCGCCTTGATCTCAATCTTTGCCTAACTTGAATAGCTCTTCCTTACCCAACAAGTACTTCTGGCGAAGGCCTAAAATAGCAACACACATCCTCGCCCTCCAACAGGAGATTAGAGAAAATCTAGGAAATTTTCTGAGAAAGTTCCACATAGAAAATTTGTGTTGCAAGGGTCTTTCAGATGTCATGGCTTTAAATGTGTTCATTGATGGACTGAGGCACCGGAGGTTAACTTATGACCTATGATCATGACTTGTACCTAATTTGACTGTCGCTTTGGCCAGGGGTACTAGCTTCTACAAGACAGACCTTAGGGACACTGTGAAGCATGACCAAGAAGAGAGTCAGAAAAAGAAGAGCCGAATAAAAGAGATGCCAAGTAGAGCTCAGGGTTCTCGGAGGGTACAAGTAGAGGAATGCTTGGGACCTATTCTCGAGAATTGGAGGCTTCCTCTACCCCTAGGGACTCGCCGAGGGTTGACCCCTTTAACAGTATCCCTTGCAACAATTTTCGCCAAAAACTCGGGAAAAGAATTCTTCCTTCTTGCTACTTTCCCCAGAGGAAAACCTATAGTGAAATCCGTCACCAAGTACTGAATATTTTACTGTGATTGCGGTCACACGATGGACGAATACTACTAGCTTTAAGAAGACATTGAGGCCCTCATAAAATGGGGGTATCTTGGTCATTATATCTGTAAAGGGAATGCATGCTCCGGGGATAGTAGCCACCGGGATGAGCACAAGGGCTAGCCGAGAAGGAGACACCATGGCCAACCCCCACTGAGAAGAGAAGTTAAAGAATATAATGATGATATATGGGTAGACAGTAAGATAAATGTGATCCATGGCGGCCTTGGCCTCGAATGAGAGACAACCTCTTCCCGAAAGAGGTACGAGTGTAAGGCGAAGAGAAAAGTAGACAAAGACGTGTATGAGGTGGGCACAATTGATACTTCCACGCACAACGTCATCTCCTTCAGTGAAACTGACCTCCGAGGGGTGCATACCCCTCATGACGATGCTTTAATAATTTCGGCCCAAATCAACCACTACAAAGTGGGGCGAATTCTGATCGAAGAAGAAAGTTATGCGGATATTATCTTCAAATAGGTATTCGATAGAATGAGCGTGAGTTTGGGATCTATGAAACCCTCAACCTTGTCAGTTTCGGCGAAGATATCATGAGCTCCATTGGTTGGATTTTTCTTCCCGTCATGGTCGGCATTGTGTCTGCCTCGACCACAGTTTGGGCCAAATTCCTAATCGTGGATTGACCTTCTTCGTATAACGTCATCATTGGGCGACTGACTTTTGCTGCCTTAAAGGCCGTGTCTTCCTACTATCACCAATCACTAAAGTTTTCCACAGAGAGAGAGGTGGAAAAAGTGCATGGAGATCAGGAGATAGCCAAATCATGCTCCAGGAGGGCGTTCAAGGAGCAAAAATAGCAATCAGCAACTGGGACTTGGAATAACAAGGTCGAACTCATGGCTTTGTCCGATCCCAGAACTATGCCGATCGACGACCCTGAGATGAGGAGCCCAATCCTTTGCCCGTAAAGACCTATTGGAGATACCTATTCATCCCACCATTGAGGAAAAGATTATCCGGATAGGCGCTAAACTCAAAGCGGCACAACAAGAAGAGCTCATCGATCTCCTCAGGAAAAACTACGACATGTTCACTTGGTCTCACAATGAACTTCCAGGGATCGATCCAAGTGTAGCCATGCATCGTCTCCACGCCGATCCTCATCCCTATCCTTCCCCCCATGAAGCAAAAACAAAGAAAATTTTACCAGAAACTCATTGAGCAGGGAATGGACAAGTTGGTGAAATCGGTTGTAGTGGAAGAAATTGAGTTCCCAGATTGGCTCTCCAACATTGTCCTTATGCCCAAGGCTGAAAACAAGTGGCGTATTTGCGTGGACTTCAAGGACCTCAACAAGGTATGCCTCAAGGATTTATTTCCTTTACCAAGAATAGATTTGGTCATAGATACTACAGTAGGGCACAAGCTCTTAAGTTTTCTTGACGCTTATGCCATATATAATTAAATCCTCATGTTTCCTTCTACTAAGGGTAAGACATCGTTCATCACGGACAAAAGAACCTACCGCTACAAAGTTATGCCCTTCGGCCTTCATAATGTCAGGGCAACCTACCAAAGGCTCATAAATAAGATGTTCAAGGAAGAGATCGGATCAACAATGGAGGTTTACATAGATGACATGCTCGTAAAGATCACCAAAGCATCTGACCACATCGTCCTTCTCCAGAACTGCTTTGATAAACTCTGAGCCTATCGCATGAAGCTAAACCCTACCAAGTGCATTTTTGGGTCTTAGCAGGAAAATTCCTAGGCTATAAGGTTTCCCAGCACGGCATTGACGCCAACCCCGATTAGATCCATGTCGTTCTCAGAATGGCCTCTCCACGAATGAAGAATAAAGTTCAAATGCTCACTGAGCGGTCAGTCTCTCTTAATCGCTTTATTTCGTACTCCTCGGAGAAGTGCTTCCCTCTCTTTAAGATCTTGCGGGGCAACAAAACCTTTAATTGGATAGCAGAGTGTGAGGTTGCCTTTGAGGAGCTTAAAGCTTACCACTTCTCAGTGCCACTGCTCAGTACCCCCAAGGATAAAGAGGAATTGTTCTTGTACATCGCTATTTCAGACACCGCAGTTAGTACGGCTCTTGTCCGAGAAAATGAGGAACTCCAAAGACCTATGTATTATTTAAGCCAAGTGTTAACCGACGCTGAAACAAGATACCAACGGTTCGAGAAGTTGGCTTATGTCATTCTCATCGCGTCAAAAAAGTTGAGACAGTACTTCCAAATGCACGTGATCGACGTCCTTATGAATCAACCTTTGAGGTAAATTCTTCATTCCCCAGACGTCTCTGGTAGGCTTATGAAATATAGCCTCGAGCTCAACCAATTTCACATTGATTACCGACCCAGGACAGCCATCAAGAGACAGGTCTTGGCCGATTTTATTGCCAAGCTAACCTTCCCGGAATAGCCCATCCCGGATGACCATGACCCTGCCTAGAAAAAGACTCATCTCGACCTGGTAGAGGCGTTGGTCCCGGAAGGGACCTCATTCTATCCTGGATCAAATGACGATCTCGGCCCAGACCAGTGGCAGCTCTTCACGGATAGTTCCTCAAACGTTGGAGGCTGTAGAGCAGGGATGGTTCTAGTAGCCCCGGGCCGGGAAAAGATTGAATATGCCTTCTGATTGGGGTTTTGGGCCACTAACAATGAAGCTGAATATAAAGCCCTTCTTTCCAAACTCAAGCTGGCAAGAGAATTCAACACCAAGAATCTCCAAGTCTTCTGCGATTTGCAACTTGTTGTAAACCAAGTTAATGGCTAGTACGCGACTAAGGATCCGAGCATGACCGCTTACATCAGAAGGGTGAAAACACTTATGAAATTTTTTTAAAATATCTAAATGAGGCAGATCCCCTAAGAAAAGAATAGACACGCCGATGCTCTTGCCAACTTGGCCTTTGTGGTAGAATTCACCTTGAAGAGAAGTGTCCCCGTCGAATATTTAGAGGAGCCGAGCACAACAGTTTTCAACTAAGTATCCACCATGTGTGCCATCTTCGATGGACCAACCTTGATGGACCTGATAAGAGATTATCTCCATCGTAGAACACTTCTCTCTAACCGGGCAGAGGCCATGTGGATGCGCTACAGGGTAGCAAGTCACACCTTTATCAACAGGGTACCTTATGGACAATCTTTCTTGGGACCGTACTCCTGCTGCCTAAGGCCAGAAGAGGCTGATTAAGTTATAAGAGAAGTTCATGAAAGGGTGTGTGGCAACCACTCAAGAGAAAGGTCTATGGTTCACAAGCTTATCAAACATAGATACTTTTAGCTAGACATGCATAAGGACTCCATGGAATTTGCAAAAAAATGCGATAAATGTCTGAGGTTCACTTTCCATCCCCTGCTCCCTCCAACTGTTCTCGTCCCTATGATAAGTCCTTGGCCCTTTACCCAGTAGGGTATTGACCTTTTCAGACTATTCCTCCAAGGGACCAGGCAGAGAAAATTTCTCGTTGTTGCAATTGATTATTTTACGAAATGGGTAGAGGTCAAAGCCCCTTGCACGGATCTCGAAGGAAAGAATTAGAGACTTAGTTTGGGAAAGCATAGTTTGTCATTTCGGAATACCCAAGGTTATTGTCTCCGATAATGGGAAATAATTCAACAATAATCTCTTCGTAGAATTCTATGTCAGGCTAGGGATTCAGACCCACGTAGCCTCTCCAAGGCATTCTCAAGCCAACGGACAAGTGGAAATCACCAACCGAATCATTTTCCATGGACTCAAGACTCGGCTAGATAAATCGAAAGCAATATGGGTTGACGACGTGTGTCCTGTTCTCTGGGCATATCACACCATGGCAAGGACCCCCATGGGAGAAACCCCTTTCGCAATAACCTTTGGATCAGAAGTTGTGATCCTTCTCAAGATCAGCATGCCCTCTTCTCGGACTGCAATAGTCTTCAGCCCGGAGGAGAACGACGTCTCCTTAGCTCTTAACCTTGACCTTCTTGAAGAAAAGAGAGAGTGTGCCCGTGTCCGATAAGCAGTTTATCAACAAACGACGGCCAGATATTACGATAGAAGGGTACTCCCTCGGTGATTCGACATTGGCGACCTCATTCTCCGAAAAGTAACCCTAGTCACCAAGGATCAAACTGCGAGCAAGTTAGCCCCAACCTGGGAAGGGTTATACCACCTCACTCGTATTTCCCATCCCAGAACCTATGAACTGGAAATGGAAAAGGGTGTCCCACAGAGACATCCCTGGAACACAGAGCATCTAAAGCACTACTACCCCAATGAGGAAGATCCTATGGACTTGTAACAAATTCACTTTTGAAGCTTGTAATGAAACTACCTATCAATAGAAGATATTTTTGGTTTAACCTATTCTTCATTCTCGAAATTTCACACGTGGCATCCCAACGCATCGCGTCGAGGGTGATCTCCAAACAGCGAACCCATCCCAGCGCATTGCATCGAGCTTGTAATCGGACCCTCTCCATATATCAATAGTTTATGCTTGGGGACTGACCACGGTCATCTTTTGATGACAGAACATCGATCAGGTCTAAGGACCTACAGATAAGCATCCCAACCCTAATAGCCGAGCTGAACTCAGGTGATATAAAGGGACGATGCTCCTATAAGGGAAAATTGGGATAACCTGACAAGGCTCGAGGATGAGCCCCACTAAGGAGAACCTACCTATCACTGGCCACAGAGGGCTAATTGAAAGTCACCCCCCCAGGGACTGCGAGGGCCAGAAGTCATACAAGTACCATTCTCGGACTGAAACCTACCACCCAAGTTATGCTCAGATGCTAGGCTGGGGGCCAATGAACATATAGATATGGTAAACTAACATTAGACAATGTCTTTTTCGAGAAAGGAATACATGATTTCTTCTCGGATACTAGGCCAAGAAGGTGTGTGAACCCAAAAGGGAAGAACTTGATTTTTTCAAGAAAAAATTGCCAACATTAGCTTAATAACCAGCTGTTGAACCTAGACTCCGTGGTCGAGAAGGATGTAGCTCAAATAATTCTCCCCGTGATAGGCATGCCGAGATAAGATAAGAGGCCAAGATCAGCACATCCAAACTATGAACGATGTCGCCGCAAACAAATGCTCTTAAGGAAACATCCAACATAAACCCTGAGGGAGGAAAAAGGGAAAATTAATGAAAACAGCTAAGTAATAAGGATTGTCCATGTAAGACCCCGAATTAACACGTACGTCATTTTAGTTGTATTTTGGAGATATTATGAAAAATTAGAGGGTGAAATTGGATCAAATTGAAAAGATAGAAATATTAAATCCCAACTTAGGGAGGTAAATTGACAGTTAACTTTTAATTGAAACTTAAAGGGGTGAAATTGCAAATCTTAGAAATGTAAAGAAAAAAAAAAGTTGAAATTGATTAAAATTAGGATTTAAAGAAAGTTGGGGGAGGAAAGAGTAATTAATTAAAAATTTTATTATATATATATATATATATATATATATATATATATATATATATATATATATATATACGTGATCGGATGAGCAACCGCCGGCTGGGGAAAGAGAGAGGGCAGCGACATGGCACGTTGGGATGAATTAAACCCACTAATTACATGCAATATATATATCTTCATGTGTAATGATCAAAAGAAAATCTCATCAAATCTGGAAATCAAGAGAAAAAAAAAAACAGAGAAAGAAGAGAGAGAGAGAGAGAGGAGCAACAGGGTTCAACGCCGGTGGGGTGTGGTCAACGTTTGTGTGGGGGCTTTGCAGTTCGTGCGAGGGTGTGGTTTTCTGCGGTGGTTGCGAGTGGGTATATGATCGGAGAGGGCGGCGTGATCGTCCGAAGGTGGTGTGTTCCGGCGAGGGGGGTGTCCGTCGTTCAACCATCATCGTCGTGTGTGTGTTTTCTCTATTTATTTTAGTATGGGTATGCGTGGGAGGGGTTGGTCCGTCGTCGGTGGTGACGATGATCGTGTATACGATGTATGTGTGTTGTCCGTCCAATCAACGGCGAGGTCGTCCACTCCGGTGGGATGTCACCGGCAGTAAGTTAGAGAGAGAGAACTCACCGGTGGTATGGGTTTTAGTGGGTGGTGTGTGTGTGATCATCGCCGGTGGTGGGTGTGCGGTGTGCATGCATGTGTGTGTGTGTGTGTGTGTGTGTGTGTTACCGTCGGTTATCTTGGCTGGCGGTAAGTGAGAGATAGAGAGAGAAGGAAATGGGTACGGCGTGTGTGCTGGGATCGGTATGTGTTGTGTGTGTGCCGTGTGCGTGTTCGGGTTGGGGGTGAAGAACGGAGGAAGGAGAGAGTGTTGGCCGCGGTGTGGAGGTGGTGCGGCCGGAGCTCCAAACTGAAACAGGGACGGTAAGGTAGAAACCGAAACAGAAGAAGAGGAAAGGAAAAAAAAAAAAAAAAAAACAAACGAAAAAGGGGAAAAGCAGAAATTACGCAAACCCCCCAGTAGAATTCAAAAATCTATCTCGCGACAGACGGAAAAAAAATCCGGAAGAGGTAGAATCCCGAACTTACTTAATATATGAATTTAATTGTCTCGTGAATGATTACGAAGCTAATTATTAGCATTGAAATGTCAAACTAAAGATAATAAATAATGAAACCGTTAATATGAACAAAATTTATATAAGTAAACCGAAATGGAGCAATGTTAATTTAATGATAATATGCTAAGAGAAAAGATGGGAAATAGGAAATTAAGGGAATTAGGGTTGCATGGCGTGGTTTAGGTGTTTTTATACAAAAAAATATTAATTTAAGCTCTGTCGCTATTAGGTTCGCAGGTACCGGAGTACCAGTAGGGAATAAGCGGTGAAGTCTACGAAAACAGATATTCAGGTGAGTGTACTGTCTTCTTACCAAACTATTTTTTTTATGTATATATATGATAAAATATGTGTTACCTAAACGACACGAATTTATAAATGATATGGATCAAGTAGGATTTGGGTGAGTTAGTAAACTGGACTTTCGGAAGATTTCGATGGTTTTCGAAAAGAACTTGAAAATGTATTTTTGTTGAATTTGGTGAAATCAGACGGTGTTTTTAAAAGAGAATAGGAAACATCTGTTTTTCTCTAAAAATGTCTGGTTTTCTAAAAATAAAGGGAGGAAAAGTGGTGTTGATAAAAATCAGACGTTTTCTTTAAAAGAAAGTGTGAAATATGGTTTCTGGATTTAAACGTTGGTTTTGAGGAAAAGAGATAGACGTGGTGAATAGACGATATTTATTGTGTTGTGAATCGATGATGCTGTATTTAATTTGATGATGCCATAATATTTATCCGCTTCGGTGGAGTGATGTTATCCGCTTCAGCGGAGTGATGTTTATTTGCTTCGACAGAATGATGTTAGACGTTTATACTGCGCAATGATTATCCGCTTTAGCGGAGTGATGGGTGTTCATAGGAAGGCATATACTACGGATAGTACGGTACCGTTGCAAACTCCCGATCGTGAGGTTAAAACGATCACTAGGGCTGGCCAGCGTGTATGTGTTTGAAAGGATGTTTTGGGATGTGGTATTTTGCTTATACTGGGTGATTTATTATTTATTATGGTGATTGGCATGATTCTTATACTAAATGATTTTGCATGGAACTTACATATAGTGTTTTATTCTCCCTGCTAATATTATGAAAACTGTTATGAGCTACGTGATGTTTACATATTTAAGTTTGATCCATTTAGATGTTGCAGAATAAATTATTATTATAAAAAAAAATATTTTACTAAGAAGGCAGTTGACTCGCAGGTGAAATGGCTAGGAGTCAGTTGGTCCCCTACTGGTGCTAAATAGAGTTATGCGGATCTCGCGATAGAGTCAATCGAGAGAAATTTTGAGACGAGGTGTCAGAGATGAATCTAAGTGAAATTCATGGGATGAATTGGTTGTTCTTATAATTGGGACGGTGTATCCCTATCAGATGGACTTGTGTATATGTGTTATAGATGAAATTTTTTTTATATATTATCTTAAGTGGTTGGTTAGTCAGATAGGTGATGTCATATCGACGTCATACCGGCCCCACATGAGGAGTGTCCGGGGTGGGGTGTGACAGTCCGTCTAGAGCAGAGTACCGCCAGCTTCGGGAAAAGTTGCAAAGGACATCCAATTAGCTAAGGCAAAGGATAAAAGGTGGACATCCAAAAAATGTCAAAGTCTACAAAACTGACCGAGCAAGAGCTTAGGTCTATCTCAGAGATGGGATCAGGCAGTTCACCGAGCATAGGTTAAACTCCATACTCAGGCATCTTTCCGAGCTCAGATTCTTTCCCATCCGAGTATTTCCGAGATCAGGATGGGGATAATGTTTCGCCGATAGGAAAAAGAATCATTGTTGCTCTAGAAAGGGACAATTCTCCCAAAGAGACACAAATTCAAAGACATTTGAGAAAATAATGCAAGTGTTCAAAATATTCTGAAATGAGATTAAAATATGGTCATCATTCTTTCAAATTGTCGTTATAAAGGTGGGGTCCCAAAGCCCATTACAAAAAGGTCATTTCAAGGCAAAGGTATAGGGACGCCAAAAGGAAAGGAAAAAAAAAGTACAAGTTATTAAAGTTTTTTGGAATTGAATTTTTGGGTTGAATTGGAGTTGCCTACTGAGCGAAAGTGGAGGGGCCTGTTTCACCTTCTTTGACCTCTGGCTCTCCCTGCCCGTCCTTGGTCTCTTCCTATTCGATATCTGCACTCCATGCCCATCTTTGGCACCACCTTGCCCGATCTCAGCATCCCCCTGCTCAAGACCAGCTTCTCATTCAAAGTCTAAATAGTCCATTCCAATTTCATCAGCTGGGAAATTTAGATGCTGACAACGCAGGTTGCGAATTGTGTACCTATGGCCATCGTTCACTATCTTTATGGCTAGCTCTATTCTCATCTCTACATAGGCGGGGGTGAGCTTCTACTCCTTCACAACATCCTCATTGGCCTTGGCGATTATGGCGTTCTGCTCCTACTCCATCTCTTGTATTCTCTCCCACAAGCTTACCAAGACGGGATTCGAGCTCCTTTTTCTTACTGGCCAATTTGGTCACATCTACTCTGAAATCGCTCTCACCCCTCATAAGCTTCTTATTTTGATCGTGGAATGTCTTTATCTGGGCTAAGTGTTGCGCATGATCTTTATCTCTCTTCAGCACTAAGTGGAAACGTGCGGACAAGGAGGCAACCTTGAAAAGCGCATGCACGATAGATTTTAACTACTTTGTCAAAAATAAAGTGCAAAAGGGAATCAAAATAAATCAATATCGTGGAAAGACTTACCGAAACTACATCCTTCTGCAATACTGTGGTGATTTTCACTTCCGGATCAACATCTATTCATTCCTGATCATGCGGTAGAGTGATGAGATTAACAAAGTCCAGTAGCAGCTCAGAATGGTCTAGGATCCTCTGATAAAAAAGAAGACCTATGTCCGAAGTTGAAAAGGTTTCAAAGGCAGGAACCTTGCTTAGTTGGGAGGTGTTAGAAGTTGTTTCCCATTCAGTGGGGACCTCCGATATGATCTTCTCGACCCTAGCTCTCTTCTGCCCTCCGGGCCTAGCTTCCTCTACCTTCCTTTTCTCTTTGTCCTTGATCTCTCTAGAAATTCTTTTTCGGATAGGGACAGGGTAACCTGCTCTGGCTGGGATGACATCTCCTTTCTCGTTGAGGCCTTCGCCTCCCTTCTTGGCTACTTTCTCCTTGTCATCCTTCTCGATTCCACTTCCACCCATTTTCGAAATCTCATATGGGGAACTCCTTGCGACAGTCGCCTCTCTTCCCTCAGGGGCTCTCCCCTGAGGAGCCCTCTCCTGGGTTTGAGAGACCTGCCCCTTCTCGACGGCTTCATTTGTGGCTCTCTCCTTCATCATCATCCTCAGCACTGCTTTATCCATCTCTGCCAAAGGAGCACCAGGATAATTAAACAAGTAAAAAAGAAAAAAGTGCCAAAAAATTTGAGTATTCGAAAGTTTTCAAGAATGGAATAAAGCTTACCGTTCTTGGTTTTTGGATCAATGTCTAATATAGGCAAAGCGAGAGCGCGATAAAAATAGCGGTCTAGAGTGGACTTCAACAGGGTCCTCAACATTCTTGAACTCTATGTTCCAAATAACCTTCCTTTGTTATTGGATCGATAAGTTGAGTTGTACTTTTTTGCCACTCACTTTCTCTGGAACTACACACAAGAAATCGTAGAAAAATAGTCAAATTACAAAAAGATTACAAAGCTCAAAAATCACTCGCAAAATGACTTATTCTCTCCTACAACACCCCATTTCCTCGGGATGGGGTTGACCTCCTCCTCTAACAGGCTAAATTCCCAACCAGTACTTCCCAGGAAAAAGAATTGGGGCTTCCAATTCTTAACAGAGGACTCCAAACCAAAGAGAAACTACTACCTGACTGCCACGTAACACCAACCCTTCCCAGATGACATTGATTTTGGAAAGAAAATGGACTTAAAAAGGTTGATAGATGACTCTATTCCCTCAGATTTACAAATAATATACGTGGCCACAAAGGCCCTCATGCAATTCGGAGAAAGCTATGATGGACACAGCTGGTACTCCACATAGAGGGCCCGAATCTATGGATGGATCAGGAACCTCAAGCCACTACGCAGATGTTCCATGTAAATAGTGATAAAGCCCTCGGGAGGGGCACAGGACCTCTTCCCGGGAAGGAGGAGACGGACCTCCACCGTCTCCGTGAAAGTGTATTTGCTTCGGGCCAAGCCAAGCCCCGTCTCTGTCATTTTGTACTCAACTCTCCAGACAAAGCTTCCTTGGGGGACGACATCCTCTTGGGCCTCCTGAGGCTGTAGGGCCTTCGTCATGTTGCCATCAGAACCAACCTCACTTTCCAAGCCTGAGCTTACATCGATAGTGGGGCCACCAACAGGCCTAATACCCTCATCATCATCGTGACGATAGGAGGGCTCAACGTCGTTTGAAGAACCTATTTGTTCCTCTTGACAAAGGGTAATGCCAAGACGAGGTCAACCCGTTGAATTGGGAAAATATTCAAGGCTTGTTCAGGGGGTGGTAGGCCCTGAACTAGTGCCTGACCCTGACGAAGACCCTAGCGAGGACCCTGATACAGGCCGAGAAGAATAAGAAGATGAAGAATTAGAAGACATAACCAGATGAGAAAGGTTATCTGTCAGGAAGGGAAAGGTGCTCCAGAAATTGCAAAAGTGTAAAAATGAGGTTGAGACAACTCCTTTATATAGGGAGCCCCTATCCATCCGAACAGTCGCGAAGGCGGGTGATTTGAAACCGCTTAGAACAGTGCGCCGCTCAAAACTGTACGGACGTGTTTCCTCCATCCGTCAACTGTACAGGCGGTATTTTAGGGAACATTGAAGAGGCGTAGACCTGATGGGATGTGTGCATGGCATGCATGGGCCATTCGTAGGCCTCTGACGGGCCGAATGTTACTCCTCTTCAGTTGATTGTTCCCATTTCGGAACAACTCGTTCTCTTTCTCAGAAAAGGGTTTGGTCCCTACACAACACCCTTCCAGGGTCAAGAAAATGTTTGAACACTCCACAGAAGCACCGTAACTCCGAAAAAAGCTTAGAGTAGAGTTCCCAGTACTTCGAGTTCCTCCTTGACACTAAGTCCAAGAGGCAAATGATGAGTGTAAAAATGGGCACTCTCACGCAACTAATGAAGAATCACCACGTGTCAGGCAACTCTCTACCAATGTCGACTCTTGCCAAAGAAGAAGTGTAAAGATTGTGCCAGGAAGAAGCGCACCTCAGTCCATGCCGGCTATTCCAAGACTCCCCCCAGCATTCTCCAGGAAGAGCAGTCTAGCTACCTTCAAGATAGGGAAACCTCTCCCCATCTCGGCATTCTCCACAAATTGGCTCTGCCCATCTCCGAAATCGACTCCACAAGCTCCTCAACAAAATTAATCTTAATTTTAAAATTAACTGATGAAATTACCCTTACTTTCGTTAAAAATTAAATTGACCTTATTGAATTAATTTTAGGAAAATGACAAAATTACTTTTCATTTTAAAATAAACTGACAAAATTACTCTTATTTTCGTAATATTTTTAACCGTTTCACTTTAGTCCACCAACACAGGGGACAAAGTTTTGACGAAAATAACTCACGAGTAAAGTGTAATAAGACCTAACTACAGGGGCAAAGAATAATTAACCCTTCTCATTAATACCTAAGATATCACTTATCACATTTGGTTAACAAAAATAGCCTTTGCAACATATTTTTTCTTATTCTTTTATCTTTTATTTTATTTTTATTTTCTATTTTTTTACCCTTTATCTTTCTCTCTTATTTTTATTTTTTATGTTTTGCTTTTGTTCATTTTTTTTTTATTTTAATACATTTTTTATTCTTCAAATCTAGTTTCCCATTTTTTTTAATTATCTTTTTAGATTTGTACTTTCGATTTTTCTTTATTTTTCTATAAATACCATAACTGAAATTTTTTAAAAATTAAAACAAAAGAAAAAATATAGAATAAAAGTTAAAAAAAAAAATAGAAAACACAAGAAAGAGAGAGAGAGAGAGAGAGAGAGAGAGAGAGATTTAAAGAATAAAATAAACCATTAAAAAATATTATGTTGCGATGCTATTGTTATCTAGGAATGGACTAGAAAATAACAAGCAATGATGGAAAAATGAGCCCAACTCTCAGATATAAAAAGAATGTGAATCTTTCTGAACCATTTCTCGACTGACTTATTAATCCTTATCAACTTATTTGAGTTTTTATCATTATTCTAGTTAAATTTAATTATAAAATTAAATAAAAATCAAAATATAATTGATATTACTTACAGGACTAAAAATTTAGGATATACACACACACACACACACACATATATATAACCCTAAAATTTAGGTATATGGATTGGGTTATGGTTCCAAAATTTAGGCATGGTTATTTTTAGGATCGGACTAAGGCCTAGCCATTTTGATTAAGCGGCGGGTCCCCCCGCCCGCATATCAAATTATTAAAAAATTATTATTTATAAATTAAATGAATTATAATCTCAAGGTTTATAGCTTGATGGTTATATATGGAAATATGGAGATCTAGTGTTCAAGTCCCCTCTTTTACTTAGTATAATTGTGCAGATTATATATATATATATATATATATATATAATTTATTTTTAAAAATATTTATAATTTTTAGTTATTTTTAAAAAATTATAGGGTTGGACTTAGGTTTTATGCATTTCACAATAAACGGGCTTGGGTAGCCGAATAGGACCCGACGATCGAAGTAGGTTTGGACCTAGACTTTACAAATTCTTGTATTTTATTAGGAAGGACCCAGCCTGAACCGGGACCAGCCCGACCGCTACCTATTATTACTTCTTTTTTTTTATCATTTTTTATGTTTAAAGAAATAAAAGCAGAATAATAATAATTAGGAGTCTTCTTCCATAACTCCTTTTTTCTAATAAAACAAATTTTCAAGAACCTTCTAGATAAAATATTGTTCATAATTCCTATTTGTTGAACCTAATATTTTGATAAACAATTAAACGTTGATATTTTATGGAACTAATGGTTTTATTTGGAGGTTTCAGATTAAAAGATCCATAGGTTGAAATGAGAAAAAATGGGTTGAAAAATAATAATTGTTGAAGAATTCATAACGGGTGCGAGATGAAGGCAATGAAGATTTTCAGAGTATTGAAGACGTTGAAGATAATTTAGACAAAAACAACTCATTATATATATGCTCTTAATGCAACTCGAATTAGGAGCACGTAAGATACTTTAAAATGAATAAATCTATTTGGGTTATAATAAGAAGTAATAAGTTTAAGGTCCTAAAATGATTTTTATAAAGTGATAAAGCATAAAATATTTTTTGTTAAGGGTCTTGTTGATGTCAAATTTTGGTTGACTCCAACGGTATGGTCTGGTCAGTACTGGTGTAGTTGAAGAGGTCTGGAATGGAGAGCTTCAATCTGTGGAGCTTCTAATCCGTGGAGAAGTCTCTGACCGAGAAGGGAGGGGCCTGTGTTTAGAAGAGCCCAAAACCCTTTTGGGCTGAGAAATGGAGGATCAAAATGTCTTGAAATCCTTGGAAAGGTGAATCAAAGCTTGGAATAGAGCAATTCCAGGAAGAGGAAAGCTGGAATGCTTTCTGGTCTGGGAAGAGAAGAGCTGAAATGCATCCTAATCTGGGAAGGAGAAAGTTGGAATGCTTCCTGATCCAGGAAAGAAAAAGCAGGAATGCTCTCTGATCCGAGAAGAGATGAGGCAACACTTTGACACCATCACAAAGGACTTGCAGGGATGGACCCGATGTGTCCTCTCTGGCATGAGAATCAGCTAACATGGGAAAAAATTTATAAAATATGCTATCAAGAAGAGGGAGTTATTTTTGTGTGTGCCCAATTTATCTACCTTTGAGCAATTGTATGCTATCTCATATATAGGCAAGGAAGGGATTTGATTAAGGGCTTAATCATGGATTAGTGTCTCCTCAATATCTCATTAATGTCCCATCTTGGCATATAGTCAATGAGAGAGTGCCAATGAGCATCTTGTGTTGACCATGTTGGAAGATATTTGTGGATATTTTGGGATATTTATAGATATTGATGAGATGTTTGTGGGATATTTTGTAGATATTTGTGGGGATATTTGTTGTTTGGGGAAGTGAGCCAACCCAAAAACTGAGGAAGACACATTCCTGCTAAACCCGAAATGGGCAACTTGACCCCTGCCCTTCCCGGATAACTGGAGACGGGAAGGGGAAGTCATACAGAACTTTCTACCATTTCCTTCTTCGATAGCCAGAGACGAGAAGAAGAGCCTTGTCTGAGGAGCCTTGAGGAGTTGATTTACAAGGTGAGTGATATTGCTGCGGAGAGTGCCGAGATGGAGAAGGGTCCCCCATCACGATGGTGTCTTGCCAACTCTTGCTAGAGAGTGCTGCTAGTTGTCTTTTGAGTGGCTGGCATGGGCTGGAGATGTTCATCTGCCCGGTACAATCTTCACACTTAATCCTTGATAGGAGTTGATCTTGATGGAGAGTCATGGACACATAGCGGTCTTCAATTGATCGCGTTGGAGTGGCTATTTTTACACTTATCAAGTCTAATTGAAAAAATGATTTTAACATTTAAAATTATGGGGTTTCGACTTCCATTACGGTCAACCAACGAAAGGGATTGATGGACTAACAAAACAGTAGTCTTAGGAAGTGAAATGAGTGACCTACTGGCCAATTCAGTCGACTTCCATTATGGTTGATCAACTAACACAAGGGGTCGATCAACCGATAGGGTCAGCAGTCAAATTTGACTGTTTCGATTTTGGGGTCAAATCTCCTTATTTTTAACAATTTTAAATGAGTTTTTTTAAGGGATTTGAATGTTTTGCTTATATTTATCATATATTATTTACTTTCTATTTATTTAGTCCATATATTTAATTATTCTCTTAATTGAATTAGTAAAACAACTTCCTATTTTTAAGAGTTTTGAATCGAAAAAGTTTTGGGGACCAAATCGGGCTTTTCTAAAAGTATTTTTAAATGACAGATACTTATTTTGAAAGTATATGATATATGGGGTCTTAGAGTGTCATTTAATTATATATCTTTTAAAAACTAGTCGTTATAGATCTAGTTTTAGGTTTATTAATAGTGACATGCGAGTTTCGTAAAAATCGATCAAGAAAATTAAGCTTTTTGTTATTATAAGAGGGAATTCTACGCTGAAATTTTTACGAGAGTTTATATCGAAAAAGATCTTGATCAAAGCACTAAAAGTTTTGGTCACCAGTTGGTGTTCGTCACTGAGTTATCATAATCATTTTCAAGAAATTCCGGTAAGATCTTTCCAAGTTAATCAATTTGTTTTCTTAGATTATTTGTTTAATTACGTGGATTATGTATTTTGAGAAAAATGGTTTTTAAATCTAATATCATGAAAAATATTTTAAAACGATTTTTATTTAAAAATTTTGATTATTTGTTATTTGTAAGTTAAATTGTTTAAATCAGATTTGTGCCTCATAATAGAATCCATTACGTAGTATTTTGAAACATTATTTGAGTATAACTGTACTGAGGTGATAAAATCTCATTTTGGGAAGAAATTGGTAAATCTTTTGTATTTGCGAATTTGAGTGGATTAGACACGTTTGGAACGATGTCTAATTTGAGTAGTTAGGTTTTGATCTTTAGCCAGTGAAAAAAATTAGGGTTTAATCTTTAGCCTGGAAAAATTATTATGATTTGATCTTTAACCTGTAAAAAAGATTATGTTAATTTTTTTCTTTTAAAAGATTAGGTTTGATTATTCATGTAATAAAATTAGAGTGAGATAAAAATAAAGTTCTTCCTAAACCTGTAAAAAACAAATGTAATTGTGTGAGAGTGATTGGTTGATTTTTGATATTTTTTTTGGTTATTAATTAATTTATAAATATAATATTTGAACCATATTTAGAGTATTTAGGGTATTTTTAAAAAATTATATATTCTGAATAAAAAATAAAATTCAGTAAATCTTTCATTGAAAATTAGTATTCAGTGGATTATAAAAAATAAAAAAAAAATCAATGGATATTATAAAATAAATTAAGTGAAACATGCTGATATGTTAAAGGAAATTGCATATTTTAAATAAAAATTTAATTAAAAAATAAAATAAAATGAGATTTGTGTATACAAATGAAGGATAATTGGAATGATAATTGTTGTAATACTTTTGATATAAGTTTAATTTTAATAGTCTTTAAAAATATAATTTTTTATTTTTTGGACGCTAAAAAAATTAATAATTAATAAAATAATTAAAATCTTAATTCCAAGAACTTCCACTGTTCCACAGAATCCCGCGGGGGGAGATTGACTTTGGAAAAGGTCAAACGGCATATCATTCTTGAAGTTGTAAATATGCAAAGGGTAATTATTTGTTCATTACAAATAGGGATTCTCACCCACCTAAGATACAAAAAATAAAAAAATAAAAAAAAAATAAAAAAGAAGGAGAAGAAGTAAACCCGAGTCCGGCCCGATCCTATGGTCCAACCCAGTTCAAAATAAAAAAATTCAAACTTAAACCCAACCGGCCGACCCGATCCTTCTTTTTATTATTATTATTATTATAATTTAAAAAATAATCACTAAATAACAAACTAAAATTATAAACACATTCATGCATAATAATTAATATTTATTTAAAAAAAAACATTCATTTACATTTTACACTAAAGTAAAATAAATTTATTCATACCAAAATAAAATAAACACATCCACAATATTATATTTGTTAGGATTATTTCACTTATTAATTAGGGTTATCTCACTTAATACTTATTAATTGATATATATATATATATATATATATATTTCTTTTTCTTTTTTAAATAAATGATCAGGTTTCCCTCCCATTTCCCTACGTTTTCGAGATATCCGGGATCTTCATGCAACGGATAGCTTGACGGCTTCAAATATCACATAAGTAACAGCTCCGTCAATCTTCATCAGTTCATTTGGGATTTGGCGTTTTTGAAAAGATTTTTTCTGAAACTCATAAACTCCACTTGGATTTCATTTCATTTCTTTTTTTAGCCTCTATTTGATTTGAATCGAGAGTCGCATCTAGCGATTATGGTGGATACTCTAGGTTTGGATCTTCACAAGATGTGAGTTCAATCCTCTCTTCTTTTACTGATCATTTTTTGTCAATCTATTCATTTTTGTTTTGTTTTGAGTTCGTCCGTAATTGTTAAATTTATCGTTGATCTTTGATGATTAGGGATGACCAAAAAAATTGATCCGGCGGATAACCGAGAGAAACCGAATCAAGTAGTCTGGTTTTAAAATTAGCAACTGAAGTAGTTTTGCTTTTGGTTTTAATTTTGGGATACTACCTGCAAAACCAAACCGCGAAACTTATACTTCAGATATATTTTTATGATTATTTTAATTATGATTAAAAACGTTTATTGTAATAATTAATGGTTTTGTGATTTAGTTTTGTTTTTTGGAATTTATATTTTATATTTTAGTTATATTTTTATTTATATATAAAAAATAACGGTCTACGGTTTCGCGGCTTTGATTTTTTATAAAATTGAAAAATCTTAAATAGTTTTGCGATTTCGGTTTTTTATAAATTTAAATGCTTCGGTTTTAAAATCGCTTAAAAAATAGTTGTTTTGGTTGCTATTTTGGTTTGGTATATGTCTATTTTAATTTTGGTTTTATATAAAATCGGACCAAAATCGAACCATTGACATCGCTATCGTTGATCTTGGGTTACTCTTGTTGATCGTTGTTTTCATCAGGCTTGACGCTTACATTCGTGATTACTTAATGAAGAAGAATTTGCCTGAGGTTGCAGAGCTCTTCACCCAACATGCTAATGTTTCTCGCGACCCTGTTGGTATACTCTCTCTCTCTCTTAGTGGATTATTGTTGCTGATTTTATTTCTTTGTTTTATATAAGGCTGATTGTTATCAAACACGATGAATTATAATTGTTGAATTATTTAATTTTTTAATACGTTTTTTTTTAAAAAAAAATATTTTTATATAAAAAAAAATTAAAATAATTTTTATAATTTTATGTTTTTAAAATATTTTTTCTCTATATTTTCTCTCTATTTTTTCTCAATTTAATATTTTTCCATCTATAATTTTTTTTATAATTTTTTTTTAAAATTTTACAGTATTAGTATAAAATATTAATTATAATAAATATTAATTATAATAATTAGATCTTCTATAGTATTAAGTGATAAGTACAAAAAAAAAAATTAATTGATATATCACTTAAAAAAAATTAAGTGATAAGTGAATCACATATAACTACATATCACTTCAAACATTGAACAATTTTTTAAGTGGTGCTTATTTTTAAGTGATCATTTAATTTTACTATCAAACACATTTAATTTAATAAATATTTAACATATTCAGTTTTAAGTACTTAATTGTATCATCAAACGGGCCTTAGTGTTTATTGTATATATTTTGTCTTTGTTTTATATAATTATCGAAAAATCAGGATATAAATAAAGAAAAATCGATGAACAAATTAAATTTTTTTTTCATAACGCATTTGTACTCATGCACCTTTCGAACGGATGGGATTGGAATCTTACACCCAAATATGTATGGAGGGGAACTCAATCCCCCCCAGTCACGAGTGTGAGAGGTTGTTGGCTTTTCCACTAAGGCCAACAACGAATCCTGAACAAATTGATTGAATGTAGATGTTTTGAGAATCGTTCAGTTTCTACTTTCCATGTGGGCCATCTGGTATATATTAGTATCTAGGGCCATGTTTGTTTAGTGTTTCTGCTCCACTCCAAAATTGTTCCCAAAATTTTGAAATTTAAGAATAAAAATATATTTCATTAATACGTTCCTGTTCCCAAATATTCTCAAAATTTTGAGCTTAATCCTTTCCAATTTTTTTCACTAAAAGGGACATGGTCTATTTTTTAAATTCTTAATGAAGTCTCACCTTCAAGCGTTGTTAGCCTCAAATATAAAGAACTTGAATTTTTAATGCTAAGAGAAACACTATAAAGTACATTCTTATAATTATTTTGTTTAGTTATAATTAATCTCATGGATGTCTTTTCATTTTGCTATAATTTGCAAAAATTTATTACTTAAAAAATATATATATAAGTCTATTCTTTACATTTAGTTAAAAAAAAATGACAACTAATGTTCTAATCGAACGTGATTATTTGGTTTTGTTATCATAAATTATGGTTGCCAAAACAATTTAAGAACAATCGTGGTCACCGAACACATTTATGTCGCCAAAATTACTGAGAACGGAAATATAATTCACACCCTATTTTCTTTTTAGGAAAATTTGGGGAAAGATCTCATTCCATTAAACTATTACTCTGCGGGGTCCTGTAACAGTGATTTTTTAACACATGACATGGTTCTTAAAAAATAGTTTTTTGAATCTTGGGATCTCTCAATAAGTTTTTCTTTTTTTTATTAGAAACAGAAAACAAAAACATTAATCAAATGCCACTTAAGGCACCGCTTGTTTTGTATTTTTGTTCCCAATTTTTCTAAACAAATTTTAGTGAGCAAATGTTCCCATATTTACTTTTATGTTCCAAATCTTATGGGAACAGAAACACTAAACAAACACCACGTAATGTTTACTTAAGTTGGGCGATAGTATTTGGCCTTCAATGTTGTGTTAAATTTATTGATCACAGCATAAGAAACGAAAGAAGTAATCATAATGTTCTTAGATTTCTCATTTTAACAACAATTTTTTTGCTTATTTCTCGATTTCATTGTTTTCGCTAGGCGGTTAATGATTCATTTTAAATGTTGATTGTTTTAGCTCTGGATTCTCCTCCGAGTTTTTTATTTGAATGTTGGTCGCTAGTCTGGGACGCACTTCTCAACGATCCACAGAACCATTCACAGGTAGTAAATAATTCCTAAATATTTCTTTACTATGGCATTGTTCAGTAACGCTTTATTAAATTAAGTATTTTTTTCATAAAAATCAAAAGTACAGAGTTACGGAACAAAAGTTCATTTTATTTTTTCTTCATTTTCAATTATCATGATAATTAAAATTTAAATACATATTAAAAAACATTGTTATTTTGGTGAAATGCAGATCCTGACAATGGAACAACAAATAGCACTGTCAAGAGGGCAAAGAATTGACCCGCAAATGTCAATAAATCATATTAGACAAACTACGGGGTATGAACAAAAGAAGCAGCATGTCTCACATGAGGTTGGTTTAGTTATCGTATAGAGACATTTATATAGAGATTTTTAAAAAATAATATATAGGTGAAATCTAAAATACTTCAGTGGTAATAATGATGATAAAAAAAAAAAAAAAAGTTCTTTTTTTTAAACATTGTTCCTTGGGTGAAATTCAGATGTTGACAATGGGACAACAAATGGTGGTCTCTGGAGGGCAAAGAGATTATTTGCAGATGCCGATGGATTGTATTAGACAAGCTGCGGAGCATGAAAAAAATAACCAACTTCACTCACACGCGGTTGGTTTAGTTATTTTATAGAAATATTCATATTGAGATTTTTAAGCAATAATATATAGGTGAAATCTAAAATACTTCAGTGGTAATAATAATAATGATAAAAAATAATTTTTTTAAAACATTGTTCCATTGATGAAATGCAGATGCTGACAATGGAACAAGAGATAGGGATCTCAGGAGGGCAAAGAGCATATCAAAAGATGTCAATGGATTGTATTAGACAAGCTACGGAGCGTGAAAAAATGAACCAACTCCACTCACACGAGGTTGGTTTAGTAATTTTATGTAGACATTCATATTGAGATTTTTAAGCAATAATATATAGGTGAAATCTAAAATACTTAAGTGGTAATGATGATGATGATGATAAAAAAGAGTTTTTTTTTTTTTTAAACATTATTCCTTTGGGAAATGTAGATGTTGACAATGGGACAACATATGGCGATCTCAGGAGGGCAAAGAGCTTATCAGCAGATGTCGATGGATTGTATGAGACAAGCTGCGAAGCATGAAAAAAAGAACCAACTTCACTCACACGAGGTTGGTTTTGTTGGGGAAATTTCATATAAGTATATAAATTCAAAATAAATAAATAAATACCCCATAGAATTTCAATATCTTTAAATAACTAAGAACATCAACAATTAAATAAGTAAAATAAAGCATAAAATAGAGAGAAAATACATATTTAGTGAATCGATGCGTGTAACCACTATTTTAAGAAGAGATATATCCCTTCTATGCACAGGGTTGACTAGTCAACCCTTCCCAAGATACAACGATCCATGGAGTTTAGGTGCAAACATGATATCCCTATATTGAACCGATCGCGAACTCTATTGTCCATAAATTATCAAGTATATAATATACGTGAAATATCATAAAATATCATTTATCTCTATTTATATATCTCAATAAAAAATATACTCGCTATTTTATATACTATCATCAAATAATATCACACTTTTTTCTCTAAATTTCTTTATATTTCTCTATATCTCTCTATATTCTTCCATATTTTCTTTCATCCTCATGCACCTATATATAGTTTAATGTTATATAACTTTTATTATAATACTAAGTACTCATAATATTATAATTAATAAAATCACTAATTATACACATATATATTATAATAATTACATTATAGCATATATATTTATAATAGAATTCATAGAGTCATTTTAATAAATTTTATAATTTATCACAATTGTGATGTCTAATAATCATGTATACAAACAAATATAACCATTATAAATATATATAAATAATAATTTATTAAGTAAAATAATATAAATATATATAATATAATAAAATAAAATATTTATTTTTAAATTATTTTTCTAACAGGTTTAGTTATTTTATAGAGATTCATATTGAGATTTTTAAACAATAATATATAGGTGAAATCTAAAATACTTCAATGGTAATAATGATGATGACAAAAACAGTTTTTTTTAAACATTGTTCCTTTGGTGAAATGCAGATGCTGACAATGGGACAACAAATGGTGGTCTCAGGAGGGCAAAGAGCTTACCGGCAAAAGTTGATGAATTGTATTAGAGAAATTGAGGAGCATGAAAAAAAGAACCAACTTCACTCACACGAGGTTGGATTAGTTATTTTATAGAGACATTCATATTGAGATTTTTAAGCAATAATGTATAGGTGAAATCTAGAATACTTCAGTGGTAGTAATGATGAAAAAAAAAATTAAACATTGTTCCTTTGATGAAATGCAGAGGCTCACAATGGGACAACAAATGGCGGTCTCAGGAGGGCAAAGAGATTATCAAAAGATGTCGATGGATTGTATTAGACAAGCTGCGAAGCATGAAAAAAAGAACGAACTTCACTCATACGAGGTTGGTTTAGTTATTTTATAGAGACTTTTATATTTAAATTTTTAAGCA
Organism: Eucommia ulmoides; assembly: GCA_016647705.1. NCBI lineage: Eukaryota > Viridiplantae > Streptophyta > Magnoliopsida > Garryales > Eucommiaceae > Eucommia > Eucommia ulmoides. Next base: position 724,827 of record CM028329.1, read on the forward strand.
ATAATATATAGGTGAAATTTAAAATACTTTAGTGGTAATAATGATGATGATAAATTTTTTTTTTTTTTTTTTAAAACATTGTTCCTTTGGTGAAATGCAGATGTTGAGAATGGGAGAACAATTGGTGGTCTCAGGAGGGCAAAGAGCATATCAACAGAAGCCAATAGATTGTATTAGAAAAACTGCAGAGCATGAAAAAAAGAACCAACTTTACTCACACAAGGTTAGTTTAGTTATTTTATAAAGGCATTCATATTGACATTTTTATATGTTTCCTGATGGGTTTGATTTTAGGGTAACTTGGTGAGAGGTTCTATGAGTGAAAAACATCACTTTCTAGGTCTCATTCCAAGAGTAAAAAGATCTCTTGGATGAGACTCCCATAAGTGATGTTTTACACTTATGGGACCTTTAGAGGGATTTCTCTTGATTTTATATGTTTTTTTCTCTATTTTCTTTAGATCAGCAGAAAGAGGAAGTCTTCATCCGATCTTCTGACTTCAGAGAGTACGGTGGTAGGTCATTTGCCTTCCTGGAACATGCAATATATATTATTATTTTTTCGTATTTGAGGTGAAAATTTGAAATCCTTACTAGAAAATAACCATATTTCAGAAAAAAAAAATTATTTAAATAAACATGTAAATCTTAAACTTAATATAAAAATAGAACTCTCCAATCAAACTTACTGTAATTTGTGGATTTTCTAATTTGCAAGTGTAAAAAGATAGCAAATGATAAGAAAATTGATTAATTAAATACAAATGTGAAATTGAAAGGGTACAATATATAATTTGATTCAACCGCCATAGAAGTGGAGGTGTGAATTTCCTCCCCCAAAAAATTTTACAATCCAATCTCATCCAACCGTCTCCTCAAATCAATTCCAACACTTAATCTGCTCTTGTCATCTGTTTTCTTGGTTCAATTGTAGGTCGATTTAACAACCGATGACGATATTTATTTAGATACGGTCGTTGATTCTTTCTTTTCCAACGATGGTGATTCTGCAAATGTCATGATTGAAGATGCAGGTATGTATAACCTACTTGGGCTAGTTGAGTTGCCTTGTAAATATTCAAAGGTAACAAGGCGTGTGTAACGTCACACAGACAAATGAATAAAAACTCGACCTTGAATGAATTTTCTTCTTATGAATAATAAATTATTAGTTGTGGGTGATTTTTTTTAGCTGTTTAAGAATACTCTAGTCTTTATGGAACGACCCATTTTATGCTATTACAAATAATAGGAGAGACTGACTGTTAAAGTCGATCCGACTCATTCTTTACGTGTTCTTCTCTAAGCAGGTTTCTCTTTTAAAGAGTTTTTCTGCTTGCCGTTCAACGAAAGGAAGGTCCTTTCTTGCGATTTTTCTTCTGACGGGAAGTTCATAGCTAGTGCTGGGCATGAGAAGAAGGTTTATAAATTTTCTGTTAATATATGTATATGAACTTGACCCATTATATTAAATTCTAATATTACTAGGAAAGCTAAACCCTAACCCTAACAGGGTTTTTCTACTCACCTCCTATATATATATAGACCCGTTATATATCTTTATAATTGTATTTTTTTTATTTTCATGGTTAAGCTTAAAAAAAATTTGAAGTTTTTTGTTTTCATTTTTCTTTATATGTGGGCTAGTAATTATATCAATTATTTTATACCAGGTGATGATCTGCAATCTTGAGAAATTAGAACCAATTAATATTGCTGCTGAAGGGCATGGTCAAATCATCACAGACGTCCGATTTAGACCAAGTTCAACTGTTTTCGCTACTTCTTCTTTTGATAAAACTGTGCAACTATGGGATGCAAATAAGGTATTTTTAATTACATATCTTTTTTTTTCTTGTCTCTTTTCTTTTTTTGGATGGCCGGAAGGTGGTGAGGTGTGGGGGTGTTAGGTTTTTCCTCTTTTCGGCGGCTCCCATTATTTTTCTCTTTTTAGGCTCTTATACAAAAAATGACATTGGGAAAGGAGGAAAATATTTTGTTAGTATGTAATTATTTTAGGCAAATTCTTTGAAAAATCTCAAAACATAAATCCACCGCTTGTAGGTGTTCCATCACCCTTCATTAAAATGAAACCCCTACTAGTAGTAGTTTTATATCTTGGGAGTTTTGAAAAAGTTTTCCATTATTTTATGTAATAAACTTCGACAGTTCATACTATATAGCTATGACAGTGGACTAAATTAGTAAGAATATAATTTTCTAATAAATATATTAATTATTAATAATGAAACAAAAGAAGCTATCAACATGATCTAAATAGAAAATATTAAATAATAAATAAATGTCTAATACAAATACATAAAAGTGGAAGGAGAGAGAAACTTTCAACGAGATTAAAGAATACATCTTTAAAGAGAAGTAAAGCCTTTTAGTGAGTTAGTACATATTCTTTTTCTTTTTTTTATATATATAAAAAATGAGTGACCCCACTCAATTTTGTCTTCTTCTTTTTTTAATTAATTTTTTAAAATCAATGCACAAATATGTGATTAATTTTCCTGCTCCACATTTTAAATTATTTAAAAAAAATAATTGTGATTCAAAAAATATTTTCACCCAAAAAGAAAGTAGATAAGATATAAAGTAATTAAAATAGAATTGACTTGCAAAAATTGATAAAATTAATCCTAATTTATGTTTATTTGTTTGTCATTTTAGTGAAAGTTAATTTGTAGAAATATTATTTCACTTTTTTATAATTTTTAATAGTATATTTATATTCAGTATTTATAAAATGTTATTATTCATTAAAATTTATTATTTATATATTTCATTTTTCAATATTAAGAATTTATTATATTTTTTTCAAAGTCCGTGCAATGAGTGGGTCTAAAACTAGTTAAATATTACCCCTCAATCCAACTAATAACTTCCATTTATGTTAAATGTTTAATTTTCAGTCTAGGAACCCTATCATGAAGCTTCATGGGCACGATGAGCCAGTGATGTCCGTAGACTTTCATCCAAGAAAACTAGACCTCCTCTGCTCTTGTGATGGCAACGATGAGATTCGGCTATGGAATGTGAAGCAACGTTATTGCTCTCGCATTTCGACGGCGGTTAGTTTATATTAAAGTTATTATTATTATTTAGTATTCAGGGTAGACTAATCTTTTAATCGTTTTTTAAATCTTTCCATTGTATGTCTGTATAAGTTTTTTTTTCTAGCTGGACTTTACGTTTATTTATTGATCTTCACAGTTTACTGTTCATTTATTTAAGAACGGTATGATCGAATCGTGTTGATTTACTGAGAAAAATATATGCAGGGAGGAAATAGACAAGTAAGATTTCAGCCTGGAGCTGGGAACCTTTTGGCTGCCTCCATCGGAAATACAATCAATTTAATAGATGTTGAGACCAACGCCTGTCAATACTCCTTGAAGGTATCACCGGTTATAAAATTCTCATTTGGAACAAAAAAAATGTTTGGAACAAAAAATGTTTCTGTTCTGATCCCAAAAGATTGGGAAACATAGCGTAGTTGTTATTTTTTTTTCCCTGTTTTTATGCTTTTACTCCAAGTTTTCTAGAAACCAAAACCCAAAAAAAACCAGCAAAAATAGAAACAGTAAGTCATGTTCCTAGATTTCTGTTACTGTTCTTACAAAAATGGAAACATAAGCAGAATTATGTGAACAAAAAGAAAAAAAAATGTTCTTGTTCCAAGTTTTCTTGACTGGAACAGAAAAAACAAACACTAAGCTCACGTTTGTTTAGGCCCCGTTTGGTTAGTGTTCCCAACCAAACCCAACCCAACTCAACCCAAAAATTTTGGGTTTGATTTTTGGGAACGCGTTTGGCAAACATAAAACTCAATCCAACCAACCCAAAAAATAGGAATTGATTCTTAAAATCCTAAAGAAACCAGAAACAAAAAAAAATTGTTTCTTTTTGTGCCCAAAAAACTCAACCCAAAGTTCTCAACTTCCGACTTTATCTGCCGGCCGACCACCACCATCCGCCGCCGGCAGCCACCGTCCGGCGACCATCGCCGGCCGCCGTCCGACGCCGTCCGGCGACCGACCGCCGTTTCCGGCAGCCTTCCGCTGCCTGTGGCCACCTTCGGCGACCGTCCACGCCGCCGGCGTCCACCTCCGGCGACCGTCGCCGGCCACCTCGCCACCGCCGTCCGGCCGCCACCAAACAAAAAAAAAAAAAAAAATTAGCTCTAGGATAAAATCGTTACCAAACATATTCTGTTCTCAGCACAAAACAAAAATTGTCGTTACCAAACGTAATTCTGTTCCCAAAATTCTCAACCGAACCCAATTCAACTCAACCCAACCCATTCAAGTTGGGTTCAGAAAAGTGGAAACACTAACCAAACGCCACCTTAGTGTTTGTGTTCATAGATTTCTGTTTTCTATTCTCAAAACACTTGGATATGAACAGAAATGTGGGAACAAAAAAAATTATTTCAGTTTCCTGATTTATAGAACAAATGTGTTTGAACAAAACGGAATTGTTCCCAAATATATGTTTCTCTGATCCAATTTTTTTGGAAACATAATAAAAAGAATGCAAAAATGTAATATAATACTAACCAAATGCATCCCTAACCAATACTTTATTTTTCTCTAAATTTCTGATTTTTTAGGGGCACGAGAAAGATGTTCGTTCGATATGTTGGGATTCAAGTGGGGAGTATATGGCCTCTGTGAGTGAAGACAGTGCTAGGATTTGGTCAATTGGTTCGGGCTTAAAATGCGTACACGAGTTGAATTTCTTTGGCAACAAGTTCGAATCTTGTACATTTCATCCGTGCTATGAAATGCTACTTATTATTGGCTCATACCAGGTATTAAGTCCCTTTTTATATGTTGTATTTATATGTGTGAGGAAAAATCTCAAATCTTGAACTAGCTTTTGGGGTTAAGAGGCTCCAGACTACCCTACAATCTCTAACCTCTCGACTACCTAAATCTAGAGAGTCTATTTGGTTTACGACTCGAAATTAGAATTTTGAAAAATTGTGAAAGCTTGAGCGGTTTGTCTATTTTATTTTTAAAAACCATAATCTCCGGTAATTAGGATTGGATTGGCGGATTTTTTGTTTTTTTGTTTTTTAAATATGTGAAGGAAGGGTTGATGTAATTGATTGAAATGCGTTTGAGAGAGATTGACGTGAAGAGAGGAGGGAAAAATTAAAAAGTAGGGGAGAAAATTAAAAATACAACAACAACTAAGTCTTTATCTCACTTATGGAGGGTCGGTTACATGAATCCGTTTACGTCATAATGATCAATCAAGGGTCATCCCCTCAGTCAGGTTTAATGTCATTAAATTAATTCTAATAGTCTCGTCCAACGTCTTCTTAGGTCTACTTCTCCCTCTAGTAACCCCCTGCACTTGAACTAAATCACATTTTCTCACTGGTGCTTCAATAAGTCTTCTATACACATGCTCAAATCATCATAAACGATTTTCTCTAATTTTCTTTTCGATGGGTGGTATTCCTAAATTTTCTCTAATAGTTTCATTCTTAATTTTAGTCATTCCTGTCTTCTCAATCATCCACCGCAGCATCCTCATTTCTGTCACCTCAATTTTCTGAAGATGTGTCATTTTTACCACCCAACATTCTAAACCATGTAGAAGCATAGGTCTTATAGCAGTTTTGTAGAATTTTTCTTTAAGTTTCAACGGAATCCTATAATCACAAATCACCCAAACTACTCTCCTCCACTTTAACCAACCTACCTTAACTCTATGCGTAATATAATTCTCAATTTCGCCATTATTCTGAATCATTGAATCTAAATATATATAAAATGATCAACTTTTGACACCTCCTCATCTCCAATTTTGATCGCACTAACATCTCTCCAGGTATTACTAAAATTGCAATGCATATATTCCGTCTTACTTCAAGAAAATTGAAAATAATTTTTAAAAATTAACGGAAGTATTTCATTAAACAAACTGCTATATAACGCTATTAATTTATGTCACCACAGTCAGTTGTTTTCGCTCTATAAATTTATATTTAGCATAGCTTGACCTAGCGCGAAAGCCCTATGGCATTATAAGTGGTAGAGAAGCAAGCAAGCACAATTCAAACATAAGGTCGAAGATCTTTTTATTATTTTTGAATACGAGTTTGTATCCCAAACCTTACCGAAACACGCCAACGCATAAAGGTCGATATATGTTAAATTCTATGAACGGAAAAACTTGTGTTTTCTTTAGAAATTCATGGTGTTTTTTTTTTTTTTTTCCTCCTCTTTGCAGACACTTGAATTGTGGAATCCACTCAATAGCAACAGAACATTATCCATCGATGCGCATAGCGGTTTGATTTCTGCACTTGCGGCGTGTCCCCAGACCAAAATGATCGCCTCTGGAAGCCATGACACTTTCGTAAAACTATGGAAGTGAGACCTCTCTGTGTCTCTCTTGAACATGTCAATGGTTTGGTATCGGTTCAGGTTTCGGGTTGCAACTTGAAGGAAGAAATAGTTGAATTCAACATATTAGGAAAGAGATTAAAAATGTAGAGATGCCAAGAAATTTACTTTTGTCCTTCGTGTATATATATGAGGGCATGTATTGTGAAGCAATTTTTACTGATGTTTTAAGTTTATGTCAGTAAGTATTCTTTTTAATACCAAACATGGCCTTATAATTAGTCGCTCTTCGCTTCTTTCACCGCTTCCCTTTCTTCGGCTTAACGAAGCAGAAATAAGAGCAACATGGAAACTGCAACATTGAAATGTAAATTTCAACAAGATATACATATAGGCTTGGAATGCTTGATTCCTATTTATATGATATGTTTGGGCTATCTTCTTAACAAGTTTTTGGACATTTCGGTGAGAGGTCTTTTATTTTATTTTTAATTTGTATCTTAGAGGCGGAAGAAATTTTAATTTTAGTCCCGCTTATTTTAAAAAGGCGGAAGCTTTGCACACGCGTAGTTACATATAACAATTTTGTGTATAAAAATTTGTTACATGTTACAAATATTACTATATTTTATAACATGTAACAATTTTATGTGTAAAAATTTATTAGATGTAACAAAAATCACACAAAATACATATAATTAGTTATATGTAACTAAATGTACACAGATACGTGTAACTAACATTAAACTAATTCATGTGTTCAATATTTGTTAAATATCACAAATATTACACAGATATATGTAATTGTAATATTAAACTAATATCATATAAGTACATGTAACTAAAAATACATAGATATGTGTAAAAAAATAACAATTATGAAATTGTAACTAATATTCGTTCATGTAACTAATATTCATTATAAACCAAATTTATTCATTAAGTTATCCTTACAATCCCCGTAATGTTTATACAATCCCTGTAATGCGGAACTAAAACTCAAGTGAAATCTAACTTAAGGGACTAAATTAAAACCTAATAACAAGAAATAACTAATCGTGGATTAAACCCTAAAAATATGACTAATCGCCGATTACCCCCTTTTTATATATAAACATATGTTAGGTGTGCAACCAAAGTCTCACATTGGCTACAAGTAGGGAGGATCTTGGTTTTGATAAATATGTATGAGGTATTTTGGTTAGAATCTAAAAGCAAAGTCATGAGGGCTTAGTCCTAAAGTGGACAATATCATACCAATTTAGAGATATGTGTAGGTCCATACTTATAACAAGTGGGATATGTGGTATACATATTCTCTACCATATATTAACTTGGGTCTTAAGATACAGACTAAAATAACTTTCATATTTAAATAATGAAAGAAGATCAACTTTAATAGTAAATAATATTGGATATAAAAATATTTTTTTAGAATATAGTTGAATTTATACCTTTTTACATTCTATTATTATGTGTATAATAAAGTGTTTTAATATTTCTTAAAACGAAAATTAATTACTATTCATAATATGTTTTGCAACTTAGTAATATAAAAATAATGATTATTCACAAACACATTACCAAAAGTCTTCAACAAATAAGTATAATATAGATGGGTATTTTGTCTGGTAAATAAAAATTAAAACAATATTGGTGATTTTCTAATGAAGTTTTCTATCTAATTTTTTCACTTATTTTCACTATTTTAAAGCGATTTATTTATTTTAGTCATTTTCAACGTATTTTTTAGTTCTTGATATTATTTATATGAATTTAATATTTAATTGATATTAATTGAAAAGTTAGATAATTTGATGATATTAAATTAAAAGTTGAAAAAAAATTAAAAAAAAAATGAATAATTAGAAGTGATTTATATCAAGGATAATCCAACAATTTCTTCAAAAATAATTTTATTTTATTTTAAAAAATAGAAAAGTAGGACATAAATACAAAGGGGAATTTATTAGGAAAAATTAATGGTGGTCGCAATTTAAGTATGAAATTGTCAATTGATTCCAACTATTTAAAAATGAACCAAACAATCCCAGTGTACCGATTTTTCAAACTATTCGGTCTCAAATTTAAAAAACACGAAAATTTTATGACAAATTTTCCCTCTTGAGACCCGCAGGATTATATTTAATAGTTTTAAAACAAAATCATTTTATTAAAATAAAAATAATTATTGTTGTACACATTTTTTCACGATCTAATTATATATTCAGATTCGTCTGAATAAGATCTTCATTCACTATTTTTTTCATTAATTTCAAAATCGTACATTTATGTTACATTCAACACGATACTTTCAAAAGATTCACTTTTCACATTCGTGCTACATTTAACACCCTTTTATCTTCTCTTTTTTTTTTAATATTAAATACAATATCTACATTAAATGTTTTTTTATTTAAAGTAAATAAATATAATTAAATTTCTTAGCACCATTATTAATTGAAATAGAAAAAACTAATGAAAAAAAATATTTTTTGCCTGATGTCAATGTGTTTTTAAAAAAAAAAAAAAAATTAAAAAAATGAAGTAGGAATAGGGGGCAGCTCATACAAAGTTGTTGAACAAGTAGGAGTTGCCACAAGTAGTTCTAAAACATTCATACTAAATAAAAAAATGGTTTCAGTGTAAAGCCGGAGGTGCTACCTCCGGCTTTACAGTAATTGGGTCGGAGGTAGCACTGCGGCCCATTAAAGAAAAAAAAAACAAAAGTCGGAGGTAACACCTCTGGCTTTAACTGTCAAAAGCCAAAGGTGCTACAACTAATTATATGAGGATGAGAAGCAAGTCGGGAAGAAAACTAAACTCTGATTATACAAAATATATATATATATATGTTAACCCCAGTTTTCCTCCCGACTTGCTTATCATCCTCATGTAATTACGTCAAAATGGGCATTTTTCAGTAAAAAAAAAAAGGCATTATTAGGTGATCAACTCAAAATTATACCCTTGATTGTGGGCCAACTAACCGAACTATTTCTACTCTATGAAAAAACACAAGCAACATAAAGGAATGGGCTTTAACAAGGAAGACAATGGCCATGGCCTTTCCTTTATCAATAACTAGCCTAATCAAGAATAGATTGGCCTCATGGGCTCAAATTTGATTCGTAGTGTTTTTAAATTATCACTTTATCTTCCTCTATTTTAAAATACTACATTTTATTTTCTACAAATTATTTTTTTCTCTCGTTTAAATTAATGATTAAAAAATAAAATTAATTTAAATTAAATAATTATTTTGTCTATTTTATCTACAAATTAGATGAAAATTTTAATTTCATTAATTTTTAAGTATATTCTATTAATTTAAACGAATGTATTCAAGAGTAAAAATAGGTAAAGTGTATATTTTTTTAAAGAGAGAGTAAAGTAATAATTAGATAAAGTAGAGAAAGACAAAAGACAATTTACCTTTTATTTTATTTATTTTTAATTTTATCATCATTTTTAGGGTCCTACCAAGGAACATCAAAATAAAAACTCCATGGCCATCATTCAAAGAGTTGTCCTATTCCTATAACAAAGAGGACCAACCTATATTAATGCTAATGATTTGATTTTGCCTCTTTTTAAAACTTGTAAAAAAAAAATTATATGTAAAAGCGAGACGTGTATGTTAAACAGGAAGACGACTTTATCAATTAATAGGATAAATATATATATTGTTTATATTTATATATAATTACGAGGGAAAAATATATTTTTTATTTCTAAATTATGGTTGTGGGTGTCTTCGTGGTTCCTGAGATTTGTCAAACTGTACATTTGGCCCACATGTCCTTCTAATTGATATTTTCATCATTTCATAACTCAACTAAACCCAAAAATTTAATTTTTTCGCAATTACAATATTGTTATAAAAGAATTAAAACAATTTTCCATAATCATAAATACTATATAAAAAAATATTTACAAAATTGATATAATACTGCTATAATATTTTAACTGTATCCCAAAAATTCACTTAATTAGAGTTTGGTAACAATGTACTGATCTAATGGCCCTAATTCACTTTCAAAATACTTCTTGTAAGAGAAGTATTATTGGGATCAGGTAACACATGCAATGTGGAATTCAACACACGCCTCTCACGCGTAGGGTAGACTTCGACAAACCACTATGAACGGATATCAAGGGGGCCAACATCAATATGAGATTCAACACGCCCCTCACGCGCAAAGTGGACCTTGACAAATCACTTCGAACATATATCGGAGGGCTTAACATCAATGTGGGATTCAACGTGCCCCTTCACGCACATAGTGAATTTTGACAAACCACTGCGAACGGATATTGAAAGGCCCAGCATTGATATAGAATTCAACATGTCCAACATCAGATAAAATGCCCAAATTTGATACCATGTGAAAACCCAATGAACCTAACTCAATCTTAAATTCAACTTAATCGAATTTGAAAATAAGGGCAATTAATTTTACAAATTTTGATTTGCATTTGAATTATAATATCTTTCGATTTTTTATTTTATTTTATTTTTTTGAGTAAACAAAAAAAAAAAAATCAATTTCAATTTCATCAAACCAAACACTACCTTATTATTTGATTAATTAATTAGTCACATTCATTTTTTTTTTTAAGCATTAGTAGCCTCATACCTATAATTTAATTGGCTAGGCCACCAAAAATAGCCTGATAGGACTATGTGGAGCAAGACATGAGTAAAAACAGACATTTGCATGCCACGTGGCAAAAGGAGAGTGGATGAGTTCTTAAATAATTGTACCATTCAAAAAAAAAAGAAAAATAGCTTTAGCTTTTCAATCATGCGCATAGGAAAAACCTGAACCATCTTCCTCAAGAAAAGGACTACCAATGTTTTCCCCCTCTCTCACACACACATATCTAGTGTGTGTGAGAGAAAGAGTATAAATTCTACTGCCATATTGACTGTTTTGGTGACACATTTACTGGCTAAGATGGTTCAACATTAACTAATATCCTCTCAAAAATTGATGGTGTAACTACTCTTTTGAAGTAATTGATGTTATTTGATGGGATTGCTTGATATGTACCTAACTAATTATATATAAATGGGACACACATAAAAAAGACCTCGGATCAAAAGACATCAATTTTACACTGGTAAATCAAACTAAATCTACCATTTTACAGAATTTAGGGTTAACTTGTAACAGTATCTTTAGACACGGGTGTAAACTATTATTCTAAAACAGAATATATCTAACCCTAAATTTTACCTCTTCACCGCTACCATTTGAGAAATCTGAAAAGATAAGAATAAGAAAGTGTTCAAAGGAATGTGTAATTCTACAAAAAGATATCGAATTGAATGTTTTTCGAATGAACCAAATTTCCTAAATGGTCATTCTATACCTCTTAATAATTGGTTTTCTCTTGACACAGGTTTTTTAAAACTTAATACGGATGGTAGTGCAAAGGGCAATCCGGGAAAGGGAGGTATAGGAAGTCTACTTCGTGACAACCTTGGTTGCTGGAAAGTGGGCTTCTATGGAGCGGTTGATAGATGCACGACATTGAAAGCAGAGCTAAGTAGCATTGTAACTGGCATAAAGATTGTGGCTAGCAAAGACTACCCTCGTGTGGTAGTGAAAACGGACTCAACCGATCCAGTCATTCTAACCCAAGGCGCCTGCCCGAGAATCATCGGTTCAAAGAATGGATTGACGAATTCAAATGTCTCCTCTTTAGCAACAATTACATCATTCAATTTTCTCCGAGGGAGACAAATAGGAGTGCGGATTTGCTTGCAAAGAAGATTGCAGAAGGTGATTGCAATCTAAAAATCCTTGAGACGGCCACGGTTGACTTAGAGGATTTAATCTTTTCAGAAATGGACAAAGGGTCTTGTGCCCGTAATGCTTTTCTTTTACCGTTCTATTACTGTTGTCTTTGTTTGGACTTGCTGTCTTTTATTTCTTCCTTACCAAGAAAAATAAAAGATGTTATATTTTACATTTGAGATATTTTTCACTATTAAAGATATTTTCAACTATTGATTTAATTTTTATTCAAAAACTAAATAATTAACTCCCAATAAAATGGCAAATTAATGTATATAAACAAGCTAACATATTCAACATTAATATATTAAATTAAACTTGGGTCTATGGTGGAGACTCAGGTCCTCCTTAATTTTTGATTTTTTATTTTTAGTTTTACTCTTAATTTTTATAAAATTTCAATTAAAATCCTTAAAATTTTACATAGCCTCCTAATTTATATGACCTAAAAAAAAATATCTCTAACTTTGGTGATATCTTCTGTGATAGGGTTTATAACAATATCAGATAAATATCTTGTTTTCTTATGGTAGGGTTTAAACAAAAATTATAGTTTGATATTTTGCATCACACTTTTCACACAAGAAACATTAATTATACTTGACAATCTAAAATGACATGATATTAACATATATTATACATGAATGTCCATAATTACCCCCCCAACCCCCTACGTGACAATCTAACAAGAAATAGATTGAACGGTAGTTTAACTTTATTTTGAATAAATTTATGCTGATTGACAAAAGGAGATACTATATTTACTTATTAATTAGTGTTCGACTCTTCTGGAAAATATTTCAGGAATTAAATTTTGAATTTAATACTGAATGCATCAGGCTTATATGAAGAAGAGCGCCCTTAAGATCGTTCAGGAGGTGACGATGAGAATCTAAAAATACATGATAGCAACATATTATATATATAAATGTCCATAATTACACCGCCAATATGTGATTCAAGAAAAATAGGTGATGGTTGATTAGTGTTTCTATATTACTATTTTTACTTCCAACAAAGTGAGATGGACATTTTGTTTCCGTTATGTAGTATTCCGAAAATAGAAACATGTTTGAAAACAACTATTATCCTGAAATTATTTCTTTTAATTCATGAGAACAGAAACAAAGAAATACATTTGATTACAATATTTGTTCTTTTTTTCCTTTATATAAGTGTATGATAATAAATATAGATATTTTTTAGCCGGAGTGGTGGTACTAGCCGGCTGGTGATGGTGGCGAACGAGATGGCGGTGACCAACAAGATATGGTGGGAATAGTTTTGTGGGAATGAATAAGAATCAATATTTTTTTTGTTTATCAAGCCCAGAGCATCAATTTCAACGGTTTTGGCAAGCGCGGAGAATAAAGAAAAGAATTTGTTATTTTACAAATTTGCTCCTTAATGATTGACCATAATTCACAGATTAAACTTTTAAATATTGAGATTGGCCGGCCTAAATTCATTACATGCGCATAGCACAAGGCCATTGATTTGTCATTCACTAATAATGATAGGTCTTTTAGCTAACAGTTTTCCTCAAGATGGTTAGTTTAGGTTAAATATAATATTTCTTTATATTTTTCTTAGATTAGTATTTTTGTCCATTTACAAATAACAAATGACTCAAATTTTATTGAAGAAAAAATCAAATGAGTAAATGAATATATAGCATATCATTCATTCAAGGGTATAATTGACACTACAAAAATGTGAAAATTACTTTTAGATCAAAATTAAAATATTTACTTTTTAATTATGTGTACACAAAATATTTCTTAAGATCGAGCACACCCAAACGCTTATTGCATTTCAAATTGGTTCGACAACCAACACTTTTAATTGATTCTCGTATACTTTGGGGTAAAAGCTACAGCTGTTTGCGAAACTAAACGTGTTTATTTTTCCGTTTAAGTAGCTACGACCTAAAGATTGAAATTCAAAATCAACACTGAGAAATCTAAAAAATTACGTGCATTCATTTTTTATTTTAATTTCAAAATTTGAATTACATACTACACAATAATAATTTAGAAGAATTTGACACCACCAAATCTCAAATAAAAATTAACCAAATGATGAAAAAGTGAACGAGAGGTGTTGATATTCTTAACTTTCACAAACACATAGGATATGTTTAGAGAGGGGTAAAAAGAGGAGATTATAAGATTTTATATTTGGTTAGGAAAGAAAAATGAGAAGAAAAACAATAATTTAAGTATCTAATTTACTATTTTGTCCTTACATATTTTAAAAAATTAAAAATTCTGCAAGTGTATATAACTATTATTTTAGTATCTCTTTTATGAATCTTCCCTATTTTTCTTTCCTTTCGTTTCCTTCAATATTTGTGGCGAGAAAAAATTACTTAGAAAATTGTATATTTTTCTTCCTGTTTTCTTTTTCTTTTTATTTTTCTTTCATACCAAACGAGTTTTTATTCCATTTTCCATCTTCGAATTTTCATGCACTCATTTTTCCACCCAAACAAACGCACCTGATATTTTCCGTCCGTATTTTCAAGCCTTAATGAACCAAACGCCTATCAAATCACAAGTATCTAATCCCTCTCTAAATCTATTTTTCTATCCCCCCATATGGCCATAAGTACTAGAGAGAGAGAGAGAGAGAGTGGTCCACACCTATTCTTTGTTCTCTTATCTAACCTTTTTGTCACTTTCTTCCATCTTCCTTCACCTGTTTCTTCCCAAACCCCCCACATTTCCCCTTTTTTTTTTTATTTTCCCTCATTTTCATTCTCTCAATCTGCAAGAAATGGAGACAAACAGAGCAGAAGGAAAGAGAAGCATGACGGACATGGTGATGGAGGAAGGGGAAGAGGAAGAAGAAGAAGAATATGAAGACAATAACAAGAAGAAAAGAGCTATTGGGAGGAAAGGAACCAACCACCACCCTTCTTGTCAAGTGCAGGGATGTGCCGCCGATATGGGCAGCGCAAAACCGTACCACCGGCGGCATAAGGTCTGTGAGCTCCACGCCAAGTCTCCGGCGGTGGTTCTCGACGGATTCCAGCAAAGGTTTTGTCAACAATGCAGCAGGTTTAAAAACTCTAAATTCTTCTTCTCTCCCTTATAGACAGGTAAAGTGTTTTTGAACTAAAAAAAGTAAAACAGAAACATTTGGGAACATAAATATTTTTTTGTTATCTTTATTGGTTTCTCTTTTTCAAGTTTGGGAACAGAGATAAAAAATAGAAAAACTAACCAAACGCCGCCTTAGATTAAGGTTATGGTTTTATGGCTCCGATGGTGGTTCTCGCCAGATTCCGGCGAATGGTATTGTCAGCAATGCAGGTCATGCAGCAGGTTGAAAAAACTCTAAATTGTCAATAATACCTAAAAAAAATGATCTTTTTTCTCTTATAGAGAGACTGTATAGGTGAACTAGTGTTAATGTTTCCATTTTAATTTTTATTGTATCTGTTCCCAGATAACTTTAAAAAAAAAAAAAAAAAATCTATTTCTGCTCTCATAGATTCTATTTCAAGTTTTCTGAAACACTAACCAAACGCTACCTAAGATTATGGCTAGGGTTGTAATAGGAAAAGAGGATGAAGAAACAGTGACTTATTTTTTCATTGATCCACCTTTCTTTTGAGCCTTCTTCAGGTTCCATGAGATATCTGAGTTTGACGAAGCTAAAAGGAGTTGCCGGAGGCGACTGGCCGGACACAATGAACGTCGCCGGAAAAGCTCCAATGAATCTCATGGAGAAGGTTCAAGCTGAAAAGGGGTGAAAATCTACTCCAAACAGAGAATTTCAGATTATTCCAAAGGCAAAAAAAATGCCTAAATTTGATGCTTTCTCACTACGATGCTCTCTCTCTTCTGTCAAGTCCTGTACTTCAACAAGCTATGTTTTGTGCTATTTAACTATATCTATTTAAGTTTTTATTTTTCAGAATGAAAAAAAAAAGTCTAAATAAACTAAAACCACTATGAGTGCTCTGTTTCAGTGTTCTGTTCTTAAGGAAGCTTTAATCTATGGTGCAATTTCCTTATTTTACTTTTGGTTTTACGCGATAAGGTGTGTCCGAGTCAGCTTACACGCACCTCGACTAATCACCTCCTAGGGCGATCTTAAGAGCGCGCTCCTGCACATCGGCCTTGGTGCATTCATGACTAAATTCAAGATTTAATTCCTGGAGTGCACTCCCTAGGAATGTGGAATAGAATGTGTTCAATGAAATAAGAAAAAGAAAAAAAAAAAAAAAAAACCTGCAAGTCACACTCCAGGGAAAACAAATATAGGAAAGAAAATATATAAATGCAGACATCAAAATATTCAACATTTTTTCCCAAAGAATAATGCTTATAAATGAACTAATGAATGCTTTTCTTTTATTTCTTTTTCTTTTTTTTTTTTCAATTTTGCTTAGCCGGTATCTATAATTTTGCTACCGAACCTATATTTATAATTTTGCTACCAAACATTCCTAGCGTAGTGCTTAACTCCAGTAGACGTTAAAAACACGATGCCATCCCATTAATAATAAGAAACAAAATTATACGTAATTTTATTTAGGCTATTTTTTTTAATACTTCAGCTCATTAATTTTAATTCTAATTGTAGATCTTAATTCTAATTGTAGATCTTTTATATATATATATATTAAAAGAAAAAAAAAATCTAACAAACTAGTTAAACTGAACGTGAACTAAATTGAATTTAACTATTGAATCACACATCGCTCGCATTACCTGATCCTGAGCTATATATAAAGCCGCGGACAATCCTCCTCTCACAAAGCGTCTTTTGAGAGTGAGTTAGGCCCATTGGGTTTCTACATGAACCAACAAAATTTGGTTGGTTCGGCCTGAAAAATCTAATGAACAAAATCTTGTCTTTTTTGGACAATTGAAAAAGTTGACAACGATATGCCAAAAAAGAAGGCAGTCATGCTAGAAAAATTCCTATTCGGGGAATAACAGTCTAAATCACTGATGCTACAATCTTTCAAGACAATAAAGAGATAGAGAAAACTCGAGAAAAGCAAATTAGGTACTTCAAATTTGTTTCCTTTTGTCAGCAGCAATGATATTATCAGTAGCAATTAAACTGATCATATTTATTAGTAATCAAAAAAGAATTGTCGAAGACAAAAGCAGTGGCGAGAAATTACTCGAATTTTAGTCACGCTTGATCCCCAGAACTTTAATGGCTAGCTCCCACGTGACGATTGCAGCGGCATTAGCAGGAAATGCTCTCAATATTGTAGGGCCTAAACCCGTATAGCATCCTCTATAACCAGATCTCCTGTAAATCTAACATAAATAAATATATAAGAAAGGAAGAAGAAGAAAAGGAAAAGCACGAGTTTAGTCTAGATGGGTATTTTTGTAATTTTCTAACACTTTCAAGGTAGAGAAATTTCATTAAGAAAATTGAAAAATAAAAAGATCAAGAAGACATACCGAGGTCAAAATTTGAAATGGGTTTCTGGTAGACCCCTGATCTGGGCTAGTTTGAATGATGGTTTTTGCCACATCCAGAGGTAGAACAGCAGACCAAAACTTGAACAGTAAAAGGCCGAGAGAGGGTTAACTATGATCAGTGGCGGATTTATCTTAGGCCTAAGGGGGACTCAAGCCCCCCTAAACTTCTGAAAATTTTCATTTTTACCCTTAAAGTTTAATAAAAAAATCATTTAAAATCTTTAAAATGTCATATAACACCCCCCCCCCCCCCCCCCCCCCCCGAATTATATAAATATCTAAAAAAAGAATTTAGTCCCCTCCCCCCTCAATCTATTTTCTCGATCCGCCGCTGACCATGATATGTATACGTTTACATGTAAATCAAAAATTTGTTTTGTTCTGAGATTTTTAGAGCAAATTTCTGGGATTATAAGAAAAAAAAAAAATCCAGTTCCAAGTTTTTGTGGAACGAAAACGAAATCAAGAAAAAAAAAAAAAAAAAAATGTCACCTTATTGTTTCTATTTCTCTCCAAGAAATCTTGGAACATAAACATACAAATTGAAAAAAAAAAAAAAAAAAGCCTCTTCTAGGTTTCAAAATTTGAGAACAAATTTCTGAGAACAGAACAGAAACATATGTTTGTTTGTTTTTTTTGTTAATGTTCCAAGTTTTCTGAAAGGAACAGAAACAAACACAAACACGAACATGAAACACCACCTTAGTGTTCTGTTTCCAAGATATTTTACTATTTTAGAACAGAAACAAATTTTGGTCATGTTCCATTCAAGTTCACAGATTTTTTCAACAAATTTCTGGGAGCATGAATATATTTTTTCGTTTTTATTTCTATTTTCGTTTAAACCAAGTTTACTGAACGAAATAAAACTCAGAAACAAACACGAATCAAATGCTACCAAGAAAGAGACAGAAGAATCAAGAAGCTTACAGCGATACCACTGAGACCACCACTCACAATCCCAATTCCCACATCATTCAACTGAGATGGAATCAAAGAATCATCTTTCAGGTGTCCATGCATGTAATAGCGTACATGTTCATAAGTGATAAAAAAGACCGAATTTCCAATGGATTCTCTTAACAATGTCACGGTACCTCCTCGGAAAATCCCAGTAACCTGAGAAACAAAACAACTTTATAAGCTAGAAACATCATGTGTCTTAGGCATAATTTGGTAACATTTTTTAAATACTTTTTATAATAATAATAATAGTTAATATGTCAAAGAAGTAGCAAAAATTGTAAGTACCACAATTTAGAAAGAATATCTTGGTTTTCTCTTCATCCAAACGAAATTCAGAGATGGTAGAGAGAATTTGGGTAGAGAGATCCTAATTGGTCTCTCTCTCAGAATATAAATTCAAAGAAAAAAAGAAACTACGTTTTACTTTTCCAAAAAAAAAAAAAAAAACTTTAAATCATTTTTTTAAGTATTATTTTTAGTGCAAAACAAATGCCACTTTTAAACTTTGGTAAATTTTTATAGAAAAAAGTACTTTAAAAAAGTTACCAAACAATGCCTTAGTTTTACAAATATAAAACCAAGTGGGAAAAAAAAAAAGCTACTTTTTACTTTTCAAATAAAAACCTTTAAATCATTTTATTTTTTTAGTGCAAAACAAATGCTACTTCTATACTATTTTCTAAAAAGAAAAAATGTACTTTAAGAAGTGTTACTAAACAATGCTTAGTTTTACAATGAGCACAGATTTTCTCACCCCATCAGCTTTTACTGTTTTAAGGGCGCAATCAAGAGGACCGCTGTATCTACTGGGCTTTGGAACCAAAGAGTCTGTGCCTTGAACTTGCATTCTACACTGGAGAAGCTCAATGTCACTACCACAATATTGAAAACCCAATGGTTCATTAAGTCTTGGCTCGCTTACCTTCACGAGCTCCGATGGACACAGCACAAAACTAATAACAGCTCCCCCAAAAGCTGCCGATGGGATTATTATTTGAGGCTGCGGCTTATTACTTTGAATTCCACCCTTTAGAATGAATAAACAAACAAATAAAGAGGAAATTATAATATTGTCCCTGAAATAACTCAAATAAGTTTGTAGTCCTTTGATTAACATCAATTAGATTGAATTTATTTCGTTAGTATCAACTGAATGTTGAATTGATTTTCAAGTCATCGTTAAATTCAACAAAAATATTGATAAGGACTAATAATAAATTGCTCTAAAAAAAGGACAAAAAAATAAAAGAACTTATGATAGAAGACTATATAATAAAAAAGAAAACCACCCCCCCATCCCAAAAATCGTGATTTAAACAGGTTGATATGAAGAAAAGAAAAAAATCAGATTTCAAGATTCAACTGAAATTAACCTGAAGTGATTGTTTTGTTTGGGAATAAATTCCAAAAAGAAGTGAGCTTTCAAATGCCACCCCCAAGAAAGAAGATGTTGCGCCTCTGTAAAGCCCTTTCATCTGTCAGGCAACACTTCCAATCAATAATCTTTAAGTGGTTTGTCATAAAATGGTCTGTGTAGGGGTCTTGTTTGGAAGGAATATAACAAATTATGGTTTTGGACTAACGATCGCAAAATAATAATATTCATAAGACAGAAAGTATTCCTTACAACTTTCTCTTGCTAGAATTTTCTCTCTACAATTTTCTCTGTCAATTTTTCTCAATTAGTATTTTCTCCTTATTATTTTATATATATATATATATATATTAGATTTTGTGGTAGTGATGGTTATGATATCTATTAGTTTAATAAATTTGAGTGATGTGTGCTACGAAATATGTTAGGCATCACTTACAATTCTGAACAATTTTAAGTGACGCTTATTATTTTAAGTCGTCGCTTGATTTTGTAATCAAATGCGCTTAATTAACTTAATAAGTACTTGTCACATTTAGTTTTAAATACTTAATTTTGTTATTAAATGGGCCCTAAGTGTAGCATTGAAAAATAGGAAAGAATTCTAGTACATTTTATTGGTTGACCAATATATGTGTGAACATTGAACAATGATGTTGAAACTTTGAACTCTAAAACAATTTTCAACTTCTTAGGTAATCTAGCACTAGTTTAAGAAGCTAAGTATGATTTTTAGTAGCAAATCAAACCTTGTGTTAACATTATTCTCAAAAATGATGTTACTAAAGAGGTTTTACCATTAACCTCCATTGTCATTTTGTTGAAAACCGCAAGTCTCCCCTATCCTTCGGAAAATAACGGTCGACCCCTTATCATTTTGGTCAACCACCATTTAGTTACCCTCTAGGTCAAAAATTATTGAAATTTTAATTGTAATAACAATTTTACCCTTAACAATTTAAAAATAATTAAAAATTAAAGTAAATAATATCCGTTCTTTTTTACACACTAACACCCCTATTTTATAAAATATTTTTTACTCCCACCTCCTTTGTCTTCTTCTTTTCCTCTTTCTCTCTCTCTATCTTCCCCCTGTAGATCCGCCAGTGGATTTGTCGGTTATGCACAGATCTAGCAGTACCGAACCTGTGCTTCGAGCATAAATCTGGCGTCGTGTGCCGGATCTAGAGGAGGAGAGAGAGAGAGAGAAGAAGAAAATGAAGAAGAAAAAGAAAGGGGTGGGTAGCGGTAGGGGTTACAGGGGTGTCCATGGGGGGGTGCAGAGGTGGAAGCAAATTTTTTTAAAATAGGGATGTTAGTGAATTTTTTGAAAAATAAAAGGATAAAAATATTTTGTTTAATAAATAAAAGGACATTTGTGTCTATTTACACACAAAAAACAGGTCAAAGGGGTTGATTGGTATTTACCAAATGATAGGGGAAGTTTATGGTTTTAACAGGGGAGGTAAGTGGTAAAAACACTATTATTGAATATCACAAGAGGAAGAAAAGACACAATCTAGATGACATTACCACGATTCTGAAATTTTCATAAAAAAATTAAAGAGATACCAGCACATCATAAGTCATGTCATAAATCATGTAACTCGGGTTCCATACTTTGGCCTAACAAATCCTTGAAGTAGAAAACAACGGTTATTTGTTCCTTAATGGAACTAATTGTAGATGTATACTTCCTTGTTAATAATATGAAAAGATAAGACCCTGTTTGTTTCGCTTTAAGAATACTATTTTATGTTTTCAAAAACATAGAATACAACTATTTCTCTTTTAACAACAAAACTCAAAACACTTTTACAAAAGTATTTGTCACAATACTCAATCTATCATATCTCCTACTTTTAATGCTATACTTTTATTATTTTACAAAATTAATTTTAACTTATTTTATGTACTTTATTTTTATTTCTCTACAAATTTTCTCTACTACATATTCACCCCCAAAAACATCATTATTATATTTTGTTTTTAATCATATTTCAATAACATCACTTTTACTTTTAACACAACTAATATGTATTCTCTTGTTCATAACTTTTTCAACACTAAACAAAACCATTCTCAGAATTTTCGAAATTGTTTTAAAAAATTTCGGAAACAAATTTTAGAAACTGAACCAAACAGGGCCTAAACATTTAATTTAAAATAAACAAAAGGAAAAAAAATAAGATTCCACCCTTCAGCCTAATAAATACTGAAAGAGAAAAAAATGGCTTAAAGTTGGATCTCACAAGAAGTTCAAGAGGCATACTCCTTCAGTCTTCAATATTCTAGCAGTACAATGTAAACCACTCTTATACTTCAGTCCATTAGCTTCGGTATTGTGTTTCTGGAGTTTCACCTAATAGAACGATACAACGTTTAAACCCATGAAATCTACATACACCAAATGACATTACTTAAAAATGGTTCAGAAAGTGAAACATATTCAGCTATTCCTATTCATACATTAATTTCATACCATTGTATATTGGGAACTTAGATGCAGGTGCAAGGTGAAGTGCACGCCTCATTGAAATTGGGCGCATATACAGAACAAGCAAAAATGTAGATTTCATTGAATATCCATGACAATGACACATTACAATCTAAATTGCATTGTTTAGCATAACTCATAATAATAAGTTGTTGTACAGAAACATATAAGAAACTATATCTAATTAACCATATACGCAAAATATGAGCAAGTGATTACAATCCTCAACTCTATTAAAAAGACAGCAAATTAACCATCTCTAAAATAATGAAAATTAATAATAATAATAACAAATAAAAAAACATTCTTCATAATTAGAGTAATTTTTTGGTAATGTTTTTTTTAAATACTTTTTCACTTTTTAGCAAAAAATTACTTAATTTTAAAAGTAGCGTCTGATTTGCACTAAAAAAATACTTTTTGAAAAAAAAATAAAAAAAACTAAAAACATGATTTTAAGGTAAAAAAAATCGAAAAGCAAAATATACTTACTTTTTGTTTCTTTGATTTTTATATTGATAAGATAAGATTTTGATGAACTAGTAGGGCCTCTTCATCCACTTTTTTTTTCATTCATCTATTTTTTATTTTTTATTTTGATCAAAAGATTATTTATAGGTGATGTTACCAAGAAATTGTAATACAGTGAATTTATAATTTATCTCTACGGTCCTTCGCTCTTGGCTCCAAGGGTGCCTGCACAAATTCTTAACACTGGGGGGTGGATCCCGGGGAAGAACTTTCAGCGTGAAAATAAGTATTTTTGGAGAGAAAAATGTAAAACTAATTATGAATCTGAAATTGTTTGTACCTCGCCTCACGCTAACCTGAGTTTATATAATCGTTCATACGGCGGGAATGTGGAGAGAGAGAGGAACAGAGACTGCAATCATGATTCTGTTATCAGCGTAATCATGGTTCTGCTATTTCCACGTCCTTCTACCACGCGAATATTTTTCACAATATTAGCGTGACTATTTTCCTAACGAACTTCCCGCCCGACTCTCCCCTTCGACCTGACCCATGGGCAAATCCTGCTTTTGGGTATTTTGTGAGTTTCCTCTAGGCGTTATGTTCTTTCTCTAGTAGGCTTAGGCCCACTAGCAGTGGAGGGTCTGGGCCTTCATGGCTTATGGGTACCCCAGGCCCATTCCAGGACCTTTGGGCTTTCCCATGGCATGGCCCATGACTAAATCCGCCACCGTCAATACTCAATAGGGATAATACAAAGATATTATCTCTACACTATCGAACACACTTTTAATTTCCTTACTTTTACTTTTAAGTAAAAGTATTTTGTTATCAAATTAACTTCTTCTTTTTTAAATACTTACCAAACAGTACCTTTCTTATTTGTAGGTATCACCCTTGGAATCGATCTTGATCTAGAAAGGGTAGCTAGGTTCTCCAACGCCGACAGTTTTAGGTACATCTTTCTACAACAATCTCTCTCGTCTTAACCATTATACACAAACTCACCATCTTCATCAAAATCCTCCAACTCTTCTTATTAACCACTCATTGCTTTCATCAATGCCATCTAAGGAGAGAGGATCGATGGTATCACATGCTTGATATCAGTGAATCAAGGTAACACAGCTTCGTCAAAGAAAGCTCACATTCGAAATTCAAAATGCATGGGTTCAGCTATGGGTTAGTCCATCCAATCTTTAGAGCGAATAGGTATAGGTTAATGTGTACTCCATAGTCTACACCAATCTAAACCTCATATCATCTAAATTGAAAGGAACACCACATGGTAAGTAAGAAGGATGTTCATGATTAGCCGAAGCAATTTTAAGAGGAGTAGAAGTTGGTTATGAATGCTTCCCTCAACGTTCCAATGCCATCATTGAAAAATAAATAAATAAATAAATAAAATAGACCCTTAATGATCGAGGAGAGAAAGGAAACAAAAAAACACAGAGCTTTCTACGTTGCTCCTCGCAAAGAGTGAATCAATGAGAATGAAAGAGGCCAGACTCGAATTGAACCCCCTTTCTTTTTCTAGCGGACTAATCATTCAAAGGATCCTATCCTTCATATTAGTTATTTTTGTTGCACTTGAAAAATTTTCTTCAATCTGATCCAGATCCAACAGCAATACTAAACTACTGGCATGAATGCTAGGGTACACATGAATCAATTAAATGAGTATTACCATTAATCTAAAATGTCAAAAAAACAAAAAACTATTATACACCAACGTAATTTGTATCCTCTCCCACAACACAAATCTATAGCAGGATTCCATCTATTCTTACTTTCAAAGACAACATATTCAATGAAATCCAGTTCCTCAATTCAATGACAACAATGGAACAATTCAAAAAAAGTTACTCTAATCCAAGTCAAATGCAGTCAAATCACGCATATATGCAGATGAATATACACACACAAAAGATATACGGGGCAGATAATGGCAGACCTTGACGGTGTCGAAAGGATGACCAATGATCACGGTGGCAACGCCGGCGAGCAAGCCGGCGACGTAATCCTTGTAGCCCGAACTGTCCCCCATCTCTTCTCTCAACTCGCTTTCTTTCTCTAAAACCCCGCCTAATCCTCGGCTACCGCCATGGTATCTGTCGCTTTCCACACGCTCTCCCCTCTCTCTCTAACCCCGAATTTTGGGAAGATTTTGGATTTCGATCTGTCCTTCAAACAGAGATGAGATTTCAATTTCAGTCCAGTTTTGGGTTCATAGTGCGCTGTGCACTTTGAAGGGTGCTTAGTTAATTAGTTTAGCTTCTAAATTTTATAGATTAGTGACATTGTTTTAGGTGGCATTTGTTTTGTTCTCAATTTTTTTGTTTGGGTTTAAAAAAAATAAACTAAAAAATAAAAATATAAAAATAATTATATGTGTATATATATATATATATATTTTTAAATGATCCAAAAAAGTTGGAGACAAAAGAATTTTTTTTTTTCATTTTTTTTTTATGTTTTGGTATTTGATTTTTCATATCCTAAGAAAAAACACCATATTGTTGGAAAAAGTCAAAAGCCAATAAAGTGAAATATTGAAAAATAACGAAAAATGAAATTTATGTGATTGGAGACCTAATCTTGGACAAAAGGGAATAAAATAAATAATTATGACTGTTACATTTGAGTTAAGTTTGGACATCGTATTCAAAAATATACACGAGGGTTGTGACACAAAAATCTCATAAGCCAATTTATTAGGCTAATTTGATAGAGGTAGATAACCTTTACGATAAAATTAATGAGATGTATCTTTCAATTTAACATAACCACATGTATGATATATGTCTAGAAGAATAAAAAAAAATCAAAAATAATTATGTGATATTATAATAATAATAATAAATTAAAAAAAAGAGTATTTTATTTTATTATTGAGTGTCGGTTATTAATTAACTTGGGCTAATAGAAAATGAAAAATAAATAAATAAATTTATAATAAAAATAAAAACTTTAATTCATAATTATAAGGCTTATATGAAGTCAAATATGACTCAAAAATATTTTGTTAATCGAAAAAGTACACAAGTAATTTCAAGTCATAAATGTGAGATTTGAATGTGACGTTAAATTGACGAAAACTTATTTTTGAAAGAATTGTGAAATCTATAAAAATTAGAGAAAAAAAAATATTTTAATACTTCTATTGATAATTCAAGAACTTATGGAGAATATGTATTCCATAAGAGGTTGAACAAAACATATTAAACATATTTTAGAAATGAATGAGGCCAATCTATAAATACTTAAAAATATGAGAGTGTCTTGATAAATGTGCGATTTTTTAAAGAATGAAATTAAAATTGAGATTGGGTATATCCACAACTATTAAATCACACAATATATCATTCTTGTACATATATATTTTATGTAAAATTAAGAGAGTTAAATTCTTTTAAATAAACAAATAATACTACATCCAGTAGTATTTAAGACTAAGTGTCTTAGAAGTAAATTCAGCTTAGATGAAGAAAAATATATAAAAGTAACCCTAAAGAATTCGGGGTTTTATGGCAATAAACAAAGTTTGTTAACTTATTTAATATTTGTGAATTAATACAAGTATAATATAACGACATGTATAATTTGACACTATGATGTTGTCAAATAAATTCATGTATAATTTGACAATGTGATCTCAAATAAATTCAAGATCAATAAATTTGACTAGTGTATTTTGCAAAAATTACATAGTCTAGTTATATCATTGTTCTCTTATAGTTGATATGTCATTACATGGGGAAAAGATATGGCGTTATTAAGATTCATTAAACAAACATGAATTTGGAGGTCCGAAGGTCAAACTTGAGAGAGAGTTAAGTGATCATCAAGGAGAATACGGCTAAATCTATAACAAAATAGTTATCATAATGGCAACCCAATCTACTTGACTGGAGATCCCAAGATATAGGTTCAAATGGACAATTGAATTATGAAGGTGACGGCATGTATCACTGTATAGAGTTAATATCTATTACCCATTCTTAAGATGAAACAGTAATGATTGAAATATGTGGTAATGATTCATAAAACTTAATCTTATCAAGAAAAGTATTGGAGAATACATTTTTAGGGAGATCATCTATATGAATGTGAACTGGGTTAGTTCCATGAGAATGATAAGGCTAAATTCTCTAGAGCACTCACGAAAAAACCAGGGTGATTAGGGCCAAAATGAATACAATCATAGAATGAACAGTGTCTAGAGACAATTGTATGGTTTCTATTGTTTTGGTTTACAATGAAGGCCGAACCATTCAGATATAATATTCACTAGTTAGTTGAGTAAATTCAATAGATTCTTACTAAGTAAAGTTCAAGGTCAAAAGCTACCTATTCTGATGCAGTTGTTTTCTTATTGAGCTTTCTCTTTTGTAAATTACATTATATATGCACGTTTATCTAATCAATTTTATTCTTGTGGGAGACTGTTAGAGAAAAATATTTTTTAGATCATATTTTCATATATCAATAAGTTACTCTTAGTGAAAATACTAACGTAAGAAACGGCAGGCAATAGCCTTTTTAGAGAGAGAAGCTCTTCATACAATGGAGGCCCTCTTGTGTGAAAATAAAGCGGTGCTAAATGATCCCTCCAAAGAGGAGGAAAACTGCCTTATACGAAGCACCAAAAAAAAAGTGTAACATGATCCATCTCTTTCCTTGCATGTGACCATGGAAACAAAAACCGAGCACATCTCATGTGATGAAATCTTTTAGGAACAAAAAGACACCGATAAGATAATAGTTGAGCTCCCAAAAGAAGTTGAATCATTGGTTCAAACCAATGGAAGGAGAATCAATGAAAATGATCATTTGGACGCTAAAAAGGTAAGGATCCATAAATCCTTTAAGGATGAACTTAAATGGGAAACCAGCGAGCAAATCAATAGGGTCGAAGAAGTTTTCTTTGACTATGATGAGAATCCAGTAATAGAATTGTTGCATGCAATTGAGGATCCCTCTATTTTATAGACTCAAGGTACGTTTCCTAAATTTAAGGTTCCTAAGCAAATGCTAGAAATGATTAGAGAGAAATGGCATGATTCTTTGATCATCTGATTGCTTGGAAAACAAATAGGTTATAAACTATTATTATCTAGGGTTAAAGCCCTTTGAAAACCCCAAGGTGAGTTCAAATTAGTTGATCTAAACTATGGGTTTCTTCTTGTTAAATTCTATCGCATTATTTCTAATGTTCAGAAAGTTTTAATCGAGTGTCCTTGGATTATTATGGATCATTACTTAACTATAAGGAAATGGGAACCTAGGTTTAATCCAAAAGAAGCAAAAGATTCGAGAACTTCTGTCTAGGTTAAACTTCTAAATCTTCCGATTGAGTACTTTGAACCACATACATTGTTTTCAATTGGCAAAGTCCTAGGCAAACCTATTAAAATGGATGGTCATATAGTTGCATCTTTAAGGGGTAAGTTTGCTATGATTTGTGTTGAAATTGATCTTAACAAACCCTTAGTTCCTAAATTGAATTAGATAGAAGTTGGTATAAACTGGAATATGAAAGCATTCATTCTGTTTGTTATTCATGCGCTAGAGTCAATCACAGAATGGACTATTACCCTTTTTGGTTCTGGTATAGGAGTAACTCCCTCACCGAAAAACAAAGGTCCGGCGAGTAGTTTGATGCCTAATAATCGTAGTCCTAATGGTAGGATGAATAGTGGTGGCACTAATTCTTTCCCACCAAAAAACTTCACCTTTAAAACTGATAGTACATCCCTGATAGTGGAAACTAATGCCACGTCAGACAATCAAGATGAGAAGAATTTTGGTTCTTGGCTGCTTATGAAATGCGTGAGAAAATTCAATATGAATAGTAATAGGCCCAATGGTATAGGAGTAACTCCCTCATCGAAAAACAAAGGTCCAGCAAGTAGTCTGATGCCTAACAATCGTAGTCCTAATGGTAGGATGAATAGTAGTGGAACTAATTCTTTCCCACCAAAAAACTTCACCTTTAAAATTGATAGTACATCCCCGATAGTAGAAACTAATGCCACATCAAAAAATCAAGATAAGAAGAATTTTGGTTCTTGACTGCTTGTGAAACGTGTGAGAAAATTCAATATGAATAGTAATAGGCCCAATGGGCTTGGAAAGCCCACTAATAAATTTATACGCCAATATGTTGATGTTGAGATAGGAAATAATAGGGGGCAAAAAGAACATTAGGAATGAAACCAAGAGCACTGGTTATGAGCTAGAATAGATTAAAGCTAATGGGAAAACCAACCAAGCCCAAAATCGAAATTTTAAAGGAAATGGCCTAATGGTGCTCGGGAAAGAAAATGAAATTAATAACCTTAAGAAAGAAAAAAGAAAAAAAAAACAATATGGTAGGAAGGCCCCACTAAATCTCAGGGAATCCTTGAGATTTTGCCCCTGACACATGTAGGCCAATCATGATGATTGCCTCTATACAATCTGTCCTTTCTAAGCCCTCGACTGCTACGCTTGCCATTGTCCTTCCCTCGTCTGGCGTGCCTATCTATGCTCAGACCTCGTCTAGGGTACCTCTATCCTCTCAGACTATGCGCCACTATGAAATGTCTCCTCCCAAGATTAATAATATTGAATCAGACGGTAATTTCTCTGATTTACCGTTTGGGTCTCATCCTCACACCACTTCACCCTCATCTCCCTCATCTCTCCCTTCCTTATCTTCTCACTTATCGCCTCAACCCCTCCAAGTTAAATCTGCCTTGGCTATCCCTAAAACGCCACCACCCCCAGATATCAACCTTCATCCATCATATAGAAAATCTCACAACCTCTCTTCTAACAAGAAACTCATTATCCATCTTCCTAGAACAGGAGGAGGATGTACTTCACCACCTCAATGTATTTTGGGTGGTAGATCAATTCAGGCTGGCAGTGAGAGTGCTAGACATGGAGAGGAACAGTTCGCCATTTCAGGAGGCTTATATGGAACCAGTCAAGGTGTGGGAGCCGAGTCTAAGGAGGTGCAAACTACTCCTAGCTATACAGCGTACTGATATATTGTCCTATCTGTTTGGTTGTAAATCTATGAAGATTATTTCCTGGAATTATCGTGGACCCTCAAGGTCGTGCTGGTGGTATATAGGTGCTTTGGCTTCCTAATAGAGTGAGTCTCCAAAACACTTCTATCAAGAACCAAGCTATACATTCCATTGTTAGTCGTAATAATTTTGAGGACTGGTTGTTATCTACAATTTATGTTAGTCCCAACCTGAAGCTTAGAAGTGAACTTTAGAATGATATGAAGGATATTTCGAAATGTAACTTGGAACCTTGGCTGGCAACTAGCGATTTAAATGATATTTTGTCTAGACAGAGAAAACAAGTTCCTATAGTCCCGCGATTGTTGCTCAGATAAACAAGTTTAATAACAATATTAATGATTCTGGTCTCATAGATTTGGGCTCTAGTGGCCTAAAGATGACATGGACCAGTACAGTTAGAGAGGAAACCAGGATCTGAAAGCGTCTGGACAGGGCTCTCAGAAATGAGAAATAGAATGCAATCAACTGAAACACTATTGTGGAGACCTTACCAAGTATGTATTCGGACCATTCCCCTATTTTAATTTCCTGACTAGGCGCTACTCTATTTCCCTTTTGTTTTGAAGCTACGTGGCTAACGCATGATAATTTCAAGGACCTTATTAAACACAAATGGGTTAATGATGATTCTCCTATAAATCTAAAACTCATGAATTTCACACCCATTTTCAGGGACTGGAATTCAAAAAAAATGGAAATATTTTTAAAACTAAGAAACGTCTCCTTGCTAGGATTTAAGGGATTCAAAAATCTCGGGATAGTGTACTTTCTCATAATCTTAGCATTCTTGAGAAAGATCTTCAAAATCAATATAAATATATTCTCACTAAGGAAGAAATGCATTGGTTTCAAAAATCTAAAATTCAATGGATACAACTTGGAAATAAGAATAATAATTTTTTCCACATTATGGCAGTCCATAGAAAAAGAAAAAATAAAATATTTATGCTTAAAAAATACAATGTTTGGGTTAATGATGTAAGTGACCTAATTTTTTTTTTAAAGATTTCTATATCAACTTATTTTCCAAAGACAACACCGATTCTGGTAGTATGTGTCTGGGTGATTTAGGACCGAAAATGAAGAACTGTTGGCACGATGATCTTTGTTTGGACCCCTCGGAACTGGAAATATGGAATACTCCTAAGAGTATGAAAGATCTCAAGGCTCTAGGACAAAATCGATATCAACCGATTGGTTTTAAGAAACACTGAGGAGTTATCGAATCCGATGTGTGTAAATTTGTTAGAAATTGTTTAAAAAACACCAATATGCCGGTTAATGATAACAAAATGTTATTGCTTAATTCCCAAGTTGAAAAAAGCGAAAAGTATTACCCAATTTAGGCCCAATAGTTTGTGTAACAGTAATAAAATTGTTATGAAACTTATTGTGGCTAAACTTAGACCTTTACTGGAGAATCTTGTAAGGCCTTATCGAAGTAGTTTTGTACCTAGTACAACTACTACTGATAATGTAATTATTACCCAAGAACTCATTCATTCCTTGAGAAAGTCGAAAGGAAAAAATGGAGGTTTGATTCTAAAAATTGATCTAGAAAAGGTTTACGGCAGAATCAGTTGGGAGTTCTTAAAAGGTACACTAATTAATTTTAATTTCCCCAACCTTCGGATTAATATTATCATGTCTTGTGTATCTAGTTCCTCTATGAGTTTTATTTGGAATGGTGAACCCCTTGATGAGTTCAACCTGTTTAGGGGACTTAAACAAGGGGATCCATTTTCCCCGTATCTGTTTACTTTATGTACGGAAAGATTGTCCCATATGATTTGTGAGAGGTTGAAGAATAGGTCCTGGAAAGGCCATAGAGCAGGTAAATCTGGACCAATTATATCTCACTTATTGTTTTCTGACAACCTTATTTTGTTTACAAAAGCTAATGAAGTTAAAGTTCAGACTGTCTTGGATGTTCTTAAAAAAAATCTAATGTGTTTGGTCAAAAAATTAACTTTTTCAAATCTAAAACGTTTGTTGCACCCATTATTCCCCATTACAAAGCTAATGAGTTTAGTAGGAAACTTGGGATAGGGATCAAGATGATTTAGGTACCTATTTAGGATTTCCTCCTGCCCATGGTAGGATTAATAGTCTTCATATGCACCAAATTATCCCAAAACATGAATAATAGGTTGTCGACGTGGAAAGCTAATAGCTTACTTTGGTGGGTAGAACCACCCTTATAAAAGTCGTCACCACTATCATCTCGAATTATACCATGCAAATCATCCCAATCCCCTTGAAAGTTTGTGATAAAATCGACTCCACTAATCGAAATTTTATTTGGGGGGATAGTATGGATAAAAAGAAATTTCATCTTGTTAAATGGGATAAAATTTGTCAAGACCTTGAATCGGGTGGTCTTGGTCTTAGAATTGATCGTAATAATAATAAGGCCTTCTTGACTAAGCTTGGTTGGAAAATTGCTAACAATGATCAAATTCTCTAGGCTAGGGTGATTAGAAATAAATATAACATTGCTAGAAACAAGAGTACTTGGAGACATAAACAAGGCGAAGCCCATATCTGGAGAGGAATTTTGTCTACTACAAATATTCTTAAAAAATATGTTAAATGGAAAGTGGGTAACGAAACCTCGATTAATCTATGGATAGATTGGTGGTGTGGAGACGCACCACCCATAAGGAACCAAGAAATTAAAAATAATTTTGACCTTAAAGTTGTAGACATTGTTGATGATTTTGGTACTTGGTTTCTTAACCCGATCCTTCATCTGATTGATGAGAAGACAGAAAATGCTATTCTAGAAATGCCACCTCCTAACTTTAGTAAGGAAGATAAACTTCTGTGGATCCCTGAAAATTCTAAGTTATTTTCTATTAAAACTGCATATACCCTTGTGGACAATAATAATAATAATAATAATAATAATAATAATAATAATAATAACAACAATGGTACTCTGACCAAATGGAGTTGGATATGGAGACATAAAATTCCTCAAAATGTTAAATTTTTCCTTTGGACCATATTTCATAAAAGGTTGGTAACTAATATGTTTAGAGCCACAAGATGTAATGATATTTCTAGTATATGTCAAAGATGCTTAGGAGCTAATGAATGTATCAAACATACTATTAGAATCTATCCAAAAGCTAAGGTGATTTGGGAACACATTGGGTGTGTGAAATTTCAGGTATTCTTCATCCTACCAAGATATTCGGGACTGGATCAAGAACAATCTTAAGGGGAGTGTTTCCCAAAAAAACTTTTATTTGTTCATAGCTACTATCTGGGAAGTTTGGAAAGAAAAAAATTAAGAGATTATCAAATAAATCCGTAATCCACCATCTATTACGGTGGTTAGGATTGCGAATTACAATCATGATCTCTTTAAATCCTTTCTAGAACTAAATTGTCTAAATGGCCTAAATGTGTTAAAACTAATTTGGTCACCTCCTCTTGTAGATTAATTGAAGCTGAATACATATGAAAGTGTGAAAGGGAACCCTAGCAAATGAGGCTTTGGTGGGCTGCTAAGAGATAACCTTTGTGTCTGGAAAATGGTTTTTTATAGATGCTTGGTAGATTGTACGGCATTAGAAGTTGAGTTACAAGGGATTAGCATGGGAATCAAAATTACCGCAAGCAGAGACTATCCCAAGGTGATTTTAGAAACGGACTCAACAGATGCAGTTATCCTTATACAAAATACCTGCCCTGAAGAACTTAGATACAAAAACTTGATCAAGGACTGCAAAAGACTTGTAATACCCTAAGAAATTTATGTTTTGAAAATATTATTTTATATAAATTTAATATTTTTGAGTTGTTTTATAGATTATGAAATTTTTTTGTATAAATTAATATTTGATAATTTTTTGGATTTAAATATTAATTTTAAATTGACTTTAAGTTTTGGAACTATTGTGTTATTTAAAATATACTTTTAAAAATTTTAGGGTATAATTAATATTTTTTTTATATTAAGAGGGATATTTATATAAATAAATAAATGGTTGAGATGGTTTTCTTCTTAAAGAAGGAAACCAAACTCAACCACATTATATGTATATAGGTAAGTGTATGTACACATGTATAAGTGATAAATAATAATAATAATAATAATAATAATAATAATAATAATCAAAATTTATCAGTATATATATCAAGGATATCAATATAGGAGGATTTCAGCATAATTATATATATATATATATAACATCTCCATGGTAAGATTTATATTAGGGTTAATTGCACTTTACCCACTTTTAGTTTAGCCGATTTGCACTTTACCCCTCTGTGGTTAGATTTTCAATCCACTTACATCCCTGATATAGGGGTAAATGCACCTAAATCAATACCAAAGGGGGGTAAGTGCAAATGGGCCAAACTATAGGGGGTAAAGTGCTATTAACCCTTTATATTATTATTATTATTGTGGTTGAATTATAGTTATTAATTTTCATGAAATAATTATAATTATTTGAAAACTATGTGTAATACATGTCTATGTGTTTATTTGTTGTATTAATTAGATATACATATTAGAGGGGTTGAAATTCTACTGAACGTTGGCTCGCAACCCCACAGCTTTGATTACCGGGCCGGTGAGAATGGAACTGTGTCAGGAATAATATAGGAATTTCTATTTAATTTAAAATAATTGTATTGTTAGTTATCGTTGTAAAATTAACTCGATAATGCGATAATTATAACTATCATCGTCGTATTGTAAAATATTAATCAGATTTTTATACAATAAAAATTTTTCGCCATCGTATTATAAAATATTAGGCGGTAAAAATGAATCATGTCTAGAAAATTGGGGTGATAGAAATGAGGATGCTGCGGTGGATGAATGGGAAGATGAGAATAGATAAAATTAAGAATAAAACATTTAGAGAAAATTTAGGAATAGCACCCATCGTAGAGAAAATCATTTACAATAGTTTAGGCATGTGCATAGAAGACCGATAGAAGCACCAGTGAGAAAATATGATTTAGTTCAAGTTTAGAGGACTCTTAAAAGGAGAGGTAGACCTAGGAATACGTTGGGCAGGACTATTAGAAATTATTTAGCGACATTAAACCTGACGGAGGGGATAACTCTTGATCGATCTCTATAACGTAAATGGATTCATGTAAACAACCCTACATAAGTGGAACAAAGACTTAGTTGTTAAATATTGGTCATTCGATTTTAGCGTTAATTCTCCAATGAGAGAAGCCGCGTAGGGGCCCTGAAAAATCGAGTCGTTACAAGACTCCTTATCCTAAACAATTATACTCTACAGTTTGCCCCAAGAGAGACCCACCGTTATGTGGATATCTTAGACAAGAGAAGAGCGGAAGGAGATTGCACACTCAAGTTTATCGAAACGCCCACCATTGATCTTGAAGATATTCTTTTTGAATAAATAGAAAAAAGGGCCTTTGAAATGTACCCTGAGTAATTTGTTTGTTGTTTGTTGTTTGTTTGTGCTTTATTTTTTGAACTAACAAAAAAAAAAAAAAAATAAGGGCAGACATCAAATATTGATTTATCAAAAATCATAAAGTTGTGAATAAAAAATAGTCTTTCAAAGTAATCCCATGAAATTGATTGAAATATATAAAATGAGTAATCTTACATTGATTAATGAAATACACTTAAACCACATTTATAATCCAATTTTAAATTGCAAACCCAGGTCGGGTTGATGAGTGATTTTTTTACCAACAAATTAAGTACTTTTGACCTCAAATATTTATGTGTTCTCAATTATTTTTGTTAGTTTAATGTATTTTTATGTTGTTTGGTAGGAATATAAATAAATGGGAGAAAAGATGCAAAATCAGTACTGGTGTTGTAACTTTAAGACCATTTTTTACCATGATAAAATCTAATTTTGAAAAACCTCAAAACATGGAAGTTGTAGATATACATATTAGCTTTCCATATATTTTTGAATCACCTTAATCGGAGTTTGAAAGAGAAAGTTACGGCAAAAATACGAAACAGTGGTCCGTATTACCCAACGCACGCTGCAACGCGTTCTCGTTAGTGGGTTTCTGCCCTTATCGCACTGCAACACGTATTTTAGCCTGCTACAGCACCCTCTGTCGCATCTGAACTTTAAAATAGGGTATATAAGCTCATTTTGACCAAAGGAGCAGAAAGAGAGATAGACGAATGAAGAACAGAGGTGAGGCAATTTTGGGAGCAAGAGGAGGCGATTTTGGACAAGAAAACACCAGATGATAGCATTTTGATGCAAGATTGGTGAAGAAAACATCATTGGTGGTATGTAGGATTGAAGATTTTGAGCCCAAACCCACAATAAGCACTTTATCTTCCCTTCTCTCTCTCTAATCTTGATTTAACTTTGTATTTGTAATAGTGTGTTGAACATGTTTACAATTATGAATTTATTGAAAAGATTGGTTATGGATTTGTCAATGTTGAGTTAATATCTAGATCTAGGGCTTGATATAGTCTCGTTTGAACTGTGTTGTAAAATATTTTGTCAATTATTATATTTAATTCCATTTTATGCATCTCTTACGCCTAATGTATTTGATTCATGAAGTCAATGAGTTAGACGCGTTTAGGTTGCGAATCTTATACTCGTGAGAGGTTGAATTTGAAATCGGAATTGGGAGTGCATAGGTTAGATTGTTGTGAGTCTGGAAAAAATCAACACCTAATTAATCTAGTTGGGAATTTAGGATTTGTGAAATCGGGAGGTGATAAAATTCTAGATTTACCAACTATATTTTGTTAATTATATCTCATAATCATAATAAAATAGAATTAAACAATAGGCTAAAATATAGATGAATATTAGGACACAATAATAAAGAACAATAATCGAATACATATATGTTTGGGGCATCGCATGAGATTGAATCTGTCGCAACGAATTACTAACTAGGTCTTCTTCTGTATGATCTAGATTTCATGGTGACAGCTCTCAATAGAAAGAAATCCTTAATCTAGATTAGGGAGGGGACCTAATTATATATATATTAGGATTTCTCGTTGGGCCTGATAGGTGTAAATTACATATATATTTACAAACCAAAATTATTAGTTTTTTAGTACATTTATTATGTTTTAATACATTTTAATGTGTTTTTATTCTTTTTTCTACGAATCAAGTGTATGGGGTGAAACGGGATGAAAACGGATAAAAAACGATCATATCGGATCAAGAACGGTGGAAAAACAAGCAAGGAGACAATATTCTAAAAAGAAGCCCACTGTCGCAGCGTCCAGACCACCGCTGCAGCGGTGAAAATACAGAGAAAGACTTAAGTTCCTGTAAACTCACCACTGCAGTAGTGATATCAACCATTGCGACGGTGAAACTGCAGAGAAGTCCCTGAATCCACCACCTCCTCCACCGCTACGGCGAAGATCAAACCGACCTACTCACCGCCGTCGCGGTGAATCCCATCGCCGCAGTGATCACCTCCGCATAGATTTAGATATTTTTTAAGATATTTTTGTTATTTAATCCCCTCTCCTCTCTCTATTTTCGCCCTTTTGGATCTCCAACACCCCTACAACACTTAGAACATATTTAGGGTGGAGATTAGAGTGTTTTTTAGGGAGAGCTCACAATCCGAAGAAGGAGAAATTGAAGGAAGTGATCGTTCTACGGCATAATCTTTGAACTAGGCTAAGTTCTTTTGTTTTCTCTTTTATTTCTTTAACTTAGGCATTTGTTGAGCATGTTTAGCTCGT
The DNA here is from genome assembly GCA_016647705.1 of Eucommia ulmoides. Taxonomy (NCBI): domain Eukaryota; kingdom Viridiplantae; phylum Streptophyta; class Magnoliopsida; order Garryales; family Eucommiaceae; genus Eucommia; species Eucommia ulmoides. The sequence goes on from CM028329.1 coordinate 762,569, forward strand.
TATTTATTGTAAATACGGTTATAGCCGTTAGCTAAACGTGAATTGTCTAGGGATTAACAATACATTTATAAATATGTGGTTATTTTGATTTCGGTGTTTTATTAATGTGTGTTCTTTATAATTTCGATTGTGTTTACCATTATTCTTTAATATTATGCTTGTTTAGATAATTAGAGAATACGGAGTTTGACACTCGAGAGAGGTAACTCAAGATTCGAACTAGGATAAACACAACGCGACAATCCAATAACCCGGGAGAGAGCTGAAAAGTGTACAATCAATGACGTTGGGGTGAGACTCACGTGACCTAATTTCGTTAAGACGTTGAGAGAGACTTCTTTGTTGACGCAAAGTCATGTATTTACTTGTCTTTCACTCGAGAGAGGTAGCGAGTGACTTTACGAACCGAGATTGTCGGATACGCGAACACCATTAACGTAAGTCAAACGAGATCGAACACGTATTTGTAAACGTTAATCCCTAGACAATTCTTTCCCCGAAAATATCTATTAACCCGTTTTTGTAAAATAATTAATTCAATTAATGTTAACTCATAAAAATATTTCAACATTCTCCCACTTAGACTACATTAATTGAATAAATTTAATTTTGAAAATAAGACTATCGAGTTAATAACAAAAAAAAAATATTTTTGGTGTGGCCACACCTTTTATTTAAAGAAATGATAGTCTATAAGTAGTATCTTGATAAACTTATCCAGTCCAACATGATCTTAATATTGAATTATGATGGTCTATATGTTAATCTCAATAAATATAAGGCCTTTCATACTCATAAATATTTATAACCATATCAACATGGATTGTAAGTCCAGTAGTGTAGTAAGAAATCAATGTCAACATGTGATCATTATCAATATGCATTGTTCTTATCGGTCTTCATTACAATTTCTCAACGAAATAAAATTGTAATTATAATTTCTCAATAAAATAAAATTGTTAATTGCAATTTCTCAATAAAATAAAATTGTTAATTGTAGTTTCTCAACAAAATGAAACTGCTGCAATTTCTCAACAATATAAAATTGTTTGACTTTAACAAATTATCTATCACTAACAATACATCATGAGATCTCAAAACAGTGATTTGTGACAACCAAAAATATATAATTCTAATTTTTAAGGCACAATATCTTAAGATAACATATTGTACAATCAATTCAAATAATATGATATACAACAATATAATACGCAATAATAATGATCATCAAATAGATTTCAATTTTGCAAAACGCATAACAATAGTGATCACAACGTAATTATCGAAATAAAAAAAAATACAAAAGTTCACACTAAACCAGATAATCAAAAGACTCAATGACACTCATATTCACAACATATTCCTTGAACGCTGTGAGTCTTAAATTGTGATTTAGTATAATTAATTCAAATAATATGATATGCAACAATATCATATGCAATAATGATGATCATTAAATAGATTTTAATTTTGTAAAATACATAATAGTAGTGGTCACAACATAATATAGAATTAAAAAAAAATACAAAAACTCTCATTAAATCAGAGAATCAAAATGCTTAAATAAGTATAAGCCATACAATATAAGAATCAATTACGTCATCATAAACTCTCTTTTGGGCAGAGTCTATAATAAATAATTATTCTCTAAGTATGAAAATCAACAAAATGAGAAAAACTTTATAACAATAGAGATCAATACTTACACGACACAATTATCGAAATAAAGAAAATTACAGATACTCTCATTAAATAAAGGAATCAATTTAGAATTTCATTTGTGGCGTTATTGTTATTCACAATAAAATAAACTGTTTTCACAAAAAATTACAACTATATCAATTATGGGTAATAGGCAAAATACTCAATTAAGTATGGACAATACAATATAAGAATCAATTGTGTTATTATAACCTCTCTTTTGCACTGAGTCTACAATAAATAATTATTTTTTAATCATAAGGATCAACAAAATAAGAAAAATTTAAAGATTTAAAAATTCATCCTCTTTGGATAGATTAACCTTCAAATCCATATATTTCCTTCAAAATATAATGAAACAAATAATCTTTCAAAATTCATTCCTTTTGGACAAACAAATTTATCAAATTATTTATCTCACATAATATTCTTATGCAACTAAATTAATTTACACAATAACTCTCTTTGGACAAGTGAATGCACAAATTAATCTAAAAAAATTTCATCAACAAAACAGGAATTCAAAACTTGCAAATTATGTTGGTTAAATCATATTTGTAAAATAAAATCAACAATTCATAAGCAAACGTTCCAAATTGAAAAAATTAAACTATATTGCCCGACAATTAAATTAATCTGCACAATAACACCTTTTGGGTAGGTGAATGCGCAAATTAATCTAAAATTTTCTCATCAACAAAATAAGAACTCAAAAATTTGTAAACTATGTTGGTTAAATCACTTTGGTAAAATAACCTCAACAATTCACAAGTAAAAGTTCCTAATTAAAAAAATTAAACTATATTGTCTAATAATTAAATTAATATGCACAATAACTCTTTTTGGATAGGTGAATGCACAAATTAATCTAAAAAATTTCGATCAACAAAATAGAAATTTGAAAACTTGCAAACTATGTTGATTAAATCATTTTGGTAAAATAATCTCAATAATTTATAAGCAACCGTTCCAAAATAGAAAAATTAAACTATATTGTCCAACCATAACAGTGCATATTAGTGACATGTATGCATATAATCAAAATAAGATGAAGTACGTTACAAAATGTACTTTCATTTATCAATGATCAATTATAGTTATAAGAATTTGAATAACAATTTTACTACACTCTGAAACTAATTATTAAATTAGTCTCTATATAGAATAAAAAATTAAGGGCTTGAAAAATTGAAAAACTATAATTAATCATAATTAGTGTTTTTTTTATGGATTCTTTAATATGAACCTGAAAGGCCGAAAGTTGTAGTTAAGAAAGTCCAATTAGCTGAGATATTATATAGGACTAAACCCAAAATCAATATCTATATAATGATCGTAAACCTGGATCCCTACCAAGATATTCTAGTCACGGTAATAGTGTTTTAAATTCAAGGTTTTCTCATATGTTCATGAATAATTTATCTATATTAGTAATTCCATCAGATTTGTTAATTAATAAATAAGTAATGACCCAACAGGCCCATCAGAATATATGTATGGCCCATTAAACACTTTAAGACCTAGACAATACAAGAAGAAACCCATGCGAAATTGTACAAAAACAACTTGGTACTTTTCTTCTATTCCGAAACACAAATATATTGCCCCAAACATAGCCCAAATTCGAAAAATGAAAGATCTCATTTTCGTTGATAAAAAGTGCAGTAATAACAAAATTGGTTATTAACATCATACTTAAACCCACTAAGAATCCTAAATATATGTCATACATCTAATTATCTACGACCACTTCTCAACAGTGCTCTATTCAATTCTGCTTTCATCAGGTTGCCAAAACAAAATAAGGATATAATTCTCTCAAGTTACTCATCATGTAAATATTTCACAAAGACAACAAATACATGAATAATGTGGGATTCAACACGCCCCCTCACACACGGGGTGGACTTCACAAACCACTGCAAACAGTTTTCGGAAAGCCCAACATTAATGTGTCGAATTAAATATGTTAAAAATTCATTTTCCTTTACCCTTTCAACAACACACACGATATCAAATGATTTTATTAAAAGTAACATTTATGTACTTCAACTCATTAAAGTAATAGAAACTGTCAAGAGACTGACTAATATTACCCATACAATGATCAAAACCTTATATGTATTGATGAAAAAGTTAGGGATAAAGAATTGTAGAAATCTTATCTTAATGGAATGTTGAAAACTTCCCAATTTAATTGATATTAATGACATAAAATTGAGTTTTTTTGTTTCTAAAAAATTGTGCGACCTTACGCCACACATAGATTTGACCTATATAATTTAGCCCCTCATGATCCATTCAAGCTTAACACCTAAATCCTACTAATGGATACTAAAGTTAAGATCTCAAGATCATATTCCCAATTCAAGCATTTATTCACAATACACCATTACCTCTAATATTGTACTATATGCCGAATAATGAACAAAAAATCTAGTTTCAAGCCTCGTAAAAAAAAGAAAAAAAAAATCACCACTAATATTTTCTTATTGATTCATCTTCTTTTTATTGTTATTAATGTTATTATTTAGAAACAATAATCTAGTCTCATCCGAGGGGGATGGAAACTAAGAGGCTTGTGAAGATCAGTTGACGAAAATCAGATTTTACCACAATACTCTCCCATAAGCCAAAATTCAAAATATCCATCTCACATTATAGAAATGGTGTACATAATTTATAGGCATTTATTTTCCCAGTAAACAACGAGATTTATGTGCTTCCGCAAACCCATCAACTCTAATGGGCACAGTCTACTTAATTTAAGCAACTGTAATCGACTACCCAATTACTCTAATTCCAAAGGACCTTCAAACCTTCTCTCCACTACTAATTATGATTTCTAATAAAATCTACACACTGAAGTGTTAATCACCATAAAAAAAAAAATCCAAGATAAATTTAATATCATGCTATAATTAATGTAAAATTCTTAATCTACACTAAATTGCATACCATTCACAATATGTGAAAGAAAAATTAAATTTATACAACATCTAAACTTAAGGGGGCTAATTGTGTAATTAATCATTCTTACTAGTTTAAGTTCATTACACTTCAGGAAAAAAAAAAAGTTAATAAGTCATCTTATATGTTTAAATTGAAACTAGTTGGACCAAGTGAGATTCTAATTAAATTTTTGGGGTACAAAGTGTCAAAACCTTCATAGTTTTAAAGCCAAATTTCAGGGACGAAATCAAAACCCTATCTTTCCTTCCCTTGTGTTGCGCCGCTTTCGAAACCATGGCAGGTTGCTGACACTCCTTCTTCTCCGCCTTAGGAACAAAATCTCCGATGTTGTGATAGGAGATAGCCAAATCGAAGTCCATTCAACAAAGAATCATCGGTTTTGACCATCAACAGAAAAGAAGATAGAGAGAAGAAGGGAATCGGAGAAATCGTCTCCTCCACCTCCGCTCTTATAATTATCAAAGTGATGCAGTGCAACAGGAGTAGGATTTAATGACCCAAAGAGAGCACCCTAAGGCCCAAAATACCTAAAAAGGCTAGGTTTAACCAGAAAGTCAATTGTGGCCATTTCAGACAAAAAATACCATTTTTTTTTTTTTTTTATGGAAACGGCCTTCTAAGCAAAATTGCTGACTAATGCCCAGCGCCAGACGTGATTTTAGCCAAATTCCATCATTTCAAGGATTAAAACGGCACTTTTTCGTTTACTCGATAATTTTATAATTCTTGAATAATTAAAGACTTTTTCGTAATTTTTATAATTTTTGCATATAGGATTTTCCTTTATATATGTTGTGCAAGGCCTCTTGACAGTTACACGTTTTTTGTTTGAATAAAATATTGAGATTTTTCTCGATCCTTCATCTCAAGTTTTTTTGCACTCTTTGTGAATCAACGAGTTCTATGTGAATTAAAACTAATTAGGAGGGTATACATAAAATAATTTTAATCTAGGGAGAGTAAGTATTGCAATCCCATTTCAAATCAATCAACATAATTTCTGTAAAATGTTCAATAGAAAAACATACCAAAAAATAATTTTAAGTTAATTAAATCACAAAATAAGTAATAATTAACTAAAAATTATTTTTAATCCTCAAACAATTAAATAAATTTTACAAAAAAATAGAGGACGAAAAAAACAAAAGTGCACAGGAAAAAATGAGATCCAAAACGGGTCTTGGAAGAAGGCTCAAGCGCCCCACATGCGTGGGGCTTGCGGACCTATGCTGGAGGTTGTCTCCAACCTCCAGCCGGGTCTGAACCGGGTCACGCGACCCAATTTCGACCTGGTCCTATAAAAACCTAAAAACTATCATTTTTCTCCAAGTTTTTTATGGGTTTATGTAGATCCTTTAATTACTAACATGTAAACGATGATTAATTGAAAGAAAAATTATAGAATCATCCCAAAACTCGAAGAACAAGTCACGGTTTTTCATACCTCCTTGGCCAAAATCTAAAACTCGATATTAACCCTTATTTCTACCGAATTTTATATGGGTTTATATCTAATAATAATTTAAAAATTATCTACAATGTTTAATTGAACAAAAAACGCGTCAATATTCCTCGATTTAAAAAAAAAAAAAACTCAATTTTTTCTAGGGTTTTGTAGCCGAAATTTCGACGTTGAAATACTAATTGATTTCAATAAAATAACACGTATAATATATCAAATTAAATCTTGAATCAAGATTAACAAAAGACCTAAGGTTTTACAGTTAATTAAAGAAAAAAATTACATGAAATCACAGCCCAAGATTTCGGTTTCGAGAGTTTTCTAGAGTTCGTAACCGAAACTTTAACGTCGAAATATTCTCTGTTTGCGCAACCAAATAACATGTATCATATATCAATTTAAAGCTTAAAATAAGAGGAATAAAAACCCTAATGTTTCACAGTTAATAGAAACAAAAAATTTCATGAAATCATGCTCGCAAATTTCAATTTCGTTAAAGAACATAAAATAAAAAAATCTCAAAAAAACAATTGTCAATCCTAAATCATGTATGTAGGCTCAAATACCACATATTGATTATATCTCATAATCACAATAAAATGGAATTAAACAATAGACTAAAACATACATGAATATTATGACACAACAATAAAGAACGGTAATCGAATACGTACCTGTTTGGGTCATCGCAAGAGATTGAATCTATCGCAGCGGATTACTAACTAGATCTTCTTCCCTATGATTTAGATTTCATGGTGGTGACTCTCAATGGGAAGAAACTCTTAATCTAGATTAGGGAGGGGATCTAATTATATATATACTAGAGTTTCTCGTTGGGCTCTCCCATAACGGGTCTCAACGAAACCTTAAATTTACACTTACTGTTTAACTGGGCTTCTACATAAAAGACACTACAGCCTAAATCAAAATATGATCACAGATTATTTGGACTGTTTAAATAATAAACTATTTATTAACCTGTTGTTTGTAAAATAATTAATTCAATTAATGTTAGCCCATAAAAATATTCCAATAGGTTTTCCATTCAATAGTGTTTGCCTTATTCACGATTCCATTATATACTCACATACGGTATTTTGATAGAATTGAGAACCTGAGATTTGACACTCGGGAGAGGTAATCTAAGGTTCAGATTTAGGTTAAACACAATGTAAGCTTTAATAGATCGGGAGATATTTAGAGCTTCCATAATCTATAAGGTCAGGTATAGCATATGTTTTCACCTAAATACGAGATAGAGATATCGGTATTGAAATGATTACATATTCTCTCACTTGACACTCGAGAGAGGTAGTGAGAGAACAATAGCACGGGGACCTTAATTATTGAATGAACGGAATTAACTAATAATTACTTAATAGGATAACATGGGAATAACGGGACGAAATCATGCCTCTAAAACATTTGTGCATAGAAAATTCATATTTTATTTTATTTTTGTATTTATATTTGTTTTAGTTTATTTTTATAAAAACCCCAAAATTTGATCGCCTAAATCAAGTTAAGTTACGATAATTGCGGTACTTAACAACAATTTAAACCAATTTTTGTGGATACGACAACCCTTCATCTTCCCTATTCTATTAAAACTTGACTCGTTCACTTACAGTATTGTAGCGACCAAATAATTTGCTACCACGGGTCATGGGTCATGGGTTTGGACTTGGGTTGATGGACCGATCTGATTTTTCAAGACCGCCACTCGGTTTCTCCATTTTTATTTTTATGGAGAAGTAGAAGTAAAAGATAAATCACTTCACCGCCACGTTTTCACTATGCCACTATCATAAAAATAATAATAGGTGTGATCTTGACTTGATATTATCCAACCAGAAAAATACGTACATGACTAATTGAAATTTTAATATTATAAATTAAATATTCCGAGATTTCACATATTCCAAAATGTTCCATTTCAAAACTATAAAATTCAAACCCTTCATGATCAACACATGTCCTGACAGCCCAAAAAAATACGACATCACCCTCTGACTCTACCTAACATCAGTAGTGGACTCATCTCTAATTAGAGTGCCCAAGACAAAATATTTTATCAGTGTACTATATTCATAATATAAAAATAATTTATAAATCAAGTATATTTATCGAACACCATTTTTCAAAATATAAATATAACCGCATGCTAGATTAATATCAAATTTCCACATATATCATCCGAATAAAACAACTGAATTTAAATCAAGCGATCAAATTACTTTGATATAATAAAATACCACACACATACTTTCCTACTAGCCATAAGACTATTTCACCTCACAATCGAGAGTTATGACGGTACCCTAACTTGTACAACTGTGTAATCTAAGATTGTCATCAATATTAAGGCCATTCAGTATCTCCAACGGTAGGAGTTAACACTTGGTATAAACCACTATATCATAATGATAACCATAATCATCATCAATATCAACAACAACAACAACAATGTATATCAACCACCTGCAAAATTTACCTTCCTATCAGGTCACAACAAAACGTCCTACATGACATGTCCTTCTGTTAGGACCAAAAACATCCCGCAGGACATACTCTCCTGTCAGAACCACACTATAGCATAGCAGTATAATAATAAAAATCACTTTCCACATTTAACCATTTACTTGATCCATCTAACGTTATAAAACTGTCCATTTTAATATATACTTTTTTACAATTAGGTACGAAAATATAATTTGGTAATTTACATAAAAGACAGTATACTCACCTCAATATTTGCACTGTTACTACGCCACTGTCGTAATACTAATGCAGTCGACATCACTTGTGAACCTAACAACGACATGACCTAAATTAAGAATTTATCTAAATAAATCTAATATACAATGCAATGCGTGAAATACATGACAAGAAAATATATCATTTCCGATCCCCAAAATAATTTTGCCAAATTTATATAAATCTTAAAAATTCAACATTACCTTGTTAAACTAACTTCAAATAAATAATTAAAATAAATTATCCATCTATAATTAAAAAATTAACTTAAATTAATAATCTAATTCACTACAACTTATTTAACAATAAAATAGAAATTCACACATAATTTTAGTAATTTTAACATGAAAAATAAACTCACTAAATTCTTACAACAAGCTAACTCTAAAATATCAAATATAATCCAATAACTATAATCTGACATTAATGATAACCAAAGTTACATTCATTTTCTAATTAGCTACCTCCATAAAATATAACTAATTTAGTGATATAATTTAAATTAATTAGCAAATTTTTATTTAACAAAAATCACCCCAATTAAAATATATAATATAAATAATATGTTTGATGATAATATAACTAAATACAATCTCTTAACTAAATTTTAATTATATACACACAAACTATATATATATATATATATATATATATATATATATATATATAGCTACAAGCATTCATTATGAGTGTTAGTCAATTTACCTGTAAGAGAGGTGAGTCTTAGACACTTAGCAGGTGGCAGAGGAAACTCAAGAATGACCAAATGAGAGAAACTTGAGCGTTTCCTTGTTTCTTTTCTTTCTAATTTATTTATTATGCTTTTAATAAGGATAAGGTTCAAGCTTATTATTTCCACCGCTTAAGGTAACAACTAGAGCATCTAGATTTATCTTTTAATCATAATACACTCATAGCCTATTAAGAATTGATAAATATTTATTTAAACACCAAATTTCTTAAAATCAATTTTTTTAAATACCATAACGATCCCTAAGAGTATTAAAGTAAGATTTAAATAACACAATAAACCCCATTATTTTTTTAAAATGTTGTAAAATGCGAATAAAAATATACACATACAAAAAAATTGAGTCTTACAATCCGTCCCCCTTAAAAAAAATTCGTCCTGAAATTCAATTACCTTAAATAAACAAATGAATAACAAAACCCACTAATAATATAAGTTGTTGGGCTGTGAAAAGAAAATTTTTATTAAAATTGATTATTTTATGGGTTAATAGCACTTTACCCTTTTGTGGTTTAGCTGATTTTCACTTACCCCCTTTGTTGGCACTTACCCCTCTGTGGTCTTGATTTAAGTGCACTTACCCCCCCTGAGTTGACACTTAACCCCCTGTGATTTGCACTTAGTTCCAAAACCACAGGAGGTAAATGTCAAGTCAAAAATCATAGGGGGTTAAGTGCAACAAATCCGCTAAACCACAGGGGGTAAAATTCTATTAACCCTTATTTTATAACATGTCCTATAGGACATTGTGTTGTGATCTGACAGGAGGGCAAGTCTTGCAAGTGGTTGTAGTAGTATTGTTGTTGACAATGACGATTATCTTCATGATATGGTGATTTATGTCACGTGTTGGCTCCTACCATTGGAGACGTTGAATAACCTTAACAGTGATCGTAACCTTAGATTACACAGTTATATACGTTACGGTACCATTATAACTCCTGATCGTGAGGTGAATTGATCATATGGCTAGTAGGGAAGTATGTGTTCGGTATTTTATTATATAAAAGTGATTTGATTGATTGATTTATATTCAGTTGCAATATCTTGATAATATCTATGAATTTTGTTATCGTTCAATGCAGTTATATTTTGTTTTGGAAAATATCACTATGGTTATATTCTGTTTTGAAAATAGATTCTGATAAAAATACTTGATCTATAAATTATTTTTATATTATGAAGACAGTACACCGATAAAATATTTTATCTCAGGCACCTGAGTTAGAGACGTTCCACTACTGGCATTAGGTAAAGTAAGAGGATGGTGTCGTGTTATTTTTTGGGATGATCAGGAAGGCATAGGATTTTGTAGTTTAGCTATGGAATATTTTGGGATATGTGTAATCTCAGAATTTTGAGTTAGTAAATATTTTAAAAATCTGTATCAATTAATAGTAGTGTATATTTGTGGTTGGTTGAGTAACATCAAGTCAAGGTCACGCCTAGCCTCAGGCATTGGGACCCGGGGTGTGGTGTGACATATTAAAATTTTGGGTTAATTACACTTTACCCCTTGTGGTTTGGCCAATTTGCACTTACCCTCCTGTGGTTTGAAAATCACCACTTACCCCCCATGTGGTCAGATTTTCAAACCACTTACCCCCCTGATGTAGGGGGTAAGTGCAACAAATATCTCACCACAGGGGGTAAGTGGCTATTTTCAAACTACAAGGAGATAAAGTGCAAATTGGTCAAACCACAAGGGGGTAAAGTGTAATTAACCCTAAAATTTCAATCGGTTATGTATGTATTATTCTGGTTGGGTAATATCAAGTCGAGGCCACGCCTATTATTATTTTATTTATCATAGTAGAGCAGTGGAAGCGTGGTGGTGGATTGGTTTGCCTTTTGCCTCTATTTCTCCATAAAAATAAAAGGGAGAAATCGAGTGGTGGCCTTGAGAAATTAGGTCGTTACAGTTTATTGTAAGGTCGGTTTGGAACGTGAGTTTGGAGTCATTTTACTTGCCTAGAAAGTAGTACATATACATTAAGCATTACATCATATTCATTATTGTTCATATTATCTTATTAGTGGATTTTGTTGTTCATTTGTTTATTTATGGTAATTAAATTTCGGGATGAAATTTCTTTTAGGAGGGAAGGATTGTAAGACCCGATTTTTGTTGTATGTGTATATTTTTATTTGCATTTTATAACATTTAAAAAAAAATGGGGTTTATTGTGCTATTTAAATCTCACTTAACACTCTTAGGGATTGTTATGGTATTTAAAAATTTGATTTTAAGAAATTTAGAGCTTTAATAAATATTTATCAATTCTTAATAGGATATGAGTGTAATTATGATTAAAAGATAAATCTAGATGTTCTAGTTGTTACCTTAGGCGGTGGAAATGATAACGTTAAACCTTATCCTTATTAAAAGCATAATAAATAAATTAGAAGGAATAGAAACAAGGAAACGCTCAAGTTTCTCTCATTTGGTTATTCTTGAGTTTCCTCCGCCATCTGCTACGAGTCTAAGATTCACCTCTTTTACAGGTAAATTGACCAATACTCATACTAAATGGTTGTATCTATATACGAATATATATTTGTATTGGATATTTAGTTTGTGTGTATATAATTAAAATTTAGTTCAGAGATTGTATTTTAGTTATATTAATCATCAAATATATTATTTAGATTATATATTAAATATTTTAATTGGAGTGATTTTTGTTAAATAAAAATTTGCTAATTAATTTAAATTATATTGCTAAGTTATTGATATTTTATGGAGGCAGCTAATTAGAAAATGAATATAACTTTGGTTGTCAGATTATAGTTATTGGATTATATTTGATATTTTAGAATTAGCTTGCTGTAAGAATTTAGTGAGTTTAATTTTCATGTTAAAATTTCTATTTTATCATTAAATAAGTCGTAGTGAATTAGATTATTAATTTAAGTTGATTTTTAATTATAGATGGATAATTTATTTTAATTATTTACTTGAAGTTAGTTTAAAAAGGTTATGTTGAATTTTTAAGATTTATATAAATTTGGCAAAATTATTTTGGGGATGGGAAATAATATATTTTCTTGTCATGCATTGCATTGCACACTAGATTTATTTAGATAAATTCTTAATTTAGACTCTCTCGTTGTTAGATTCATAGGCGACATCGACTGTGTTAGTCTTACGTCAGTAACGTAGTACCTGTGCAAATATTAAAGTGGTGTACTGTCTTCTTTGTAAATTGTCAAATTATATTTTCGTACTAAATTGTGAAAAATAAAATATTTATTAAAATGAACAGTTTTATAACGTTAGATGAATCAAGTAAATGTTAAATGTGGAAAGTGATTTTTATTATTATACTGTTATACCATAGTGTGGTCCCGACATAAGAGCATGTCCTATGTGATGTTTTTTGTCCTAACAGGAGGACAAGTCTTGCAAGACACTATGTTGTGACTTGACCAGAGGATAAGTCCTGCAGGTGGTTAATATACATTGTTGTTGATGTTGATGATGATTATCATTATCATTATGATATAGTAGTTTATACCACGTGTTGTCTCCTACTATTAGAGATATTGAATGGTCATAACACTGATGACAATCTTAAATTGCACAGTTGTACAAGTTACGGTACTGTTATAACTCCCGATCGTGCGGTGAAACAATCTTATAGGTAGTAAGAAAATATGTATGTGGTATTTTATTATATCAAAATAATTTGATTGGTTGATGTAAATTCAGTTGTTTTATTTGGATGATATATGCGAGAGTTTGATATTACTCAAGTGTACGGTTATATTTATATTTTGAAAAGTGATGTTTGATAAATATACTTGATCCATAAGTTATTTTTATATTATGAACATAGTACACCGATAAAGTATCTGGGTTTATACCAATCACCTCCCCTGTCATTTTGCGCTAAACCAGATACCTCCGCTATCATTTTACAAATACTAGTCAACTATCTTATCATTTTAGTCAATTACCACTTACCTCCCTTATAGATAAAAAAATTAGTAAATTTTTTATTGTAATGACAATTTTACCCTTAACTACTATTTAACAATTATTAAATAATTAAAAAAGAAAATACATAAATAACGCTTTAAGTTTGTTATACATTTAATTGATTTTATGGGGATGAATTACACATATTCAAAACTTTAAAGAGTACAAAATGAAATTTAATTATTCATCATCTTCTTCTCTAACTATTCTTTAGTAATATAATTATTTGAAATGACATTTATATATTTCAAATATTTTTGTAAGGACTATTTTTATATATTCAAAAACTTAAGGAGGATATTATGTAGTTTATGTTTCATCTTTTTCCTTCTTGTAACAGTGGCTCCTCCGGTGAACTCTCTCTTCGGCGAGCTTCTCCGGCAAAATATCTCTCTCTCATACATGTATACACATCCATTTGAACACCATCTCCACCATCGAAAGCCACCACCACCACACTACCACCAAAAAAACAAAAAAAACTCCCACAAATAAAAAACCATCTTCAAAAGAAGATCCCGAACCTCGGCAATCAATAAACGGCGGCAACGAAGAAAATCTCCAACGGCGACTATGGAAAACAACCACCACCACTCCAACGTTCTCTCTCTATATTTTTTTCTCGCTCTCTATCTATCTTCTCTCTCACTGCTTCATCTCTTTGTATCGTTCCTTTTTTTTTTTAACAATGAACTGAAGATCTTGAACTTTAGAGTGCTGGTGTCGAAGAAACCCGTTTCCACCCCTTTATCGTCCGAGCTTCTGACGACGATGACGACCCTCCCACCACCGCCACAGCCGATCCATGTGGGTACTCCATGAATAGCATCGACGGCGACCGGTATTCTACAATCCACGACACGCTGGAGGACTGGTTCAGCTACGCTAGCTTCAAGTGCGTCGAATAGGTCTACGACAGTGGAGACATAGGTGCGACACTGCCGGAGGAGAATCATGGGGATGTTGCGCGGATGTTTTGAGTGGCGTGGTGGATGGTGGCCCACATGTTTGGATGGTTAGGTTGGGGGTGGCCGGCGTGGATGGTTGGGTTGGGGGTGGTCGGCGCAGTGGATGGTAGCCGATGTGGGGGTAGGTGGTACCTAGAAGAGAGAGAAAAGACAGTGGTTGGTAGAGAGAGAAGAGATGATAAATAGTAACTTAAAATACATCTTGACCCTTTAAGTTTTACAAAATTTGCAAATAGACTCCGTTCAATGAATTAGAATAAAATAACGAAATTATCCTTAGTTTTAAAGTAAACTGACATAATTACCCCTAATTTTAACCGTTGCAGTTTAGTCCAAGATCATAGGGGGTAAGTGCCAAGAAAAAAACCGCATGAGGGTAAATACAAATCGACCAAACCACAAGAGGATAAAGTACTATTAACCCTTAAAAATATAATTTTTTGGGTTAATTAAACTTTACCCCACTGTGGTTTGACCGATTTGCACTTACCCTCATGTGGTTTGAAAATCGCCACTTACCCCCCCTGTAGTTAGATTTTCAAACCACTTACCCCTCTGATATAGAGAGATAAGTGTAACAAATATCTGACCACAGGAGGGTAAGTGACGATTTCCAAACAATAGGGGGATAAAGTGCAAATTAGCCAAACTACATGGCGGTAAAGTGCTATTAACCCTAAAATAAATTCAAAATAACATAAGGGTATTTATGTCTTTTAACCCAAAAAAATGGTCAATAGAGTTGACTGGTATTTGTAAAATGATAAGGAAGGTATCTGATTTAGGGTATAATGACAGGAGCGGTGGGTGGTATAAACTCTAAAATATTTTGTCTCCGGTACTCCAATTAGAGATAGGTTTGCTACTAGCGTTAGATAAAGTTAGAGGGTGGTTTCATATTTTTTTAGGTTATTAAGACAGGTGTTGATTAGAAAGGGTTCGAATTTTGTAGTTTTGATATGGAATATTTTGGGATATGTGAAAGCTCGGAATATTTAATTTATAATATTAAAATTTCAGTCAGTCATGTACGTATTGTTCTGGTTGGGTAATATTAAGTCGAGGTCACGCCTATTATTATTTTTATCATAGTAGCGCAGCAAAAGCGTTGCGGTGGAGTGATATGTCTTTTACTTCTACTTCTTCGTAAAAATTAAAAAGGAGAAACCGAGTGGTAGTTTCGGAAAACTGGGTTGTTACAATTGATCCCAATAGAGATAATGCTTTCTATAATTTTCTTTATATTAGTTCTAGTCATTTTCCTAACCAAACAAGACTTGTGTTTTCATATTTATAACTCATTTTTAATAAGGAATTACATGTGTGGTTTTAAGTGAGAACTTTGGTGTGTTAGAGTTACTTATTTATTTCTCTATAAGTAGAGAAGTTTTGTATTACCACTTAGGTATAAAAACTTAGAACATCTTGCACTACACATACACTTTAAATCTATATTAGTTTATTCTTGAGAGACAGTTCAACACTTGTTTTATTTTCCAAATCATTTTATTTCAAGTGCTAGTATTAGAGGATTGTAATCATTGATAAAGGATTGTAAGTATAATTTTATTTATTTAATGATTTCATGTATTTTAATTTGTTGTTAAATAATATAATTTTGTAATGTTTGTTAATGTTCTAGAATATTTTTTGTTGCATATTTTACGTTGTAAATATTTGTTGTCGCATATATGATTTCTAGAATATTTATTGTGAGTCGTTATACATTCTATAATATCTACTATAAATTACATTCAACAACAATATTCATTAAGAGTTGAATTTTTACTGTTTATCAGTATTATTTCATTGTATATATATTTGTGACATATTTAGAAAATTTTATTGAAATAATATTAATTAATATTTAATTATATAAATTAAAACTAATGTTTTCACCGTTATTTCCAATAAAAAAGTGTTCTCTTGGTGGAGTTTTAGGTTCTAATACTTATGCAAAGTTAGAATGGATCAACGACTAAATTAGATTGTTGTATCTTAGAAATGACAAATCAAAGAGAAAATTGGTTGCACCGGTTACAAGGCATTGTCAACTGCAGAGACTTAAATCTCCTTGAGAGAGTGAGATTTTCGTGTCTCGTTCCGATATAAATTTGTATTTCTATCGATTAAAATTTTATTTTATTCAATACCGAAAAAAGTCTTTAGCATCCCTTCACTTTAAAAAATAATCTTTCTGGGCAAAATAAGTTAGAAGAATAAAACATGTGAATGTTATTTATTACAATAATGATTAATTGAAGTATCCAAACAAATGAAATGAACTGATTTATTTATAAGATCTCTGGAAGCAATCTTTCCAATCTTCATTTTACCGCTTTGCCCCTACTACCTTGCTTTTTTGAAAGCAGACTTTTTAATTGTAGTTACACCCCCTTTAAGGTACTTGTGGAAGAAAAGGTATTGAGAGAAAAAATTCTTTATTACATTTGATCTATACAACAGTGAGTTTATATATACAACCCTAGTTGTAAAGAATGGGAAAAAATAAATCAAATTCTCTTAATCATGAGATGATACAACGAACTAATATACAGACTTTCCAAAACAACTAATTTCCTTATTCTTAAGTTCTTTATTTCTCTCGACAGTACTACCTTCTTGTTTTGGGATTGGGAGTAATCTTTGTAATTGTAGTTTCACCTTTTTGCGGGCACTACCTTAATGAAAACAAACTTTTTAATCGTAGTTTTACCTCTTTACTAGAATACTTCCTTGTTGCTATGGAAAGAGTCTTTCTTAATCATTCTTTTACCCCTTCGCGGGTATTACATTGTTCCTTTAGAAACACTCTTTTTAATCGTAGTTTTACCCCTTCGCGGATACTACGTGTGCGTCTTCCACATTTCATCGTAGATCTTTACCAGTTCTTTTTAGGGTTAATAGTACTTTACCCCTCTGTGGTTTGGCCCATTTGCACTTATCCCTTGTATTAACACTTACCCCCCTGTGGTCTTGATTTATATGCACTTATCTCCCTATATCAGGAGAGTAAGTGGTTTGAAAATCTAACCACACGGGGGTTAAGTGATGATTTCTAAATCATATCGGGATAAAGTGCAAATCGGCCAAATCACATGGGTAAAGTGCTATTAACCCTGCTTTTTAATTGCCTTGTGCTTCTATGTGAAACCAATGCATTGTTGCTATTTGTTCATATTTTTCTTCATATTTTTACCTTCCAAGGAAAATTTTCCATTTGAGAAGGAGTTCTCCTACAGAGTGTCCCTTATTTATTTATTTTTACGGATCCATGACAGAATTCTGTCTCTAAGCTTCAATTAGGATATGTAGTATTTCTTTCTTTTTTTTTGGTGAATAATATGTAGTATTTCTACCTGGTAATTAAGCGATGCAATGTTTTTCTGTGACACATAACAACCATAAAAAGAACTAGCAGCCCTCATCTGGGTTAAGATATGAATTATCATTTTCAAATTCATCATTCAATTGCATAGATCATAATGTAAAATTCAACATAAATACTTTGGTTAAATTCAACTAAATCTTAAAATTCGCAGCAGAATAATACAAGTCGGGGGAGTCAATAAGTTGCGACTCCCATCCTTTATAATATCAACCATTTACACATTTACAACATCGTCTAAACTAAAAATTCCCTTTTTTTTTTTTTTTTTTTTTTGAATCTTGACTATAGTAAAAGTCAACTCAAATTTAAATTTAGCAACAAAACAAGCGTGAGAGGGAGTCAGTTAAAGCTTACTCAGAGTAAACCTAGAAGAAAAGCTTTTCGTTTTCCCTTCCGGACTCGTCTTCTTCAACTCCTCGTGCCTTTCGGTTATAAATTTGGCAAAACGTGAGCCCTTGATGTCTTTGTTTTCTCCAGG
This sequence comes from Eucommia ulmoides, assembly GCA_016647705.1. Taxonomy (NCBI): domain Eukaryota; kingdom Viridiplantae; phylum Streptophyta; class Magnoliopsida; order Garryales; family Eucommiaceae; genus Eucommia; species Eucommia ulmoides. The sequence goes on from CM028329.1 coordinate 781,032, forward strand.
CAAGAGATTAGGCAACGTGGGTCCCGGTTCAGGAGACAACGGAGGCATTAGGTCCCACACAGAGGAAAGATCTTCGTTCGGTTCGTTGAGTTCTTCCAATGGCAATACATCTTTCATGTCTGTTGAAATACATGGTTGCAAAAAATTAGGAAGAAATTAAAATAGGCCACGCGACATTAAGAAAATCCACTATTTCAAATATCTTGCCAAAAAAATTTACTATTTTAATTTTATTTATTTATTCTACGCCATGTGGGGTAGGGATTGAACTCGTGACCTCCCGTTTTAGGAGGCGCCACATGACCACCACCACTAGGCCAAAGGCACAGAAAGGGCAAAATCAGAAAAGTAATCATAAAGGGACAAAAGGCATATGACTGATTAATCGAATTGCACTTTACATCCCTGCAGTATTTTCTTAAGAACTTCTCTCCTCGTGGTTCAAACTTGAGTGCAGCTCAATTACTATTAAATAACTGATTAATTTTTACCTTTAACATTGGACCGTTAACTTTAACAAAAAATATAACTATTACACTTAAGTCTGAACAATAAATAGTATAAATACAGATGAAAATACCACAGAGGTATAAATTGCAATTTGATCATACCACAAGAGACAAAGTGTAATTAACCCTAAGATCAATTTAGTTATTTTGTCAAATGAAAGACAATAATTTCATTAAACAAGTTAAAAAAATAAAAATAAAAAATAAGGCTAAAAAATAACTAACACCTTGCGAAAGTTTTAAACAAAAAAAATATTTAATGGTTAAATTCAGGGGTTCCTTAAAGCAAACGCTGGAGAATTTAGGCGAAAAAACAAGGCGAAAGTTCCGTTTTCGTATACAGATGCGAGATTATTGTAAAGCCAAAACTAGAAGTTTAGGAGGCGTTTGGTTAATGTTTTTGTTTCTATTTTGGTATTTTCATCCAAGAAAACTTGGAACAGAGAAACAGAAAAAGAGAAACAAAGCAAGATTATTGTAAAGCAAAAAGTAGAAATTTAGGGGGCGTTTGGTTAGTGTTTTTGTTTCTATTTTGGTATTTTTGTCCAAGAAAACTTGGAACAGAGAGAAAGAAAAAGAGAAACAAAGTGAGATTATTGTAAAGCCAAAAGTAGAAATTTAGGAGGCGTTTGGTTAGTGTTTTTGTTTCTATTGTGGTATTTTCGTCCAAGAAAACTTGAAACAGAAACAAAAAGCAAAAAAAAAAAAAAAAAGAAAGAAATCAATTTGGTTCAGCTCCAAAATAGGAAACAACAAAATTTTCCTTTTCGTCCGGAATTAAAAACGTTAATCAAATGCCATGTTAAGCACTCAGGGCAATAAATAACCTTTCGAGAATCTGAAGATAGGCTCCAGAGCTGAAGAAGAAATGCTGAAGTTCAAGTAAGGTATAACTGTCCCCCCACCGTGCCTCGCATTGCTGCATCAATTATAATTACATACTATTAAGCGAGTTGTTCAATCTACAATCATGAAAAAGAACCGAGCAAATTATCGACTTCAGCAAAAATCAGAAAATTAAGTTAAAACTGTATATTTGCATCCCGTGAAGTGGAGACAGAAGAATTATCATACCAAAGACCAGATTGGAACGATTTTAAAATTTTAGGGACTTAATTGAAACCCATTTGACTTGCACATGTTTGCTGCCATTGTTGGATTTAATAGAAGATTTTTAAGCTTTAGGGACTTGATTGAAAAAATTGAAACATTAAGGACCAAATTGAAACTAATCCAAAACTTCAGCTACAAATGGTGAAACTAATCCAAAACATGTTTAAGTATTTTTTTTCGTTAAACAAAAAAGGAGTTCTTATTATATATAGTTGTTTTTTCAATTTTTTTGGCTATTTATAGAGTAACTTAACTTTTAGTATTTGCCAATTTATTTTCATCTGATTTTTCAGTCCTTATCAAGTTTAACATTAATTAACATTAACTTGATAGATTCAATCTAATTGATGTAAACTGAATGACTCTAAACTTATTCAAATGACTAAAAAATAAAAAGAAAAAAATTGAGGATAAAAAATTCTCAGTGACTTTTAAAAAAATACACACATATATATATACATATAGTAACTTTTTAAGAGATCGAATCCAAAGTCTCTCTATCATCTACGAAATTCCTTTGAACGAAGAGATCTCCTATAGGGAGAACGCCAAACTAACGTTTACATAAGTAATTTATTTTTTAGATATTAACTTTTTATTATTAAAATTTTTAAAAAGGTTATCAAACAATATCTAACCAAATTAAGTGAAGTTCATTTTTTTTATTGTACCTTGTGACGAGGCCAATCATATGACCATCTAAATTGACAACAGCGCCACCACTCCCACCAGGATGCACAGCGGCAGTTGTTTCAATCATTGCAGGAAGAGGTATATCTTTATTCGGCCGCCTTGTTTCAACTACTTTTGCTATCACGCCGTGGGAAACAGAAGGAAGGAGATCTGAAGCAAAGTTTTGGAAAGCAAATAAAAGACCTTCAAACATATTAAAATCCTGACTTTTTTTAATTATCTTTTTAAATTTTTTTATATATTACATATACAACTCAATAATAGAAGACTTAAAAAGTTACTCTAAACTGCAAAACCTAAAAAATTTCTGCAACTTTATACTACAAACATTTATGATTCTCGACCAAAATTTTTAATTTGGACAATAACCATACAATTGTCACTGGAAAAGTATAGAGATGACTTGACAATTGACTACTGCAAAAGAGAAAAAAAATTGACTGGAAGGATGTGAATCTTTCCTTTTTTTTTTTTTTCAACTTACATCTTATTTTTTTATTTTTTACATTTTAAAGTATTTTGTCTTTTTTATTTCTAATTTTCTTTCTCCTTTTTTCTTTTATACATGGGTAAGTATTTTGTCTTTACTAATTTTTTTTTAAAATTTTGATTTTTAGTTATTTTTTATTATTAAATAAGATGTAAGTTGGAAAAAAAATAGGAAAGATTCACATCCTTCCAATTAATTTTTTTTTTCCTGTTTCAGTAATTAAATGTCAAATCGTCTTTATACTTTTGCAATGACAATTGTATGGTTATTGTTCAAATTAAAAAATTTGGTCAAGAATCATAAATGTTTGCAGCATAGAGTAACTTTTTAGGTCTTTAAAAATGGCAGCTCGGTGCTACAAAGCTCTCACTATGCGTGGGGTCCGGAAAAGGATTGAACCACTTAGATCTATTGTACGCAGCCTTACCTTACTTTTTACATTTTAAAGTATTTTGTCTTTTTTATTTCTAATTTTCTTTCTTCTTTTTTCTTTTATATATGGGTAAGTATTTTGTCTTTCTCAAATTTTTTTAAAGTTTTTGATTTTTAGTTATTTTTTTTAATTTTATTTATTTTTAAATTATTTTTTATTATTAAAGACCTAAAAAATTACTCTATACTGCAAACATTTATGATTTTTGACCAAATTTTTTAATTTGAATAATAATCATACAATTGTCACTGCAAAAGTATGAAGATAATTTGACATTTTACTACTGTAAAAGAATTTTTTTTTGATAATTTTGCAAATTATACTTTTGCAGTGACAATTGTATCGTTATAGTCCAAATTAAAAAAATTGGTCAAGAATCATAAATATTTGCAGTATAGAGTTACGGAAACTTTTTCGGTTTTGCAGTGTAAAGTAAATTTTAGGTCTTCCATTATCGAGTTGCATTATCTTCTAGATCATAAATTATATATATATATATTTAGATAATTTCTCACTTTCTATACCAACTTCCTATTTTTTCTATCTACATCTCTTCTCCCTCACGTCTTCCCAACCCAGAAAGATAACCTTTTGTATCTTAACTTTTTAATTTTATCATACTACCTAAATAGTTGTAGTTGTAGGGTCTCTCTCAACCCCAAAAGCTAGCTCATGAGATAAGATTTTCTCACACTTATAACCTGACAACCAACCGCTTCCACATCCGATGTGGAATAAACCCAACAATCTTTCCCTCATACGTCGAGCCTTTGGTTAGCTAACCCTCAACCAATCTCTCCTTTTATGATTATTGGGTCAGAGTTGTTGTAACCTAGGCTCCAATATCAGTGTAAGGTAATCTTGGGCCTCTCAACACCAAAAAACTAGCTCATGAGGTGAGACTTTCTCTCACACTTATAACCTGACCATTAGCCCTTTCCACAACCGATGTGGGGTAAACCTAACAATAGTTTCACCTTTGCCTCTAAGTTATTGAATCGCATCGTTTTGGGCAAATTAACGAATAGTTATGCTTATTTCACATTTAGTGCACGAGTTAGAACTAATATGTGAATGTGTTTGTGTACATATATACATATATATGTGTGTATATACATATATACGGCTTTACATGCCTGAAATATTGGTTTCGAGCCTAATTTTTTACTGATTTCATAATCTCATACACTTCCCTATTCACCCATAATAATTTTCTACACTTACTAAACTGAAAAACTCTCAATTTCTCTTGACCACCACTACATATTTATCCTTTAGACGAGTACTAAAATTTATTTTCAATCTTTAATTAAAAGTTCATAAAATAAAAAGGCGAGACCAAAAAAAAAATGAAGTGCGTTCAGGAAAGTAGAATGTTTACCAGATCGTGGTCCAAATAATCCATGCCCAATAACACAAGCCTTCGAACCCGGGATGGGGCGAGTAAAGTCCACATCAATTGGACAGATTTTATCAGGAACGAATTCGAGCTTCAGCAAAGCAACATCAAGAGGTCCTTTAGAAACATAAACCACCTTGGCATTGGACCATATCCACGGGTCTAAACAATCCAAACGGACCCGTATTCTTCTATTTGGTGGCCTAGCAATTTCTTCTGTTTCGATCTCATCTCTTTCAGAATATGTGGTTATCTTCCCAAATCTCCATGGCTCCAATAGATGAGCATTTGTAAGGATCAGGCCATACTTGTTGAGTAGAACCCCGGATGCCCATGCTCCATTGTCGATTGTAATGAGACAAATAGAAGCCATTGCTTTCTCAACCGGTGATTTGATGATTTGATCCGAGTCATAGTTGGATAAATGCGTATTCCCTATAGAATTGGACTTTCTGATATAAAAAGGGTTCCTTTTCACTGGATTTCGATCATCACAAGCGGTTGCAATGGCTTCCCATGGAATCACCAGCTGTCATACGAATTTAAAATTCTTGTGTTACACGGTGGACAAGATAAATTTTTGAATAAGTAACCACACGTACTTGTCTGTCCAGTGTGTGTAATTTCGTTAATTAGAGTACCGAATTAAATTAGAGAGACCTTAATAGTAAAATGAATATCAAGAGCTTACGGTACCGATACCATCTCCTGTTTTAGAGAGTAAATTTGGTTCTCCAAACGTCAAGAACTACATTCTGTTCCCCATGCTCTCTCTCCCCTCCCATTTTTCTCTCTCTCTCTCTCTATTCATATCAATTATTTTCAATATATTAAACATGTATAATAATTCAAAAAAAATTATATATGTCATTGACCTTCCCTATCATTTTGTATTATACCGGATACCTCTCCTGTCATTTTGTAAATACCAGAGACCTCTCATGTCTTTTTACTCAAACACCACTTACCTCCCTTATTGATTAAAAAATAATTAAATTTTTATTATAATACCAAGTTTATCATTGACTATTTAAAAAATAATTAAATAATAAAAAACTAAAATACATAAATAACTCTTTAATTTATATATTTATCGCCACCTCCTACCACCACCTCCTACCGCCGCCGCCGCCGCCACCCACCGCCGCCACCCACCACCCCCATTTTAAAAAATATATTTTTTTTAACCATTTCATTAAAAAAAATTAACCCTCATTAACCATTCTCTCTCTCTCCGGTGGTGGTGGGGGTTGGTGGTGGCGGCGGTGGGCGGTGGCGGTGGGTAGTGGTAGCAACAATGGGTAGTGGCAGGGGAGTTAGGCAGTGGGTGGTGGGAGGTGGTGGTGGGAGTTGGGCAGTGGCGGTGGGTAGCAGGGGGAGGTGGTGTTGGGTGGCGGCAGTGGCAGGTGGTGACAGCGGTAGGAGGTGGTGATGGCTGTGAGTGGTGGGAGTTGGGCGGTGGCGGTGGGAGTTGGATGGTGGTGAAAGGTAAATATAATTATTTAAAAAATTAAGGATAAAAAATATAATTTTAAAAATATAGGGATGCTAATGAATTTTTTTTTAAAATAACTTGAGTGCAATTTTGTCCAAAAGGAAGTAAGTAGTATATGAGCAAAAAGACAAGAGAAGTTTCTGATATTTGCAAAATGACAGGGGAGATATCTCGTATAGTGCAAAATGATAGGGGAGATCAATGGCATATACCCTTAAAAAAAATAGTTTCAGTTAAAAAAGAGAACATTGTTGGAGCAACGTAGCATATAATTCCCCGTTTAATAGAATTTTATTCCCTATTATAACCAAAATATAGGGATTACTGTTGAAGATGCTCTTAGTTTCCATCCAATATCATTCATTTGAGATTAAAAGAATCTTTACGAAGGGAAAAAAAATATTGTCCTTGTAGAAACTCAATGGGCCTAACTCACTCTCAAAAGACGTCTTGTAAGATAAAGATTGTCTCTAACCTTATATATAGCTCAAGATCAGATAACACAATGATAGACCACCAATTAGGTACACCTATGCACGAGGCAAGAAAGGAAACGACTGCAAGAAAGGAAAGTTAATAATTACCTTGATTTAAGGAGGGTTTTGGAAAAGTTGTTTGGGTGAGAATAGGAAAGTCATATGGCCTTATAGGGAGAAGTTTTATATGGTAACATGTAGGCAATAAAAAGGACACAAGGGAGTGTATATGGGATATCTAGAATAATTTTGTATTGAGCTTTGGCTCTGGGAGAGAACCAGGTCTCTCGAACTACGTAGGTGTTTGATTGTTCTATTTGATTTCAATAAAATACATATCTCTTCCCTCTCAACTTGTTATTTTTGTCATTTCTAGATCTAAGGTTCATCAATGCCACTGTGCCTACACGAGCCAGAATTTCAAATGGTCCATAGAAATGCGGAGCGAGTTTTTCGTTGCGCCGTATTACCAAAGATTTCTATCCATAAGGTCGTAAATTCACAAAAACTTTCTCCCCTACCTCAAACTCTTCATCTCGTCGCTTAGCATCAGCAATGGACTTCATCTTCTGCTGAGCAAGCAAGAGATGCATTTTGAGCTCGTCTAACTGGGCATCACGATCTTCCAAGAGCTGCTCTACTGAAGAGACCAAAGTACTCCTTGTTTTGTAACGGATGAGGGGTGGCAGATCCCGCCCATAGAGTGTTTTGAAAGGACTACAATTAATGGTATTATGATATGTGGTATTCTACCAGTATTCCGCCCCGGCTAACCATTTACACCAAACCCGCGGTTTCTCTGAGACGTAACATCGTAAATATGTGTCTAAGTAGCGATTCACCACTTCAGATTGCCCGTCTGTTTGAGGATGATAAGTTGTACTACGACGCAACTCTAATCCCTGTAGGCGAAATAATTCTTTCCAAAAATGACTTAGAAAGACTTTGTCGCAATTAGAGATGATAGTGTTAGGTATCCCATGCAGGGGCACGATTTCTCGAAGGAATAACTCCACCACTGTTCGAGCTGTAAACGGGTGTTTCAAGGGCAAGAAGTGGGCATATTTGGTCAACCGCCACTAGTATTGTATCCATACCTTCTGATTTGGGCAGCCCTTCTATAAAATCCATGGTTAAATCCTCCCATACCTGTTTAGGTAAAGCCAGGGGTTGTAGCAACCCCACCGGCGACATGGACATAGATTTGTTTCTTTGACACACATCACACTGTTGCACCCACTTGGAAATGGCTCCCCGAATGCCTATCCAGAAAAAAATCAGCGGCTATTCTCTTATAAGTGTGTTCCTCCCCGGAATGGCCACCCATAGGAGACAAGTGATACTCCTTCAGAATAGAGGGTAGCATGGTGGAATTTTTGGACAACATCAGACGCCCCTTGTAGCAAACCCGATCATTTTCTAAGGAAAATCATGTAGCTTACACTCTTTCTTGCTACAGGTCACCCTTAACTTTCGTTAAAAAATCATCTTTGATTTCTCGCTACAAGGTCTCCCAATCTAACCATTGTATGCCAACAAGCTAGTTTAACTCCGGAGGAGGTAGCACTCACAACAATGCGTCAGCCACCTTGTTGCGTGCACCTGGTTTGTATTGAATTTCAAAGTTATATCCCCGTAGCTTGGCCATCCATCTTTGATAGTCAGGTGCCACGATTAGCTGCTCTAATAAGTGCTTCAAACTTTGTTGATCAGTGCGAACTAGGAATTTCCTCCCAAGCAGGTATGGCCGCCATTTCTAAATGGCAAGGCCAATAGCAATTAATTCTTTTTCATAGATCGAACGCAACTTCGCTTGTTGCCCTAGCACTTGGTTATAGTAGGCCACAAGTCGTTTTTCTTGCATCAAAACGGCACCTAACCTATACCCAAATGCATTGGTTTCAATGACGAATGATTGGTGAAGTCCAGAAGGGCTAAAACAGGAACCCTGGTCATAGCTTTTTTAAGAGCCTCAAATGCCTCCATAGCCGCCATATTCTACCCGAAGCGGTCTTTCTTCAATTGCTCTGTAAGAGGCCACGCAATCGACCCATACCCCTTGACAAACTTACAGTAATACCCCGTAAGTCCCAGAAAGCCTAGCAACTCTCGAATTAACTGTGGTACTAGCCACTCGAGCATGGCTTGTATTTTGGAATTGTCCACCTCTACGCCGTCTCCTGATATAACGTGTCCTAAATATTCCAAACGGGTAAAAGCAAAAGAGCACTTCTTGTGGTTTGCATATAGCCGGTGCTTGGCGAGAACCTGTAAGACCACTGCCAAATGATGTGCATGTTCCGCCATACTACAACTGTACACTAAGATATTATAAAAAAAAATACTAACACAAAATGACGAAGGTGTGGACGAAAAACCTGATTCATGAGTGCTTGAAATGTTGCAGGTGCATTGGTTAGCCTAAACAGCATGACCAAGAACTCGTAATGACCTTTATGGGTTCTAAAAGCTGTCTTGGGAACATCCTCGGGCCGTACTCGGATCTGATGGTACCCAGACTTCAAGTCAAGCTTGGAGAACACTATCGCACCATATAACTCATCCAGCAACTCATCGATTACTAGTATGGAAAATTTGTCTGTCACTGTCTCCCTGTTCAGGGCACGATAGTCCACACAGAATCTACACCTCTCGTCTTTCTTTTTTACTAGTAAAATAGGGCTTGAAAATGGGCTCACACTGGACTGTATAATCTTAGCTGCCAACATCTCCCATACTAACCGCTGATAGGTGAGGTTCCTTCCTTTAAGGTTATGGTATGCTATTTTCCACAGACAGGTGGTAATTCTATAGGCATCTCAAACACTTCCTTGGAATTTTCCAATACTGCCTAGATCTCATAAGGAATAGCAACCTTCTCTTCTTTGGCAACCCCTACAGCGCCAAGCTCTACTACATACCCACATCCTTCATGTCTAATGGTGCGAAACATGGCTTTGAGTGATCCCCGTGTTTTGTGCAGAGAGGGATCCCCTTATAAACTTACTGGTGTATTTCCCACATTGAATTTCATAGAGTGAGTCTTCCAATTAATGTGAGTCACCCCCAAAGTCTCCAACCATTGAATTCCTAGGATAACGTCAGTACTCCCCAAATCCAGAGGTAGAAAGTCCTCTACTATCGTCACCCCTTGTAAAATTAGGCCTACTCCTCGGCATATCCCTTGAGTTTTGGTGGCTGAGCCTATTCCCAAAATTACCCCGTAAGGTTCTGTATTAGTGATAGGGAGCTTCAAAACTGATACAAACTCGTTGGAGATAAAATTATGTGATGCCCCACTGTCGATAAGTATGACCACCTTCTGGCTACTAATCTCTCCCTCCAATTTGAGCGTTTTCGGCGAGGTAAGTCCCACCATTGAATTTAAGGACACCTTTACCACTTGATTTTCAGCTTCCTCCACAAGCTTGGCCTCTTTTCCTTTTTTTGAACCTCATCTTCCTCTGCTTGTGTCTCCGCTTCATATTCTTGGAGCAGAACCACTTGTAGTTCTCGCTTCTTGCAACGATGTCCTGGTGAAAAAATTTCATCACATTGATAACAAAGGCCGCGATCTCGCTTGTATTGCAATTCCGCCTCCGTTAATCTTCGAAATCCTCCCCCTTCATGAGCCTTTGTTGGAACCGTGGTCTCCACTGCCGTAGTGCTTTGTCCCGCCGAAGTTATGGTGGGTGGGTAATTAGAGTACCCAAGCCCACATGAATAATCAGGCCCAACTACCCTTAAGCTCAAAATTTTTAGCTTCAATTTTCATTGCTAAGTCCATAACACTTTCAAGCCTATTTGGGCCCAATACCTTCAACTCAACCCGTATGTCACTCCTTAGCCCATTTATGAATGTAAACTCCAACACCTATTCAAAAAGGTCTTCTAACGTTGAGGCCAGTTGCTCAAACCTTCTACGATAGTCCCTCACGGTTCTACTTTGCCTAAGAGCCAAAAATTCCTCATGCCTTGAGCCATTGGGGTGAGATCGGAACCTCAATAGGAGCTGCGATTTGAGTTCCTCCCAACTCAGGAATGGCCTTCTCTTATTCTCCCATCCAAACCAAACCAAGGCTTCTCCTTCAAAGCTGATAATGGCCGTCTCTAGCTTCTCTGCGTTGATCAAGCGGTGCAAGGCGAAATATCTTTCCGCCTTTAGTATCCAGCCGTTAGGGTTCTCTCCATCAAAGGAGAGCTCGATTCTTCTAGGTCAGAGGTCCCATCACACGGCCGGTGCCCAATCCCTACCATGGCTGCTATCGGCGGTGCCCTTTGCCTGCTCCAATGCCTTCGCATACATCATCACATGACGTCTAGCCGCATCTCGACGTCATTTACGCTCCTCGTTCGCCCAGATCTCGTCGTCGACTCGATTCTGGCTCTGGGCTCCGCTTTCTCGCACCGCTTCGTTCTGAACCTTCAGGAGCTGGTCGATTTTTCTAGCCGATGCCGCAAACTCTTACTCCAGGTTAGGTATTTTCATCATCTCCTTTTTTATTGCTCCAAATTCCTCCTGCACTGTGTTCACGGTTTCTTCTAGTGTTTCAACCCCACCATCCATCTTTGTCACCATAGGCCCAGCACCTGCTCTGATGCCAAATGATGAACCCTAGATTTAGAAATAACGAAAATAACAAGTTGAGAGGGAAGGGATATGTGTTTTATTGAAATCAAAGAGAACAATCAAACACCCAGGTAGTTCGAGAGACCTGGTTCTTTCCCAGAGCCAAAGCTCAATACAAAATAATTCTGGATATCCCATACACACTCCCTTGTACTCATTTTATTGCCTACATGTTACCATATAAACTCCTCCCTATAAGGCTAATATAACTTTCTTATTCTCACCCAAACAACTTTCCCAAAACCCTCCTTAATCAAAGTAATTATTAATTTTCTTTTTTTGCGCCGTGCATAGGTGTACTAATTGGTGGTCCATCACACAAGTGATGTGGGATTCAACACACCCCCTTACCTATAGGTGGACTTTGACAAACCATTGCAAACGGTTATCGGGGAGCCCAACATCAATGTGGGATTCAACAATCCTACCCAAAACCTCAACATTATCGGGTTAAAATTCTTAACACTAGACCGGTGGCCCCCTAACAAGAAAATATTGAACGGGTAGTTCCAAATAAACAAAGAAACACATATTCTTCATGACATTTTTAAGATTTAAGTTCACTATGTTCTTGTGATTTGGTTGTTAGATGGCAAATATAAGGAAATAGACAAGAATTTTCCAGTCACCTGAATTTCAGCACCGCTAGTCTTTTGCCTAAGTGGCCTCGTCAAAATACCAATAAATCTCTCGTGTTCCCCAAAAACTGGACAACCTTCCATTCCTGACATATTCAAAAGTTAAACCCTAATTAGGATCAAGAGTGATAATTTTGGTGGATTTGTTTGGTGTTTATGTTCCTGTTTTTATTTTTGATTTTCTGTTTCTGTTCCTGGAAAACTTGGTACAGAAACAGCAAGCTGGAGCAAAAAGATTACGTTTTCTGTTCTGTTACCAAATCTCTGTTTCTGTTCCAAATTTTGTGGGAACAGGAACGAAAAAACAAGAACAAAACATTAAACAAAGGACAACCCCAAAATCATCTATGCGGGAATGAATATGCTCACACCAGGAAGACACCGAATATCAGCCATCAACAGTGAGCTTTTATGGGAATTGGGCGGACAAAAGTTGGCAATGTATCCAATTGATATACTGGTTCAAGCAGCACAAAAGATTGAAATAAAAGATATCAAACAATGAAAATTTAGTGCACAATCCATATTTTCAGTAGCATATAAATGAAGAATAGATTTCATGAAGCAACAGTGAAGAACAACCACGAAAGAAACATCATCAATAGTTCGTTTTGGTGAGGTATTAGAAGGAATTTGATTTAGAAAGGGACTTGTAAAACTTCCTTGGAATGTGTTCCGATGAGGTGTTTCAAGAAAAAAAATGATTTCGAGAAGGGACTTATAAATTTTCCTTCAGGTGGCATTTGGTTTCATCGGATTGGTGCCTAAGAATTAGAACTGAATGCAACCTTAAGGAATTTTGGTTTTTAAACTCTATAAATCACTTTTCTAAATTAAATCGCTTCTTCAAATAGCTCACATAAACGCACTCTTTTCAGGAATTTTCTCTAAATCAAATTTCTTCTTCAAATATGTCATCAAGACAGGATTCGGAGAAGATATCTGATTTTGAAAGGGGATTTGTAAAATTTTCTTAAGAAATTCTGTGAAGAAAATGTTACAAATCCCTTCTCAAAATCAAACATTTTCTTCAAATAGCTCACACAAACGCACACTTCAGGAATTTTCTTTACAAAAAAAAATATGAATGCCTTTTCTAAATCAAATTACTTCTTCAAATACATCACCAAGACAGGATTTGGAGAAGGTATTTGATTTCAAAAGGGGATTTGCATAATTTTCTTAAGAAATTCTGTGAAGAAATATCTACAACTCCCTTCTCAAAATCAAGTATTTTCTTCAAATTGCTCACACCAACGCGCACTTCAAGAATTTTCGTTTTATAAAAAATACAAATGCCTTTTCTAAAACAAAATTCTTCTTCAAATACGTCATCAAGACGGGATTTAGAGAAGATATTTGATTTCGAAAGGGAATTTGTAAAATTTTCCTAAGAAAAATTGTGAAGAAAAAATTACAAATCCCTTCTCAAAATCAAATATTTTCTTCAAATAGCACACACAAACGCTCACTTCAGGAATTCTCTTTTTTAAAAAAATCAAATGCCTTTTCTAAATCAAATTTTTTCTTCAAGTACATCACCAAGACAGGATTTGGAGAGGATAATTGATTTCGATAGAGGATTTGTAAAATTTTCTGAAGAAAAACTTTTCAAAATCAAATATTTTCTTCAAATGCTCACGCAAATGCACATGGCAGGAATTTTCTTTTCAAAAAAAATATGAATGACTTCTCTAAATCAAATTTCTTCTTCAAATACGTCACCAAGATAGGATTTGGAGAAGATATTTGATTTCGAAAGGGGATTTGGAAAATTTTCTTAAGAAACTTCTGGAAGAAAAATTTACAAATCCCTTTCAAAATTAAATATTTACTTCAAATAGCTCACACAAACGCGCGCTTTAGGAATTTTCTTTTCAAATAAAAAATATAAATGCCTTTTTTTCTAAATCAGTTTCTTCTTCAAATACATCACCAAGACAGGATTTGGAGAAGGTATTTGATTTCGAAAGGGAATTTGTAAAATTTTCATAAGAAATTTTGTGAAGAAAAATTTACAAATCCTTTCTCAAAATAAAATATTTTCTTCAAATACCTTACCCAAATGCACACTACGGAAATTTCAGAAATTCCTTTCTTAAATCATATTCCTTCTTCAGATATCTCACCAAAACGCACTCTCACTTTTCGCTCACAGAAGTCGCTACCTTAGAATGTTCAAGGGAGTCGAAGATAAGAGTAGTACAAAAGGAAGAATTAAAGAAGAGAAGGAACACTATAAAAAAAAACTAACACCACCTGTTAAAAAAGTGCAACGGAGACAAGATGCCGAAAGGAGAACCCACTGCCACAAGAAGATCTCCCCTGTTATTAGGTGTTGATATGTTCAAGATGGGGAGATCCTAATGATTGTTGAGACTGAAATTAATATCAATATGAAATTGAAGTTCAAAGAAAGAAAAAAATAAAAAAAAGCATATTCAATTAGGAATATAAATGCTATCATATGGAATATTTTTCAGCAATCCAGTGATCGTAAGCAAACGGATAAAAAGAAGATACCACAAAAGATTTCGAGGAAATTTGAAGAAGTGCAACTCTAGTAGCTGACTTTCCTATCTCATTTGGATCTCTCAACTCTGCAACCGGTATTTGCCTCGGACCTTGAATGGTTGAATGCTCAACCTGAAGAAAAAATATTAATTTAGGCTTCATGTTTTAAGAGTGAGTTTGGGTGAGGTAAATGGGGAAAGGGCGTGTTCGGCTTTGAAATTTTTATAAATTCATTTTCAAAATCAAATTCTGTCTTCAAATATCTCAACCAAAACGCACCCTAAACAATACTATATACAAAAACAGGGTATTTTGAAGTTTTCCCGAAAATAGGTTTGGAGTTTGGACTCAACCTTAACTTCTCTCATAGGAGCATCACTTTAGAATTCACTAAGTCTGCCGTTTCTGATTTTTTCCCATGATGAATACATAAAAAAAAATGCTTTAAGGTAACGTTTGGTAGTATGAAATCGAAGCGTGGGATTAGAAATGAACGCAATTAACATCTTGATTTTTACATGTGTTTATTTCCCATCACAACATTTCAGTTCCTTGCAATCAAACATATTCTCTTACACACACTCACATATATGTTGTGACAGAGAGAATGTAATACAGAAGGCTAAAAAATACCTCAGTTTGAACAGCATCTAGAAAAGGTTTTGATCCATTACTACACGAAGCTAAGGACCAACCCACTGTCCAGCCATGTTCCAACGAGCCAGAAGAAGCTCCAACAATTGATTGAACAGCACTAGAAGATAAAGGAATGTCTACCTTCACAATAAACACAAAACCAATATTATATAATGCAAAAAAAAAAAAAAATATATATATATATATATACACCCCCCAAAACACGAACAAGTGTGGAAGAAATGAAATGACAACATAATGAATAAGCATAAGCCTGTTTGATGAGTTTAGTTAATACAAATTTTGGGTTTATATCAATTTTTTGCATTGATTTATTTCTAATTCCAATTCCAAATCTCTAATTCCATGCAACCAAACAGTACCTAAGGGGTTCCATAAACATTTACCAATGCCAAAAGTTGTGATTGTAGCCATTGAGAAACTTCATCACCCGAGCCTTTAGCATTGGCCCGCTTCTTTCCCTAAATAATCAAAACACAAATCATTATTTAACCAATAAATAAAGCAAGCCAAACAATTGATTAGGCTGTATCTATACAATCTATACCTCTATCATTATATCAATCTGAACACCTGGGATCAATTCAGGGTTGGCCTGCACAAAGTTGAAGCTGGAGTAAGAAAAAATCATCTTTTTTAATCTTTAAGGGTGCATTTGGGTGAGATATGTAGGGTGGTCTTGGGCCTCTCTCAATCCCAAAAGTTACGCTTTCGCTCACACTTATAACATGACCATCAGCCTCTTCAACCTCTTCAACATCCGATCTGAAATAAACCCAACAATCTCTCCCTCACACATGGGCCTTCGGTCGGCTAATCCTCGATTAGTTTCTCCCTTTGTGACTATTGGGCCAGAGTTGTTGTAACATAAGCTCTAATACTAGTGTAAGGTGGTCTTAGGCCTCTCCACGAGGTGGTCTTTGATTTCGAGAAGGAATTTGAAAAATTTATCACCCAAACGCACCTAAATAACATAAAATAAGCATGTGTCACATAATTCCGACCTGAGAAAAATTCTTCCTGTGATGTAGTGAGAGAAATGGCTCAATAACGGATGCAACCGTCACAGCCAACATTGACTCCGGTGATGCTTTATCGCCGTGAAATTTCTTCAGTAGAGAATCAGAAAAAGAACGAGGCAATAGCATCCCAGATGCGGATAGTGTTGTTTTTCCGGAGCTAATCAAACAGAAGCATAAACAATTAAACCATGAACAGAAATATAATTCAGTGAAGTGCATGAAGAATCCAATTGAAGAAATTATACAGTAGAGAGAGAGAGAGATGAAGACTGCGGAGCTTACTTGTAATGGTGGAAAGCTTGTTCTCGCATTTTCAGACCCTTCGGGTCCTAACAGCAGTGAAAAACAAGATTATTAGAACAAATTGAAGCTCAATAACATTGAATGAATAATTTAGGGAACCAGGAGGCGAAAGAGAGCTTACAGGGCCTTGAACTCTGACCATGACGGCGAAATCGCGGGCGAAATCGACGATTTCCAGCACCCCCATATTTGAAAAATTGGGGGTGTTGAGCCGAGAGGCTCTACAATTTCTGGAACTTGATTTGCATAATGATTGGCAACCCCAAGAAGGTCGTCAGTGCTTGGAGTACCGAATTTTCAGATGAGACAGGGTTGGATGACTTGGATCGAGTTTTCCGATTTACGAGGAAACTGAATAAAGAGGATGATTAGGTGTATCATTCATGGGATGATTGACTTTTATCACCCATTGTACTTTTCTCGGTTTGAGTTCGTCGTAAGTTCTAAGTGATAATTGGTGATAATTCGAGTGTAATTTGTTATTAATTTTATTTAAAACCGAAATTTTAGGTCGCATTTGATAACCAGAGTAGAATTGCGTTTAGTAACGATAATTTTTATTTTTTTATTTTTTTTTGAGAAAAGAATTGTGTTGGTAACGATTTTATCCTAATTTTTTTTTTTTTTCTTCTGTTTTGGCCTGACGGCGGTGGCACCGTAGCCGACCGGATGGCGATGGCCAGCGCCGGCGACGGCGGACGGCGATGGCTCCCGCCGGCCCCGGCGACAGGCGGAAGGTAATGGTTCCGGCGCAAATGACGGCCGGACAGCGGTGGCTGGTGGGTGACAGTGGCCGGAAAGTCTCCGGCCTGACGGTGACCGGCGACGGTCCCCAAAGATGGCCGACGGCGGCGGACGGTGGTCGCCGGCGGGTGACCAGTGACAATGTATTTTGGGAATAAAATGGGAATAATGAGAAACAACTTTTTTTTGTTTCTCATTTCTTAAGAAAAAAGTTGGCACAATTCTCAAATGGGAATTAAATGAAAACGGAAACAAAAATTATCAAACGCTATTTCCAAACAGAATTCCCAAAAATCTGGGAATGGGATGAAAATTTCTGGAATGGAAACGGTTACCAAACGGGGCCTTAATTTATCGTTTAAATTAGTTTTTGCTTGCATATTAGTCTTGTATGTGATTACGCATGTGTAATATTAATTTCATATACCTATTTAATTTTAGTTACATGTTTCAACTTACATGTGACTATATTATATAGGGAAAATTGGTGAAAAGTCTATTTTTTTTAAGTTTAATTAGTGAAAAGTCCTTTTGTGTTATTAGGTTTTGATTTAGTCTTTTAAGTTAGATTTCACTTGTGTTTTAGTCCTGCATTGCAAGAATTGTAGGGAGTCTTTTAGTGAGTACATTCGAAATTTATAGTGAATTTTGTTACATGTAACTAATGTTAATTACAATTTCATAATTGTTACTTTTCACAAATATTTGAGCATTTTTAGTTACATGTATTTATATAATATTAGTTACATATTACAATTACATATATACATATATATAATATTTTGTGATGTTACTAAAAAAATATCAAACTTTTTAATTACATATCAGAGACATGTAACTAAAAAGTTACATATGATTAGAATACGTAACTGGAAAAAAAAAAAAAAATTAGTTACTTGTAACTAATATAGTAATATTACACAAAAAGTAGTTACATGTAACTAACGCGTGGCTATCACGTGAGTAAGGCTTTCGTCTTTTTAAAAGAGATAGGACTAAATTAAAAGTTTTTGCCACATGTAAGATTTTTGACCAATTAAAGTTTAAATGTAGAACCTCTCACCCATTGTCCCTATTATATATACCTGTGTAATATTTGTATTTTACACACAAATTAGATATATGTACTCGCGAGCATACAACGTGTGCTAACAAATATTTTACACATAAATTAGATATTTGAATTGATGATTAGGTGTATAATTCAAGAAATAATTTACTTTTATCTCCTATTGTACTTTTTTTTTAGTGTGAGTTGGTCGTAAGTTATAAGGGATAATTGGTGATTTAAAACATAACTTTTAATTAAGTCTTTTAAATTGATCTTTGCTAGAGCATTAGTTCCGCATGTGTACACCCATGTGTAATATTAGTTATATTGTAATGACCTGATTTTTCAAGACTGTCACACGGTTTCTCCCCTTGGAGAATTAACACTAACACCAAACAACCAATATTTCATTCTATAAAATCCGATAAATTTATCAACACCACGACGACAATTATAATTATCGATTTAAATTTTACAATACGGCCCAAGCCTATAGAGAATCACCAATGCTTCATTTCGTGATAAATTTTACTAAATAATCTATATTTTAATTAATAAAAATCTGATAAATTTTACACACAACGACGATAATTGGAATTATCAAATTTATAATTTATCAATTTATCGAATCCATCGATTCAATTTCACAACAGTAAATAATAAATATAATTATTACAACTAGAACTTCAGCTAAAAATTTTGTCGTCGTTTTCGTTTTCACCGGTCCTACAACAAAACTGTGGGATTGTGAGTCAACGCTCAGTAGAACTCTAACCCTTCTAATACGTGCATTTAATTAATACAACAAATAAAACACCTTTGCATGATTCTCACATAATTTTTACATAATCATAATTATTTCATGAAATTTAATAGTTAAAATTTAACAATAATATCAACATGAATCACACAATAGGAAAATTAAATACATATATTAAAAAACTTAGAAATTCTACCTGAAATCTGAAACCAAAATTCAAATCGAAGCCAACGTTTATATAAACTTCTGTTTTTCTGTTTATTCTCTAAAAAGAAACAATCCCAAAATGTATCCTCTAAGCCTTACTTTTTTATCCCTTAATAAAAACTTAATATGAATATCTCTTGTTCATTTCTTTAGGTCACGTTTGGTACATGGGATTTATTTTGGGATTGGAATGAAATTAGGAATTACCATTTCATTCCTACGTTTGGTTGATGAGATTGGTTTTCATTCTCATTCCCAAGTAATGACTAATCTCACAACTCATAAGATTATTTAATCCCAAATGAAATGAGGTATTAGGTAATCCTAAGATTACCTAATTCCAAATGAAATGAGGTAATATAAGAAGAAGGGCATATACTTCTGTTTCCGTATTTTTCATAACAAAAAATAAAATTATGGGAACAAAAATAAAAATATGGTGGTGTTACTTTCATGTTTCTGTTCCCAAAAAATATAGAACAAAAATAGAAATATGGGAACGAAAATAGAAATCTGGGAACAAAACAAAAACAGAAATATGAGAACAAAAACAGAAATAGAAAATTGGGAACATATTTCTATTTTTGTTCCCATATTTCTGTTTTTGTTCCTAGATTTCTGTTTTTGTTTTTGTTCCAAGATTTCTGTTTTTGTTCCCATATTTCTGTTTTTGTTCCCAGATTTCTGTTTTTGTTCCAAGAAAACCTGGAACATAGATATAAAATTCGGAATAAACAATTTTTTTCCCATATGTTTATTTGTATTCCCAATTTTATGAGAACGAAAAAACACTAAACAAGTGAGGTATAAGTGGGGTTTGGTGTTTCTATATCTTAAGTATGTTAACAAAATGATTGGAATAGAATCAGTAAAATAGGAGAAAATTTGTTCTGTTCTGTTCTCTGATTTTTACAACAAAATCCTGGAATTAGAATATAAACAAATTATATATATATCTATATTTTTTTCAGTTATAAGGTTTTTTTAGAACAAAAAAAAAGGGAAACAGAAACACGAAAGTACTTCCAAGCCCTTTAGTTTATTGGGTTAAAGGATAACCTAGGTGACATTTGTTTAATGTCTCTGAATAATTCTGTTATGTTCCCAAAATTTTGTTCTAAAATTTTCGAATATTGTTTTATTTTTATTTATCGGCCATTTCAATACCATGTTTAATGTATTTTGTAACTTAACGTAGGAATGATAATGGTCATTCCAATATCATGTTTAATCTCGTTTGTCACAAAACATAAAAATAGTAATAACCATTCCATTCTAATACCACATTTATTCCAATACTACACTTATTCTATTTCATCATATTCTATTCCAGCGTACCAAACGTAACGTTACTGTTTCAGCAAAATGAGTCTTATTTTCATTATTATTATTATCATTATTACATGACACCTATACATACACGTGACACACATGCAACAAGCATATATATGAATGGTGGAGATGATTTCCTTCTTTAGGAAGGAAATTATCCTTAATCATTTATTTATTTATTTGTACAATGTCTTCCTTAAAATTATAAAAAAAAAAATTCATTATATCTCAAAACTCTTAAAAATATATTTTAAATAACATATTAGTCCCAAAACAATTAAAAGTCAATTTAAAATTAACACTTAACCAAAAAAAAAAAAATTAAATATTATTTATACCAGAAATTTATAAAACGGACCCAAAAATGTTAAACTTATATAAATTAATATTTTCAAAAATATAAATTTTTGGGGTATTACATACATATACCCATATAATATTAGTTACATGTTACAACCCCTGTTACAGGGGATGAAAATACCCCCGAGATAACACCCCCTGTTCGAGTCGGCGGGGAGAGGGAGAAAGGCAAAGAGAGGAGAGAAGGAGGAATAGAGAGAAGGAAGGAGGAGGAGGAGAGAGATAAAGAGAGTTGAGCGGGAGAGAGAAAAAAATGTAGGGGAAAAAAAGGGGGAAAAAAAAGGAAAAAATTATTAAAAAATAGAAAAATATGTAAAATGATGATTTTGCCCCTTTATTTTGTTAGTTTTAACATAATTTCTGACGGAATGACCAATTAAAAACGTGCTTATAGTTAGAGAGTTTAAAATGAAACGCTCAAACGGAGAGGGACCGTTTAGAAAAATATCAATACCTAGAAGGTTTAAAATGTAATTTTTCCTAAATTCTTTCAAATTACTTAAAACCATCCCTAGCTTGAATTTCATGTCTTTGATTTATGCTTTAGGATTAAACTTGAAGCACTTATTGCTTTCCTTATCAGATGATCCACATTGACTATTCATATCATCATCTGATTTCATACAATCATTTTCACCTTCACTGTTACTCTTAGTCTTTTCAAATTCATTGAAATTAGAGTTATTTAAATTTTCAATTTCGTTAGTGGTGTTCTCATTAGGATTTGATAAACCACTCCACTCAGCACCTTTATCAACATAAATATCGATTAATTCATCATCCACATTCATTTCATATTCACTATCAATAAAATCGACTTCACATGCACCTTAATATTCATTTTCAGAATCTGAAACTACAATCATCTCAACTAAATTACTCATAACAATACCCTCCAAGAGTAAGTCAACATCTGCATTATCTAGATAAGTACTAATGGCTTCAAAGACCTCTCTGCATTGATTTTAATCTGAGCTAATCCCCCATAAGATATTGACCATATAAACAAATATAAAAAGTCACTTCTTGTTGTATCCTAATAAGTTAGAATATTGTTTCAACCCAATAAATGACAGTTTATCTCTAACTGTAAAAAGTTTAGAACCAGCCCCTAATACAACATAAACACAATTCCAGAGAAAAAAAAGAAGCCAGAGTACAATAGGTTTATTTAACAGGTTTCGGTTTCATTCATAACATTTGAGTTTCATACACATAACATCATTAAAATAATAAAATTTCACATATATTAAGACAAACCAATATCAGATCCAAGAAATAAAATAAAATATAAATTAAAAAAATAAACTTAACACAACACACGATGAATAAAGAACACCACTAAATCAATAAAATAAAACTAAATAAAACTTTATTTAAGGATTTCAAAACAATTTTTGCTTAGAGAATAGAAAGAAAACAACATCTACAACATTTTAAAATTATTAGAGAACCAACAAAATCAAGAAGTGAAAAGGGTTTAAAAATTATATAATACTTTCGTAGGACCATCAAAAACCTTAACTTCATTCAAATCGCCCAAATCCTTTTGATCGGAAACCCTAGCCCTTCGTCCTTCTGAGCTATAATCTTCCTCTCCCCTTCAATTTCTTCATTCCCATCAAATGAGCCGTTGGAAGGCAATGCCTACTGAAGTTATTATGTTCAAAATGATGCATGTGTCCCTGACTATAAGGTAACTTATTCTGTCAAATTTGGACTACTATTGTTGTCAATTGGACCATATTGAAACTAATTTTATAATTTAGGGACCAAATGTGTCAAATACGAAATATGAGGGATCACTTAAATACTCACTTTAAATCTGAAGGGTCAAAAATGTGTTTTTAATTAAATTATTTTCAAGGAATTTGGCCAACAATACACCCAGTATTTTTGAGTCTTATGGTTATTGTAGGTTTCATTAAGTGTATTGTTCAGGAATAGAGATCGGAGATTTCTGATAACATCAATTTATATTTAATTCCAATTTACCGTTTGAAGTCTATAAAGAGAAAAGCTACTAAGTTTTTTTTTTTTTTTTTGTGTATATCCACGAGTATCCTCACACCCATATAGGGTGTGAGACTAATCTCGTTCCGCAAACTCAAATCTCTGACTTTGCAAATGTCACCCAACTTATTTTAACTTAACCCGCCACTTGAGTTGCTATGTATATATGTATTGTGCTACGAAGTTTATTTGAAGTAGAATAAAAAGAGAAATTTACCGTATATGTACAGTAGATGAACAAAATAGTACAGTATGAAGGGGCATGTACATACGCATTACGCATACACACAAAAGAAGGAAAAGGAAAAACAGGAAAGAAAAAAAAGTAAATCAGACGATTCCACAGGACAGGTCCTCTACTCCTCCGTCCCCCCTCTCTCTGACTCCCGCAGAGAAGTTGAGGAACTCGTACTCAACCACGTTAACGCTCTCTCTCTCTCGCGCGCGCGCGCTCTCTCTCTCTCTCCACCGCCATCACCGCGGTCATCACCACCACCGAACTCCATCGCCGCCGTTTGCGCCACGTATAATATTTCTTTACAGATTGAGTCAATGCCAGCTCAGAAGCGGTCATACGAGACTCCCCCGCAGGAGGAGCAGGATGATTCGGCGCAAGAAGATGAAAGCCGACAAGAGCAAGCCGAAGACCGAGACGGTGAGTACTCGTCGTGCTAGGTAGTCGCCTTAGAAATAGTCTCACGAAATTACAGCGGTTGATTCCAGATATGCTCACTCAACATTGCATCTGGATTTTGAATTTTCGTGTGTCGTTATGTTTCAGATTCGGACAGTAGCCCATCGTCCAGTGGCGGAGAGAAAGAAGAGTACGTTCTCTCACTATAAATGCACTAGCATGTGCAGATACACACATTTACGCTTTCATATATTCTGTTTTATTATGGTGTCGTGGGCATCCTGGCTGTCAATTTCGGTACTGATTTGGGTTTAGATGGATGAGTTTTGCTTTGTGATTTGCACTATGACCTATCCGTATTTATTTCTCCTGGATGTACGTATCATGAGCATTAATGAGCAGGAGATATCTACGTGACGACGTAGTTGGTGTTTCCGATCGTTAAATTGTAAGTTTTAGCTCTTGCTGGAAACTATCTGCTTCGATGATTGTTTTTGAAACGTTTCATGGCATTGAAAACAGCGAAGCTTGGGTAGGATGGTCTGATTACTGTGAGAGCTTCGGTTTCTGCATGATTATTTTGCTTGCATATTGGTTGTTGCCCTCTGAATTATTTCTAGATTCTGTTTTTTTTTTTTTCCTTTTCCTTCTTCCCCAGTTTGGGTTGAACATGCTAGAGAGCCTTTGTTCAGAATCATGGGCCTCAGTTGTTAGTAGGCTAGTGGCTCAATCAAGAATACAATTTTTTTTTTCAAATTCAGCAGGTGTGAATGGCAGTAATAGGAGTATAGGACTATAAAGTTTATAATCATATTATTATATTTTGGAAGATAAGCATGTTTAAGTTCATCTGTTGTTGTTTGGAACCTACTGGAGTCATTCCATCATATGGAAGAAGTTTTTTATCTTTTGGAGAAAAAGTTCATTGAATGTACTACACATGTCGTGCTGAGTTGTTGTATCCTATTCCTATCAAAGTAAGATTGATATATCATGATTCTGGCGCATATTTTGGGACAACATGAGCCCTGAACCTTGAATTATCAAATAAATTTGGCGGTAGTAATCTATATCAAGTATCAACAGCCACATGATTCACTAATCACCACACTCAATAAATATTTTTCGCTCTTTTTATAGAAGCGAGCGCTTTTGTTTTTTCTTTCAAGTTGGAGGCCCATTAAGGCAAGGTCATCAAAAATTGGATCCTCTCTTCTTTGACTTTTTTTGCAAAAAAGTTTATGCGGAATTCAGTTCCACCTTTCTATTTTATCCTTACCCCTATACTTTTAAAGCCTTCTTGAGAATATACATGTACAACAACCATTTTGCTCGCAATGCCTTATAACTGATAACTGAGCCTGAATACACTATCTATGCCATAGGAATTCCAGTAAGTGTATTGTCTTATTGTTTCTATCTATTCGGTAGCGCGAACTTTATTGCATTTGGTAGAAATGCAACAAAGTAAATCAAGGTCTCAAACTTATTCAATGGCCAATTTTTTGTTTTGGCATCAATTTAGAAAAGACAATTTGTCAACCTATAGTTTAAGGTGCTAAAGAGCTTTAATTTTCAATGAAGAAATTTAAATTTTTCTTACTAAGTTTTATTGATAAGAGAAAGGGGATTCTCAACTTACTCTTCCATATCTTACAATTAGCAGTCTATCATGGTTTGTCGCCTTGAAAGTCATGGCATCTATGATAAGTGGTGGTATCAGAGCAAATGATCAGGTGATGGCTAGTGGAAACAATCAACAAGCTAGTGTCGTAGAAAGGACTCTATTGGAATAGACTTGTGTTGGATCACTTTGTCACCTGATAGAAGGGACAAATTTTGAGCAAGTGGGTACTTCTCTAAGGAAAGATGGGTGGGTTAGCTGGACCATTATTGAAGGCTGAGGACTAGGGTCTTGGAAGTGTTTGAAGCTTTACTAATATATGGGGAGCAAACTTTGGAGAGTACTGGTCCTTAATAAGAGGAGGTAGAGTAGAGCTCTTTGAGGTTTGAAATTCCATTGCATTCGAGGAGTGAAGGTGTGTTGGGAATTTTCGTATCTACTAAGAGGCAAATGAAAATATT
Organism: Eucommia ulmoides; assembly: GCA_016647705.1. NCBI lineage: Eukaryota > Viridiplantae > Streptophyta > Magnoliopsida > Garryales > Eucommiaceae > Eucommia > Eucommia ulmoides. The sequence goes on from CM028329.1 coordinate 806,590, forward strand.
GTGTAGATAAACTATAATGGCTCAAAATAAGAGACAAACCAATGACAAAATAGATTGGATGTTTGGAGATGCACAACCTCCCTGATGATATGACAAGTGGTAGACACGTAAAGGAAATTGGACATTTCTGAAACGCATACACTGAAAGCTAGAACAGGTAGTTAGCTTACTGCGGTAGCGACTCCCTTCTAAATAGTAATGCTCATTACTGCATTTGCAGTGCAAACATGAACTTGACTGTGGCTGAAGATCGCATTGTAGCCCCATAATACACAAACATTATATGAACCAACGTAAAACATCTCAAACTTTCTCAATACTTTCTTTAAGCTTGGAAATCCCATTGATGACAAATTTATAATTATCGCATCTTTTATCTCCCCACCTTTCTCTCTACAAAGACATAAAGATTCTGTATCTTCCCCAGTTTGTAATGAATTTTTGCCAATCTGAAATCTTTGAAGTACAATTTTCTGGTAAAGGAATATGTTAACCATTGGCCAAAAAGTTGAATGTTGTTTCATGGGGTGTGGCCAACTATGAACAAATGTATGGTTACAGAGCAATCTGTATGTGTCACTAGTTTACCTTTTGCCTCACTATTGGTTTGATGTTGTAATCTTGAGATCATAGCTATAACATTCTTTTTAGCTACCTTTTCCCGAGTACCACGTTCATTTTCAAATTTCTCAAAAGCTTCTCTCTGTCTACCCTAGTGTGAATGTAATTTTTGTCCCAAGACTTCTCATGTTCATTGTAATCTTGAGGTCATGTCTGCAACATCCTTTTTAGGTACCTTTTCATGAGAACAGAACCATGTTCCTTTTCAGATTTCTCATAAGTTCCTTTTTGTCTTAGTAAGGTGGATGTAATTTTCACCCCAAGACTTCTGCATGTAAGTTCTCTACCTCGATCAGTCTTTGACAACAATCTAAGTTATAAGGTATCAGGTGCACTAGAGCCGTATGGTAACTTGAATATTCCATCATTTAGGCTGGTATTGCACTAAAAGGGGCAAACAATGCCGCCTCTAGAAAGCAATTAACTGCAATACTAGGTGGTAGTAGATTTTGGCGGTTTCTTGATTCCACATTAAATTGTTCATTTCCAAAAATTGAAGCAAGCGCATACACTTCGTTTGGATGAAGAGGAGGATTGTGGAGATGAGGGGAAGGGAGAGAGACTCATTTTGTTTGGATGCATATGGTAAGGAGTGACTTTCCATTGTGTAATGACTGTAATACCCTCTACGTACATGTATACTAAATATAATTTTTATTAGTTAGAAGGTATGTTCGTAAAAGGTAAACTAATAAGGATAGATAGTGCTTTGAATTGATTATACAATGTCTCTCTTCCTTTCTTCCAAATCCGTCCAAATTGGAAGGATTCAACTTCCTTCTATTTTTCCCTTAATACTTCCTCTTCTATGATCCTCCCTCCCATCCAAACAACATTAAGGACCTCTTCCCCTCCCCTCCCATCCCGCTTCTTTCCCCCAACCGGTACGTACTGATAATGTTAATCATTCACGAATATGTTACTATTTTTGTTTCAAAAAATTGAGTTTAAAATTTTGCATGACCGTCCGATCATGTTTGCATACTTTTTCAAAACACAACAAAAGATTAGTTTGATGGAATCGGATTGTAGTTTCTAGATTAACTTATAAAGCTTCAATACAGGATCATGCAGCATATGGGGATGTTTAAGCTATGCAGCATTTATGCTTATAAATAGAGAGTGATTTTGCTCCCTTATTAAGCCTTTTACATGTCCGAGTGGCCAGGTTCGCGTTTAAGTTCCAAACCAAAAAGAAATTCCAGTATCACAAACCGTCAAGTAGGGCTGGTAATAGGCCGGGCTCTACCTAGGGTATCAAAAAAAATGGTAAGCTCGAGCCGAGCTCAGGCCAGGCCCTATTATCATGCCTAAACTGGGCCCTGAACAAAAAATTTCAAACCCAAGTCCAGCCCTATAATTTTTTTTTATAATTTAAAAAATAATCACTAAAATAATAAATTTAAAATTATAAAATACATTCATACACAGTAATTAATACTTACCAATATTAATTTTCATCAAAAATAAAAAAAATAAAAACATTCATCCACATTCTACACTAAAATAAAATGCATTCATGCATTACCCAAATAAAATAAATACATCCATAATTCCATACTAGTTACTTATAATTCAACAAAAAAAATACATTCAAACAATTTGAACCAGTTAACACTTATTACTTGATCTTATATATCTATATCGATTTTAATAAATGGTTAACACTTATTACTTGATCTTATATATGTATTTTAATAAATGGTTAGGCCGGGCCTAAACAAAAATGGCCATTTTCCAAGCCTGGCCCTAAAAATGAACCGCCTAAATTTTAGGGCCCTAGCCCTACCCATGAGCTAAAAAATCAAGCCAAAAAAAAAGGGGTATTGGGCTGGGCTGGGCTGTTTGGGTGGGACCCCGGCCCATGACCACCCCTAATGTCAAGTTACATGCCATGATGGCACCTGGTTTTAACTTCCATTATTAATTTTACAGAGCTTTAATACACTTGCATGTTTCTTCCTTGTAAGTTAGAATTCAGCCTGAGTTGTTATATAGGCCATAAGTAGTTGTTGAAGTGTATACACATACTGATTTTCTCAATTAGTTGACCCCAGTTGCACCGAGTGGATTTTGGTAACTAACCATAAAGCAGTTCAGGTTTGCTACATGAAGCTTGGTGATTTCTAGACCATGTGAATCATTTCTGTCTTTGTTAATATTTTTATGTGGAATTTCTCTTTTAAAAATTGTGCATGACCTATTGGTCCATGTTTGTACTGCTATTGCAATCCTCTTTATGTCTCGAGTAGAGATGGCACCTAGTTTTGGATTCCGAATTAAATTATAAAAGCTATAGAGCAATGCGATCTGGCTTTCTTGTGGGGGTATATAAGTTATTTACGTGCAGCTGTAGAATAATAGCCTGAACTCCTTTTTTTTCTTTTTCTTTTTTTCTTTTCCCTTTTGCATCATTCATCATCCTGGTTTAGTACATGATCTATTAACATGTCCTTGACCAATTGCCCTTCTTTTTTTTTTTCTGCCGTTTTTTTCTTTCATCTGCTTCTGCCAATTTTTTCTGCCATTTTTACATTCTTCTTGTTACAAATCAATACAAGAGAAATCGTACCACTTTGTAATTAAGGCGTTCTCTCAGATGAATGTCAGTAGTTGGTATCATTTAACTGCTATTGGAGATTTGCGTAAGTATCCTTAATCCTTTCTGAATGCATCATTTGGCACAACCTGAAATGGTTTTGTGTGAAATGCAAATGTGAGGGAAACATTATTCCTTCCAAGTTATTTTAATTATGGATTCTTTTTTGCAAACCAGGGCCTCTTTTGAACTTGATATTTTACATGATTTATGTGTAAAGCGGAATATAAATGAAAGCTTTGTTCTCTAGAACAAAAATGATGTAGGACTAGGACCCCGGGCAAATTATGACTTTTTTCCCCCTTAGTTTCTAAATCTATTTTTCTTTGAAGCAATTTAGTCAAATTAGAGTCCTATTAGGATACTATAATAGGTGGAGTTATTCTTGGAATACTTTTCTTTGGTTATAGGTACTAGTATTGGTAGTTTCTTAATTTTGTTTTCCTTGTCTTACAAGACTAGGGTTAGGTTTATTACCTATGAATAATTATTGGAGGCCTCTTGGTCAAGAAAACCATAATTCAATTATTCTAGTTCAGTACACTTTGAGATTTTCTCTCTTTCTAGTGGATTCAAGGGCCCCAATCCCTCCCTAGAACACTATCTAGTTCGTCTACTAGAATTATATCTAGTTTTTTATTGCTATTCCGATCAATCATACCTCTTTGTGATTAATGCGTTCCCTCAGCAGGGTTTGAATACTTTGCATTCTATAACTGCTATTTACAGTTGCTCTTACTCCTTATGGTGTGTGTCATTTGGCATAGCCTGAATTTGTTTCTGGTGTTCCTGAACTCCAATTTGTAATGGTCCAGGCCACCAATCAATTTATCACCTATACCTGTAAATTTTGATTAATAGTAGATCCTATTCAAGGCTGACTTTGTGTTATCATTTACTTGCAGATTTGTTCTTGTGAAATTGTCAGAACTACGGAAGGAAGTACAATGTCCAATTTGTCTAGGTACGCTTCTTAGATTAACTTTTAAAGCTATGCTTGATTGAGATTGCTATGCAAATGGTGGTTGATGTAATTTAATTGTCGAGTGTAAGGTCAAGGAGCTATATATGATTATTGAGGTTTGAACTAGTGATCAAACATAAAGAACATAGAGAATATCCACTTTGTCGTTGGCTGTAGATTACGCCACATTTTTTAGCTGGGCTATGGCGATGCTAGTGCACTTGATGGTTTGTAGCAAATATGTTGTATAAATCTACTTACCCCAAAGTTGTGGGTGATTAGAGTCTAACGGCTGCTGCCTTGTATGGAAATCCCTTCAATTCTGCAGCTTCTAAGGTCCTCTAGATTTTCTTATTGTCTTCATGATCACTGTTATCAGGTTTTCCATCTCGTCTTTGTGTTCTTCGTGATATCTACTTCGTCTCTGCAGCTTCTAAGGTCCTTTAGATTTTCTTATTGTCTTCATGATCACTGTTAGCAGGTTTTCCATCTTGTCTTTGTGTTCTTAGTGATATCTACTTCGTCTCGATTAACCTTGCTTTCACAACCAGAATGTCTGTGCCAGCATTCATTACTATTTTTGTATTTGCAGGGATTATTCGGAAAACAAGAACAGTTATGGAATGTTTGCATCGCTTTTGCAGAGAATGCATTGACAAATCTATGCGACTGGGGTACTGAAAACTACTAATCTTCATGCACTAATTGACTGGTTGTATGATCTATTTCTCATTCATATTCATTTGAAACCTTTAATGCAGGAATAATGAGTGTCCTGCATGTCGCACACATTGTGCTAGTCGTCGGTCTTTGAGAGACGATCCAAACTATGATGCCCTGATTGCAGCTTTATATCCAGATATTGACAAATACGAGGAGGAGGTAGAATTTGTTGTATCATCTTTATGTCAAGCACGGTTTTGGACTTGTTTCAATAAACTAAATAAAACAATACAAATTTCTTTAGGAATTGGCTTTCCATGAAGATGAGAAGGCTCGCAATAAGCAGGTGAGTTGTTTTCAAGTTGCAATGGAGAAATCTGTTATATATCATTCTTTTTTCCTTTTCTTCACGATTGCCTTGGTTAGCATCTGCAAGAGCATCATTACTGTCCATGCTAGGATAATGCATTTCACTGGAAAAGCAACACTAGTGAATATCTTGTTTGGCCTTTTTGTGGCATGATAATATAAAATGATATATAGAAATCAGATCTGTGAAGAATGTATTTCTTTGTTTTTTATATGGCGTCACCTTGCTTTTGCATATAAATGATTATTAAATTATGATTTATTTTTTTTTGGTCCCATGAAATGAGTTAGACACTTTGCTTTTGCATATGGCGGACCATCGACTCATTTTTGAGATTTCTCACAGATCCAAGATTCAATTGCCCAGACACTTCAACGACAATCAGAAGCACTCGGAAGAAAAAGAACGTCGGCTAGATCCATGGCAACATCATTTGCAAGGAGATCACATGTCAACTATCGAAATTTGAGGGGAAGGAGAAATCATCGTGCTGCTGAACGTGAATTATCCGATGAAGAAGATAGTAGTGGTCATGACGAAGGCAAAGATTCATCTTCTTCCGATGAGCATTTTACAGATGTCAAGCCAAAAAGATACAAAAGGTGGGGAGGAGCTCGGTGTTCTCAGCCTTCTTCAGCTGCAGATGGAGGCTGTGATGGAAATGATTCAGAGGTGAACAAGGAACCAGTGGGTGCAGTTGCTGGCCTCGTTGGCGGTTCAGAAATGCTTGCCTGGGGTAGAGGTGGCATGCGGAGTAGCAACCGGCATGGCATGAGTGTCGGCAATGGCAAGTATAGCAGGAACAGCCGTGTGTCCAAGTTGATTGGGTATCTCCGAAATTCAGAGGAAAATGATGATGAGGTAAGAACAAAAACATGACTACATTTCGTTTGGAACGCTGCTTTTGATCAATTATTTTTGTTTGTGAGTTAGTGTGAGCTATAGAGAATTAAGCAATAGCTCATAGCCACTTAATATAAAATGTTTATATGTCAATTTGCTAAGTAATAGATTAATGGAGTTTCTGAAACTAGCATATTAGATGAAAGGAATACTTTCACCTATTGTCATATGCTCATGACATTATATCAAAATGAGCTTTTTGGAGCCTCTATTCTTTCTCCCCGAGTTGTCTGGCTATCTTAAATCCTTGTTTTGGCCATCTTATTGATCTTTATTTGATTGCTCCATGTGGAAGATAGAGTTGCACACGTGTTAAGTTCCATATCAATTTAATTAGGCCTTTTGGAGAACATATCAGTCAAAGGAACTGCTTTATAGTTTATGGTTTAGGGTTTAGGCTCGGTGCTGCTATGAGACAATTTTATGACAATTATGCCCACATCATTAGAAAGAATTGCATGGAAATCAAAATCAAACCTTTCTATTTCCTTCAAATTAAAACCAACAGAACTAAAAAAAATCATTTCCTTCACTTTGCATCACTCTCTTGCTTAGCAAATACAGTCCTCAAGTTTTTAATACCGTCTCTTAATGGCTAATATTTCATTGTTATCGTTTCAGTTGGACATCTACCTCATGCTTGTTTCACTGGACAAACAAAGAATACCAAGCTTGCAGCGGCCTTATCTTTGCTGCAGATCCTCTTCATCAGTTAGACACCTATGCCAAGTGAATCTTCTTACACTATCACCTCTGTTTTCATTTTCTGATTGTCATATCCTTTATTGTTTAGGAAGCGTTTGGTAGCACGGAATTGAACCCTTGGAATTGGAAGTGAGCCTATGTTAGGGCCTCTTTGGTCTAGAACTAGAAAATAGTTTTTTGAATAGTTTGAGAACAGTTTCTGAAAATTGCGTAAACGGCGTTTGGTTAGGTTTTCGGAAGTTTTGAAAACTTAACCTATATTTAGAATGTGTTTAAAACTTTAAATATTAAAAGTAGAAGCAATATGATGTGGCTGATTGAAATTTTTGAAAAAATGAGAGATTATTTATTTGATTGATTACAATGTATGTATGGGAGAAAGAAGTGAAATTAGAGTGATATTTAAAAAAAAGAAAAAAGAAAAGAGAGAAAATAAGAGGTTGTGTGTTTTATCGAGAATCATGAAAATTATGTTACAAAAATAAAAGTAGTTGATTTTTTTAATTTTGAAAACAAAGAATACGTATTAGGGTTGTTAACCGAACACCACCTTATCTTTTTATGTGTGTTCATTTTGAATTCCAATTCTATATCTCCAATTCCATGCAACCTAATGTACTGTTTATAGAAATTCATTTTAAAAAAACGTGCGTTTCTGGGCAGCATATTGCTCTCCAGACTTCTGTTCCAGCAGATGAAGTGGAGATGTTGCTGGCAAAAGAGCATCATTCTGAGCACACAATTTTTTCAATTTCTGAGGACATTATTATTGATCCGTCTAAAAGTGAGTTAGAATTATTACAAAATGATGAGACTTTGGCTGGACTTCAAGCTAAATTCAATCTCAGTCAGCACCATCTGGTAACTTCTCTCTTCTAAACCAATATATACGTGTGCAGGCGTGTATTACCATCAACTTACACATGAACATGAAAAGTGTCTTAGGGCTCGTTTGGTATAATTTTGACTTGTTAAGATATATATATTTTTTCACTACTACATATATATGTGCGCGCGCACGCTCTTTAGTGAGTAAAAGAAAGGGTTTTTCATATTTGCCCGAATTATTTGGACAACCATGTGGACCCTTAGATTTCGTTTGGATTGTGAGAAATGGGAGGAGGAGAGAAGAGAATATGGTTTCTCTCCATTTCTATTCTTTCATAAATTTATCCAGGGGAAAGAGGAGGAAAAGAAAAACAAAGGGTTAATTACACTTTGCACCTTTACAGTTAGACCGAATTGTATTTTGCACTTTTTTATTTTCATCAGTACTTACATCCCTTGTGCTAGATGTAAGTGTAAGGTTATGTTTTTCGTTAACTTTAACAGTCAACGGATAAAATAAATTTTACCTTAAAATTTGGGTTAGTTTTTAAATTGACCAATTGAATTAGTTTTAGGAACGTGACAAAATTACCCTTAATTTTGAAATGAAATGACGCAATTACCCTGAATTCTTAATAGTTGCACTTGAGTCTTAAGTACAGGGGTGTAAGTGCTAACGAAAATAATATAGGTGTAAAGTGCAATTTGATCTAACCACAGGAGTACAAAATATAATTAATCGTAAATTCCTCCCCAAAATAGAGAGATTTGGAAAAACAAAGGAAGAGAAATATTAGATTCTATGAGAATCTTTTTCATGGAAGCTTCTATTCATTTTGTTAATTACTTTGTTATTTTTGTTATTTGTTTGTTGTAGTTTGTTATTTGTTATTTTCCATCTATAAATTGTGCTCCCTGGTGATTGAAAAATTAAGGAGAATGAGAAATATTTTCCATTCATCTCTTCATTTCTAATATGGTATCAAAAGGCTCTCTTGATGTTAATTTATACTTTACGAAACTGAAAATACTTTGGGATGAATTAAGAGATTACCAACCGATTCCTGTCTGCACTTGTAGTGGGATGCAATCGTGGCTTGATTTTCAACAACAAGAATACCTCATGCAATTTCTCATGGGTCTCAATGAATCCTTTGCTGTCGTGCGTGCTTAGCTGTTGATGCATGACCCTCTTCCCATCGTAAGCAAGGCATTCAATCTTGTTATTCAAGAGGAACGTCAACGGTCTCTCGGCTCCACCACTCTTTCGACGGAATCCATGGCTTTTTCGTCTTCGTTCCCACAAATCGTTGCTGCCGCCGCCTCCAACCCACGACGGATTTGTTCTCACTGTGGGAAATTAGGGCATACCGTCTCCTATTGTTACAAAATCCATGACCCGATCTCATAATAATCCACCCCGACCACTTACTTCTTTGCATTCGGCCCAACTTCCTCAAGCCCACCAAGCCGGTCCTCTTTCATTACCACCCAGCCCAACACCGAATTTGGATGGTTTCTTCCAGCCCACTCCATCGGCCCATCACTCATGGACTTCAGCCCATCCACATTTTTTTAATCCCTCAGTTGAATTACAACAGCCCCAAGCCCATCAGTCTTCGGCCCATACTGCACACCATCTGCCTTTCTCTGATCTTGCTTCCCTCCCATCAGTACTTGCGACTGCTGTTGGATCAGCTTATTCAGCGGGTCTCTTGCCACCACTTACGGTGGATCATTGCCATCAATTCATCTCCTTTTTGAGTTCGCAGCTTTACCACAATGCTCTTACTACATCTCCGGATTCTCCATAGCCGAGCTCATCTCCCACCGCCAATTTCACTAGTAATGCACCACCATGCTCTACATCTTTTCATTGCTGGATTATTGACACTAGTGCCACACATCACATTTGTTGTGACCTTTCCATTTTTTCTTCTTATTCACCAGTTTCTATTACTTATCTTTCCCTTCCCAATGGTCACTCCACTCCCATTACTCACATTGGCATTGTGCATTTATCTAGTTCTTTGATTCTCTCCAATGTTTTCTTTGTTCCCTTATTCCGTTTTAATCTTTTAAGCGTTAGTGCTCTCACCAAGTCTCATAATTGTTCGGCTAATTTTCTATCTTATTCTTGTGTCATCCATGACCGTATTCAGGATAAAACGATTGGGAAGGGTAGACGAGAAGACAATCTTTATGTTCTTGATCTAGGAAGCATTGCTTGTAATTCCAATTTCGTTTTTTAATTTCACTCCTGGTTTGAAATTGTCCAAGCCGAATCTTTGGCATGTACAACTTGGACATCCTTCTTTTGTCAAACTTCAAGTACTTAATAAAGAATTACAGATTCCTTTGTCTTCCAATACTCATCCTTTTCATTGCTCTATTTGTTCGTTGGCCAAGCAAAAACAATTGCCTTTTATTGCACATAATCACTTGTCTGATAAACCTTTTGCGTTAATTCATATTGACATATGGGGTCCATTTCACGTTACTACCACTGAGGGACACAAATCTTTTCTCACTATTGTTGATGATTGCACATGGGCAACATGGTTATATTTGTTGTGTGCCTAATCAAATGTCAAAACCATCATTCCTCAATTTTTTAATCTGATTTCCACCCAATTTCACACTTCTATCCAAGCCGTTCGTTCTGACAATGCACCCGAACTTGAACCTGCTAATTTCTTTACTTCAAAAGGTGTTGTCCATTATCATTCTTGTGTTGAGACTCCTGAACAAAATTCAGTTGTGGAACGAAATTTACACCAGCACATTCTTAATGTTGCTCGTGCCTTGGCTTTTCAGTCTGGTTTGCCACTTTGTTATTGGGGGGATTGTGTCTTGACGGCCGTTTATTTGATTAATCGAATTCCATCTCCTTTGTTGGGCAATAAAACCCCTCTTGAGCTCTTAACACACAAATCCCCTTCTTACCATCATCTTAGAGCCTTTGGTTGTCTATGTTATGTTTCTACCTTACTTTGTCAACGCTCTAAGTTCTCTCCTCGTGCTCGTCTTTGTTTTTTTCTTGGTTATCCTTTTGGCTACAAAGGATAGAAACTTCTCGATCTCACCACCAGTTCCACTTTCATTTCTCGAAATGTCATTTTCCATGAGATGATTTTTCCCTTTTCTGGGACTCCCACATCCGGTTCTCCTCTTGATTTCTTTCATGACCGTGTGTTACCCCGCTCTATTCTTGATTGTTTTGATCCAGAATCTTCTTCTCCTCTTCCTTCTTTTCCCTCACCATCTCTCATTCCTACTTCTTCTTCACTTTCTACACGGCCTCATCGCATCACTAAACTTCCTTCCTATCTTTCTGATTATCATTGTTCTTTAGCCATTCGGTCTTCTTCTCTTACTTCTTTTGCTCCCACTCTCTATCCCATTTCCTCCGTTGTTAGCTATCATCATCTTTCTCTTTGTCACTGTGCCTTAGCCTTAGCCATATCCTCTCATACCGAACCTCACACTTTTTCCCAGGCCGTTGAGAGTCCAACGTGGCGACAAGCCATGCACAATGAACTCCGTGCTTTAGAGGGTAATCATACTTGACAGATTGTTTCTCGTCCTCTAGGGAAGCATCCAGTTGGTTGTAAATGGGTGTATAAAATTAAGTTTCATGCCGATGGATCCATTGAGCGTTACAAAGCATGTTTGGTTGCTAAAGGCTATACTCAACAGGAGGGCGTTGATTTTTTAGATACACACTCTCCCGTTGCCAAGCTCGTTATAGTGAAAGTTCTTTTATCCTTAGCAGCTATCCACGACTGATCCTTAACTCAACTTGATGTCAACAATGCCTTTTTACATGGTGAGCTCAATGGAGAAGTTTATATGGCTATTCCACCTGGTTATTCTTGTCGTGAGGGAGTCTTTGCCATCTAATATCGTTTGTAGATTGAGAAAGTCTATATACGGATTACGCCAAGTATCACGACAATGGTTTTCTAAGTTTACCAGTGTACTTCTTGGTGAAGGTTTTACCCAATCTTCTAGTGATCATTCCCTTTTCACCAAATTCAATGGACAATCTTTCATTGCTCTTTTGGTTTTATGTTGATGATATTGTTATTGCTAGCAATGATTCAAGTTCTATAGACAAGTTAAAGTCTTCCCTTAATAGTCGCTTCAAGTTGAAAGATTTGGGAGACCTTAAATATTTTTTGGGTCTTGAAGTGGCCCGTTCTCAATCAGGTATTTTTGTTTGTCAACGTCATTATGCTCTTGAGTTACTATCAGATACAGGGACTTTGGCTGTTAAACCCTCTTCCACACCTATGGATCCTAATTTGAAATTATCTCAAGATGATGGCCTTTTACTTGAGGATCCTACTATGTATCGACGGTTGATTGGTAAGCTTTTATACCTCACCATTACTCAGCCTAATTTAAGCTTTACTGTAAATCGTCTTAGCCAAGTCTTGGCTACTCCTCGGACTCCACATCTTTAGACTGCACAAAAGATATTATAGAATATCAAAAGGGCATCAAGTCAAGGAATTTTCTTTCCTGCCAACTCCTCTATTCAGCTTAAGGTTTTTGCTGATGCCGATCGGGCAACATGTTCGAATACCAAGCGATCTATTAGTGGATTTTGCGTTTTCTTGGGTTCTTCCTTGGTGTCTTGGAAATCTAAGAAACAACACACTGTATCTCGTTCGTCGGCCGAAGCAGAGTATCGCTCTATGGCAAATGCTACTTGTGAAATAGTTTGGTTACTGTCTTTATTTGTTGATTTGAGAGTGAGTCATTCTGAACCTGTATTTCTTTTTTGTGATAATCAAGTAGCTCTCCACATTGCAGCCAATCTCATGTTTCATAAGCGCACTAAACATATTGAGATTGACTGCCACATTGTCAGAGAAAAGCTTCAAAAAGGGTTGTTGAAAATTCTTCATGTTTCTAGTCAGAATCAACTAGCTGACATCTTCACAAAGGCGCTTCATCCATCCCAGTTTCATCTTTTGTTTGGCAAGATGAGAATTTATAACCTGTATTCGCCATCTTGAGGGGGAGTATTAGATTCTATGAGAATCTTTCTCATGGAAGCTTCTATTCATTTTGTTAATTACTTTGTTATTTGTTTGTTGTAATTTGTTAGAGTTTGTTATTTATTATTTTTCATCTATAAATTGTACTCCTGGTGATTGAAAAATTAAGGAGAATGAGAAATATTTTCCATTCATCTCTTCATTTCTAATAAGAAATGTAATGAAATGATAAAAAATGACCGTTGTAGTTATTAACATTTACATAAGAAAATCTCTCCCCTTTTCATACAACTGTCCAAACACAATAAGGAAATTATTTTATTTTCTTGAACTTCTCTTCTATTCTCTCTATTTCTGTCCGTCCAAACGAAGCCGAAGCTTTAGTTTATGGATGATCTTATAATTTGTCAATGCTCAAATTTTTCTACGTACTTAACTTTTTTTTGCGTGCGGTTTTCAGGTTCTCGTATACCGGCAGAAGTTGTCAGGCTCAGGAAACTCATAGAATGTTATAACTTTCTGTTTCTGTTTCTGTTTCAATTTTTAAAAAATTTTTTTTTACGCGCTGTAAGACAATGTCATAAACAAGTTAAATTCAAAAACACAAAAATATGCTTTGAATTAAAAAATTTATAGAGTTCTGTGTATATTGCTGCCCTTAGCAAATAACACCATATTTTAATGCTCGAATTAGTATTCATAATTGAATAAGGACTAGATGTACATTTTCGCTACGTTTGGTACGTTAGAATGGAATTGAATGTAATGGAATGAGTGTGGTATTAGAATGAGTGTAGTATTGGAATGGAATGACTATTACCATTCCTATGTTTGGTGACAAACAGAATTAAACATGATATTGGAATGACCATTACCATTCTTACGTTTTGTTACAAAATATATTAAACATGTTATTAAAATGACCAATAAATAAAAATAAAACAATATTCTTAAATATTCAAAAATTTTAAAACAAAATTTTGGGAACATAATAAAATTATTCAGACACTAAACAAATGTCACCTAGGTTATCCTTTAACCCAACAAAGTAAAGGATTTGGAAGTACTTTAGTGTTTATGTTTTCCTTTTTTCTGTTCCCAAAAAAACTTATAACTGAAAAAAAATAAATTAAAAAATAATAATAATATGTTTATGTTCTAATTCCAGGATTTTGTTGTAAAAATCTAGGAACAGAACATAACAATTTTTTTTTCCTATTTTACTGATTCTGTTCCAATCATTTTGTTAACAGACTTAAGATAGAAACACTAAGCTTCACTTATACCTCACTTGTTTAATGTTTAATGTCTCAATTGTTTATTCCGAATTTTATATCTATGTTCTAGGTTTTCTTGGAACAAAAACAGAAATCTGGGAAAAAAAAATAAAAACAGAAATATGGGAACAAAAACAGAAATATGGGAACAGAAACATAAATCTGAGAACAAAAACAGAAATATGGGAACAAAAACAGAAATATGTTCCCATATTTTTGTTTTTGTTCCCATATTTTTATTTTTGTTTTGTTCCCAGATTTTTGTTTTTGTTTTTCTTCCCATATTTATGTTTTTGTTTTGTTCCTAGATTTCTGTTTTTGTTCCCAGATTCCATTCCCATATTTCTGTTTTCGTTCCATGTTTTCTGAGAACAAAAATGTGAAAGCAACACCACCATATTTTTGTTTGTTCCTAAAATTTTATTTTCTGTTGTGAAAAATACGGAAACAGAAGTATAGACTCTTCTTCTTACCTAATACCTCATTTCATTTGGAATTGATTAATCCCATGAGTTGTGAAATTAATCATTACTTGGAAATTAGAATGGAAATCAATCTCACCAATCAAACGTAGAAATGAAATGGTCATTCCCAACTTCATTACAATTTCAAGATGAATCTCATGTATCAAACGTGATCTTTAAATATAGATATAAAATTTTACTTTATATTTTAATATATTGATTTCATGGTATTGTTCTTGAAGTTTTAGTTTAAATTTATAAAACAAAAAATGAACAAATTTATATAATAGATCAAATTTGTAATTTATGATTATTAATTAAAATTTTAGGAAATTCTCCCAAAAGTCTCATCCCATAAAAACACCACTTTATGGAGTCTTGTAACAGTGATTTTTTTACACATGAGATGATCATTAGAAAGTTATTTTTGGAATCTTGGGACCTTTCAAAAAATCTCTCTAAAATTTTAAAGTGTCTTCAAGCACGGTACGTTTGTGTATTTCTATTTTTTTTTCTTTTTTCTTTTATTTTTTTCCTTTTCTAGATTTCTTCATCGGGTAATTCTATATGTAAATCCCTTTTTCATAAATGTACACCTTTATTTAAAAAAACAAAAAATTAAAATTATTTTGAAATTAATTTTTTACCCCTTTTAAAATAGTTTTACTCTTCTTTTTCCAACCCTTTGCTTTTCTTAAAAATGCACTAACATCTCCCCCCACACACCATAGACACTCTTTCCCCTCGTTGTCTCTCTTGCGTTCCCCCCTGTCCCGACACTCCTCACTCTGGTTGTTCCCACCTCTATTCTTTTCTTTTCCTCCCTTCTTTTCTTCTTCTTCTTCTTCTGAATCTTCTTCTTCTCTGAATCTTGTAGATCCCGTCAGATTTACATAAATTCAGAGGATCTTGCCAGATCTGTGTGTATCCAGCATTGGCGACAGCATAAAGGGAAAAAAAAAAATAGATTTTTTTATTCCCAAATTTTTGTTCTCAAATTTATACTTCTATTTCAGGAATATGAACTGATTTTTTCACTTTCAAATTTTTATTTTTGTTCGAAATATAAATTTGTAAATATCAGACTAAACAAATTTCACAGTGGTCACAAAATAATCCTACATGGTATCCTAATACTGGTGTTTCCATCTATATGACGGGTAACCCCACTCTCCTACAGTAGTCCACACCATACATTGGACTTGATATTGTTCAACTTGGTAATGGTGATCACCTACCAATATCTTATATAGGTAACATAGCACTACCACTTGGTTCCTCTTCCTTTCTTCTTAATAATGTCTATGTCGTTCCTTCGATGCGTAAAAATTTACTCTCAATTGCTCAATTTTGCACTGATAATAATGTTCTTTGTGTTTTTTATATTTATCACTTCTATATCTTTTATCTCACATCTGGTTCTCTCCTCTATAAAGGCCTATGTAAGGATGGTCTTTACAAGTTACCTTCTATCTCTCCCTGCCTACATGCTTCATCAGCATCGATCACCTCGTCCACGCTTTGGCACAATCGGCTAGGTCATTCATCTGCTAACGTCATGTCTTATTTGGGTTCAAATAAATTATTACCTTCTCTTTTTAAATTTAAATCCTCTTTTTGATCCGGGTATGTTTTGGGTAAATTCACACATCTCCCGTTTCCGAGCTCACATGAAGTTACAAACTTCTTTTTCTTTTACTTTAATTCACTTTGATGTATGGCAATCTCTTGTGCCTTCTGTCTCTGGTTATAAAATGTTATGTGTTATTCATTGACGACTATACTCGTTTTACTTGGCTATACTTCATGAAACAAAAATACGAAGTTCTCCAATATTTGAAAAACCTTTTAGCCTGTTTCCAAACTTAAGTTGCCACACACATCCAACAATTCAAGTGTAATGGTGGTGAGGAATATGATAGTGGTTCCTTCAAATCTTTATGTTCTTTTTTAGATATTCATCATAGACTTTCTTGTCCTCATACTCCAGAACAAAATGGCCTTGCTAAATGGAAACACCACCATATTGTTGACATGGCCCGTATATTCCTTCTCACAAGTCATGTTCATTTCCATCACTGGCTCGAAGCAGTCTCCACTGCTATTCACCTAATCAATCGTTTCCCTTCCTCTAAACTTTAATGGTCCTTACCATTCCCTAGTCTTTGTGGTCATACTTCTTCCTATTTTGAGCTACGTGTGTTTGGTTGTACATGTTATCCGCATTTAGGTGCTTACTTAGCTAATAAACGTTTGCCAAGAATTTTTGAATTTGTGTTTTTAGGCTATAATTTGCAGCACAAGGGTTATCGTTGTTTGAACCGCACAACTGGCTGAGTGTACATTTCCCGATATGTTTGTTTTAATGAACAACAATTCCTGTTTGCATCTAACACCAGAAGCACTCAATCAGGCCCATCATCATGGGTCTTTATTCCTCTATGACCACCAGCTCCTGTTCAACCTTTGCAATCAGCTACATAAAATAATGCTCCGTCTTCTCTTCATCAACCATTGTCGTTTCATCATCAGCACCGACAAAATCAACCCTCACAACCTAATCCTTCTACTGCTGCCACCCCTGAGACTTCTCCAATTCCTTCACATAATTCCATGATCACATGTCATTAGGATGGCACACACCGTCCTTTTATTTGGATAGATGCATAATCTGATATCCTCTCCCACAAACTCTACTTGCTCAGCTTCCATCGCCCACTAACGAGCCTACCTGCTATACTCAAGTTGTTCATATTCCTAAATGGCGTCAAGCTATAACCAGTGAATTTAATGCCTTATTGAAGAACAAAACTTGGGTTCTCATTCCTCTTTCCCTACATCAACACGTTGTGGGTTGTAAGTAGGTCTTTAAACTCAAGCACAAAGCAAACAGTCCCATTGAGTGACACAAAACTTGCCTAGTTGCTAAGGGCTTCCATTAATAAGATGGTGTGGACTTTGATGAGACATTTAGTCCTGTAATCAAACCTACCACTATTCATATTGTGATCTTCCTTGCCATATCATTTGGTTGGACATTGCACCAACTTGACGTGAAAAATGTCATTCTTTATGGCGTTTTGGATGAAATTATATATATGTCACAACCACCTAGTTTCATAGATCCAGCTCGTTCTCATCATGTCTGTCATATACAAAAGGCTATCTATGGCCTCAAACAAGCACCTTGAGCTTGGTTCCAACGTCTCAACACATTTCTCTTATAGTATGGTTTTACCTAAAACCAATCTGATAATTTCTTGTTTATCTATAGCTGTAATTTTGTTGTGATGCTTTTTCTTTTATATGTCGATGACATTATAATCACTAACAATCAACCGTCTTTAATTTCATCATTCATCACCACTCTTGTCAAGGAGTTTAAGTTTAGTGACCTTGGTTCCCTATCTTACTTTATGGATCTTGAAACAACTTCTTCCCCTGGTGGTTTACATCTTTCTCAGCTCAAATATACTATCGATCTTCTTACACGTTTCTCGATGATAGACTGCAAATCTTGTAACACTCTTGTATGTGCTAAAACTCAGTTATCATATCAAAGTAAAGATCTCTTGTCAGATGCCACTGAGTATCACCAATTGGTTGACTCCTTGCAATATCTCACTTTCACCAGATTAGACATTGCCTATGCTATTTATCATGTTGCTTAGTTCATGAGCCAACCTCGGACACACCACTTTATAGCTGCCAAACGAATCCTTTGGTACCTCAAAATAACTCTGAACTTTGGCCTCCTCTTTCAGCGTAGTACTAACCCCTTGACGCTCAAGGCCTATTCTGACGAAGATTGGACAGTTTGCCCTGACTCTTGTCATTCTACCACTAGTTTCTGTGTTTTCTTGGGCTCCAATCTGATCTCTTGGACCTCCAAGAAATAACCTATTGTCTCTCAATCAAGCATCGAACCTGAGTATCGATCTATTGCCCATGTTTGTGCCGAATCCATATGGGTTCTTCATCTGTTCCAGGACTTGCAAATTCCCATATCCACCCCTATCACCTTACTTTGTGAAAATCTCAACACTACATATATGACCTCAAATCTTGTGTTCCACACTCGTACTAAGCATATTGAACTGAATTATCACGTCATACGGGAACACATTCTTACTGACACACACTGAGTTCAATTTGTCCCTTCTACTGATCATCTCGCCGACATATTTACTAAGGGACTCCATGAGACAAACTTTTATCTTCTACGAACCAAACTCATCTCTCCAAGCTAGCAGAGTTTGCGGGGGTGTATTGAACTTCCATTCATTTCATATATCAGTTACAAATCAATATTCATTTCATATCAGTTACAAATATGTATTTTAGGTATTCAGGATTAATTTCATAACAGTTACTAAACTTGTAATTTAGAAATAATTATAGCATTACTCTTGTATAAATAAGACTATTGTTTATAATGAAAAACATGTAGAATTTGATTACTTACACAAATTACTCCAAAAAGTTTGGGATCAGAAAAGTGTTTACCAAACGGATTTCTGTACATTAATCCCAAAATTTTAGGAGTGGGAATAAGAATCAAGGAACAAAAATAGTAACCAAATAGGGCCTTAGAGACTTGGCCATGAACTTTTAGTAATGTGTAAAATCTGCGCTTGTCTCTGCACAATTTTTAAGTGGGAACCGTAAGTTATTGTGGCTTGGACATGTTCTTACTAGTTATTTCCAAGTTGATTTTTGAATTAATACAACTTGGTATGGTTAGTACTAAGAACTGAACCAAACTGGTCGATTTCGATTGGTTTGTTTGTTTTTATTATTCATAGTATTTTGTTTGATTTTTGACCTTGTTGTTACAATTAGAATAACATAAGGAGTTGATTTCCTTTTTTTCTTTTAGTTTTGTGAAAATGAATCTAAACAAATCAAGTTCATTAAATCCAATTCCATGATTTCAACTAAATATTTCCTTTTGAAATATGCAAAATGTTAAAATATATATTTTTTGTAGGGTGACCTTGGATCTCTTTCAACCTCAAAAGTTAGCTCATAAGGTGAGACTTTTCTCTCACACTTATAACTTGACCAACAACCTTTTCCACATCCGATATGGGATAAACCCAACAATCCCCCCCTCACACATCGGATATTTGGTTGACTAACCCTCAACTAGTCTCTCATTTTCTGGCTATTGAGCCAGAGTTGTTAAACTTGGGCTCTGATACTAGTGTATGGTGGTCTCTTAGGTCTCTCTCAACGGTAAAAGTTAGCTCTTGAGGTGAGATTTTTTCTCACACTTATAACTTGACCACCAGCCCTTCCACATCCCATAAAGGATAAACCCAACATTTTTCCATGTTGAAAATCTAATTGTTGGTTTTTCTTATTATATTGAAAACTCTCCACATGCGTCCATATGGAAAATAGAAAAAAAAAAAAAAGAGTTAATTTACTTGTGATCCCCTTATGATGAGTAAATGGGATTAAGTTCCTATAAATCTTTGATGAATGAATGTGTATTATGACCTACATATCATGTTTGTCATTTTTCATCAAGTTTTTTTCGTTTTATTTTTTTGTCTTCGGGGGCCATTGACCTGTTTTGATAATATTAGTTTCTTTGGAAAGATATTGAATTAAGTTGGATGAAGATTGGAGAAAGTATGGTATGTTGTTATTTTTTGTAGATAGAGCATTATTTAACTTGTGATTTGGGTAATTTGAGTTATTTGTGGGTTTTGTATCGTGATGAATTTGTAGTGTTTATGGTTTAGATTTAGAGCATTTTGTTATTTTAAATTATATAAAAAATAATAATTTGGATACTTTTTGAGACACTAAAAATTGTCTCATAAAAGTAAATAATAAATTTATTGGGACCCTAAAAAGTGTCTTATGAGTAAGTTATTAGGGCATAATGTACTGTTATGATATTAAATTTGAGAAGGTAAATAGTGTCCTTATATGCTAGTTGTGACATTTTCAGATTTGATGGCGGCGGCAGTTTCAGGCTTCGATCTTTCGGCGGTCTCAAGCTTTGATCCATGGGGTTTTATGGCGATGAAGGTTTGGGCGTTTGGTGGTGGTTCAAGGGTTAGTGGGTTCTCAAGTGTGGCAATGGGTTTCAGAATGGCAATGGTGGTGGGTTGAAGATGGTGGATGGGACAAGGTTGATGGTGGTGGGTTATCTGGGTTAGAGCGAGAAACAAAGAGAGATGAGAAAAAGGGATCGTGATGGTAATGGCTGGAAGCTTGGGGGTAATGTGCAAGGATGGTGGCAATGGTAGGCAGTGATAGTCAATGGTGGGTCATGGTTGCAGGAGGTGGTAGTGGACGATCGTAGCAACGACTATTCAAGTGGGTTGGGAAAAGAGAAAGAAGTAGAAGAAATAAAAGAAAAAAGGGAAACAAATGAGAAAAAATAAATGAAAAATAAATAAATGAAGATTTTTTTTTATTAAATAGTCCTTATTTAAGAGATAGTGTAAAAAAAAACCCAATTAAAAGTTGTCTTAGCATTTGAACCTCCAAGTATAATTAATTTAGGCCCCGTTTAGTAACCATTTCTATTCCAAAAATTCTCATTCCATTCCCAGATTTTTGGGAATTCTGTTTGGGAATAGCGTTTGGTAATTTTTGTTTCCGTTTCCATTTCATTCCCATTTGAGAATTGTGCCCACTTTTTTCTTAAGAAATGAGAAACAAAAAAAAGTTGTTTCTCATTATTCCCATTCCATTTCCAAAACACATGGTCACTATTCATCTACTGGCCGACCACCGCCCGCTGTCGCCGGCGCCACCGCCGTCCGGTCATCGCCAGCGGGGGGCCACCGCCGTCTTCGACGCCGGAGCACCACTAGCGGACGGTGCCACCGCCGTTAGGCCAAAAAAAAAAAAAAAAAAAGATTTTAGGATAAAATCGTTACCAAACACAATTCCCTTCCCAAAACAAAAAAAAAAAAAATTATCGTTACCAAACGCGATTTTACTCCCAAAAAGAAAACAAAAATCTCATTCCATCCTACTACTGGAATGGAAACAGAAACGGTTATCAAACGCCACATTAGTTTTTGATCCTTACCATCTAAAAAAAATTGTGAATAGACAAATATGCCCATGTATATATAATAAACAAACCCTAATACAAACCCATTCAATCTCAAATTTACTCACTGTTCAATCTCTCTATCACTCTATCTTATGTCTCTCTCTTTAAACCCTAACATCTCTATCTCAAGCACTAGAGGGAATCAAACGGCTTTAGCAGCCGCTGACATTACCAAACGCCCCACTTCTATCATTTCTCTCTCTTTAAACCCTAACCTTTATCTCTCTTTCTAAAGCTAATATCATATGCAGCGATGGATGGAGACGAACGTCGGACGTTGAGCAGGCTTGCGGCGGCGGCGGCAGACGAAGACGACCGTGTTTTCGGACCTGGCCTTGTGGTTTTCAGATCTGCCCACGGTGGTTTTCAGATATCTCTCTCTCTAAACCCTAACATCTCTCTCTCTATAAACCTAACCTTAGATGCAGAGGCAGCGGGAGACCAACGAGGGACGTTGAGCGAGCTTGCGTTGGGGGCTGCAGACGAAGACGACTGAGTTTTCAGATCTAGCCTGGGCGAAGTAGATCTTGCCGCAGTGGTTTTTAGATCTGGCCCGGTGGACTTTACGATGGGTTTGCAGTGGCCTAGAGCTGATCTTACCGCTTCTCTCTCCTTGTCTCTCTCTCTAGCAGATTTGGGTTTCCAGATCTAGAAACCCAGATCTGCTCTCTTATCTCTCTCTCTCTCTCTCTCTCTCTCTATATATATATATATATATATATCAAATTTAGATTTAGATTTCCAAATGTGAAATTTTAAATAAATCTTTCAGATTATGTTTGATTTTTCTCTTGTTTGATCATTTATTTTTATTTTTTTTTAATTGAGATATGGATTTTCAAATCTGATAATTTTACTGCATAAATGAAAATTCAGATCTGAATTTTGTTCTTATTTAGGTTGCGTGAATGTTAACGTGTATGGTGTATTTTATAATTTTAGGCCCCGTTTAGTAACTACTCTCATCCTAAAAATTTCAATCTCATTCCCACTTTTTTGGGATTTATTTTTTAGCATAGCGTTTGGTAATTTATCCTACTTTTTTGTTTCCATTCCAATTCTATTCTCATCTCAGAATCCATCACACTTTTTGTGAAGAAATAAGAAACATTTTTTTTTTTTTTTTTTGTTTCTACCTATTCCCAACCAAAAAAAAAAAAAACCATTCTCAAGCAAAAAACCACAATCACCTTCATCAACCGTGTTCTTCGTCGATCACCTCCATCACCTGCGTCTGGTTCGTCAACCTTCTTCTCCATCACCTGCGTCGTCTTTGTCGACCTTCTTCTGCTCCATCACCTGCGTCGCCTTCGTCGACCTTCGTCTGCTCCATCACTTGCATCGCCTTCATCAACCTTCGTCTGCTCCATTACCTGCGTCATCTTTGTCTTCGTCGCCATCACCTGCGTCATCTTCATCGTCATTTTCTCCGAATCTTCATCACGTTCGTCTGCTTTAGGGTGTAGATTTTGAAATCGAAATCAATTTCGAAATTGAAACTCAAACTCAAAATCAAAATCGAAACCTCTTTTGATTTTGAAATCGAAATCGAAATAGGGTTTCAATTTTGATTTAGAAATCAAAACTCAAACTCGAAATCGAAATCAAAACCTATTTCGATTTCGATTTCGAAATCAAAATCAAAATTGAAATATGTTGAATTTGTTCTTGATTTTTTTGATTTGTGATTATTGTTTTTGAATTTGTTCTTGGTGTTATTCAATTTGTTCTTGAATTTGTTTTAGGATTTGTTCTTGATTTTTTAGATTTGTGATTGTTGTTCTTGAATTTGTTCTTGGTGTTCTTCAATCTGTTCTTGGATTTGTTCTTGAATTTGTTTTAGGATTTGTTCTTGAATTTGTGGTTTAAGGTTTGTTCTTGGTTTCTAGTATAAAATTGTTATCAAACGCGATTCAATTTCTGAATAAATAAATAAAAATTGTCGTTACCAAACGCTCTTTTGCTCCCAAGAAAAAAACAAAATTCTCATTCCATCTCATCATTTTTTCATTCCATTGCATGTGATGTACACGAAACGGTTACTAAACGCCACCTTAAATACTATACGTGGACGTTCACGTATACGTGAATGTTCACCTCGGTTGTTTTTCAAATAAAAAAATAACTATATCTAAAATTTTGAGTAGACATCTTCTTAAAATTTGAGTGAATTTCAATTTGATTTTTCAAATCTGGATTTGGAATTACCAAATCAGATTTTTTGCTATTCTTAAGATTTGTTTAATGTTTTGAAAATGATGTTCAATCATGTGTCGACACACGTCTTGCGTGAATGTTAACATGTTATATCTATTTCTTTTTAAGTGTGTTACGTGAATATTCAAGTACCATTTCAGGTAATTGAATATTTTAGCTTTATGTAAAAATCACGAATACGTAAACATTTAGAAAATGACTTTTCAGGTGACTTTTTAGGTTAATTCACGATTTGCATGAATGTTAACGTGTATACCCTTTTTCTAGGTTTAAATAGGATAAGTCAACATTGACGCAAATGTGCAAATTATTTTGATGAGTAAAATATTAAGTAAACATTGAATGAACAATTGTTTTGAAATTTTTGAGTGAACATTGATTTAAATGAACTGAAATAGTATTCTGAAATATTAAGTGAATATTCATACAAAATATTTAAGTGAAAATTGAGTGGAGATATATTTGAGTTAATTTAAACAGGGATTTAAAATATTGAGTAAATATTCAAGCAAAATATATTAAATGAAATTTGAGTGGAACTGAAATACTGTTTTGAAATATTGACTGAATAATCACACAAAACATTCGAATAAAAATTAAAATATTGAGTGAATTTTATGTCGGCATTAACATAGTGAAATATGTATTATTTTAACTTTTAAACATAATATTGATATGAGATTCACATTTAATACGGTTCAAGAGTGAAATATGTTTTACTTAAATGTTTACTCACAACTAAAAGGTATTTGTTAGTGAAATTCAAATCAAATAAGTAATATAAGGAAAGACAAATTGTTTGAACATTTATGCACAGAATAGAAATGAGATCAAACTTAACATTTTTAAGAGATTGAAAAGTGTATTTCTAAAGATGTATTGTTTGAATATTTACTCGCAAAATAGAAATGTATCTTAATCAAATATTTAAGCGTTTGAAAAATGTATTACTCGAAGGTTTACGCATTATTAAAATGTGAGATTCAAATTGTAATTGCAATATAGGTAAGGTATATTACTTGAATATTTACGTTAATGTTAACATCTTTTATCTCCACTAATTAAGATTTATGTTAATGTTTACATATCATTTAAAGTGGACAAAAAAAATCTGATTATATGATCGTGTAGATCTTTTTCTACAAGTTATTTTGATATTTTCTTCTGAATTTTTTGATTTGTTTTATACTTCTGAGAATGAATTTTGCAATAGTGATATTTTTGTTGTAAATATGAAAAATTTCATTACTTTTATTTTGTTGTATAAGACAAAATGATAGAATTTGTAAATATGAGTGAACAGTTGGGGCTAATATTATGGACCTTTTTCTACAAACTTTTCGAAGATTAAAAACTTAAATAATTGGGTCAAATATATCTCTTCTAATTTCACTATCTTTGGAGAACTATATAATTAATTACCTACAAAGAAATGAGAAGAGATAATCAATTACTACAACTTTTATGTAGTACAAAGTCAACTCCGTTTTAGAAGGTCGGATGTTCCAGTTAAAAAAAGTAAGAGATCTTTGTGGTATTTATTAAAAAAACAAGAGATTACTGTGATCATAGTCTGAAATATAGCAGGGTGTCAGAGTTAATTTTCCTATTAAGGGATGGCTAAAGGAAACTTCTTGGAAAAATTACATTCTTAGCCCCCTAAAGTTTAGTATGGGTTTCTATATGGACCCTAAAGTTTGTCGAATTACACATTTGATTTCTCAAGCTTCACATTTGTCTCGCAAAATTAAAAACATTTTTAATGATTTTGAACGAAAAACTTGGTGGTTTTAACGCATGACCTTGTAATGAGTATTTTTTTTTTATCACTTTATCACTTCAGTAAACCTAATACATATTTCCTAATAATGATTAAACTTTCTTTCTCTTTCCCTCATTTTTTAAATGAGTCGTTATTAAAAAAAAGTTAAGTGAAAACGTCTTCAATTTAATGAAGTGATTAAATGACGAAAATATTCCCATTAGAAAGACACATGTGGACCACAATTTACTTTCATCCAAAATTATTACCAACGTTTTAAATTCTCCGTGATGAAATAAATGGTGAATTTGAGAGACTAAATTTGTAATTTGACATATTTCAAGATCACATAGACACCCATCCTATGCTTTGAAAACCAAAAATATATTTTTCACCCATAAAATCAAATTAATTCGATCAAAAGCATACCTTGCGTTTTGACGCTTTCAATTTGGTATTATTGTGAGGCCCCCAAATATGATCGTCAATATGTGAACTATGGGTACTCCGTACTCTTTTATAAATGACATTGGTAAACGCGCACACAAGAAAAAAAAAAGTTTTTTTTTTTATATATATAATATTTAATTTTATGACTCATTATTTATTCAATCCACTTGCTACGCTAATTTTTTTTCTTTTCAAATTCAATAATTTTGTTAAAAAATTAAAATGACCGTACGGCATAAAAATTAATTCAATTTTTTACATGGAATTATAATAACTTTCATGTAGTATAATTACTTTAAACTTTTTTAAAAAATTACTCTAATGAGTAGGGTGTATAAGTAAAAATCTCAAAAAAATAATAATTAAAAAATTCAATAATTCAAAATTCAGTACATATTGTACGAGGACGGCCCACAACAAAAAAAAAGACTATGACAACAATAAGAAACAAAACAATTGTTCACAATAAGATTGGTGTATGCCCAAAGTTCACGCTTTCCTAATAGACAATAATTCTTTGGAATATCCACCAAAATTAAATGATTTTTAAACATGAATACTTGTTTGTTTGAATGAAACCAATGCGTCCATCCTAGTATACATCTATATATTATATACAATATATTATATACAGTTTATGACTGAGATATCCTCGTTATTTTGACGAATGTCAAAGTTATCTTTTATTATTTTTATTATAATTCAGATACTGTTTATCATATTTTGTTAATAAAATTATTCTTATAACATGTTTTGCTTTTTTTTTTTTTAATTTTTTAATTTGTGTTTGTATTTTTTATTTTTTACTCTCTCTTTTCTCTTTTTTTTTACTTTTTACTTTTATATTTTTTTTATTCGGTTTGGTATTTTTTATTTTCTTTTTTATATATGGTATTTATAAAAAATAAAAAATAAAACATGTAAATAAGACAAAAAGAAAATTTAAAATTTTTAAAAATTAAAAAATAGTAAAAAAATAAATATTTTTTTCTCTTTCAGTTTTTGCTTTATTTTTATTTTTTAAAAATTGTTTTTTTATTTTTCAAACCTTGTTTTCAAAATTATCTTTTTTCTTTTTTCTTTTTGCATTTTGTTTTCTATATTATTAGTTTTGATCTCTTTTTTTTTATTTTTCTATAAATACTATAATAAAAAATAAAAAATAAATATATATATATATATATATATATATATATATAAAATAAGAGAGAGTAAAATAAAAAAAAATGAACAATAATGTTATGTTGTAAGGGTATTTTGTCAATAAAAATTAACATTTCATGTTTCAAATTAACAAGAATGCTAAAAAATAGGTGAAATTAGATTTTTTTATCCAAATTTTACGTTATCTTTTATTTTATTTTTTCCTTTTATCTTTATATAAAATAAAAATAAAGGAAAAAAAATGAGCGAGAGAGCTGGATGTCAATTTCTCTCTTTCGTAATCTTTAAACATTACATTTAATTTTTTTTAAAAAAAAGAAAAAGAATTAAGTTATTTTATATTTTTTAACTAAATATTAATTTTTCAGTGGAGGGGTGAACTGTAGGTTTCTAAAATAAAAGAGATAAAATAAAATAAAATAAAATAAAAATAAAAGAGAGTAAAAAGCAATCAACCCAAAACATATCAAATGATGCTTAAAAAATAGAAGGGTATTTCTGTGGCAATCTCTTATTTTAGCTTAAATTTTTTTAAAAAAATCATATGTAATTACAACTTTAATTAAAAAAATGTAAAAATCCAATACACGCGTTGCATTTTCGCAATTACATGTATCTAAATTATGTGTAAAATATTTATTAGATGTAATAATTATTACATAAGTACATGTAACATAATTACATATAATTTGTAACATATAACTAATATTACACATGTGTCAGCACATGCGGGACAATACGCAAGCAAAAACTAATATAAGGGACTAAATGAAAACCTATGTTTTAAATGGGACTAATAATAAATTACACCCACTATTTAAGATTAATCACCAATTATAAAAATAAAAATAAAAAATACAAAAAATAGCAAAATAGTGGATTAAAGGGGGAGTCCAAAAATAGTTAGTTACACTAATTTCATTGGAAAAATTATATTTTTGGGTGGGTCTCTATTAGTCTATATGGCAACCAGCCTGGCAGTTGCCACCACCACATTGGCCAACATAGATTTAAAGAACAAATGTTGCAACGTGTTCCTTGTTTTTGTTCTTATAAAATAAAAGAAACAATTTCAGGACAATGGATGTTATCAAACATGTATTTTATTCCTGAATTTATTAGAAGTAGAAACAAAAAAACAGAAACACTAACCAAACGCTACACATTTAAAGAAATAAAAAAAAAAAAAAAAGAACAAATATTGGCCAAGAAATATGTATATTTTTTGTCATACATCTCAAGAAACAAAAATAAATAAATATTGGCTCATATATATATATATATATATATATATATATATATTTATTGTTTTTTTTTTTTTTTAAAAAGAACAATTATTACAACTAAACATATACATATTTTTTTGTTTCTGTTCTCATAAATTAAAGGAAACAAATTCAGAACAATGGTCGCTATCAAAAACGCGCCATCCGAGGGATCAAAGGTGCAATTTGGGAAACCTCAAGGTTCACATAGACGCCCACCCTATACTTACTTTAGGACCCTATATTTTAGGAACCAAAAATGTAATTTCCCCTTATTTAATTGGTTGAAAAGAACAAGAACTTGAATCTAAATACTCTCTTTACACTGTATATATAAGAACAGAATTCGTTTTAATTCTGTTTCATCACCAAAAGGAAAAATCAATGGCGACCACCAAATCCCAAATCAGCAAACCCTCGGATTCCGCCGCTGAAATACCTTCCGGCGAATCACTTTCATTTTCCGGCCTCCTTTGCGTTCAAGACAAGCACTCAAAGCCTCAATCAGGCCATGTTTTCCGACGAACTCTCGCCGGAAAAGCTAACCAAACCCAGCCCTTATCTCACCCAGATTTCCGATTCGATTCCACTACGCCTGAAAATCAGAATGCCGATTCACCGGCCGGCGTTCTGTTTGCCAACGGCCAAATCCGGCCGCAATCGATCTCATTCCGGCCAAACCGGACTGAGACATTGGAGAATGTCATGAGTTCTAAAGATTTATTGCTTTCACAGAATCGGAGATCAAGTAGATCGGCGAAAACAACAAATACCCAAGTCAGGAATATTGCGGATAAGGAGAGCAAAGAAGGTGGCCGGTCGTTTGGCCGGAAAATATTCCGGTCATTCGCCACCCCATGCAGAAATTGTCGAGCACTTGAACCATCGCAGTCCATGAATAGTCGCACGATACAGGAAAAGGCGTAATTCTAGGTAGAGGCTTTATTTTATTTTTATTTTTTATTTTTAACGAAAAGGAAATTAAAATAGGGACAATAGGTAGGAGGTCCTATATTTAAACTCTAATTGGTCAAAAGTTCTATATGTGGTAAAAACTTTTGATTTAGTCCCATCTCTTTTAAAAACGCGGAAACCTTACTCATGTGATAATCACGCGTTAGTTACACGTAACTATTTTCTATGTAATATCACTGTATTAGTTACAGGTAACTAATTTTTTTTTTTCTTTTTTCAGTTACATATTTCAATAATATGTACCTTTTTAGTTACATGTCTGATATGTAACTAAAAAATTTGATATTTTTCAATTACATGTTTTAATAATATGTAACTTTTTAGTTATATGTCTCTAATATGTAACTAAAAAATTTGATATTTTTTCAGTAACGTCGCAAAATATTATACATATATATATATTGTAACATGTAACTAATATTATGTAAACACATGTAATTAAAAATACTCAAATATGTGTGAAAAGTAACAATTATGAAATTATAACTAACATTAGTTACATGTAACAGAATTCACTATAAAAATCGAATGTACTCATTAAAAGACTCCCTACAATCCCTGCAATATCCCTACAATTCCTGCGATGCGGGACTAAAACACAAGTGAAATCTAACTTAAAGGATTAAATCAAAATTTAATAATACAAAATAACTTTTCACTAATTAGACTTAAAAAAAAAGATTTTTCACCAATTTTCCCATTAAAATATGAGACCAAAAACAATATGTCTATGTTTTGATCCCATTTTCTCCTAAAAATTAGGAAATAAAATAAAAATAATTTTTATTTTTTATTTTACGATAAGGTGTGTCCGGACTAACTTATGCGCACCTCGACTGCTCACATTTCCGAGTGATCTTAAGGGCGCACTTTCCCACATCAATTTGGTGTATTGAGTTTTAAGTTTAATATTTAATATGTGAAGTACTTTTCAGGAGAGTCGATCCCTGATTGACAAGATTTAATAGTTTGTCTTTCATCATCTTATTTTTTAAAGAAGGAAAAATAAATTAAAAAAAATACATTGATGCTATGTTTATTTAGTTTTTTTTTGGAATTACTATTATACAGTTTTATATATTTTTTTAAAATATAATCTATCTGGCCAACTAGTTAGATAATCTATCTAGCTAATTTTTTTTTTTTTGTGTGTTCATCATTCAAGACTATGAAATTAAATTGTGAAAAGTAAAGATCAAAATTTTAAATTCCGTTGGATTTACATCGACTTAGTTTTCTTCAATGGCGTGGCCGGAGATGACCATCCAACGATTGGCGGCAAAGCGCCGACGTCCGAAGTCCGACGATGGACAATGGTGGTGATGTTGGTTCGACGCTTGAGAGGGTGTCCATTGGCTAGAACAAAACAATTTGGGGTCAAGTTTTACTGAGGAAATTATAAGATTACTTTTAAACATTTTTGAGTAACTTTATAATTTCACTTAAAAAATGAATATTAAAATAAATTACTTTATATAAGATAAGAGTAAGAAGATAAATTTGTAATTTTACTTCTACAAGTGAATATTGAAAAAAATATAAACTTTATTTTTCTTCGTGGGGCTCTTGCCAAATTTAATGTATTAATTGGATATCTACAAAATAGCAGCGCATATTGATTTTTGGTTTATAAATCATAAATTGAAAATGTGCAAGAGAATACAATTGTTGAATCAAGGAATGCATCATTCTTTGAGAATGTGTTTCCTTGTAAGATTTCTATTGAGTTGAGTTCTTTAAATAAAACAAGTGATATTACTTCTAGTAATTCCCAAGATAGTGAAATTGAACCCAGACATAGTAAAATGACAAAAATTTTAAAATTTTTTGGTTCTGATTTTTATACTTACATGATAGGAAATAAATCTCAAACTTTTGAAGAGACTATATCTATGCTTGAAGCACCTCTTTGGAAAGAAGTTGTGAATAATAAAATTACATCCATCATATAGAATTATATATGGGAACTAGTGGATCTTCCATTTAGAATGAAACCACTAGGATGTAAATAGATTTTTAAGAAAAAAATAAAAGCAGATGGATCAATTGACAAATATAAAACAAAACTTGTAACTAAACGTTACAAGTAAAAAGAGAGTATATATTATTTTGATACTTATTTACAAGTAACAAAAATCACATCTATACATATGTTATTGTATGCTTATATGTAGATGCCATGCTTAATGATGAGATCATAAAATCTACTAAACGAATGTTAACAAATAAATTTGAGATGAAGGATTTGGAAAAATCAGATGTCATTCTTGGAATTAATATTATAAGAACATCTGAAGGATTAATCTTATCTAGATCTCATTATATCAAGAAAATCCTTAAAAATTTAACAAGGATGATCTTGGTATAATCAGAACACCAGTAGATGTTAATCAACATCTTTTTAAGAATACCGATGAAAACATATCCTAGTTGGAGTATTCTCGAATAATTGGCAGTTTAATATACATAATGAATTGTACAAGACTTGATATTACTTACACAGTAAGTAAATTAAACAGGTTCACTAGTAATCTAGGTAGAGAACACTGGAAAGCTATAGTGAGACTTTTGAGATATTTAAGATACACTCAAAATTATTGGTTTGCATTATACGAAATATCTGGCAGTACTTGAAGAGTACAGTTATGCAAATTGGATATCTGATACTAAAGACACCAAATCCATGAATGGATATGTCTTTGTATTAGGTAGAGCTATTGTGTCATGAAAATCCTCTAAGCAAACATGTATTATCAGATCTACAATGGAATCTGAATTTATTGCTTTAGATAAAACAGGAGAATAAGTAGAGTGACTTCGACAAGTTTTGAAAGATATTCCAATATAGATTAAGCATATGTCAGCTATCTGCATACATTGTGATAGTCAATTAACTATTGTAAGAGCATAGAGTAGTATGTATGATGGTAAATTTTGACATATACATCGAAGGCATAATAGCGTAAGGTAGTTACTTTCTAATGGAATTATCTCAATTGATTATATTAAGTCAAAAGATAACATTACGGATCCATTGATCAAAGATTTTACACGAGATAGAGTACACTGTTTATCAGGGGGAATGAGTTTAAAACCTATCACGAAATGGTCATCATAATGGCAACCCAATGTAGTTGACTGGAGATCCCAAGATCTAGGTTCAAAGGGAAAACTAAATTATGAAGATGATTGTGGGTGTATCACCGAGTAGATAAAATCTACAACTCATTCCTATGATATAATAATAATATCTGCAATATGGTTACAGATAAATATGATTTTTAATGATTTTTATATCTTGAAAATTTCAAGTGGGGTATAGCAAAATATTTTTTTTTATAAAAAATCACCTATATGAGTGAGAACTGGACCGATTCTGAGATAATGAAAAGACTAAATTTTCTAGAAATACTCATGAAATACCAAGGTGTTCAGAGCCAAAATAAACGTGACCATAGAACGGAAAATGTCTAGAAGATAACTAAGTAGTTTCTATTATCTTGATTTACACGAAATGTCGAACAATTCAAGACATCATGTTCACTGGTTGACTATGTAAATCTGATGGATTCTTATTTAGGAATGTTGAAGGCCAAAAGTAACATGTCTTGATGTAGTGTTTTTTTTTTTTTTTTTAGCTCTCCCTTATTCCATCTTGTTTTTGAGTCTACATTTTATACGAATGTTTATCCGATCAATTTTCATTCATGTGGGGGGACTGTTGTATTAAATGATTTTTTTGGTATTTTGTAACTCAATTATTTGTGGGACCCAACAATTAATTGAGACATATGAATATACTAATGTGTTCTCCTTGGTAAGAAGATGAATTTAATATATTTATTTGTGTAAAATCATTTAAGAGGTGAATTAAAATGATTCATTATGCACCCACTTGAAGATATTGATTAACGTGTTATGTAAGTTATTTCACATCGGTAATTGAAGAAGTAAGGCTCGGATTACCTCTTGTAGGTAAGTCTTCTAGGGCGTTGAAATAATATGGACAGAAAATAGGCTAAAAGATATAAAATAAATAAAACCACACGTGTGCGCAAGCCCCCACCCTCGCTGCCCGCTGGGCCCTGGGCCTTATCGATCTTGTGGAATGTTTGGCTTGGCTTTTGTATATTTTGTCTAGAATCCGAAAATCTGCATGCATTCTCAGCATTATTCATCCATAAGCTCGCAAAGCATTTTTGTTTTTGAGCAAATAGTTTCTTTTGGTTTTGTTGTTTTTGTTTACAAAAGTTCTTAAAAGAGTTCAACACTTCTCTAGTTCGCTCGGCTTCTGGTTCTAGTGTTGGTACTAGTAACAACTTGATTGTTGTATCTTGGGAGGCAGACGCTCATTCAATCGTAAGCACTCAACGATGGTAAAATCTTTTTTAAAGATAAATTGTCAAACGATTGCCTCGATCCTTTCTTTTGGTATTTTTGTTTTTGTTTGTTTTTTATTACACAGTAAACATTTATGTTCCTGTCTATTTTTAATATTATACAATAACTATTCTTGTTTTTTTTTTTCCATTCTATATTGTAATATCATTTTCTTGTATCTTTCCTTTATGTATTATCATATGTCATTTGGAATGTTTTTGCAACAAATAACTTAGAATTGTTTCTTCTGTTGGTGATAATTACTGAATTTTCAAAATAAATACTTAAATAATCATGGAATAAAACTAATAATAATCAAACAATATTAATGAGAACATTAACTAATCATTTATGGGTAGCAAAATCAGAATATATAAATTCTGTGAAAGATTTTAAAGTGCATATATAATTAGAAACGTGACGTGAACATTTACGTACCAGAAATAAAGGTAACAACAGAGAAGGGAAGTAAATGTTTACGTAACAGAAATATAAGATAAAACATAGATGGGATGTGAACGTTTATGTAAGAAAAAACAGTGTATTAAACTTTAAATAAATGTTTACCCGGATATTCAAACAATGAATGAAGTTGAAGTAGATCGAGATTAGAGTTTGACTCTATGCCCTTAAAACAAATTCATGCCCCCATACTGGTGCTAATGGTTGAATGGATGTCTGCCCTCCAGGGTACAACGATCTTCAAGTTTCTGGTACAAGCACTTGAAACCAAAAACTCCGACGAACTAAACTTGTACTTGAACTCTCACAAATTATAAATGTTTTGTGTTTTGATGGTAATATGAAGTGATAATGTTGTAAATCAGACGCATTAAAATAAATGTGAAATCTCCTATTTATAGAAGACCAAAAAACCCTATTAAATGGATGCAACTTTGAAAAGACATTTATTTGTGTGAACGTTTACGCAAACCGTCACCAATGAACCTTCATGTCTGTTCATTAGTGTTGATTCAAAATTAACTACTAAGCAGTTAATTAACTACTTAAGTGCAACTTAATTAAAGTTTAAACCGTTCTGGCGGGTGAAGATCCGACCCAACTCGAACCCGACCCACTCCCCGACCAGGCTTGATTCGAGTTTAAATGTTTGTTGCTTAGTGATTTACCTTTATTCCCAACTTATATGGTGATACAAGTTTTAAGTTTTTTCTCCATAACCAATGTAGGATAACTTACAACTTATAACTTAGCTTATATCTTGATAAGGTGCTCAAGTTTTCCTTTTACAAGTGATGTGGGATAGCTCATCCATTATAGTTTTCAACCAATCTTAAGTGAGTTCATTTGAGAATTAAAATCTCATTCAAAACTTAATCTTTTTTGGTATATAAATATACTACGTCGATCCTCAAACGATGAGGAACGTAACTGAATACTAACTTGATTAATTTAATTAATCAATTAAAATAGCTAAAAATTCTAGCACATTCTTTATTTTTCTAAATTTTTAAATAATAATTAATTATTTAATTAATTTCACGACTATATTTTATCAACAAGTCTGAACTACAACTTCACAAAAATACAATTTTTTTTTCCTCATAGAGTTTCTATTAACACTTATAAATATTAAATTCAATAATTAGTTCGATCTAGGTGTGACAAAAGTGTACACGATGCAGAAGATAATCAATTTAAACAATTGTGATATATCATGTTGGCCCAGTAATCTATCCAAGATGGGGTGAATTTGGTAGTTATAAACTTAAAACAAATAATTATATTTTCAACACTTAAATTCAAACAATTAATTTAATTCTAAATTAATTATTATCTCTTTATATAGCAGCGGATAAGCATAATAGCTCTAGGTGCACACCCAAACAATAGAAAATAAATAAAGTAAAAATGTAGTACACTACGATGTATATTGGTTCACTAAACTACTCTTGGCTAATTCAGTCCTCTGAGTTCTACGGAGAGTCGTACCCACTAAATCACTAAGATTTCTTTAACCAGGTAAGAACCAAATCTTTACGTAATGATTTATTTCACAGGCTCAGAATCAATCTTTACAATTCATTTTTTCACAGGTTAAGAAAGAACCTATCTTTTTAACATGTTAAAGATTAACATAATTCTTTTATACTTAGACTAAGAATCAAACCTCACCAAAATCACTCCAAGTAACCTTTTCACCGGTAATGATGGAACTGTTATAAATCACACAAACTAATTCTATTTAGGAAAAATTAACACCTATTTCTTTTCACGAAAAAGAGTAACCTAACCTTTTTATACCTTATGTAAAGATCAAACCTCAATATTTTTACCGGAAGAGATTGAAATCAAGCTACCCCTGATTAGATATTCCCAACAATATCTAATTCGGATACAACTCACCAATTACAATAAATTGATAAGTCTTTTCCCACTTGGAGTTTCAATCACCTCAAATTAATTTAAACTCAATTAATTTTTCGAATTTACTAATGATAGAATTTTACGCGAGAAATTTAAAATCTGATTATAAAATATATTGATAGCACACAAAATAAGTACGTAATCAGATTAACACAGAAATCGTTTTAGAAATAATTTTATGCACTTTAAATTTTGAAAACGATTTCACACAAATCTTAAATCCAGGCTAATAATAATAACTCAAAATATAAAATAGTAGCTTGGAAAGATCTCATCAGGATGCCACCGAAAGAATGAAAATTGAATCGCAATTAAAACTTAGACCAGTAATCGCAAAATTCTAAGCACTTTTCTCAAGAATAATGTCACAATAAACTCTCAATATATTTTCAGAATAATAACTCTCAGAAAGTTCAGGAACTGATTTGTTCTTGATAGATTGATATTTCCAAAAGTAAAAAACGCAGGTCTATTTAAATAGATTTGAAACAAGCCATCTAACAACTACTTTCCACAAGATATGACATTAAAATACTCATATAGACCCTATATATTAATATGACTTAATTCTGATTCAATTCACTTAATTTTAACTTTTAAAAAATTTAATTTAATCTTCGAAATATTTCTCAAACTCAAACAAAAATAAGATTGGAAGTATTTAATGTACCAATTTGAAAAACACTTAAGATAAGTGTGCCATATCTATAGGGATAATCAAATAAGGATGATATATTTATCATAAGTTCAAATCTCTAAGATATCTCTAAAAAATTAGCCAAAAATGGCTAGTTAACGGCTACTTTTAGATCAAATCCTTGAAATCCTCCAATCCTGAAACTGCCAGGTCGATTAATCGACCAATGACCCATCTGTTGACTGATCGATTCAAATTGTAGCCCAAGCCATTTCTCAAACATAGTCGGTTGACCGATCCCCCAAGGGTCGGTTGACTGATTGATTTAGGATGCTCCCCAGGCCATTTTTTGGCCCTAGTTGGTCGACCGATCATCGACGGTCGGTTGACCGATCGATTCAGAGGTAACCCCGAATTCGGACTAGGGTAAACACAACGCGATGATCTAATAACCTGGGAGAGAGTTAGAAAGTATGAAATCACTGACGTTGGGGCCATTGCTACTTCGCGGACCTTCCTTTTTCGTTCTCGATTGGACTTTCCAGCGGTTGACCCAATAGAATTTATCATGAAGATTATTTCACGATTCTTTCTGGGATGCTCTTCTTTCTGTTCTTTTTCTCAATGTTTCTCGTGGCAGCCCTTATTTCTGGGCTTGTTCTTATCCCTTGGGCGTTCTTGTAGATAATCGCTCAGTTGACCCATATCCGCTAAACGTTTGATCTCCTTTTTGAGTTCCTAGTAATCATTCGAATTGTGACTATGATCCCTATGGAAATCACAATACTTAGACCTGTTCTTCCTGTTGGATTTGGTAGTCTACTTGGGAGGCCATTGAATTACTTCAGAGGTGCATATCTCATGCAAGATTCTTGGGATCGGCATTCGCAGACCAGGTAGGTTTGGCTCTTGATGAGCTTCTGATCCGGATTTGAACTCCTAGCTCGATCTTTACGCTTGTCCGTTGTGCTGGCTTTTGCCTTACTTCCATTATTCTTGCTTTGTCTGAGGTGATCTTTGAAAGATCCCTTACCTTCTCTGGTGAGTTTGACGTCCTCTAATTTCATATAGGGTTTGACTTTTTCCATCAACTCTGACATGCTCTGGGGACTTTTCTTGGTTAAAGAGTCTTGAAAACGTCCAGGATGTAACCTTGAGGTGAACGCATTAATGATGAGATTGGTATCACAACCGTCAATGCACGTTAATTCCTCATTGAATTGGCTCATATACTGGTGCAAAATTTTTCATTTCTCTTGACGCAAGGCGAGCAAGAAATTAGGATCCTTCATTAACCTTTGATAGGTTATGAAATGGTTGATAAACATCTTTCTAAATTCCTTGAACAATGTGATAGAGTTTGGAGGGAGCGTATGCAACCATTCGAGGGTTGAGCCATTCAGCGTGGTAGCGAAAGCTCTGTAGAGTGTGGAGTCACTTAAACCATAAATATTTATTACATGCTTGAACTGGCGGATATGGTCCACATGATCTATTCTCCCATTGTATTTCTTGAACTTTGTTGGATCAAACTTTTCGGAAAGCGGGACAACTAGGATATCTGGCGAGAAAGGCATCTCAATGCCTTTCAATAGCGTGTCCAGTTTATCCAAAGGCTGACCTCTTTTTACGTTACTTCTAATCTGTTTGAGTAGGTCGCTTCTCATACGACTGAGGATTAGCATACCCAGGAAACCCTACTTCTTCTCCAATTTCTTGGTTAGCTGTTAGGGATTGCAACCTATTGCCAGCAATTATCCTTGCCATGTATTTGATCGTCTCGACCATCTCAGTCATCTTTGCAGTAAGAGTATAAATCTTTGCATCAGTGTTTAGCATGGTCGGTGGAGGATCAGTCTGAACTTCCCCATGTTGTTCCATTGGAGTTTCTGCATTGGATGGTGGTGGCAAGTCATTGCTTCGACTTGTCGTTGCCGCTCTCGTTCATAACTGCCTCATAGCTATGATAGAAAGCTTTTTACGTTAGCGTTTCCACAGACGATACCAAATGATGTTGCCAAAAAATCTCCGACACGTGTAGCAGCTCCGCACGTGCCAGAAATCTCTTCACCTTCCTCTTATTACTTGTAAAACCGTGAGTTCTAATAGGGGACACCGGTGTGGTGTCGGTCAAAGAACCTACGACATGAGAATAAGTTAATCTAGTATATGGAGAAAGTTGTACACAGGTTGAATTGTAAAAATTACCAGTAATATCTACCATTTTTATAGGCTTAGAGATATGTTGTCGTTACTTTGGAGAGGTTGCCAATCCCTTGATACATTCTTAACGGCTTGGAAGATAACCAATACCTCCATGATCTCAGGGGAGATCTCTGTAACGGTCCCCATTAATTATGGACCGTTAAAGTTAATCTGGCCCATCTCCTCAAGTGTGGGGGAATAATTCATGTTGAGTTGACCTATTAGTTCCTTAGCCTTGGACACTGTGAGTTTGAATATACGCAAATATAGGCCTCCTTATGAGGTCGTTAGTCTTGCTCAGAGGACCGCCAAAGCTAACACCCAAGTGGGCTTGTCATGCTTCAGCCTAGATAATCCATTGGGTCTGTTTGTTTCGGATCAAGTTTTATACTCGATTTGACCCGTTTAAGGCTAAATGCCTATGTTAATTATGAATAGGAGTTTTCCCATATAAGTTATTTACCACTTATCTCCCCTTTTATTTTTTCTAAAACCACAAATTTTTCTTATCATTTATTAAATACTAGTATATTCGTTTGACCTATATTTTTTTAACAAAAAAGAAAAAAATGACCATATCTTATTTTAAAAAATATATATTTTATTCTTTTATTTTTTGTTTCGAAATTCACTAATACCCCAATTTTTAAAAAAATTACTTTTAGTCCAAAACTTTCAAATTTACTTTCTCCCTCTTACCCCCACCCCCACAACTCTCACACACACGGCCACCCACCCTTTTTTTTTTCTCCAGATCGGATATGTGCTCTATTATATAGATCCGACCGTTGGATTTGTGCTAGAGCACATATTTGGCATGGAGGTTGGGAGCCAATAGTTAAGGGTATTTTTTTTTTTTTTTTTTTATTTATTTATTTAGTGATGTTAGTGTAAAAAGGAAAAGAAGAAAAATCTAAAAAAAAATGGATGTTATTATCTTATTCTAAATTATTTTGTTGGTGTCGAGAATTGATAAACACCAGCAGTATGATCCGGTCAGATTCCACGTAAGAGATTGTACTTAGTTGGAGTGTTCACGTGGAGTGTTGAGTCTTGGAGAATTGGATATCTGAGATTTGAGGAATCTAATTGGTACCTGCACAAGAACCCGCCGGGAGTGTGCGCGACAAAGCCTCTCCGATGTAAGAGTAAGAGTTCGAGGAAAAAAGAGCTTCACAATTGTTCTAAGATCAATAATAAACATTACCTTATGACATTTATGCTTAGTCTTTGATGGAGTGTTTGAGGAGATAATCCATGGGCTTGGACTTTATGACCCACTATAAAAGCCCGGTGGCTTGTTCCAAAAAATTTGAGGAGAATTGTCTTAATGAAGAGAAATAACTAAGTCTTCGAAAATTGCTGTCTAAAGACCAGAGGAGAATGATGAGGAAGTATACATGTGTCAGGGGCCCACAGGCCCATATGATGAGGAAGCAGCGCCTAGAAATACCACTATCATATTTAATTATTTGTAGATTATTAAGAATAAAACTGTCATAATAAAATTTTAATAATTTTTGACTTTTAAGAAACTAAACGATGTTTATTTGACCAGATGAGTTGTTGGGCTGCCCTCCCCTCCACTCCTTGCGCATCAATCCACGCAGTAAGCCACTCTGATGCAGACATAAGAGTCAAAGTTTTGTGAAGTCAAAAGTCAACTCAAAGAGTGGTAAGTGTTACTTCAACCATTTCATAAAGGTAAACTTATTTTGAAAGGAATGTATAGGTGGAAGCTTGTTTCCAAAATTATACACGTGATCTTTTTAAGTTTTATTTATTTTAATTTTATAAAATTAAAAAAATATTTATTAATAATTTTTGTACTAAAAATAGATGGTGCTCAAACGTGGTTGAGGATATTT
Source organism: Eucommia ulmoides (assembly GCA_016647705.1). Taxonomy (NCBI): domain Eukaryota; kingdom Viridiplantae; phylum Streptophyta; class Magnoliopsida; order Garryales; family Eucommiaceae; genus Eucommia; species Eucommia ulmoides. Next base: position 847,391 of record CM028329.1, read on the forward strand.
TTATCATTTTATTATATTTTAAATTTAAGATATTTTCTGTTAGATTCCGTTTGAACGCAATTAAACATTTAAAATTGAATATATTAAGTATTTTTCAAATTAAGTTCGTTTGATAACAAAATTAAACAATCACTTAAAAAAATATTCAGAATTAAGTGACATGTGATTCACTTAATCTTTTAGCACTCATCACTTAATATTATAAAATATTTAATTATCACGATCAATATTTTATACCAATACTTTAAAATCACAAAAAAAAAATTATATATATAAAAAAATTATAAATAGAGAAAATATTAAATTGAGAAAAAATAGAGAGAGAAAGTTGTAGATAGAGAATATTTTAGAAAAATAAAATTGTAAAAATTATTTTAAGAATAAAATTTTGTATAATTTTTTTTTAAAGTTAAAAGTATTAAAAATTTGAATATTTAATATATTCAGCACTTAAAATTTAGTACTTTAAATTTTCAGCACTCAAAATTTAAGTAATTATCAAACATGACCTTAATCTCTATATAACAACGATTTAACCTTTTATTTCTCATTGTTTACATGAATCAATATTAGGGGAATATTAAAAAAAAAACTTAAGTTTAGTAAATGATGAAATAACAAAAATATCCTTATTAGAAGATTACGTGATAAAGACAATTCATTTGGGATTTAAAATTATTAACAACGTTTTTAAGTTGACATAATTAAAACAAATCGAAACTTTAGAGACAAAAATGTGTAATTTAACAAATATCAACGTCGAATAAACACCACTGAACAAAATATAAAATTTCCTCTTTTATTAGAGTTTTTTGGTCAAATTACAATTTTGACCTTTTAATTTTAATCACGTTTTTTATTAATCCTCTGATTTTGAAATGTTTCACTTTAAATTCTAAAAATGAAATTAATTTACCTTTACAATTAACAACTAAAAATAACCAATTAAAAAACGAGTTTACATATAGAGGGTTTAGAATAAAATACACAAAAAATAAGAGATCAAATACAAAATGTGATAAAATTACAAGGTTGAAAGTGTAATTTATTATAATATTTTGATTGAACCCAGTTAAATGATTTTTTTCTTCGCATTCTGCATCGTCGTCGATATTCCCCCAATCATTTGATTTTGCCGCATGGGATGGCTCAGCTCCGACGATGAAGCTCCATCGACTCTAATAAGCCTCACTAGTACATTAGCTCCGCCTTCTTTACGGGTCAATATAACAATAAACAAGTAAACAAATTAATTAAACGGTATAATGTGTCCGAATCAATTTACGTGTATTTCAATTAATTATGTTTTTGGACAATCTTAAAAAGTTTCTTTCTTCACATCAATTTGGTATATTTAAAATTAAATTTAAAATTTAATTCACTTGAAAATAAAATAAAATCAAATCCTGATCCACAAAGTCAAAAAGTATTTTCTCTTGTTAACGGATTAACTATTAATTATTTTTTAACTTTCTTAGTTCCTCTCCACTTCTCTCTCTCTCTCTCTAGATTCTCTCTCTAGGAAAAAGCCGAGAAAAAGGTCGACGAGGGTAGGAGGTGAGCATGAGAAGAATTTAGAGAGAGAGAGAGAGAGAGAGCTCGCAATGCACAAGCTCCATTTACTCTTCCTCACCTTCTTCTTAGCTCTAAGGCCGTCGCAATCTCGTTCCGGTGAGCTCTACTTTTCTCTGTTCTACTGAATCGACCGTATCAGTTGCTTTCACATCTTCAATTTCTGCTGCTATTTGTAGTGTTTCATGGCGGATTGAAGTTTTTTACTTTCATTTCGAATCGAATTTGTTGACGACATTACGACGTTACATAATAGTACTACTATATAAGTTTAGATTTGATTATTCACTCTTTGTAGTTTGAGCAATTCACTGAAGTTTTGATAATAATTCGTACCGTGGCATTTGATTGCTATTAGTGGCTTTAAGTATTCTTATTTTCAGTGAAGAAGAGCATGCATATTCATGTTAGCTCTTCTTTTCTCTGTTCTACTGAATCGACTGTATCAATTGCTTTCACATCTTCAATTTCTGCTACTATTTATGGTGTTTCCTGGCAGATTGAAGGTTTTTGCTTGCATTTCTAATCGAATTTGTTGACGACATTGCAATTTTTCGTAATAGTACTACTATATAAGTGTGCTGGCTGTGTTTTATCATCGATGCATCCAATTCTAGATTTGATTATCCACTCTTTGTAGTTTGAGCAATTCTCTGAAGTTCTGATAATAATTCGTACCGTGGATTTTGATTGCTATTAGTGGCTTTAAGTATTCTGATTTTCAGTGAAGAAGAGCATATATGCATGTTCATGTGAGTTTCTTCTATGACTATGTGCTTGTAATCAAATAACAGTAAGAGGTAATTTAACCAACATAGTGTTGCTCAAGCGGCAAAACACTCTTGAGTTAAAGCAGTTGAGGGGTTTCTACAAGGTCTGGAGTTCGAGCCAGCGGAAAAACACTTGTTGTGGGAGGGGCAGCCACGGAACTCAGAACAAGATTAGTCTCACACCCTGTGTAGGTGTGGGGATACTCGTGGGTGTACCAAAAAAATAAGAGCTTATTTGAGAAGTAGATTATTGAATTCCACACAAATTTACTTCCCTTCTGTTTTAACATGATAAATTAAGAGGATGACGAGGTAAACGAGGAAAAGATTACTTCACGGCTTTTTTTTTTCCATTGCTTTTGGGATTGTGAGCATAATTGAGCGAGTAAGGCCAAAGATAATTAATTACCTTGTGCCATGTAGTTTAAACCTGCGTTGTGTTAGGTCCGCCAGTGTATAATTTTGCCAAGAATTTTACATGGATAATCCTCCAGGTTAGAGGGGGAAAAAACACCTGGTAAATCCAAATCTATCCATTACCTCAAATCAATAATGAGCTGTTTATTCCAGCTTATTGCTCAAAAACTGAGGTAGTACAATAGCAGCATAGCTGAGAGGAGCTATATTACCTCTTGGTATCTACATACAAAGCTTCACCACTTTATTTAACCCTTGGTGGAAAACACCATAGGTAAAAACAACCACACTCCTTAATCGATGGAGAACCCGAATTTGGAGATCATATCTTGTATCCTATTCTTGTTTCGGGCTATGGAAGAGGAACACCAAGAAATGCCTTCATGTAATTGCTGGCACCAAGCCCATATATAATTTCGGCTCTCGACTACCAAGTCTTAAATCATGATGGAAAACATGCACCATTCCCAAGCTGAAAGATTTTCCATTGTCTTTAAATAACCAAAATAATTCAGCCTATTCCTTATGTGTTTTGGCTATTATTTATTTCTTGGGTTTTGGTTGGATCCACGCAACAATCTTCAGCCCCAGTCGAACGAGATATATTATCAAGGTAGATCACCACTTAGATTGCAACGCTGCCAATCTCATATAGAGCTCAAACTTTTATTTGGGCCGTCATTTGTCAACATATTGGACGAGTTCTTACATGTGTGAATCTTATTGATGACCACCAATTGCACCAATTGCATCACACAACTAATGGTACATTTCATCAATGTACTTTTTCCTAGAACTGCACATGTCTATTATACTCTTGACTGTCATAAAATGTGACACACTCATATTGTTTTATCATATTGTTTTAAACATATTCCTTTAAGAAACATCTTCATCAAATATAAATCTTTTTTTTTTTCCTCATCTGCCATATTTGCATATGTAGACCATTCCAATACTAGTTTTGAACCTCCAAAAACCAAGCACAACTTATAGCTAGTTCTTAGATATCTGAAGATCTGCTCAAATGCTTCCTAGTGGTCTTTACCTGAATTATATAAAAACCCGCTGACAACACCAACATGTGCAATATACCTTGTGCAAACCATAGAATACATCAAACTCCTACTTCTCACAATAGAAATTACTGTATTCAATATTTTCAAAAAGGTAGCGTAGCACATGGGTCACTAAGTCTCACAATATGCGCACACACATATATGCTTATTTAAATATGCATAGATGTGAGTGTGTGTATTTATATGCATAAGAAATAGAAAGAAAGATATTCTTACAAAAGTTGAAATCTTTTACTGTCTTCAGTCTCATTTTTTTTCCCATTATTATGATGATCCCACATAGTATCAATGAAATCCGTCGAATGCCGCAGTTTGGAGAAGCAAGTATGAACCTTCCTTTATAATTTTGAGACCTTATGGTGCCCTATTCATAAGTAGAAAGTGAGTTCAGTAAAGAGATATTACTATTTGACAACCTGCTAAGTAGAGTAGTGGACGAAATGGATGGGCAACAATTGATGAATTTACAAATATGATTTTTAGTATTTTACACAAATTGGCTGCTTTTTGTTTTTAATATATATTACGTTGTTTTGAGAGCATTTTACCACTGCGCTAAGCAAGGACCCCTAACAATGATTTTGGTCATCCCCCAAATTTGGGGGTAACAACGTGAGGGTATATATTTCTGTGAGAATATAGTTCATCATATATCGGGAAGAATGAATTCATTTGTGTCAATGAGGTATGCATTTGGCTTTCATGTCCTGTTAGCTAGATATATTGAGGTTGCATACTGAGGTTTTTAGATGACAGAGGTAAATTCTTTGTTCTGTTAGAGAGCTTTAGCATAGATGAATAAGTCAACTAATGCTCTGTTCATAATGTTTGCTAATTCTGCTGACTTTGGGTTCAGGGGATTTTACTCGGGCCCTTCTTATTTTCTATTTTGTTCCTGAAATCTTGTTTCTTCTTCACAGCACCGTATGCGCTTCGCATAAGCTGTGGCGCTCGTCATGATGTCCGTACTTCTCCAACAAATACCCTCTGGTACAAGGATTTCGCGTATACGGGAGGGATACCAGCTAATGGAACCCAACCAAGTTTTATCTCCCCATCTCTCAACACACTTCGATATTTTCCTTTGTCCGATGGCCCTGAAAATTGCTATAATATCGTCAAAGTGCCCCATGCCCACTATGTTGTTAGAATATTTTTTGGATTGGTCGCGGAACCCAGCTTTGATAACGAACCTATATTTGATGTCTCTGTTGAGGGGACATTAATTTATTCTTTGCCATCTGGTTGGAGCAATCATGATGATGAGCGAGCATTTGTTGAAGCCCTTGTATTTCTGCAAGATGGTACTGCTTCTCTTTGTTTTCATAGCACTGGGCATGGAGATCCAGCTATACTCGCAATTGAAATTCTTCAAGTTGATGATGGAGCTTACAATTTCGGCCCAGAGTATGGTCGAGGAACCATCCTAAGAACAAACAAAAGACTGAACTGTGGTGCTGAGAAAGCAAAATTTGGTGTGGACTACGGTGCGGATCATTGGGGTGGAGACCGTTTCTGGGATTCCATCACAACATTTGGTCAACGTTCGGATCGTGCTATATCTACCCCACACAGCATAAAACATGTCTCAACTTCGCCAAATTTTTATCCACAAGCTCTTTATCAGACTGCTCTTATCAGTACTGATAGCCAACCAGATTTGTCATACACGATAGATGTGGATCCCAACAGAAATTACTCCATTTGGTTGCATTTTTCAGAGATTGATCCTTCAGTCACTGGGGTAGGACAGAGAGTGTTTGACGTTCTCATAAATGGTGATAGTGCTTTTCAGAATGTTGATATTGTGAAGATGGCTGGGGATATTAACAGTGCTCTTGTTCTTAACAAGACTGTTGCTATTAATGGGAGGACTTTGACGATAACTCTACACCCTACAAAAGGCAATCATGCAATAATCAATGCCATTGAGATCTTTGAGGTAGTCACAGCTGAGTCCAAAACTCTTCTAAGTGAAGGTACACCAGTCAAATCCTTATTTGTTATTTAATAGTTAATACCATAATATGTTCGATATTTCATTATTTATGGTGCTGGGAATTCTCCTTTATGCGTCATTTCTGGGATGTGGTTGTTATTTTGGTAGTTTTGACATCACCACAACTTAAAAGAACAAGAATTTACCAATGTCCTTTGTATATCATTTCTGTGTATAGTATTTTTAGAATTTTATGTAAAAGAACATAAAAATTAAGGCAACACGGTTTTACATGGTTCAACAATAAAATCCAACGTTCATGAGGGAGATGATATTCTTTATGTTGACAAGTTGGTTTGCCAATTTGATTTATTAGAATAATTCAGCAATCTGGTCCGGTTTCTAGTAGTTAACAGATGTACTAAGATTTTGACAACCTTCTTTCATTGGTTTGTATAACATATTATCTGGGAGATTGAAGTTCTTGCCTTCTATTATGTATTTCTTGTTGCAAAGAGTGTAGTTAGATTATGCAACATTATGCAAACTGGTGCGAGAATAAATTGTTGTTTTCTTTTAGTTAGGGCTTTGCAGACGTTGAAGAGTGCACTCGGGCTTCCTCTACGTTTTGGATGGAATGGCGATCCATGTGTGCCACAACAGCATCCATGGAACGGAGCTGATTGCCAATTTGACAGCAGAAGCAGTAAATGGGTCATCGATGGACTGTACATTCTTGATCTTATGCTCCATATGATATTTGTCTCTCCCCCTTGTCTTGTCACTTGAATAATTACAAGTATTTGTGTTCATGTTTTGTTGAAATATGACATTTATGCATTTATTTTAGTTTCTATTGTATTTTTGATATTGTTATTGTAGGGCTTTATTAGTTCATTTATTTTGGTGATATCCTTCCTAATTTAGCGTGCCCCAGTGGCTATATAATTAGGAGAATAGAGCCTATTTTGAATATACAAATATACAAAATATCCTATATCCTTTTTGGTATATGGAGTCAGTTTTTTCCTACCCTAACCCTGGCAGATGCCACCAGCAGCCACCATTACCAGCCCTGCCCCACGCGAACTCTAACCCTAATATTAAATGGCACCACTAGTCGTCATTACCAGCCTTGCGAACCTGCACCCTTGCGAAACTGGCCGCCATCACCAGCTTCGTGAACCAAAACCCTCGCGAACTAGCCTCCTCACAGCCGGGAACCCTAACCCTACCAACTTTGCACCAGCCACCTTCGCGAACCAGCATCTTCGCGAACAAGCACCATTGTGAAACCCTAACCCTACCAGCTTCGTACCAGCCACCTTCGCGAACCAGCACCCTCGGGAACCAGCAGCAGCTTTGCACACCGCCTTGCGTGAACCAGTCATAGTTGCGCCTCTGCAGCCTCACGCGCACCAGTCATCAATCGCGCAAAGCTGCGATCTGTTCGCTGTTGTTACCCTCAGGCAACTACCCAACTCTTGTCCACTCCTGTCCAGCACCTGTCCCATGCTACTGATAACCGCACGTTGTGGACTGTCCATTGCCGCAAGTTGTGGTTCGTTCATCGTCTGTAAATCTTTGCTGCTCATCGTTGTTCTCCATCCATTGATGTTCCGATTGTTTTAAATACTCGGTAGTTCATTCTCTTTATTGTATGGTTGGGTAACTGCGTCTCCGGTTACCCTCCTCATATTGTACCTTCTTTTTCCAAAGCCCAGTTAGTCTTTTGTAGCATTTGTCCCCGATTATTTGATTGCTACATTCTCGTATCATCTATCTCCATGGCCTCTAGAAAAGAAGATGAGGTTCAATCCTAGACTGTTCCTGCTCCACAACTACCCATCCGCTCAGACCCTACCCTTGCGAATGATGCCACGGTCTAACGCGTCACATCCGTATTACTCAATAGGGTGAATTTCCATGCATGGTCTCGCTCCCTCTGTCTCTACCTTGGTGCAAATTATAAGACTGGATGGCTCTTAAGCTCCGAACCAAGGCCAAATATCAACGATCTCAAGTTTGCTTAGTGGGATGCGGATAATTGTATTTTCCCAGGGTTGATTTTCCAATTTTATAGAGGAATGGATCTACAATATGTTCATGTTTCACGAGACTATCATAGGATTATGGTCTGCTCTTACGAAGATGTATGTCCACTCTCACAACAAATCACAGATCTTCTAGCTCTACCGTGAGATCTCTCATGCCTCCCTGGCGTCCTTGGGACTATCAGTTGCATATTACTTTAGGTACTTTCAGATTTGGTGGGAGGAACTTGTGCAGTATGAACCTCTCAGTAAATTCCTCGAGAAGGCTACTAAGATTGAGTCCAAGTGCCACGACAGTCGTCACATATACCATTTCTTGATGGGTTTAAATTTGGAATACTAGAATCTTTATACTCAAATTTTGAACACATCACCGATGCCTGATCTATATGGAGCGTTCTCCATTGTTGACAACGATTCAAAACGCAGACTCCTCCGATCTGATGTCACTCATTTCCCTGAATAGATGGCCTTTGTGGCCCTCTTTGATCCTCGTCCATAAGGATTGTGGCCTTTCTGTCAGCACTGTCAAAGGCGTCACCACATTGAATGTTGTTATAATCTCCATCCTGTAAGAGGGAAGAAAGGAAAATGAGCACCACGTACTGGCGCTGTTGCTGATATCGGGACCGGTAGATCCACCACCGACTCACCTGGATCTTCCCTAAGTTCAGGTTCAAATTGCCTAGCTTCAGGCTCAGTTAACCACTTTGGCATCATCTTCTGACCCACGGTTGCTCTTGCCTCAGGTACTACTGTGTTTCACGATAAGTCCAATCGTCCTACTTGGATTCTGGATTCTGGAGCTAATAATCATATGACTGGTAAGCTCTTTACCCTTACATCTCCTCCTGTATCGTCTGTCAATCAATTTGTGTGCATTGCAAATGGTGCCTCTATTTCTATTTGTTGTCAGAGAGATGTCTGTTTGTCCCTTGATATCACCTTTCACTTTGTTTACTATGTTCCTAAATTTGCCTAAATCTTCTATCTGTTAGTCGCCTTGCTAGGAATCTTAACCGCACTGTTGTTTTCTTACTTGACCGTTGCTTCTTGTATTACCTGATTTCGAGGAAGATTTTTCGCAGGGGATATGAACACGATGGTCTTTACTACTTCGGTAATCCTTCACTTTCAGATGTACCACTTTCTAGTATGCAGGCCTTTATGCTATTTGTTTTTGATTCTTCCAGCTGTTCGTTAAAAACTTCAAACTTGTGATGTGCTTGTCTGGGACATGCAAATTTTTCGTATTTATGTTTTTTGTTTCCCTTTATTAGTAAAACTTTAAGGATTTTAAATTTCAATGTGTGGTTTGTGAACTGTTTAAACGCACATGCACCTCATACATTCCTCGCAAGCACTGTGCCTCCCAGGCCTTTGATCTTATCCACTATGATTTTTAGGGATCCTCCCTCGTTACAGCTATTTCCAAACACCACTATTATGTCACTTTCATAGATGGTTATAGTCGATGTACTTAGGTTTATTTACTTTACCAACTTTCTTCAGATTATAAACCCAATACAAAATAGTTGTGTGCAATATCAGGTTTTATAACGAACGAGAACACTTATCCGATGACTTTTGTGCTGAGTTTAATAAGTAAGGCATCTTTCAACAACTTATCTATCCCTACACTCCTTAACAAGATAGTGTGGCGGAACGTAAGAACCGTCATATCACGTCTGTAGTTCGCTGTCTTTTACGAGGTATGAATGTTCTCAAATCTTTTTGGCACATGGTGGTACTTACTGCTGCCTATCGAATTAATCGTACCCCGTGTTGTGTCCTCATAGGCAAAGCTCCCCTTCATATACTGCAACCCACAAGCACTCTTTTGCTATCTTGTCTTGTGTCTTTGGCAGTACGTGTTTTGTTCAGAATTGGACCCCCACTCGAACAAAGTTAGATGATAAATCTAAACGGTGTGTTTTTCTCGGCAATTCCTCCATGTCTAAAGGTTATAGGTGCTACGATCTGGTCACTTGCCATATTTATCACTCTCTCGATGTTACTTTCCTCGAAATTGACCCCTATTTTTTTGGTACTATACCTTCTCCACCTATCAATACCTTACTTCCGCGTCTATTCATGTCTTTGATATATCTTCCTCACCCACATCACACTTACCACCTAACCTCTCACGAGCACCATTATGGGTTCACTCTCGTCGTCCACGTGTTTCACATCCCCTGCCAACATCTTTTCCGGAATCAGATATATCTCCATATTCCATAATTTCTTACTCCGTTCTCCCTCATTACCCTACTCGAGAACGTCATCCCCCCTTCCGCTACCTCCTTTCTAGTTCTACTAATCATTCGATTTCTAAGTATTCGTCTTTTCAAGATCGCTTGGATTAATATAAATCCATCATTAGATAGATTAATTCAGTTGTCATTCCTCGCTCAGTACATGAGGCCCTCCAGAATCCAAAGTGGGTAGCCGCTATGCAAGCAGAGATGGATGCCTTACAACAAGATCAAACATGTGAATTGGTTGCGTTGCCGGCTAGTGAACGGTTGATTGGTTGTAAGTGGGTCTTTAGTGTCAAATATCTTTCTAACGGATCCATTGATCGATATAAAGCTCGATTTATTGCTAAGGGCTACACACAAATCCCGGGCAAAGACTTTGGTGCCATCTTTGCCCCTGTTGCTAAGTTGACTACTGTCCATCTCCTTGTTTCATTGGCTGCCTCCCATTCCTGGCCTCTGCACCGGTTAGATGTCAGAATGCCTTCTTTGATAGCAATCTGACTGAGAATATCTATATGGAGCCTCCATCAGGATTTCAGACTCAAGGGGAGTATTCGGGTAATGTCAGTCAACTCCGAAAATCCTTCTATGGAATTAAGCGGTCTTCTCTTGCATGGTTCATTCGATTTAGTGAGGCCATTCTTATTATGGGGTTTTACACTTAGATCATACTTGCTTCACTTGTTGCCAGCACCAGGGACAATGCATCATTATCTTAGTTTATGTAGATGACATTATTATCACAGGAGATGACGCGCTTTGCATTAAGCAAGTAAAGAAGGATATCGAATAGATTTTTGATATCAAGGATTTGGACCCTCTCAGCTATTTTCTTGGTACTGAGGTTGGTTCGTCTCGGTGAGGTATCTCTTTATTCCAGTGGAAATACGCCCTTGATCTTCTTCAGGACACTGGGATGCTTGGATGTAGACCCGCTTCCACTCCCATGGATTCAAATCTTAAGTTAACATTAGACTCAATAGAATTATTACCAGAACCATTGGTATATCAGCGGCTCGTGGGTCGCTTTATATATCTGACTAATACAAGGCCTGATCTCATGTATATTGTTAGTGGCGTGAGCCCGTTTATGTACTTACCACGTACATTACACCTAGATGTAGTCTACCATATCCTTTGGTATCTCAAAACTTGTCGTGGTCTTGGCATTTTTTATATGATGGGGTGATAGACGTTTGACCTTTGGTCTGTGTACATTTCATGGAAGGTACCTAATCTTGTGGAAGAGTAAGAAGCAATCCGTTGTCTCTTGATCTTCTTTTGAAGCTGAGTATCACGCCATAGCTCAGGGAACATGTGAACTCTTTTTGCTTCATTTTATTATGACCGAGTTGGGATTTCCTGTGAGAAACTCATCTAAGTTGTTTTGTGATAACGAGTCCGCTATAATGCCATCCTCGGACTCAATTCTTTATGAAAGAACAAAACACATCGAGGCAGGGATTTAAGTATCGGCAGTTACGTAGTGTCCTTAAGATCGCTTGATGTGGATATTCACTTCATCTGTAAGAAAGTTCGATCAGTAATCATCATACCTACCTCCATCCCATCTAATGGTATGTTCACAAATCTACATGACCATCTCTTCTTCAGTCATTTATTGGCAAATTAGGACTCATCAACAATTTTGCCTCAACTTGAGGGGAAGTGTTGAAATTCGACATTTATGCATTTATTTTAGTTTCCATTGTATTTTTAATATCATTATATTGTAGGGCTTTATTAACCCATTTATTTTGGTGATATCCTTCCTAAAGATATATAAGAAAAAAATATATAAAAAAAAAGAGAATTTTTGTATATTTATGAAATGGGATCTACAAACTTCTTTATGTAGCCTAAAGAGGAGACTAAATTAGGAAAATAAATCAAAACAAGAATCAGTCACATAACCTATTTAAAATAGATTTTCTAACTAAATGATAAATAATGTATTGATAGAAATATTAAATATTTCATCTCCTTCAAGCTGGAGTGAAGATTTTTCGGAATACCAGATTTTCAAGAGTAAAAATGGAAGAACGACTGTTATCGGGGAACAATGGCAGAGATAGGACAAAGGTAAGTGTCGTGCGATCAACGACAATAACTGGAAAGCCGGGCAAACAATGACGATAATTGGAACGTTGGGCAAATAATGACAACTGGAACATCGGGCGAATACCGACGACAATTCGAACGATGGGCGACCAACGGTGGCAACTGGAATGCCGGGTGACAAACAACGGCAACTGGAATGCCGGGCGACCAACAGTAGCAATTGAAACACTGGGCAATAAACTGCAACAACTGGAATACCGGGTGACATGCGGTGACAACTCAAATGTCGGGCGACCAATGGCTGGAACTCGAATGTCGGACGACAAACAACGACAACTGGAATGCCAGACAACCAACGACAACAACTGGAACACCAAGTAATAAACCATGACAATTGGAATGCCGGGCGACCAATGATGATGATTGGAATGCCGGGCGACAAGGGGGCACTACAATAGGACAACAATTGTAACAATGGGACAACAGTTAGATAGTGGCTGGACAACAACGACAACCGCGAGGAAGGGCAGGTGGTTGCGCAACAGTGGGTGTAGCAAAAATGGTGGTTTTGTGCGCAAGAAGGCGGTGGCCAGAAGGTGGTGAGGTGGGGGGGGGGGGGCTAGGGTTTTCCTCCTCCCCCACGCCTCCATTATTTTTCTCTTTTAAGGCTCTGATACCTAAAAAGAATATACCAAAAAGATATATAAGAAAAAAAGATTTTTTGTAAATATATGAGACATGATCTATACATCTCTTTAAATAGCTGAAAGACTAAAGTAGGAAAATAAATAAAAAACAAGAATTTTAAAAAATAGGAAAAGAAGAATTGGTCGACATGAAAAAAATAAAAAATAAAAATCGGTCAACAATGGATATTCTAAGTAAAGAAGAAATAATGTATAATGGAAATGTTAAATATTCCAACAATTATCATAGTTACAAGCGCTCAATTACGTTTAGATATTTCCGTCCTTAAACTTGGTATAGTTTGGGTATTCCGTTATCTGCCAGATTGCCTCGACTCTTGCAGTTGTGTTCTCTAATCAGTCTTGGTTTAATAATGAATAATACTTGCATATGAGCTACATAAGTTAACGTAGATTGTTTGGTTTATTAATTTCTTTATTTTCCCTTGCAGAGAGTAACTGTAGCTGGTATAGCCTATGTAGTAGGTCACTTGGGATAGTATGGGCTTTGTTTTATAGGCAACATGGACCTTTTTTCACACTAATCGTTGTGATGAGTCCATATGTTGATTGCTGAGAAAGTCCGGCATATCTTTTTAACTGCCTTCTTCTTGGCCTTCCTCTTAGAATTAATCAAGTCATTCTTTTTCTTCTTATTTTTTTTATTCAATTTCATTTTGAATGCTTTAATATTGCTTCTCATTCCGGACAAAGAGCATTCTCTACCAGAAATCACATGTAGCTTGTTTCCCCTATTTTCAATGCTTTCCATAAAAGATGTGATAGATTGCAATGGCAATGGTTTTGCTGATGCTTTTGTTTGCCTGTTTTATACTTTGTTTGCCTGTTTTTAACTTGGAAAAGGAAAAGAAAGTTATATGTCTTAACTTCTTCATCTTCTTTGCAAGGTCAGAGGTCTTGACAACCAAGGTTTGAGTGGTTTCTTACCAAATGGAATATCTGAACTTCGTCATTTACAAAGCATGTGAGTGTTTCATTGTGTTCATTTTTACTTTGGAAAATTTCTGTAGTTGCATGTTTCCCTCTAAATACTGATAAGGTTTTTGTGCTATGTATATTAGGATCTCTCGTTATTCACATAAAAAGATATGGTCTTAATTGCAAACCTTGACTTCACATTTCTGGTCAAGTAAACTAATTTTGACCTAGATGATGTATTGCATATAGAAGCAATGGCTACAAGTGTCTTGCAATCACGGTGTTGTGTTGTACTATTTTGCATTTGCAGAAACTTGAGTGGAAACAGCATCAGCGGGCCCATTCCTGCCTCAGTTGGAACAATAACTAGCCTAGAAGTACTGTAAGTGACTTGATCATGGTTTATTTGCTTCATGCTTTTTGATTTGATTTGGTCCAAAAGAAGGATTGCTATTAAGATTTTTTTGTGTAAATTCTGATATATGCAATGACATGTTTCGAAGTTAGTGAGAGGTAATTTGCATTTCTGATTTGAGTATTTCCGTGCACTTGCGCATTTTGTGTATGGAACTGGCTTTTGTTTCAAACAAAGCAAACGATCAGATGGATATGAGAGGCCTTGCACTTATAGATCATAGAGTTCTATGGAAGGCTCAAGCGTAAAGCGTTATGGATTGTTGAGGCACCCATAGTGTAAATAATATAAAAAGCATTTAATCATAGTGTGAGAGAGAAAGTTATGGAGATCCTCCTAATTTTTTGAATATTTCTGGGGAAAGAGAAGAAGAAATAAGGGATAATGTACAATCTCTTTGTATATAGGGGTAAGGCTGTTTACATTTGATCCTCTCAGACCCTGCAATGGCGAGAGTTTTCGTGTATTGGGTTGCCCTTTGTTGCTGCAGATGCTCTTAGAAGTTATAGCAAGTGGATGTTGTAGGTTTAATTCGGAGATTGTTACTGAAGTCAGAATTAGGGTTAAATTCATTTTGAGCAGTAATAATGTAAAAGTAAAACAAATTCAACTCTACCGTTAAGCGCCATAATCCCTTTACTAGACGCTTGACGTGTGGATTCCTTAATGTGTATATTCTTTTTTCTCCATGCAATTAAACTTTAAACATGCCACTGTAGTGTCTAACACAGAGTTCCGTTGCAGAGATCTCTCATACAATTTTTTCAATGGATCGGTTCCTGAAAGTCTTGGACAATTAACCTCATTACGGCGACTGTAAGATGTTTCTAGAATCGAGAACTACATAATACGTGAAATGTACTATATTGGATTCTAATCCATGTTGTTGGTTCAGGAATCTTAACGGAAACTCCTTATCCGGAAGAGTTCCCGCTGCACTAGGAGGAAGGCTATTGCACAGAGCCAGCTTTAAGTATGTACTTCACTTTAACTGTCTTGAAATATGAGGTTTTGGTCTGTTTTGTTGCTAGCTTTATTATGTAGTGTTCAGTATGCATTTGATAGTCATCTAGATAGGTTAGACAATTCCGAATTTTTTTATTCTTGGCATGTTTGGTTGGAGAAAATAGAGGTCAGAGATTTAGAATTTGATGGAGGGGGGCAGGGGGCCGAGAATTTTTTGGAGGTTTAACGGAAATATACGTAAATCAGTGTTTTTTTTTTTCAAAATAAAATTTAAGGGTTTTATAGGTGAAAATGTAAATTTTTAAAAGATGGGAAGCAGGGTTCCAGGCATGTACTGATCAAGGAGGAGTGCAATCGCAATTCCACATTCCTGTAGGAGTGGAATGACATTCTTTCAATCGGAATAACATTTTTTCTTACATTTGATTTAATGCCTTTAAATACAAAAGACTAACCAAATAAAAGAATAAAATAATGATTCCCTTAAAATTACTACCATTCCTTCCATATTCCATTACTTCAAACCAAACATGCCTTTATAGTTTTTCCATGTTAGTACTGAAAAAGATGCCATATTTGTCATGTTTTTGGACATGAAATCAGTCTTGCTTCCCAGTTTAGCCAACTCAATATGAGAAGGACGACCGTCCTACTCTAGTCACTAGTCCAGCACCTGCATATACTATATATTGACTCATCACCTCCAACCCAACTTGTCATTGGTTGACCTGGTACAGTATGACCAATCCAAAGTTGACATCTTGTGATATTGACCCACTTTATTAAATCGGCCCTATAGGCCGTCACAACTTCCAATTTGATATGTGGAACAATTGTTACAGAGTGTGCTTCTTTGATTGGTACTAGATTCTGGCCCACCACATTAGTATGTCACGAAATGCATTGAATACCATTTCCAACTAAAGTTGACCCAAGCCTGTGTTAGATATATAGGGTAATGACAGACCATATATATATACTAGTGTATGCCCTGTGTTTGAGGTACGAGATTTAAGGAATTAAATTAAAAGAAAGAAATAAGAAATAAAGAAAAATAGGATAAGCAAATTGATTCAAGTAAAAAAGAAAGAGAATATAGGATAAGTATTTAATTGGGAGAGAGTATAGAGGAGCAGATGGAGCAAGCACAAGTGGCAATGGCGTGGAGTGTGCGTGCGCGCGTGTGTTTGTGAGAGAGAGAGAGATTGAAGAGGAGGGGATGACTAATTTGATCTCAGCCGTTGTACTGAGTTGTTTTATCATATAGAGTCATAGACTAACGTGGATCATGCTGAAAGGCACTAATATAATTTATGCCCTTAAAATGTTGTTAGATCTCGGCCGTTGGATTTTAAATTTGATCCAAAGGTGTAAAACATCTCATGGGATAAACATTGAATTGTTTTATTATCTAAATATGTACACACACATAAAATTGGATATTTACTATGGATGTCTCCAGTTTTACAGACAATGCAGGTCTTTGTGGTATGCCTGGGCTAAAAACATGCGGACCTCACCTTTCTGCTGGTGCGAAAATTGGGATCGGGTTAGGTGCGACCGTGATGTTACTACTTATTGTCACCTGCTTAACTTGTTGGTGGAAAAGGAGGCAGAATATTCTCCGGGCTCAGAGAATTGCAGGTAATATAGAAATTGTTTGTCGAGTTTATTTTTCAATTTTATATAGGCAGAAATTAAAGTTTGCAGGTGGCGTATTCTGGGTTTTTTTGTTTTTCTATCCTAATAGAAGTTTAAAGTTTTTAGTTCTATTTTTTGAATCCCGCATGAGGGGGTGTGTTGAATCCCACATCGCTTGTGTTACCTGATCCTGAGCTATATATAAAGCCGGGGGCAATCCTTCTCTTACAAGGCGTCTTTTGAGAGTGAGTTAGGCCCATTGGGTTCCTATATGGTATCAGAGTTAGGCTTTTGTCTGATGTTGGGCGTGTTTAATCCTACATCCGTGATGGGCCCCCGATATTCATTCACAGTAGTTTGTCAAAGTCCACGATACGCATGAAGGGGCATGTTGAACCCCACATTGATGTTGAGTCTCCCAATATCTGTTCGCAATGGTTTGTCAAAGTTCACCCTGCATGTGAGGGGGTATGTTGAATCCCACCTCGCTTGTGTTACCTGATTCTGAGCTATAGATAAAGCCAAGGGTAAAATCCTCCTCTTAGAAGGAGTGAGTGAGTTAGACCCATTGGATTTCTACACTATTACTTAATGGTCCCTTTGGGTGATATATTTGATTTTGAAAAGAGATTTGTAAGAAAATTTTACATATGCCTCTTACAAATCAAATTCCTTCTTCAAATGTCGCATCCAAACGCACCTTTAAGAAATTTTATTGAGCAAAATTTACAAGTTTATTTTCAAAATGAAATATATGTGCAAAATACCTTTACCCAAATGCACCCTATGATCGGCTAAATTTCACTCGAAATGGGTGTGATTGGTTGGTTTTTTGTTTCTATTCCCAAGAAACTTGGAACTAAAACAAAAAATCAGGGAAAAAGTAATTTGTTTCTGTTCTGTTTTACCATTTTAAGAACAATTTTTTGGGGAGATCAGAGTATAAACAGATTTTTTTTGTTTGGTTTTCCAAGTTTTTAAAAACACTATCCTAACACCCTCCTTTTGTTTTTATCCAAACAAAAGTATGAACAACAAACATGAATCGAGTAATTTGCACTTGTTGCTGTTTATTTTCATAAACTCATGCTCCTCTTCCTCTTCCTCTTTTTTATTTTTTTTATTTTTTCCGACCAGCGAGAGATGCACCCTACGCGAAAGCTCGGACTCATTTCTCCCGCGATATGCAAATGACCAGACACCATTCTCATGATAATGCTCGGACTGCTGCTGAAAACGGGCCGAGCTTGCTTACTTGAGAGATGCTATCCAACCAACCAAACAGAAGCAGCACCGAAGTTCCTATTTTGCCCCTCTGGTTCTCTTGATCCTCTTGTTTTTGTTACCCTCTGAAGTAAAAATCCCAGAAGTTGTAAAATTCATTTACAAAATGATTAGATCATTTTCTCCTCTTTTTAAGCAAGTCACCATTTTACATTTCAGAAATCATGTATATTTCTTTTTCCTTTCGATTTTTTTTTTCCTGACAAAAAATGTGTTTCAAGGAAACTTGATTCTTATATGTAAATCATAATGGTCTTTTCAGTTTTCTTATATTTGATTAACACCAATATAAGATCCTCTGGTGTGTTTCACATTTAATGTAGGGAAAATTACATTTTTGATCCCTAAAGTATAGATGAGGTTTCAACGTGGACCTTGAGATTTTTCAAATTCCACATTTGATTCCTCAAGTTTTACATTTGTTTCAATCTCACAAAATTGAAAATGTTATTAACAATTTTGGACGGAAAATATTTTTGTCATTTCATCATTTCATTAAATCTATGACGTTTTTCCTTGATAACAATTCAGACTTTTCTCTTCCATTTCCAAACTTTAAAATTTTTGTCCAACACTACCCATGTACAACTTTATCTCAATCGGTCATGCTTAGCAATCTACAATGATTAAAATATCTATATTATAAATCAGGGTGGTATTTGAAAATATCTTTTAATTAATGGTTGGGATAGTTTTGATGAAAATAAATGGACGAATTTTTGGGAGCAAAATTTTGATCCAAATATTTCACACCTCTACTTCAAAATCAAATTATATTTTTTACCTTTTAAATTTTACATTTGTGTTTAGTTGATGTGATTAGTCAATTGGGCCCAAACCCTTGGCCCATGAGAATTGGATTCATGTGCCCCCAAGGAGGAAAGAGGAATCCCTCGGTGAGTATAGGTTTGTAATCAACAAACAGTTGCTTTAGGTATGTAACAGGTTGACACAATGATCTTGTAATTTATCAAAAAATTTATATTTTAAAAATATTATTTTATATAAATTTAATATTTTTTAGATTGTTTTGTAAATTTATGTTATAAATAATATTTGATAATTTTTGGAATTAAATGTTAATTTTAAATTGACGTTTAAAAATTTTAGAATTATTTTATATATTTTTAAGAATTTTGATATGTAATTAATATATATATTTTTTATTTTAAGAGAAAATATTGTGTAAATAAATAAATAAAATTTTAAATTAGTTTCCTCCTAGAGAAGAAAACTAATAATAACCATGTATATATATATATATATATGGTCCTAATATGAACATGTGTGCATGTGCATGCTAATACATATAATATAGAGAAATTTGGTGAAAGGTTCCATTTCATAAAATCAATAGTTTGTGAAGTTTTGTAATAATAATTTTTTAACACATGACATGATCGTTAAAAAGTAATTTTTTGAGTTTTGGGACCTCTAGTTGAGCCGCAGGAGAGGAGTTAGAATTCAAACCATGATTTTTATCAAAATAATCATTATAGTTAATAATTTAACTATAATGGATTTTGAATGTTTTTTTGAGTATTTCGATTCCGGTTGGATTTCGGTTTCGAATTTTAAGTAGAACTTCTAACTTTTTAAATATATATATTTAATTCTAACTTTTTAAATATATATATTTAATTTTTCTATTGTGAGATTTATGTTAATATTGTTGTCGAATTATAGTTGTTAATTTTCATGAAATAATTATGATTATGTGAAAATTATACTTATGTGTTTTATTTATTATATTAATTAGATACACATATTAGAGTGGTTGAAATTCTACTGAGCGTTGACTCACAACCCTACAATTTTTATTTCAGGGTTGATGAAAATGGAGTTGTGCCAGAAATATAATTATATTTGAATTTCTATTTGTAATAGTTGTATTTATTATTTACTGTTGTAAAATTAACTCGATAAATCGATAAATATAATTATCGCTGTGATTTGTAAAATTTCTCAGATTTTTATAAACCAAATTTTGGTTATTTAGTTTTAGTATTTAATTCTCCAAAGGAAGAAATGCGTGGCGACCTTGGAAAATCAGATTGTTACAGATCTTCTATAGGTTGGCGCTCATACATATGTTAGAATTGGCAATCCGAGTAATCGATAAAGGATGTCGAAGGCGAACACTGGCCCCTTCGCCAAGTGGTATACTTACGGCCACATACGTGGCGACTGCAAAATTATTCTTTATCAGAAATCATTTTCCTCTTATACCAAATATTGTAGAACATATTTCTCTATTTTTTTTCTTTAAAATACCAAACAAAAAGAGAGGATAATATTTTCTCTCTCTAATGAAGAAAATTATATCCATCTTATTTTTTAGGGATAATTAGAGATTAATCCCAAATAGCGAGTATAATTTGTTATTAGTCGCCTTAAAACGATAAGTTTTGATTTAGTCCCTTAAAATGATTTTTAGTTTCGTAGTAGTCTTGTATGTGCTCACGTGTGGAGGGCAACTAATATTTCATATTTCTGTATAATATTAGTTACATGCATCTGTGTAATATTCGTTACACTAATTACGAATACATGTAACTGACAAATTACAAGTAATTATATTACATTTGCCTTTTTTAATGTGTGAGAGTAAAACACAAGTTACAATTGCTTATGAAACTTTTTAAAATTAAGGATAAAATAAAAGATTTGCCACCAACACACCCTATTTTTTTTTATTTTTTTTTATGGCAAATTACAGTTTTTGTCTCTCTTTTTTTAAGTGTTTTTTTTTTTTTTTTTTTTTAATTTATTTTTTATGTGGCCCTCCAACTCGAATTTGTTGCAATCAGGTCCTCTAATTTGTTGTCGTTATTCTACGTGGCTCTTTGGTTGGAAATAGTATTAATTTTGACTAGAAAAATTATATTTCACCCTTATATACTTTAATGAAATAAATTTCTACTATACTATGAAAACTCATGTATTATTTTTTTTTCTTTTTTCTTTTTTGTATTGTTTTGTTGTTTTTCCGATTTTATTTTTTCTTTTAATATTTTTATTTGTTGTGCTTTTATTTTTTTGACTTTATTTTTATTTTTTTAATTGTCTTTGCATAAAATTCTAAAATGAAATGACCTTAGGGGTTGATATTTGCGACTAGTTAATTTTTTTTCCCTATTTTTTTGTTTGCTCTATCTCTCTTTTTTGTTTTCTTTTTCTTTTTCTTTTTTCCCCTTATTTTCTTCCATTTTATTTTTTCATTATTTTTCAAAATAAAATAAAAAAATTCTAGATTTTACCTATTTAAATCTTTAATTATTCCCCAAATATAATTGAAAAAGTAGAGGAGGAAATGGTAAATCTATGAGTAGGAGTTCAACCCATTGGGAACAAAATTCCAGTTGAGATGTCAATGAGATTGTTTCTGCGACAGAATGTAGAATTTTCCAATTCTATTGTGGGTCTAATTAAAAATTTGAATAGGCAAAGTGTTGGCCCAGTGAGCTACCCAAGAGGGGGGGGGGTTGAGTTAGGTAGTTATAAAACTTTGAACAATTTAAATATTCTCAATGCTTAATTAATCAAATAATCGATTTATTCTAAATCAATTATTATCTTTATAATGCAATGGATAAATGTATGTAATTTAGGTGCACACCCAAATAACTTAATATAAATAAAGTAAATAAAGCAGCACACGAAGATATATCTTGATTCACTAAGCTACTCTTGGCTAATCCAGTTCTCCGAGCTCCACGGAGATTTGCACCTACTAAACTACTTAATCCTTTTAACAGGTAGGAACCAAACCATTACAATGATTTTGTTTTCACAAGTTCAGAATCAATCTTTACAATTCTCTTTTCACAAGTTAAGGAATAACCTTATCTTTTTGCAGGCTACAAACTAACCTAATTCTTTTACCAGGCTAAGAATCAAACCTCACAAATCACTCTAAGTATCCCTTTTACTAGTAAGGATGGAACCATTACAATTCACTCAAATTTAATTCTAATCAGGAAGAATCAAACCTAACTCTTTTCAAGGGAAAAAAGTAACATGACATTTTTATCCACTAGATAAAGATTAAATCTCAATCTTTTTCTCGAAAAAGATTATAACCTAAGCCACTCTTGACTAGACACGCCCAATAATATCTAATCCGCACAAACTCACCAATTACAAGAATTAATGAATTTCTTTCCACTCAAAGGTTTTACCACCTTAAATCAATTAAACTCAATTAATGTCCCGAATTCACTATTGATAGAACTTTATAAGAGGAATTTAATATCTGATTATAATAGAGGTAGGTAGCACAAAAAATAAGCACGTAATCAGATAATCACAAAAATTGTTTTAAAAGAATTTTTATGCTCTTTAAGGTTGAAAAATGATTTCATAAAGATCTTATAATCAGTAAACAATAATAATATAAAATCATAAAAATCTCAGAATAACGACTCTTAAAAAGCTCAAGAACACTTAGTTCTTGATGGAAGTGATGTATTGATCTCTAAAAACGCTGGTATATTTAAGTTGATTTGAAATAGGCCATCTAACGGCTAGTTTCCTCAATATATGACAACTAAATGCACATATAAACACCATATATCAATATCATTTAATCCTGGTCTAATTTACTTAAATATGACTCTTAAAATATTCAATTTAGTCCCCAAATTATTTCTCAATCTTAAATCATAAAGATAGAAAATATTAAATGTACGAAATTGAGAAACATTTCAAATATGTGTACCATATCTATAGGGATATTAAAATAAGTGTATCACATCATTAATATATCCAAATCCCTATAATATTTTGCTTATATATCTAAAAAACAACTAGTTTTTTAATAGTTCCTTGAAATCCTTAAAACTATAACAATACAGTCGGTTGACCAACTTCTGTCCGTCGGTTGGCCGATGGATACAAGATGTATCCAAGACATTTTTCAAACACTGGTCGGTTGACTGATCCTCCATGGGTTGGTTGACCGATTGATACATGATGCTTCCTCAGGCCTATTTTTGGCCCGGGTCATTTGATCGATCACCGATGATCGGTCAACCGATTGATACAGAGAGTTTTCATTTCAGCTATCGATTGATCGATCTCTCCTAGTTAGTTGACTGATCGATTTAGAGACTCCATATTTTTCATCCCTTGGCCATCGGTTGACCGATCTATTGTGGTTAGTTGACCGATCACTGTTGGAACACCTACTACTCAATTTATTTCAACTCCAAACTTCGACCTTTTAAACCCTTTAACCGTTTTCTTTTCTCGATTAATTTAATTGACACTAATATTTATTTTTAAACACTAATCTTACTTAGATCAATTTTCTTTTTTCATTTTCACATTGGAGCAAATATTTGAACAATAATTAGGACCTTAATTAAAATACACATAAATGTCAATCATTTTTATGTCATGTGTGACTCTAATCAGGATACATTAAGAGTAAAATAGATTTAAATTGTTTTCACCTAATATCTTCAGAATGTTCAATACTCTTTAATGTCCGTCTCTGTATCGTTCATAATTACTTCATGATATTATCTTGAATGAAACTCTTTAAACTGAAATATTCATTAAACACATTAGTTCCATAAAAAATATCATCATTTAATTGTCCATCAAAATCTCGTGATCAATAAAAGTCCAAGTTTTTCAATTATATTTTGAAAAATAGAGATAAAAGATATAAAATGGAAGAAACACAGAAAAAAAAAGGAGAGAACAAAAAAAGAAAAAAAAAAGGAAAAAATAAAGAAAGAGATAAGCCAAAAAGAAAACAAACAAAACATTAAAAAAAAAAAAAAAAAGTGTAGAGAAATAACAAAACAAAAATTTTAATGAGTCCAAAATTTTGGCCACACATCCATCTCATTTTAAAATTTTGTGCAAATACAAAAAGAATAACAAAAAAAAAAATAAAAAAAAAATAAAATATTAAGAGAAAATAAAATCCTCAACAAAACAAATAAAAAAAAGAGTTAATACATGGATATGTAATAATTTTTTTAAAATATATGGGGTGAAATATAATTTCTCTAATCAAAAGTAACACTGTTAAAAAACAGAAGGACCACATAGAATAATGATAATAAATTAAAGGACCAGATTGTGGCAAATTCAATAAATTTTTAATTAGACTATTTAATCTTCGAATGCGCGTTAATTCTTACCTTTTAATTTCAATTTAAAATTTGAATTAAACGAAATCACGATAATGTCCCCTATAAATCTTAAATTATATATTTGACAACATATTCGGAAAAGTAACAATGATTACCAAACTAAAAATAAACTACTTTTATATCCTCAAAATAGTAATTTTTTTTTTTTTTTTATATATATTTGATTACATATTTCTAAACGAAGGATCATTGACTTCAAAATAATATCCATTTGTATATATTTTGTTGTATAATTTAATATTTGTTGAATTAAAGACGATGAGTTTTGTGTTGAATTCAACAATATACATTATTGTTCAATCCATTGTTTTATTTAATTACATTTAACATCTTTTATAATAACAATAGAATAGATTTATAAAATTTTGTTGAAATACCATGTTGGATTCGAAACAAATGTGACAAAATTATGAAGTTTTGGAAGTAGCATGTTGGATTTAAGATGAAATGTGAAATTTTGAATAAAAAATAGTGAACGCGATATCATTGACTTTAAAACAATATACATTCATATATCGTTATATAATTTAATATTTTTGAATTTAACACAATGATGAATCTCGTGTTGAATTCAATAGCATGCCCCATTCTTTAAACTATTTTTTTTTATTTAATTACATTCAATATTTTTACAATAACAACATAGTAAAATTTAAAAAATTGTTGAAGTACCATGTTGAATTTAATATGAATTTAAAAAATTATGAAAATCTGCAAGTACTATGTTGAATTCAACACGAATGTGAAAACTGACAAAATAAAAATAAAAATGGTGAATGTGATATCATGTTGAAGATCCTACTCAGACGAATCTAAATATATAATTAGATCATGAAAAAAATATGTAAAACAATAGTTATTTTGATTTTAATAACATGATTTTGAATTCCTACTTTTTAGTAAATTTATATCAAGTGGTTGTATCTGACCAAATAATCACAAAGGACTGCTTGGTAACCTGCTTAAAAAAAAGTTTATTCGATAATTTTGGTTTCTTAATAGGACTCGCTCGTAACCGGCCTTTTATTTAGAACAACATGTCCCATTTTTTCAATTACTTTACAATTATATTATATATTTATATTACTTATATTCCTATAGTCAATTATAACTAAAAATTAGAGTTGGTTGTATTTGAAATCACTAAGAAAATTTTTAATTGAAAACATCAAAGTAGACGGGTTTAGGTGCAATGCGAGTGGTGGCACTTTGTCTATAAATCAATTTTTGTATAAATGCCACTTTGTCTCCTGATCAAATTGCATTTTATACTCCTGTCGGATTCTCATAAACACTTACGTTCAATGTAAAATGCAATGATTTTTTGTTAAAATTAACGATAAAATTAAAATAAATTTTTTATTTAAGGTTACTTTTAGGTAAGGGATTTGATAAATTCAAGGGGTTTGTGAAATGATGGGATTTCAAAATCCTAAATTTTGAATTCTCATCATTTTACAAATCCCTTATTTGGATAATTATTTGAGTTGAAATATTTGATCGTGTAATTTACAATTCTCTTATTTGGATAGGTAAAATATTTGTAAACAGAATTGTCCCCCAAAAACTTTCTTCCCTCCTCCTCTTTGCGGCAAAACCATCCCTCAATTTTCCATCTCAAAAACCCTAATTTACCCCAACCAAATCAATCGAATGATAATGGCGTCTCGGATTTGGAAGCACAAGCGTCAATGGTGTAATGACCCGGTTTTCTAAGGCCGTCACATGGTTTTTCCCGTTAGAGAATTAACACTAAAATCGAATCACCAATTTTTTCTTTATAAAGATCTTTTATCAAATTACAATACGACGGTGATCATTATAATTATCGAGTCAATTTTACAACTGTAAATAATAAATATAATTATTACAAATAGAGATTCAAATAATTTACAAACATACGGCGATAATTACGATTATCAATTTATCGAATCAATTTTACAACAGTAAATATAATTGAAATTATAATTGTGAATTTAATCACAATTTATTAAAGAATCTCCAATATACATAAACAGTAAATTATAATTGTAAATTCAATTATACAGATGCAGTTGCAATTCCAATTCCAATTCCGTGGCTCCAATTCATGACACCAATATGCGCGCGCGCACATATATAAATACAATTGCATATGCTTCCCGTAAATATGTAATGTAATATGTTCTTAATATATAAATCCTGTGTAATGTAATATGTTCTTAAAATATAAATCCTTTGTTTTCTTCACAGGTAAGGATTTTTTTTTCATTATTATTATATACACGTTATTCTCATATGAATATATATCTTTATTATATGAAGACCACATATATATATATATATATATATATATATATATTATTTTTATTATTTATACAAATATCTCCCTAAAATAAAAAAATATTAATTATATCAAAAAATTCTTAAAAGTATATTTTAAAGAACACAATAACCCAAAACTCTTAATAGTCAATTTTAAATTAACGTTTGACCTCCCAATTTTTTTAAATATTATTTATACCATAAATTTACAAAACAATCTCAAAAATAATATTTTCAAAATATAAATTTTTAGGGAATTACAAATGGCGTCTCGGATTTGGAAGCAGAAGCGGACGAATTTCACGACGATAACGATAATGGTGGTGACGAATTTCACAACGATTGCGATTGCGACGAAGAACGACGACGAATCGGGATCAAATGAACCCTAAAACAAAATAAAAAATAGGAATCAGTGACGAAGAATGATGCGATTGTGATTTTGATTGCGACGATGAAGGAGATGGACGACGAATAAGATGGAAACGAAATCAAAACCCGTTTGAAGGATGGTCGTCGTCGAGAAGGAGAGGCGTCGGTCGTCGAGTGAAGGGTGGTCATCGTCGGCAATCGTTGCAAGAAGGAGAGGCAACGAAGAAATGGTCGTGAGAAGAAAAAGGCTGGTCGTGAGATTTGTGAAATTCTCTGTTGAGAGGATTTGACAAATGACACATCTCCCAAAAGTATTTTTAAATCCTTTTCACCTTTTTTTTAAGATAAAAAGATTTGCCAAATCCCTTTTTATAACTATCCAAACAAAGTATTTGTTAAAAATGGATTTTGAAATCTTTCCCCCGAATGAAATCCCTCTCCCAAATCCCTTACCCAAACACAACCTAATATTAATATTTATATCTTTAGATCAGGTCAGATCCTATGGAGTATAAAGATATATATATATATATATATATATATATATATTTTTTTTTTTATTTTTATTTTTTTTATTTTGTAAAATTCTGTTAATTATTTAACCGTTGTATATAAAATTTCTGAACCAAAGAATAGTAAATAGTGACGAAAATACAACAGTACTTCAGAATATAATTCACTCAAATCACACCGGACAAATTGACATTAACCCTATCTTTCAACTACATTAGAATCTTGCCTATAGATATTCTCAAGCAAATACTTTAGAGGCAGAAAATACCATTGTAATATTACTTCACCTACTCTAACAGAAAAAACAAAAAAAAAAAAAAAAAAAAAAAAAAAAAAAAAAAGAACAATGGAAGGCCACAAAGCAAATTTAAGTAGTCCGATTTAATGATGAATGATAAACGTGTGGCATCATCTGCTTGACTGCTTCAGTTCCAACTTTCAAATGCCTCAGAATCTTTCCGCTTTTCAAGAAGAATAAGTATTACATTTTTGTGCCCTAAAGTCTAGGGTGTGTGTTTATGTGGACCTAAAATTTGCCAAATTGCACATTGATCCCGCAATTTCACATTTATTTCAATTCTGCAAAATTGAAAACGTTATTAATAATTTAGATAGATAGTGGGTTGTGCTCAACACATGATTTCGTCATTTCATCACTCTAGACGTTACCCTTAACAACGATTCATGGTTTTTTTCCTCTGTCATTTTCTAGACACATTTCGGTTAGGAAAAGATTAGAGAAATATTTTAGATTTAATGAAATGATGAAACGAAAAAATATCCTCATTAGAAGCTCATGTGCTGAGTACAACTAATTTTTCATCCAATATCATTAACGAAGTTTTTTAATGTTGCGGGATTGAAACAAAATTAAATGTGCAATTTGGCAAACTTTAGGTCCACAAAACACCCACTCCATACTTTAGGGACCAAAAATGTAATTTTCTTGTAATTCAAACAAACAGGTTTTATACTATTAATTTCTCTCAAGGAATATACAAACAAAACATTTATATATATTCACTAAAATATTCAGAATCATTTACACCATATGACATAATTCATAGTTCTTTAATGTAAAGCATAAATATACCCAACCCTCACATGGTGACCACGAAGCTTCATGAAAAACAACCCCAAACAAGCGTGAGGTGTATTTATATATAGAGGATAGGGGAGTGTCAAATGGGAGTGAAAAGAAACCCTAGAATCAAAAGTTAGCTTTTAAACTAACCTAGAAATGGATGAACACACCTTCTCAGACTCCGATGCGGCCCTTCTCGATCGGATAGCAAACTATCTCCTCCACGATTCCGGCAGTTCAGATATTCTTCCAGCGAACAATGCTGAAATTTGTGATTCCAGTTGGAGTTCTGTCGATTGTCTTTTTTCAGCCGAAGAAATAACGGAGCCGGCGGCGGAAAAGGCGAAGGAGCATGGGTCAGAGGAGAGTGAAACTCGCGTGCCTCCGGAATGGACGAGGTACAGGGGCGTGAGGCGGCGGCCGTGGGGAAAATTCGCGGCGGAGATGAGAGATCCGGCGAAGAAAGGAGCGAGAATGTGGCTGGGGACGTACGAGACTCCGGAGGATGCGGCGTTAGCTTACGATAGAGCAGCCTTCCAGCTGCGAGGATCTCGGGCGTTGCTTAATTTTCCGCACCTGATAGGGTCAGATGTCCCGGCGCCGGCCAGAGTGGCTCTCAGAAGGCGGTTGTCGAGGAATTCGCCGCCGTCTGAAAGTGAATATCCCATGCAAAAGAAAAAGAGGGTTGAGCGGAAATTTGAAACCAGTTTGGAGAGTGATGGTTCTTCTTCAAGTCCAATGGTGGCAGAGATTTCCTATCTGGAAACCGACATTTCCGTACCACATGGAATCAACGACTTGAAAAATGGAAGATATTTTGATCTGGAAATGTAAAAAAAATTAAAATTATTTCTAGGAGCAATTAGAAATATTATTGAATTGTTGATGAAAATATTTTTGAATTAAAAAGGCAATCTCAATTGATATTGTTGATTTAGGATTTTGATTAACATCCACAGAGCTAATTCGATTAGAAACTTTGACTTGGTTTTGTGGATGTCGAGTCCGGATGGTCTTGATAAGAGTACTATCCTGAGAAAGTAGGTTGGAGTTTGAGCTGGGAACTACACATAGACTCGTTGGGATGTACCCAATGAGGTCCTTTTAACGTCAAAGTAAGAGTTTGGAGGAAAAGTTTAAGAAATTGATGATGCCAAAATCTAGTTCATCGAGTCAACCACCTTCCACATGCACACAAAGCTTAACACTGGGGGGATTCATATCGGTGAAGCTCTTCCTACGTGAAAATTAATGTTCGTAAGTGCATAGGAACTTGAGGGAATTGTAGAGAATATGAGTATGAAAAGTCGTGTGGACCTTGTTAATGAGATGATCCCACTTATAGACATTGAGTCTTGTAATGGCTCCCTGATTTAAGGAGTTTGATAGATGTCATATCCCTATTGAGTAATTCAAGTTGTAGTTTTGTTGACCAAGTATTTTAACATCATACATCGAGTCCCCTGGCATTTTGCACAGTCTCCAATATTTATGTTCGGCTAGGGACTCTTTTCCCTCCATCAATACCTCCCCTACTCCTGAAGTCGAGCAACCATGCTTGAATGAAAGTACTAGTTGTCGGAGAGTGGGAAGAGTCGTCAAGCAGTAATTTGGTTATCGATGATCAACATTTATATTTACAAAGTGATTTTCTATCTTGATCAATCCTCTTAGGGATGGTCAATCAATGATCTCCATCCTAGTATTTTTGGTCTGTATATTATTCATCTCGGGTGCATAGATGGTTGTTGAGTGTCTCTTTAAGGAGAATTCCTGTCTCGATCTGTCCTCATGGGGAGGGTTGATCAGTGATGCCCATTCTGGTATTTTCGTTCGGTGCATTTTCCATCTCAGGTGTAACGATAAGTTTTTAGTGCCTTTTAAAGGCGATTTCCCACCTCGATCCATTCTCGTGGGGAGGGTCGATCAGTGATGTCTGTCTGGGTGTTTCCAGTCGATTATTTTTTAACTTGGGTGTACTGCTCGATGTTGAATATTTGATTTTGCTCTTCAATTCGTCAAATTTGATTCTTGAGATCAATTCTTGTGTTCGTTGGCATCTCAGTCGCTTGTGTAGAAATTGACCTTTCCAAAGGTATAAGGAAATTTGTGAAATCAATTTGAACATGTTGTCTTCGACTCCTTGGGATGGTCGTTTGGTGTGAAAGGATCGTTGTTGAGAATGTCAAGGGCCACTATCGAACAATGACCTCATTGATGGAGCTTGAAGTTAGCTCAAAATCTTTAACCTTGTCGCACAGTTGGTCGACCTAGAGTTTTCAACCTCATAGAGCCCGAATCTCAGGATAATGAGATTCTATTGAGTTTTCATAATTTTTGAAAGCAAGTTGTAGCGAATATTTGCCTGATCTACAAATAATTGATTAGGGCGTTGATCACCATGGAGTTATGTGGGGTATGTGGACTCCCATAAGGTTAGCAGACTCCCATAAGGTTAGCCTCGTTAAATGAGAATATGTTGTGTAAAACAGCGTCACCAGTGCTAACCTATAACATGTCCTTTTTGACCTTCTTCTTTACCTAATGCTCATGGGTCCATTGGGAAGAGAAGGTCCATCATCCCCTTTTCCACAGCTGAATCCTCTGTGGATAACGTTGATCTCATCGTCCACTCTCTAGGGATCGTCGTTCTCTACATTCTTTGACCTATGACATGGCTGATCATGATCCATTCTCCTTCTCTAACAAGCTTGGTGTTTGTCCTGACAATCATCTCTCATCTCCTCCATTCTATCCCTTCTATGGATATAATTTTCGAGGAACCTTCTCTAGATGAAGGCTTCAATTTCTTCTCAGAGCTGATAACAATTCTCGATGGAATGTCCTTAGTCCCAATAGAATTCACAATACTTGTTTATTGCACTCTTTGTTGGCTTTCCTTGTGGAGAAGAGTGGTAGATGAAAGAAATCTTTCTCAGAATTCTCTACAAAGATTATTACCATGGTGGCAGTGTTGGGAGTGAAATTGTGAGCACAGTGCTTGGGAAGAGGGAATGGTCGTTGGTCATAGGGTTTTGGTCCGAGGTGCCCTTCCACTTGGAGCCTCTTTGATCCTTAAGTCTTGCTCGGTCCTCCGTGCTTGTTTTTACCTTTTTTTTGGGACCCTAAATCGTTTTTTCTTGGCTGCCACCCAAACTTCGACGATATGGAAACATGTACCTTGGTCCAAAGTTTGGTCTAAGTTGTTGGCCCAGTGAACTACCCAAGAGGGGGGGGGGGGGGGGTTAAATTGGGTAGTTATAAAACTTTCAACAATTAAAAAATACTTAATTAATCAAATAATCAATTTTAATCTAAATCAATTATTATCTTGTTTTGCAGTGAATAAGTGTTCAAATTTAAGTGCACACCCAAACAACAAATATAAATAAAGTAAATCAATGCAACACATCAAGATATTTCTTGGTTCACCAAGCTAGCCTTGGTTAATCCAGTCTCTTGAGTTCCATGGAGATTCGCACCCACTAAAAATCTAGATTCCTTTAAAGGTAAGAACCAAACCCTTACAATGATTCTTTTATCAGGCTTTGAATCAACCTTTACAATTATTTTTTTTCACAGGTTAAGGAAGAATCTTATCTTTTTACCATACTAAAGACTAACCTAATTTTATTACAGAATGAATCAACACTTAATCCTTTTCCCAAATGCAGGAATAACCTTATCTCTTTTCCAGGTTCAAGACTAACCTAATCCTTTCACAGGCTAAGGATCAAACCTAATCATTTTACTGGCTAAAGATAAAACCTCACAACTCTCCAAGTATCTTTTTTCATAGGTAAGGATTGAACCTTTACAATTTATTCAATTCAATTCAGGAAGAATCACAACCTAGTTCTTTTCAAGGGAAAAGAATAACCTAACCTTTTTATATTCTAGGTAAAGATCAAACCTTAATATTTTTTTGGAAAAGATTGAAACCCAAGCTACCCTGATCAGATACAGCCCCAATCGTATCCGATCCGTACAAACTTACCAAATACAAAAAATGAATTTCTTTCCACTTGGAGCTTCCACCACCTCAAACAAAATTATATTCAATTAATGTTCCGAAATTTACTAATGATAAAATTTAAGTGACGAATTCAATATCTGATTAATAAGTGTGGGTAGTACAAAATTAAGCACGTAATCAGATAATATCACAAAATCTTTTTAATTTTTTTTTATGCTCTTAAGTTTGAAAATGATTTTTTTCAACGATCTTATCAACCAAACAAATATAATAATATTAAATCACAATACAAAATAATAACTTGGAAAAATCTCACTAAGATAACACGAAAGAATATAAATAGAATCACTAGACAGCTCAAATCAGTGACGCCAATTCAACAATCAGCGCTTTAGATCAAGAACACAACACAATATCTCTCTCGAATAAATCTCAGTAGAATGATAACTCTTATAATAGCTTAGGGATTGATAGTTCTTTATGTTATGTGATGAATTTTCGCAGGTCTATCTAAACTGATTTGAAATAAGCCCTACAACGGCCAATTTTCACAAGACAGGCGTCTGAAAAGGCACCTATAGACTCTATATATCATAACTATTCAATTATGATATATTTCATTTAAAAACAACTTTTAAATTTCTCAATCAAGTCCATAAATTATTTCTCAATTACTAATCACAAAGATCAGAAGTATTTAATAAACCAAATTGAGAAAATTATTTAATATATGAACCAAATCAGTATCTATTCAAAATATATGGACCTTATCTTCAATAATTTCAAATCCTCCAAATCTCTCCCTTTGAACCATAAAAATGGCTAGTTTTTGACCAAAAGTCCAAGTTCCTCAAGATCTCAACTGAAACAGTCGGTTGAACGATCCCAGTGGTTGGTTAACTGATTGTGGTTACAGATATAGAAACTTCAAGCCCCATTTTTACCACTATGCAATCTAATTTTGGGAAAACGCAAAATATAAAAGTTGTAGCTCTCTTTCCAAGCTTTCCAAATCATCTTGACTCACCTCAATCGAATTTCAGACGAGAAAGTTATGACCAAAATATGAATAGGTGCACAAGCCCAGTTGGTTGACTAATTGATTCAAGGAGTTTTCAAGCCAAAATCAAGCCACGATCGGTTGACTGATCTATTCAGAGAGTTACACTTTCCAGCCCAACGCCAATTGATTGACTGATCCTATACTATTCGGTTGACCGATTACTACTGGAACCTCTCATTTTCAACTTATTTCAACTCCAAAATTCAACGTTTTAATCCCGTTAATCGATTTCTTTTCTCGGTTAACACAATTGACACTTATATTCAATTTTAAACACTAATCTCACTTAGGTCAATTTTTATTTTTTAATTTTACATTGGAGCAAATAATTGGATACTAATTAGGATCCTAAACTTTATCAAATTAAACACACAAATATATAATTCATCAATTAGTGTGGTGTGTGGTCCTAATTCGGGATACATTAAGATTAAAGAGGTGTTTGAGTTGTTTTTACCTAATTTCTTCAGAATCTTCAATACTCTTCATTTCTTCAATATTCATATTTGCATCCTTCATAATTACTTTATGATTTAATCTTTAATAGAACTTCTTATGCAAAAACACTCAACAAAAATGCTAGTTCTACAAAAAATATCAACCCTTAATTATCTATCAAAATCTCGGGATCAACAATCTTCCCCCTTTTTGATGATGACAATTAACTTTGATATCTTCTTCAAAATAAAAATGTAACCACACTCCCCTTAAATCCAAGGACGAGCTTTTAACTCATTTAAGCACAATCATGGAGATAATTCAAATAATTCATTAGATATTCAACAAAGCACAATATGATCAATTCAACGATAAAAATATTCAATAAAGCATAACATGATCAATTCAACATAATTCTCTCTTTTATTAGTGCAATGCTTAAGCGAATAAATCCTAAACATTAACTAACTCGTTTGAAGTGCAATAATGATTTCTCCTTTATATTTCTCCTTTTGTCAATCAATTCAATTTAATAAACATTAAATATATTATCCTCCTTTGTCATCTCAAAAAGGTGGAGACGGGG
Source organism: Eucommia ulmoides (assembly GCA_016647705.1). Taxonomy (NCBI): domain Eukaryota; kingdom Viridiplantae; phylum Streptophyta; class Magnoliopsida; order Garryales; family Eucommiaceae; genus Eucommia; species Eucommia ulmoides. Next base: position 881,981 of record CM028329.1, read on the forward strand.
AACCCAAAATATCACTCTAGGCAAACATCATTATGTCTAGCTATACCTAAACCTCGAATAATTTTCATAAACCGATCTTCTACTAAAGGTTTGGTAAATATATTAACAATCTCCCCCTATATAATTGTAAACAAGTAAATTCATGCATAGGAGAATAAACCTAAGACAATCATAAGATTTCAACAATGTAGCATGAAATCATATAATCATAAATATTCAACATGTTTTTATTTATGATACCAATTAATATCTTTCCTTTATAGAAACAAAACATGTAATCTTTAAAGTAGTAGGACAAGAAGCATATTTCAATGATAATTTATGAAATTGTCAATCATAAATCTAATGCATACTTTTATCACGATTATGATCAATACTTAGAATTCAAAGCATATGAATGCATTATATAATTCATTTACATAACCGCAACATTTCAAATAAATCAGAATATCATGCATTTTAATACACTAACTTAATTTAATGGTGAACAAGTCATGGATTGATAAACATGTTCTGCATATTTTTAAACATGATTTTTAGCAAATCTCACACACATATATGCAAACTTAACTAATCATTATGCAATAATTCTAAGACATGTCTTGGAAACTATTACCGACTTATCTAATCGGTATGCTGAACACCTCCCTCTTTAACAAATTAAATTAAATTAAACTGCGAAGGGTTAGATGTACCTCTTATATCTTTTAGGACGACTTTACTTTTTACCTCATTTGTACCAACGGTTGATTTGGATGCACAATTTCTCTTGATTTGCCCGTATCCTATAAGCCTTTGATTGTTGCCATTTGATTCAATGATATTTCCTTTTGAACGTGTCACTTGTGGCTTCCTCATGATATCCCATCTTGGTTTTGGTACATATTTCTGATTTATACGTGTCGCTTGTGGATTCTTTGTAACTTCACATCTTGGTTTTGGTACATCTTTTCGCTTTATACGTGTCGCTTGTGGATTCTTTGTGACTTCCCGTCTTGGCTTTGATATAACCTCTTTATTTGATCTTTCTGGTCCAGTCCCAATATTATGTAACACTGCACAAGATATTTGCGTAACTCTCTTTGGTATCAATTTTATTTTGGATCCATTTTTGTTAGACATAAACTTAGGGTTCCTAACCGGACATGATACTTTAAAATGCCCAACCCTATTACAATAATAATATCTCAACTTCGATTGATCATCATAAATAGCACGAGAAGTAAATCACAAATCATTTCTAACAATAGTAATATTACAATCTTTGGCTTGTGATAAAGGATGAGACGATGAAATATATCTACTTCCATAGATTGTTTTAAAAAATCAAAAAATATTTTCAGAAGCTCTTAAAATAGACTCGTGGTCGGATTTTGATTTTTCAAAATTTTTCTTAAGTAAATCGATGTTTAATTCAAGATATGACATTTGCCTCAAAATTACGTCAAAATCATTTTTTAAAACTCTATTTTCATTTTCAAGAGCAAATTATTAATTTCAAAAACGATATTCGAAAACTCTTTTATTCCACAATAGTCATCCAGATGTACTTTAAATTTTTGAACAATTTTTTTTTTATTATTTTCAAAAGAATCAAATTTTCTTTTAAAACTCAAATTTTCTTTAGCAAAAAGCAGTGTAAGAGAAAATAATTTTTCCATGACAATATGGACATTTTCATTATCATCATCTCCATCACTAGCACTAATTCCACAAGAATCATAAATAACATTATCATATACGGATCTATCACCATCAAAAGAAGATACACAAAAAACATTATTCATAGTGTATGCACGTGATCAGTTTAGTTAGGATGTCCAGCCTATCGAGCTAAAACTAGCTCTGGTACCAATTATTTTGCCAGTGAGCTACCCAAGAGGGGGAGTGAATTGAGTAGTTATAAAACTTTCAACAATTTTAAAACACCTAATTAATCAAATAATCAATTTTATCCTAAATCAATTATTATCTTGTTACGCAGCGGATAAGTGTTCAAATCTAGGTACACACCCAAACAACAAAATATAAATAAAGTAAATCAATGCAGCACACCAAGATATATCCTGGTTTACTAATTTAACCTTGGCTAATACAGTCCCCCGAGCTCCACAGAGATTTTTCACCCACTAAAAATCCATATTCTTTTAAAGGTAGGAACCACACCCTCACAATGATTCTTTTACTAGGCTCAAAATTAGACTTTATAATTATCATTTTCCTAGGTTAAGGAAGAACCTTATCTTTTTACCAGACTAAAGACTAACCTAATTCTATTACAGGATGAATCACAACCTAATCTTTTTCCCAGGCATAAGAATAACCTTATCGTTTTTCCAGACTTATGACTAACCTAATTCTTTCACAGGCTAAGAATCAAACCTAATCCTTTTATAGGCTAAAGATCAAACCTCACAACCCTCCAAGTATCCTTTTCATAGGTAAGGATTGAACCTTTACAATTTATTCAATTCAATTCAGGAAGAATCACAATATAGTTCTTTTCACGGGAAAAGAATAACCTAACATTTTTATACTCTAGGTAAAGATCAAACCTCAATCGTTTTTTTGAAAAAGATTAAAATCCAAGCTACCTTGACCAGATACAGCCCCAATCGTATCCAATCAACACAAACTCAAAAAATTCAAAAAATGAGTTTCTTCTCACTCGAGTTTTATACCACTTCAAACAAAATTATACTCAATTAATGTTCCAAAATTTACTAGTGATAGAATTTAAGTGAGGAATTCAATATCTGATTATAATAAGTGTGGGTAGCACAAAATTAAAAACGTAATAAGATAATATCACAAATTTGTTTGAAAAAGAATTTTTATGCTCTTAAGTTTGAAAACGATTTTTTTCAACGATCTTATCAACCAAGCAAATATAATAATATCAAATCGCAATACAAAATAATAGTTTGGAAAGATCTCACCAGGATAACACTGAAGAATGTAAATAGAGTCACTAGACAACTCAAATCGGTGACGCCAAATTAGTATCTATTCAAAATATATGGACCATATCTTTCATAATTTCAAATACCCCAAATCTCTCCCTTGGAACCATAAAAAATGGATAGCTTTTGACTAAATGTCCAAGTTCTTGAGATCTCAACTGAAACAGTCGGTTGATCGATCCCAGTAGTCGGATGACTGATTGTGGTTACAGGTGCAACAACTCCAATCCCAATTCTAACCATAATTCAATCTTATTATGGAGAAATGCAAAACACGAACATTATAGCTCTCTTTATAAACTTTCCAGATCATCTTGAATCACCTCAATTAGAGTTTAGATGAGAAAAGTCTGACCAAAATACGAATAGGTGCACAAGCCCAGTCGGTTGACCGAATTCCTACGATCGGTTGACCGATTGATTCAGGGAGTTTTCAAGACAGAATCAAGCCACGGTTGGTTGACCGATCCCTCCATGGTTGGTTGACCGATCTATTAAGAGATTTATACTTTCCAGCCCAACGCCAATTGATTGACCGATCCTATACCTTTCGATTGACTGATCACTACTAGAACCTCTCATTTTCAACTTATTTCAACTCCAAATTTTAACGTTTTAATCCTGTTAATAGAATTCTTTTCTTGGTTAATACAATTGATACTAATATTCAATTTTAAACACTAATCTCACTTAGATTAATTTTCATTTTTCAATTTCACATTAGAGCAAATAATTGGATACTAATTAGGATCCTAAACTTTATCAAATTAAACACACACATATATAATTCATCAATTAGTATTGTGTGTGACCCTGATTCGGGATACATTAAGAGTAAAAGAGTGTTTGAGTTGTTTTCACCTAATTTCTTCGGAATCTTCAACAATCTTCATTTCTGGAACATCCATCTTTGCAACCTTCATAATTACTTCATGATTTAATCTTAATGGAACTTCTTATACTGAAACACTCAACAAACATATTAGTTCTACAAAAAATATCAACCCTTAATTGTCCATCAAAATCTCAGGATCAACACAAGTTCACCGGCGGGCTAGCACAAAGATACGAAGAGAGCCTCTGGTGGCGGAGCCCATCCATAAAGGTGGCCATGGCCACACCATCGGAGAGTTCATTGCACCAGTTTTCACCTCAATTGAATCGGTCTAAATACTCGCCCATGAATTCTATGTTCTCCTACCAGATATTGTGGATATAGGTTACGGACTACGTACATCGACATGAGTAATTGAATTGAGACAGGAACAACTATTGGGGTTGCTTTTAAAAAAAATAAATTCTCGGGTTCCCAAAAAGTGGCGATGGATGTAGGGTGAATACCCTAAAACCAAGTCCTTGCTGTTTTGGAGAAGGTGAGCGGGAAGGATTTGCACCTAATCACCCTAGAGGCCGCTTGCATGTCTATGTGGGATAGAAAGAGAGACAAATGTTCCACGGGGTAGCGAAATGGAGTCTTCAAGTAACTTCTAGGTGAATGAGGATCTTACTTCGGAAAAGGCTTAGTTATGGTTCTCCTAAGTTGTGATATCTTGAAGGAGTGCCTCCATGTTGATAAGGCAACGCTCTATACCATTATCTTTTGGAGCAAGATGATTGACTATGTGCACCTAGTTGCCTGCTGCTCGGGCCCTAGGGTGACGAGAGGGCGATGAATAAGAATGGATCTCCTGCTACGTTAGGTAATTAAGTTGGATTTTGCCACTATGTTTGTTGATCGGTCCATGGGAAAAATTGAGCGATCACGGGTATGTTGCCGCCTCAACAGTAGAGATGGGGATCTAGAGATGACCAAAGAACCGTGTTCCTTTTCTGAATTTCTGATCGAGAATACAAGGGGGCTAGTAGTACCTGTGCCTGTTGGAGTAGATCACCTAGTTTATGGATGGTTGTGCCTGCTCCTCGCGCCTTGTAATTAGGTGAGTCAGTTCCTTCTGGGCAGGGATCAATGACAGGCGACCGAGGAGGGCTCTAATACAACCATAAAACTCTTTGAATTATGGTTCCAGATTATCGATTCGGGACGCATCCACGGCATCAGAGGTATGACCCACGAAATGAACAGAAGGTAACGCTAAAGGTATGTCTGTCTGGTCAACGATTGGGAAAAATTATCAGATTGAGGTTGAGGAGACATCGCTCTTAGCACCCTCATAATTTTTTAGTTAAATGGATTATTGGTGGCCGCAAATAATGCACTGTCATTTTCACCGCAAGCGTATGGATCAAGTTTTAGTATAGTGGACCTTTCGGTCGGGTATCGTATCCACAGGGATTGGTTGAGATTACTATCGAGTATCGCGATTGTCATAACCCAACTTTATCTAGGCGACAAAAATGGAATATAATTTATACTAATACAAAACTAAAATACTAATATAATTAACTATACTGTAACTATTAGTTTGAGATTGTTTAGGGGAGTAGATTGCCTAGGGATTAACGTTATTTATTTAAATGTGTTTGGTTTCGTTTTAGTTAACATTAACAGCGTTCGGCATATCCGACAATCTCGGTTCATAAACTCTCTCGCTACCTCTTCCGAGTATAAGACGGGGGAATATGTGACTTTGTGTCAACACCGAAGTTTCCCTCAATATCTTAAAGACTCTAGGTCACTTGAGTCTCGCCCCAACGTCATCGATTGCACACTTTCTAACGCCCTCCCAGATCGTTAGATTGTCGTGTTGTGTTAACCCTAGTCTGAATCCGGGGTTACCTCTCCCGAGTGTCAAACCCCATATTCTCAATATATCTAAACTAATATAAAATCATAGAAACATGGCAACACAATTGAAATTATAAGGAACAATCATAAACGAAACACAAATTCAACCAAAACTACATTTTCATAAATAATACGTTAATCCCTATTACAATCCATGTTTAGCTCATGGCCCTAATCATTTATACAATGTAAAATGAGCTAAACATACTCAAACAATAATCCTAAGAGATAAAGAGAGAAACGAGAGAAACTAGCCATAATCCAAAGATTTGTCTCTAAGAGCGTTCCAAGATCGCTTCTCCTTTGCTGCTTTGTGTTCTTCCCATTTGGATTTGCTTGAGCTCTCCCAAAACACTCTCTAATATCATAGGAACCCTAAAGGGTCTCCTATGGCCGGAAGAAGAAAGAGGAGAGGAAAAGAGAGGGGTATAAATAAGAAAAATATTCTTAAAAAATATCTATTCTGCGCAGAGGCCACCGTCGCGGTCGTGGGATCACCGCCGCGGCCGTGGAGTATGTCGGTTAGTTGATCGCTGCGGCGGTGAAGAAGGCGGTGGAATATGAAGAACATCCTGCATCTTTTGCGCTACGGCGATGTATCTTGCGCAGTGGCCGTGGAAGTTCAGCAAGTTTGGTGTCTTCTCAGCATCTTCACCGCCATGGCAGTGGTCTGGACGCCGTGACGGTGGGCTTGTTTCACAATTTTGCCTCCGAGCTTGTTTTTTCACCGTTCTTTGATCGTTTTTTGTTCGATCTCATCGTTTTCGCTCCGATTTCATACCTTTTTACCCCACGCACCTGTTTTAATATAAAAAGAATAAAAATACATTCGATTTGGAAACTAACAAATTCGATTTGGAAATAGATAGGTAATTTACACCTATCAACTATTCCTAACTTAATATTTGTTTCTTTGTCTAATAATCTGACCAGACCTTGTGATCACCGCTTAGGCGAATTCCAAACCTACGTCCAAGTCCTTTTCTCCTGCTTGCCGTCGGCCCTGCCTAGGAGAGACCGGCTCTCTAGACCTCAGGGGGAAATGAGTGCCACCAAGAATCAGAAGATCGCTTGATCCATTCAAAAAGACACGGGCCAAGATGCTCCAAGCAGACAAGTCATGGAGCCCAGCTGAGCTCCGCTCTCAGAGCTGTGTCTGCTCGGATATCTCCAAAGGAGAATACCCTTGAAGCTCATCCGAGCTTAGCTCCTGAGATGTTTTTGTTTGGTTATTCCCTGCTCAGACATCCTCTTTTCAGAAATCCCCTGCTTGGCTTGGACACCCATAGTAGAGCCTGTGGTTATTACTAAGAGGAGACCTCTGGGTTTTATCTGAGCTCGAGCTTGTGTTCTACCATAAATGAGGACATGCTGCAGAAGAGTGATTCGAGTCCAGTATCGAGTGCAACATAGAGGTAAATCCTAGAAGCTCTCATTCCTACCATAGACGGTGACGAGCAGCTTTCCAGTCTATCTACAAGTATAAAACAGAGGCGGAGATGAGCAACTCTTTGTCTTGCTATGGATAGGGATGAGCAGCCTTCCAGTTAATCTACAAGTAAAGTGTAGAGGCGAAGCTGAGCAAGCCACCATCCTGCCATGGATGTGGATGAGTTGCTCTCCAACCTATCTACAAGAAGACGTGGCATCCCGGCGCATAGCGTTGATGGTAATAACCAGAGCCCCTACGCAGGTCGATAGTTCATACCCAGGGATGGACCAAGGTCATCCACCAAGGGTGGGGCATCAATCGGGTCTGAGATCCTACAACTAAGCATCTAACCCATTACAGTCAAGCTGAGCTCAGGTGACATAAAGGTAAGATACTCCTGTAAGGACCAAATTGGGATAACTCGAAAAGGATCAAGGATGATCCACACTAAGGAGAACCCACCTATGACTGGCCATAGGGAACCGACCATAGTGTCGCACTTCTGGGGACTGCGAGGGCCAGATGCCATGTGAGTACCACCCTTAGGCGTAACTTACCACGCGAGCTCACCTTCCTCTGGTCGGGTACTAGGCTAGGGGGCAGGAAAATCATGGATATGGTAAGAGAACACCTACTTAGAGAGAAGTAGGAGTTTGTGAATGGAAAACTACTTTTTTTTGATAAAAATGACACCGCCTCTTCGAAAATGACCGACCAGAGACCTAGTCTTGCCAAGCACCGAGCCCAAGATTTGAGATCGGGTGGAATCTAGTTTGAAAAAGATCACTATGATGCCGAGCTGAGCACAGGGACCCAACCAGGATCGGTTGGCCGAGCTGGGCTCAAAACCCCTTCTAAGTCGAGCATAAATCATCCGGTATCAAAGTAGAGAGAAAACGTATAAGGAATACACCTATGCTAAAATAAGAAAGGAATTCTAAAAATTTCCAAAGTTATGGGATTTAGTCGGTCAAAACTTAACAATGCTGAGCTCCTCGAACAGGCATGGCTCATACGGTAAAATTAGGGGACAAGGGTTTTGTTTGCTAAGATGGGCTGAGGCTCACCGGGCTTAGGCACCTTGCCGATCTTGGGCACCAGGCCGAGCTCAAGGTCCGTACCAGGCTCAAGCACCTTACTGAGCTCAAAGGCCATGCCGGGCTTAGACACCTTGCCAATCTTGGGCACCATGTCGAGCTCAAGGCCCATACTAGGCTTAGACACCTTGTCAATCTCGAGCACCATGCTGAGCTCAAGGTCCGTGCCGGGCTCAAGCACCTTGCCAATTTCGGGCACCATGCCAAGCTCAAGCCCCAAGCCGAGCTCAAGGATCATGACGAACTCAGACACTGAGGTAAATGACTTACCCTAGTTTGGGAGACCATCTCATTAAAAAACATTTACCGAGTCGAACTCAGGCGTCATGCCCAGCTCAAGTGCCAAGCCAAGCTCAGGCAACCTGCCGAGTTTAGGACACCTAACATGTTTTGGGCGACATTGTCATAAGAGAAGAACCTTAACAACGCATCTGACCCTAAATAGTAAGAAAAATAAACATCTTACAAGTCATGGGAATTGGCCAGTCAGAGCTCCGTAACGCCGAGCTCATGGTACCATGCTGAGTTCATGGCTCGTGCCGAGCTCAGGTACTATTCTAAGATCAATCATTGAGCCAAGCCCAGGGACCATGCCAAGCTCAAATTACCCGAACTCTACTCTTGAAGATGCCTCTATTCGGCCATCTCAAAAGGGAAGACCCTTGAAGCCCAACTGAGTACCACCCTCATCTCTCCAACCGGAGCTCTTTGGAAAAAGGCCTCCTACTACAACAAGAGAGTGTTTTTAGAGCTTTAACCAGGGGACCTAGCCTTACTCAAGCTGAGCTTAGAACCCTTCCTGCAAAGAAGACAAAAGGACTGGGCTAAGTTCAGGACCCTTCCTGCAGAGAAGACATAGGACCGAGCTAAGTTTAGGACCCTTCCCCGTAGAGGAGATGAGAGACCGAGTAGAGTTTAGCCGAGCTGAGATCAGGATCTCATCCGCTGCCGAGCACAAAACGTGAAAAAAAGGTTGAAGTTCGTGAAAAGGCCCACGTTGAGCTCAGGTGCCATTAGGAGCTCAAGCACCTTGCTGAGCTCAGGGACCATGTCAAACTCAAGGCCCGTGTTAAGCTCAGACACCATGTCAAGCTCAAGCACCTTGTTGAGCTTAGGGACCATATCAACCTCAGAGACTTTGTTGAGCTTAGGGACCTTGTCGAGCTCAGAAATGGGACCTATCAGGAACCTCCTAGCTTAAATCATTTAAGATTTGACCCTATTTGGCCATATCAAAAAAGAGTAATCGGTGAGGACTTCACAAGCTTAGATTGTTTGAGCCCAGCCTTTGATCTTTTCCTGCTCGGTCATCTCAAAAGGGGAAGACCCTTGAAGGTTCGTCCGAGCTCTGCTGCTCGAGCAACTCTTCTTGGTCATCACCAAGGGGAAGACCTTTGAGCTTCTTCCAAGCCTGAGCTCTCGAGCTGCTTCCGCCCATGTGCATATATGCGTTCAAAAATAAAATAAAATTAAAACATAGTGAAAAACGCCGAACAAAACACAGATTTTCGATCAGAGCCCTATCCACTACCTAGGAGATGGGTGGTTCGGGTAACAAAATTATACAAGTTTGAATTTTGTGCTGACCTAGGACCACTGAGCTCAGGATTAGCATCAACATCGAATACTACCCTCACTACTCCCCAGTACCTCATACCTCACTACTAAGGAGTGGGGGGCAACTGATGAGTATAAAATTTGGTCACCCCTAAAGACCTCTACTGAAGCCCTACACGTGGAATGATGTTTTAACCAAGTTTTACTACGTGTCCGACTAGGGGATGGCTGAGTTAAGAACTTGAGACCCAGTCGAGCTCAGACCTCGGGAGACGGCTGAGACTAGGGGTAACCGATTAGGGACCTCCAACTAGAGGCTACTGACAAGAGGCCTCCAACCAGAGGCTGTTGAACAGAGATCGCCGACCTGAGGCCGCCGACTAGGGACCTCTAACCAAAGGCGGCCGAACAGAAACCTCCAACCAGAGGCCACCGACCAGGGGCTGCCGACCAGAGGTCACCGAACAGAGACCTCCAACAAGAGGTCACAGACTAAGGGTCACCGACTAGAGACCTCTAACTAGAGTCGCCGAACAGAGACTTTCAACGAGAGGTTGCCAACTAGGGGTTATCGATCAGAGGTCACCGAATAGAGACCTCCAACCAAAGGTCACCAACCAGAGGCCATCGACCAGGGGCTGCCGACCAGAGACCTCTGATTAGGGGCCCAACAGACCAAGCATGGTATTCAAAGACTTTGCCAGTCGGAGAATTAGATTTAACTCTGACCGACTACGATCGAGAAGAGACCACAGATATCTTTAGGTTGAATTTTCCCTGCTGGGCTGAGTACGCTGTTCCAGGATTAAGATGCCGAGTAGGGCTAGGACAGTCTCTCCACTTCCTTTCTCTTGCTGGGCTGGGTATGCCGTTCCAGGCTCAGGATACTGAGCAGAGCTGGGAAAACTTCCCTCCGACTCCAAAAGGACAGAAGGACATTTTCTCAATACCATGGGTCAAGTTGCCTATCCTCATCCGTACATGGACGACCCATGGAATTCTCCTCAAAGAGCCAAAAATCCCAGGCCCAAGGGCCTAATCTCTCCAAGCACCAACACATTGGCCATGGGCCAAGCTTAGGGTAATTAATCGAACCTAGACCCCCTAATCCTGCGGCGCTAATCATACTCATCACCTATATAAAGAAGGGCCATCAATGCCCAATGGTATCCCAAAATGCTCAGCTACTTCTCTGAAGCATATTTCAATATTTTTCCTTGAGCGCTTACTTTCATGCTAGAGGGGACACGTTGGGCCCACCCCGACAAGTCTTGTGTGCAGGTATCAGCTCGGAGCTTATCCAAGGACGAGTAAGGACGTTTCTCGGACCTCAGTATTTCTCGGATCACCAACTAGTTAGGTCTCATCTCGGACCACTCCAACCTCACCCCATCATGAATAAAGAACAAAATACCCTGACCAGACGTTGACCAAGATTTGACATCAACAAGCTTGTTACTAATTTTATTTATTTGTAACTAATATTAACTATAATACAGATACGGCCTAGAATCAAAAGTTAGATTTTAAACTAACCTAGAAATGTATAAACACGCGATCTCAGACTCCGATGCGACCCTTCTTGATCTGATAGTAAACTATCTTCTCCACGATTCTGACAGTTCAGATATTATTCCAGCATAGTGTTCGAACAATGCTGAAATTTGTGATTCTGTTTGGAGTTCTATCAATTGTCTTTTTTTTGCTGAAGAAATGATTAAGCCGGTGGAAGAAAAGGTGAAAGAGCAGGGGCAGGAGGAGCGTGAAACTTGCATGCCTCCGGAATGGACAAGGTACAGGGGCGTAATGCAATGGCCATGGGGAAAATTTGAGGCCGAGATGAGAGATCTGGTGAAGAAATGAGCAAGAATCACTACAAGAAAAATGAGATTCAACTACGAATTTTTTTGGCGACGACATAATAATTGTCGCCAAATGTGTTTATTGGCGACAAAATGAACAGTCGTAGCCAAAGGTGACTTTCTTTAGCGACGAAGTGCAATTTTGTAGCCATAGATGGTTAATAGGTGATGAAATTTTATAATTCGTCGCTATTAATCCAATCAATTCTTGGTGTCAAACGAAAAAAAAAAGAATTTTTTTTCCGCTAGCGTATTGGTGATGGAAACATTTCGTCACCAATTTAGCACGAGATATGTTTTTATTTGGTGACGAACCACTTTCGTTGCGATTAATTACCCCGCTACTGTATGGGCGATGAAATAGGTTCGTCGCCAATGTGGCTGCCTATATTTGACATTGGGCGACAAATTGGTTTCGTTGCGGATTGTTTTCCCTCCACACCACATTCTTAGACTTTATACCAAAATGACATCGTTTTGGTTTTGGCGCTCTTTTTCTCGCTCTCACATTTGCTGAAAAAGAAAGACTCATTTTGTTTTGGTTTTCTCCCCACACACGCTCTCACACTCTTAGTGTATATACCTACCCCAAACCCTCCGTTCATCTCAGTTTTCTCTCCATCGCTTTATCGCCGACAAACTCGTGATCCCGATCTCAGCCTTCTCTCTCGATCTCAATCTTTGTTGTTGTTGGTGGAGTTTGTTTCGTCTCTTCGCCGTTTTTCTTCCTATCATCACCGGTGGGAGGCCCATCGATTTGAATGCTCGGGGCTCATCACCGTTCTACTTCGTTCAAATCTAGGGTTGTACAAATTTAGGGCTCGTAGCTGTGATTCGTTCAAATCTAGTAGTTGGATCTGAGAGATTTAATAAACAAATCTAGGGTTGGACAAATCAAATCGACAATTCTCTGGGTTAATCTCAAGGCTTCAGTAGCTCGATCTGAGAGATCAGATCGACAAATCTCGGTGCTAATTCATTCTCAGATTCATCGTTTCATTCTCATATTTCTCCTCTATTTTAATTGATTTCTGTAGTTTTAACGTTTCGAAAATAGTCTCAGACTAGGGATTTGAATTGGAATATGAATTAAACGTTTATTCCAGTTCACGTTTCTTCTGTTTGGTTCTTCAATCTTCAATGGGGTTTGGGTTTTGAATTACTGAATTGTGGTTCCCTTTGTCTCATTTTTTACCATTTGTCTATAAAAGTGATTTCATCAACGAGGTATGTTCTTTATATATGAAATCAATAATACGTGTTGTTTTGGTTGATTTCTTGGTTTTGATTTAGTGTTCATTTTTTTATTTCTCGATGATTTCTTGTTATTGACTTATAATTGTGATGAGTGCAACCTTTGGAATTGAATATTTGCTTCCAAGAATATTGTTCATTTTAGTCTCAGGTTCTCTTTCCAGGTTTTGTTACTCACAAAAATAAAAATAAAAAAAAATCTATTTTTCTCTTGTTCTGTGCTGTTTTGTTTATGTGTTGTTCGTTGTTTTTAATCGTTGCTTTCTGTTTATTCCTAACGTTTCTCTTCCTAATAGAAACAGAAATTTGAGAAAAACCTTGTTCTACTTTTAGAAATTTGTCATTAAAAAAATTAGGATTATAAAAACATTAAAACACTAAATAAGTAGCTTGTTTACTAGGTTATTTTGCAATGAAGCTAGTCTATTTCATGTTGGCTACCTATTGACTACTAATTATTGATTCACATAGTGATATATATTTATGCAAATTTGTTTATGCCATAGTGATTAACACATGTATATTTATATGAAAATAAATAAATAAATCTTCTCCAATCGTAGGCCAAAAGAGCTTTCGCAGGTATGCTCTGTTTTCTTCTTCTTGCCATTTCATTACGCTTCTTATGTTTCTGTTTTGTTTTCGTTCATGTTTCTGTTCTATTTCCATTCGTGTTTCTGTTATGTTTCTGTCACTGTTTCTGTTCACGTTTCTGTTTCTGTTATGTTTTTTTTTTTTTTTTTTATTTTTATTTTTATTTTTATTTTTTATGTTCGGTTTATTTGCACATTTCTGTTTCTGTTCTATTTTTTTTTTTTATGTTTCTGTTCTTCTGTTTCTGTTCACATTTTTGTTATTATTTAGTTGTGTTATTTGTTTTGTTATTTATTTTACCAATGCATATGTAGTTCTAATTTCTAAGTATTTTTTTTATATATTTAGAAATGGACAAGAGTTGGATGAATGCAAAAAATAGCTTGAGTGACTAGTATTTAAATAGAGTACAATCATTTATTCAATTTGCTATAGATCACGTTGAATCGAACAATAGTCAAATTCGTTGTCATTGTACCAAATGCGTGAACACTAAATTAAAAAATAAATTTGGAGTGTAGCACGATTTGATTGTGAATGGGATGCAATTAAGTTACAAGGTATGGGCACTTCATGGGAAAACATTTCCTCCTAGAGATAATGGTGATATATGCGACGAGTTTGATGATTTGTTGGATGACATATTTGGTGGTAACTCGACAAATGTGAATAAAGGGGTGGGAGTCGATGAACTGCACAAAGGAAACGATTACGATGTTAACAATGATACATTAAATCGTTACCTTAAAGAATCACAATGCAAACTCTACCCTGGATGCACCAAGTTTTCGTTGTTCACGTATCTGGTTAAGGTTCTTAATTTAAAAGTAATTAACAAGTGAAGCAACAAGTCAATTGATATGTTGTTGTTGTTTTTGAAAGAGTCATTACCAAATGGTGAGAAACTCCCTTCTTCTTATTACGAGGCAAAAAAGATGCTATGTATCTTGGGCCTAGGATATATTCCCATCCATGCATGCAAGTACGATTGTGCATTATTTTGGAAAGACAATAAAAATATGGAATATTGCCCTATATGTAGCGAGTCCTGATGGAAGATAAATGATGGAAAATGTAAGAAAATTACACATTAAGGGCTTCGGTATTTTCCATTGAATCCGAGTTTACAACGGTTGTTTATGTCAAGAAAAATTGTTATGGAAATGAGATGATATAAAGAAAAGCGCATCGTGGATGTGAATGTTATGCAGCACCCAACAGATTCTAAAACTTGGAAGGACTTGGATGATAAATATCTTAAATTTGCCAAAGATGCCCACAATGTGAGGTTGGGATTGGCTACAAATGAGTTTAATCTTTTTGGAAATAGAGCACGTCATACAGTATGTGGCCCGTTGTTTTAATGCCATATAATTTGCCACCATGGAAGTGTATGAAACAACACTTCTTCATGATGTCATTACTTATTCCTAGACCTAAATCCTCGGGAAAGAATATTGATGTCTATCTTTGACCTTTGATAGATGAGTTAAAAGAGTTGTGGGAACGTAGTGTTGATACTTATGATGCTGTTAGGGAAAGAAATTTCAAGTTGCATGCTGTAATTTCGTGGACTGTAAATGACTTTCCAACATATGCAAGCCTATCCGGGTGGAGCACTTCTGGGTTAATGGCATGTCCTACATGCAATGAGAATACTCCATTACTAAGTATAAGGAGTAAAACATGTTACATGAGGCACCGACGTTTTTTGCCTACAAATCATGCTTGGTGCCGAAGTATAAAATTCAATGGGAAGTCGGAAATTGATATGAAACCGAGGGAGATGTCTGGAAGTGATATTTTGCAATAGCTAGCACAATTTCTTAATGATTTGAGACTAGGAAAATGGTTGTCAAATAAAAAGAGAAAGCATGGAAAAAATGTAAGAAATTGGGTAAAAAATAGTATACTTTTTGGGTTACCTTACTGGGAGAAACTCAAACTTCGACATTGTCTCGATATTATGCACATAGAGAAAAACATATGTGACAATATTATTGGGACATTGTTAGGTATTAAGGGGAAGAACAAGGACACAATCAAGGCTCGCTTGGATTTGGAGGATATGAAAATAAGGAAAGAGTTGCATTTGAAAAAACATGGTGATTCGTATGTAAAGCCAATTGCATGTTATAATTTGACCAAAGTTGAGAAAAAAAGATTTTGTGAGTTTTTAAAGTCTATCAGGTATCTAGATGGTTATGCAGCGAACAGTGCATGATGTGTTAATATTTCTGAGGGAAAGGTTTTAGGTTTGAAGAGTCATGATTGTCACCTATTACTGCAACGACTAATCTCAGCTGGAATACGTGGGTACTTAAATTCTTAAGTTTGTACTGCTTTGTTTGACTTGGGACAATTTTTTCGACTTTTATGTTAAAATATTGACATTATCTGTATTGGAACAATTAGAAAAGAACATTGTTATTATCCTTTGTAAGTTAGAGATGATTTTCGTTCCAACTTTCTTTGATGTTATGGTGCACTTAGTCGTTCATTTGCCATGGGAAGCCAAACTTGCAGGTCTTGTGCAATACCGATAGATGTATCCCGTTGAAAGGTACCTTGGAACATTGAAAGGATTTATAACCAATAAAGCACGTACTGAAGGATCAATAGTAGAGGCTTATATTGTGAAAGAATCTTGACATTTTGTTCAATGTACATGCGGGGGATTGAAACTACATTTAATCGTGACGATCAAAATGATAATAGTAGTATACAAAAGACAAAATCATCCGCTACATTGTCGGTGTTCACACAAAAGGTTCGTCCTTTTAGACAAACAATTTATGATACTTTGAAGGAGGAATATGAGATGATGCGATGGTATGTTTTGAATATTTGCGAGGAAGTGGAGCCGTATTTGATGTAAGTGCTATAAATTATTTTGTTCTTCGAAAACAAACAAATATATTTTTAAATGACCATATTTTTTCATACGTACTAAGCATAAGAACGAGTTGAAAATGAGAGGTGAACAACACATTGAGGAAAAACTATGAGAATCTTTTCAATCGTGATTTAAAAAACGTGTAAGTAACGAAATTTTAGTTGTATATAACTTATTTTATTATCAAGTTAGTTTAATACCATTGACTTTATTATTTTTCAGATTAACCACCTGCGTCTTGAAAAATCACTTGACGCCACAAACGACTTGTGGTCCATAGCAAATAAGCCTGATGGACGAGCGCAACAATACCCAAGATGCATTGTCAATGGTGTTCGGTTTCATATTATGAATCGTGATGGTCATTGAACATTTCAAAATAGTGGATTGGTGGTTAAGGGGGAACACGGGGGAAGAGTTATTGACTTTTACGGCTTATTGAAAAGAATTATTATCTCAAATTACCTATTAAATCGTCAGGTCATGCTATTCCAATGTGATTGGTTTGATCTTAGTAACAGAAATACATTTCACCAAGATTCACAATATACGAGTGTTAACATTTCCAAAAACTAGTATCAATCTGATCCTTTTATACTAGCTGATCAAGCTCAACAAGTTTTCTATATCAATGATTACAAGTTAGGTCGTAATTGGAGAATCATACTACATATACAACATCGAAATTTTTGGGATGTCCCCGAGTCAGAAGAAACTGAAGAAGATGCTAATTACACGTTAGAAGAAAATGAATACTTCTATGATGTTAATACAAATGATGCTTACCAAGAGAATGACTCAACTATATTTGCTCCTGTTATTAATGTTATTGAGGGAAGTAACTTACATAGAAAGGATATTGAACCAGAGAAAGTTGATGTAATATTATCTAAAAATAAAAGTGAAGAAGATGATACAATTGTTGAATATTGCGGTGATGAAGTCAATGAAAATGAAGAGCATGATAGTGATACAGAATAAGTAATGACATTCTATTTTTTTTTTAAAATCAGTTATATTTCGCTTCTTGTTGTGTATTGCATCATATCTTAATGTGAATTAATATTATATTTCACTCTTATAATTTAGGTAACATGACACCAGGACGAATGCAATTGATATCGCATCTGTTATCATGGAATGTGATGGGCTTAGCACCATCAGAGGAGGCATCCGCAAATGGTACTGATGACAATGTGTCTCCTCCATTACAAGGATAAGAGGTCGACGACGTGGATGACACAGAAATAAATTGTAATGCAGGTATAAATTTTTTATATTTTTGCTCCCGTAATAAATAATAGGAATTTTTAATTAGAAACCCATTTTCACAATTGATATTTGAATGGGCCCCAATAGTCAAGCCCAAACACTAAAAAAACTCATTCATTTATTTTGATTTTGAGAGAACCCCAAATCTTACACACACAAGACACACGCGTGGCTTGGATTGCAGAGATCTCTTAGGTATGTTTGGCAACTACAATCAAGCTAATCAAGGAAAAATCAAACAATTAAATTCACCAAGCTACAAAATGGAAGAGATTAAACTTTTCGTTCACATTTCTCATGCCCTAAATTGCAAGAAGAAATCAAGGCCATCGCAACACTCAAAATCGGACACACACACCAGCGTAATTGACGACGGCGATGGTCAGGATTACCGGCGACAAACTCGACGACGACTGCATCGGCGTCGATGGCATCGGTGTTGAGCAGCAGATCTCTACCAATTTCTAATTTTTGTTACTGTTTCTTAAGTATCTTGAAGTTCTATGTTTGACACATTGAAGATATTACCTGTTATTCTTCTAGTCAATGAGTTTAGTAATATGCATTACTTCCATTTCTATATCTTTTTTCTTCTTTTATTCCATTTTCTTTTTCAATGCATGTATCTATTTGAAAGATGCACATATTTAGCCCTTCAGATTTACGACAAATACACTGTTACCCCCATGAAGATTGAAGTGGTAGAACTGTGTTTGCAATTTTGAATTTTGTTCTGAAATTTGAGAAAATTTTGCCAAGGCATCAAGTAATGTTCATTTTCATTGCCAAAACATCTGATTGTTGATTGTTGATTACTAAACTGTGGAATTTTAATGCACAATTTCATTGTTGATTTTCATTACCAAAGCATCAAGTAATGTTCGTTACTAAACTGTGAATTTTAATGCACAGTTTCATTGTTGATTTAAATTGCCAAAGTATCAAGTAATGTTCAATGGGTGATTTTTAATGCACAGTTTCATGAATTGAATATTGATGTACAATTATAATCAATTGAATATTTGATACACAACTTATAATTAGTTAATTATTTTGGTGTACAATTATAATTGGTTGAATATTACTCTACATTTATAATTAGTTGAATATTTTACTGTACAGTTATAATTAGTTTTTCATGTTTCAATTTTGATTTTCTGAACTGGAATATGTATTAGTTTAAATTTTTAATATTTTGGATAGTAATTTTTTCGAGTAGGCTTGATTATTCCAATCATTGGTATTGATTTTGTCTTATGCCAATTTAATAACATACCTTGACCCCAAGAATCTGATTCAATGGAGTTTGTTTTTCCTATTTTCTTTTCAAAAGTCTACATTGATATTTATGAAAGCTTGATATTGTTTCTTATCCTTATATATATATATATATATATCTACTACATCTCCACTCAAACTTGAGATTGTCTCATTCAAAGTGCTTCAAATTGGCTATAAAGCTAATTTGGTGTATTCTTCTTATTAAATCAATCAAATCTCCATTAATTGTCATATGCAGTTAGGTTCATTGTGCATCTTTATTATCTTATAGTATTACCTTAAATTATCTAATCTATATTACAAATGACTTGGGCTCTACAATGTAATTAATTTCATGAATACAAAGGTTAAGATATCTCGAAATATATAATCTAAAGGATGAAAATATTAGTTCAAATTAAATGGTTGAGATTTACTCCACATGATATCCATTATATTGATAAAAAATAATTTGCGGAGCTCACACTATCATGATTTATAATTTAAATCTTATACAAGTGGAATGAGGCTGATTTGTTTCTTTTACTATTATTAGTTGTATTTGTTACATTATAATTTCTTCCGCAAACATTATTTAGCCTGAGAATCGTTTTCTTTTTACAGGCGGAGAAGAAATATATAGTTGGTTTGCAAGAACAAGTAACTTTGTACTGCCTTAATTTCATAACTTTATTGAAAGTTTTGATTTGATGGAAGTGGAATCTGTTTAAAAGTTACTGTGCAATTTTTATAGAGTGAATATTGATGTACAATTATAATGAATTGAATATTAATCTACATTTATAATTGGTTGAAAATTTACTATCAGTTATAATCAATTGAATAATTGATATACAATTTATAATTGGTTAATTGTTTTGCTATTTAGTTATAATTGGTTGAATATTTTTTTATTTTGACTAAGAAATGGAAAATTGGACGACCATGCTTGTGGCTAAATACATGGGTACCATACACATTTTTGATATTGATAGCACTTTAACCATTGAGTATCTATTTGACCGCGTGTGCGATAAGTATACAGAGTTGCGCATGAAAAATTTCAAGTTATCTTATTCAATCTCCAACCATCCTAATTGTTATTTAGGAGACATAGAGTCATTATGTAATCTCCGAAAGATTTCAAAAAGTCTTAATTTGGAATTTATTGAATTATCCATACAGTTGATGCATGTTGGAGAGAGGAGCAAAGATGCAGTAGGAACTGACACTGAATATTATAGAGAAAATCCAGGGAGTGACGAAGATGGAAGTGTGTTGGTACCGTACTGCCTATGTTGGTATCGTACTGCCTAAACAAGTCGACAACAATGTTTGCTGATTGGAGTTATTTAATTCGTGAGGTAAGATAAGTTTTTAAAGGTGGAGTTAATGATTTTAGAGAGTGTTTGATAAAATATTCTATTGAAATTGATTACCATAAGAACGAACCATCTCGCATTGTTGCATATTGCGCATATAAGGTTGAGCAAGGATGTGAATGGTTCGTACGTGCGAGTAATGATAGTAATAATGAATATTTTTACATCAAGAAAATAAACAATATTTACACGTGTGGTGTTGCATTCCGTACCAGAAAAAATGGTAGGGTTAATTCCCAAGTTGTGTCGAGTTGTATAAAAAACACGGTAAAGGTTCAACCACTAAAGTGTCTTATTGACGTCGTCAAAGAATTTAAAAATAACTATGGATTGGACATAAGTTATCACCATGCATGGTGGGGGGTTGAAAAGGCGAGAGAAGATGTTTTTGGGGGTTATTGTAGTGGTTATGACGAGTTGAGATGGTATAAAGAAGCGTGCATGGAGATAAGCCCGGGAACCTGTTTCGAAATTGAATATGATATGAGTACTGGTTGTTTTAACTGACATTTTGTTTCATTCGGAGCTAGCATAACTAGTTTTAAATATGTACAACCTCTACTATTTCTTGACGGAACGTTTCTGAAAGCAAAGTATAAAGGCAAACTACTTGGCGCGACCGACAAAGATGGTAATAATGGTAAGCTGGGTAAAAATTCTAGTTATTTTTTCAACGTGCTAAGCAATTATTTTTTGTGTTGTATCTAATGTAATTTTTGCTGTGCAACAACAACTGTAATTATTACTGTTTTTTAATCATATTATTCGATGTACAGTAAATAATGCATTCTAAATGACTAAAGTTTTGTCATTTTCAGACAGGTATATATCCATTGGCTTTTGGAATCGTTGACTCTGAAACGGAAGTCCACTGGGAATGGTTTCTAAAACAACTAGTTAACGTTATCCTATCGGAAAGAGCCATGACATTCATATCTGATCGATATACTGGGTTAATAAAAGTTGTGAAAAAGGTATTTTGAGATGCATTCTATTCATTTTGTTTGAACCACTTAACAATGAATTTGAAGGAAAAAATTAGAGCTCGGTCACTGGTGGTAAAACAACGGTTGTTGTGGTTGTTACGTGAGTGTTACAAAGAAAAACAGAGTTCGACTTTTATGCATTATTGGTAGAACTAAAAACCGAGGGATCCAAGTATATTTCTGATTGGGTAGATAATTTGCCGCGAGAGAATTGGACAAACACGTTCTTCAAAGGTCGAAGATACGGTGAATTGACATCCAACGCTGCAGAGATATTCAATTGATGGATTGCGAAAGCCAGACACCTGCCAATTCACAAAGTTGTTGATCAAATTCGTGTTGACCTAATGGAACAACGGACAAAACGACGTAACATGGCGTCGGGGGTGAAGAATATTCTTTGTGAGACAATCGAGAGACAAATGCTAAAAAGATTGGAAGAATGTAGGGCATAGGTGGTGTGCGAATCTGTGAATAGAGTCTTTGAAGTTCAATCGGACCCTTCTGTACTTGTGGATTTAAAAAATCGAATATGTTTTTGTTTTGATTAAAGGGACAACGGGATACCGTGTTCACATGCTTGCGCTGCTATTACAAAGACCGATGAAGATTTGAACTCATAAGTAGATGATTATTTCCACATGTCATTTTATTGTCTAAGTTACGAGGATAGAATTTTTGTTGTGCTAACTGCAGGGAAAAAATAGACGAAACTAGAAGATATTGTAATATTACCACCAATTATGAAACGTCCTAGAGGACGACCGAAGAAAACGAGGATCCCATCAAAAAGAGAATTGAACAAGGAAAAATTGAAATGCAGTCGTTGTGGTGGAAAATGACACAACTGGAAAACATGCAAAGAACCCATATGAGACGACACCATTTATTAAAGTATCATTCTATTTCTTGCTGTAACAATTTATATTGTTTTTTACAAATTAAACATTTTTTGTGGTGCTTTTAATGACTAGAATCGTTTCATTAATTGATTTTTCATTGTCTAGTTTGTTATACTTATTTAATGTTTTTGGTTATGTTTCTTATGAAAACTCACAAAAAATATCGGGAAATGACGTATCGATTATTTAAAAAAAAAAAACACAATTTTTAATGAAATTTATTTGCACATAAATTTTGAGATACGTTGCACAAAGGAATTGATTCAGGTCAGCTTCTATAGTTTTATCATCAACATTATCTATTTATAAATTTACGGACCAAGTATGGATTCGTTCGAGCGGGGATCGTATTGACTTGACACGTGTCCATTCCAGGATTCTTTGTAACCTTGGCTTAGAGAAACAATGGCAACCAACATTATAGCCCTAGTTGCAGGTTATGGTTCTTATCAGATTCACCTGTTTATCAAGAACCCAAAAAAGAAAAAAAATGTTCGGTATGGTAGTGGCATGAACAGGAGGAAATGGAATAAATTAGGAGTACTTTTACAACAATCGGCCTAAAATTCAGATGTTTAGACATTTTAATGAAAGTTTATCAAAATTTATCAGCTAATTTGTAATGAGGCTAGTCATTTTCACAACAATTCAAAATAATTTCACTGGTTTTTTGGTGAATAGTTCAAAATTTTAACCCATGAAATCCACGTCATAAAATATTTTTTTCAAAAGTCCAAAATTACTGTCAAAGGTACAAAAGTTGTACGCCATAAAACCTAAAATATGGAAAGGCTTGATTAGAGTGGTTAAATCAAATCATGTTCTACAAAAATAAATTTTCTAGCTAATTTGAGGATTAACATCTATAAGGAAACAAAAGATCAATGAATTCAAATTCCAAAAATGTTAGGGATAACAACGTATATATAAAAGGCATGAAATGGAACTCAAAACAAGCTCATTAAACTACAACAACAATCAATCTTATCATCTAATTGCGACTTGCGAATTGCAAATTGATTCATGTCAGCTTCTATTGCTGCACAATAATCCACCAAGAATGTCACTGCACAAGTAACTATTACTGCACAATAATCTACCAAGAATGTCACTGCACAAGTAACTATTACTGCACACATAACTATTACTACGCTGTAATCCCGATTAATTGGAAGTGTGTTAACAAGGAATACACAGACACACGGGGGATTACTCATGAACCACATCTATCATTAAATTACACAAGTAAAATAAACTTAGAAACAAGTAAAACATTGAATCAAAATAATATAACAAAATTGGAATAAATGATCTAGCGAATATTGTTTTCTTAAGAACTGAAAAAACAAAACAAAACAAAACATTTCATCGATAGATTCATTGCACTCAACTGCTATGCGCATAAAATGTATCAAAAGCCCAACTACCATGTTTGTCATTTATTATGTCTTTGATAAGATCTGCCCTTTCAACAGTTGCTACTCCGGCGTTGCCTTCACGTTTGACGTTTGCTCGTTACCCAAGGACGAATTGCCTCATTATATAAGTAACAATTACTCCACAATCAGGTTTACCAAAAAAAATATAAAACTCTATATTATCACGACACATATACTTGCAAAACTAACACAAATCAAAATCATCACCTACCAGTTCCTCTTTTGTTGAGACGTGTCAAAAATAGGCTCCAAAGATATTGATATTTCTTGAGTCGAAACGCTTGAATCACATGTATTTCGAGTGAAATAGTTGGTAATATAATTCACCTATATTTTGCAAACAATGAAATCACCAATTAATACCAAACAATTAGTAACACCAAATAATATAACATAGTGGGACGCATGATAATGATTTTTGATGAACCGCAACAACGAAAACAACATATGATACTAGACTTGGGGACGGAGATAGGGGCCGAGGGACGGGGAGTAAAATTTGCAATCATCACAACCACGAGCGTTTGGGAGGAGTTGGAGTAATTATTGATGTACAGTAACAAACGAAACAGTAAAACAATTATAAAATTTGCAAACATAGTAACTAAGTAATAGTAGCATATTTAGAAAAATGTGGATACAGATAAAAATGTTGTTATCAAGCAATAATATAGCGACACAACAACCAGACATTTTATAACTTTAAAGCAACTGAATAAGAGCGTGCATTAGACATGAAAACTTATTAGTAACAACTCATAATCAATTAATGCGCAAAATATCTAAAATCTTACTATAAGCTTGGCGTTCTCCAAATGCGGATCATGTGAATTAAGATTGTACAACGAGTTGTAGTGATTCAATGTCCCATTTTCCATATCGAAGACAAGTAATGTCCAATGCGACAGTTTAGTTTCCTCCCACGCGTGTTTATTGGGAACATTATCGTCTCATATTTCTCAGCAAAACCTTTATAGAATTGATTGTCCATTTGTTCCTAAATGATTGTCTCTTTATTCTTTTTAACGTAAGTCTATCATCAAAATCAACACAAGATTTAATATGCACTCAAAGACTAGTTAGACAAATACACCAAAATATTAAAAAATCAAACAACATGGCAAGAAAGTTATCCAAGAAAGACTAGGCATAACAAACACTTTGTGTGGAGTTTCAACATTTGAGTTGCCATTAAACATTTCAATTTGACAATGGTATATTATCTCGACAAAAGTGTCTATCACCTACAAAAATTGAGGAAAAAAAAATTGAGATCGATTGTCTTCCGTTTAAGAGATCGATTATGTCTTCTTACCCTACTAGACAATTGTCTTCCGTTTAAGAGATCGATTATGTCGCTGAAACGAACGCCAAGAAAGCCGTCAAATCCAATCCATGCTAGGTCACTGCAAGAAGAAACATAAAATCGAATACTGCATAATGAACCAAAGAAAAAAGTACAAAATGATTCGAAGTAAATATAAGGAATACATACGCATCGCCATGTGTTTCATGTATGGATTTTAGTTTATCCCAATCATTGTCGTTTAGTAATTCGGCAATCGTGTATCTATTTTTGTTTGGGAGTTTTTGGGGCTTCTTTCTATTCATTCGATGTATTAACGGGATCTCGTCCACATCAACCACTACCCGATTACACCCCTTTTTGCTTCGCTTTTTAACCCCCTCGTAGACGTAATCTGACTTTTGTGCGAATTTTCTTTTTTGCCGTTTGATTTATCTCAGCATAGATGTTTGTAGTGTGGCATGTTCAAGACTTTAGTTTTTGGAGATGGAACTATTTTGGTAAAGGATTTTTCGTCGCGTAACTGTTTTGCATCACTAATGGTAGTCCGTTCTGCCAAATCATCCAATTGTGCCATCAACGATGATATCAACTCGTTGTGAGATTTCAGCTCAAATCAAAGATGTATGTTCTCAGCTACCAACTCACTATTCTGATTCAACGCATCTTCTAATTGTTTTCTGATTTCAGTGATATCGTCCGGGGGTTGTTGGCCGGGGGGAGGTACGTCAACTACTGATGCAGTTTGGGCCCCGAATACATAAAGCTCTTCCATAACTGATGGCACCAGATCATCGAAGATTATCTGGAAACATTAGAACATACAACTTAATATATAAGAACAATCAAGAAACGCTAAAAGATAAATATTTCCACCCAAAAATTAATAGCAATTTAGATATACAATAAACAATAACATAACACGGAGTGAATGTTACCGCCCAACGACATATGTATCAACATCAAATAAACAATTATTCATGAACATTGAAATTTCCAAATGAATGTATTAAACTATTACTGTGCAGTAACATTCGAATGATATAGCAACATAGTAACAATTACTGTGCAATAAAATTCTTATAAATGATGAAACAATCTCTTTTGTGACATACAACTAATATTTCAAAGATACAATAGGCACTAACCTGATCTTCTCTCAGTTCATTTACCCTATGCAGCATGTTCTTTAAAGAAGATAAATTCCAACGGGTGAAACGTGGAATGCCGATCCAATTGACATCCCCCCCATTGGCACACCTTAGTGATTGTAGTTTGGTTTTAACAAGGTTGAACGCTCGCAAAACATATACTAAGAGTAATACATAGAAATCAGAAAAATTATTACATCAACAAACAAGAATATATACAACATTTGTTATTGCAACTATAAACAACTTACCAATATAGCGATGATACAACCACGAATCCCGTACGGTTTGTCTATGTTTTTAAGGATAGACTCATTTACCTCATTCGCAACGGCATCAACCCATGCATATTCAGACATTGTACACAAGTCTTCTACCATATGCACGAACGACCATCCAATATTTGTACCAGTGGTTGTAAAAAAGCAAGTCACAAAAGCGTATAAACACATCGATCAACCTTATGATGTCCTCAATGTCTTCGTGATTGGTCCGATCAATAATCGTGTTGATTGTCTGTAATATAACTCTTGTTGAGATTTGCTTCACTTTAGCAAAACGTCACTCAACAAATGGAGTCACAATCTTTTTTGCGTAAGTGTGTTCAACTGCTTTGGTCCCATTTTTTATCCCAAAGAATAACGATATATCCCTTGAACTCAGAGAAATACACTTGCCGTCAAACACAAACGCTTTCCTACTTCTGCAAAAAACACATTTGCAAAAATACAATAAAACAATGTTAAAAAAAATTATAGGTAACTAGTAAATATCACTACAACGGAATTGGATCGAGATTATAAATACAAATTTAACCGACTATAATACTTGAGCAGTGTCAATATGTCCTGGTCACTTTTAGTGTATTGATGGATCACAACATTCCCGTCCACGAATGCCTTAAAGAAAGGCCAAAGCGGAGTGGACGACACAACCTCAATGTGGGCAGGATGAAACTTCCTTCGGGTTTTTTCCATTAATTCATACAAGCTACGTAAATTACATCTATATTGTTTACCTCTTGATTGCTTATGTGATACTGGATCGTTGTCGGATCCACCCGCCATTACCTGATTAACAATTATGGTGTCGTGCAAAAGTCAACTTTTCTAAACATTAACAATGTATAGGAAGAAGAGGATAATTCAAAACAAGACATTAGGTATGGTTTTTTAATAGATAGTAAATAATTCAACAACCCAAAACATAAAACAATGAAAGTGAACAACATGGAAATTCAAATTATGTATTCAACATAGATTTTTGCTACACATTAACTAATCATTGATTCTTATACTTCACCTTTAGATCTTTATATACTCAAGAGGGGAAATAGAAGTTCCAAGAGGAGACAACCATCCCCACACAAAATCAAAAGAACCCAAAAAAAAAGCAGAATGAACAATTAATTCAAATCAAGCAAAATGACAAGTTTTTGTCCATGCTATTATCAAATGAAGTGCCCCTAAACAAGGCTGAGTCCACATCTTTAAAAAAAAAAAAGTGCACCAAAACAAGAATTCAATTGTTGATTTTTGCTAAACACA
This sequence comes from Eucommia ulmoides, assembly GCA_016647705.1. Classification (NCBI taxonomy): domain Eukaryota; kingdom Viridiplantae; phylum Streptophyta; class Magnoliopsida; order Garryales; family Eucommiaceae; genus Eucommia; species Eucommia ulmoides. Next base: position 909,627 of record CM028329.1, read on the forward strand.
AAAAATTTCAACAACACGACTTAATAGTTAATTTTTACTACACATTAACAATCTCAACATCCAAAACATCAACAATGAAAAGAGAGAGATGGATTTTTTTTACACATTAACATTCCTAACAAACCACACATCCCCAAAGAGATAGAAATCAGAGCGAAATGCAAGAACACAACAACAATATCTAATTTTTACTGCACATTAACTATCTCAACACTCAAAATATCAACAATGCAAGAGGGGAGATGAGTTTTTGCTACACATTAATATTCCTAACAACCGAAATGCAAGAACACAACAACAACATAATTTTTACTGCACATTAATCATCTCAACACCCAAACTATCAACAATGCAAGGGGGGATGGATTTTTGCTATACATTAACATTCTTAACAACCCAAATTCAAGAACACAACAACAATATATAATTGTTAATGTGCACTAACCATCTCAACACCAAAATTCTGATTCTGATTTCTCAAAATTCCTAACTGGTAGGGGCGTAAATACGCCGCTACTTACACTCGCAAGTATACGAGGTCTAAGTTTTAGTATAGTGTGATCGTTAAGATCGGGTTATCGTATCCACAGGGATTGTTGTCGTTACTATCGAATACCGCGTTTGTCGTGACTTAATTTTATCTAGGCGAAAAACAAATGTATTTAATTAATTAAACTAATCCTAATATATCCTAAATTAACTACACTATTATGTTAATATATTTTAGGGTGAAGAATTGTATAGGGATTAACGTGTTTACAAATACGTGTTCGATTCCGATTTACTTGCGTTTACGTTGTTCGACCTATTTGACAACCTCGGTACGTAAACTCCGCCGCCACCTCTTCCGAGTGTAAGACGGGAGAATATATGACTTCGAGTCAACGGAGAAGTCCCCCTCAACGTCTTAACGACCCTAGGTCACGTGAGTCTCGCCCAGCGTCATTGATTGCACACAATTCAACTCCTTCCCGGGTTATTGGATCGTCGCGTTGTATTTACCCTATCGACAATCTCCGTTCTAAAACTCCCTCGCCACCTCTTCCGAGTGTAAGACGAGGGATATAACGCTACTTTGAGTCAACGAAGAAGTCCTCCTCAACGTCTTAACGACCCTAGGTAGCGTTTGTCTTGCCCCATGTTATCGATTGTCCACGATTCAAACCCCGACCGGGTTATAGAATCGTGGCGTTTGTTTACCCTATTCTGAATCTGGAGTTTGTCAAAATCCCATATTCTCCATTTATGAATCCAAGCATAATAAATAAAAAATACGATAAATACAATCAAACTACGAAGAACAATCACAAACGAAATACCGAAATCATCCAAACAACGTATTTATAAATTATATGTTAATCCCTACTACAATCCATATTTAACTCGGGGCCATAGCCGCATATACAAGAAAATAATGAGCTAAATATGCTCACATGCTTCTAAGATAAAGAAATAAGAAAAAACGATCGAAGAACTTAGCCTCGTCCGAAGATAAACCGCTAAGAACGCTCTACGATCGATTCGCCATCTTCTCCACTTTGGGATGTGAGCTCCACACCTAAAAATCCCAACCCTAGGCTTAACTATAGCCTAAAGGGCTAAAAAATGTAAGAGAGAGAAGAGAGGTACCGGCCAAGGGGGAGGATAGGGGATATTTATAGCAAAAATATCCTAAAAATATCTAAAAATATCTCAAGACAGTGCAGGAAAAATCCTCCTAGGCGGTGGAAATTGTGCCTAGGCGGAATTAGATCGGTTAAGTCTGATCGCCTGGGCGGTGATGTAAGCGGTGGACTGGAGAACATTCTGTTGGATTTTCGCCTAAGTGGTAGAAATTCTACCTAGGCGAGCGACTGTCAGTAGCCCTTCTTCGTCCTCTGCTGGATTTTCGCCTAAGCGGTAGAATTTCCGCTCCGGCGGTCTTCCGTCAATAACATTTTGCTCTTCTCTGCATCTTCACCACTTAGGCGGTGGTCTGGGCGCCTAAGCGGTGGGCCTGTTTCAGCTTTTAGCCTCCGAGCTTGTTTATCTACCGTAACTTCGAACCGCTTTGGTTCGATCTCATCATTTTAGCTCCAGTTTCCTATCTTTTTGACCCACACACCTGAGTTATATAAAAAGTATGAAGACTAATTAAAACATAATAAAAATAACCATAAACATATTCGAAAACTAACCAATTCGGATTGGAAATAAATAGGTTTTTCACACCTATCACTAACCCTAATTCTGAATTAAACTCCAATCAACAAGTAAGCAAGAACCCAAACTATGATTGGTACTGCTCAGTGTTCTCCAAACCCTAAACCCTAGACGGTCAATAGCTAAGTAAGATGAAACTTACAGATATGGAAATCGATGGCTTAGAATGGACGGTGACGGCGGCTGGGAATTGAACGGTGAAAGCAAGCGACAGTTACGGCGATGATGTACCACCAACGCGTCGGCGACGTTTACGGAGACAGCAACGGTAGACGACGACAGATGATTCGGGTGTATGACAAGGGACAATGCACCGTGATTACTGCAGTGAAAAATTTATAGTTGTTTTCTTCTTATGGTCGTTTCCACTTTTTGGTTGAAGAATTCGCACGAAATAGACCTTCCAAAACCAGCTCTCTCACGCCTCTCTCCTCACACGTTGAATGTCACGGCTGCAAATGGGGTTCTTTTTAAATATGTAGTATTATTTGTGTAAAACACTAATATGGAGGTGGGCTTTGGGCCCCCTATTAAAAAACCCTAAATAATAATGAAGGTTTCTATTTTTGTTAAACTTTCTGTTCTTGGTTTCTGTTGCCAATAGTAATGGTTGTTATTTTTGTTCTTGGTTTCTGTTGTTGTTTCTGTTCTTGGTTTTTGTTTTTGTTTCTGTTTATATTTTTGCTCCCATAATAAATAGTAATGCAGGTTTCGGTTTTGGAATCTGTTTCTGCTTTTATTTCTGTTGTTGTTTATGTTTTTGTTGTTGTTGCTATTTCTATTTCCGTTTCTGTCTTTCTGTTTTTGTTTCTGTTGCTCCCTTTTTGTATGTGTTTATTTTCAAACATTGGGGGCAAAAATATATTGAATGAAAGGAGGTTAGGATTCACTCAATTTTTTTATTTTTTATTTGGTTTCTTTGTTTCTGTTTGTGTTTACAGATTCACATTAAATTTGTGTCGACAGATAAGGGCGTTTGTGCCAAAAAATATGGACTAACTATAGAACGTGAGACAAACAAATTATTGAAGGCTAATGATGACAACTCATTGAAAATTGAATTTGATACCATTTTTAATAGGCCAACGGATGATGATATGTCAAGTAAGTTTTCAAGTGAGATGGAGTATATTGTGAGGAACTTTGCACCTATGAATGGGGAAGTGAACACGTGGACAAAAGTATCGGATGAAGATAAGATCATATTACTTGGACATCTTGAGATATAACTATTATAATTTAATTATTGCACAATTTAATAATTGCATAACTATTATAATCGGATGGATGCATAATTATTATAATTTAATTTTTGTTTTTGAAGGTTAAATTTGATACTGTTGGCTTACATTTGCCGGAAGTGAAGAAAATCATGAATATTTTGTTGTCAAATAGGTATAGAGATTATAAATTTGATTTAGGCCAATATTACAAACAAATGATACGTGAAGGAAAGGATCCACATGAACATCCATATAAACTAGATATGCAATTGAGTGATTGGTTAAGCCTATGTGATTTGTTTGAGTCTACGAAGTGGAAGGTATGTCTTCTTTTCGAAATCTAAAAGTCGTCTTAGTATTTAATTTCTAGTTAATTTATGTAGTCATACTTTTATTCCCGATTCGTAGATATTATTTTCAGTTAACTCAACCAATTGAAGTAAGCAACGTAATAACTATGTTTTGGTTGACGACATTAGAATCTTGTACAGATCTTGTCAGAAGAATTCATATAAACTTATACTGCATCACCTCAGAGGAAGAACAATGGAAGGCCACAAAGCGTATTTAATTAATCTGTTTATAACGATGAATGATAAACGTGTGGCATCATCTGCTTCCGTTCCAAATTCCACATGCGTCAATTCTTTACGCTTTCCAAGAAGTAAAATATTCAAAATCATTTACACCGTATGACATAATTCATGACGTAATTCCTAGTACTTTAATGTAAAGAGTAAACAAACCCACGTGGTGACAGCGAAGCATCATGACAGTTTCGATTAATTATTAGAAAAAATAACCCAAAACAAGCATGAGGGTTGGTTCTATCATATTTGTATTTATGTGCATGTATATATATAGACGATAGGGGAGTGTCAAATGGGAGTGAACAGAAGCCCCAGAATCAGAAGTTAGCTTTTAAACTAACCTAGAAATGTATGAACACGCGATCTCAGACTCCGATACGGCCCTTCTTGATCTGATAGCAAACTATCTCCTCCACGATTCCGGCAGTTCAGATATTATTCCAGCGTTGAGTTCGAACAATGCCGAAATTTGTGATTCCGGTTGGAGTTCTATCGATTGCCTTTTTTCTGCCGAAGAAATGATGGAGCCGGCGGCGGAAAAGGCGAAGGAGCAGGGGCCGGAGGAGCGTGAAACTCGCATGCCTCCGGAATGGACGAGGTACAGGGGCGTGAGGAGGCGGCCGTGGGGGACATTTGCTGCGGAGATGAGAGATCCTGCGAAGAAAGGAGCGAGAATGTGGCTGGGGACGTACGAGACTCCGGAGGATGCGGCCTTAGCTTACGATAGAGCAGCCTTCCAGCTGCGAGGATCTCGGGCGTTGCTCAATTTTCCGCACCTGATAGGGTCAGACGTCCCGGCGCCGGCTAGAGTGGCTCCCAGAAGACGGTCGCCGGGGAATTCGCCGCCGTCTGAAAGTGGATGCCCCAGGCAAAAGAAAAGGAGGGTTGAGTGGAAATTCGAAACCGGTTTGGAGAGTGATAGTTCTTCTTCAAGTACAATAGTGAAACTGTAAAAAAATTTAATTAAAATTATTTTTAGGACCAGTAAAAACATATTTCTCATTACCAATAAAGAAAAAAAAGAGGAAAAATTGCATTTTCACCCTCATACTTTTGGGGCAGGAGCTTTTTCACCCTTCTGTCCAAGCTGCACTGTCAAAATCCACAACACTGAAGGCTCGTTTATCATCATTTTTTTCATAAAAAAAGATTCTCTCAAAATCAATCTTTCATTCTTTTTATTTTAATTATTAAGATATTAATGTCAAGTGACTTTTTTGGTGAATTTACGTTAACCAAAAAATGAATAACCTCTCCCAGAATTCTCCACAAAGATTGTCGCTGTCGTGACAGTGTGAGGAGTGAAATCGTGAGCACGATGCCTAGGAAGAGGGAACGTTTATCGGTCACCGGGTAGTGGACTGAGACTCCTCTCTGCTTAGAGCCTCTTCGATCCCTGAGACTTGATGGGTCATTCGTGCGCGCTTTTAGCCTTTTTCTTTTGGACCCCCTCTTGCTCTCTTTTGACCGTTGCCCGTACGTCGGTGATATCAAAGTGGATACCTCAGCCCAGAGCTTGGCGGGTTAGCACGGAGTCATAGAAGACCTCTGGTGGCGTAGCCCATCCATTAAGGTGTCATGACCGCATTGGAAAGTTCATCGTACCCGTTTGCCTCTCAGTTGAAGCGGTCCACATATTCGCCCAGGGATTCTCCATTCTCCTGTCGGATGGTGAGGATGTGGGTCACAAACTTCGATCGTCGATGTGAGCGGTTCAACTAAAACCAACTAGATTTAATAAATCATTTTTTTCCATTTTCTTTAAAAACCAGAGAAAAATTCAATTTCCAAAACACCCAAATCCTCTTGATCCATATAAGTTATAAATTCATCCAATTTTGTGTAAACACATTTTTGATCCATCATATATATATATATGAAAATAGATTTTTTGGCAAGAAGACAGTATACTCACTTCGATTCCCGCGCTGCAAAACTATCACCGACCACACTCTATCTGAACGCCGGTGCCTGCGAACCTGATTCCGAATCCCCCGCCAGCCGCGAATTGGGTTTTTGGATTCTACTGGGGTGGTTTGCGTATTTTTTTCCTTTTTCTTCCCCTTTTTCCTTTTCTTCTTCCTTCTGTTTGCATTTACTGTTTTTGATTCGGTTTGGAACTCCCACCGCACCACCTCAACACCGGTTGACACTCACTCCTCTCATCGATCTTCACCGCCAACGGTCCGAACACACACACGGCACACAACACACACACACACGACAAACACAACGATACCACCGCTGGACGATCAACACCCCCGCATCACCAGACCATCGCCGACCCTCTCTCTCTCTCTTCGTTTTTTGCTTCCGCTGCCTTTCAGCCAACCAATGACGACACCATCCCACTCACACCATGACGACAACGATCACCGATCACACACACACAAAATCAAAACCGAACCCACTCTCTCTCTCTCTCTCTCTCTCTCTCCGCTTCGGCGACGACGGCGACCATACCCACACCGCAACCATTGAATACACACACTCACACAAACCAACCATCGTCGGACCCATTTGAACGACGACACACACACACACACAACACATTGATGAGACCCACAAACCCACCGCCGACGCTGCTCTCTCTCTCCTTCTATCTATTTTTCTATTTCTATTTCGTTTTCTTTGTTTCTGCTTCTCCCCTCTCTTGTGTGTGTATATATATATATCTTTATTTTAATTACACTAACCCCCCTTCTTTTTAGTCAGGATATTAGTTAAACCCATTCTCAATTTTAATGTGTATAAAAATTATAATTTGACCCCTAAATTTTAAATCATATAATAGTTGACAAAATCTACCCCGTTATATCCGAAATATTTTAAAATATTACTAAAATTATACGTATATCAAAGATCGGGATCTTACATGGTACTACTAGCCCCCTTGTATTCTCAATCAAAAATTAAGAAAGATAACATGATCCTCTAGTTATCTCTAGATCCCAATGTCCATTGTCGACATACCAGCATACCCATCATCGCTCAGTTTTTCCCATGGACCGATCAACAAATATAGTGGCGAAATCCAACTGAAATGCCCAATGTGAGGGGGAGAACTGTTCCTGCTCAACACCCTCTTGTTACCCTCGGGGCAGGGTTGTAGGCAACCAGGTGTGCATAGTTGGTCGTCTTGCTCCAAGTGATAATGGTATAGAATGTTGCTTATCAATGTGGAGCACTCATTCAAGATATCCAAGTTGGAGGAGCTAGAACTAAGCCATTTTCGAAGTAAAATCCCCATTCACCTAGGAGTTACTTGAAAAGTTCGTTCCACTGTCGCTTCGTGCACCACCAAATGACGACATATGAATTGACTACCTACCCTATAGAACATTTGTCTATCTTTCGCTCCCACGTGGACATGCAAGCAACCTCTGGAGAGATGAGGTGCAAATCCATCCTACTCACCCTCTCTTAGGCAACGAGAACTTAGTTTCAGGGCATTTACCCATCATCCATCACCACTTTCTAGGAGTCCGAGAAGTTTTTTTATACAAGCAACCCAAAGCAGTTATTCATGTCTCAATTCAACTACTCATGTCGACATCCAAAGTCTGTAACCCATATCTATACCATACAATAGGAAAACAAAGAATTCATGGGTGAGCATTTGGATTAATTCAACCGAGATACAAACTGGAGCGCTGAACTCTCCGATGGTGTGGCCATGGCCACCTTTATGGATGGGCTATGCCACCAGAGGCTTTTTTACGACCATTGTGCTAACTCGCTGATGAACTTGGACCAAGCTTTGGACTAAGTCACATGTTTTCATATCGCCGACGTCTGGGCAGCAGCCAAGAAAGAGAAATAGAGGGAAAAAAAAGGGTAAAAATGATCAGGAGGACTGAGCAAGGCTCAAGGATCAAAGAGGCTCCAAACGGAGGGGCGTCTTGATCCACTACAATTTAACTAACGACCGTTCCCTCTTCCCAGGAACCATGCTCATGATTTCACTCCCCTCACTGTGACCATGGAAACAATCTTTGTGGAGAATTCTGAGAGAAATTTCTTTCCGCTACCACTCTCCTCCATAGGGAAAGCCAACAGAGAGTGCAACGAACAAATATTGTGAATTCTATTGGGAACGAGTACGTTCCATCGCGAATTGTTATCAATTTTGAGAAGAAATTGAAGCCTTCATTCAGAAAGGGTTCCTCGAAAACTATGTCCATAGAGGGGATAGAGCGGAGGAGATGAGAGATGACTGTCGGAACGAACACCAAGCTTGTTAAAGAAGGAGAATGGATCATGATCAGCCACGTCACATACCAGAGAATGTAGACGATGACAATCCCTAGAGAGTGGACAATAAGATCAATGTTATCCACAAAGGATTCAGCTGTGGGAAAGGGGATGAGGGACCTTCTCCTCCCAACGGACTCTCAAGCATCAGGCAAAGAGAAAGGTCAACGAGTACATGTTCGAGGTTAGTACTAGTGACGCTGTTTTACACAACATCATCTAATTTAACAAGGCTAACCTTATCACTGCCCTGATCAATCATTTCAAGACCAGGGAGAGATTCTTGAGGTACAACATGCTTTCAAAAATTATGAAAACTCAATGGAATCTCATTATCTTGTGATTCAGGCTCGATGAGGTTGACAACTCAAGGCCGACCAACTGCGCAACAAGGTTAAAGATTTTTATCTAACTTTCAAGCTCCATCAACGAGGTCATTATTCGATAGTGGCCCTTGACAATCTCAACAATGACTCTTTCACACCAAATGACCATCCCAAGGAGTCGAAGCCGATATGTTCAAATTAATTTCACAAATTTCCTTATACCTTTGGAAAGGTCAATTTCTACACAAGTGACTGAGATGCCAACGAACACGAGAATTGAGCTCGAGATCAAATTCGATGAATTGAAGAGCAAAACTAAATATTCAACATCGAGCAGTACACCAAAGATGAAAAATACATCGACTGGAAACACCAAGACAGGCATCACCGGTCGACCCTCCTCATGAGAACGGATCAAGGTGGGAAATCACCTTAAAGAGGCACTAAAAACTGATCATTACACCTGAGATGGAATATGCACTGAACGTAAATACTAGAATGGGCATCGTTGATCAACCCTCCCCATGAGGATAGATCGAGATAGGAATTCGCCTTAAAGAGACACTCGACAACGATCAGTACACCCAAGATGAAAAATATACAGACCAAAAATACCGGGATGAAGATCACTGATCGATCATCCCTAAGAGGATTGATCAAGATAGAAAATCACTTTGTAAAAATAAATGTTGATCATCGATAATCAAATTACGGCTTAACGACCCTTCCCACACTTCAACAACTAGTACTTTAATTTGAGCATGTTTGCTCGACTTCCGGAGTAGGGGAGGAATTGATGGATGGAAAATAGCCTTTAGGCGAACACAAATATTAGAGTGTTCAAAATGCTAGGGGACTTGATGTATGAGGTTAAAAATACTAGGTCAACAGGACAACAACTTGAATTACTCAGTAGGGATATGACATCTATCAAACTCCTTAAGCTTTGTGTGCATGTGGAAGGTAGTTGACTCAATGAACTAGATTTTGGTATCAACAATTTCTTAAACTTTTCCTCTAAACTCTTATCCTCACGTTGAAGGGACTTCATTGGATATATCCCAATGGGTCTTTGTGTAGCTCCCAACTCAAACTCCAAGCATTCATTGCTAGTGGAAAAAATGATATTTGCATTAAATTGGTTTTTGGAGATAGAGGTTGATATTACTGATTTGTAGTTTGACGATGTTGTTATTGATTTGTCGATGCTATTGATTTTATATGCTTCGGTAGAGCTTTCTTTTTTTGAGTTGTTGTTGTTGAGGTGGAGATGAGTTGTTGTTGTTGTTGTTGTGTTGTTGAGGTGGAGATAAGTTGTTGTTGTTGAGGTGAGGTAGACATTGGTGGTGGATATTCACCCGCTTGGCATAGTCCAGCGGAGCATTGTTATATCCGGCTAGGAATGCATATTCTATGGGGTACGGTACTGTTGCAACTCCCGATCGTGAGGTTAAAATGATCACATGGCTAGCCGAGGTGTGGTGTAGTAAGGAGTGGTGTGGTGTTTGAGGGTGGTGTTTTATCGTATTTGGTGTTTTATTATATATGGTGATGTGGTGTTTTATTTTATCATCTTTGGTGTTCTATCATATTATCTTATGCTGATGGTTTGGATGGATTTTATATATATTTGATATATATATGTAGATGATGATTCTGAATGGTAGAAAAAAAGAGTTTTCTTGTGGTATTTGATTTTTATACTACTGTTAAAAAAAAAATATTTGTTTATACGCGTTATGCTTGATCCATTTAAATGTTGTATTATTTAAACTGTATTATTATTTTAAAATATTTTTATTAATGAACGCGCCCCAATTTTCCAGAGAAAACCAAAAACAAATATATATATATAGATATATGTTTGTGTATGCTTGGCGCTGGTAAAACGAAAAGGGTTTTTAAAAACGTCGATTTTCTCATTAAAATGTACTTAAGCCTGTTTTAGAAAAAAGAGTCGCCACCTAGCATTGGGTTTAAATGATGTGCTAGGTCACCATATTTTCTTTTTTGAAAATAATTTAAAAATGGCTTAAGTAAAATTTGACTCCAAAAATAATGTGGTCTAACCAGAGATTCGTTTAAAGAGTTCGGGGGTCAGTTACGCTCGGGGAAGGTGTCAAGCACCCCAAGACGCCCGTCCAAAGACGGTACCTTATCCGATTAAGTCCAATTAGAATTTAAATCCGAATGTTTTTATTTTATTTTTAAATCCTCCTTATATACACATACACACACATTTGAGGGAAGTGATCCCCCTTCTAAACCTAGACCGTTCTGATTGAAGGTTGGGAATTTTCCACCTCGTATTGTTAGCATATTATATTTAATACAAATTAAATAAAACACCCGCACACACGCATCAAGGAGAGTAATTCCCTTCTAAATTTATGCTGTTCAAATTAAAGGTTGAGAATTTTCCACCTCATATTGTTAGTACATTATATTTAATACAAATTAAATAAAACATCCGCACACACGCATCGAGGAGAGTAATTCCCTTCTAAATTTATGCCGTTCAAATTGAAGGTTGGGAATTTTCCACCTCATATTGTTAGTACATTATATTTAATACAACTTAAATAAAACACCCGCACACACGCATCGAGGAGAGTAATTCCCTTCTAAATTTAGCCATTCAAATTGAAGGTTGGGAATTTTCCACCTCGTATTGTTAGCACATCATATTTAATACAAATTAAATAAAACACCCGCACACACGCATCGAGGAGAGTAATTCCCTTCTAAATTTAGCCATTCAAATTGAAGGTTGGGAATTTTCCACCTCGTATTGTTAGCACATTATATTTAATACAAATTAAATAAAACACCCGCACACACGTATCGAGAAGAGTAATTCCCTTCTAAATTTTAGCCATTCAAATTGAAGGTTGGGAATTTTCCACCTCGTATTGTTAGCACATTATATTTAATACAAATTAAATAAAACACCCGCACACACGCATCGATGAGAGTAATTCCCTTCTAAATCTTAGCCATTCAAATTGAAGGTTGGGAATTTTCCACCTCGTATTGTTAGCACATTATATTTAATACAAATTAAATAAAACTCCCGTACACACGCATCGAGGAGAGTAATTCCCTTCTAAATCTTAGCCATTCAAATTGAAGGTTGGGAATTTTCCACCTCGTATTGTTAGCACATTATATTTAATACAAATTAAATAAAACACCCGTACACACGCATCGAGGAGAGTAATTCCCTTCTAAATCTTAGCCATTCAAATTGAAGGTTGAGAATTTTCCACCTCGTATTATTTACTTAAAAAAAAAATAAAAAAAAATAAAAAAAAATAAAAATAAATAAAAATAAATAAATAAAAAAAAAGTAATAAATAAATAATAAAGGAAGAAGAAAAAAAAAAATCTAATTTACAAAAAAAAAAATTAGTATAATAACAACTTAAAAAAAATAAGAGTAAGATTTACAACAGATGAAAATTTACCACCTTCTTGGAGATTTTTCTTCTTCAAAATTACAATAAAATGAAAATAATATTATTTTCTTCAAAATTTTTCTCTAAATTTCTCTTCTCCCTTACAAAAATTTCTCTCAAAAATTTCTTCCTCTCAAAATTTCCCTCCTTCCCTCTTGTGATCCTTCCTATATTTATAGGAAGGAAAACTGAAGACTCCTACGACAAACAACAAACAAAAGGTAAAAAAAATAATAAAAAAAGAGGTGGGTGCACCGAAATTCGGTGCACCCACCAGCTTTTGGGTGCACCGAATTTGGTGCACCCAAAAGCAGGGGGGACACCCCCCCTGCTGGCCGCATGTGCGGCCAGTTCACTGGTCGCCGGTGCGGCCAGCTGGTCGCACCGGCGACCCCTTTGCAGTCCCCCCCCCCCCCCCCCCCCCGCGTTCGGTCCAGGCCTCTCTCGTTCTCGTCTTTTCTTGTCCATTTTGTTCCGAATTAACGCGTTTTTATTCCACTTCGAAAAATCTACAAAATCAAAAAAAAAATAAATAAATTAATTAATTACTAATATTTAATTTACTTAAGAGATTAATAAAACTTAATTTAGCAGTATTAAACCGTACAAATACGGTACAATCAAAATAAAATAAATAGAAAAATAAAATAAAAATAACTATAAAATAAAGTATATTTTTTTGCGAAGCGGTCAAAATGCCGTGTCTACAATTAAGAAAGCAGTACACTCGCATGTACAAAAGTTAGGAGTCGGTCCCCTACTGGCATTAGGTAGAGTCATGCGTTGGAGTCATGTGAGAGTTTTTGATGATGAGCTGTTTAAGGCAAACCTGTGAGAGATTCATAGTTATTACATTTTTGGGTGGTTATTATTGTTGGGGACGGGTGTGTCCCCCATAGGAGAGGATGTATATGGCCTATGTATGTGATTTTATATTTATGTATGCATAGTGTCGTTTTTTTAGTTGGTTGAACGTACATGTGATGTTGTGTTGACGTCACGCCGGCCCCCGGGGGACCGGTGTCTGGGGTGGGGTGTGACAATTTTGGTATCAGATCCTAGGTTATATGCTCTGTAGACTTGCTAGTTGTGGTGTCAATAGAGGACCATGAGATAGGAAGACGTGCCAGTCGTTTAGTCAGTAGGGGACATAAGATAGGGTGTCGATAGGTGAGTTTGGCACGTAAACGGTAGTTATTTCATTAAATTAGTTAGTGCATTGGCATAGTGCATGATTTGTTGTCTTGTTGGTAATTAGTGGGTGTGATAAAGTTGTGATATTGCTATGTAGCTGGTTTGGGTGGTGTTCTGTTGATAGTGGTAATGGGTGGATCGTGATTTTGGGATATGAGTAGTTGGGAATGTTAGAATATAACTGATGAACAATCATATGGGTATTACTAGATGTTGGGATCAATTATCGATAACACCTAATATATAATTGTTAAAACAATTGATAATATAGCAGAACACACTTAAGTTGGAATATGAAACGGCATCCAAGATGAGTATAAAACTGCCTTTTAGGCAAGACTAAGGGAATCTAATAATAAAAAAAATAAAAAAAATAAAAAAAAATCAAAAGGAGAGTTCAAAATTAGTTGGAATTAAGGATATGAGAAACTATGGCGATGTTAGAAAGGATTTAATTTGGTAGTACATTCTAGGATTGGCCCCCAGGCAGAGTAAAAATTTGTGGAACTAATAAATACAACAAACTTACTAATGAATGATATGTAGAATGTAAGACCTCGATTTATCTCGTACGTCATTTTAATTTCAATTGAGAGCATTTAGAAAATTTCGGGGAAAAAAAAAATAATAATAAAAAATAAAATAAAATAAAATAAATACATAGATAAAAATAAAATAAAATGATAATTGGGTCAAATTGCAAATTTGGGAACTTACCCTAAATTTAAGATGCATAAATTTGTAGAATAAAAAAATTGTAGGGATCAACATGTAATTTAAGAAATCCTAAAAGATGAATGGGATTAAATGAAGACTTAATGGGAAATAGGGGGGAAAAATGCAATTAAACCAAATGGTTTTTTTTTTTAAAAAAATAATATGTACACGTCCGTGAGTTGCGAATCCGGCCGGCCGACGGAGAGATCGGGAAGAGTGAGGATCGACGTGGCAAGCAACCGATCGATTTCACACCACCATTTTCATGCATATATATACATGCGCCTATCATTTCAAACGCTACAAGGAAGAACGATCTAGAAATCTAGAGAGAGAAACGGAGGAGCGAAGCGTCGGTGCCGCCGTGTAATCACCGGCGTTCAGTCGCTGGCGTGTGTGCGACAGAGTGCGTGAGTTCCTTCTGTGTGCATGTATGAGGGTGGGGTTGTCCGATGTGTGTGTGTGGGTGATCGGCGATCGTCGTGTGGGAGTGGGTATTCCTCCGACGACAGTGGTGGCGGTGGTGCATGTGTGTTCTGTTTACTGTTTGATCAACTGGGGGTAAGCAACGGAGGCAGTGGCGGCATGAGTTTGGCCGTTGGTGGGTGTGTGGGTCGTTGCGGTGGCGTGTATGGTTTAGGTGGGTAGATGAGAACGGTGGTGGTTGGTAAACCATGGTGAGGGATGGAGTAGGGCCGGCGGTAAGAGCGACTGGGCGTGGGAGGTCTCGGGTGGACGGAAATGGTAGAGAGAGAGAGAGAGGGTGGCCGGCGACAGGTTTGAACCGAAACAGAACAGTGAACGCAAACAGGGAAGAAAGAGAAAGAAAAAAAAAAACAGAGAAAAAAAAAAGGGAAAAAAAAGGGGAAATTGCAGAAACTACCCCAGGAAAATCCAAAACATATCTCGTGGTCGCCGAACGGTTCGGAAACAGGTGAAGTTTCAATCGGTTATTAATTTTCGTTAAATTAAATTGTATTTAGCATTACAAATCCTAAAATCGTAATAATTTCGTAACGATTAATTAATTGTAAGTACGTGGTACATAAAATAGTAACGATTCGGAATATAGGGTATGTATTGTATGATTAGGATGTTTTAGATAAGAGATTAATTTAGGCTCTATCACTGTTAGGTTCGCAGGCACCGACGTCCAGATAAAGTATGATCAGTGTCAGTTTTGCAAAACAGATATCGAGGTGAGTGTACTGTCTTCTTACCAAACTGTTTTTCTATGTATATACATGATGAAATATGTGTTTACTTAAATTGTATGAATTTATAAATGATATGGATCAAGCAGGATTTGGGTGAGTTGGTAAACTGGGTTTTTGAGAGATTTCGATGGTTTCCAGTATGAAATTGAAAATGAATTTTTGTTGAAATTGGTAAAATCAGATGGTGTTTTTAAAAGGAAATAGAAAACAATTGTTTTCCTAAAAATGTCTGGTTTTCAAAAGGAAAATAAAGGGTGGAAAAATAGTTTTGAAAGAATCAGATGTTTTCTCTAAAAAGAAAAATGTGAAATATGCTGTTGGACTTAAAAAGTTGGTTTTGAGGAAAAGAGATAGATGTGGTGATTTGACGATATTTATTGAGCTATGATTTGATGATGTTGTAGTTGATTTGACGATGCCCTAGTATTTATCCGTTTTGGTAGAGTGAGATTATCCGCTTCGGCGGAGTGATGTTATCCGCTATGGCGGAGTGATGTTTATCTGCTTCGGCAGAGTGATGTTAAACGTTTATACTGCGCAGTGATTATCCGTTTCGGCGGAGTGATGGGTGTTCATAGGAAGGCATATCCTACGGATGGTACGGTACCGTTGCAAACTCCCGATCGTGAGGTTAAAACGATCACTAGGGCTGGCCAGTGTGTGTGTGTTGGGGGTGTGTGTTTGAGATTGGTGCTTGAGACGTGGTGTTTTACGTATATTGGTTGATTTGTTATTATTTATTATGATAATTGGTATGATTTTATACTAGATGGATTTGGATGGAACCTATTTCTATCACTTTATTTTCATTGCTTATATGCTTATGCTTGATCCATACTTAATTGTGAAAATATGTAGAACATATTAATATTTTGAAAAAATGTTTTACTAAGAAGGCAGTACACTCGCAGGTGCAGCAGCTAGGAGTCGGTCCCCTACTGGCACTAGGTAGAGCTACGTGATGGAGTCATATAGGCAGTTGAGAGGAGCTGTCAAAGGCGAACCTATAAAAGGTTCATCGATAAATACTTTTAGTTAATATCAATTTTGGGACAGGTGTGTCCCCCATAGTAGATGTTTGTATTATACGGTAGGTGTATATTGTTATTCGTTTTGGTTATTTGGGTATTGGTGATGTCATGTTGTAGTCACGCCCGCCTCGGAATGACGGGTGTCCGGGACGGGTTGTGACATAGAAGATAGTCGAGAAATTGTAAGTTTGTGATGATGTAAGTGTGTATAACCCCAGTCTGTGTCGTAGGAGTTGTCGGTGGTTTGTTTCAAAAATAAGTTATCTTCCGAATCTTAGAAGAGTAAAATTTGTATTTTGGGAGATGTAATCATTACCCCAGTCAATTTGATTTTTGGTCCGGGAGATCAAAAGTTGTTGGAAGAATGTCAGGGATACCTCACGCCGGTGATGGGCACCAGTCAAAACAACGTTTTGACGACAGATACTCCAGTAGTGAGGGATTTTCTTGATGTATATCCTAACGGAATTGTCAGGGTTGCCTAAAAACACTATCGAGTTACTTCTAGGACCTGTTCTTATATAAATTCCACCTCATCATAGGGCATATACCGAGTTGCCGAAATTGAAAGATCTGTTAACCGGCGATTATAGTAGAGACCCGGTATTTCTCTCTATGGAGATCTGGTATTATTAGGAAGAGTGTTCGGGTAAAATTATTATACCCATTGTGTAGGATTGATGATTTGTTCGATCAGCTGCGGGAAAACCAAGGTGTTTTCCCAAATATATTTTCGATTAGTACAACACCAGTTGGAGATTAGAGATAGTGACGTGGCGAAATCGACATTTTGGTCGAGAGTAGAGGAAAGTATGCAAAGCATCTCTAGACTATGTTGCTGACGATTGCTAGAGAAGCGATTGCATGCCAAATTCAATAAATGAGAGTTGGGTTGGATCGAGTGGTAAATTTGGGACATGTGATCTTGGGAGATGACATTCAAGTGAATCCAAAGGAAGTTGAAGTTGTGATTTGATGGGAAAGGCTGCAAAGTGTAACCGAAGTTCAAAACTTTTTGGGGATTGGCGGTTTAATATTATTGATTGGTGCAGGGATTCTTTGTTACAGCCGTTTCGTTGATCTGATTAAACTGCAAGAAACCTAAAATTAAAAAGATTGATAAATGTAAGCGTCATTACCCGATGCACGAATTGGAGTTGGCGACGATTGTGATTTTCTTGAAGTTGTAGAGACATTACCTCCATGACAAGACTTATGGGATATACACCGACCACCAGAGTTCGAAATAATTGCTTATTCAAAAAGGAGTTAAATCTGAGGTAGAGACGTTGAATAAAGCTGATCAAAGACTACTGTCGTACCATCTATTATTATTCGGGAAAGACCAATGTTGTAACAAATACTTCGAGTTGGAAATCGGTAAGTTTGGTTGCGCACATCCAAGTTGTTCATATTAATTTATGTGTTGAGTTGAGACTCTTGTGAGTTTAGTGGACGGTTGGTCAGATGACAAAGTTGTTTGAGATTTTGATTTTTGAAAATCGACATTGATCGACCATGTTGCAGAAGCGCAGAAGTTGGATGTTCATTTGGGAAAAGATTAGAAACGAAGTGGAAAATGGTTGCAGAGTTGACTATTGTGTCCGAAAGAAGGATAAAGTTTTAATGATTGAAAATGGATTGTGTGTTCCTAATGATACCCATTTGATGAAAGATACCTTAAAGGAAGTGCATGGTTCAATATACGCAATGCACCCCGGTAGTATCGACCTGTATCAAGATTGCGTGAGCATTATTGGTAGTTTGGAGGAGAATGAGAAATCGCAGAATTTGTTATTAGGTGTCTTGTGTGTTAGCAAAATTAAGGTCGAGCATTAATATCCAAGTGGGTTATTGTAGTCTTTACCTATTCCAGAATGGAAAGGAGAGTCTTGATTCGTATGTCAAGTGCATATTGATAGAATTGTTTGGTTGCATAAGGCACTAGTTCAATGTAAGTGTTGAATAAAGTTGGGATAAGATACCAGTGTGGTAAAAATTGGTTGTTGATTTATTTGCTCGATAATTGATAGTTGCTCTAGGATAAATAGATTGACCTTTTTTTTGATAAATTGAATTGTTAATTTGGAAGTGTTGCCGCCGTACTGTAACTGGAAGATAATTTTGATCAAAACAAATAAAGTCGTTGTATGAACAGTCCACGGAGGAATTTGAAATGCTGTATTGAATGATGATATCTTAAAAGGTGAGTTTTATATGAAATAATTACTGTCGTAAAAAAAATAAAAAAATAAAAAAATTGACATGTTGTAAATATAAAAAGTCGGGTAGCTAATTCCAGGTAAAAATTCTCTATTGGAGAAACTATATAGAAGAAACTGTAGTACCAGGAGCTGATATTTATTTTGACGTTTTGATCGAATTTTCCTACCACATTGGGGTGCCAAGAAGTTGGTACCTCATTTTATTTGTAGATTTGCGATCATTTTATATGTTGAGAGTTGCATTTTGGAAATTTTCTGGTAGTAAGAAGGATTTTGTGGCACTAATGGAATGTGTTTACAATAATAACTACCTTTTCAGTGAGCAAGGTGGCATTGTATACGGGCTGTACGAAAAAGGATGCATAACTTCAGTCAAATAGACTAAACTGAGATGGGGGAATGGGAAATTATCGAGTGTTAAAGATGGCTCGGTATGGTTATATTTTTATTGAGAAACGGAGTTGATAAAAATAACTCAATTAAATGTATTGATCCACTATTAATTTTAGGCGAAGTCGGCATGTGGGGGATCTTTGAGATTTCATATGGAGAGAATAATTTGAATTATCATGGAGGTATAATATTTTACAGTCGGTAACTATTAACTTTTGTGATGTATCGAATTTTTGTAATTGGGACGTATTTATGTCTTTCGATTTATAATTATACGTAGATATATGTTGGAAGCATGTTTAGGTATATTGAAACAGAATGAAGTGTGTGACCTTGTCAGGGACTTAATTAAATGTGGAGGTATGAAAAGAATTTTTAATAGATGACTCGTTTGATGTATTTTGAGACGTAGTAATGTGGTTTGGTGATATCGTGTTTTGAGGGACATTGATATGATTTGGACGTGATTTAAAACGTATTTATGTGATTTAGGCGTATTGCAAAAATTTAACGGTAATATTAGAAAGCATTTATAAGAGAATTGAAGTTCTGAGGTAGATTTTGAAGTTGATGATTTTGGGCTATCTATGCTTATGAGATCGCTTATGCGCTTGGTGGTGAGTATTGTTGGTTTAAATGTTGAATGGATAAGCGTTAGTTATGGGAAGTAAATAAATAAATAAATAAATAAAATAAAAATTGTCGGAATGAGATAGGCCCAATCAACTGAGATTACTGTGATATTTTAAGCATATATATTATTGTTGATCATTTTGTTTTATTAGAGTAGCGCAGCAGAAGCAGTTAGAAACATGAGATTCTTTACTAGTTGGTTGTCAGTATTAAGTGTTACTGACTAAATGCACTTTGTTTGTTAGATGTTGGTTATAATATCGACCACTACAAATGGAAATGTTGCATTTCATGGATATGATTTAATGAAAAAGCTGTTGGTTATAAACTTTGGGCGATTTGTGATTATGAGACCATTAATAGGAAATAGTTGTTCTAGAATCGCGTGAAACAAATATAACTTTGTGATGTGACTTCGGCGTATTAGAAGCTTGACGAAAATTTTGGGACGAAATTTCTTTTAGGAGGGAAGATTGTAAGACCCCGATCTTTGATATACATATAATTTTAGTCGTATTTTAAAATATTTCAGATATAATGGGGGTACATTTTGTCAATTATTATATGATTTAAAATTTAGGGGTCAAATATATATATATATATATACACACACACACACACATACACGCAAGAGAGGGGAGAAGCAGAAACAGAGAAAACGAAACAAAAACAAGAAAATAGAGAGAAGGAGAGAGAGAGCAGCGTTGGCGGTGGGTTTGTTGGTCTCGTCAGTGTGTGTGTGTGTGTGTGTCGTCGTTCAAATGGGTCCGATGATGGTTGGTTTGTGTGAGTGTGTGTATTCAATGGTTGCAGTGTGGGTGTGGTCGCCGTTGTCGCTGGAGCGGAGAGTTAGAGAGAGAGAGAAAGTGGGTTCGGTTCTAGTTTTGTGTGTGTGTGATCGGTGATCGTTGTTATTATGGTGTGAGTGGGATGGTGTCATCGTTGGTTGGCTGAAAGGCAGCGGAAGTAGAAAACGAAGAGAGAGAGAAAGGGTCGGCGATGGTCCGATGATACGGGGGTGTTGATCGTTCGGCGGTGGTATCGTTCTGTTTTCTATGTGTGTGTGTGTTGTGTGCCGTGTGTGTGTTCGGACCGTTGGCGGTAAAGATCGATGAGAGGAGTGAGTGTCGGCCGGTGTTGAGGTGGTGCGGTGGGAGTTCCAAACCGAATCAGAAACAGTAAATGCAAACAGAGAAGGAGGAAGAAGAAAAGGAAAAAGGGGAAGAAAAAGGGAAAAATACGCAAACCACCCCAATAGAATCCAAAAACCCAATTCGCGACTGGCAGGGGATTCAAAATTAGGTTCGCAGGTACCGGCGTTCAGATAGAGTATGGTCTGTGATAGTTTTGCAGCGTGGGAATCGAGGTGAGTGTACTGTCTTCTTGCCAAAAAATATATTTTCATATATAAATATATATGATGGATAAAAAATGTGTTTACACAAAATTGGATGAATTTATAACTTATATGGATCAAGAGGATTTGAGTGTTTTGGAAATTGGGTTTTTCCCTGGTTTTTAAAGAAAATGGAAAGAAAGGATTTGTTAAATCTAGTTGGTTTTAAAAGAGGGTGGAAAAAAAATGATTTTTGCATTAAATTGGTTTTTGGAGATAGAGGTTGATATTACTGATTTGTAATTTGACGATGTTGTTATTGATTTGTCGATACTATTGATTTTATATGCTTCGGCAGAGCTTTGTTGTTTTGAGTTGTTGTTGTTGAGGTGGAGATGAGTTGTTGTTATTGTTGTGTTATTGAGGTGGAGATAAGTTGTTGTTGTTGAGGTGAGGTAGACATTGGTGGTGGATATTCACCTGCTTGGTATAGTCCAACGGAGCGGTGTTTCACCTGTCTGGCATTGTCCAGCGGAGCATTATTTCACCCGTCTGGCATAGTCCAGCGGAGCGTTGTTTCACCCGTCTGGCATAATCTAGCGGAGCGTTGTTATATCTTGCTAGGAAGGCATATCCTACGGGGTACGGTACCGTTGCAACTCCCGATCGTGAGGTTAAAACGATCACATGGCTAGCCGAGGTGTAGTGTGGAGTGATGTGGTATGGTAAGGAATGGTGTGATGTTTTAGAGGTGGTGTTTTATTGTATTTGGTGTTTTATTATATATGGTGATGTGGTGTTTTATTTTATCGTCTTTGGTGTTCTATCATATTATCTTATACTGATGGTTTGGATGGATTTTATATATATTTGATATATATATATGTAGATGATGATTCTGAATGGTAGAAAGAAGGAATTTTCTCTTGGTATTTGATTTTTATACTACTGTTAAAAAAAAATATTTGTTTATACGCGTTATACTTGATCCATTTAAATGTTATATTATTTAGACTGTATTATTATTTTAAAATATTTTTATTAAGAAGGCAGTACACTCGCAGGTATAACAGGTAGGAGTCGGTCCCCTACTGGCACTAGGTAGAGTCATGCGTTGGAGTCATGTGAGAGTTTTTGGTGATGCGTTGTTTAAGGCAAACATGTGAGAGATTCATAGTTATTACATTTTTGGGTGGTTATTACTGTTGGGGACGGGTATGTCCCCCATAGGAGAGGATGTATATGCCCTATATATGTGATTTTATATTTATGTATGCATAGTGTCGTTTTTTTAGTTGGTTGAACGTACATGTGATGTTGTGTCGACGTCACGCCGGCCCCAGGGTGACGGGTGTCCGTGGTGGGGTGTGACATACCATGCCCGTGAACTTGATAAACAAAATAATAATAGACGTGAACTTGACTTGCTATTACCCAAATAATAACTAATATAAACTAATTGTCAACTGACATAAATTTTAAAATTTACTACCTCAAAATTCAACTATACCTATCCAACTTTTCTGTAACATTACATAATTTCGAACCACTGATTACCAATAATTACCTCGATTGCCTCAAAAGCAGCTTCATCCTCTAACCCTATTTAACGCCAGTAGTGGACCTGTCTCTACTTGGAGTACCTAAGACAAAATATTTTATGCTGTACTATCTTCATAATATAAAACAAATTTGTGGATCAAGTACATTTAGCAAAATCAACATTTTAAACAAGAATATAACCACAATAATACTTTCGAAAACAAAATATAACCATGCTCAACAATATCAAAATTCATAGATCTCATCATCATATAACAACTGAATATAAATCAACAAATCAAATCACTTCTATATAATAAAATACTAGAAATATACTTCCCTATTAGTTATAGAATCGTTTTACCTCATGATCGGGAGTTATAATGGTACTGTAATCTGTACAACTGTGCAATTTATGATTGCTATCAGTATCTGGGTCATTTAATAACTCTAATGGTAGGAGCCAACACGTGGTATAAACCATCTATCAGAATGATAATCATCATCGTCAACAACAACAACAATGAAAACCACCACCTGTAGGACTTGTCTTCCTGTCAGGTCATAAAATAACGTTCTACAGGATATCCCCTCTTGTTAGGATCAATAACATCCCGTAGGACATGCCTTCCTATCGGGATCGCATTATGTTGTAGCAGTGTAATAATAAAAATCACTTTTCACATTTAATCATTTACTTGATCCATTTAACTTTATAAAATAATCAATTTTAATAAACTTTTTTTTTTCACACTTTAATATGAAAATATAATTTTAGCAATTTACATAGAAGACGATACACTCAGCTTAATAATTACGTTGTTTTTTATACTACTGTCGTAACCCTGATGGGGTCGGCCTTGCCTGTGAACCTAATAATGACATGGCCTAAATTAATAATTTATTTAAATAAATCTAATATGAATGCAATATGTGATACTAAATGCAATTTTTCTTATTCTCAAATTTCCTAATTGTATAAAATTTATTAAGATTAAACTTCCTATTTACTTAGACCAATACTGGTTGTGTAACTAAAATATTATAGCTATGTTTACAAAATTTATCCATTAAAATTTATTACGAAAAATTATGATATAAATATATATTTGATAACTTTAGGGGTATAAGTGTAATTTTAGGGTTTGATAATAATATTATATAAATTATGGGGGTGTCAGTGTAGTTTGAATAAAAAAAATATTGAATAGTAATGATTACTATAATTTATTATGGGGTTTAAGATTCGAGAAAATTAATATTGGTGTCTTACCTATGTAGTGCCAACGTAAAAGGGAAGAAAACTATTGTGTGTGTGTGTGTGTGTGTTGTGTGTGTGTGTATTGTACATAGAAATATAGGTATTTGGGAAGAGGGATGAGACGAACTAGGAGCATAACAAAGGACAAGAAAATGAAGAAGAAAAGAGAAGATGAAAAAGAGAAAAAAAAAACAAAATAAAGAAGAAAAAAATAGTTTCTTTTGTGGATTATTATCAATTTAAGATTTTTGGTAGAATTTCTAACTCTTTTAATATATGTATTTAATTTCTCTATTATGTGATTTATGTTATTATTATTGTTGAAATATAATTGTTAATTTTTATGAAATAATTATGATTATGTGAAAACTATGTGTGATATATGCCAATGTGTTTATTTGTTGTATAGATTAGATACACGTATTAGAGGAGTTGAAATTCTACGGAGCTTTGACTCACAACCCCACAATTTTATTGCAGGGTCGCTAAAAATGGAACTGCGCCAGGAATTATAAATGAATTTAGATTAAATTTATTTTTTGTAATATTTTTATTTATTGTTAATGTTGTAAAATTGATTCAATAAATTGACAATTACAATTCTCACCCTAATTTGTAATATTTCTCAAATTTATGGGTAATAAAATATTTGTTATTTAAAATTTTTAATTTTAATTCTCTTTGGGAGAAATCGTGTGTCGGCTTTAGAAAATCGGATCGTTACAAGTGATATCAGAGTATAGGTTACGATCACTTTAGGCTTGGGTTATGATACCCATTACTCATAAAAAGTTAAGAAATTCCGAAAAGAGACGACATTAGGGAAACTATAACTAATTTTATGAAATAACATTATGTTATACCCAATTAATTCATTTATGATTAATTTACAGAATGGGTACTACTGTATAATTTAAGGAAATATAATATAATTAATTATATTATTTTACTATAATATACAGGACAATCAACGACAGACTTGAGTTTGTTTTATATAATATTAATTATGTAAAAATTAATTGGTTGCTTATTACTCATTAAAGGTTATATATTTATGTTAATTTTTACTTTGAGTCTAAATGATATTTTAGAAATTCAAATGGGAGATTTTATGGAATATTTTTATAGATGCGTCACGTGAGTATTAAACTCATTTTGTTACGTGAGTTTGAACTATTGAAACGTATTTATATGTTAAAGACGTATTTTTGTGGTAGAGACGTATTTTTGTGTTTCGAGACGTATTTATGTGATGAAAATTAGATCTATTATTTTGAATTAATAACAATTGTATATTTGCTTATTTTCAAAGAATCTATTATTTGAAGTTTGTGTTGTGATTTTATGGAAAATGTTACAAGATTATAAGATTAAATTGGGATTTATGAAAAAAAAAAATTGATATTGTGGATATTGGAATTGTTGATTTTTGGTTTTATGGGACAGTTTAATTACAAAGAAAGAGGGCTATCTGGTGGTTATGATATTAGTTGTGAATATGTGGGTTATGAATGTTGGATGAAATTGATCAAGTTATGAGATATAGCAGTGGACTTAAAATGTCATGCCAATTGAGAAAAATTATTGAGGTCGTAGACCTATTAGAATTGAGATAGACCCAATTCAAGTGAGACTAATGTGATATTTTTAAAATATATCGATTGGTTGTATATAGACATATATATATTTATTACTATTTTTATCAGAGTTGCACATCAGAAGTATTTGGAAACATAAGATTATTTGATAATTGGTTATCTATGTTATGAGTTATTGATCAAAGTGCACCATGTTGTGGAATATGAGCCACCACAAATGCGGGAATGACGATGTGTAGTATAAATTTTTAGGAGTTGTGGATTGTTGGTAATTTTCGGTTATGAGAACCTGCATAGAGAACAGTTGTCCAATAAATCAAGTGTAACTAATATGATCGTGTGATCCTGAATTATTATTGTTTTGAATGAAGTTTTGAGGACGAAATTTATTTAAGGGGGGTAGATTGTAATACCCCCAAAATTTATATTTTGAAAATATTTTGTATAAGTTTAATATTTTGGGGGTTGTTTTGTATATTACGAAAATTTAAGGTATAGATGAATATTTGATAACTTTAGGGGTATAAGTGTAACTTTAGGGTTTGACCATAATATTATATAAATTATGGAGGTGTTATTGTAATTTGAATAAAAAAAAAACTTGAATAGTAATGATTACTATCATTTATTATGGGGTTTAAGATTTAAGAAAATGGATATGGGTGTCTTACCTATGTAGTGTTAGGAGTAAAAGGCAATAAAACTATTGTATATTATATATATAGATAGAAAGATAGGTGTTGGGGAAGAGGGATGGGATGAACTAGGAGCCTAAGAAAGGATAATAAAATGAAGAAAAGAGAAGAAGAAAAAGAGAACAAAAAAAATAAAGAAGAAAAAAATAGTTTCTTTTGCGGATTATTATCAATTTCGGATTTCAAGTAGAATTTTTAACTTTTTTAATATATGTATTTAATCTCTTTATTATATGATTTATATTATTATTATTGTTGAATTATAATTGTTAATTTTCATGAAATAATTATGATTATGTGAAAATTATGTGTGATAAATGTCTACGTATTTATTTGCTATATTGATTGGATGCACGTATTAGAGGGGTTGAAATTCTACTGAGTTTTGACTCACAACCCCATAGTTTTTATTGCAGGGTCGCTAAAAATGAAACTGCATCTGGAATTATAAATCGATTTAGATTAATTTTTTTGTAATATTTTTATTTATTATTATTGTTGTAAAATTGATTCAATAAATTGAAGATTATAATCATCGCCCTAGTTAGTAAAATTTCTCAAATTTATGGTTAATAAAATATTCGTTATTTAAATTTTTTAATTTTAATTCTCTTTGGGAGAAATCGTGTGGCAGCCCTAAGAAATTGGGCCGTTATATTCAAACTCTTTGAATTGTGTCTCCAGATTGTCGATTCGGGATGCGTCCACGGCACCTAAGGTATAACCCACAAAATGACTAGAGGGTAATGCTGAAGGCATGTATGTCCGGTAGGTGGCAGGTGGTCGTCGGTAGTCGAGGGGCAATTATAAGTTGAAGGGTGAGGAGACATTGCTATTAGCACCCTCACAATTTGTTAGTTCAAAGGACTATTCACAGCTCAATTTTTGTTTATTTGTCCAATAATCTTAACAGACCCTGTGATCATCATGTCCTAGAAGGCTGGTGGGTAACGATCAAGTGGAGGCCTAGCATTCCCATAGACGACGTGAAACTATTGGTGTAAAAAATTGGTTAACACCCATAGTTGGTGCGGTCAGAGTACACATGTTGGACTTTGTTGAGTTGGCATCTCTTGGTCCATTATTCAGACCTGTCTGGTGAACGATTCTCGATCAAAGTTTCTTTGGAGTTTGAGAAAATACCTACCCAAAGTCCCATTGAGGTGTGCCTAGCAAAATCCTTCATGCTTGAGAGTAAGAGTTGGAGGAAAAAATATAGTTCAAGTGTTAAGCAAGAAACATACTCATTAACTAGTGCACTTATTATTTAGCTATTTATAAGAGTGATGTTAGATTATTTATCCCTTAAAAATTAGGGCCCACAGCTCGCATTAGCGGCGTAAACTGGTGTGTGGCGAATCGTATGATGAGTGGAGTGATTATGCTTTTGGGCTTAGGAATGAAGCTTACCAAGTGGAGCCCATGGGCCTATAGGGATGAACAAGAGACATGGATCGGTCCATTAGAATGTTAGCACCCCTGGTGACCAAATAACTCGCTCAGTCCACGATCGACAACAAATGGACTTCGACGGTTCGGCGAGTACTAGGGTAGTGAGCTCGACTTGAAGAACCCTAGTCGGTGGTCAGGGCCCTGGGCGGTCCCTGGACAAATGGCGTTTTCTAGGCGTTGAATCATCCTCGTTATCACTTGGAGCTTTTGGGGATTTAAATTTTCTTTATTTCTGTGTATACTCGCAATCTTAAATGAAGACCACTATGATTAGTGAAAATACCTCTCATAAAGAATATATACATGGTTTGTCTATAAATTTATTTTTGGGTAAATGCCACTCAATTTGTCCCCACAGTGGTTTTAGCCAATTACACTTTACACTTACATGGTATTCTCGTAAATACTTACGTCCCATCTGGTTTAGACTTAGGTGCACCTACTATGTTTTCTATTAAAATCGATGGTCAAACATTAAAGAGTAAAAATTAATAAATTATTTAATTTTAATTAGAAACATTATTACCCAGGATCGGGTTGGGTCTAGTCCAATAACATCTATTTGCTCTTTTTATTTTTTCATTTGTTTAATACTCCTGGTCAAGTTAAGTATAAGGGTAAATTTGCCATTTAGTAAAATTTTATTAATTATTTTGCACTTAAACTCTGAACTAGAGATGAGTACGTGATGACGAAAATATTATAGAAGTATAGAGTACAATTCGGACAAACCACAAGAAACATGCAAAGTACCATTAACCTTGGGATTTTTTTAGGGTGTTTCTGTGGCAGGTTCCTTATTTTATTATTTTACCCTTAATTTTAAAAATTTCCTTATCTAATTGCAACTTGTATTTTACTTCTGCACATTTAAAAAAGACGGAAGACCCAATATACGCGTTTACACTCTCGCAGTTATATGTAAAATATTTGTTAAACGTAATAAATATTACACAATTACATGTAATCTTATTGCATGTAATTGAATTACAAAATTACTTGTAACTAATATTACACAATATATATAATAGTTACATATGATTTGTAATTATTAATTTCTAACTAATTCTTGTTATATGTAACTAATATTAACTATAATACGGATTTATTCACCAAATTTTCTCTTCCCTTCACACGTAATGTGTGAGCACATGCAGGACTAATACGGAACAAAAAATCAGTTTAAAGGACTAAATATAAACTTATGTTTTAAGGAGGATAAATAACAGATTACACCCCTTATTTGGAAAAAAATCGCCAACTATTATATTTTTTGACGACATTAGAATCTTGTGTATAGATATTGTCAGAAGAATTCATATAAACTTATACTGTATCACCTCAGAGGAAGAACAATGGAAGGGCCCAAAGGAAATTTAATTAATCTGGTCTGACGATGAATGATAAACGTGTGGCATCATCTACCTCACTTCCAACTTTCAAATTCCCTTTCCACAAGAAGAACCCTTGTTTCATAATTAATTCAAACAACTTGTTTTATACTATTATTAATTTCTCTAACTACCAAAAAAAATCTCTTCAAGGAATATATATATGTGTATATATATATATATGTATGTATGTATATATATTCACTAAAATATTCAAAATCATTTACACCATATGACATAATTCATAGTTCTTTAATGGGAAAATTTCCACTTTTTGTACCTTTAAGTTTAGGGTGGATGCTCAATTACCCCATGAAATTTTGTAGTTAATAGATTTCGTATTTGAATTTACAATTTAGTTTCAACTTTCAATTTGGTCAATCGGTGTTAGGAAAATTGGATAGAATTGGTCACGTGATCCGTTAGTTAGAGGCACATCCATCATTTCTGAACCCAATATCCTCCCACAGTTATAAATTTATTAAGTGTCAATTATTTGCACTCTGTCTCTCACATATAAGTTGCAAACTCAATGAACAAACAAGGTCTTATAACTAGTATAATGGAAGAATGAAGCGAAAATGCAAAATAAAAAAATGGGGGAACAAATTTTGATCCTTAAAAGACGAAAAGATCCTTGAACAAATGCCAGTCCGTTTAATTTCACTAACAAATGTTCTAATTGGACCTGATTGAAAGCAAATTGTAAAGTACTACGAAACATGAGGGGTCATTTAAACACCAAACCCAACAGTTAAAGGAACAAAAGTATAATTTTCCCTTATTTACTGTAAAAGAGTAAACATACCCATCCTCGCTTAGGACAGCGAAGCTTCATGCCAGTTTCGATTAATTATTAGGAAAAAAAGAACCGAAACAAGCATGCGGGTTGGTTCTACAACAAAGGTATTTATGTGTGATGTTGTCAAAAATTCTCTGTCACATGTCAGGCTCCGTACGTGCTAGAAAATTTTTCGTCTTCTTTTTTTATTTGCAAAATTGTGAATTCTAATGAGGGACACCGATGTGGTGTCAGTCAAAGAACCTCCGGCGTAAGAATAAGTTAATCTAGATATAGTGAGAATAAATTGCACACTTTATTCAGTGTCAGTATTACCAGTTACCTTCTACCCTTTTTATAGGGTGATGAGCCTGTTACCGTATGAATAAAGAGATCATTCAGTTGCTCGTATCTCCCTGCCGTTACGTATAATAGCCACTATCCATGTAGTTATGAGAGAATCTTTGTAACGGTTCCCATTATTCACGGGCCGTTACAGTCAATTCAGACTTATTCTAACGTACACAAGTAAAACCGAAACTCTGAGATGATTGGTTTCCTTTTTAGCTTTTGACACCTTGGGCTTTCACATTCCCAAATATGGGCCTTATCAAGTGGCTGCCCATGTGCTTATCAAGATCACTAAATCAGTGTTTGAACATGGGCTTATGCTCCCCAGCCCACTTAAAATGCGGGTTTACCTTACTCAAATTTGGAACTCATATAACGAATCCGACCCGTTTAGGATTTTATACCTAGGTCAGTTAGGGGCGGGAGTTTTACACACATCAATGTTATACCCAGAAGACGGTCGCCGGGGAATTTGCCGTCGTCAGAAAGTGGATTCCCAGGCAAAAGAAAAGGAGGGTTGAGTGGAAATTCGAAACTGGTTTGGAGAGTGATAGTTCTTATTCAAGTACAATGGTGAATCTGTTAAAAAAAAAAAATTAAAATTATTTCTTGTTACCAACAAAAAAAAAAAGAAAAAGGAAAAGGAAAAATTGCATTTTTTCCCTAAACTTAATAAACATATTTCGTCTACCCAAAAAAAAATAAAAAATCGTCTACCCAAAAAAAAAAACATATTTCAATGAGGCGAAACTTAAAATGTTGTCAATGATTTTAGATGATAATTGGATTGTGCTCATTACGTAGCCTTCTAATTAATGAGAATAATTTCGTCATTTTATCACTTTATTAAACCTACCAGATTTTGTCCTAACATTTTTATAACAACAATTCGTGTGAAGAATGAGAGAGAAAGAAACATGAATCGTTATTACAGAAAAATGTCTTAGATTTAGTAGAATGATGAAAATATCATTATTAGAAGGATACATACTACACATATTTTTTTGTCCAAAATTGTTAAATAATATTTTCAAATTTGTGACATTGAAATACATGTGAACATTGAGGGATCAATGTACAATTTAACAAATCTCAGTCCCCAAATACTCCTCCAACCTCTATCTTAGGGAACAAAAATATAGTTTTCCTACTATATATCGTAAATTCAAAAATGAAAAATTCAATTTCTACATAATTGTCAGATTTGCATAGGGTGGTACTGGTATTGTCTGAACTTTAAGGCCCATGAAATCTGATTTCTTTATGTCGTTGTCGAGACTTCTATCTTGGGTCAATTTTACTTTTTATCTCTGTAATTTAGACTAAATTTTACTTTGCATCCCTGCAATATTTTCGTTACCATTTACACCCTTTTGTGAGAACTCGGCTGGTAGCAAAGGCTAGCTCTGGTAGAAGTAAATGTCGAAGAGTGTAAACGTGATGAGCTCTTTGGCCGGGTTGAAGACGGTGTCGAGGAATTGGCCATGAAGAACAGCAAGCTCCATGCTTAGATCATAATGTTTTTTTTTCTTCTTCTTCTTCTTCTAATAATGCAAGTCAAAGGAAATAATCGATCATCGAACTACCGTTGAAGGATTCCCTTACCGACTGGCCCCCATATATGCCCATTAGACGGGGATGGTGCAACCTGTCTTCTCAGGCTAAACTCCCAATTGTCTCCTCTGAGGAATAAGAACTTCTCATTCCATTTGTGGATAGATGAATCCTGGTTGGTTAGAAAAGCCAACCTGAATGATATATATAGCGCCACTCACCCCCACTAGGCAACGACATTCCAAAGAAGAGCTTCCTGAAGAACTTGATGGTTGGGGTGATATCCTCAGCTCGGAAGATAATATAGGCCACCACCATCATCCGCATACTGTTCAGGGCGAGCTGTGACAAACACAGCCCAAGTGCTGGACAGACTATCCGGACACACGAGTAACGTGAGAACCAAAAACCCACCTTGTGTTGGTTGAGAAAAACAATTATCTTCCCAGGGGTGGTTGGTGTGCCAAGTCATCGGGGCCGAGGAGCGTCATCTGGGCGGTGCCCAGTATGGGGTATGTGCTCTTTGCTTCCATCGAATCCTTCTCAGTCAAGATGGTTTTTAAGCTCCACACTAGGCTGGAGAAGGGCACCGAGGAGGAGGCCTCACCCTCAGCCACTTGAGTCACCAAAATGATCTGAGAACTAAGGGGATCGCCTCTAGAATGTGTGTCACCGTCACCAAGCTTGGTCCTTAACTAGTCCCTGGGTCTTCAGTACAGCTTACTTTTCCACTCGTGTTAAACCGTCTGACCACCCTCATCGGTGGCGATTCAGCCAAAATCGTGTCGCTGGATAAGAGTGCTCGGGCTGGGGATGAGAGGAAGAACACCCTCATCGAATCTGAGGGGCGTCTACTATGCAGATAAGAAGTTGAGGAGTCCTCTCCGAAAAATAAGACTCCATGCTTAGGCTAGAATTAGAAGAGGAAGAAGAAAGAAAAGAAGAAAGACCAATAGGTGCGCAATCTATGATAAAAAGAAAACAAAAGAATAAAGGAACATGATATTGGACTGTGCTCAGAGTAAAAGCTCTCAGAGAATTCACAAGTGTGAAATGAAACGCGTAGGCCCTCTATTTATAGAAATGAAGATAAGGGAGGCCAATCGTCACCAATCTAACGGTCCTCTTCACCTCGATATGCGTGCGTGTCAGAGCGAGAGGACACGTGTCATTTCCCTCTCCTGACTTCGCAAATTGAAGACCTAATGCATCACAAAGTACAGTGGTCGATCTCGAGTACAAGTTCTAAGCACCTTATTCCTCATCGCTCGTGATTGGAAGGCAACTGATGTGGGAAGAATCTGTCGCCCACCAACCTCTACTTAGAGACCAGGATGTGACAGAATGACCTCTTGTGAGGTCCACCTTACCCGCTGAATAGCCCAATGATACCCATCTGTGTGGCCCACTCTGTTCACCGACCTGCAACGAAAATAACGTTAGGCATGGCGCTTCCTACCATCACCGATCAGTAAGCAATGGCCTACTGGCTTCAACGACTTTCTCTCATGCTGAACATCAACCTGATGATGTCGGTCTCGTATGACCTATCATGACGTTGCCGATCTCTTCCTAACAGACTTCACCCAGCGACCAGCGCAAAGAGATACACCAAGGCTCATGTGCCTCATTTTCCACGCTCCGAGTTATCTTGATGAACCACACTCATAACCCTAATTTTACGGTGCTAACACTACAACAAAAATTACTTTTGAGGACACCTAAATGTGTCCTAATATATATTCTTTTGGGATACATTATGTATTGAGACAATTAAAAAATGTGTCCTATAAACTATTGTCCCAATAACTTATAAAGACACTTATTTTTTTTGTCGCATTAATTTATATTTATTAGGACACTATTATGTGTCCTAATAAATCTTTTGAGCATTTGTATTAGAAAGGCTTTCGGGACCGACATAAGTGTCCCAATAAATCTTTGATAGGACAAAACAATGCATCCCTTAAATCACTAATAAATAATTTATAGAACAATTTTATGTGTCCCAAAAAGTAAAATTTAATTAAAAAATAATAAATATATTTAATTTGGCTAAAACCAATAATTCAAATTTATCCAATTGAAAATCAAATATTACTAAAAATTGTGAAACAAAATCTGGGAATAGAATCGAAACAGAAACAAAAAATATGTTTACTATAACAGATATGTTTATCATGTAGTCCATATTTTTGTTTGAAAACAGAAACAGAAACAAAATCTTTTTTCAAACAAAATTTTTTGTTTTCTATTTTCTGAGAACAGGAACAAAAAATCTGTTTTCTGAGAACAGAAACAAAATCTATTGTCTAAAAAAATCGCCATCATCAATGTCAAAATCACCACATAGAACAACTATCTCTACCTTCAGCGAAAATGGTCGAGGGCAATGTATTGCCAAACTGCAACTGCCAGGCCCTTGATTGAGAGGACTCAGCTTTATTAAGTGAAGATCTGCAACGAACATAAAATGAATTTAGATAGCAATGTCCAACAAAAGATAATAATTAGAAAAAAATATAAAAAATAGTTCAGTGGCAAAATATTATGATTTGTATAAAAATAGTTTGCATATTTAGGCAAACATAAGTGAGATATATCTTGGTGGTGCATTTGTTCCATTCATGTACCTTTGCCATGATCAAAAGGCAAGCCATCAACTGGTACTGATTTGTAACCGATACTTATTACCACTGCTTGTCTTACACCTTGTTCCAGGCTACAGCCAACCGACATGCTTAGATAATAATAAGGGCCACAACATGTTTACCATACCCTTTAGCTTAAAGTATAAGCAGTATGCATGATGTTTTCTTTTCAGCATTGTCTTCTCAAGGCGTAGCCCAGTTACATGGTCACCTCTATCATTTGAACTGAGAAACCTATCAGGCTTCCAAAAGAAAACAAAATGGAGTTCACGTTGACCTGAGGTAGGATGAGAAAGGCCAGCTGTTGCCGCTTTAGACAGCAGCTTATATACCCTCCTCTGAATTCGATTATTCTTCAATTCCTCCTTTGCTAGGGGACAAAATCAGGATACATATAAGTCATTAGCAGAAGTAAGATCGCTCAATATTGCTCTCAATACTTCTTTATAATAGACAAATTAGAAAAGGAAAATAAGCAAAAGACAAAAATGTTGCAAATAGCTGGACACCATTGTTCTTTCTTGATGACAAAGAAATCAATTCATATTGATAAAAGATGGTACAGAGTGGAGGAGCAGGGTGGTGGCAAATGTACCTCATCTGCTGGTGTTTGTAGCATGTCTTCATTTCTAATGTGAATGTATAAATTTTTAATAGCTACAAAAAAGATAGGCCTTTCATATAAACCACCTTGAAGCAATTTTCATGTATTAGAAAAAGTAAGATGTCATAATTTAAACTAAAGATAAAAGAACCTACTAAAGGCGCAGTAACAAGCTTATGGAGTGAAAATAACTAGAAGAACAATGATCTTCACTACCTAATGAAGTAACGAAGTGTTCATAATTGTATGGAAGTTAGTCAACAGTCGTAGCTCCAAAGTAGATGTGCCACTGAAGTAGGATGCTAACAATGAGTTTTCTGTGTTTGTGTATGTTGGGGGTGGGGGGAATTCAAAGTTCAATTGGTGATCGCAAAAGCAGCAGTATGAACGTGATCGTATTAACTAACTAAAAAATAGTTCCTGCTGTCCATCATCCGTTGAAATCATGGATAGATTTAAGAACGTCAAGCAAATCAATCAACTACAAACAAAACATGAACGAATCAATGGATTGATATATAAACAGTGAAAGGACATAGGAATCAACAAGGTAAATTTGAAATCTGTGATTTTGAACTTAAATCCTATTCAAACAAGAAGATACCTCATGAATCTGCAAATAATTCAACAACGCAGAAATCAAAATCAATGTCATCAATGAGTACATCCTTCACAAGTTCATAATCACCATCTCCCTATCACTCATTTCAAGAAAAAAAAAATTGACTTAATAATGAGAAGATAATAAACACTATGAGCTGTTTGGTTAGTGCTTCTGTTTTTGCTTCCAAACAAACTTGGAAAAGATTAATACCCTATTGCAAAACTAATTCGAGAAAACATATATATAAACCATAAACATACTTGAAAAACAGCAACCGAAGTCGAGCTCGAAGAAGAATAGCTTGAGATTGAATCGATAGCTTGAGAAATTGGCTCGATTGGAACGATTATCCGCTATTAAGCTCCAAATCTGGTGGCGAAAAATAGAAACAGCTGAATTTATGTATCAAAAGTAGAGTAAAAAAGAAATGGATCTATTCAATCACCTAATTCCAGATTTGGCGGCGAAAATTACTAAGCAATTCTAGAAATAATCGGAGCTGAAAGGCGAAAATACCTGAAAACCTAATCCTAAACTATAAACATACCTAAAAAGCAGCAACCAAAGCCGAGCTTGAAGAAGAACAGCATGAGATTGAATCGATAGCTTGAGAAATTGGCTCGATTGGAACGATTATCCGCTATTGAGCTCTGATCGATTCTCAAAATTTCTTCATTCATTTTCTTCGATCGATTGAGAAGTCAGAAGAGAAGTTGGAAGAGAAGTGAAGATTCTGAAAATGAATGGATTGAGCGATGAATGGATGAATGGATTAAGCGCAAAAGATAAATGGATGAATGGATTGAGCTTCTGGTCGAGCTTCTTCGCAAATGATTTTCCCATAGCTGAAAACACTTCGCTCAATATTATGTAGATATGATGAAACAATGGATTCTGCCTGAAAACACTCAATGAAAATAAGACCAAATGAAAAATAGTTATTTACATCTAGGTATATCTAAAAATTAATATTTCTATTTTACGTCAAACTCTTTTAATTGAAACTACTGAGGACCAAAGTGAAAATAAATAAAATAGAAGAGAAGTCTAAAAACACTTTAGTTCATAATTATATAAATAGTTTATACTTCTTTTTCATTTTGATTCATAATTATACTTTTTTAATTAAAGATTAAAAATGAAAATTTTATTTGTGCTCTTAATAGGACACTTTTATATGTGTCCTATTAAATTTGTCTATAATATTTTTATTTTTTTATTATATGTGTCTTATTAAATAAATATTATAAAGATATTATTTTTTGGGGGCAAATTATAAGGACACTAAAATTAAGTGTCTCAATAATGTTTTATAAGGACACTATTTATGAATTGTCTCTAAAAAAGTGTCATAATAAGTCATTTTTGTTGTAGTGTAATTGTTCTCCTCGCCCATATAAAGGTTGACATTCAATGCCCTAGGTAAGGCTCAACTGCTCACTTGAAGCATATAATTGTCTTTTTTTTTCAAATTCTTACTCTCACAATAGAAAGATTTCGCTGGGCATATTTCAACGAGTCTTTGTGCAGATATGAGGTTGGGCTTGAGAATTGTTTGCCTGTTGAACATTGACCGTCGATTCGAGGGCCGCTGATATTTTGACGACATTAGCATCTTGTACAGATCTTGTCAGAAGAATCAATATATCTATACTGCATCACCTCGGAGGAAGAACCATGGAAGGCTACAAACTAAATTTAATTAATCTGGTTTTAACGATGAATGATAAACGTGTGGCATCATCTGCATCAGTTCCAAATTCCAAGAAGACCATTTATATATATTCACTAAAATATTCAAAACCATTTACACTGTATGACATAATTCATGACATAATCTCTAGTTCTTTAATGTAAAGTCTAAACATACCCACGCTCACATGGTGACAGCGAAGCTTCATGACAGTTTCGGTTAATTATTAGGAAAAAAAAAAAACAACCAAAACAAGCATGCGGGTTGGTTCTATAATGAATATATTTATTTGTATGTATGTATAAACGATAGGGGGGCAGTCAAATGGGAGTGAACAGAAACCCTAGAATCAAAAGTTAGCTTTTAAATTAACCTGGAAATGTATGAACACACCATCTCAAACTCCGATACGGCCCTTCTCCATCTGATAGCAAACCATCTCCTCAATGATTCCGGCAGTTCGGATATTCTTCCGGCGCTGAGTTCGAACAATGCTGAAATTAGCGATTCCGGTTGGAGTTCTATCGATAGCCTTTTTTCTACCGAAGAAATAATGGAGCCGGCGGCGGAAAAGGCGAAGTAGCGTGAAACTCATTTGCCTCAGGAATGGACGAGGTACAGGGGCGTGAGGCGGCGGCCGTGGGGGAAATTCGCGGCGGAGATGAGAGATCCGGCGAAGTAGGAGCGAGAATGTGGCTGGGAACGTACGAGACTCCGGAGGATGCGGCGTTAGCTTACGATAGAGCAGCCTTCCAGCTGCGAGGATCTCGGGCGTTGCTTAATTTTCCGCACCTGATAGGGTCGGACGTCCCGGCGCCGGCCAGAGTGGCTCCCAGAAGACGGTCGTCGGGGAATTTGCCGCAAAAGAAAAGGAAGGTTGAGTGGAAATTTGAAACCAGTTTGTAGAGTGATAGTCCTTCTTCAAGTGTAATGGTGGCGGAGACTTCCTATTTGGAAACCGACATTTGATGCCACCTCAAATCAACGACTCGAACATAGAAGATATTTTGATCTGGAACTGTTAAAAAATTTGAAATTATTTTCAGGAACCATTCAGAAATATTAAGTGTTTACTAAAAAATTTAGGACTAAAAAGGCCATCTCAATTGATATTGTTGATGTCGAATTTTGGTTAATGTCCGCAGTTGATTCGGTCAAAAGTTTTGACATGGTTTGTCGAGGTCGAGTCCAAATAGTCCTAAGAAATATCCTGAGAAAGTAGGTTGGAGTCTGAGTTGAGAGCCACACAAAGACTTGTTAGGATATGCCCAATAAAGTTCCTCCAACGTGAGAGTAAAATTTCAGATGAAAAGTTTAAAAATTTGGTGATGCCAAAATCTAGTTCAACAAGTGAACCACCTCCCACATGCACACAAAGCTTAACACCGGTGGATTATCTAGTGAAACTCATCTGACGTGAGAATCAGTTCGTAAGCACATAGGAACTTCAAGGGAATTATAAAGAATATGAATATGAAAGGCTTTGTAAACCTTGTTAATGGGATGAGGATCTCATTTATGGACATTGAGTCTTATAATTGCTCTTTGATTTAAGGAGTTTAACAGATGCCATGTCCCTAATTAGTAATGATTGAGTAATTCAAACACTAGCCTTGTTGAGCAAATATTTTGACCTCATACATTGGGTCCCTGTGCATTTTTCACGGTCTCAGGGTTGATCAGTGATGCCCATTCTGGTATTTCCATTTGGTGCATTTACCATCCCAGGTGTACCGATTAGTTTTTATTGCCTCTTTAAGGAGAATTTTCGTCTTGATCCGTTCACATTGAGAGGATTGATTAACGATGCCCGTCCTGTGTTTCCAATCGGTGTATTTTTTCGTCTTGGGTATACCAATTGATGTTGAATATTTGGTTTTCCTCTTCAGTTCATTGAATTTAATTCTCGAGCTCAATTCTTGTGTTCGTTTGTGTCTCAGTCGTTTGTGTAGAAATTGATCTTTCCAAAGGTATAAGGAAATTTGTGAAATCAATTTGAACATATTGTCTTCAACTCCTTGGGATGGTCGTTTGGCGTGAAATGATCATTGTTGAGAATGTCCAGGGCCACTATTGAATAATGACCTCTTTGATGAGATTGAAAGTGTTGGGTATTGTCTTGATATTTTCAACGAGTGAATAGTGCCATATGCGCGAAGATTACACATTTCCAATGATGGTGAATAGTCAAATATGCATGAATAGTGAATTCCGCGTGAACGTTAAATCACGTACGTGTGAACAGTTAACCGCATTTTGGACTTTTCAAGAATATCCATTTTGTCTTTCTCTCAAATTATAAATAGGCGTCGAGTTCATAAGTTTATATAAACAAGGCAAGATGTAGCCTTTGAGAGAGAAATGCAAGAGTCTTTGGCCATGAATAAGAAGAGGCCATGTGTGAGCCTTCAAAACGAGAGGGATATGCTCAGGCATTAAATAAATACAGATAGAGAGTTTGAAAGAGAGAGAATTGAGAGGTTGAGTTGAAAGTATTGAGATTCACTTCCCTTTTGTAATTCTTTGTGATATAGTGGAGTTGGTTTATCTCTATAGATGTTGGGAAAGTGTTGGTCGAACCACGTTAAATCTCGTGTATAAATTTGCATTTGTGTGACTGATCCTTGGGTTGGGGAATGTCATTGTTTTTATTTCCCCAACAATTGGTACTAGAGCAAGGTCGAGTCACCAGAGCAATTTTTATTGTCATGCACCAAAGTATTCCCCCCAACGAGTTGAAGCCAGAGTCGAGTAGGCGACGGTGTCAAAGAATATTTTGTTGGCTTGACAGAATATTCACAACGGAGGGCTGGTGTGTTGTACAGACTAGAGGGTATTATTCTGATAGGGGAAACTACGGTCAAACATGGGTCCAGTTGTACAAGCAAACAAAGGATAGTTGGGCACCTTGAAAGAAATTATCCAGGAAGAGGAGCGGGTTCGGCATATTGCTCCAGAGAAATGACGGAAATAGTGTTTCTCACGCTTGGGTAGGAGATGATGCTCTCTGATAAAGGTATAAACATCCTTTGGCATGACTGATAAAGTTGTTTAGATAAAGGATGTGTTCTATTGGCAGGTCCACGGAAGCACACAAGCACTGAATTTGTAGTTGCTGCAAGTTGTGTGGTGGAAAACGTTGTCGATGATAGATAAAACTTCTAGAAAAAGCGAAACATGGAAGTTTGCGCCATAATTTTTTTGCAGTAATTTTTTCGACGTGCGTCGGAGCTGGAAATCTTGGAATTTGGTAATTCCAAATGCATATGCTTTTTATGATGAAGCATGATAATTCTTGGTTTCGAGAATTATGACTGTCGAAGTAGACAATGTTTTGTACATCATCCTGATAAAGGGTGTGCTTATCCTAATAAAGGGGAGTAACTACTTTAGTAAAGAAGTGTGATCCTTCATTGGCGAGGACGAGATTTTTGGATGTTGTCAAGTGAATTCTCAAGAGGAGCTGTGTTCGTGAGGGAGTTGAACTAAGTTGTGTTTCAGTTCAAGTTCTACAGTAGTGTTATTCCTTCTCGAGATAGGCTGGAGAGAGTACGCGTGAATAGTGCCATACGCATGAATTGTACGCCTTTTCACCGACGGTGAATAGTAGAATACTCGTGAATAGTGAATTCTGCTTGAACAATAAACCGTGTATGTGTGAACAATAAATCACGTACG
The DNA here is from genome assembly GCA_016647705.1 of Eucommia ulmoides. Taxonomy (NCBI): domain Eukaryota; kingdom Viridiplantae; phylum Streptophyta; class Magnoliopsida; order Garryales; family Eucommiaceae; genus Eucommia; species Eucommia ulmoides. Next base: position 950,281 of record CM028329.1, read on the forward strand.
TGTGAACAATAAACCACTTTTTGGACTTTTAAAAAATACCCATTTTGTACTTCTCTCAAATTATAAAAAGGCGTCAAATTCATATGTTTATATGAACAAGACAAGATGTAGTCTTTAAGAGAGAAAGGCAAGAGTATTTGGCCCTGACCAAGGAGAGGCCATGTGTGAGCCTTCAGAAAGGAAGGGATATGTTCAAGCATTAAATAAATACAGATAGGGAGTTTGATAGGGAGAGAATTTAGTGGGTGAGTTGAGAATGTTGAGATTCTCTTCCCTTTTTCAATTCCTTTTGATATAGTGGAATTGGTTTCTTTCCGTGGACGTAGACACATTATTGGTCGAACCACATTAATTCTCTTGTGTGTGAATTTGCGTTTGTTTGATTGATCCTTGGGTTAGATAATGTCTTTGTTTGCATTTCCCCATCAAAAAGTTAGCTCAAAATCTTTAATCTTGTTTCACAGTTGGTTGGCCTCGAGTTTTCAACCTCATCGAGCCCGAATCTCATAAAAATGAGATCCCACTGAGTTTTCATAGTTTTTGAAAGCATGTTCTACCTCAAGAAGAAGGTATAAACGAAAATGAGAACGGTGACTTTGAAAATTTATTTCTTGAAAATAGTAGTGATTGAATTTGCCGTCGTTAGAGCAGGGAAATGATGGGGAGAGGAAGACAGGAACAGGGGAGAAGGGGTTGGAAGAGATAAGGATCAAAAATATTTTGACCCTTTAAGTTTAGAGAAATTTTTAAATAGATCATATTGAATTAGTTAAAACAAAATGACAAAATTATCCTTATTTTGAAGTAAAATGATAAAAATACCCTTGGATTTGATAAATTTCTAACCATTACACTTAAGTCTTAAGTACAAGGTTGTAAGTAGTGACGAAAATACTGCAAGGATATAAAGTGCAATTCTGCTTAACTACAGGGGTACAAAGTGAAATTATCCCAAGATAGAAGTCTCTACGATAACCATGCCTAATATATGATTTCATGGACCTTAAAGTTCAGACAGTACTAGTACCACCCTATCAAGATCTGACAATTACATAGAAACATAATTTTTCATTTTTTAAATTTATGAGGGATTTGGTGTTGACCCAACTAGAAATGCCAACACTCTCCCACACTCGTGGTGAGGAGATCCATTCCCCTGTCACTCAAATATGGGTATGGGATTCTAATCTCATCCGAATGTGGGTGCGTGTGTCAGGCTGCATGAGTATAACGGCGTATTGTCCAAAACAAAAAAATAAATAAATTATGATATATAGTAGGAAAAACTATATTTTTGTTCCCTAAAGTATAGGGTCAGTGATTATTTGGACTCCGAGGTGGGCAAATTGCACATTGATCCCTCAACTTTCACATTTATTTCAATGTCGTAAAATTGGAAATATTATTAATGAATTTGGACAAAAAAATGTACTCAACACCCATGTAGCCTTCTAATGATCATATTTTCATCATTCTACTAAATCTAACACGTTTTCTCGTAATAATGATTTATATTCTTTCTCTCTCATTTTTCACACGAATTGTTGTAAAGAAATTGTTAGGACAAAATGTCTTGGTTTTGTGAAATGATGAAATAATGAAACAATCCTCATTAGAAACCATGTAATGAACACAATCCATTTTCCATCTAAAATCATTAACAACATTTTAAGTTTTGCGTGATTAAAACAAATGTGAAAATTGAGAGACCAAATGTGCAATTGAACGAACTTCGAAGTCTACATAGACACTTACCCCCTACTTTAAGGACCAAAAATGTAATTTTCCCTATATAATATATAGTTCCATCAAAATTTTTTTAATGTTTAACCCAAATTTCATACTCTCTCTCTCCTCAATAACTCTTTTGAGAAAAATTATTATTTTTTAATCATCTTCTTATTATTTAATCTTTTGACAGTTAAAAATAACAATGAAGAGATAATTATACCCTTATATATATGTTTTATAAGGAACCCTAGCCCTAAACAATCTCCACTCTTTTTTTTTTTTTTTTTTTTTCATAGCTGCCGACAGCCTCAAATCTAATTGCGAGCTTGTCCGTTGTCCACCGCCGTTATTGGCTCCAACGCCGTCGATCTCTGCAGGAGCTCCATTTCGGTTCGAATTTCCTCCAAGTCCGGTGTCGTTTCCATTCATGACGAGTTCCAATAGCTTTAATTGCTAGACTCTGGCTTCAGATCTAAAAATTTGTCGACGAAAGGCGAAGAGGATCAATCTGGGATGGTAGACGATGGCGGTGGTGGCGGTGGAGATCTGATAGAGGCAGAGCTGATCTCTCTCTCTCTTTCTCTCTCTCTCTCTTCATCTTCAGATCTGGAGATTCGACAGCGGCTTGGCGGTGGCCACCACCGTCGTCCACAGTCCACAAGTCCACCACCGCCGTCCATAACCCACTAGTCGACCACCGTCGTCCACAATCCACATGTCTCCGTTATCATGTACCTCCTCCCCCCCCCCCCCCCCCCCCCCCCCCCCTTTCTCTCTCCTTCCAGATCTGGGCCCGTGGTGAAATTTTCTAGATTAAGTGAAATTAGATTTGGAATTTTAGGGATGGTGAATGTTCATTTTTGTGGTTTATTTTTTAGATCTTAGGATTGAATGTTCTAAATCTCATTCCAGATCTCGTTTTTATTAATGTTTATTCCAGATCGGTCTCATTTTTATGAATGTTCATACTATTCTATGTTGATTTTGGTTCATCTTTGTCGCAAACCTAGATCTGTAAGTTTTCGATTTGAAATTTTTTAGATCCTAGATAATTGTCATCATGGTCAATGTTCACAACAAACCTCTTGTTTGATCATTTTGTGTTTGTGTTTGTGAATGTTTGATTCATTATTGATTTTTTAATGTTAATGTGGTTTTAGTGAAATGTTCACACGGATTTGTTTTTCGGTTTTTCGCTGATCTTTGGTTTTTCGTCCATGTGTTTTATTTGGTTTTGTGATTTTGTTTTTTAATTTAATGTTCATTGTTGGATTTTAGTGTTGCGGTAGTGATTTTGGGGTAATTTGGTTTATTGATTGTGGTTGTTGATGTTTTATTGTTTAATTAGTGTAAATGTTCAAAACAGTGTACTTCGATGAATGTTCATTTAAGTGTGTTTTATTGTTTTGGTGAAGTACATTTTTAATGTGTTTTTGGTGAAAGTTGTAAAAATTAAGGTACCACTAATAAAATATTTAAAAATAATAAAATAAAAATGTGAATATTCATGTTTTACTATATTTAATTTACAAAATGAGATTTTATGTAAGTTATGAAAAAAATGATAGTCAAAGAATAAATGATTATTTTCTAAAAATCTTCAGGGACTAAAAATTTTATTATAATAGTTGGAGATCTATTTTATGAGTTCTATAACTGTTGAGGACCAAATAATAAATTTCTCTTTTTTTCCCATTTCGATTTTTGGTTTAGATTATTCAATCTATGTTGACGATAATAATTTTTTATTTTTACTTTTTAGAAATGATGATAAAGAATCGCAGTGCAGCTTGGACACAGGTACAAAGGGTCAAGTGCTTATTTAGTGTAGGGAAGAAAAGCTCCTGTCCCCAAAGTATAAGGGTGAAAAATGCTACTTTTCCTTGTTGGTAACAAGAAATATGTTTTTATTTATTTTTTAACAGATTCACCAGTGTACTTGAAGAAGAACTATCACTCTCCAAACCAGTTTCGAATTTCAACTCAACCCTCCTTTTCTTTTGCCTTGGGTATCCACTTTCAGACGGCTACGAATTCCCCGGCGACCGTCTTCTGGGAGCCACTCTGGCCGGCGTCGTGACGTCTGATCCTATCAGGTGCGGAAAATTAAGCAACGCCCGAGATCCTCGCAGCTGGAAGGCTGCTCTATCGTAAGCTAAGGCCGCATCCTCCGGAGTCTCATACGTCCCCAGCCACATTCTCGCTCCTTTCTTCGCCGGATCTCTCATCTCCGCCGCAAATTTCCCCCACGGCCGCCGCCTCACGCCCCTGTACCTTTTCCACTCTGGAGGCGAAGGAGTTTCACGCTCCTTCGCCTTTTCCGCCGCCGGCTCCATTATTTCTTCGGTAGAAAAGAGGCTATCGATAGAACTCCAACCGGAATCGCTAATTTCAGCATTGTTCGAACTCAGCGCCGGAAGAATATCCGAACTGCCGGAATCATCGAGGAGATAGTTTGCTATCAGATCAAGAAGGGCCTTATCGGAGTCTGAGATGGTGTGTTCATCCATTTATAGCTTAGTTTAAAAGCTAATTTTTGATTCTTGGGTTTCTGTTCAGTCTCATCGTCTATATATACATACAAATAAATACATTTAGTATAGAACCAACCCGCATGCTTGTTTTGGGTTCTTTTTTCTAATAATTAATCGGAAATTCCATGAAGCTTCGCCGTCACCATGTGAGGGTGGGTATGTTTAGGGTTTACATCAAGTGAAAATTATATTTTTGTTCCTTTAATTTGTGGGTTAACTCAAGCGGGCCTTACTATTTGGGATACACTATATTTGTGGCCTTTTTGTATTTTAAGGACCAAAAAGTTCTCCTTTTTTGTTTTTCATTTTCGCTCTATTGTTCTATTTTACCAATTATAAGGCCTTGCTTGTTCATTGAATCTGCGACTTATGTGAGAGAGTGCAAATAATGGACATTTAATAAATAATCGTGGGAGGATATTAGGTTAAAAAATGACGCATGTGCCCCTAACTAACATAGTTCGTGACCAATTTGGTCCAATTTTTTAAATATTGATTAACCATATTTAAACCAAATTGTAAGTTCAATGTCCAAATGTATTAACTAAAAAATCTCATGGAGTTCTTAAACGCTCACCTTGAACTTAAAGTATTTAGACACCCACCTTGAACTTAAAGGTACAAAAGTGGAAATTTTCCCATCAAAGAACTATGAATAATGTCATGTGGTGTAAATGATTTTGAATATTTTAGTGAATATATAAATGGTTTTGTTTGTAGATTACTTGAGAGATTATTTTTTTTTGGTAGTTAGAGAAATAAATGATATTATAAAACAAGTTGTTTGACTAAGAAAGCATAAAGATTCGAGGCATTTGGAAGTTGGAAGTGAAGCAGATGAAGCCACACGTTTATCATTCATCGTTAGACCAGATTAATTAAATTTGCTTTGTCGCCTTCCATTGTTCTGACAAGATCTATATGTTGGAATATTCTTTTATAGGCTGCCATTGATTAAATTAATTATTTTATAAAAATGGATTAATAGATAGTCTATTATTTAAGTAGCCCAAATAATAAGTGATCATATTTTGATTTGGGCTGTGACATATTTTATGTAGAAGTCCAGTTAAGTGGTAAGTGTAGATTTAGGGTTTCGTTGAAACCCGTTATGGGAGGGCCCAATGTAAAACTCTAGTATATATAATTAGGTCATCTCCCTAATTTAGAATATATGGTTTCTTCCCATTGAGAGCTGCTACCACGAAATCTAGATCATAGGGAGGAAGACCTAGTTAATAATCCGCTGCGACAGATTCAATCTCCTGCGATGGCTGAGATAGGTACGCTTTCGATTACCGTTCTTTATTGTTGTATCCTATAATTCATGTATGTTTACGATTATTAATCAATTCCGTTTTATTATGACTATGAGAAATAATCAGCATGTGGTATCAGAACTTAGATACATGATTTAAGATCTACAATTAGTTTTTCGATTTTTTTTATTTTTTTTATTTCTGTTCATTCTCGAAACCGAAAATTGCGGCCTCGATTTGATGCGATTTTTCGTTTCAATTAGATATGAAACATTCAGACTTTTGTTCCTCTTGCTTCAAGCTTTAATTTGATGTAAGATTCATTCGATTTGGTTGAATAATCAGAAAAAATTTCGTGTTTGAAATTTCGGTTAAGAACCCTAGAACATTACCGAAATCGAAACTTGGGGCCGTGATTTTATGTATATTTTTGCTTTTATTGAATGTAAAAACTTAGAGATTTTATTCCTCTCGATTCAAGCTTTAATTTGATATATTACACAATTTGTTTGGTTGTGTAATTAGGAAGTATTTCGTGATTAAAATTTCGGCTACGAAACCCTAGCAAACCGAGATTCACTTTTGAGATTGGGGAATATTGACTCGTTTTTCCTTCAATTAAACATCATATATATGTTTTAGATGAGTATTAGGCATGAACCCATATAATATTCGGTGAAAATAATGGTTAATTTCGTGTTTTATAATTTTGGCCATGGAAGAGCGAGAAAACACGAAGCCGCGATTTTTTCTTCATATTTGGTGATGCTTGACTCATTTTTTCTTCAATTAATTGTTATAGTAGTGTTAGAAATACATAAATACACATAAACTCACGAAAACATTAGGGAAAAATCGCATTTTTGGGGGATTGAGCAAACCGGATCAGAATCGGGTCGTATGACCTGGTTGCAGACCTGGCTGGAGGTTGAAGATGACCTCCATCCGGGTCAGGCGATGCCCACGCACGACACAAGGAGCGTGTGGCGCATGTGAGATGATTCGGGACCCGTTTTGGGTTCCTTTTTTTTTTTTTTTTTTTTTTTTTTTTTTTTTCTGTGCACTTGTTTTTTCGTCCTCTAATTTTCTATAAAATTTATTTTATTTTTTGAGGACTAAAAATAATTTTTAATTAATTATTACTTATTATACGATTTAATTAGCTTAAAATTATTTTTAGGCATTATTTTTTGTTGAAAATTTTACAGAAATTATATTTGATGATTTGAAATATAATTGTCATACTCACTAATCCTAGATTAAGATTTATTGATGTGTACTCTCTTAATTAGTTTTAAATCATGAAAAAAACTAGTTTAATAGCTTCAGTTGTTCCAATTTCTTAGATTTTGGGTTGAATGGAATATGATATGAGAACTTCCAATAATCTGAAATGAGATAAGATATGAATTATGCTTTCGCTTTGGAGTATTCCAGGAATAGAAACAAGTTTGACAAATTATTCTGTGCAGAACTATTGCAACCGATTTGAATTTTGAAGTCATCCTTATGATTTTAGCTTGTCTATAGTGCTTTAATTCATCACTAAATTTTTCTTGAAATATCTTATTATTTTTTAACTATCCAAATCTGTTATTCTTGGTTTTTCTATATATCATTTAGCGTTTTTCCTTTTTTTGGTTAATAATGAAATAAAAATGAGATAGTAAACAATTCTATTATTGAATTGGAGTTCTATTTTGCTGTTGATCGTGAATTGCCTAACTTTTCTAATAATGATTTTTTGATATCACTAGGAGTATATCATTTTTTTTTATTTTTTTTTGTGGATTCTTTTAGCAGTTATGATTGAATTATTTTAATAATCAGTTATAATTTTTTATTGTCACATTAGCAGTGATGATTAAATTATTTTAATAATTAGTTATAATTTTTGATTGTCGCATTTAATTTTCAAATTTATACTAAAGAAAATTATGGTATCATAATTGAAGTACATTGTAACATTGCAATTCTTTTGACGTACTCTCTAATTTCATTTAGTTACATTTTACTACCGTAATCTTTTACTACAAATCTGAAAGTTAAATGGAGGAATATAAAATACGATTGATTGCTAAAAATTAGGCATTAATAAGTCAACACATTGATATATTTGAGGAAGTTGTTTTGTTACTGTAAATGAATTATGAGCATATACCTATTAGCAATTGATTAGTGCTAATCTTCTAGTAGAAGGTGGATAAAATCCACTTTATTTTAATTGCTGCCTCAATTTAGATAATTAAATTGATTTCTGATAATGAAAATTATAAGAGAAATTGGACATTGATTTTTCATATACTCTTTTGCTTCATTGTTATTTACACAGGATAAGCTACATGCTACGTGAGTAGTTCTTATTAATTGTAAATTAATAGAGTAAGTATTATAAGGATAATATATATCTCTTTCTTTGATTGGTCATATGATGAATAAACTATAATAAGTTATTATTCTAGTGAAAAAAAGGGTCTGTCTCTATTATTTTAAACAACAAACATGAAGTTTCAAAGAAGTCAATTCATGCATTGAGTTTTATTATCTTGGCTCATGAAGAAGCATCCCAAAGTCTACTTTACATTCTAAGTATTTTTCAATTGATTATGAAGATGTGACCCTAGTTCGGATTAGATGACCGGGTAATTAAACATTGCTCACAAAATGAGCTATAAATGATGTGTTTATTTTATTTTGGGGATATTATTCTTTATCGAATCCCACACCAATTGTGTTACCTAATCCTGAGTTAAGGTTTTCTTTGAGACTGAGTTAGACCCATTGGGTTTTCTACTTTAAGACTCTTGTTTGATGTTAGATGTATTGAATTCCATGTCAATGTTGGGTTTTCACCTGATATTCATTCGTAGTAGTTTGTCAAAAGTCCACCTTGCCCCTGATAAAAACGTTGACATTCATTTGATAGAGTCGAATGATGGCAACGAGGTAATGACAACGTTCAGGTACTATGGTAGAAGGGATTGAAATTAGGGTTAGGAGTTTTGACACTAAGTACCCCAAAAATTTAACGAAAATCTTACTTATTCCAAATAGTTTCAATTTAAACGTATAAGATATCTTATTAACTTCATATGTTCTTTTCTAAAGTGCAATAAATTGAAACTAGTAAGAATGGTTAATTATACAATTAACACCTAAAATTTAGAGGTTGTGTAAATCTGGTTGTTTTGATTATTGTCCATATGGTTATTTTATTCATGTATTTGATTGTTAGAAATCCTAAAGTGGATCGACTTCTTATCTTTCTATTTGTTATCTTTATGAAATACTTACATGATGAGTTACATGATTGAGAGAATTATATCCTTATTTTATTTTGATAACTTGATGGAAGCTAAATTAAATAGAGTACTATTGAAAAGTGGTCGTAGACAATCATATATATGATATGTATTCAGGATTTTAGTGATTTAAGTATGATGTTAATAACTAATTTGGTTATTACGAAAATGAGATCTTTCATTTTTTCAAATTTGGGCTATGTTTAGGACAATATATTTGTGTTTTAGAATGATAGAAAAGTACTGAGTTATTTATGTACAATTTCGTATGGATTTTTTCTTGTATTACCTGGGCCTTAAAATGTTTAATAGGTCATACATATATTCTGATGGGCCTGTTGGGCCATTAATTATTTATTAATTAACAAGCTTAATGGAATTATTAATATGGATAAATTATTCATGAATATATAAGAAGATCTTGAATCGAAAACATTATCACTATGACTAGAATGTCTTGGTAGAAATCCAGGTTTGCGCTTATTATATAGATATTGATTTTGTGTTTAGACCTATGTAATATCTCAGCCAACTGAATTTTTTTTTAGTTACAACTTTCGGTCTTGAAGTTTATATTAAGGAACCCATAAAAATATTAATTATGATTAATTATAATTTTACAATTTTCAAGCACTTAATTTTCTTTATTTTATATAGATACTAATTTAATAATTAGTTTTAAATTGTAGTAAAATTGTTATTCATATTCTTGCAACAATAATTGCTCGTTGATCATTGAACGTACATTTTGTAACGTACTTCATCTTATTTTGATCATATGTATATATGTCGTTAATATGCACTGTTAATTGTTGGGCAATATTGTTTAATTTTTTCATTATGAAATGGTTGCTTGTGAATTGTTGAGGTTATTTTACCAAAGTGATTTAACCAACATAATTTGCAAATTTCGAGTTCCTATTTTGTCGATAGAAAAATATTTAGATTAATTTGTACATTCACCTGCCCAAAAAGAGTTATTATATAGATTAATTTAATTATTGGGTAATATAGCATAATTTTTTCTAATTTGGAACGTTTGCTTGTGAATTATTGAGATTATTTTACCAAAATGATTTAACCAATATAATTTGTAAGTTTCGAGTTTCTATTTTGTTGATGAAAAAATATTTAAATTAATTTGTATATTCACCTGCCCAAAGGATGTTATCGTACAGATTAATTTAATTGTTGGGTAATATAATATAATTTTTTTCTAATTTGGAACGTTTACTTGTGAATTATTGAGGTTATTTTACCAAAATGATTTAACCAACATAATTTGTAAATTTCGAGTTTCTATTTTGTTGATGAAAAAATATTTAGATTAATTTGTGCATTCACCTGCCCAAAGAGGGTTATTGTACAGATTAATTTAATTGTTGGGTAATATAACTTAATTTTTCTCAATTTGAAACGTTTGCTTTCGAATTGTTGAGGTTATTTTACCAAAGTGATTTAACCAACATAATTTGCAAGTTTTTGAGTTCTTATTTTGTTGATGAAAAAATATTTAGATTAATTTGTGCATTCACCTACTCAAATGGGGTTATTGTGCAGATTAATTTAATTGTTAGGCAATATAGTTTACAAATTTTTGGGTTCTTATTTTGTTTATGGAAAAAATTTATAGCTTACTTTTCTCAATTTAGAACGTTTGTTTGTGAATTGTTGAGATTATTTTACCAAAGTTATTTAACCAATATAATTTACAAGTTTTTGAGTTCCTATTTTGTTGATGGAAAAAAATTCAGATTAATTTGTGCACTCATCTACCTAAAGGAGGTTATTATACAAATTAATTTAATTGCATGAGGATATTATGTGAAATAAATGATTTGATAAATTTGTTTGCCCAAAGGGAATGAATTTTGAAGGATTATTTGTTTCATTATATTTTTTAAGGAAATATATGGATTTGAAAGTTAATCTACCCAAAGGGGATGAATTTTTTTAATTTGTAAATTTTTCTTATTATGTTAATCCTCGTGATTAAAGAATAATTGTTTATTATAGACTCTACCCAAAGGGGAGTTTATGATAATACAATTGATTCTTATATTGTATTGCCTATACTTAATTGAATATTTTGTCTCATTATTCATAATTGATCTAGTTACAATATTTTGTGAAAACAATTTCTTTTTGTTGTGAATAACAAAACCACCACAATAAAATTTTAAATTAATTCATTGATTTAATGAGAATCTTTGTAATCCTCTTTATTTCGATAATTGTGTCGTGTAAGTATTGATTACTATTGTTATAAAAAAATTTATTATTTTATTAATCTTCATATTTAAATAATAATTGTTTATTGTAAATTATGCCCAAATGAGAGTTTATAATGATGTAATTGATTCTTATATTGTGTTGCTTATACTTATTTGAGTATTTTGATTCTCCGATTTAATGGGAGTTTTCTTATATTTTTCTTTGATTCTATAATACATTGTGACCACTATTGTTATGCGTTTTGTAAAATTGAATTATATTTGATGATCATCATTATTGCACATTATATTGTTGCGTATTATATTATTTGAATCGATTATACTAAATCAAGGTTTAAGACCTATAAAGTTCAAGAAACATGTTGTGAATATAGGTGTCATTGAGTCTTTTGATTCTCTGGTTTAGTGGGAGCTTTTGTATTTCTCTTTATTTCGATGATTACGTTGTGATCACTATTGTTATGCGCTTTACAAAATTGAAATTCATTTGATGATTATCATTATTGCGTATTATATTGTCGCATATCATATTATTTGAATTTATTATACAATATGGTATCTTAAGATATTGTGCCTTAAGAATTACAGTTGTATAATTTTGGCTGTCACTAATCACTATTTTGAGATCTCGTGATGTGTTGTTAGTGACAGATGACTTGTTAAAGTCAATCCATTTCATATTGTTGAGAAATTGTAGCAGTTTCATTTTATTGAGAAACTGTAATTACAATTTCATTTGGTTGAGAAATTATAATGAAGACCGATAAGAACAATGCATATTAATAATGATCACATGTTGGTATTGATTTCTTACTACATTAATGGGCTTACGATCCATGTCGATATGGTTATAAGTATTTGTGAGTATGAAAGTTGATAGGTGTAAATTACCTACATATTTCCAATCCGAATTTGTTAGTTTTCGAATATGTTTATAGTTATTTTTATGTGTGTTAATTAGTTTTTCTCTTTTTGTATTAAATCAAGTGTGTGGGACAAAAAGATAGGAAACTTGAGTAAAAACGATGAGATCGAATCAAAGCGGTTCGAAGTTACGGTGGATAAACAAGCTCGGAGGTTAAAAGATGAAACATGCCCGCCTAGGCGTCCAGACCACTGCCTAGGCGGTGAAGAAGCTGAGAAAGAGCAAAATGTTACTGACAAACGACCACCTAGGCGAATTTTCCTTCGCCTAGGCAAAAATCCAACAGAAGACGAAAATGGGTTACTGACAGTCGTTCGCCTGGGCAAAGTTTTCTTCGCTTAGGCGTAAATCCAATAGAATATTCTCCCAGTCCACCGCCTACTTCACTGCTTAAGCGGTCAGCCGAACCGACCTAACTCCGCCTAGGCACAATTTTCTTTGCCTAGGCAGATTTTCCCTGTACAGTCTTGAGATATTTTTAGGATATTTTAGCTATAAATACCCTCTCTCCTCTCCCTTCTCTGGTCTCTCTTGGTTTTTTCAGCACCTTAGGCTATACTTAAGCCTAGGTTTAGGATTTTTAGAGGTGGAGCTCACATCCCAAAATGGAGAAGACGGTGAATCGATCATTGAGCGTTCTTAGTGGTTTATCTTCAGACGAGGCTAAGTTCTTCGATTGTTTTTCCTTATTTCTTTATCTTAGGATCATGTGAGTATGTTTGGCTCATTCTTTCATGTTTATCCAGCTATGGCCACGAGTTAAATATGAATTGTAGTAGGGATTAACGGTATATTTATAAATATATTGTTTAGATGATTTCGGTGTTGCGTTTATGTTTGTTCTTCGTAGTTTGATTGTGTTTATCGTATTGTTTGTTTATTATGGTTAGTTAGATAAATGGAGAATACGGGATTTTGACAAACTCCGGATTCGGATTAAGGTAAACAAAGGTCACAATTCTATAACCTGGCCGGGGTTTGAATCATGGACAATCAATGACGTGGGGCAAGACACATGCTACCTAGGGCCGTTAAGACGTTGATGGGGACTTCTTCGTTGACTTGAAGTTGTGTTATATCCCTCGTCTTACACTCGGAAGAGGTGGCGAGGAAATTTTAGAACGTAGATTGTCGATAGGGTAAATACAACGCACGATTCAATAACCCGGGAGGGAGTTGGATTGTGTGCAATCAATGACGCTGGGTGAGACTCAGGTAACCTAGAGTTGTTAAGACGTTGAGGGGGACTTCTACGTTGACTCGAAGTTATGTATTCCCCTGTCTTACACTCGGGAGAGGTGGCGGTGGAGTTTACGTACTGAGGTTGTCAAATAGGTCAAACAACGTAAACATGAGTAAATCGGAATCGAACACGTATTTGTAAACACGTTAATCCCTAGGTAATTCTTCACCCTAAAACATATTAGCATATTAATGTAGTTAATTTAGGTTATATTAGTATTAGTTTAATTAATTAAATACATTTGTTTTCACCTAGATAAAATTAGGTCATCACAAACGCGGTATTCGATAGTAACGACACCAATCTCTATAGATACGATAACCCGATCTTAACGATCACACTATACTAAAACTTAGACCTTGTATACTTGCGAATATAAGTAGTGGTGTATTTTACGCCCTACCAAAAGTCTTATATTTGTTGAGATTAACATATAAACTATCATAATCCAATATTAAGATTATGTTGGACCGGATAAGTTTATCAAGATACTATTTATAGACTATCATTTCTTTAAACAAAATGTGTGGCCACACCAAAAATAAATTTTTCTGTTATTAACCCGAGAGTCTTATTTTCAAAATTAAATTTATTCAATTAATGTAGCCTAAGTGGGAGAATGTTGAAATATTTTTTATGGGCTAACGTTAATTGAATTAATTGTTTTACAAAAACGAGTTAATGGATAGTCTATTATTTAATTAGCCCAAATAATAAGTGATCATATTTTGATTTGAGCTGTGACATCTTTTATGTAGAAGTCCAGTTAAGTATCAAGTGTAGGTTTAGGGTTTCGTTGAAACCCGTTATGGAAGAGCCCAACGTAAAACACTAGTATATATAACTAGGTTCCCTCCCTAATCTAGAATATAGGGTTTCTTCCTATTGAGAGTCGCCACCACGAAATCTAGATCTTAAGGAGGAAGACCTAGTTAGTAATCTGCTGCGACAGATTCAATCTCCTGCGATAGCTGAGACATGTACGCTTTCGATTACCGTTATTTATTGTTGTGTCCTATAATCCATGTATGTTTACGATTATTAATTAATTCTGTTTTATTATGATTATGAGAAATAATCAACACTATACACTTTGTGATCAATGTCGTTTGACCGAATTGGTTTAATCGAATTATACTTTACATTCCTTTCATCACCCCTTATTCCATTTTGATTCACATTTACTAATTAACATAATTTTACAAAAAGAAAATTTTACTTTTACACTTGACCTGACCTGCCCCGCCCAGACAAGTATTAAAGGAATGAAAAAAAATAAAAATTGCAAATGGATATTACCGGACCCGACCCGTCCTAATTCGGAAGTATGACTGTCAATTAATATTAAATAATTTATTAATTTGGACTTTTTGATATTTGACCGTTAATTTTAAAAAGAATATATAACCGTTGCACTTTAGTCTAAACGACATAGGCATGTAAAGTGTAACTTGGTAAAACCAATCGAGCACAAATTGAGTGCCATTTACCTTAGTGAATATTTTTTATTAGGGGTATTTTCTCACCAGTTAGAGCCGCCTTCATTTAAGCTTGCCAGTGTATCTAGAAAAGAAGAAAAGTAAAATCTCCAAGAGCATCATGTGACAACAAGGATGATTTAGCCCCCAGAAAATTCCTACTAAACACCATTTGTCACACGCCTCTTTGAGCCCCCATTGCTCAAGGCCGAACGTGACACCGACTTGACGTCACCTGACCAGTCAACAAATATACATATCTATTTATTATTATTATTTTAGTTTTAATTACATAAATCTCCCCCTAAACTATCTTTAAGTTTTTTTTAAACCCAATTAAAAAATTAATATTTTTAAAATTTTGAATTAACCCTTAAAAGTTTAAATTGAATAATAAATGACACAATCTACCCCGTTATTTTCTAAATGTTGTAAAATGCAGCTAATGATTATGCACGTGCAGAAATTAGGGTCTTACAAACCTTCCATTCTAAAAGAAATTTCGTCCCTAATTTTTAGTTACCTTGATCGAATAAGTGCAGATATTTATCTCTCATCTCATCTTCTCGCTCCCACGTTGTTTTTTCCACGGAATGACTACACCATAGCACCTTCACCAATGGAATCGTTTTCGTCCGTAACACCTGATCTTTACGATTTAGAATCTAGATTGGTTCCTCAACGTATATCAAATCTTATTCCAATTCGATTGGTTGAAAAGTCAATATATGCGAAGGATCTGATATACGTTGAGGATATACGCAAAAACACATGATCGCCCACTTCAAATTCCAACACCTGCCTACGTTTGTCAGCATAACTATTTTGTCGACTCTGAGCAATTCTCAATCTTTCCTGAATCACCTTTACTTTGTCTACCGTCATTTGGGCTATATCCGACATTAGTAATTTTCTTTCTCCTACTTCAGTTTAGTCTGTTGGACTAGAGTCCTACATTTCCTACCATACAACGCTTCATACGGTGCCATCTCGATTGTCGAATGGTAGCTGTTATTGTAGGTAAATTGCATCAACGTCAAATGATCATCTCAGCTACCCAGAAATTCTAGAACACAACCCCTCAACATATCCTCTAATGTTCGAATTGTACACTCTGATTGACCATCAATCCGAGGATGAAAAGCAGTATTGAATTTCAGCTCGGTACCTAAAGCAGTTTGGAGACTCGGCCAGAATTTTGAAGTAAATCTCTGATCTCTGTCCGATACTATTGGAACCGGTGCACCATGTAGTCTAACAATCTTGTCCATATACAATTAGGCATATTTATCCAAACAGTACGTCGTCTTTACGGCAAAAAAATGAGAAGATTTAGTAAGTCTATCAAAAATCATCTAGATAGAATTATGTTCCTTTTGGGTACAGGGTAATCTCGAAACGAAATCCATTGTGATATGCTCTCATTTCCATTTTGGAATAGGTAGAGATAACAATAATCTACCTAGACGTTGGTGCTCAATCTTGACTTGCTGACTAACGAGTCACCTGGTAATAAATTCATCAATTTTTCGTTTCATTCTATTCTACCAATAGTATTATCGCAAATCCTGTTACATTTTTGGTTTTTGCCTGGGTGCATTGCGTATGTTGAATTATGCACTTCCTCCAAGATATTCTTCTTTAGATTGGCATCATCAGACATACATAGTTTATTTCCAACCATCAAAGTCTCATCGTTATCCCTGACACGATAGTCAGCTCTGTGACCGTTTTTCACTTCATTTCGGATCTTATCTAATTGGGCATCTGACTTCTGCGATTCTATAATACGGTCAATCAATGTCGGTCTCAAAGTCAAAGTTGCAAGCAACGCTGCCGTTTGGCCCACCCACCAACTGGACTCGCAAAGAGCTCAACTCGGCATACAAATTAGTATGAACAACTTGAATGTGTGCAACCGAACCCGCCGATTTTCGACTCAGCGCATCCGCTACAACATTGGTCTTTCTAGGATGGTAACGGATAATACAATCATAGTCCTTGATCAATTCTATCCAATGTCTCTTCCTCAGATTTAGTTCTTTCTGAGTAAACAAGTATTTCAAACTCTGATGGTCGGTGTATATCTCACACGTCTCGTCATACAAGTAATACCTCCAAATCTTCAATGCAAACACAATCGCCGCTAACTCTAAATCATGCGTCGGGTAATTACGCTCATGATTCTTTAATTGCCGGGATGCATAAGAGATCACGTGATTATGTTGCATCAGTACACACCTTAACCCTTAGTATGACGCATCACTGTAGATCACAAAGCCACCACCTTCCGTTGGAAGTGAAAGTATTAACGCAGATATCAGTCTACTCTTCAGCTCTTGGAAACTCTACTCACATTTGTCAATCTACTCGAATTTGGATTCCTTGCAGGTCAATCGGGTCAACGGGGCAGCTATTAAAGAAAATCATTTTACAAACCAACGATAATAACCCGCCAAACCCAAGAAGCTTCGAACTTTGGTCAGACTTTTCGGCCTTTCCCATTGAACAACGACTTCGACTTTCTTTGGATCCACTTGAATACCATCTCCCGAGATAACATGCCCCAAGAATACAACTCTATCTACCCAAAATTCACATTTACTGAATTTTGCATACAACTGCTTCTCTTGCAAAGTCTGCAACACAATGTTGAGATGCTCTGTATATTCTTTCTTATTTTGGGAATAAATCAGTATATCGTCAATAAACACGATAATAAATTGATCTAGATAAGGTTGGAAGATCCGATTCATCAAATCTATAAAGGCAGTAGGGGCATTCGTCAACCCGAATGGCATGACTAGAAATTCATAATATTTATACCTCGTACAGAACGCCGTTTTCGCCACGTCACTGTCTCTAACTTCCAACTGATGATATCCTGATCGAATATCTATTTTGGAAAACACCCTGGCCCTCTGCAGTTGGTCGAATAGATCATCAATTCTAGGCAACGGATATTTATTACAAATCGTTACCTTATTCAACTGCCTGTAATCAATACACATCCTCAGCGTGCCATCCTTCTTCTTTACAAATAACAATGGGGCTCCCCACAGAGAAACACTGGGTCTGATAAACCCGCGATCTAACAGATTTTGCAACTGTGTTTTCAATTCCTTTAGCTCAATAGGCGCCATATGATAGGGTGGAATTGATATCGGAGCAGTTCCTGGAAGTAACTCGATAGTGAATTCCATCTCCCTATCCATTCGCAACCCTGGCAATCCAGGTAACTCTTCTAGACACACATCGAGAAAATCCCTGACCACTGGATTATTCGCCACCTGAACTTCATTCCGATTGGTATTAATCACATGCGCGAGGTATCCCTGACATCCATTCTTTAATAATTTCTTAGCCTCTAGGATTGAAATCAATCTGACAAGGGTAATGATTCTATCCCCCGAAAACACAAACTCTGACTCGCCTGAGACTCAAAAAATAACTTCTTTTTTAAAACAATTTACAGTAGCATGATAGTCAGATAGCAAATCCCTACCCAGTATCACATCAAAATCGTGAATACCTAGAGATAATGGATCCACTGACAATTTTCTATTACCTATCCAAAACAAATTGTCTTTATACACACTATTTATCAACATGGACTCACGATTTTCAGTTGCTTCCCGCACATCATTCTCTATTAATTTTGCTGTGTTTACTAATTTTGCATAACTTTTGATCTGTCTGCCCGTCAATCTAGTACGTATTTCTAAATTAAATCTTTTCTAGAATCATCTACATCTTGTTTCTTCCGTTTTCACCAAATCGGGAGCAAATCGGGACAAGACATCGAATTTAATTTCATACTGTCGAACGGTCATCCTCTCCTGTTTCAATTATATGAACTCCCCCTCCAATAAAATCATAAGGTTTCCTTAGTATTTCCTAGAAAATAGTTTTATGTACACTCTCGGATGTTGTACGCTATGATAAAGTCCATGTATATCAAATAGTAGCATAGTGTGTTGTGTAGTCCCATAATATAAGTAAGGTATTGTCTAATAATCCAACTTAAGTGTGCTTTGTCACACTATTGGTTTAACAACGAAAATATTAAGTACTACCGACAGTGAATCCCAATGTCAAGTAATACGAATATGATTATTTATCAGTTATAATTTAACATTTAAAACCACTAGCACCCTCACAATCATAATTCTTCCATTTACTACTACCAACAACACCACTCAATCCACCAACTAGCCGTATTACAATTTCATGGCACCACTAATTGTCAACTTTATAGTTATTCCTATTAACGAAAAATAAGACTAGGTTTACTTAGTGGTCAGGGTCTCTGATTATCTATCACTAATTTACTATATGTTAAGGGAGGGCCAACAAGACAAACAACAATGCGCGACGCCAATGTATTATCCAATGCAATATAATAACTACCACTCACGTGCCGAACCCACCCATTGACACCCTATCTCATGGTCCACCACTGGCTCGACAAACTGGCACGTCTATAGAACCTATAACTTAAGCTCTGATACCACAAATGTCACACCCCACCCCGAGCCCCCACCCTTCAAGACCGGGCGTGACGTCGGCATGACACTTCCTAACTAGTCAACCAAATACACACACACACACACACACATATATATATATACATATACATATTCAGACGCACCCGCACTGTTATCAATATTGTTTTCCAAAAAATAATACCTATTTACTCATTTCCAAAAATATGGAGACACACTCGTCCCAAATATATATATATATACAACAAAAATCACAAAATGCTAAACCTTCCACGGTTCGCCTCTGAATGGCCCACTTCCAAAATGACACCACCTCCGGACTCTACCTAGTGCTAGTAGTAGACCTACTCCTAGCTGCGGTACCTGAAACCAAATATTTTATTGGTGTACTGTCTTCATAATATAAAAATATTTTTTTTATGGATTAAGCATAAGTATTAAACACCACGTTTCAAAAATATAATATAAAGATAACCACGTACCATACGGAAATCCAGTTTCCCTATGACTAATGAAATAAACTAATATATTTAAAATACCCAATTCAAACATTTTAAATCAACCAACCCAAACACCTCGTCATATAATAAAATACCACACACCACTCTCCTACAAGTCATAAGATCGTTTTTACCTCACGATCGAGAGTTATAACGGTACCGTAATCTGTACAACTGTGTCATCTAACATGACTCTTAGTGTCAGGGCCATTTATTATCCCCAATGGTAGGGGTACCACCCGCAGGATTTGTATTCCTGAAGGGGTCGATCAACCATTTGCAGGACTAACCCTCTTGACAGATCATAATAATCAACCACGTGCAAGACTAATTCTCCTAACAGGTCATAATATTAACAATCACCTGCAAGACTAATTCTCTTGACAGGTCATAATAATCAATCACCTGCAGGACTAATTCTCCTGACAGGTCATAATAATCAACCACCTGTAGGACCGAGACTCCGGATAAGTCAATAAGAATAATCAACCACCTGCAGGACGTGCCCTCCTGACAAGTCAAAACTATCTCACAGGACATACCCTCCTGACGGGATCAACACTATGGCATAGTCGAACAAAAATCACCTTCTACATTTAAAATTTACTTCATTCACATAAGTCATAAAATCATCCAATTTTAATAAACACTTTTTTTTCCCACAATTTATACGAAAATAAAATTTGTAGATTTATATAGAAGACAGTACACTCACCTCGTTTTCCGCACTACAAAAAATATCACCTTCAGAAACTACCGGGACACGGGCGCCTGCGAACCTGTTCTGAATCTTCCGCCAGTCGAGAGGTTGATTTTTTTTTTTTTTTTGAATTTGGGTTTTTTTTTTTTTTTTTTTTTCTTTTTTCTTTTCTTTTTCTTCTTCTGTTTCCTATTTCTGGTCGCTGGACCTCACCACCACGGCGACGCTTTCCCGATCACACACTCACAGACGTAGTCGACGACTGAACAGTACCCACAACGGATGACGCCCCACTCCAGCAATGACACACACACGTCCGATCACACACACACACACAACGACCTAACGACACAGTCGACGTCCACCATCAACGAAAAAACCCCATGCAATGAACGAGCAGAAAATACACACACACACACGTCGGTCACCCACACAGACCAGACGATGGCCACCCCGCTAACCAAATAAACACCGACCTCCGAAACCCACACCTATGCCAGGCTGCACAGCATACACATACACACACCCTCACTGCAGATCACGCCCACACACCCCGAAAATTAAACAACTTTCACACACACACAAAAGTAGTCGACGACGAGCAGAGCACGCACACAATGGACGACATCCCCACGCCAGCCGACGATAGCACAACACCTACACATGACGAACACTGTTGGCCTAACGATGGACAACCAAAACCCACATACTCACTAGCGACGAAATAGTGACGATCACCATCGACAATCAGAACACATACAAAACATACACATACACGTCGAACGAAACACGGCAACCCACCGGACTGATTAGCACCGACCCACTTTCTCGTGCTTTATTTATTTTTTCCTTTTTAGGTGTGGCCATGAAATGTGTGTGTATGGATTGTATATATATATATACATAGAGAGAAGAGTGGATCACGTTACTTTCCACATTGATTTATTATTATTATTATTATTATTATTATTATTATTATTATTATTATTATTATAGTTTTAATTACATAAATCTCCCCCTAAACTATCTTTAAGTTTGTATTTAAACCCAAATCAAAAATTAATATTTTTAAAATTTCGAATTAACCCGTAAAAGTTTAAATTGAATAATAAATGACATAATTTACCCTGTTATTTTCTAAATATTCTAAAATGCAGCTAATGATTACGCACGTGCAGAAATTAGGGTCTTACAATCAATCTATCCCAAAAGGTTTAAAGCAAATTTTAAAATGAGATATTAACTCATAAATGATTAATAGTTCCTAATTTTATTTTATATTTTTTTGAAAGTCAAAATTAGAATTAATATATTAGTCCCTAAATTTTTTTAAGTAATTATTAAATAGCACAATGCACCTTGTTATTTTTCTAAATGTTCTAAAATCTAACTAAAAGTTATGCACATGCAAAACATCGGGTCTTACAACCTTCCCTCCTAAAAGAAATTCTGTTACGAAATTTTAGTTACCTTGAACGAATAAATGCGGATATTTATTCCTTATCTCATATTCTCTCTCCCACGTCGCTTCCTCCACCATGTGACTATGCCATAGCATTTTCACCAATGGAATCGTTTTTGTCCGCAACACCTAAGCTTTACGGTTTAGAAACTGGACTGGTTCCTCAATGTATGTCAAATCCTCTTTCAATTCGATTGGTTGAGAAGTCATCACATGTGAAGGGTCTGGCACATATTTCTTAAGCATCAACACGTGAAAAACGTCGTGTAATCTAGACAGTTCTAGTGGTAGGGCTAGTCGATAAGTCGTCGTATCAACCCGTTCTAGAATCTCGTATGACCCTATATACCTTTAACTTAGCTTTTCTTTCTTCCCGAATCTCACTATGCCCTTCCACGGGGATATACGCAAAAACACATGATCACCCACTTCAAATTCCAGCTCTCGCTTATGCTTGTCAGCATAGTTCTTCTACCGACTCTGAGTAGTCTTCAGTCTTTCTTGAATCACATTCACCTTGTTCGCCGTCATCTGGGCTATATCCGACAATAATAATTTTTGTTTTCCCACTTCAGTCCAACATATGGGAGTTCTGCATCTCCTGTCATACAACGCTTCATATGATTCCATCTCAATTATCGAATGGTAACTATTATTATAGGAAAATTCCATCAACATCAAATGATCATCTCAGCTACCAGGAAATTCTAGAACACAACCCCTCAACATATCTTCCAATGTCTAAATCGTACGCTCTGATTGGCTGTCAGTCTGTGGATAAAAAGCTGTGCTAAATTTCAACTTGGTACCCAAAGTAGCTTGAAGACTCGGCCAGAACTACGAAGTGAATTTTGGATATCTATCTGACACTATGGAAATTGTCGCACCGTGCAATTGGACAATCTCGTCAATATACAGTTTCACATACTTGTCCAAGGAGTACGTCGTCTTTACGGCCAGAAAATGAGCAAACTTGGTGAACCTATAAAAAATAACCCAAATAGAATTATGTCCCTTTTGAGTGCGAGGTAATCCCGAGATAAAATTCATCATGATATGTTCCTATTTCCATTCCGGGATAGGTAGAGGCTGCAATAATCCATCTGACCGTTGGTGCTCGATCTTAATTTGCTGACAAATGAGACACCTGACAACAAATTTAAAAAAAATTCGTTTTATTCCATTCCACCAATAGTGTTCTCGCAGATCCCGATACATTTTGGTACTACTTTGGTGCATTATGTATGCTGAGCTATACGCTTTCTCCAATATATCTTTTTTCAGATTTACATTATTAGGCACACACAATCTATTTTCAAACATCAAGGCTTCATAATTATCTCGAACGCGATAGTCGGTTCTGTGACCACTCTTTACTTCGTCTCTAATCTTTCCCAATTGTCCATCCATTTTCTACGCTTTAATAATACGGTCGATTAATGTCGATCTCAAAATCAAAGTCGCAAGCAATGTTGCTGTCACACCCCACTCCGGACAACCATCACTGTGGCACCGGCGTGACGTCGACATGACATCACTCGAATATCTAACTTACTTTAGATGAAAAAAATAAAAACGCAATCACAGAACAAATCATAAGTATATACACTCTTTCATTTATGAGGACCAGTCCCAATAAAAATTTGTTTATTTAACAACACGAATACGAAACCCTAAATTTCTCATTTAGTTTCCCTTCAAGTAGCACTCCCAAGATATTCCTTCTCTATCGCACCTCCAGATTTGACCTAGTGCTAGTAGGGGACCGAGTTCTAGTTATTTCACCTACGAGTGTACTGTCTTCTTAGTAAAATATTTTTAAAATAATAACACATTCTAAATAATACCACAATTAAATATGGATCAAGTATAAGTATACAAACATCTCATTTCTAATAAAATCATCATAATATAAGCAGTGAAAGTAAATCAAAATATATAAGTTCCATTCAAACTTATCC
Source organism: Eucommia ulmoides (assembly GCA_016647705.1). NCBI lineage: Eukaryota > Viridiplantae > Streptophyta > Magnoliopsida > Garryales > Eucommiaceae > Eucommia > Eucommia ulmoides. The sequence continues at coordinate 974,115 of CM028329.1, forward strand.
AATATAAAATAATACCAATCACCATATAATAAATCACCAAATATGAGTGAAACACCGCATCTCAAAACACTACACCACCACACCACTCACTGGCTACCCATAGTGATAGTTTTAACCTCATAATTGGGAGTTGCAACAGTATTGTATCACCCGTAGGATATGCCTTCCTAACGGGACAATAACCATATGTCTGAACGCCCAACGAACAGGTTAAAATATCAATATCCACATGCCGGACCACCCATCGACTGGATATAATATCAATAATCGTCTGCCAGACCACCCATTAGCAAGAAATAACATCAACAATCGCCTGCGACCAACGCTGTCCACATCCACTCAACAACCCTCACACATTTACACAACAAACTTTCAGAGAAAACACACACCCACATGCACGCTGAAAATCAGAACACATACAAAAACAGACACATACACACACACTCACAGTCACCCACATGTATCGGTTGAACAGAGCATACATGGATGAAAAGACCCACACACGGCCAAGGAAAAAACACACACACAGTAGTAGCAGCAACGACACACACACACACACGTTGTTGACACAAGTCAAAAAAACAGAGCACTCTCATCACACACACAACCATCCACGCCTGAACAAACCCCCTTACACACAAAAAGATACACTGAACGGCGACAACATACTGCTTGCCAGAGAGTCGTGGATTCAAGAAAATCCGACGGGTCCTTTCTCCGGTCCTCTCTCACTTTCTCTAAATTTTCTGATTTCCAGATTGTTCTTGAGATTTTTCCATTCTCTACATGCATGAACATGTATATATTACATGAAATTAGTTGATAAATTTGATCTCATGAAGCCACGTAGTCTGTTCTCTCCTGCCGGCCGGTTTGCTCTCGTCACACACACTGTGTGTGTGTGTGTGTGTGTGTGTATATATATTGTGAAATAAATTTTTAATTAATTTCTCTTTCATCCTCCAACTTCTTTTATTTCCTTAATTTAATCAATTTCAACTTTTAAAAGTTTCCAAAATTATAATTTCATCCTTAATATTTTTAAATTTTGATTTTAATTATCAATTTGAATCTCAAGTTTAAATTTAATGTTTCTAAATTTGTAAATTTGACCCCTAAATGTTTGATTTGAATTTTAATTAATCCAATTTCTTCTCGAATTTTTTCATGCTCTAGAATGCAATTATTAATGACGTACTTGCTAAGTCGGGGTCTTACAACTCTTCCCTCCTAAAAGAAATTTCATCTAATTTTTTTTGTCAATCCAATAATACGTTAGATTCACACCACATGGTCACATTTCGCCTTACGTGATCCTATAATACTGATTCCTAAGTAGATTCCCATAATCACAAGTCGTCCAAAATCTATAATCATCAGTTTTCTTCAAATCATATCTACCCATTGCATCATTTTCATTTGCAGTGGTCGGTATTATATCCAATGCCCAACAAACAGGGTGCACTATGTAGGTCACGCTAAACACGGACAACTAACTGTCAAAGAATCTCATGGTTCTAACTGTTTTCGCTGCGCTACTCTGATAAAAATTACAATCAATAACAATATAATACAATATACTCTTAAAATATCATGATAGTATCAGTGGATGAGGTCTATCTTATTTCCAACAAGTCTACGACCCTAATTCCAATTTGGCAGATCTTCCTCAAAATCAACATTTCTCCAGTTTGTCCAACAATTTCCAATAAAACAGTTTATCACAATATCTCCGTCTAACATTTAAACCAACAATACTCACAATCACAATCATTAACTTCAATACTCTTATAAATGTTTGTAATATTATCGCTAACTAGCTAATGTTTCGCACTACACCGGAACCACATAACTACGTTTTAAATCACGACCCAATCGTATCGATGTCCCTCCAAACACACAGATATCACCAAATCACATTATTACATCTCAAAGTACATCAAACGGGTCATTTAGAAGAATTCCTTTCATGCCCCCACTTTTAATCAAGTCCCTGACAAGATCACGTGCATAAATTCTACTTCCATCTTGCTAAAACAAACACTTCAAATATTTACCACTTATAAGTATAAATCGAAGGACATAGATACTTCCTAATAAAAATTTGTTACATCTCAAAAATCATTAGTTACTGATTATAAAATATTGTATTACGAGTACATATCAATTCAAGGAGCTTTCAAATTATCATTTTCTCATGAAATCTCAATGACCCCCATAGGCAGACTCCGTTTAATGGTAGTAGAAAATCAATACATCGGGTTGAGTTCTCCTATCTCGGTTCGATCAATTAGAGTCTTGCATCCTTTGCATACAGCGCTTTATACGATGCCACCTTAATCGCCGAAAGGTATCTGTTATTGTAACACATTCTATCAGTGCCACATAATTATCCTTCCTACCAGAAATTTCAAAACACAACTTTTCGACATATCCTCTAACATCTGAATCACATTTCTCGACTGACTGTTAATCCGCAAATAAAAGAGTTTCGAACTCTCAACTTGACACTCAAGGCAGTATGGAAACTTGACTAGAACGTCAAAATAATTATTAAATTCTGGTACTATAGTTTCTCCGATTGAGGATTATCATCTGGAAATACTACCTAACTTTCCATATTTACAACATGCCGATTTAGGTTATCACCATTTAATACTGCATTTTTGAGTTCCTCCGCAGACTGTTCATACAATGGTGACTTATTTCGCTTTGATAACAATTATCATCCAAGTCACAATACGGTGACAACACTTATGATTTCAGAATTCCAATTTCAAAATTTCGAATAACCGATCAACCGAGTTTAATAATTCGTCAACATTTTTTTTTTTTTAAATTTTAATTTTTTTTTTCCAGAAGCTACTAATATTTATAAAACGTATAATTCAACATCCAATTTCCCTTTTGATTTAAAATAGTTATCTTACCCTAACATTATTCGACATTTGTATTGAACCGGTGTCTCATACAACCGAACAATCCCGTCAATATATACTTGGCATACGCATCAAGAAAATATTCCTCGAACTACTCTCCCATTTCCCTTCTGGAATAGGTCAAAGCTACAACCCACCTGGATATTGATGCTCGATCTTACTTTTGCTAACATACAATTCATCTAACAGCAATGTCTACGATTTCTCATTCCACTCCACTTGACCAATAATGCTCACTAAGTCATGATATAGTTTGATACTATCGGGACATTACATCTATTGCTCTATGCACCACTTTTAAGGTCTGTTCCGTTATATGGACATCATTAGAAACACGCAATCTTTTTCAAATCATTACAACTTCATCATTATTTCTGACACTATAGTCAGTCCTATGAACATTGTCCATTTCCTCCTCTTTGATCTTCCCAACCAAACATCCAACTTCTGAGCTTCTACCACACCATCGATCAAAGTCGATTTCTCATCACAAGTTTGAATAACGTGGTCATCTGACCAACTACCTATGAAACTCACAAGGATCTCAACTTGACCTATACATTAGTATAAGTAACCCAAATATGCGCAACCACGTTCCCTGATTTTTGCCTCAAAGCACAAATCCCACCATACCAGAAATGTTGTGAAATTGTCAAGGTAACCATAATCACTGCCACTCCACAAGTTTCGAATTCCAGTCACACGTTCTCGGCCTTCTCCATATTCCATCAACCCATCACTTCGACTCCTTTTGGATTCACTTGAATACTATGTCTCAAGAGCACTTGTCCCATATTTTTATTTATTTATTTATTTATTTTATTTTATTTTATTTTTCACTCGATCCAACCAATATTCATATTTATTGCATTTGGCACATAATCGCTTTTCTTACAACATCAGCAACATATTCTGGAGACGTTCTACATGCTCTTCTCTGCTCTCGACTGGATTATTGTTTTCACTACATCACAGTCTCTAACCTTCAACTGAGAATACCCTACTCAAAAAAATCTAACACCCTAGTCTTTTGCAATCGATTTAACCACCCATCCATTCTAACCGATGAGTGCCCAACACCGGATCTTTATGAAAAAACACACCAGGTCTACGTAAATCATGAGTTGATAGTCTAATTTATGATAACAATTCGGCTTCTTAGGGCCATCACAAGGTTCTTCTATTTAAGACTTCCTAAACCAAAAACTAACTTACTCCAAGTCTAAATATTTCTATACCACGGAAATTATTTAAATTCAATTAAGTGCAATCAATCGTCGACTTAAATTAATCCACTCAAGTTTTCCTACACCACAGTGACTACCCTTAAAGTCCCAAGGTTATAGTTTCAAATCTCAATTTTCCACATTTTATCAACACGAGTATATTTAACCAACTTATTGAGCCGAATGTTCACCTCCTTAAAAATAATGGAACTTACTTAACAGCAATCACAATTTTCAGAACTACATAGGGAAAATCCCTAGCTACTACAATATCCATCGCAGAACCTTGTTTTAACTTATGCCCAGCAATATCCATCGCAGAACCTTGTTTTAACTTATGCCCAACACCTGCATACTGTATTTTGATATCCTCTCTTTAACACTTTTCTAACCTTCTAGACCCACTATCAGACTAACTGAGGTATTAGTTACGCCTTCCCAACAATACATACTTTTATTCATAAAAAATTTGACTCCACCGGCAACTCCATATTACTCATACAAATGGATTATATTTACGCGCACCTATTATCATCCCAGACCCACAATTCTCAACTACTTCCTATATATTATTTTCTGTTACGTTTGTTATATTTACTAGTTCCACCAACTTTTACTCTACCTTCTTGTCAACCTAGAATGTACTACTGAATTACATCTTTTTAATATCACCACAACTTTCTCACATCCTTAGTTCCAACTAATACAATTCTCTTTTTAGTATCATCATAAGATTCCTTTCATATTGCCTAAAAGGCGATTTTATACTTATTTTGAATGCCATTTCACATTCCAACTTAAGTGTGCTCTGCGATACTATTTAAAATTTTAATAATGACTTACTAGGTGCCACCGATAGTTATCTTATCGTCATGTAACACACATATTGTCACACCCCACCCTGGACACCCGTCAATGTGGGGTCAGCGTGACATTGACACGACCTCACTTGAAAGATAATCACTATAAACGACAGCGTACAAGCATAAGTACATAATCACAAAAGCTAACCAAGTATATATATTCTCTACTCGGGAACACTCTTGTCCTTACAAAATTCTCAATAACATTGAGGATACAAAACCCAACATCTCTCATTTGATTCGCATCAAGTGATACCCCCAAGAAACTCCTTCCCTATCGTACCTCCGGATTTGACCTGTTGCCAATAGGGGACAAACGCATATCTACAGCACCTGCGAGTGTACTGCCTTTTTAATAAAAATATTTTAAAAATAATAATACATTCTAAATAATATTACATTTAAATATGGATCAAGTATAAGTATACAAACATCACATTTCTAATAAAAATCACCATAATATAAGCAGTGAAAAGTAAATCAATATATAAGTTCCATTTTACTCATCCAGTATAAAATAATACAAATCACTATATAATAAATCAACAAATATAAGTAAAACACCACACCACCACACCACTCTTTGGCTAGCTATAGTGATCATTTTAACCTCACGATCGGGAATTGCAACGGTACCATAACATCCGTAGGAATGCCTTTCTACGAAATATCCACACCCCTTTTGGAGAGAAATATAATCCACACCCCTCCGAGGAGAACTATCCACATTCCATGGGAAAAATCTACACCCTTTACAGGGAGAAATATAATCCACACCCCTTTCAGGGAACAACTATGGTATCATCAAAATCATTAGTATAGTTAAAAATCCACATTTCTTATGAGAAGAAATACATTTTCACAGCATATCGTCAAAAATTCACAACCCTTATGGGGAGAATATAAACCACCCATATCTAACGAAAATTATTTTTAATCATTCTTTTTAGAAACCAACACAATTTCCCAGAAATTTATTTTACCAACTCACTCAAAAAATTTGCTTGATCCATATCATTTATGAAATCGTACAATGTAAGTAAACACATATGTCATCGTGTATATATATAGAAAATAGTTTGGCAAGAAGACAGTACACTCACCTGGCTATCCACTCCGCAAAACTTCTACTGACTACTCTCTCCGAGATTCCGGTGCCTGTGAACCTAATAGTAACATGGCCTAAATAAATATTTTTTTTTTTGAAAAACAACCTAATCATGCAATGCAAGCCCTAAGTTTTGTTAGTTCCCCGTTCCCACATTTTATTATGTAAAATTATTACTCAGTTAATTTTTATTTCGTTAAAAATTACTACATAAAATTTAGTAATACGACGGTCCCAAATTTATTATTCCAATTTTAATGCTAGAATTTGATTTAATAAACTAAAATAAACTTAGCAAAAAATGTAACCCGTTTCGAACCTTTCACAGGTCGCGAGATGGATTTTAAAATTTTGATGGGGTTATTTGTGCAATTTTCCTTTTCTTCCCCCCCCTCCCCCTTTTTTTTTTTAATTTTTTTCTTCTTCTTTCTTTTTTGGTTTTGGTTTCCTGTTTTCGTCTTGTTCTGGTTTTCAGCCGACACACACCTACAACCACTCTCTCTCCCACCTTAACGACCAAACATTGATCACACACCCACCAACCCGAAACTGACGATCACACATACACCAACCATGAAAACCAAAAGGCACACCCATGCACACACAACTGATTTAAACACACACCCACATGCACGTGAAAATCAGAACACCCACTTGCATACACACACGAACAGTGCCTGAGGATTGGCGACCGTTCACCGTCATAAAGTTGGAGCGCACACATATCCACATGCATGGAAAGAACTTAACAGTTGATCATATACATATACACAACCAACCAAACATTTCACTACCGACTAGTCAACCACATGCTCCATTGTTGGATCTAACACACACACACACACTGATATACCTAGAAGAGAAAACAGAGCACACACACTGTCTTACACACCCCTGCTGTTGGACAAAACAAATGAACGGCACACGCATATGCAACAGAAACATACACCGCAACAGTAGCAGCAACACACACACACACACTGTCGGCACAAAACAAAAAAATAGAACACACCGCCGGAAATATTTACCGATCCATACCCGAGACACACATGCATGCGCACACCCACCAAAATAATTAAGAATTTACACACAATTACTGACCAGATCGACGACGACGAACGACAACAATTACAGGGTTAACGATCTCACTCCCCGATCGTCGATCCCGCACCGAACCGAACGGCAACGATTAATCCATCCCACGATCACCGGAGAGTAGTCGACGAACGAAGAGCAGGACCTACTCAAACTACCCCACACATATGCACGCTAATTCCCCCCACCAATCGCCGGAGGAACGCCGATTCAAGGAAGTTCGATGACCCCCTTTGCTTCGGTTCTCTCTCTCTAGAATTTCTTAAATTTTCAGATTTGATGGAGATTTTTTTTTTTTTTTTTTTTAATCATTACACATGCATAAGTGAGTATATATTGCATGAAATAAGTGGTAGAAATCAGTCCTAGCTTGCCACGTTATCTCTCCCGTTCTCGCCCTTCCGGCAATCTCACTGTACACACGCACGACGTATGCGTAAATATATATATGTTTTAAAAAAACTTTTGTTAAATTACTCTTTTCTCCCTCTAATTTCTTAAAGTCTCTTTTCTAGTTAAAGTTTCATTTTTAACATTTTTCTAAAATTGTAATTTGGTCCCTAAAAGTTAAAATTTTATAAATTGAATGGAAAATTTAAATCCCAAATTAAATTTAATGTTTCTAAATTTCTAATTTTACCACTAAACTTTTTATTTGGACTTTAAATTAACAAAATTTTCCCCCCACTTTCCCGATGCTCTAAAATACACCTATTAATGGCGTTTGTGTTACGATATAGGTCTTACACATATAGTTGTTTCTTAATTAAAATCTCACATTTTCAATTATTAGCACTCCCACAATTGCGATCCCCCCATTACCACCATTAACAGCACAATATCACTCAAATCCGCCAACTGACAATATTACTATTTTATCACATCACCACCTGCCAACAAAACAACCCACCATGCACAATGCCAATGTACTAGCTGATGTACTGAAATAACCAACACTCATGTACCAAACTCACCTATGGATACCCTATCTTATGTCCCCTACTGATTAGATGACTGGCACGCCTTCCTATCTCATGGTCTTCTACTGACACCTCTACTAGCAAGTCTACATAACCTATAAGCTAGACTCTGATACCAAAATTGTCACATCCCACTCCGGACACCCGTCACTGTGAGGTCGGCATGACCTCGACACGACATCACCTAAATATCTAACTTACTATAGACGACAAAAATAAAAACGCAATCACAGAACAAATCATAAGTATATACACTCTTTCATTTACGAATACTAGTCCCAATAAAAATTTGTTTATTTAACAACACGAATACGAAACCCTAAATTTCTCATTTAGTTTCCCTTCAAGTAGCACCCCCAAGATATTCCTTCTCTGTTGCACCTCTGGATTTGATCTAGTACCAATAGGGGACCGAGTCCTAACTATTTTACCTGCGAGTGTATTGCCTTCTTAGTAAAACATTTTAAAAATAATAACACATTCTAAATAATATCACAAATAAATATGGATCAAGCATAAATTTACAAACATCACATTTCTAATCCAAATCACCATAATATAAGCAGTGAAAGTAAATCAATATATATAAGTTACATTCAAACTCATCCAGTATAAAATAATACGAATCACCAAATAATAAATCACCAAATGTGAGTAAAACACCGCATCTCAAAACACCACACCACCACACCACTCATTGGCGAGCCATAGTGATCGTTTTGACCTCACGATCGGAAGTTGTAACGGTACCGTATCACCCGTAGGATATGCCTTCCTAACAGGACAATAACCATATGTTTGAACGCCCATCGAACAGGTTATAATATCAATATTCATATGCCGTACCACCCATCGGCTGGATATAATATTAATAATCGTCTACCGGACCACCCATCAGCAAGACATAACATCAACAACTGCCTGCGACCAACGCTGCCCACACCCACTCAACAACCCTTACACATTTACACAACATATTTTCAGAGGAAACACCCACACCCACATGCACGCTAAAAATGAGAACACATACAAATGCGCACACACACACTCATGGTCACCCACATGCACCGGCTGAACAGAGCACACACGGATGAAAAGACCCACACACGGCCAAGGAAAAACACACACACAGCAGTAGCAGCAATAACACACACACACACACACACGTTGTTGACACAAGACGGAAAAACAAAGCACCCTCATCACACACACACACCCATCCACGCATGAACAAAACCCCTTACGCACAAAAAGATACATTGAATGGTGATAATACACTGCTCGCCAGAGAGTCATGGATTCAAGAAAATTCGATGGCCTCCCCTTCCTTCGGTCCCCTCTCACTCTCTCTAAATTTTCTGATTTCCAGATTGTTCTTGAGATTTTTTTGTTATCTACATACATGAACATGTATACATTGCATGAAATTAGTGGATAAATTTGATTTCATGAAGCCACGTCGCCTGTTCTCTCTTGCCGGCCGGTTTACTCTCGTCACTCACACTGTATATATATATATATATATATATATATATATATATATATATATATATATATATATATACATATATTGTGAAATAAATTTTTAATTAATTTCTCTTTCTTCCCCCAACTTCTTTTATTTCCTTAATTTAATCAATTTCAACTTTTACAAGTTTCTAAAATTATAATTTCATCCTTAATATTTTCAAATTTTGATTTTAATTATCAATTTGAATCTCAAGTTTAAACTTAATGTTTCTAAATTTGAAAATTTGTCCCCTAAATGTTTGATTTGAATTTTAATTAATCAAATTTCTCCCTGAATTTTCTCATGCTCTAGAATGCAATTATTAATGACAGACTTGCTAAGTCGGGATCTTATAGCTGCCGTCTGACCAACCACCAACTAAACTTGTAGATATCTCAGTTCGGCATATAGATTAGTGTGAACAACTTGTAGATATGCAATTGAGCCTGTCGATTTTTGACGCAGCGCATCTGTTACAACATTAGTCTTTCCAAGATGATAATAGATAGTGCAGTCATAATCCTTGATTAACTCTATCCAACGTTTCTGCCTCAGATTCAGTTCTTTTTTAGTAAATAAATATTTCAAAATCTAGTGGTCAGTGTATATCTCGCAAGTCTCGCTATACAGATAATGTCTCCAGAGCTTCAACACAAACACAATTACCGCCAACTCCAAATCATGTGTCGGGTAGTTATGCTCATGCTTCTTTAATTACCGGGAGGCATATGCAATCACATGACCATGTTGCATCAGTACACACCCTAGCCCCTAATATGAAGCATCACTGTAAATCACAAAACCACCACCTTCTGTCAGGAGGAAAAGTATTAGTGCAGATATTAGTCTACTTTTCAGCTCCTGGAAACTTTGTTCACATTTGTCAGTCCACTCGAATTTAGATTCCTTGCGGGTCAATTAGGTCAATGGGGCAACTATAATAAAAAATCCTTGTACAAACCGACGATAATAACTCGTCAATCCCAAGAAGCTTCAAACTTCGGTCGCACTTTTTGGTCTTTCCTATTGAATAATGACTTCGACTTTCTTTGGATCAACTTGGATACCATCCTTCGAGATAACATGCCCCAAAAATACCACTCTATCCAACCAAAACTCACATTTATTGAATTTTGCATACAACTGCTTCTTTCTCAAAGTCTGCAACACAATCTTGAGATGCTCTACATGTTCTTCTTTATTTTGAGAATAGATCAATATATCATCAATGAACACGATAATAAACTGATCTATATAAGGCTAGAAGATCCGATTCCTCAAATCCATAAAGGCAGCAGGGGCATTCGTCAACCCAAACGGTATAACTACAAATTCATAATGCTCATACCCCGTACGAAACGCTGTCTTCGACACATCACTGTCTTCGACTTTCAACTGATGATATCCCGATCAAAGATCTATTTTGGAAAACACCTTGGCCTTCTGCAATTGGTCGAACAGATCATCAATTATAGGCAACGGGTATTTATTACTAATTGTCACCTTATTCAACTGCCTATAATCAATACACATCCTCCGTGTGTTGTCCTTCTTCTTTACAAATAACATTGGGGCTCCCTACGGAGAAACTCTATATCTGATAAACCCGCAGTCCAATAGATCTTGTAACTAAATCTTCAGTTCCTTTAGCTTGGTAGATGCCATACGATAGGGTGGAATTGATATGAGAGAAGTTTCTAGAAGTAACTCGATAGTGAATTCAATTTTTCTATCCACTAGCACCCCTGACAATTCTTTTGGAAATACATCGAGAAAATTCCTGACCACTGGAATATCTGTCACCTGCACCTCATTCTGACTGGTGTTAATCAAATGCGTGAGGTATCCTTAACATCCTTTTTTTAATAATTTTATAGCCTCCAGAACTGAAATCAAACTAACTGGAGTGATGATTCTGTCTCCCGAAAATACAAACTCTAGTTCGCCTGAAACCCGAAAAGTAACTTCCTTTTTAAAACAATCTACCAAGCATGATAACCAGACAACAAATCCATACCCAGTATCACATCAAAATCATGAATCCTCAGGTATAATAGATCCACCAACAATACTCTATCACCAATATGAAGCAAACTATTTTTATACGTACTATCTATCAACACGAACTCGTCCATAGGAGTAGAGATAATAATATTATATGACAGAAAAGTAGAAAATTTGTCTAAATGCATTATAAAGGTCACTGAAATAAATGAATGAGTAGAACCAGGATCAATAAGTATACGTGCATCTCTATCATATAAAAATATGATATCTATAACCATATCCGTGGTAGCCTGGGCATCCTACCTGGTAGTAGCAAATACAAGACCTTGAGTTGGAGGTCTATCGGCCAATCCTCTACCACGCCCCTGAACACTGCCAGGGCCAGCACTACCTATACTGCTCGTAGAGGGTGCAGATGTAACAACGGATTTCAGACAATTCAAAGATATGTGACCCAGCTCATGACAACGGAAACATATTGGGCCTCCCATAGGACAGTCTCTAGCAAAATGATCTGATGATCCACATTAATAGTATACAAGTATCTCGGCTCGACTAACCATCTGGTTCCTACCCTGCCATTGTTGGCCAACACTCGGTCTGGACACATTCTACTATCACCCAAAGTATGATTGCCATGGACCCCGGCTCTTGACAGATTGGTTGATTGTTGGGGCCCGAGCAAATGGCGATCGAACTACAGCTCCTCGAGAAGTGCCACCTGGATATCTGTTAGGTGACTCAAATCTACTATTCTTATATTGCTCACGGTTCTCAACTGTTTCCCATACATCCTGCTCTATTAATTTCGTCATGTTTACCAATTCCGCATAACTTTTGATCTGTTTGCCTGTCAACCTGAAACGTATTTCTAGATCAAATCCTTTCTGGAATTGTCTACATCTTGCCTCTTCTGTTCTCACCAAATTAGGAGCAAATCGGGACAGGGCATCGAATTTGATTTCATACTGTAGAAAGATCATCTTTCCTTGTTTCAGTGATACGAATTCCTCCTCCATCTGGAACCGATAGGATTCAGGAAAATATTTTTCATTAAACACAGCAACGAATCGATCCCAAGAAATCTCCTCACCTGGAACTGAAATTAATCTCTTTATTTCCTCCGACCAATGTTCAGCCTCTCCTTTCAACTGGAAGGTAGCAAGAGGGACTCGACTGTCATTGGTAATTTCCATTGCCTCGAATACGCGCCCCACGCTCCTCAACCAATTTTCAGCATCAGCAGGACCCACAATTCCCATTAAAGTTGGGGGGTCCAATTCTTTTAATCTTTTCAGGAGTACTGCCTGGGAAGTAGTTGTTTTGGTTTGAGTCTTCTGGCATTCCATCATCTTTGCCTGCTGCTCTGTCAGTTGCGCAGCAGCCTGTAAAATTCATGCAACGGCGTCCAAGCTTTCCTGCGTCCTATCCTTTTTCTTTTGGGGTCCAGTTCTCCCAGTACTTTCATTTTCACGCTCTATACTCAAGATCTGAAACAAAATTTAATAAGTAACGGGGCCAATAGAAAAATGAAAGTGCATGACGAAAATATATTATTTAATCCAATAAAATAACTACCACCCACGTGCCGAACCTACCTATCGATACCCTATCTCATGGTCCACTACTAACTAAACAATCGGGCACGTCTACAGAATCTATAACCTAAGTTCTGATACCAAAAAGTGTCACACCCCTGCCCATATCGCCCGAGGTCGGACGTGACACCGACTTAACGTCACTTGACTAGTCAACAAATATATATATATATAGAGAGAGAGAGAGAGACCGCTATACATTTTTTTTTCTCAAAAAAAATAATAATATATTTACTCACTTCAAAATTTGGGAATACACATGTCTCGAATATTCGCAACAAAACCACAAAAAGAAAACTTAACCTTCTACGGTTCACACCTGCCTAGCCAACCCTCCAAAATGACACCACCTCCTGACTCTATCTAGTGCCAGTAGTGGACCCACTCCTAACTGCGACACCTGAAACCAAATATTTTATCGGTGTACTATCTTCATAATATAAAAATATTTCATGGATCAAGCATAATTATCAAATACCACTTTTAAAAATATAATATAATATAACTGCATACTATGCCGAAATAAATTTTCAATGTCATCATTGTAATAAGATAATATATTTAAATCAACCAATTCAATATTTTGACATATAATAAAATACTGTACTCATATTTCCTATTAGCCATAGGATCGTTTCACTTCACCATTGGGAGTTATAACGGTACCGTAACCTGTACAATTGTGTTATCTAAAGTGACTATCAGTGTCAGGGTCATTTAATATCCCCAATGATAGGGGCAACCACCTATAGAATTTGCACTTCTGACAGGTCCATATATATCCACTCTACAAGACTTGCTTGATAGGTAATAATAAATATTCACCATGTAGGTCTTGCCTGATAGGTAACAACAAATATTCACCCTACATGTCTTACCTGACAGGTAATCCATATCTCGTAGGACATGCCCCCTTCTAACGAGAAGACAACTATGGAATAGTCAGATAACAAAAAACATTTTCCACATTTAAAAATCTACTTGATCCACATAATGTTATAACACCGTCTATTTTAATAAATATTTTTTTTCACAATTTATATAAAAATATATTTTGTCAATTTACATAGAAGACAATACACTCACATCGATTTTTGTGCTACCCAAAAACACTATCGTTGGTATACTATGCGGGTGACGTCGCCTGTGAATCTAACAATCAAAAGGCCGAAACTAAGAATTTATTTAAAATAAACTTAATATGCAATGCATGACCTTAAAATGCACCAGTCCCCATTCTCAATTTCCTTGATTATACGAAATTGTTAAACGCCTAATTTCTTAAGTTAATATTAACTGTACAAAAATTACTATCAGTACACTTACATAATTATCAATTCATAATCTAATTGATAGAAAACAATTAACAAAATATTACTAAAATCTATGCTAAAAATCATATTTTCATATAATTTTATGCTTTATATATATATATATATACCTACGTAACATATATACACATATTATACACACACAAATAAACAATCATGTCGTTTGGATGAAATTCATATACAAATATATATATATATATACAAAATTACCTTGCCCAGAAAGAACCAAGAGAAAGAACAACAGTGCCGGAGGTAAAAAAAACCAAGAATGAGTCCAAAAAAAAAAAAACTTCCACCGTCTCAAAATTACAGTTTGTATATATCCACAATTATAGTTCCATGTATATTCACAAATTGTAGGCGGTGAACTTGGAAAACACAAACAATTGTCTTTTCATGTTTTAAATTACATATAAAACCCAATTAGAATTAGGAAAATATCTACTAGGCCCAAAATAATGCAAGTAAGCATCTCATACTTAATTTATTCAGAACATCCATAAAGAGTCAATAAAATATCAATCTAACCCAAAATGTTTAAAGCAAATTTTAAAATGACATATTAACTCATAAATGATTAATAGTCCCTAAATTTTTTATTTTGAAAGTCAAAATTAGAATTGACATATTAGTCCCTAAAATTTTTAAAGTAATTATTAAATAACACAACGCACCTTGTTATTTTTTTAAATGCTCTAAAATGTTACTAAAAGTTATGCACATGCAAAATATCGGGTCTTACACCATTTGACTAGGGCTGCCCAGGGCCTGACCACCGACTAGGGGTTCTTCGAGCCGAGTTCACTCTGTTAACCCTAGTACTCGCTGAATTATCCAAGTTCATTCACCGCTTGTCAAGAACCAAACGAGTTACCTAACCACCAGGGGGGATTAACATTTTTAATGGACATGGCCCTATCTCTTTGTCCTGGCAGGCCCATGGGCCCCACTTGATAAGCTTCCAACCTAAAGACCTAATCATTCCACTCAACGTACAATTCGCCACGCATCAGATTCTGCCGCCAATTTGTTCCTAGGACCCTGGGGCTAATCCAATCCCACGCCTATAAATTGCAGAAGACTTACACTAGTTATTGAGTATGTTTTTTACTTAAGACTTGCACTACCATTTTTCTCCCAACTCTTAGGTTGTGTTTGAGTAACAAAGTAATTTAAGGAATGATTTTATTTGGGTAATGAATTTTACATATTCTATTTAGGAAATTCCTTATTTGGAAACTATGAAAAAGAATTTATGAAATCCATTCATTTGTAAAATAGGTGAATAAAAGGGATTTGCAAATGCATTCAAAATACATGTTATTTCTAAATCATTCAATGAGGGAATTTGCTATTTTTAAATTCGTCATCAATTTCACTTCAAGCTCCTACGCAGTAGCTATCATTACTTGTCGCCAAAGCTGTTTGCCGCTGCTCTTCGAAGATCATCGGTCGTCGCTCTCCTACGCTCTGAAAATTCGCGAATCTGTCACTACCGCCTTTGATCATTGTTGAAGGTAGCAATTTCGATTTAGGCTTGGAAATTGAGTTTTTTTGTGTGTGTTGAGGGATTTCGTGGAGCTTAAGTCAAGGGGAGGGGAGAAATAGAGAAAGAGTTCACCTATAGTTACTGCATCTTAGAGAGGAGGAAAGAAGATGAAGTAATTATAAAATTACACGAAGAACTTGAGTTTTGTTTTGTAATTGTACTGTCAATTCTATTTTTTAATTTGTAATTATATGAATTTCAAAATTCTCTATTCTCCATATATATTATATAATAAAATTATATTTGTAAAATAGGTATAAAAATTATATTATTAAAATAGTTATGCATAATTAAAGTTGTTTATTAAAATTCTATTACTAAAATAGGTATAAAAATTATATTATTAATTTACTAAATAAAAATTATATCATTATATATATTTTTATATTTTTTATTATTAAAATTTAATAGATTTTAAAATTTTGTATACAAATACTTGTCTATCTAAATAAGGGAATTATGAAATTACACAATCAAATTCTGCATCTAAAAATATTATCCAAATAAGAAATTTGTAAATTATGAACTTTCCAAATCCAGAATTTTGAAATTCCATCATTTACAAATTCTATGGATTTATCAAATCCCTTTCTCAAACGTAACCTTACTCTCATGCCGAAGAGATTTCGTTGGGCACAGTACCTCAGTGGGTATATGGGCAGGTACTTGCTAAGACTCCAAACAACTTTAAGCAAGGATCATTCTCCAAACATGACCAAATAATTTACCCCAGGATGCTAACTCAACAAAGATCGGCACGTGTACTCTGACCGAACCAACTGTGCATGTTAGCCAATTTGTTTCACACCATTTGTGAGAACGCTATTAGAAGCCTCTCTTTGTTCATCACTCACTAGCCGAGTACGACTTATTGATCACAAGGTCCATCAGATCATTGGACAAAAAAATGAAAATTGAGATAGTCCTTTAAACTAACAACTTCTGAGGGTGCTAATAGTGATGTCTCTTCATCCTCAATCTGATAATTGGACCCAATCACCGACAACCATTCTCCAACTTTTATTAATACTTGAGATTGAATTGCTTTACATATAAAAATCATAAATATAAAATTACAAGATTGACTATAGGGCTTACATCCAACACTCATGGTCACATAATCCATGTTTGCATAAAGGGAAGGAATATAAGAATCAAGAAAGAATTTTCCAAATTAAATAACCTCACCAAATGTTGGATACTACGTGTCGTTCTCTAGATCACTCAGTAAAATAGCTAGGGGTAGTAGTGGCTACCGATAAAAATGGATGTCATTGAGCATGGACTTAATGATCTGGTTGGTGTCGTAGAAGTCAATACCGAGCACCCGCTCACTCTTCGCCTTGAGCTTGAGACTAAGTCCAGCTAGCCAACCAGGGTTCTCGTTCACTATATAAAGGAGACCTAAAAAATAAAAGTCAAATTGGTTTTTGCGAGTACAAATGAAATCAGGAACCACCCCTTACCGATGGGCCCCCAATCCCGGTTAATGAAAGTTTGTGTGGTCCATCTCTTTCGGGTCAAACTCTCAACTCTCGGCTCTGAGGAAGAAGAATCTTTCCTTCTACCTATGGATTGTTGAGTCCAAGATGACTAAAAAGGATGCCTTGGACAAGATGTAGCGTTATTCCTATCCGTCGGGCAACAACTTGGAAAAGAATAACATCTAGAATAGGTCGGTGCTCGGAGTGAGTCCCTCGGTCCAAAAAATGATGTTTGCTGACACCACCAACTGAACACTGTTCGGAGCAAGTTGTGACAGACACAACTTAAGAATCAAACACGTTGCCCAAATCCACCAGTGCATCGGGAACCAAAGGTTGGCCCCTAACTGGTCAACGTACATAGCAATAGGTTTAGACTATGCCTTGTGATCGGCGCGACATGGACTATGACTAAAAAACCAAGGACATACCCTCCAAAATGTATACTACAGAACCGCATCCGGTACGTGTTCAACTCTTGGATAGTAGAAGGAACTTCTTTCTTTTGCCCCCACAGGGCCTCTTGGTTTGCTACTTTGGAAGGCTACTATCCAGAACCATGCCACCCATCAAAATTGCGTGAAAAGGGGAGAAAGAAAGAGTTGTCTCCTTGAATTCAAAAGCCAACCACCTGCTAGATGCAGGAAATTAGGGGTAAACTCTAAGGACGATAAAACTATATAAGAAAAGAAACCAAACGACGAAGAGGTAGATGAAATAATTTGTCTGCATACCATGACAAGAAGAAGATAAGAAAAAAAGAAAAGAAAAAATAGGAGAGTGAGTATCGACCAACGAACACCGGGCACTACAGAGCTCTAGAAGATCGAAAGAAAATTGTATTGTCAAATGAAACGAGGCGGCCTCCTTTTATAGAGATCTTCGGTGCAAAAATGAAAAAGCACAGATCCAACAGTCCAAGGTTTCTCAAGATACACGACCAAAGTGATGTGGGATGCATGTCTCCATACCAAGGCGTGGAAGTTGGATCGTCGCCCATGGATCCAACCTACAAGGATTGATAAATGACCAACCTAACATGTTCAGACATTGCATATCGTTGATTGGTGAAGTACAAAATATCATCTCACTCCCAACCACCTCGATTTTCGTTGCTCAAGAATCAGGGGCAATTGATGAGGGGTATTTTCATTAATCATTGTTGCCTTAATTAAAGCCTGTGATTGTACCCAAAAAAAAAAAAATTCAAATTCCCAAATGCCACACGTGTCAATGAGCATGATTCAATGTTTAGAAAGCTTCGATCAACCACCATTTTCCCGAGGATCATCCAGGTCCCTGACCACTGACCAGGGGTTCTTCGAAGCGAGATTACCCTGCCGACCTCAATTCTCACCAAATCACCCAAGTTTGTTCGCTACCTGCCAAGGACAGAGCGAGTTGACCGACCACTAGAGGGGATTCGTAGAAATCTCATAGGTTGTGGAAAAGCTCATGGCTCGGGCCCTTTCTCAAGTTCCTCTTGGCTGGCCCATGGACTCCACTTGGTAGCTTCTAGCCCAGGACCAAAGGCCTAAGCACTGCACTCATCATACGATATGCCACACAACAAATTACAATGCTAATTCGAGCTTAAGATCCTAATTTTTTGGAGTTAATATGACCCTGCGCCTATAAGTAGTAGAACAATAAATGCACCAGGTAATGAGTATGTTTCTTTATTAAGAGTTGAACTACTATTTTTCTCCCAATCTCTTAGGTTGTGTTTGGGTAAGGTATTTGTAAGAGGAATTTCGTTGGGGGAGGGTTTTCAAAATCCCTTTTTAGCAAATGCTTTGTTTGGATATTGATGAGGTGGATTTGTAAAATCCCTTGAAACCTCAAATGAAGGATTTAGAAATCATTTTAAAACAGACTGAATTTCACAAATCCCTTTCTTCCTCTTCAATTGTTCTATCGTTTATTCTTATTCTTAGTTCTTCATTGAAGCTGTTTGTCATCTATTCTGTTCGTCGTCTCTTTCTTCTTAGATCTTCGATTGTTCATCCTTCGTCCATCCTTCGTCCATCGTCGTTGCAGGTTCGTCCATCGTCGTCGATTGTCACTGCAGGTTCATCCATCGCCGTCCATCGTTGCTGCAGGTTCGTCACTGTTGCAGGTTCCACTTCGTCGATCGTCGCTGCATCGTCGATCGTCCGTCCTTCATCCATCATTGCTGCAGGTTCCACTTCGTCGTCGTCGTCTTCTTCGTCTCGACTTCAAGCAACAAAACCCTAATTCAGAGCGAAAATTCTAATTCGCAATCTTCGGAGAAAAAATCGAAAACCCTAAATCCGTCGTTAGGGAACCAAATCCGTCGGAGACGAACCCACGCTTGAAATCGAAAACCCTAATCCGTTGGTGGGGCACCAAATCTGTCGGAGACGAACCACGCTTGAAATTTTCTTTTGAAAATCTTGGAACAGAACAGAAACAATGATTTTTTGTTTCTATATTTTTATTTTTGTTTCATTTTGTTACAAATTTTATTTACAAATATTACATATCCAAACAACGAATTTGTTATATCATGGGATTTTAAAATCCAAGATTTTGAAATCCCATTATTTGACAAATCCTTTAGATTTATTAAATCCCTTATCCAAACGCAACCTTACTCTTACATGGGATGGACTTTGTTGGGAGCAACCCAACGGGTCTTTGTGCAGGTGCTTGCTCGAACTTCAAATAACTTTGACCAAGGATCGTTCATTGGACATGACCGAATAATTGATCCCAAAAAACCAACTTAGCAATAATCGCCACGTGTATTTTGACTGGACCAACAACGGGTGTTAACCATTTTTCCACACCAACAATTTTTAAAATTGTATTCTTGTATTTAATTCTGAAATAAATTGATAATTAAATGCATGTCTCTAAATTTTTAATATGGTACTGTCAAGTCCAATTGTCGTCCTTTGTTAGTAGAATCCATCATAATTGGTTAGTCATCGCGGTTGTCGCTGCCACTACTCACTTTGAAACTAAACCCATGAGCTTTGTAACTATAAATATTTTAATTAATTTTTTTTTAGTGATTTTAGATACAATGAACTCCTTTTTTAGTTTTAAAAAAGAAATGTGATTGTAAAGTAATTAATTAATTGAGTAGGTACAAATTCAAGTTCTCGATAAGAAAGAAAGTTGGAAGGGTAAAAAATAGGATGGATAAATTTTTATCGCTAGGAGAAAAAATAATCCTTCCCTTTTGTTTGGTATAATAAAGTAAAAAATAGAGATATGTGTTCTACATTATTTGGTGTAAGAGAAAAATAATATTTGATTAGTGATAATGTTGCACTTGCCACGTGTAAAACCCACAATGTCTACTAACTCACGAAGAGGACAGAATCCGGCTTTGAATTGATTTACCAACCACTGGGATCGTCAGTCCTAACTTGTGTCTGTTTCTAAAGTCTGTGAAACCATTTATCGATCACATACATGTACTCTTCGGCCAGACCTACTGGAAACTCTATTGAATCGCTGCCCCATTGGGCCGAGAATGTCAGTTTTCCCTCTTGGGGGAACATGAGCCAACTCATATCGCCTAGGGTTTGCCAATCGACTAAGCAGTCCTCCCACCCTCTGATTCACCACGCATTAGGGGTCGGCAATGGGCCGGGCCGGGCCTGCCCGGTCCAAAAATCATGAAGCCCAATTGAGCTCAGGCCCAGGCCCAGCGGGTTTTGACCAGTCAACGGGCTTGGTCGGGCCAGGCTGAAATGGAAAAATCCGAGCCCGCCCAATAGGCCCACACATTTCGGGTCTATGGGCTTCGGGCTCGGGCTTTTTTTTTAAATGGTCTAAAACTATTTTTTCAATGGGTTGATTAAAGAGTATGGAGATTTGAACACTAGACCTTTCAATAGAAATACAATTTTAATAACTATTATGCTACAATTCTTAGTTATGAATAAATATCTAATGAAAAGAGTTAATTGTAATGGTTAATTATCAAAATAATTAAGTTTTAAAACATTAGTTAACATTTTTCATAGACATTTATCTTTAATTAAATTTATTTTAAATTTTAAAGTTATATTTTTTTTAACTTTATTAATATAAGTTTTAACTTTATTAATATAAGTTTTAATTAAATTTATTTATAATTTTAAAAAAAAGGAAAAAAAAAAGTGTTTTATTCAAAATTTCAAACTTAACAGAAAATAAAATAAGAAATGAATAGTGATATTTTTATTAATAATAAAACAATTACATCACTATATTGAATAATAAATGTTTGTAAGCAAATGCATCACTACAAAATGTATACATCCCAACTAGGTTGGCACCTATACATTTAACAATTATTTGCACTGCTATCAACCCAAAATAAATTAAAATTTTCAACGCTTTTCAATCACCACATTCATCTGGAGAACTATCTTCCATAAATGATGGTTTTTATAATTTTAAATTCAGCAATTCTTCATTAAGCGCATCTATTCTGTTTTGTTTTTGTTGCCTCTCCTCCGCAAATTTCCATTCTTTTAGATATATCAAAGCTTCCACAGTATCTGGATTAAGACTGCTACGAGTTACTGATACAGTTCTACCACATGCACTAAAAGCTACTTCCGATGCAACAGTCGAAACTGGAATCGTTAGTATGCTACGGGCCATGGTTGAAATAATTGGAAATTTTTGTTGTTGAGATTTCCACCAGGCCAATATATTAAAATTTTCGTTATCACTATCAATAAGTTGTGCATTAAGGTAGCGTTGCAATTCAGTTGAGTTACTGCTAGCAGATATGTTAGATTGTGATTTTTTGTATTTCCATATTGTTAGGGCTCCTCTTATTATATTATTAGATGATGGAATAGGAGTAGAGCCTGAGGCATGTACAAAAGTTACATCAGTACCAACAATTCTTTTATAATATTCGTATAAATTGAAAAGTGAACTTCTAACAGTAGACAAATATTGCTTGGGAAAATCAGGAATATGTTTAAAAATTATTTCTAACCAACCTTCTAAGGCTTCAAATTTATATCTAGGGTCTAAAACTGTGGCCATTCCGTAAATTTCGGGTAATTCTTCTCCCCAATATTTATAAAAAAAATTCCAATATTTATAAAATTTTCCTCTCATACTAAATAAAACATCAGTAAATAAATCAAGATGCTCATAAGCTTCAAAAACACAACAAATATTAGTTAATTGAATAAGCATATGACAAGATGTAGGATAATAAATACCACAAAAATTTTTAGTAGAATCTTAAAAAACAAGCAAAAAATCACGTACAATTTCAGCCACAGTCCAATCAGCCTCATTAGGATATACCATCGATGATTGACGAGATGTTTGTGCTAATTCAGTACAAAATAAGTCTATAGCCTTTTTATATTTTGTTGCTGTTTTTAAAAGCTCATATGTAAAATTCCACCTATGAGGAACATCACTAAGTATGTTTTTTTTCTTCATATTCACCGTTTGAGTGCATTTTTTATACAATTCGTAACGTGCTTGTGAAGAATTAATATTACGAACAATAGCTTTAATTTTTTCAATAGAATCATTTAAAATTGATAATCCATCTTGTACAATTATATTTAAAATATGAGCACAACATCGAACGTGAAATAAATGACCTTTAAGCGGCAAATCTAAATATTTTTTAAGATATCTCTGAGCAACATCATTGTTAAAAGCGTTGTCTAAAGAAATTGAAAATATTTTGTCTTTAATACCCCAAGAGTTCAATTCTGCAAGTATTTCATTGGTTATTATATAACTTGTATGAGGAGTTTCAATCATTTTAAAAGAAATAATTCTTTTATTCAAATTCCAGTCATAATCTATGTAATGAGCAGTTAATGTCATGTAACCAATATGTTGTAGAGATGTCCAAAGATCACAAGTCAAACAAATTTTACCATTATAATATTGAAAAAAAAAAAGAATCAATTTTTGTTTTTGCAAATTATATTTTTTCATTATATCTCTTTTGGCCGTTGTCGCTGCAAAATCATTTATATTGTGGAACAAAACTTCTTTGTATCATGCTTGAAAAATCATGTTTTTCTACAAATGTAAATGGTTGTTCAGCTCTAACAATGTAATCAGTAATTTATTCACGGGCTACTTGTTCATTGTAAGAAAATGTTGATAAATTACCACTACTACCAATAACTAATTTAGATTAACTTTTAGTATTATTTTCTTATTTTTGAGCTTATCTTCTATGTGCAAGTAAGTGTCTTCTTAAATGAGTAGTGTCTTTAGATGAGTCACCACATAATAAATTATTACAAATTTTGCATTTAACTTTTGTTTCTTCAACCCCATTATTATGAACTACTATAATTTCAAAATCTTGCCAAACATCAGATTTTTTTTCTTCCACTAACGGATGATGGAGTTACAATATGTGATGCACATGTAGTATCATGGATATTAGTTGCATCAGTTTCAATTGAATCTAATTGAATTGGTGATGAGGATCCAACTTCAAATTCATGAAGTTCTTGATCCTCATTTATAGATAGAACGAAATTTAAATTCGTGTTAGCCATTAACAAATATGAATAAATAAACAATTAAAAATAATAATCAACAATATAATAGTAATAAATTAAATTAATGTTACCGAAAATAGAGCAAATAATTGAAGACGGTGAAGGATGTTTGACAATTTCTTGCACTTTCGAAAGTCTTGAATTGAACACTTAGTAGTTGTGAAAGAAATAAAATATTGAAGTATGAAGTGGAGAGAGTTTGAGAGTTGGTGTGGAAGAAATGAAATTAGATGGGGTTATTTATAGTTTTTTTTAAGTGATAATAAATATAAATAAAGGGATATATAATGTAATTTTAATAAAATATTAAAATAGTAAATTTTTATAGAATTGTCAAATCTCAACGGTAACTTTGGCAGGATTTCATATATATATATATATATATATATATATATATATATATATATATATTGCGTGTGTCAGGAGTCAAGACTCAGTCATTGCCCTGTTTCTGTTTGTCTGTTTGGTTTGGACTTTGGAACTTTGGAATTTGGATGGAAATATGGAATGGATGGATGATCCATGTTCTTGTCCTACAGTCCTAACATGTTTTACTTTTATTTACTTTTGACTTATATATATATATATATATATATATATATATATATATAATGTTACGGGCCTTGAAAATTGGGCTTCGGGCTCAGGCCTCGGGCAGCCCGAAAATCAGGCTTCGGGCCGGGCTTCTAAAAAATATTCAAAGCCCGAGCCCAACCGGAAGCCCTATGGGCTCGGGCTCGGGCGGCTCTAATTTCGGGCTCGGGCTGGGCTAAGCCTGATGGGCTTGGGCGGGTTTCGGGTAGTCCATGGGCTTTGGGCTTTTTGGAGAGGCCTACCACGCATGAGGATATTTTTCTAACTGTTGTGTTAGACACCTAATTTCTCAGGACTAATCTGACATCCACCCCTATAAATATCAAAACATTTATTTATCCACGTGTTGAGTTTTTATTTTACTCTTAAACTCTGACAAGGGATTTGTTCGCCCAGCTCCAAAAACTATCACATGGTAGAACAATCCCCTGTGACCTACAGAAAACCAAAATCACATGCCAAACACATGACTCTCAAACTACTAATGGTAACCGAAGAAACTGTTCGACAATGAGGAAACTATGAAAGACCTAATGAATTGACCAAGACATATCTCAATTAATATCTATACTTAGTTTAGTTATGAACCTATCTCAAAGAACCAAGGATGGCCTATAGGTGTATCAACTCAGTCTACAATCCAAGCTTGGGAGTTGTTACAATTGTCCTCTACGTATATAGAAAGAGCAGTTGTATTTAAAGTATAATGGCCCACTAACCACATAATTCCACTAAATTCTAGAAATTAATGGGAATTAAAACTAATTTATGGAATATTTTTCTAAGAAATCTTTCATCTCCTATAAATACTACAAGGGGATCTAACCGAGGTATGCATACCTTTCTTAGCCATTATTCTACTAAAATTACTTCAAAACTCTACAAATTCTCACGCCAAAGGAGCTTTACCCGAAAATCTCCCCTCGGTGTAAAGCTTTGAGTGTAGGTGGTAAGTAATTGACTAGATGAATAAGATTTTGGCATTATGAATTTGGTGCCATTTTCGAGAATAACTTTTCAAAGTTATTGTTCTCATTTTTGTCGATACCTTCTTCTTGAGGTACAACATATGGTTTCAAAAATCATGAAAACTGAATGGGATCTACGATTTTTGTGTATCTCTTGCGATGGACGAATCCCAACCAATCGACTACGAAATATTTCAAAATATCACCAAAGAGTGGAGAGGTCGAAGATATAACCTCGTCAAATTTCACTTTAATTCACAGTGATTGTCAAACGGATTTCAACTCGCTTGAAGACCAAGATCTGCAACCCCAATAATCATGGTCGAGGTTGAGCACGACGATCCTGACTACCCAAGGCTAACAAGCCCGAGAGGAATTCATGCCCCACCTTGGAACTATTTATAGTGGCCACCTAAAGGGAGGGCAATTTCGACTCCGAAGAGCCGATGCCTACGGTGTCAAGGTGATTCTGGGGATTATTTTTTCAACACATTTTGGGAAAGTCAATCTTGACTCGAAGAGAGACAAGATTGATGGCTCTTAGGTAATCTCGAGAAGCATGACAAATGGGATAGAAAAGCCAACTATCTTGAGAGTTGATTGGACCTGAACACACCAGAGACCAAGGTCATTAATCAAGATCAATGAGTCAATCCATCTCGTATTTTCTACGACACCAAAGATGTTAATTCTAACTCGACCATTTTTGGAGAGATTAATGCCAACTTGAGGAACCAAGGTCGACAATTCAAAGAATTAGTTTTGATGAACCCAAAAACCGAGACAAGTTCCAAGAGCCCATGCCAATAAATTCGACAGTGGAGGTCGATGCTCCAAGTTTGAAGTCATCAAGCTCAAGAGATAAAGTCCAATTTGAACCAATTCCCAAAGAATGATTTTGAAAGGAAACAAATGAAAAACATTCCATATGCTTCTGTTGTCGGAAGCCTGATGTATGCTCAGGTCTGTACAAGGCCTGACATTGCATTTGCTATAGGAATGTTAGGATAATATCAGATTAACCCAAGTATAGACCACTAGAGAGATGCAAAGAAAGTGATGAAGTACCTTCAAGGAACCAAAAACTAAGGGCAGACCACTATTAAAATTCAAGGATTGTGTAGAGAAAATGGGACTTGGTTCCAATATGTAGTTATATATACAATGTTCGAATGAAACTCTTATTTATTAAGATGTTTTCTCATATTCATGTGCACCTTAATTTTATTTGAGAAAATTCATCTGTAGGACCAAGAATAAACATAGGGTTTATTCATTAAGTAAAGTTGTTATATATATAGTAAACTTAAGAAATTAAATACATTGTAATACTAGGAAGATATTACCCGTTATTAGAGGACTTGTCGTCATGATTCATGTATTTGTTTCTTAATAAAATAATGGTTTAATCATGTGGACCAAGTGGGAAAATGTAAAAAAAAAAAAAAAAAAAACTAATTTTGAAATTAGTTTTCGGTATTGGTGGTCCACATTTAAGTTACAAATATTTTCTTAAGTTTTTGCATTTAAGTTTAAATTACAAATGTTTTCTTAAATTTTATATTTAAGTTTAAGTTACAAATATTTTCTTGAAATTTTTACATTAAAGCTTCAGTTACAAATGCTTTCTTAAGTTTTTGTAATCATTTCTACGGCAACATTAAAAATGTCCATTAAAGCTTCATAGAAGTTTGGTTATAAATAGAAGTTTTGGTCCCAAAGCTCAAGCACTCCATTTCAACGAAATAAGCCATCTATTGTAAGTGTTTTGAGAGCTTGGAGGAGCCAAAAGCAAGAGAAAATAGTGAAATTGTGATTGAGAGCATCAGTGGTCAGGGGTAAAAAAAAATTGGGATTTTTTCTTTTAGTTCCTTTAATCCTTTAGTTTATCAATTCCGTATTTAGCATCATATTTTATTCTTACATGGAGTACCTTTTTCGTGGTGAGCATTGTTAAGAAATTTTATTTCCTAATATGATTTTGGGCAACATATTGTTAATACAATTATATTTGTTATTTAAATTTAATGGGCTAAAATTAAGTGATGTAATTAATTTGGGTAAACCCATAGACTACTCAAAATAATGTGAGTTAAATGAGTAGATATCAAAAACTGTTGGGGGTGATTAGGGGATTATGGGAGCCCTAATCACACACTATATAAATATATAATAACAGGGTTATGGTCTCAAAGATACCAAATCGTCTTAACGGCTTACTTCTTTCTATCTAGAAGTGAATTGCAAATTTCATTGAGAAACTCTGGAGATTTGGTTGAAGAAGACCATGTACCAACTCGATCCGTGTTCTTCTCGTGATCAATTGTCACAGGATTCTGCATCATAAGTCAATTGATCGTAATGCATCCAGGTACGTAATTTACGTGTACATTAGAACTCTTGATGATTTGACATGTTGATTAAGGTGTTTTAGATTACGATTTATAAGGATTAAAATCCCAAAAAGTGGTATCAGAGCCTATTTTATATTAAATTATTAGGGTTCTTGAGTTTTTCAAGTTCGTATAATTTTAGAATTTGTATTTTTTCCATTAAAGTTTGCTTATTTGTGAAAATAGTGGGAGAAAACATTAAGGTTTATTATGCATTTTGCATGATTTATATGATTTCTTGCTAAATATTATGAATCTAAAGAAAGAAAAACCCTAAATTTTGGATTTTTTGGGGTGTTTTCACTGTAGAAAATTTTAAATCCGAACCAAACCTGAATAGGTCGGTCAACCGATTGGTGCAGAGAGGGTTCGGACAGTTTTGATAGGAGTTCGTATTTTGGCCATAATTTTCTCATACAAACTCTGATTGAAGTGATTCAAAATTCTATAAAAAGATAAGAAATAGAGCTACAACTTTTAGGTTTCGATAATTACTAGAATTGGATTGCATCGAGGTCAAAATCGGGCTTGATGTTACTGCATTCGAAAAGATTAAAACGAGATATATAATTTATGTTTTGAGTGTTTCCAGAATTAGGTTGAATCATGGTCAAAATAGTGATTCAAATTGGATCTAGTTGAAGTAGAGTTGAATCGGTCAACTGATTCTTAGGAATTGGTCAACCAATTCAGTAAAGGGGTGTTTCTGGCTCTGGATCGATTGGTCAACCACTCCTCACAGTCGGTCAACCAACTGATTTAGGATGTCATTTTTGGGTTCTGATAGATTGCTCGACCGCCCCTTTATGGTTGGTCAACTGATCGATACAAGATGCTAAAGTTGTCCAATTTTGGTCGACCAACTAATTTAGGATCCTAACATTTTCCTGGGATGACCAATCGGTTGACCGGACCTTCATAGTCAGTTAACCCAATGGCTTAAGGACAGATCCGGTCAGTTAAATTTTAAGAACTAGTTGACCGATTGAATGCCCAACATCGGAAACTTTAACTCGTTGCTCGACATTCGATCAACGGACCATAAGGACGGTCGACTAACATAATCTTATATCTTGAAATAAATTAAAATTAAACAATATGTTACCAAAGTAATCTCTGTTGTGTAGTTTATTTTATTTTTGGATATTGAGATATAAATGTTTATTATTTATGCGAGCAATAGCCGGCCCAAAGGAAGATTTTTATTTGGTCGAATAATAAACATTGATATTTGTTGTTTATGCGAGCCATAACCGGCCCAAATGAAAGTTATCGTTGAACTAAATAATAGATATTATTTGAGATTAGTATGGTTATTATTTAGGCAATCAATAATCGACCCAAAAGAAGGTTATTGTTTAGCCAAATAATAAACATACTTGCGAGAATAAAAGTGTGATGATTATCAAGTTTCCATATGAACAATAAGTCGGTCCAAAGAAAAGCTTATTGTTTGACAGGACCTATTATCAACATTTGATTCATGCACTGAGAGTAACAATTACAGCTAATTCATCTGTCAAAAGACTAGAAATTAATGTTGTGCTAGGTATCTTGAGATGGGTCTTCAAATTTGGATTAATTATTCATGTCTTATTTTACTATTTTATGACATGCTTGTATATGTACTTGTTTATTTTGTTCTATATACAGTTTCTATTGCCACTACACCAAATGTTTCTACTCAAATCAGCAATATCCCAATGCTGAAAGGGACGAACTTCAAGGTTTGGAAAGAAACCATGAAAATTATTCTAAGTTGTATGGATTTGGATCAAGCGCTATGGGAGGAACGACCCACTTCTACTCTGAAAAATCTATATGAGTTTAAAATAGAAAAATGGGATCGGTCCAACCGGATGTGTTTAATGATTATGAAACATACTATTCTGGAAGCATTTCGAAGCTCTATTGTTGAGAGCAAGAGTGCCAAAATGTTCCTGGAGGAAGTTGAACAATTCTTTGCCAAAAAAAAAAAGTTGAAAGCGAGTAATCTTCTGGGTAAACTCATCGTGATGAAGTTTAAAGGAAAAGAGAACATAAAAGAGTACATCATGGAGATGTCTAATCTGCATCAAAACTAAAGGTACTAAAGTTAGAGTTGTCTAATGACTTGTTTGTACACTTAGTTTTGATCTCTCTTCCTGCACACTTTAGGTAATTCAAAGTGAGTTATATTACTCAGAAGGACAAATGGTCCCTCAATGAGCTTATATCTCACCGTGTGCAAGAAGAAGAGAAATGAACGAGATAAGACTGAAAGTGCTCACTTGGTCTTAACCTCTCAGAGCAAGAAAAAGAATAAAGCTGAGGTTGCTACGGAAGGATCCTCTCAGTAGAAGAAACAAAATAAGTAGGATGAGATCTTTACCTGCTACTTCTGTAAGAAGAAGGGACACATGAAAAAGGAGTGTTCCAAGTATGCCGCCTGGCGTGCAAATAAGGGTATGCTTCTATCTTTGGTTTGTTCTTAAATTAATTTTGCTTCTGTACCTATGGATACTTGATGGGTAGATTCTGGTGCTACTACTCACATAAGTATAACTATGCAGGGTTGCCTGTAGAGCCGACCGCCAAGTGATGCTGAAAGATTTATTTTTGTGGGCGATGACAATAAAGTTGCGGTGGAAGCTATAGGGACTTTTAGATTACGATTGAAAACCGGATTTTGTTGGATTTGTATGAGACATTTATTGTACCGTCTTTTAGACGGAATTTGATTTTTATTTCTAGTTTGGACAAATTAGGTTTTAATTGTTCTTTCTATATATGGTTCCAGTTCTTTGATTGATAATCTATATATGCTTGACATTAGTTCTTATAATAAAATACTGCAAACAAATTTACGTGGTACAAAGTGAAAATTCAATGAGAATTCCGCCACCTTATAACATAAGCGCTTAGGTCATATCTCTAAACTGAGAATTCAGAGACTTGTGTCAGATAGAATTCTTGAACCCCTAGATTTAATAGACTTTCAAGTCTGTATTGAGTGCATCAAGGGGAAACGAACAAACGAAAGAAAATTAGGTGTCGAGAAAACTACAGATGTCTTAGAACTAACACATACAGATATCTATGGTCCATTCCCTACTGCTTCATGAAATGGACAACAATATTTTATTACATTCATATATGACTACTCTCGTTATGGGTACCTATATTTGATTAACAAGAAGTCTGAATCCTTGGACGCTTTCAAATCTTTTAAAGCTGAAGTTGAACTTCACCTTGGAAAGAAAATTAAGACTATCAGATTGGACCATGGTGGAAAATACTACAGGAGAAATGACGGATCAAGAGAACAACGTCCAGGACCCTTCAAAAATTTTCTCAATTAGTGTGGAATTGTTTTGCAATACACCATGTCAGGCAAACCCAGCATGAACAGTGTTGCAGAGTGATGTAACCGGACTTTTAAAGATATGGTAAGGAGTATGATTAGTCATTCTCCCTTACCAGAGTCACTTTGGGGAGAAGCTTTAAAGACCGCAGTATACATCCTTAACAAGGTACCCAGCAAAGCAGTTACCAAAATCCCCTATGAACTTTGGACAGGCAAGAAGCCTAGCATTAGGATTTAGACATTTAGGGTTGTCCAGTTGAGGCACAGCCTAATAGGCCACATGAAAGAAAACTGGACTCAAGAACGATTAACTGCTATTTTGTTAGTTATGTTGAGTGCTCTCGGGGCTATAAATTTTACGATCCCACATCAAGATCTTTCTTTGAAACGGGAAATGCAAGATTGCTTGAGGGTGTTAAGTTTGAGGGGGATGGAAACATAAAAAATATTGTCTTTAAAGAAGAATCTATTATTAACAGTGATCAGGTCTCTGTACCTATTGTTGTTCAAGACACAATTTTCTTCAAAAAAGAACATATTATTAACAATGATCAGGTCTCTATACCTATCATTGTTCAAGACATTGTTCCAATTCTAGATAATGATGTTCAGGCTCAAGCTCCTATTCCTGACATTGTTCTAAAACAAGACAACAATGAGATTCTTCCTCAAACACAACCTATAGAACAAACTCAACAATCTCAAGAAGTGTCATTAAGAAGATCCACTAGGGAGAGGAGAAGTGCGATTTCGGATGAATATATCATCTTTATCCAAGAACATGAGGATGGCATTGGTTTAATAAAGAATGACCCAATCAACTTCTGTCAATCCATGTGCAGTTCTAACTCTAAAAAATGGATTAATGTCATTAAGGATGAGTTGAAGTTTATGAATGACAATGACGTTTGGGATCTCGTCAAGTTACCTGAATGTGCGAAACCCATTGGTTGTAAATGGATATTTAAAACTAATAGGGATTCGAAGGGTAACATAATATAAAGCTTATCTAGTTGCCAAAGGCTTTACTCAAAAGGAAGACATAGACTACAAAGAGACTTTCTCTCCGGTATCTTCGAAAGACTCTTTTAGAACTATAACGGCACTAGTGGCTCATTTTGATCTAGAGCTACATCAAATGGATGTCAAGACTGTATTTTGCAATGGAGACATTGACAAGACGATCTTTATGGTACAACCAAAAAAAACTTTGTATTGGGAGATCCAAAGTCCATGGTCTGTAAATTAAATAAATCCATTTATGGTCTCAAACATGCTTTTCGTCAATGGTATCACAAGTTTCAGAAAGTCATCACTTCGTACAGTTTTGAGGTGAATGTCGTTGATGACTGTGTATATTACAAGTTCAATGGTAATAAATATATCTTCTTGATATTATATGTCAATGACATTCTGCTTGTTAGCAGCAATATAGGCTTATTGCATGAAGCCAAGAAATTTCTGACGAAGAAATTCTAGATGAAAGATCTTGGTGATGCCTTTTTTGTATTAGGTATCCAGATACTGAGAGATTGTTCTCAATGTATCCTTGGGTTGCACAAAAGGGCTATATCGATAAGGTTCTGAGTCGATTCGACATAAAAGACAGTAAACCAAGAGATACGCCTATAGTTAAAGGAGACAAGTTTAGTCTCAATCAATGCCCCAACAATGGCCTTGAAAAGAAAGAGATGCACAAGATTCATTATGCGTTAGCAATAAGGAGTCTAATGTACGCTCAATTCTGTACTCATCTTGACATAGCATTTATAGTGGGAGTTTTGGGCAGATACTTGAGTGATCCAGGTATGAAACATTGGAAGGCAGTCAAATGCATGATACGTTATTTGAGGAGAACAAAAGACTACATGCTCACTTATCGGAGATAAGACAGGTTGGAGATCAGCGAGTTCTCTGACTCCGATTTTGCAGGATGCCAAGATAGTAGGCGTTCCACATCATGCTACATCTTTACGTTGGCTAGATGAGCTATCTCATGGAAGTCTGCTAAGTAGACTCTCATAGTCTCTTCAACCATGGCAACAGAGTTTATTGCTTGTTATGAGGTGTCCAATCACGGAATATAGTTACGGAACTTTGTCACTGGGCTGCGTGTAGTAGATAGCATTGAAAGGCCATTGAAAATTTATTGTGACGATAACTCAGCGGTTCATTACTCTAACAACAACAAGAGCTCGACGAAGTCGAAATTTATCGACATCAAGTTTCTGGTTGTTAAGGAGATAGTTTAGGATAAATAGATTGTTATAGAACACATAAGGACAAATTTTATGCTAGCAGACCCATTAACCCAAGGCTTAACCCCTAAATTTTTTCATGAGCATATCGCTCACATAGGTGTTATTTATGATAATACTTTGATTTAGTGGGAGTCATTTTTATTCTATATGTTTTTCTTTGAACATTGAATTGTTTAAGTTTTCTGCCGAATAAAGTTGATGGTTTATTTTTGTTTGCAATGTTTGCGTTGCATTAAGGACTTTGGATTGATCTCACTAAAGACTAAAGTTGGACCAGTTAGAAATAAGCAAGTTTAAGATCACATTGCATGTAATTTCCATGCTACTCATCCATATTTAATCTATGTCATTGAGTATATCAGTATGGTGATCTTCGTAGTTTAGTCACGATTGTATTGTGATATAAGTTGCGGTAATTCCATTGCTAGTATATGAGATAGACTAGATTGTTTAATGAGAAGTCTAAGGATAAAATAACATATGGTTGTGCGCCTAAGAAATTTTGTGATATAATTGTTTCAGGGATAATATGTAGCCTAAGTGGGAAATTGTTAGGAAATTTTATTTCCTAATATGATTTTGGGCAACATATTATTAATACAATTATATTTGCTATTTAAATTTAATGGGGCTAAAATTAAGTGATCTGATTAATTTGGGTAAGCCCATAAAATATTCAAAATAATGTAAGTTAAATAAGTAGATACTGTTGGGGTGATTAGGGAATTATGGGAACCCTAATCTCACCATATAAATACATAATATTAGGATTATAGTCCCCAAGATACCAAATCATCTTAACAGCTCACTTCTCCTCATCTGGAAGTGAATCGCAACTTCCATTGAAGAACTCCAGAGATTTAGTTGAGGAATACCACGTACTCGCTCGATTTATGTTCTTCTCGTGATCGATTGTCACAGGATTCCGCATCAGAAGTCAATTGATCGTAATGGATTCATGTACGTAATTTACGTGTACATTAGAACTCTTGGTAATTTTACATGTTGATTAAGGTGTTTTAGATTTAGATTTATAGGGATTAAAATCCCAAGAATCATGAATACTCATGTGACCCCCAAGAGCTTTACCATAACTAAAACCTTTGTTGCAGTTGGGACAGACCCGAGTGATGATCCGATCATTTTCTCGAGGACCAATCCAATCGAGGGCAGTATGGTTCAATTCTTACATTTAATTAACTGTTGAGGATTAAACAATACAATCAATCTATGTATTTTGTGTTCAATTTAATAGTTAAATTGAACTATAACCATCGTTAAGAAAAATGCAAATTTAAAAGTGAAATGTATTAAAGAGGAGGGACTGCTTAAAAATGAGGTCAAAGTTAGAGGGCTAGAATATACTTTTCCCAAAAGGAAAGGCTAACTGCTCTCTCTCCAAAAACAAGAGTTCTTTACATATATGGGTCCGAAAAGTTTCTAAATTACAAAAGTGGCTCTCTTTTCAACTTATTTACTAATATGGGTCTCTTCGGCCGTGTCACGGCCGGTTTCTTAGGGTTATTATTTTTTTATTTTATTTTTGTAAAATCGGCAGTGTCACGACCGATTTTACAAATTGGGGGGTGGCAGCCCTCTCCCCCATCCCCAAACCCATTCCCCATCTAAAAAAAATATTATATATATTATTCAATATGTATATATATTATATATATAATAAAATATATACATATGTATAAAAAAAAATACATATTTCATAGAATACATATAAAAATAAAATAAGGATCTTTTCTGCAATTTTTATAATTTATGCATTTAATGTCTTCGTTTATAATATTTGTAACTCCACTTGACGGCTAGATAGTTTTATCATTAATCTATATTAAGTTTTTCTTGATTTTTCGGTCAATTTTTTGGTATTCTTCGTGAATCCAAGAGTTTTTTTATTCGTAATCCCCTTTTCACCACGTATACTGCATCAGAAAAAAAATACATATTTCATAGAATCTGACCTTGCCAGGGCCGGATTCAATTTTCATTGAATCCGGCCCTGCCAAGGCCGAACTCTGTAATTTATATATATATATATATAATTTTAAAGTTTGTTTCATTTAAAATTAAAAATTATATATAAATTATAATTATATAAAAATTACAAAGTTTGGCCCTAGAAGGACCGGATTCAATGAAAATTTAATCCGGCCCTAGCAAAGTTGGATTCTATGGAATGTGTATTTTTTTTTTATGTAGCGTACGTGGTAAAAAGGGGGTTATGGATAAAAAAAAAAAAAAAAAAAAAAAAAAACTCGTTGATTCACGAAGAATACCGAAAAATTGATTGAAAAATCAAGAAAAACTCAATATAGATTAATGATAAAACTGTCTAGCCGTCAAGCAGTGTTACAAACATTATAAACAAAGACCTTCAACACATAAATTATAAAAATTACAAAAAATATCTTTATTTTATTTTTATATGTATTCTATGGAATAGGTATTATTTTTTATACATATGTATATATTTTATTATATATATAATATTTTTTTAGATGGGGAATGGGATGAGATGGGATAGGATGGGGGAGGGGGAGGGGGAGGGGGCCACCAAGATGGCAACCCCCAAATTTTAAAACCGGATGTGACACCGCCGGTTTTAGAGAAAAAAAAATAATAATAATAACCCAAAGAAACCGACAGTGACACATCCGGAGAGACTCATATTTATAAATAAATTGAAAAGATAACCACTTTTATAATTTGAAAACTTTTCGGAAGCATATATGTAAAAACTCCCAAAAACAATGTCCGCGAACACTCGTTGATTCCTGCCCTTGACGGCTCTACTTCAGCGGCCCTGTTCTTTGCACTCCGGTACGCATTCTTTCCCCCCTCTTTCTCTCTCTCATAGTACAATATTAGATTTTTTCCTGTAAATTTCGATTCAATTGTTGAAATTCCATCCGCTGCTCTTCCATTGCTCGTCGCCGTTACTCGCAATGGCCGCTGTTCACCGTTCCCCGTTCGCTGTTCTCCATTCGTTGCTCGCAATCGCAGCTCCTGCTCGCTGCATCGCCGTCGTTTCGCGTCACCTTCTGCTCGGTTGAACGCCTTGCTTTCCTGTTCCTCCCAATTTGAGCTTCTGGCTATCGATTTTTCTGGGCACAAATTCTGGGTTATTGATAAATTCTGTTTTTCAATAAATTCCTTTGGGTTTTATCCCATAAATAATTGATTGATTTGATAAGAGGTCTTTGATTGGGTTTGAAGTTTTCAATTGGTGCAGTTTTGGAATGATTTTGAGATAATTTCTCTTTTCGTGCTTATTTGTTGTTGTTCTTATTACTCATTTGACAACAACCTCAAATTTTAGGACAAATTTTTCATTTAAAATAGTTATTCAAATAAAAAATATTTAAATTATGGGATTTTGATTTTCAAATCCCATCATTTATGAATTTCACTCATTTATCAAATCCCTTACCTAAACGCACCTTAGGCCTTGTTTGTTTAGTGTTTTCGCTTCCTGATTTCTGCTCTTACTCCCAAAATTTTGGGATTAATATACAGAATTGTGTTTGGTAAATATGTTTCTATGCCTAAATATTCTCAAAATTTCGCTTAATCTTGGAATTCCTTAAGAATTTGAGAATTTGTTTTTTTCACTGTCACAAACTTATTCCCAATCTATGTTATTTTTATAAGGGTAAATGTTGAGAACCACCACCCTTGCTAGCAACCACCACACTGATCCACAACCACCACCGCGCATCTTCATCCTCTTCTTTCATCTCCTCTTATATATATACATGAACGATCCAAGCTTAGTTGCAATCAAATGATTTTTTTTTTGTTTTTGTGCAGGGAAATTATAAAAATATTTTAAAAACAATTGTCATTACCAAACGTGATTTTGTTCTCAAAATACTAAGGAATGAAAACAAAATTCTCATCCCATTTTATTGAAAGTAGAAACAGAAAAGCAGAAATTTTAATCAAACGCCACCATGGAGTTCAATTTTGATTTCTCATAATCTAGGGATTTGATATGTTTCTGTTTAGTAGAAATCACTATTCTGTATTCTAACTTCCCCAAACTGAAAATCATGCAATCAATAGATGGAATTTTGCCCTACTTGCGGGTGTCTGTTGCAGTATGAAGTATGCTATATGGACCGCCCTGCAAGGTTCTTCTGCCCTAGATGCCCATATGTTTGTCATATAGAAAGCAAGGTAACTTAAACATCACTCTCTCTCTTTCGTGTGTATGTGTGCGTTTAAATTTTTAGCGCACGCACTCTATGCGTTACAATAATTTTTCCAGAAATTCAAAGTTATTGTCAAAAGTTCAAAAGTTACTGTACGCTGTAAAAGTTATTGCAATTTTTAACTTGAAAA
Organism: Eucommia ulmoides; assembly: GCA_016647705.1. NCBI lineage: Eukaryota > Viridiplantae > Streptophyta > Magnoliopsida > Garryales > Eucommiaceae > Eucommia > Eucommia ulmoides. The sequence continues at coordinate 1,012,253 of CM028329.1, forward strand.
AATTACAGTAACTTTCGACTTTCGGAAAAATTACTGTAGGGTTTGGATTGCATGAGCTAAAATTTTAATTTTGTAAACTGTTCACCAAAACCCATTATCTTTTTACAGGTTAAAATCAAGAGAAGGCAACATTTAGTGAAGAAAGAAATCGAACCCGTTTTCTCCAAAGATGATATGAACAATTGGCCCACAACTGAAGGTCTTTTTTTGTTGTTCTATGCTCCTTTACCTTATTAACTGATAATAGCATACATTTTGCATTTTGAGTGAAGTTAATTTAGGATTATTCATCTGCATCTATCTGTATTTATATCTATGTTTGTGTACAAATTAAAAGCGGAAACTTAAGTGAGGGTTAGAAGACATAGACGAGTTTATTTGAGTTCTTAATTTTAGGGTTTTTTTTGTCATGATTCCAAAATTTGCAATTCACTGTTCATGTAGTCCACTTAGTACAATAATTTTTGAGAAGTCAAATAATTTTATCAATTGAAAAAATTACAGTGACTTTTATGTGGTACAATAATTTTGGACTTCTAAAAAAATTGTTTTTAGTGTGTGGATTGCGTAGGCAGAAATTTTAATTTCGTGGATTGTTCACCAAAAATCCCATAATTTTACTAATATTAGTTTAAATATATCCATAATCGTAATTGAAAAGAGCATTCTCTTAAATTAATGAGTGTATGCATTCAATAAGGACTATAAATGGTTTGGAAAACCTTTTATGTTTCCTAAAAACTTCAATTTGTCCATCAAAATAGAGAGCAAGATTTTTGTTCTTGGATAAATAAGGCACAGTTTGGTAACACTTTTATAAGTACCTTTTTTTTTGGAAAAAAAAAAAAAAAAAAGGAATATAATTTGACAGAAGAGTAATTTACTGTTATCTCGATGAATCATCTCTTAATTCAAAAAAAAATAAAAAAAATTGAGAGGTCCTACAATATCGATCTCGCTTAAAATTAATCTCTTAAAATAAAAAATAAAAACGAAGAAACAAAATATATCTGTTCTTTGCTTTTCTTTTCTTTTTTTGTTAAAAAATAAAAAATAAAAACTTAAAATCTTGTTTTTTACTTATTTTGATTTTTAAAAGAACTTTTATAAGTGAGAAACAAACGTTTGGTTCCAAATCAAGTACTTTTTTAGCTTAAAAACAAAGAAATACTTTCAAAAGACGTTACTGGTGCCCAAGTATCAGGCGGATAATATCCACTGGCGTTCCCGATAAACTGTGTGAATGATGTTTTAGTTTTGGCGGGAGCGATTTAATGGAAACATTTGCTTCTACAACCAAGATAATTTAGTTATTTATTTATTTACTTATCGTATGTGAATTGGGAAAAAGGCTCTTGATCGAGATGATAGTCTTTGATTCCTTAGGTGGCGTTTGGTTAGTGTCTCTGTTTTTCTCTTTCGTTCTCAGAAAACTTGGAATGAAATCTGAAAAACAGAAAACAATACATATATTTCTGATTTTGGGAACTAGTAGAAACACTAGTGAAACTGCACCTGAGGTGGTGTTTGGTTAATGCTTTTGTTATTTTTTTTCTGTTCCTAGAAAACTTGTTATAAAAAAAACTGTTCTAATCCCTGAATTTTGTTCTAAAAAAACTTTTGCTCATAAACAGTTTGCAAACGCCACCTTAACTTACGGGTTTTGAATGAGAATAATGCTTGCTGAATAATGGAACTTCTTCTTGTCAATATTATTGCAGCACCATGCCCTGACTGTGGTCATGGTAAGGCAGCTTTTCAGCAAATGCAGATAAGATCGGCCGATGAACCAATGTCGACATTTTACAAATGCTTGAATGAGAGATGTGGACGACAATGGCGCGAGGACTAAGGACCCGTTTGGCAGATCGTCATTACAAAAAGATCAAAATCAGTTAATCCAGAACTTCTAAATTGCGGTTAGATTTTATTTTGTTCTTGCTAGCAAGAGTATTTGAGCAGTTGGGAGATTATCCTTTTTTTCCCAACACCACCGAGTAATTTTTAGCAAGAGTGTTCGATTTTCGACAAAATGAAGTTTTTTCATTTATTTATTTTTTTCAAATTTTGAAAATTTATAAAGTGTTGAATTTTAACTTTTGAATTTGTTGAGTACTAAATTGATGAAGGGTAAGTTTGGTTGTTTAAATTATTTTATTTTGACTTATATCTTCATTTGTCTATGATTTAATCTGTTTTATCATGTATTGATTGTTCGCCCAATTTTTTTTATTTTTTTTTTTAGATTTTTAAGTTATATTTATATTTTAATTACACGAGAAAATAATATCTAAATAATTAATTAGTGTTTTTAATTCTTTCTTATAATTTGCAAAATTGATGGGAATAGGGTCTAAGTATTTTTTTAATATATTTTCTAAGTTTAATTTTCTCTCTTTAAAAGTTTATGAACTTTTTGCACTTTGTACCCCTAAAAGTTTAGGGAATTTCATTTTAGCCCTTTTTTCTTTTAATTTGGATTAAATCCTGAAATATTTAAATCAAATTAAGTTAGTTTTTCTGTCATTTTTATAACGAAATTCACTCATGTGGGTGATTTTGTGTTTGACATGTGACTGATTGTCATAAAAAATGACGGGGTTACCGATTTGAATTGGGTTGACACGATTTGGAAATTTTAGAATTTAATGTATGTAAATTGAAAGTAAAGGGACTAAATGGAATTTCTATGAAACTTCAGGAGTGCAAAGTGCGAAAACCTCAAAGTTTATTTACAATTTTATCTTCTCTTAAATTCTTTGTTTTTTCTATAAAACATTCCTTTAATTTTTTATCAAACATTCCTTTAACTATAAAACTTCATTGAGTAGGTACCTAAAGGTTATCATGCATGTCCTATTGTTCTTCAATATCTCATATTTTTTTTAATATTTATATTGTTCACAAATAATAAAATGAGAACTATGCTTTTGATCCTTAAAATTTGGGATGATGTTTAATTAGTCCCTTGTGGTTTTAAAAAAAAATCTAATTTGACCTTGAGTTTGAGTTCAATGTTAATTTGACATAATTATTAAATGCATGTATTTGGACAGAAATGATGAGATGCCGTAGAGCTAAAATGTCACCAATGAATTGTCAATCAACGATGGCAGTTGCAGTGCTACGAATGAGAGAACAATAGTATTTTTAAAGTAAAGTAAAGAAGAAAAATTACATTTTTGTATTATTATTATTATTTTTATTATAATTGTTCAATTTGTCCCTATGAGATTAGTTGTATGAGTATCTGAAATGATAGAAACAATGGTAAAATCAAGGATAAGTTTTATTTTTAACATTCTAATTATTAACTAATGTCAATGTGCTCCAACAAGTTTGCATTTCACTTTGAACATTGTATATTTAATAATAATTTTAATTAGCCTTTGCATCTAGCTGTTTAATCATACGAAAATAGAAGTGAAATTATAATTTTTTTTTTCTTTTCCTTTTTTGCCTTTTTATTTTTTATTTTCTTCTTCTTTTTTTTCTTTATCTATTCTCTTTCTTCTTCAATGAGCAATCCCCTACCCCCCACCTTGCAACTTGTTGATGTTGCGCCGTCCGCCCCCACCCAATCCCTCACCTTCCACCCCTATCTCCTATCTCGTCGTCCACCTCAGAGACAAAATTGAAATCAAAAAATTAAAATCAAATATGTAAAACAAATTGAAATTTACATATTGAAAACAAAAAGTCGATGCTATAAATCCAATCAAATAAACCATACTAAATCAAATTGAATAACAATTGCAAGAAAAATAATCTAGAAAGCAATTACAAATCACAAAAGAGAAAAAATCTATATCGAGATTTTCAGAACTTAATGGACCACATGCAAACTTGGTCAATAGTAAAAAGGACAAAAAATAAATTTTACCTTAAAATTAAAGTTACCCACCTTGCATATGCAATCACCTATCATGTTCTTAGCAATTTTTAAGAAATTTTATAAGCAATTTAGATCTCTTTTTTCTTGCCCAAATACTCAAACACACGTACACACATATGTATATATAGTTTTTTAAGAAAATTTGCAAAGGGAGAAGAAAGAGATTCGAAATCCCCATCTCTAAAAGTTAGGTGCAGAACAATTGACTATTTGTCGTCCAAAATTATAATATAGTTATTGATTTAGACTGAAGTGGCATGATTATGAAACTTTCGAGTGTTACTTGTTGCAATTGACATAATGGGGACATAATGGGGGGCCAAACTGAAATAATGATAACATTTCAGGGGTATAAATTGTCAAAATCCCAATTTGCGAAGTTAAATTTAAAATATTCTAATGTTAATAGATGTTATGAGTAAACTAACAATAAATTAAAAAATTATGGTGGCCAATTTGACATTGCCACATTTCCACCGAAAGTGGTTTCTATAGTGCTTTCTAGCTTGCAACACGGGCTTAGTTGTAGCTTCCACCCTCAATTTTGACTCACATATGTACACGTATCTCAATTTCAAAATATCAATGTTGTTGTATGGGATAGTCACTTATTTTATATTTTTATTTTAATGAATATTCATTAGATTAATCTATTAATTTAACAAAATATTATTTATTTAGTAAATATTTACTTATATAGTTTTATTAAGTATTCATTTGTTTAGAAAGTATCAATATAGATATCAAAATATAGAGTATGAAATGTATATTAAAATGATATAATTTTTATGAATTTAATTCATTGTGAACATTTACAAAATGAGTTTGTGTGTTGGTATTTATTTTTATAATTAGTGAGTTATTAAGAAAGCGACGCTAAATATTTTTAGTGAACTTTTATTTTTTCATTAAAATAATCAATATGGAAATTGATATGGGGTCTTTACATCTAGTCTTGGATCAAAGGCAAACTAACTCAAGATTTGAGCCTGGTTCACTCAGATCACCGTGTGACCGCCCAGAGAAAATCACAAGATCCACATCCTCACGCGAGAGGCATCATGAATGGGGCATGTTACTCCTCCAATGGCCAGGGATCTAGCGCAACAGATTCATTGAAAGTTGTTGTTAGGGAATCCCCCTTCTATCATTTGCATGCCAAGGGAATGTTTATAAATATCCGAAATGTGAGATAATCTAGGTAAGTTCAAACTCCCTAATTCAAGGCTATAACTAAATTCTACCTACAAGTACTTACTTTATGCAAGAAGTTCTTCACCGGGAAACAACTCCCTAATGTAAGAATTTTTGCATGTTATCCAACGAGGAGTAGAGCATCAAGAGCTTGTTTACCAGTTTACTATGTGATACCTCAAGATCAAGTTATCATCACATAATAAAATGAAGAGTATGAAAACTAGATTAAAATGATATAATTTTTATGAATTTAATTCATTATAAACGTTTATGAAATAGTTTTTTCTTTTTGTTGTTGTTTATTTTTGATCTGCCATTAATGACATTTGACCTTTTTTTTTTAGAGAGATTGTTTTCAACTGTAAATTAGATGACATATATTTGTTAAGAAAAATTATTTCCTAATATATTTTGAGCAACATATTATTAACTCAATTATATTTACTATTTAAATTTAATGGGCTAAAATTAAGTGATCTAATTAATTTAATTAAGCCCCTAGACTATTCAAAAGGAATGTGGATTAAATGTATAGATATTAGATTATTATGGGGTGATTAGGGGATTATGGGAACACTAATCACATCATATATAAAGAAAATATTAAGGTCATGGTTCCCAATACACCAAATCAAAATACAGCTTTATTCTCCCCATCTAGAAGAGGAACGACAGTCCCATCGAGGAATTGAGGCGATTTGGTTGAGGAAGATCACGTACCCGCTCGATCCATGCCCTACTCATGATCGATCGTCACAGATTTTCGCATCAGTAATCGATTGTTCATAATGGATCCAGGTACGCGATTTATGTGTATATATTTAAACTCTTGATAATTTAACATGTTGATTTAGGTATTATAGATTCAGATCTATAGGGATTAAATCCCAACAAGTGGTATTATTAGAGATCAGTAAGGTAAATTTTGCCGAGCTTTTCATCATCCTCTAGCTTCCAAACAGAAGTTCATGCCCTCTTTTATGGTGTTTAAATTGCCCTTACTCATGGATACCTTCCTTTGGCTGCGGAGAGTGACAACAGAAGCGTAGTTCTTACTATTCAAAACCCTTGCCTGGATTGGATTTTGCGTTCCAAGTGGAATACTATTCAATTTTGGTTTTCGTTATTTCAGATTACGCTTATCCATGTGTATCGAGAATGCAACTTTGTTGCAACTCTCTTGCTAATATAGTTAGTTTGCATAGTACTGTTTTTTATAGTGAGAATTCTCTGTCCATCACTGTTAGGTGTTGCCTACATAATGATGAGTTAGGAATTCTCCACATTAGGCTGTAATACATGTTTCCATTCAATAAATTTCGTTAGGGATCGTTTCTGAGAAAAAAAAATTAAAAAATAAAAATAAAAAGTGGTATTAGAGCCTACGTTTTATTAGGATTTTCCTTCGTGTGTTTCTTTTTTAGCGCTGGATGGAATGTGAGACCTGACGAATATTTTCTGGCATTGCTGGAATTAATTAGCTTTGTTTCGTCGGCCATTAATATTGCATGAATGGGAGTAATAATGATTTCTGTATTTAGATTGTCGTCGTTTGCTCTGTTTCCTTTTTTGAGTTAAATCTTTTGAAACAATGGCCATCATCAACTGAAGTGAGTGGCTTGAATGCTTCCTAATCTTTCTAACATTCGATTAGACTTGTCTCCATCATAGTGGATTCATTTGATGGCAATGGATCAAAATGATTGGATATGAATTTGGCAATCAATTTCCTTAGAACAATAAGAGCATCTTTAGCAGTGATTACCAATAAATATATTTTAACATTAATATTAACAATATTAATATATTTAGTTAATATTAATAAGCAATGGTGTATAATAGTAACTTGATATTCCGTTTGAATTATTAAAAAAAAATGTAATTACTTTTACGGCATGTTTGGTTGGACGAAATCGGGGCAGAATGGAATCGCATTCTACCATCGATTCTTATTCTGTTGTTTGGTTCTTCAATGGAATGAAATATGGTGGAATGAGATTCCATTTAAGATGAGGTGGAATGAGATTCCAACCTAATGGAATCAATATCCTAAATTACATAATAGCCTTTATATTTAAGCCCTTGAAAATTGAGAATAAAAATTAAAAATTAAGAATAGAAACAAAAATTAGATAACATAAATAGAAATTAGAGAACAGAAAATTGGGAATAGAAATAGAAAGTTGAGAACATAAACTGAAAATTGAGAACATAAACATAAAATTAGAGAACATAAAATTGAGAATGGAAATTGAAAATTGAGAACATAAACTAAAAATTGAGAACAAAAACAGAAATTTAGAAAACAGAAAATTGAGAACGGAAACTGAAAATTGAGAACAAAAAATGAAAATTATGAACATAAACAGAAAATTGAGAACAAAAATAAAAAATTGAGAATACAAACTGAAAATTGCGAACAGAAATTAGAGAATAGAAACTGAAAATTGAGAACAGAAACAGAAATTAGAGAACAGAAACTTAAAATTGAATGGAATAGTGAAATATAATAAAATGAGGGAATGAATAAAATAATGAAATATAATAAAATTTTATAATAAGGACATAATAACAATTTTATTATATTTCATTCTATTCTTTCACTCATTTCATACTAAAGATAATAGAATAATAATTTCATAAGGGCATTGTGAAAATTTTACTAGATTTCACTATTCTATTTTTTCTCTCATTTCATACCAACCAAACAAGATAATAGAATAGTGATTCTATTGATAATTCCATTATATTCCTTCTTTCATTCCATTACTTCTTCTATTCCATTTCACCCCCATTTCATTCCGTCCAACAAAACGAGCCGTTAGTGAACGAACTTTGACGACCAAAAACTTATATTTAGACAATCAATTTTTTTTTTTCTATTTATTTTTTAAAAACTTTTGAAGACTAAATAATAAAAAACGAAATTGGGTCTTCGAATAAAGAAAGCAAGGTTAATTTAAAATGATTTTGAAAGGATAAATTTGGCAAATTTTTTTTTTTTTTTCTATTGAAGGGGTGTCAATAGGGTAATTCTATATGTACATCCTTTTTTTTTTCTCCTAAATATACACTCTTATTTAAAAAATAAATCTAAATGATTTTAAAATTATCATTTTATTCTTCTTAAAATAACTTTTAAGTATTTTTTCTCTTTTACCCATTTCTTTTAATAAAACTCACACTAATGCCCCCCACCCCTAACCCTCAACCGATTCTCACTCCACTACAGTTGCTGGTTCTGGTGAGGTGGAATTATAGTTTATCTCTAAAAAGACTGTTATTCTTAAGGATATACTGTATATTCTAGAGATGAGATATAAATTGGTTTTGGGCTATCTTCTCAATAAGACCAGGTTTACTCAAACTATTAGACTGATTTATACATTTTAACTAAGAATAATGAATTTGATGAGGTATTGACTAAAAATGGAAAACACTATTTTATTATGTTAATAGGTGATTATTTTAATTATACTTTTGTTTATCTCATGAAAAATAAGAGTAAAGCATTTGATAAGTTCAAATTATTTGTGACCAAAATTGAAAAGTAAAATTTCACCCTATGAAATTTTTAAAAATAAAAAATCAAAATTGTCTTATTTTCAGACTTGGGGTTGTTTGGCATATGTTCATATTCTTAATCCTAAAATACAAGTAGAACATATGAATGTATGTTTATTGGTTATGCAGTGAATAACAAAACATATAAATTTTATGACTTGCAAGATCATGTTATTATTGAATCTAATAACGCTGATAATTATGAATATATTTTTTTTTAATTGAAGAATAGTGGGGGCTCAACATCTAGGAATGTGTCTGTCATTAGAATTAATGAATCTGATAAAGAATTAGAAATTGAACCTAGAAAAAATAAACGGGCTCGTATTGCTAAGAATTATGGTTCGGATTTCTATGTATATATTTTAGAGAAGGATCCGCTCACTCTCCAAGAGGCATTGTCTTCTGTAGATGCCAATTTATGGAAAAAGACTATGGATGATGAAATGGACTCTCTTGAGTCAAATAGAACTTGACACTTAGTAGATTTATCTTCTGGTTGTAAAACAATAGGATGTAAATGGGTACTCAAGAAGAAATTAAAACCCGATGGAATTATTAAAAAATATAAGGCTCGTCTTGTAGCCAAATGGTTTAGACAAATAGAAAATGTAGATTTTTTTTTTTTTTTTTTACACTTTTTCACATGTCTCTAGAATTATATCTATTTGTGTGTTTTTATCACTTACTGCTATTCATGATCTTGTTGTGCACCAAATGGATGTTAAAACTATTTTTTTAAATGGTGAATTAGAAGAAGAGATATATATATGTACCAACCTGAAGGATTTGTAATTCTTGGTCAAGAAAACAAAATGTGCAAATTAGATAAATCTCTTTATGGTTTGGAACAAACACCTAAGCAATGACATGAGAAATTTGATAACCTAGTCATTTCATATGGTTTTAAAGTGAATGAAAGTGACAAATGCATCTATTATAAATCTGAAAATGATGTTTGCACTATTATATATCTTTATGTTGATGACTTGTTGATTTTTTCATGTTATAAACAAAATGAAATCTATTCTATGTGCTAATTTTGACATGAAAGATATTGGTGAAGCAAATGTGATCCTTGGTATTAATATAACTAGGTCTGTAAATGAATTTCTTTAGATCAATTTCATTACATAGAAAAGATTCTAAAGAAATATAATTACCTTGATTGTAAATCAGCATGTACTCCTTATGACCCTAGAGTAAAGTTGTTCAAGAACACCGGTAACAGTGTTAGACAATTTGTGTATACAAGCATCATAGACAGTGTTCGATATGCAACTGATTACACTAGGCCTGACATAGCTTATGTTGTGGGGTTACTATGCAAGTTTACAAGCAAACCTAGTATTGACCATTAGCATGTTATTGAAAAAGTAATAAGGCATCTTAAAAGAACTATGAACCTTGGATTACCCGCTGAACTAGAAGGATATAGCAATGCTGATTGGAACACCCTTTCAGATGACTCCAAGGCAACCAGCGACTATATATTTAGCATAACTAGTGGAGCTGTTTCTTGGAAATATAAGAAATATATTATTTTGGCTCAATCTGCTATTGAGTCTGAGATGTATGCACTAGCGTTAGCTAGTAAAAAAGCAGCATAGTTAAAAAGTTTGCTTTGCGATACCCTTTTATGGGAGAGATTGATTTCAGTTGTCATGATCTATTACAATAGTACTGTAGGCTATTGCAAACATTAGAACCGTTATTATAACGGAAAAATGCGATAAATACATCGCAAACACAGCACTGTTAGGGAATATAACTCGACAGGGGCTGTGAGAGTAGATCATGTATGATCTGATGATAATCTGGTTGATCCTTTGACGAAAGGATTAGCTTGAGAAAAGGTTTACAAAACCTCGAGAGGAATGAGACTCAAGTCCATAGATTGACGAGTCACTTGTGAGGGAAACTCAATCTATAGACCGGAGATCCCAAGAAATAGGTTCAAAAGGTAATAACAACTCATGAAGTGATATTAGGAGAATCATGCTATAATAATAATTTTGAGTTCTATTCCTTACATGTGTTGATTGAAGTATGACATCCTGAAACGATAGAAGGTTGAGTTTTTATTAACTCTTAATGAGTTCTATACTCTATTTGGAGTGGAGTATCTAGTTACAGGAGTACTCTTGATAGACTCACCTATGTGAATGTGGAAGTGTGGCCGCTTCCTATGGAATTTTGGGCAAAAATTCTCTAGAGCATTCACTATACTGGGATATAAGTGCATGGCCGTAAAGCACGAGTTTTTGAACTACACCCTGATAGGGTTGTGTATGTGATGTTGTTAAAGATAGAGTTCAAAATTACGAGTTACTCTAGTATAATCTAAAGTATCTTCACTATGTAAATGTTCAAGTCGACAGACACCTTTACTTATGCACAATCTTATATTATTTTATATTGCTCGATGAAAAATTATTTTTAAAAAAATTCAAGTGGGGGATTATTGGAACATATGAATTTTTAATTGTTTTTGTTAATAAAAGACAAGTGTAAAAAAATCTTCCCTCTTTTCTTTTATCCCACATTGGTTGGGAGAAAGGTTCTAGAGGAGTATAATAGTGGATAGGTGGAATACTTGGGGTGTGCCCCAAGGAGTATCCACATTTTGTGGAGGGGAGAAGAGTTACATCCCTATTGGTTTACCACATGTGCGCGCCGTCGCCGCCGTTGCCGTTTGTTCGGCCTAGCCGAGCCGAGCGCGCGTGAAGTGAGGTGACACTTATATATATTTTGGACAAAATTTATTTACTAAACTATTAATTTTATGAATATGAATTGTTTCCAAAACGTTTTAACGTTACGAACGTTTCGTTTCATTAAATAATTTTTTGAACGTTTCCAAACGTTACATAAATATTTGAATGTTTTTAAAGTATTAAATATTCTGGAGTTAAAGAGTTTCAAATGTTTTTTTTTTGATTCAGTGGCCTATAAATACAAATGTTTTCTTCAGTTTTCAGTGTGACAGAAAAACAGAAACTGTTATTCATCAGTTTTTCCGATTTGTATGATCTTTTTTTTATTTTTTTTATTTCGGTTTTCAAGTTGTATTCTGAGCAGTTTGTTCATTTATTCGAACTATGTGGGGGTGTTTAGTATTTAGGCCTTTTGCCGTGCAAAGAAAGTCCTAGATAGAAGTGATTCTGAGCTGTTTTATCTTGGGGACGACGGAGCTGATATACTGCTTGCATGATTCTTGGGCAGAGCTGCGAAACGTTTTAAAGAGAGCGACTTAGTCCGCAACTCAACCCAAAAAAATTCGGTAACTTTGTTCTTTATTTTAATTGTGCAGCAACATTCTTGAACGAGCAATCCCTCACCCCCACCCTTGCAACTTGTTGATGCTGCGCCGTCTGCCTCAACCCAACCACTCACCTTCTATCCCTACCTCCTATCCCGTCATCCACCTCAGGGACAAAATTGAAAACAAAAAATCAAAATCAAATTTGTGAATCAAACTGAAAACAAAAAGTCAAGTTATAATCCAATCAAATATGGAACCTAAACTCAACCAAATTGCAAAACAATTGCACGGAAAAAAATTTAGAAATAAATTATAAATCTCAGAAGAGAAAAAATCTAAATTGAGATTTTCATAACGTATCGGACCACATAGTCAATAGTAAAAGGGATAAAAATGAATTTTACCTTAAAACTACAGTTACCTGTATTGCATGTGCATATTTTAGCATACTGCTAATAATTTCATTTACCTTAAAACTAAACTTGATTAATAATTGAACTTAATTGTCATCAAACTCAAAATTTAATGTCGAATGTGTTATTTTTTAAATCATAAGGATAAATTAGACGCTCATCCTAAATTGTAAGGGTCAAAATGATAAAGTATCCCTCAAGTTATGATAGAATATCCATCAAGTCATCTAGTTGATTTGAGGGATACTCTATAAAAAATAGTAACTATCAAAAAGAGTAGGTAGAATTTTTCGGTTGAGAATCTTCGTAAAAAGAAAAGTAAAAGATTTCAAAGTAAATAATATACAACTTCTAAACGGCATATTAAATGAGGTAATGGGGAATATCTGTTTAGTGTACATGTCTCTAATTTGCCAAATTAGATGGATTTTGACACTTTGTACCCTTGAAGTTTGATCAAAATTTCACTTTAGTCCCCATGGTTTCAATTTGAACATATAAACGTTTCTTAATTATCTCACTACAGTCCAAATCGTTATGCGCATTATAATTTGAACATAAAACAGTCACCTATCATATTCTTAGCTATTTTAAAGAAATTTTATAAGCAATTTAGATCTATTTTTCTTGCCCAAATACTCAAACACACACACACACACACACACACGTGTGTGTACATATATGTATATATAGTTTTTTAAGAAAAATTGTAAGGGGGAAGAAAGAGATTGAAAATTTTCATGAAAATCTCTTAAACATGGTTAGGTGCACGACAATGGACTCTTTATGGTTCGAAATTGTAATAGAGTTATTGATTTGGACTGAAGTGGTATGATTATGAAACTTTAGAGTGTTATTTGTTCCAATTGAAATAATGGGGGACCAAAGTAATATAATGATAAAATTTCAGGTATGAAGTGTCAAAATCTCAATATGCTAGGGTAAATTTAAAATATTCTAATTTTAATTCATGGTATGAGTAATTTTAAAAAAATAAAAAAAATTATGGGGGTCAATTTAACATTGCTCCATTTCCACAGAAAATGGATTCCATAGTGCCTTCTAACTTGCAGCGCGGGCTCATTAGTTGGAGCTTCAACCCTCAATTTTGACTCACATATGTACGGGAATCTCAATTTCAAACCATTCCAAAAGTTATTGTTTTTAGATTCATGACTGGTTTAATATTATATAATTTTCATTGATTTTTTGTGAATTTTCACAAAAATAAATTTGTTTGTTAATATTTATTTTTATAGTTAGTTAATTATTAAAAAAACGATATTAAACATTTTTAGTGAACATTCACTTCTTCTTTTTTTGACTAAAAGTAATCAATATGGATATGGATGTGGGGTAAAATAGTCTTTACATCTGGTCTTGGATCAAAGGCGAGACAAGTCGAGATTTGGGTTTGATTCACCCAAATTATTGTGTGACTGCATGGGGAAATCATGCGATCCGTATCCTCATCTAGGAGGCTTCATGCATGAGGCATGCTACTTCTATAACAACCAGGGATTTAACACAACAAATTCGTTGAAAGTTGTTGTCAGGGAATCCTTTTTTTTCTTTCTTCAAGGAATCCCTCTCCTATCAAGTTCAAACTCCCTAATTTAAGTCCATAACTAAATTCTACCTACAAATACTTACTTTCATACCAGAGATTCTTCACCGGAAACCAACTCTCTGATATAAGAATTCTTGCATGTTATCCAGTGAGGAGTAGAGGATCAGGAGTTCGTTCACCATTTTATTGTATTGATACCTCAAGATCAAGTTATCATTAGATATCAAAATGAAGAGCATGAAAAGTACATTAAAATTGTATAATTTTCATGAATTTAATAAATTATAAACGTTAACAAAATAAGTTTTTTGTAGTTGTTTATTTTTTATGGGTCATTAATAGTGTTTGACATTTTTTTTAATGAGATTGTTTTCAATTGTAAATTGGAAAAAAGACCTTTTTGGTCCCTGAAAGATGGTCATAGTGTCCAATTAGCCCCTAAGATTTGAAACTTAACACATTTGATCTCAACATTTGAAAATTTTTTCAATTTGGCCCTTGAAGAGGAATCTATGAAGTCAAAGTAATGGTCAACGTTACTTCAAGGGCATTTCGGTCATTTAAGTGCCCCCAACTGATTCCCTCCACATATGTCCATACCTGTTCAGTTTTCCTACGGTTTTCTTCATTTCATGTGCCTATAAATTAGCCCTCTACGCATCTCTCTTGTTCTATCTTTTGGAACCCAATTTTTTTTTTCTTTTTTATTCTGTCAAAAAATAAAATAAAATGGAGAGTGAACACATTTGTAATTGTGGGAGAAAAACGAAAATGGCAACGTCTTGGACTACACATAATCCCGGAAGGAGATTCTATTCTTGTGGAAATTACAACCAGGTACGTTTTATTTTTTTTCATACCAATTTTTATAAAATATTTAAAAAACAAAATTCTAATTTCATTTTGTAGGCTAGAAGTTGTGGCTATTTCTGGTGGGTTGATCCTCTTATGTGTCCAAGATCAACGGTAATAATACCGGGATTATTAAGCAAATGAATATTTTAGAAAAAGAGAATAACCGAAGGAAAAATAAAGAGAAGAAGTTATGGATAACATTAATTGTTTCATGATAACAAACACCACCCATGAAATAATTAATGTTATCCATAACTTCTTCTCCTTATTCTTCATTCGGTTAATCTCTTCTTCTAAAATATTCATTTTTCTTAATAATCCCGGTATTATTGCCGCTGATCTTGGACACATAAGAGGATCAACCCACCAGAAATAGCCACAACCTCTAGCCTACAAAATGAAATTAGAATTTTGTTTTTTAAATATTTCATAAAAATTGGTATGAAAAAAAATAAAACCTGGTTGTAATTTCCATAAGAATAGAATCTCCTTCCGAGATTATGTGTAATCCAAGACGTTGCCATTTTTCGTTTTTCTCCCACAATTACAAATGTGTTCACCCTCCTTTTTTTTTTTTGGACAGAATAAAAAAGAAAAAAAAAATTGGGTTCCAAAATATAGAACAAGAGAGATGGGTAGATGGCTAATTTATAGGCACATGAAATGAAGAAAACCGCAGGAAAACTGAACAGGTATGGACATATATGGAGGGAATCAGTTGGGGGCACTTAGATGACCGAAATGCCCTTGAAGTAACGTTGACCGTCACTTTGACTTCACAGATTCCTCTTCAAGGGCCAAATTAAAACGATTTTTAAATGTTGAGATCAAATGTGTTGAGTTTCAAATCTTAGAGGCCAATTAGACAATATGACCATCTTTCAGGGACCAAAAATATCTTTTTCCCTTGTAAATTAGATGACATATATTGACAATTATACAAAAAAGGTGATGACCTGCTGGTGAATGAAATTTGAGGACTAAAAATTTATATTTAACTATTCATTTTTTTTGGGTAAGGAATTTGAGGGAAATATTTCATTTATGTAAGGGATTTCACAAATAATTTTTTAACAAATTCCTTTTTTGGGTAATAATTAGGAGGGAGTTGTAAAATCCTTTCATTTAAGGAATAGTGGAGAAAGTGTCCTTTGGAAATCCGTTTGAAATAAACGTCATTTACAAGTCTATCAATTTGCAAACTTTACTCCTCTTCGTTGCTGCTTCGTCCTTGCTTCGTCATCGTCGTCCTCACTTTATCATCGTCGCTCCTTGTCATTACTCCGTCGTCGCTTATCTTTCTGAAATTTCTCAATCAGCAAAAACAACTAATTAATTGTTGTTTTTCTGGGTTTTTGAGATCTAGGTTTACTCCGATTTGGTGGATTTGATTCTAGGTTTTGTGTTTTTTGTGTGTTGTAATAGGTTTAGTTGTTTTTTGTGTAATGTAATGGATTTGATTATGGGATTTGGTGGTATTGGTGAACTGGTTTCTAGGTTTTTTTTATTCAACTGTGATATTTTCGTCTTTGAGGAGGAGGAGGTCACTGTCGGTTGAAGATGTGGTCTCGGTGGAGCTTGTGTTAGCAGAGCTTGTTTCGTTTCATCTCTGGATCTAATCGACGTGACTTTGCTTGAAACCCTAGCGACGGTATTGGCGGAGCTTGTTTCATTGTTTCGTTATCCAAACAAAGAATTTGTAAATGATGGGATTTTGAAATCCCATGATTTACAAATTCATTGGATTTGTCAAATCTCTTACCCAAATGCAACCTAAATGATTTTGAAATTATCAATTTATCGTTCTTAAATTACTTTTAACTCTTTTCTCTTTTACCCATTTCAATTAAAAAAATTCACACTAAAACTGACCCTTCCGCCGTTGTCGATCACCCTAACACCCCCTACTGCCGCCGATCACCTCTGCCTATGTTCACTGCTATCCTAGCATCTTTTCTTTTTCTTCTCTCCTACACTTTCATCTCCCTCTCTCTAGACACGCGCGTGCGCGCGTGTGTAGAGAGGGAGGGAGGGAGATGAGTAAGAGGAAGAGGGAGACAAAAAATGAAGAAGAGGATAAGGGCGCGCGCCTGTGTAGAGAGGGAGGGAGATGAGTGAGAGGAAGAGGGAGACAAAAAATGAAGAAGAGGATAAGGGTTTGGGGGGGGGGGAGGGAAGGGGGAGGAGGAGGAACAGGGCACTCGTGAGAGGGAGAAGAAAAAAGAAAGAGTTGTCGGAGACAGAAGTCGGCAATGGCGATCGTTTCTAGTGATCAACGACAGTCCTGCCAGAGAAGAAAGAAAAATAGAAGCCGAAAAAGAAAGAGAAGTGGAAGAAGGATTAGGGCTAAAAGTATAAAAAATAAAACATTAAAAGGATATATGTTTTGATAATTTAAATAATAAAATAATAATTAGTTGTAATAAATTTTATAATTTTTTTAAAAGAATGTATATCTAACGAAAAAATGTGTACATTTAAAAATGCCCGTACCAATAAACTTGAACATAATACCTCAAGAGATTTTAATAGTATAGAGAATTTACATAACTGCCCTTCATCATTTGGAATAACAAAAATAACTAAAATGGGCTTGATTAAAAGAGTGTATATTTAACGAAAAGAGGTGTACATTTAAAAGTGTCTGTACTAATGTGTTTGAAATTGAAAATTGGGGAGGGGGAGGGGGGGGGGGGGTGCAAAATTACAATTAATCAGCTAGATTCAATCTCCTAGTTCTGCGGGAAGGAAAAAGAATTTCACGCTCTTTCTTTCGAGATGGAAAGTTCAAAGCAATTGGAATTTTTTTTGAGAAATAGGATGCAGCAATGTTCATGACCTGACATGCACAAAAAGTAAACTTCATTCTCGATTCTACGAGAACTTTTATGAAAATCTTTTATATATCTTATCTCGATTCCGTTGTTATCACAGACTTTACGCAATCAATTAGATTCAAATAAAGAATCAGAGATTAAGAAATTTTAAAGGATGGAGACATGTGAGAGCATTTTCAAATGAAAAATAAGTTCGCCAGGAACTAATGATCAAGCGAGACGAAAATTGTTTAGTTCAGATTTTGCAACAAAATTAAGGTCTACTGTGTTTGAAATTAAAAAGGGGGGTGGAATATTACAATTAATGCTACTATGTGCCCACTAATTGTCTCAAGTTTGACCGGTCAAACTTGAAACAATGCCTCGGCACTCTACCGTACTCCTCCACGTGGCATTTCGGTGCACAGCCGCCAGCGATCACTTCCATTCACATTCTGTTAAACGCAGAGTCAACATGACAAGGCGCACAGGAACCTCTCTGTCTCTCTCTAAAACTTCATTGGTTTTTCACTCTATAATTTCTCTCTCCACGAGTTTTCAACCGTTGACGAAAGCCCTAGAAAAATCAACAGTATCTTCAGGATTCCCCAATCATAAACCGTGAGTTGAGCTATTGGATAATCGGAATTCCGATGGCGTTCAACACGAGCCGGTTAGACCCGCAATCCGCCGCGGAGAAGGCCGTGTCGGTGATTGGATTCGGTTATGATCTGACGGCAGATATTCGATTGTCGGCCTGCAAACCGTGGCCGACCGGCTCGAGGCTGATCGAGCTCGATCGAACCAAGACCAAGGACTTGGTGGTGCCGGGTGGAGTAGTGATTCCGAACGTCCCCGCATCTATCAAGTGCGATAAGGGAGAGAGGACTCGGTTTCGATCCGATGTTCTTCCTTTCAATCAGGTGATCCGAAATTTGATTTAATTGCTCTTTTTGTTACATTGTTTAATTTCCTTCAACTTTAGGTAAACGAGTGAATTTTCAATAGTCTGCGGTAATTCAGTTTGAAATTCAGTGTAGTGATTGAACTGGGCTAGTCAAAAGCATGAACTACGACGAGAGATTCATTCTATGCATTCTATATAATCATACTCTTCTTTGCGACAGTAAGAGTTGTTGAATGTGTAAACGTCTCGTGTTTCGATTGTTGCATTTGCAGCTCATGCCAACAGAAGCTGTAAGCCACACTAACATGCAAAATGAGATGCTTAATCTCTCTAATTTTTTCTCAATTTAATATTTTTCCATCTATAATTTTCTTGTGTATAATTTTTTTTTTTCCTTTTTTGAGATTTTATAGTATTGGTATAAAATGCTAGTTGTGATAATTAGATATTTTATGCTATCAAGTGATAAGTGCTAAAAAATTAAGTGAATCACACCTCGCTTAAAATTTTGAATATTTTTTTTAAGTAATGTTTATTTTTTAAGTGATTGTTTAATTTTGTTATCAAATACACTTAATTTGATAAATACTTAATGCATTTAGTTTTAAATATTTAATTACGTTATCAAACGGGCCTTAGTCCGTTTATGGTAATTTTTAGTGCAAATTTCACTTACCTCTCCTGAGATTTGTCCATATTTTGTGCAAACTACCTATTGTTCGTCGAATTACACTGACCTCCCTTCTCCACCTAGAAACCATCGCCACTATTGGTAGGCTAACATACTCATGCTGGAAATGTATTCTACACGGATACTCTGTAGACATGCCTGGATTCGTATTCGACACGTTTAAATCTTGGTGTTAATATTTATAGTTAATTTATTGCTTGGGCAATTCTTGGAGATACGCAAGACACACCAAGGGGTACTTTTGAGTCAATATAGAAATTAAAAGGATTGAATGTGACGAGATACATGAAGAAGAGACGAGCCCTAATTCCATTTTATTGAAAAATTGTGGTCCTCCTCTTTTATGAATTAGAAACTATTGAATAGTTGAGTATTATACAAAGCGCCAATTGGTGCTAGTAGTGCTCTTTTATTTATTATTTACATTTGTTTATGATTTTATTTGGAATTAAGATTTATCAATTTAATTTAAGTGATCATACAGATGTAATACATGTTTAAAATGTAGGATTATTATTTAAATTGGTATTCATTTCAATAATAAAGGAGTATCAGTGTCTCTCTCCATTTTTATTTTTTATTTTTGTTATTGCATATTTTTATATTTTTTAAATTAAGGATATTTTTAATTTTATATTTATTTATATCTTAATAAACTATCTTTATCTGGCTAATGTGGAAAGGTAGTACCTTCCCACTACATTTACTAATTTTGACATGCCCAATGAAATGCAATTTATTTAGAATCACTTTTGTAGTTTATTTATATACAAGAAAAATTGAGAAAGAGAGAATTTTAACAAATAAAGAAGATTTTAACAAATAAAAGGAAGAGCAAATAGAAAAATAGATAAAATATAATTATATGAGAAGGGCATAATTGTCTTTTGAAATTTATTGTCCACCTAAAGTAATTTTGGTTAGTTAGACGAGAGGTTAATGTAATTTGACAAACAAGAGGGGTCTAAGTGAAATATGGTCAAAACTCAGAGGAGTTAAATGAAATTTATCCTGTTTCTTTACCCAAGAGGTAGTAGTCCGGTTGGCAAGGGGAGGTGTCCTCTTTTATTGTCCACCAGGGTTCGACTCTCTTGGGAAACACTTTGGGAATTAAATCTCGAATTTAATCCTGAATACACCAGGTTGATGTGGGAGAGTGCACCCTTAAGATCGTCCGGTGAGGTAATTAGTCGAGGTGCTCATAAGCTAGCCCAGACACACCTTATTGTCAAACCCAAAAAAGAAAAAAGAAAAAAGAAATCTTTCTTCACTGATAAACTGTAGAAGGTTAGCTTGTCAGCTAGAGCACATAAGAATCAAACCTGAGTAGTCTAAAGATGCTTGATTTTTTGTAGAGAGATTTGCTTGTCTTGAATTGCCACTAATTTCTGAGCTTGTCTTGCATTCAAATGTCTATAATTCTAATTTATGGAATAATTGACTATTCCTACTACCCTTAGCTGGGGTTTAATTAACCATTTCATTTACGCTTTCAGATGTCCGAACATTTCAATCAGGAATTATCTTTATCCGGTAAAATACCTTCTGGTCTATTCAATACAATGTTCAGCTTTAAAGGCTGTTGGCAAAGGGATGCAAGTGCTACAAAGAATCTTGCTTTTGATGGTTGGTTCATTTCTCTGTACAATATTGAGTTAGCAAGGTCTCATATAACACTGTCCGAGCAAGTGAAGCGAGAAGTGCCTTCTTCTTGGGATCCTGTTGCACTTACTGAGTAAGTTCCCTGAGCCCCGATTGAATTTTTTGCTAATACTTTGCTTGGAAACTTTTTATTTGTACCTGTATATCATCTGCTGCTTATAACTTTTTTTTTTTGAACTAGGGATTCCCTGTGCCTAAAAGCACTATATTGATTTTTAAATTTGTAAGTGTGAAAAAATAATAAATAATAAAAAATTTGCTAATAAAGTACGTATACAAAAGTTAAAGGGTACAACATATAGTTTAACTTCACCGCATTGGAAGTAGGGGTGTGAAATTTTTAAGCGGAAATTTCCGCTTAAAAATTTCACACCCTAAGAAGACTTTCATAATCCAATTCAATGCCGACACTTAATGAAAAGACATTTTAATAAAATTGTCCTAATTTATTATATAGATTTTCATGTCAAGTGTACTAGACTACACCCTAGGTGATGCATATATTTTCACAAAAAAATCCTTTATATTGGTCTAAAGTTTGTGTCCAAACAACAATTATATGAATGACAAGTTTCTCCACTTGTTATGATTCTCTGGCATTTTTTTCTTAATGAATCTTAATGACTTAAGCGTGGTGTAATTACTTCAAACGCGTGATGAAATGGCGTGAAATAACTTCTAAATGTAAAGCAATGTCTTGAAATAGATTTTCATGTACCTAATTAATGTGTAAGGCATACGTTAAAGTGATTTTAATTTTCAATCCTTTATACATTAAAGTAACCTGGAGGTCCTGGGTTCAAATTTTGGAAACAACCTCTTTATATATAGGGGTAAGGCTACGTGTGTCTAACTCTCCCTAGTCCCTGTAATGGTAGGAGCCTTTGTGCACTGGGCTGCCCTTGTTAAAGTTTATAATTGTGAACGCCTCCAATAATTAAAGGAAATTATTCTTTGTTTCTGCTCAAGATTTTCCTCAGTATATAGTGAGCAATTTAGTTTGTAATTTATGCGCTTCCTGTTAATATATGATTTTTTGCAGCAAAATTTAAGTTCCATAAAAAGTAACGGCAGAAATTTCCAGGTTTATTGATAAATATGGTACTCATATTGTTGTTGGGGTGAAGATGGGAGGTAAAGATGTTATTCATATGAAGCAGCTTCAAAGTTCAAATCTTCAGCCCATTGAACTGCAGAAACTGTTAAAGCAATTAGCCGATGAACGATTTTCTGAAGACGTAAATGGAAGTGTCATATCAAACCCTGATAAGCCAGCAGAAAAGCTAAAGGTACTGACACCGTTGTTCTTGATCATTAAATGGCGTTGAAGTATTTTTTTTTTTTTTTCCGATTATCATACTCCAGTTTGAGGTTTGATTGTATGCTAGTTTATACTAACCATCTTGTGAGTTCATTATATGGATCGTGTCCTCCCCCTCTATTATTTATTTAATTTTGTATTCTTTTTACTTTTTTTTTTAATTTATTTTTTAATGAGGGTGAGCCTTGGCGCAATGGTAAAGGTTGCGTTTTTTAGTTAAACTGATGGCTGAAAACTAATTTTGGCGACTCAAATAATGCGATAAAATGTTAAATTAAATTATTTCAGATAATTTATCTTGTTGGTAAATTAAATATCCACATGGGTCTCGTAGAAGTCTAATCTATAATGGCTTATCAAATGAAATTTGTCATTGCTTACATAGAAATAAGACTGCTGAATATGGTAGGGGTTACCTCATGCTGCTATATGCTCCGTATCTTCGTTGCAGGACAAGCAATCTGTGGTCTGGGATTTCAATCCTCCATTTGCAAGCTCAGTAAGGCCAACCATTGTCTCGCACTCCAAGAACGAGGTTTTTCTTTTTTTCTTTTTCTTTTTCTCCAAGGAGCATAGAAAATTGAGCACAAAAACTTATTATCAAAGAGAGACTTACAACTGTATTTTTTGGCAGGATATATTAAGCATCCATATACGGCGGGGTGGTGTTCATATTGGTCAAAGTCATAACCAGTGGCTTTCAACTGTATCGCAGACCCCTAACGTCATATCAATGTCGTTTGTGCCTATTGCTTCGCTTCTCAGTGGTGTACGTGGTAGCGGATTTCTGACCCATGCAATTAATCTGTATTTACGATGTAAGTATACGGTTTAGTTTTGTTTCTTTTTATTTTGAAGTCCATGTACCTCTTGGGATCAATCTCTGACACGGGGTAATCAAGATTTCCGAAATTATTTGTTCTTGATCTTTTTGTGAAAAATGTTGAATCCCACATTGATGTTGGGCCCTTTCCTGATATCTATTTGCAATAGTTTGTCAAAGTCCACCCTGTACGTGAGGGGGCGTATTGAATCCTGTGTTACCTGATATTGAGCTATCTACAAAGCCTAGGACAATTCTTATCTTACAAGATGTCTTTTGAGAGTGAGTTAGGCCCATTGGTTTTCTAAAAAAAAAAAAAATATTAGTTTTTTTCATTTAGTTTTTTAGTTACGCTTCTTATGGGAAGTCATATTAACTATTATGAATCATCATCATAATAAATGAGCTTTGGCCTGTTTGCTTTTGTGATCAAAATGATCTTCTATGTGGACTTTAGTTGCATTTGTTTATTACTCATGTTTCCGGATTTCTATTTTTGTTACCAGAAAACTTGGAACATAATTGAAATCTGGGACAAGTTTCTGTTCCTTTTCCTCTTTTTTTTTTTAAAAAGAGCTGGGAACTGAACATAAACAATCTTTTTGTTCCGGTATTTTTGTTTCTATTCCCACTTTTCTGGGAACCGAAACCATAATTTAGGAACAGAAACCCTAAACAGATATGCGTTAAGATCTGTTTTAATCTAAGTTACGACTTTTGGCCGTCTCTTATAACAAATTTATTATGCAGATAAGCCTCCGATTGAAGAACTCGAGCAATTTCTCGAATTTCAGTTACCTCGACAATGGGCTCCAGCATATAATGATCTTCCGCTCGGTCATCAGTCCAAGAAACAAGGCTCTCCATCTCTTAAATTCTCTTTTATGGGTTCTAAGCTTTTCGTGAACACCGTTAAGGTAACTCTTTTACATCCACCTCCTTCATTGCTATATCATGATGTTATTATCTTAGTTTCAAATTGTCATTGTGAATACGATACTTAGTAGTGCTATATCATGATATTATCTTAGTTTCAAATTGTCATTGTGAATACGAACTAGTGGTACCCAAACTACTTTGGGTTAGAATTGAAGTACCTGGTGCGTCAGAATTGAGAAATCTGCCGGGTCAAATATTTAGTATTCTGTTATTGATTATCTGTCTACGTCAATACCTTGCGTCAAAATTGAGAAATTCTCAGGCTCGGATCTTTATTATTCTCTTATTAATTATTTGTCTACGTCAATACCTGCTCTAACTTGGATCTTTAGTATTCTCTTATTGATTATCTGTCTACGACTTAGGTAGAATACCGTCACCATTTTCGGCTAAAAAACTAAAAGAATCTAGTCTTATCGAGACTCAATTTTGAAGAAGTATATTCCGAATAGCTAAACATCCAAGTTTCGCTAGATGTTTGGAGATGCTTTGAACTTATAAAATCTTAATTAGGTCTAAAAACATATGAGATTTGAACCAGATCAATCGTGATCCAAATGTGACCCGTTCATTTATCAGATTATCCGATTCATACCATCAGATCAAATGATATTTGGGTAAACGGGTCAGATTTGGATGGGCTCGTAATAAAAAATTCAATTCATTGGCCATCCTAGTGATGTGTCCGCTTAATTCATATATTTGCAGGTTGACACCGGAAACCGGCCAGTGACCGGAGTCCGTCTATACTTAGAAGGCAAACGAAGCAATCGACTGGCCATCCATCTCCAACACCTAGCAACCCTACCCCAAAGTCTCCAACTATCCGATGACCATACCTACGAACCTATCGACGAACCCGAAGAACGGGGCTACTTTGAGCCCGTAAAATGGAGCATATTCTCCCATGTGTGCACTGCCCCAGTCCAATACAACGGGGCTCGCATCGATGACTCGGCTTCCATAGTAACAAAAGCGTGGTTCGAGGTAAAGGGTATCGGGATGAGAAAAGTCCTCTTCTTGAGGCTCGGGTTTTCGACTGTGGGGTCAGGTAGGATCCGACGGTCGGAATGGGATGGATCCTCGACTCTCTCGAGAAGATCGGGTTTTATTTCAATGTTGATGAGCGCACCATTTAGTAACACGGGGTTGAATCAGCAGTTGCCGGAGAAGGCGCCAGAGAAGGTGGATTTGAATTCGGCAGTTTATCCCGGAGGGCCGCCGGCACCGGCAAGAGCCCCAAAGATGTCGAGTTTTGTGGATACGAAGGAGATGGTGAGGGGGCCGGAGGATCTGCCGGGGTATTGGGTGGTGGCAGGAGCAAAGTTGTGTGTGGAAGGTGGGAGGATAAGGATTAAGGTGAAGTATTCACTCTTGACTATAATGTCCGAGGAGTCATTGATATTGTAAAAGTGAAACTAGGGTTAGGGTTTATATACATACAATATTCTTCTTGTATATGTGGTATTATCTCTATTTTTTTTTTTTTTTTTTTTTTTTTTTCCACTTCTGGTTTATGTGGTTATAGGAAGGTTGTTGCATCTTTCTTAGATTTGATTTGAAGAGGAGAAATAAAGAAGAGAAAAAAAAGGTTTATTTATTTAATTATTATATTTTTTATATGTTTTTCTCTGGTGGGTTCTTTTGCAATATATATGAAAAATCGATAATGACATGACGGTCTTGTTAAAAGAGTCGATCTACCACCAAAATATCTTGTAATTTTTATTTGAATCATTTGATCCTTAAATTCGCGTTAATCATTACTGATTAGTCTTAATTTCAAATCCGAATTAAATAAAGTGATGATAATGTCTCCTACAAAGTCCGAATCATATATTTGATAACATATTTTTCCATGCCATAAAAGTATGAACAATTACTTAACTAAAATTAAACACTTTTATATTATTAAAATAAAGATATTTTTTATATATATCATTTGCTTGATTTGATTACAGTTTTATAATTGTGGGATCACTAACTTCAAAATAACATCCATTTGTATATATTTTTTTGCTATATGGTTTAATATTTGTTGAATTAAACAGGATGATGAATTTTATGTTGAATTCAACACCACGAACTTTTCTATTTTTTTTTTTTCATTTAATTACATTTAATATTTTTTACAATAATAATATAGTACACAATGAGAGAAAATCTGGTCAAACTCAGTATCAATATCATGTGTCCATAAGCACGTGTTAAATGCAAGAAGCTACAACGGACTCCTAGCTGGTCAACATGGTCATCCTAGCATGGGCACTACCTCGAGAAGCGATTCACCCCGAATAGGTCTACTACAACACCAACTCGACCAAGGATGATAGGGTCCTCAACCTCGGCTTCACCCCTTGGTCAGGGCTATGCCTCCGGGACAAGGGTGCGGCACTACTTCTACTCGAGAGCGATTGGAACACCCTCCGTTTATTAAGGAAAGAGTTGTTGTCTTTCCTAAGTAACGGTTCCTTGATTCACGTCTCCATGATCGTCGCCACCTTAATGGCGACAGGTATACACACTTTTCTAAGCTAATTCAGATCTGACTAGGTACGCATACTTCTAATCTAATTCTTTGTCAAATTCTACTCAGAACTCTCGACTAATTCTCATACCTGATGTGCAAGGCTAGTAAGTCCATCTACGGTACATTGTTTTGCATGAACCTAAGCTGAGATATTAAAACCACGCTTGGAAATACTCAACATCCTAGAGCTCGAAGTGACATATCGGATGAATCAGTGTTATGTTCCATCAGATTGGGCCATCTATTAGAAATGACTAGTTGTCTTTCTCACCGTTTTTACAAATACTTATGGTCACTATGCAATCTGGGATAGTGACAGACGAGCACGAGAGTGAAAGGCGTCTGATTGGCACGACTGATCATGAAGCTAGCCCTTCGTGGGAATCGCCTATGCTCTTAATGGAGTTGATGAGAGAGATTCATGATTTCTCTTAAAATGTTCAACATTTGACCTGGTAGGCTGGTCAAAGTTAATTGCCTCTGTTGCCACTTCTTCTTCGAAGGTAGGTACCACCACGTAACGAGGCGTAAGAAATTGCGGATGAGGGGCGGAGAGCACGACCTGAATAACGCTAAGAAGAAGAACGTTGCAGAGAGCAACATGACCTCCACCAAGAATTGGAGAGAATCTAGAAAGAATGAATGAATTATGCCAGGGAAGCCAGAACTGAGGCCTTGAGGTCCCGCTCTTAGAAAGAAACCCTAGTTTGTATTCACGATTGGGCCCCCGAGCATCTACAACGTTGACAGAGAACAGGAGGAGTGGAGCGCCTGTGCTAAGAAATAATGCACGCCCTACTCGAAAAGTGGGAAAAACTCAAGAAGTGTCTCGAAATATTCTGCCAACATCTCGGTTAAAGAATGAACGAGGCGACTTGGACCAGCAAGCTGACAAGGACTTACAGGATCAGGTCAATGGCATCAACGAGAAACTCAGGCAGATCGGGAAAAATGAGCCCAATATCTATAAGATTGTGAAAATGAACGTTTCTCCCTTTACTACCCGGGTATTGCAGGAGAAGGTCCACACAAATTTCAAGTTTTCGTCCCAGATCGAGATGTAACAAGGAGATTCTGATTTGGTAGCAACAATATATTTTTATTTTCAATAATAAAGATATATGTTTGTATTTTTTATTTTAAACAAATGGCCTATTGGTATAAATTAAATGACAAGATAACTGAAATGCAAAAAATGTAAAATTCCTCATGTAACGTTAGGAGGATTAGGTCGAAAGGATGCCCTCATTCAGGCATTTTCATTGAATCACAAGATGCCTTTAACAAGAATTAAATTGCAGTAATTTAAAATACGATAAAAAAGGCCAAAGAAAAGACATAAGAGATAAAGAGAAAATACAAAAATAATAAAGAACTAATACTAGAAGGAAGAAAAAATACATGTTCTAGCGAAGCGAAAATCCCTTCCAAACCGGATTTTCTTTCTCCATGGCGGTTTCCCGAATGTGTTTCCCACTAAAAATGGACTCCTAGATGGGTTTTTCTTTCTTTAGTTAAGATGGAAGTGAGTAATGTGTAGTAAAATTTTAAAATACAGGGTTTAAAATAAAATAAGACCAAAGTATAAAGGGTAAAAGACAATCAACCTTAATTCTTAAAATATAAAAATTTAGACAATCAAATTGTTCTAAATATTAAGATTTTTTTAAAATTGTCAAAACATAATTTACTTTTAAGTTTTTAATGAAAAAGTTAGATGGCTAATATTTTTTATATCTTTCTGAGTTTTTAGAAGACAAACACTTGATACCTAAACTTGTTCATCAAATATGGTCTTCTCCACTATCAAAATATGATCCTCCACGATTTGGTTCTCACAAATAATGTATTCGCTACCTTTAACCAAGAGAACCCCTTCAAGTATGATATGTGTATTCCACGATCTCTCTATCTGTGTATCCGAAAAGAACAATAGGATATGGTTAAGTTAAAAACCACTAGGCCAATCATATATATTTGATTAATGATATAATTCCTTGTGATATCTAATTGGAATCTTATCCCAATCATCACATTACTCAGACTAGAGGCTTGAGTAAATTATATTAAATCGAATCACATAAGTCATTTTTCTTTTTGGTAAGAGTGATAGATCCCTTCTTGCATACTCATATATATATATATATATATATGTCTCACGATACCCAATGAATACATTTGAAAACTCGTGATTAGAGAACAACCCTTAATATTATCAAAATATAGCAACTCATACATGTAATATATAGTAACTCAAGTACAAAAGTTCACAGCATACAATCACACGTTAGATATCCTATTTTGACTTAAGCAAACTTAACATGTAGGTTATCAAAAATGATTACGTTCAATTTCTTACTATTGTTGACTGTTGGTAAGTCCCTTTGTAGATGTTCTAGAATTTCATAATAATGGATTGAGACTCACCATTCTCAAATAGAGAATATCGGATCAAGCTAACCTAGATTGTTGAAGACCCTTTTCAATAATCCAATATTAACTAGGAATAATTTAGAATATTGAGCAATCAAATGTCTTTGGTCTCATACTATTTAATCATATTAAATAGCTGTACATTCTACTCAATATTCAAAGTTTACAACAACATAGATATAATAATATCAAAAAATCTTTTATTATTTACTTGACATTATTACTAGAAATAAACCCTCATAGGATTGTCTATAGGGATTATCTCCAGCACCTAATAAGTTACACACAAATTGAGAATGAAAGTTTGAATATTCCTTTAAAAGGAATGGATAGTAATGCCAAATAGTTTCGAAGTTCAGGGGTCAAAGTATAATATTCTTTTAACCCTGAATAGTCTAAAAATGGCAACACACCATGTGCCCACCCATGATAATCAAATTCGGTTACCCCTTTTATTCATTATTGTCTTTCAATTTAGCTATTTACTACCACCTAAAAATCAAATACGAACTACCCTAATTTGACAAATTTAGAATTAGATTCTTAGATAATATCTAGACATTGTTCATACGGAGTTCTTCGTGTGAATACTATTAGAGGTAGGATATTTGTGTTGCTTCTTGGAGAACTGAATCAAATCATGCCTTGGAATCTGCTTCAAGCACTCGTTAAAGAACCAAATCAAATCAATACTCAGGATCAAATGGTTAAGAGGGTGAAGTGCAAGAATAATTCAGACACTCTTGTTAGTTGCATCAGACATAGCAAACATAATACTCAATAGTAGAATCTGCAGTTGTGATTTGCAATTTTTGGTTGATCATTGTCTCTTAATAAATGTGGCGAGTAATGAAGGTAAAAGTTATTGTCAGTTGGTTAGCAAGTTCCTCTAGCGTTTGGTATTACAAAATCAAAGCCATAAAATTAAAATTTAAAATAATTGCATAATTTTTTTACAAGAATTCATTTTTTATTTACTTTTTAGACACTAGCTCCACGAAACCAAAGGTTGGAGAGAAGGTAATCACTAACCAGATTAAGCCTCGTATATGATGGCTTAAGACAATTCCCTCATTAGCCATGAAATGACACTTTTCCTAATTGAGAACTAGAAGCTTCTCTTCACATCGGTTGAGAGCAAGTGATAAGTTGTAGAGACAATGGTTGAAGGATGAACCAAAAACCGAGAAATCATCCATGAAAACTTCCATTATATCCTCCACCATGTATGAAAAGATAGCCATCATACACCGTTAGAACATTGTCGGAGCGTTGCAAAGACTAAATGGCATACGACGGTAAGAAAATATGTCGAACGGGCATATGAAAGTTATCTTTCCCTAGTCTTCTGGTGCAATGACTATTTGATTGTAGCCTAAATAGTAGTCAAGAAAGCAATAGTGGTCATAACTGGAGAGACGATCCAACATTTGATCAATGAACGAGAGAGGAAAATGATCTTTCCGTGTGGCTTTGTTCAACTTTCTATAATCAATGCACACTCTCCATCCAGTGATGGTTCATGTGGGAATTAGATCATTCTTCTCATTCTTCACTACCGTCATGCCTTCTTTCTTGGGAACCACTTACACCGGCCTTACCCATTCACTATCCGATATAACATATATAATTCTGACATTCAATAACTTCAACACCTCTGCACGGACCACCTCCTTCATCGCCGGATTTAGCCTTCTTTGGTGCTCAATGGATGGCTTAAATGAGTCATCCATCAAGATTTTATGCGTGCAAATTGTTGGGTTAATTCCCTTGATGTCGGAAATAGACCACGCGAATGTGGATTTATGCCATTTCAGGATGCTAAGTAGCTTGTTCTCTTCTTCTTGAGTCAAAGATGATGAGATGATGACCGAATCGGTTGAGTTCTCCCCCAAGAAAGTATACCGAAGGTGATCTGGTGGATTTGAGGGTTCAAGTGAACTAACTTCGTCATCAAGGGTCTCCACTTGAACCGAATCCACTACGTTTTTAGGTATGACTTCCAAAGATAGGACTTAGTCCACAACACCTTTTTTCGTGGTTGAGCCTTTTTCACCAAAATCCCCCAAAGATAGGGAATTTGTGATAGCATACTCTAATGGATCCCGATTCAAGTTTCCATGAAAGAATTCCCTAATGCACGAGTCCATCACTTCCACTCGATTGCATGTTGGGCATTCATCCGGAAACTTCATTATATTGAAAATATTGAATTTCACTTTATCATCATTCACCCTCAACGTCAAGTTTCCATTGTGAACGTCAATCAATGCCTTCTCGATGGTGAGAAAAGGTCTCCCAAGTATTATAGGAATCTCTCGGTCATTCTTCATTTTCAACACGACAAAATCCACCGAAAATATGAATTTGTCCACCTTTACTAACACGCCTTCAATTATGCCATTTGGATAGGTCAATGAGCGATCCGCCATTTGTAGAGAAATCATAGTCTATTTTGCATCTTCAGGCCCCAACTTCCGGTAAATGAATGATGGCATTAGATTGATACTTGCTCCTAGATCACAAAGCTTCTCAAAGTGAGATTTCCCTATAGTGCATGAAATAGTGAAACTTTCGGGACCTTTCAACTTCTAAGGCAACTTCCGTTGAAGGATCGCACTACATTCCTCTGTTAACTTGACGGTCTCATATTCTTTCAATTTCTTCTTCTTGGTCATGATATCATTCAAGAACTTCTCGTAATTTGGCATTTGTTCCAAGGCATCGACAAACGGTATGTTGATATGGATTTTCTTGAAGATGTCAAGAAATTTAGCAAACTTAGAATCAAATTTCTTCTTTTGAAATTGTTGCGGATATGGTAAAGGTGGAGTGAGTATCGGTGGATTGTCCGGAAATGAGATTCCTCCCAGATTCACCCTTGATGCTTCTTTCTTCTCCTCAACCGGAATGGCTTCTTTTTTCTCCTCAACTTTCTCCATTGGCTCATTCTCCGTTGGTTTAGTTGCTTTGACTTCCTTTCCGCTCCTCAAGGTAATGGCTTTGCACTCCCTTGGGTTAGTCTCTGTATCACTTGGAAACTTCCCCGAGGTTTTCCCTTTGATGGCACTAGCGAGCTGACCAATTTGAGTTTCTAACGACTTCACAATTGAATTTGTATTGGTACATGTTGTCTCAATATTGTCAAGCCTCGTCTCTTACTTGTTAAGCCGATTATGTGTTTCTCGCATAATGTTTTGCGTTTCCTTTATGAATGAGTCGAGCATGTCTTCCAATGGTAGCTTATAGCTTTGCATCGGATTTTGTTGTATAGGACAGTTTTGTTGCATCGACTGATATCCTTGAGATTGTGACAAGTATCTGGGAGGAGGTCGCAATGTATTCTGATTGTTTGCATAAGAGAAATTCTCATGATTCCAAATTCCAAGGTGTAGGCCTAAAGGTGTAGGCCTGGTTGTTGACAAAATGACATTCCTCAAACTCGTTATCAACCCCCGGTTGCGAAGTTCTTTCCACATTTTTCACTTCTCGATCGGACGAGTCATCTCTGGTAGAGAAGGCGACTAACTACTCCGTGAGCTTTGACACTTGAGTCGACAAGGTAGCAAGATGATCGGCCTCATGAATTGCGGCTACCTTTTGTCCCATATTTATCTCATTAAGCCACTGGTAGTTGTTGGCCGCCATCTCTTCCAAAAGTGCATGAGCTTCATCCGGAGGTTTGGATAACAAAGAACCTCCCAAGGCGGCATCCACAATTGTTCTTGTCTGTTCATCCAACATGTTGTAGAAGAGTTGGGTTTGAAACCAATCTTGATACCTGTGTTGGGGGCACTTTTTCAATAAGTCCTTGAACCTTTCCCAAGCCTCAAAGAGTGGCTCAAAATCCCATTGGCAAAATTGAGCAATCTCGCCTCTCAGTTGTGATATCTTTGAAGGTGGAAATAACTTAGTGAGGAACCGTTGAGTTAGTTCTTCCCAAGTCGAGATGCTCCCCGGTTGGACTGACTGAAACCAACCCCTTGCTCTGTCTCGAAGGGAAAAATAGAATAACCTTAGCCGGATCACATCTTCTGCGACTCCATTTACTTTCACCGTATCACAAATCTCCAAGAATGTTGAAAGGTGGATATTTGGATCTTCGTGAAGATTGTAATACCTCGAAAATTTATATTTTGAAAAATATTATTTTATATAAGTTTAATATTTTTAGAGATGATTTTGTAAATTTGTGGTGTACATATATACTTTATAATTTTTGGAGTTAAATGTTAAATTTATATTTTCAAAAATATTATTTCATATAAGTTTAATATTTTTGGGTTATTTTGTATATTATGAAAATTTATAATAGATGTTTGATAATTTTGGGGCGATAAGTGTAATTATTGAGTTCAATACAAATTACTTTATAATAATGGGGTATTAAACGTAATTTTTCAAAACTCATAAGCTAAGCAAACGATTTTGCCATGAAAAAAAAAAACAAAAAAACAAGACCACATGTTACCTCTATGCATATATAACACATGGAAAGGAGAAGTAGACATTTCAAGGGTGTCTTAAACCCATTGAACCAACGTAAAAGGAAAAAAAATATAAAAAAAAGAAAAGAAAAAGAAAAAGAATATAAATAAATAATAATTATTATTATTATATTATATCATATAGTTAGTTAGAGATTAGAGCTAAGGGGAGTGAATTATACATATAGAAAGGGACAGAGATATTGAGAGATTAAGAGAGAGGAGCCACGAGGAGGAAATACGAGGAAAAGGGAAAAAAAGGAAAAACATATTATTTCTACTACCTATCGACTTATATTTTCAGGTAAAATTTCTAACTCTTTTAATACATGTATTTAATTTTTCTATTGTGTGATTTATATTATTATTGTTGTTGAATTTTAATTGTTAAAATTTATAAAATAATTATGATTATGTGAAATTTTTTTGAGAATCATGTTAATATGTTTTATTTGTGGTATTAATTAAATGCACATATTAGAGGGGTTGGAATTCTACTGAGTGTTGGCTCACAACCCCACAGTTTTGCTTGCAAGACCGGTGAGAATGAGACGGCGATAAGAATTTTATTTGAATTTGTATTTAAATTATAATTATTGTATTTATTATTTATCGTTGTAAAATAGACAATTAAAATCAAATTATCGCCGTTTACTTGTAACATTTGTACACAAAAAGATTAGCCACTGTTGTAGAATACTAAAATCATGATTTAGGATGGAATGTATAATTATAATAATAATTATAATCACCACTGTTGTAGTAATGATTTAACATGGAATGAGTTAATATGAAAAAAACTGCCACTATTGCAATAATAATTTAGGATGAAATGTTATTTGATATTTGATAATTAAATTCTATGATATTTCAAAGTACTAGGTCATATAAAATTTTCCAACTTTTTAATTAAGAACATATTGGTCGTATTATAAAATTCTCAGATGTAAAATTGGTTGTTCGGATTTTTGTAAAAACGAAATATTGGACATTCAGTTTTAGCATTAAATTAAATATAATTATCACCGCCGCATTGTAAATTAGAATATTTTTATAAAATGAATTATTAATTACTTGCCGCCGTCGCATTATAAAATTTATCAGAATTTATAGAATAAAATATTGGTCGTTTGATTTTAGTATTTTATATTAGAATTTCTATTGGTAATAATGGTAGCTAATATTCACTATTTTAAAATCGACTCGGTTATTTGATAATTCTAATTATCATCATCGTGTGTAAAATCTATCATGTCTTTATCAAGTAAATTATTGATTATTTAGTAAAATTTAGTAAAGTTATCATCCTCGATAGTTATAATTGTCATCGTAGTTGTAAAACATTTCTTGGATTTATACGAAATAAATTATCAGTTATTCGGTTTAGTATTAATTCTCCAAAGGAAGAAACCGTGTGACAGCCCTAGGAAACTAGGTCATTACAAAGATTCCCGATATATTGGTTCTGCTGAACCATATTGATTAAAGCGGATTTCAATTGAAAGTTGTTTGCTTGGATTGGCTGCCTCCGAATCCCAGAATAATTGTCAAACATCACGGGTCGATAGTAGTCCCTAAGGACCCGCTGTTGAACTTCCAGTTCCGACAGGTGTTACTGTAGTTCCTGCAACACTGGCGATTGTTGTGGCATATGATCATCACCACCGTCGGTAATGTCTTGAGTTCGGTTTCTCCTCTCTCTCCTTAGTCACCTTAATGTACGTTCAATCATAGGATCAAGGTTAGGATTTCCAAACTCTGGCTACGTTGCATACACTACATGTCACCACAACAAATGAAAACGATTTAAACAAAATATAACAAAAGAATGTCAAGATTAATATTGAACTACTTGGTAGTAATATAACCTAAATCACTAATCTAAATCCCAGGCAACGGCGCCAAAAACTTGTACGCTATATTTTAACGCTTTGATTTTACTCGCAAGTGCACGAGGTCAAGTTTTAATAAAGTGGATTCGAAGATCGAGTGTTATCCAATGGGATTTGTCGTAGGATTAGTTAAGTACTACAATTGACATAGCTTAATATTATCAAGACGTTTCAAGATTTGAAAGGTGTTTGCTAATTGAAAACTAATTAAATCTAAAAACTTGGAATTACTTCTATGAAAATGGATTACCTAGAGATTAATTTTGTTCACTAATACATGTTTGATTTAGTCAAGTTTACATTAACGGTGTTCAAACTATCTGACAATCTAGGTATCGTAAACTCGCTCACTACATCTCCCGAGTATAAAGTGAGCAAATATGCACTCGTGTCAACCCCGATATCCCTATGTAGCGTCTAGACAAATACATGAGTCTTGACCCAACCTCACGGATTGCACACGTTCTAATAATCTCCCGAAACATTAGAACGTCGCGTTGTGTTTAACCCTAGTCCGAATTCGAGGTTACCTCTCCCGAATGTCAAATCTCGTATTCTCAAACAAACCATAACACCATACAAAGCATACTATAGATGTAATAAAATTGTAAACACAATCGGATGAAGATGAATATCTGTTAACGAAACATGGATTCACTCAAACATGCATGTTTATGAACTAATCAATCCCTAGATAACAACTACTTAGTCATACATGATCATAACCAAATATTCATTAAAACATGAGAATAACATCATCATTCAATACACAAAATTGAGAAACAAAGATAGAAGCAAAGAAGGAATGACAAATTTGTAAAGTGGATGGTTCCATTTCCGCAAAAATCGCTCCGAGATTGTTTCCTCTTCTTCAAATGAGCTCTCCTTTTCAAGGGTCTAATCTAGGGCTTCTAACAAGTGTAAAAACGTTCCTAATACAAGGTAGGAATTGGTAGATATCAATTGAGTTCGAAAATATCCTAAAAATATCTGAAAAGATCTTTGCCACATGTTGATTGATCACTACAGCGATGGGAAATATCGTTGCAGCGATGATTAGGCAGTAGGGCTTATACCCTTTCATTACTACAGCGATGAGGGTCATTGCAGCAGCGGTCAAGGGCCTGGCCTGTGGCCCTTGATGCTGGCGCTGCAGCAATAGGCTTCATCGCTGCAGCGGTAAGGCTGCAGTTTCTATTTCTGGATCTTTTTTAACGTTTCTCCACCGATTTCCTACCGATTTACTCGATTTTCAACCATTTTCATCCCTACACCTGATTTACATAAAAATGAATATAAGTGATTTAAAACATTACAAAAATACTCGAAAACTATCAAATTCGGTTTAGAAATATATAGATAAATTCAACCTATCAAAGGTATTTTGGCAATAGGTTGTAAGGCCATAGTAAGTGAAATTGGTATATTTAAGACTTGGATAAAATGTACGGGTTTCACTGAGATTTTGAAGGAAATTTTGAATATGGACATGGGTTTAGAAATCTGAATGGTTTGAAAGATGTATTATATGAGTTTTTATTTCTGGTGGTAATATATTGAGAAAGGTGTGAGGAAAGAAAAAAGCTCTGATTTTTTTCTCCTGGCTAGGTCATTTGAAGAGTCTTGAGAAGTCATTTTTGAGGAAGAGGGAACGGAAGAGGGACCTTGAATAGTTTGTTTACAATTAGGTGGTTGAAACCTATTTTGAGTGAGTGGGCTTGACATCTTAGCAAAGTTGTCATAGTAGTCAGTCACTTTACTAGGTTTTGATGTCGGCTTTAATGCAATCATTTTCTTTCCCTGAATAAAATTACTTGTTAGAAAGTTAGGTAAATAATCAAATATCCCTTGATGAATTCAATTGGAAAATCGAAAATAGCATGCCATTTGGTAAGCATTTGTTTTGAAACCGAATTTTTCTCCAAGACTTCAATTTGAAGTAAAAATTCCTTGTTATTCAAATCATCTTGAAAATTTTGAATACATAAATTAATTGATAAATTTTTCTTTTCGATGGTAGAACAATTGAGTTGGGTGTCAAACCAAGATCCCCTATGAAGATGAGACATACTGAAATATGACAAAGTTTTGACCTGTTTAACATCATTCGTATATTCCTCTGACCAATGAGGAGGATTCTTCTTGAGTTGAAGAATTCTGAAATTTTGAATAAAATTAACATAATAAAGGCATATTAAAGTTCTTTGGTGATTATCATGACCTAGAATTTTAATTTTGATTTTTGGTTGTGATATTGCTTTGCTATATATGATAGTATTTTTTATATTATTTTCTTCTTCTTTTGTTTCTTTAGGTTGTTTTTCCTGAAGAAGATTATGTCTTAATTTAAGTAAATACTTTGTTTTGACTTCAAGATTTTGATTGTGTTTTATCCCTTCTAACTTGATCTTGCTTTCTTTTGAAATTACATTTATTGCTTTTGAACTTCGGCAAATTCCTATATCTTTATAGCATAATTCCATTAATTCTTGATCGGAAGCTTCAATTTCATTTGATTCTTCATTTTCTGATTTATTTGATGAATTTTCTACTTCATTGTTTATGAGTAAGTTCATTATTTGTTTTTTTAATTTTTTGCTACAGTTTGGTACTTGTATTTTTTTTATTTCATTTTATAATTTTTACTATAATGTCTAGGTTTTTCACATTTGTAACATATTATTTCTTTTTTTTATTAAATCTTAGTTTTGATTTAACGACAAGTTTCTCTTTTTCAAAATATTTTTCTCATTTATTAGAATTTCTTGTTTTTGGTTTTAAATAATATTTTTTGACGGTTTTGCCTTTTTGTCTTGATTTTGAAAATGGTGCTTGAATTTTTTCATACCTATATTGCCTACAAAAATCTCTTGATTCATTTTTACTTTGAAGGAGTTCGTTCTTCATTTTTTCCTGTAATTTTAAGTTATTACATAAAACTAGTACTTCTTTGTTTATTGCGATTATTATTTGTCCGTAAGTTAATTCACTATAGTTGGTTCCAAGCTCATTTTTTAGTCTTTCTTTGACGTTTTGGACAAACAATTTTGGTAATCCTGCTATAAATCTTTCTTTCCAATAGGCTTCCCTGCTATCTCCTTTAAAAAATATTCTTGACAAAAATATGTCTTTATACCATTTGAAATCTTGCAATTTTGGGCATCTAAGGCTAAATAGTATTTCATTGTTGATTTCTCCAAGATCCTCGGGTTTTCCTATAAACGCTTTTGAAATTGTCCAAAGTAAAGCACAAACAGCGTCGGAAACTGTTATGAGGTCTTGACTAGTTCTTTCATTTTTGATTTTGATAGTGTTTAAAATTTTTGTTTTTTTTATCATTGGTGAGGGTATTACCCCTACCATCCTCTTAATTATCCAGTAAATTCTTGAGTCATTAATTTAACTATAGGGATTTCTTCCATACATCTGTTTTTGTAGGCTACTGCTGCCATGGCCATTTCGTCAAGTATTCCTAATATTTGATATTCTGTTAGTTTGTCAATGTTCCATTCGTAGATAGATGAACCGTTATAATACGATCTAGTAATAAGTTTTTCTTCATATAATTGGTCAAGAAAAAAGGACCTAGGATAATAGGATTTTTTACTTCGTTTCCAATTTGATTTTTCTCTTGAATATTGTATGCTATTGATTTCTGGGTTATTATCTTCCTCGAATTGACTCCTAAGTTCTTCTTCTATTGACAAAGTATTAATAGTGTTTTCTTCTATATTTAATTTTATTAATTTTTTGTTAACAATGTCTAATAGTTTATTTATTTCTTTTGAATTTTTAATTCTTAAATCAAATTTGAAATCATCATTCTCTTTGAAAACTTTTTGAATGTGATTTTGAAGTTTTATTTTATTCTCAGCTTCTTTATTGTTTTGAGATTTTGATTGTTTTGTTTTTATTTAATTATAAGGATCATTTTTTATTGTATTTAGTTGTCCTGAAGTAGTATGTAGTATTTGATTATTTTGACTAGTGTGATTAATACTATTTTGAGAGTTAGTTTCTTTTTTTTAAAAGAGAGGCCATAGTTTTGAAGTTTTTGTTTTCCTTTTCAACTTTGTCTAAGGGTAGATGTGTTAATTAATATTTTGATTATTGTCTATTATTTTCCTGTTTGTTTGAA
Source organism: Eucommia ulmoides (assembly GCA_016647705.1). Lineage (NCBI taxonomy): Eukaryota > Viridiplantae > Streptophyta > Magnoliopsida > Garryales > Eucommiaceae > Eucommia > Eucommia ulmoides. Next base: position 1,051,651 of record CM028329.1, read on the forward strand.
TAGTTTGAATTTTTTTTTTTTTGTAATATTTATAATAATTAAGGAAGAGTATATTTCTTTTTTCTCTAACCATTTTCTTTTTCCATTTTGCCTTAATTTTTTCTCTTCTTTTGCAGAATGTTTTTTGAAAAATTTATTCCTTTCTTTAGTGTTGTTTTCTTGCATGAATTCTTTTCTTAAGTAGTCCATATCTATTTCGAATTCTTTATTGATTGTTAAGATTTGATTATTTCTTTAATTTTCATCTAAGATTTGTGAGGCAGTAGGAGAGAAAAAACCATCAGATTCTTCTCCATAAATTCCTTGATGCGTATTTGATTCAAAATTAATTCTTCTTAACTTGTAATATTTATTTGTTTTTGTAAAAACGCTTGAAATATTTTTTTCTACCTAAATCTTGATAATTTTTAGATGTTTGAGTAGAGTTAAAGCTTCTTGATTTCATTAAGGGTATTTCAAAATTTATTGTAATATTTTTATCTTAATTTTGACTAGAACTTGTTGTTACAGTTTTTGATAATTTTATGTAAATTCTATCGTAATTTTGAATAAAAGTTTGTAAATCATCTTTTGTTAGCAGTCTTAATTTTTGTATTGAATTATCAGAGTACAAGGTTGTTAAACTATTGACTGTCTTGATAACATATTCTTGTTTGTTTTCTATAAATCCTACTTATTTGATGATTTTTGAATCAGATTTTGACATTTTTTAAATTTCTTTTGCGTTTTATTCCGGAAGACCTGTGTCTTTCCAATTTTTAAGTTTACTTTCAATATTACTGAGGGACATGTGGAACTCTTTAGGACCTGATTTGAAACTAGAATCAAATGAGTCTATTCTTAGGTTTGGGTTTGAGACAATGTTCTTACCTTTTTTAAAGATATTTCAGTATAATTCTTCCATAGTTTAGGGTTTATATTATTATTTTTCCTCACGGTAGTAAAAAGTTCGTAACCTAGACTGAAACACCACCAAGACCATCTCACATGAGCTGACCAACGGACTTACTTGCTTACCAACGCCTAGCAATTTTACCCACTTTACTCATGTGATTCAAAAAACAATAGAAACTTGCAACTACGAAATAATTATTCCAAGAAAACTGCATCTTTAGAACCGGCCTCAAGAGAAAGAAAGAAAGAAAGAAAGAGAGAGAGAGAGAGAGAGAGCGTAGAAAATTGAAATTAAATAAAAACAAAAATTAGAATATATATATATATATTACAATGATATTTTTTGTAAAAAAAAATATGACAAATGGTGTATTAAATAGAAAACATTATTATTTAATTCTCAAAAGATAGTGACACTATTCAAGAAAAAAAAAATCTAACTACTTTAATTAAGTTTTCATTTCCTAAAGATTTTTTAGAAAATAGTCCTTGTTTTTTTATCATCATTTTCTCCTAATTTGCATAAAATTCCATTTTGCGAAATATAATAACATATGAACGTTCACTCAATAAAAAATTGTTTAACATGTTTTGCTATATTTAATATTTAATAAATGTCAACGGGACTGACTGTCTTCTGTGAATATTTACCCAATATTTTCAATCAATATTTCACTCAATGTTTACTCACTATTTTCATAACAATGTTAACTCAATATTTTACTCATTTAATCCAAAAATTGAATGTTTAGTTCTATGTGAACAATCATGTTCATTCAATATTTCAAAACCAATCAAAGACATTAAAAAATTGCTAAGATCTGCGAAAACAAATAGGTGCGAACATTCAACAAACCACAATCTGATATGAATACTCACAAAAAATCAACAAAAACTCAAATGAACATTCTCATCTTTCCCAAATCTAAACACAAACAAAATTCAAAGAACAAAAAATCGGTGAAATCAAATCAAGAACAACCAAGAATAACCATCGACAAGAATCAAATCGCCGAATAGATCTGAAAAACAGAGCTGGAAAATTTAAAAAATCAAATCGCCTAAAGGATCTAGAAAATAGATATGAAAAAAAATCAAAAATCAAATCGAAAAAAATCAAACCAAATATGGAAAAACAGATCGTCATTGTCTCGTCCAACGTACGGTGAGAACAAACACAACGAACAGTGAGCATGGAGACGAGAACATCTGGAACGGCAAGCGTGGCGTTAGGCATATCTAGAATGAGCAGATATGGAACGACGGCGACGAGCACGGCGATGGTTCGCGGTGGTGATGGAGGAAAATGTAAAATAAAAATAAGAAATTAAAACTAAAACAAAAAAAAAAAAGGATAAAAATATAATTCGTTGTCCCAATTGAACCCAAACCGTGGGTTTCCGTCCAAATTTTGCAGTGACGAAGACCAACCTCCGTCAGGCCTTCATCCGACCAACTGTAGAGAGAGAGAGAAGAAGAGCGAGAGAGAGTGGCGGCGACGTTCTCCAATTTCCATTCACAACGGCGACGAAGACAAACAACCTTCGTCCAGCCAACCATGGAGGGAGAGAGAGAGAAAGACGTTGGTTCCACAGAAGCGTGATAGTCTTTGTTGACGTTGGTGCCTTGCAGACCAGATCTGGATTTTCACCATTACGGTGACTTGCGGTTGAGAGATGGAAGATGACGGCCAAAAATGAAGAGGACTAGGGTTTCATATATTTATACAAAGTCATAAACGTCTGTTCATTAATTTGGTCAACGGTCAAATGACTATACACTAACAATATTTTACAAAAAAACTAAATTGTAACATAACTCCTTAAAAGTTGTTTTGTTTTATTTATTTTATTTTTAAAAGTCTTAAATAAAAATTAAATAATAGAAAGCTCTAATTATTATTAAAATGAGAAAGGATATCTAAAGTATATATCTTGGAGATTAAATTTTGGAAAATAATTGGAGAGAAAATAGAAAATGATGAGCATTAATATTAAAAAAATAAAAATAAAATTGCAATGAGGCAAAGATGCAAAGTACCATCAAAGATAAATCCTTTATCCAACAAAGACGTACATTTACGTGAATTTGTCCTTCCATTTATTCACAACTTCATCTTCCAAGAAACTATATTTATTATCAATTTTCATTTACAAACAGTGCCTGTGAATTCAAGCTACCGCCATCTCCATGACAACTTCTCAATCACCCTCTCGCTACCAGGCAACAAATCCCAAAAAGCTGGAACCCAGGAAAAAAAAAATGTGAGTCCTCGGATGATACTTAGTGTTTTTGTTCTCAAAATACATGGAATAAAAACAGAAATATGGGAACAAAAATAGTTTATCTCTATTTCTAGTCCCAGTTTTTTCTTTTGAGAAAATTTTATAAGAAAATATAATTGATCCCAGAATCATTTCGATACTATTTAATCTTTAAGGGGAATCGAAACAGAAATCCGGGAACTCTATTTCCCCTATGTAATATTTAAGGTATTGAAACAAGTTTCTAAATAACGATTTGTCTTGGAATTGTTTCTTTTAATTTATGAAAACAAAAACAAAGAGCACTTTAGGTTGCAATATTTTTATTTTTTTTCCTTTAAATGTATAGTAGCCAGCAGGGTGGTGGTGGTCAGCGCCGTGGTAAGAATAGTTTTGTAGAAGTGACTAGGAATCAATGTTTTTTTATTTCTCAAATTCTTAAGAAATTCAGGAAATACTCCAAAAATTTTGAAAACAAAACATATTTACCAAACACATTTCTGTACATAAATCCCAAAATTTTAAAAGCAAGAAGAGAAATCAAGGAACACAAACAGTAACCAAATGGGGCTTACTGTTGCTAGTCTGCTACTACTGACTAACATATAAAACAACTAATCTTCAGATCTAATATATACGTATATATGTGCCTTGACCTGTTGGGTTAAAAACTATAATCCTTGCCTATATACAAACACCTTTGTACATCTCACTATTTTGTAAAATTCACACATATCAATTCAATTGTCTCTTATTCTCTCCCATTTATTCTGCCTCTCAATTATTCTAACATTCTGTACTGGTCCTGTAGAATTATGACCTCCATTATAAGAGATTATGACATGATTCAAATCCAAATATAAACAAACACACGAACAATCATTTTTAAGTGAAAAACACAGGTAAAATCATGAATTCATGTTTTCTCGACAAAATTCCCAGCTTTTTGTTTGGGAGTTAGGTAGCATATGAATCATGAAAAAAGATGAGTCAAAATCAAGATCAATGAATGGGTTGGTGGGATGAGATGTTGGGATGACAGATCAACCGCTATGAATATCAAAGAGGTTGGTAGAATATAAATAAATAAACATAATTTAGCTGGAAAATACCCAAAAAAATAAATAAATAAAAAATAAAGTAGAAGTTGATATTAAATTATTCAGTTACTTGAATTCATAAGTTACTAAGGATAAGAGGATGTTTAATTGGAAAAGTTAGTCAACCATCAAAGTAATAATCTATATCTCTATCTATATGTATATAAAAAACTAAAAGTGAAAGTTTAAGTTTTTGGAGGGCTTAAAAGGCTTAGAAGATCTTATTTCAGATTTCATTGATCCTGCTAATCTTACTGTACATATATGTAATGAACATATTTGAAAAGAGCAATCTCTTGGATTAATGAGTCCATGCATTCAATAAGAAACATAAATGGTTTGGAACCTTTTTTGTTTCCTAAAAACCCCAATTTGTCGGCAAGAATTGAAAATCTATGCATGAAAAAAATGAAGAAAAAATTGTATGTATTCATTTAAAATTTCAATTTTATCTTGAAATTTATGTCACTCCTACCAAATTAACCAAAAAGTATCTACATATCTTGTGTGTAATGTTGAGAATTAATTAATATGAGTTCATTTTTTTCTAAACTGCGTGCATTTTGCGGGTCTAAAACTAGTAAAAAGGGCAACCCAGTGCACGATGACTCCCACCATTGTAGGTTGGATCAGATTAGGTCAGATGTACACAACCTTATCCCCTGTATATAGACTGTTTCCAAGACTTAAACCGGGACCTCTAGATCACAATAGACAACCTTACCATTATACTCATTGCGGGTCTAAAACTGATAATCCTTTAAATTAATAATGTTCAAACGTGAACAATAAAATACTTTTTTTGATTGAATCTCCAGTGAACTTATTATCTTTCTTCAATTACCTAGAGAAACAATAAGTTCACATTAATTCAAACTAAATTTATTTCATACAGTAAAAAGATCGATTCAAATAAGATGGAGGTATAAGGTTGAAATGTTGAATGCTTGATCCAAGCAGGCTTTCCTCCAATCAAGATGAAAAAAAAGGTTAAAATTAACAATCTCTTGTAAGTTAACGTTCTTCTTTCTCTTTCATGAATAAGGAAATCATGAAGGGAGCACAAAAACCATATGGAAGGCGTAACAATTGAATTGGCAAACAAGTACGAAAATCTCTTACGAATTCAGGTTCTTGTTCCTGTTTTCAGAATAAATTCCATCCAAAAGCAACGCATGTTGAAACAATTCTCAAATGTGTGTGTGTGTGTGTGTGTGTGAGAGAGAGAGAGAGAGGGAGCACAAAAACCATAACGAAGGAGCAACAATTGAATTGGCAAACAAGTACGAAAATCTCTTACGAATTCAGGTTCTTGTTCCTGTTTTCGGAATAAATTTCATCCAAAAGCAACTCATCTTGAAACAATTGCTCAAATGTGCGTGCGTGCGTGCGTGTGAGTGTGTGTGTGTGTGTGAGAGAGAGAGAGAGAGATGCACCTGAGAGATCGAACGGCGAAGTGATTGACGAGAGCGTGGAAGAAGAAATTGACGCCGTGAAGTAACACCACCACTCCCGTGCACCCGAGAACAAACAGCTCCATCATCCTTATCCTCTTCCTCCTCTCTTTCTCCTCAATCTCTGAATCCGATCTACCGATTCTTCAACAGAAATCAACACACAAGAGTACCCGGAAAGACGGAGATATTGAAAGCTTCAAACCAATTCAATTGGTGAATCTGTACGCTCTTCCTACTGAATAGAACTCGCCAGAATTGATTTTCCTTACTCGTTTTTTCCCGAGAGCATATTATATAGAGAGAGGATAGGGAGAAAATATCCGACAAAAAGGAAATTATATCCACATAATTTCGATTAAAAAATATTATTGAGAAGTGATATTGACACTTCAAAAATATCCACTTGCACTTTTTTCTTCCATAGCATTTTCCATGCGATTTTATTGTAACAAAGTATTTATTCCACGGAATAACCGTTATATTTTTCTTTAAAATTAACAATAAATATTTAAAAAATTAAAATTAATAAATTATTTAATATTAATTGACATTTAAACTCTGGATCGAGTTAGATAGTATTCATTTGTTTTTTTTCTTTCCTTTATTCTCCCGAGCCAGATCGGTCGAGAAAAGTTAGGATAAAGATAAATTTGTTATTTTATGTGATTTTGTTAATTATTTAACCGTTGCACCTTAGTCTGAACCACAAACAAGGTAAGTGTTTATGAAAATACTATAAGGGGTACAGTGTAATTCGGTCAAATCATAGGAGGTAACGTGTCATTAATTTGGTTCCCGTCTTAGCCCCGACATACCCAGGTGAACCTGGGCAGATGATCTCCATAGAACTAAATCATTTAAGGAAGCTCTAAGCGGAGGATCAAACGAGAAAAAATTGATATTGAAGAGGTCCTGTTTGATGAGGATGAAGACATAATGAATGAAAAAAAATGGAAACTGAGGATGGCCAAGAATTGGAACTGAGTACCGATATTCCTAAAATTAGGGTACCAAAACAGGTGCTTGACCAAATTTGGGAAAAGTAGTAGGATACTCTAATCATTCGGCTACTTGGAAAATCCACTGGGTACAAAACCCTTTGCTCCAGAGCTCGAGCCATTTGGAAACTACAAGGTAAGTTTGCAATTATCGATCTTAACATGAGTTTTACGTGGTGGAGTTATATAGAATTTCAGATGCTCATAAAGTCTTAACAGAAGGTCTCTGGATTATCCTAGATAACTACCTTCTAGTAAGAAAATGGGAGCCCAATTTCCACCCAGCAAAAGCGACAGAGTCAAAGACCTCTGTTTGGATTAGGCTACCTAATCTTCTCGTTCAATACTATGAATTCCCTATCCCATTTTCAATTGACAAGGTAATTGGAAGGCCTATTTAGATGGATGGGAATACAGTAGCATCTATCAAATATAATTTTCCCGCTTCAGTGTGGAGTTGGATCTCAATAAATCGCTAATTTCGAGCTATGCACTCTCGGACATGATTTATAATATCTAATAGGAGAGTCTCCATACTATGTGCTATTCGTGTGGTAAAGTGAGTCCTTATACTGATTTTTGCTCCTTTGTAAAACCTATCGGTGATACCGGGTCATCCGAATCCAAAGGTGTGGCAAAAAACTCAGTGACAACGATGAAGTAGAACCAGCAGGAAGGCGTGTCGGACAAGCCATTTGAGAATTTGTCTGTTGATCAATGAGACTTTAAGATGATGGGAAGAGGAGCAACATAATGTTGCAGGCTAAGTAGAAAATGATATGGAAAGATATCCGAGCCTTGGATCTTAGTGAAAGAAGACAAGGAAATTTCAATCAAACAAACTAAAAAGGGAGTAGGCCCAAGTAAAATAATAGATATAATTATATGTATCTGGAGAATGAGAATGATGAGCCAAGGGGAAAAAAGGCCACAAGAAGTGACTCCCTTAGAAAGGCCCATAAGGCCTCAGGTTCACAAGTATTCCAGCCTAAAAATGCCTAGTCAATTGTTAACAACCCATCAATCCCAATTCAAAATATGAGTCTAAGTACACACACTAAGTAGGGAATAAATTCCCTAAAGGCAAGTAAGTGATAAGCTCCCAATTCTGAGCCTGTGAAAATCAAGGAGAATCGGATCGTAAAAATCTTTAGGCAAACTATGATGTAGCCAGAACAGTCTCCCCTCTGAGCCCTCATAAAACCCCTCCAACACCCTCAACAAACCCTAGTAAAGATTCCCCTTCAATCTCATTTCCCTCCCCTTTTCTCCGCAACCTCTTATTAAAGAGCTCAATAAACCAACAAATTAGCCTAAGGCCTTCCCATGGAAGAAGAAAACCTAACCCTCCTGATACAGAATCCCTTATCCATGTTCTTGGAACAATCAAACGAAATGGTTCACAAATTGGAGATCTCATGTGTGGTGGAAAAGGTAACGCTAGCTAGCTACGAGAATCATAAAGAATGGGATATCCCAAAACGCATTCATGGAAGCTTTTGTGGAACCAATCAAAATGTGGGTTCAGAGCATACGAATGTGCAAGCTCCCTCTAGGTCTTCATGAATCAAAATCCTTACCCAGTCTCTCCAATAGAAGATACATGAAGATTTTATCTTGAACATGTAAAGGACCCGGGAAATCAAACTTTAAAGCTAATTTCAAGGATCTGGTGGGGTCTTATCTTATGGACCTTACTATCCTACTTGAAACTAACATTGAGTTTAACTCAATAAGCATCTTCTTCAATGGTCAGGGTTTTATTGCCTTCTATCATCTTAACCCACTAGGAGATCTAGGAGATTCTAAGTTTTGTAGATTCTTAACAAAGTTCAATATCCAAGAATTTACTATCAAGAGCCCAACAATCCATGACATGGTCTGCCATAAAATTTTTGATGATTGGATCTTTTTAATGATTCATGCTAACCTTAATTCAAAGAAGAGATAAGACCTTTGAAGAGATCTCAACAATCTCTCAAAAGGTAACTCATTCCTTTAGATGGTGACTAGTGACTTTAATGAAGTTACTTCAGACAATGAAAAATCTAGCCCTTGCAATCCTTCTGATCTTGTAAGAATAAATAAATTTAACTGAAATATAGATAACTATGGATTGCCTAATCTAGGTACCAGCGGTCCTAAGTTCACTTGGTCTAGAACAAATTGTAACAGGTTGAAGATTAGTAAGAGACTGGACAATGTCATATCTAATGAAAATTGGTATGTGCCATTATCCAAATACGGTGTGAAAATTCTTTCTTATACATATGCTGATTATTCTCGTATTTTAATTTATTGTTGTGGTAAATTTTATCCTAGGATAAACAATCCGTTTCCGTTTGAGGCCATGTGGCTTATCCACAACAACTTTAAAAACCGCATATCAAATAGTTGGGTTAATGATGATTCTAATTTAAGATCTGAAACTCACTAACTTCATGGCCCGCCTTAAGGACTCAAATTCTAGTATTTTGGGATTGGAATTTGCACTTCAGAAAGAATATAAAAACCTTCATAATCAAGAGGAAATCATCTGGTACCAAAAATCTTGAATCCAATGGCTTACTCTTGGAAACAAAAATAATAGGTTTTTCATTTTATGGCCCTTCCACGGAGGAGAAGGAACAAAATGCTTTAAACACAATAACAACTGGTTAAGTATGTAAATGAGTTGAAAGACATTGTTCGAAATTACTTTATGAATCGATTTGGGGAGGAAAATTACTTAACTCCCAGACCTTATATAAAGAATTTATGTCCTAAAATCGACCTTATTCATAATTCTTCGTGCTCTGAAACTCTGGACCTAGAGATTTGGGAAACTTTTGAAAGCTATGAAGGATCTTAAAGCTCCGAGACCAGATGATTACCAAGTTTTGTTCTTTGAAAAAATTGGAATATCCTTGGTATGGATTTATGTAACTTTGTGTCTAAGTATTGTAAAGAAGCAAAAATGTATTTTGAGATAAACAGAACTCTTATAGCCCTTATTTCCAAAATTGTTATTCCTGGAAACATTAACCAATTTAAACCAATTAGCTAGTGCAACACTACATATAAAATTGTTACTAAACTTATTGTTGCTAGACTAAAACCTATTCTTTCCGATATTGTAGGCCCTTACCAAATTAGCTTCATTCCTAGTAGAACTACAATGGATATTGTGATTATTACTGCTAATGTTAATGTAATATATGGGTTTGGCCCATTAGGTCAAAACCCTAACCCTAAGATTTCCTTAGTCCCCTATAAATATTCCTATTGTATATCTTTGTAATTTACACTATTTTTATGAACATCAATACAATTGTTTCATGTTCACCGTTCAACTTCTAAATTATTCTAACATGGTATCAAGAGCCAATGCTTCTTAGCCCTGTTCCTGTTAAAATTTTCAAAACCCTAATCATCTCAAAGCTTCCGCCGTCGCTTTTTCTCCCGTAGTATTTATAACTGCTATAGGTCTCACCACCGCTTCAGTATTAACAACCATTACACCACCGTCTTTGTCTTGCAGAGACGAACACAATGCCACAAAAATTACCACCACTAAACCTCTCACAAACGTCCATGTGCCGACAAAAGCCAGTAGTTTGCCCTACTACTGTCGTCACTGATTTTGGATTTTACTGCCTCAACTAGGGCTCCAAATCCATCCCAAAACATACCATCAAAATTGGATCGACCAAATGATTCCAATGACATAAAAATCAGCCTCGTACGTCACCACACATGCCCTCACACACGGGATAAAGTTGACTGACGTTCTCTTCTCAGATCCATGCCTCGCTGCCTTTATCGTCTCTACTACGTCAGCCCTAATTAGCTTCCTGTCTGCGCCTATTCAGTGCCAAGTTAGAACCACGTTAGCCATTGACTACGACATCATCCATTGACTCTACCACATCAATGCCCAGTCAGCCTCTTTCCTGCCACGTCACCAGTTCTTTAAGGTAACCTTCTTTGGACTGATTCAGGCCTTCTTTTTACCTTTTTTTTTTTTTACGAAGTTAGACCCGTTCATGGGGTTTTTAGGTGTTCTGGTTCTTTTTCGACTTTTTTTTTTTTTTTTTTTTTTTTGTGATTTGACACTCACAAATATACTTTCCCTTATATTGGTGTGGTTTCTACGCCGATTCACTTGTTCTTTGACCGATTCTTGAATATTTAATATCGATTCCTGGATAATTTCAGTATTCCAAATCTATCTATGATCTCGATTTTATCAAATTCGGATCATACAATATAGTTTCCTCTATATTGTTAATTCGGTTAATCCAGAGATTTGATTGGTTTAAAAGGTTCTCAATCGATTCTTCATTAGTATAAATTGGTTCCTGGATAATTTCAGTATTACGAATCCATCTATGACAACAATTTATCTTGATTCATATTCTATAACATACTTTGTTGTATATTATTGATCCGATCCAACAACGATGTTTGCGGGTTCCGATTCTTCGATCATTCTCAATGTCAAAGAGGGTTTAAATCCAACCTCTTACTGTTACCATGTCTATTGTAGATATGGATTCAGTCTTCCATCATATTTTCTCCAAGAATGGTATAAAACTTTCCCCTACTCTCTCACTTACTACAGATAACTCTTCTTAGTTCTTTGATTTTGTGTGTTATAATTATATGACATCTGATCTCAACATTTTCTCAACCAAACTATCCGCTATGAATGCCGCTAGTATTCATACCGTTGATAGTTCTCAAATGCATATTACTCATACCGGTCATGTTTCTATTTTCCATCTTTCTAATCCTGACACATATCACCACCACAACCATATGTTCCTTCGTCAACCTGTGCAACCTCACCACCACCACCATTATCCTTCTCATCATCATCGTTCTTATCTCCACAACCACCATCGTTGCTATTACCATCTCATATTTGACATTCTCGGTTGGGCCACATTTCATCTAGTCGACTCAAATCGCATATCTTTAGTGGTCATTTAGATTCAATTTAGCATGAGTTCTTTAAATGTATCTATTGTCAACTTGCAAAACAACCAACCCTACTTTTCAATAAGAGTCCGTCTATTTCAATTGCACCCTTTGATCTAATTCATTCTGATGTTTGGGAGCCTTCACCTCATATCTCGATAGGTGGTTGACATTACTTTGTTATATTTGTAGACAACTACTTTCAATATACATAGTAATTTCTTATGAAACATCGATCCAAACTATTCCAAATATATTTTGAGTTTTTCCTCTATGGTTTAAACTCAATTTTCTAAAAATATCAAAGTTTTTTGCTCAGGTAATACAATGGAATACAAGGATCCTTCCTTTCTTAACCTGCTTTGCGAAAATGGCACGCTCTCCCATCGCTCGTGTCCTAGCATATCGCAACAAAATGGACGAGCCAAACGCAAACATAGACACATTCTTAACACAGTTCGTGCTTTCCTCATTTCTTCATTTTACCCTAAGCTTTTTTAGGGTGATGTTACCTTCACCGTCGTATACACAATAAACCGTATCTCTTTCGCTATAATCCAATACCAGTCTCTATTTTAGCATCTTTTTGGTAAACCTCCCGATTACTCTAAACTCAGAGTCTTTGGTTGTACTTATTTTGATCTTCTCAAACCACATGAACACAACAAATTAGAACCAATGACTCACCTGTGTTATTTTCTTGGATATGGCATTGAACATAAAGGATATCTGTGCTGGTATCCTATTTCTAAAACTTTTTGTATCTCTCGTCATGTCATTTTTTGGGAACATCACATGTTTTCTTCTTTACGGTCATCTAACATGTCAAAAATCACCAACTCCAGATTCTTTATTGATCCATCTATTGAGTTATTTCCTGATGATATAGTTCCAGGTACTGTTGAGTGAACTCCAGTACCGCCAGTTGAGCCCAGTCTCACACCTTACGCTGAGTCCACTCCAGAACCACCAGCTGAACTCACTCTAAAACCACAAACTGATCTCACCCCTCCAACTCTATCAATCATGTCTGAGACTTCTCCTATGGCTGATGATTCTATACCGACTGTCTCTGAGACCCACACTCTAAATCACTTACGCCACTCTACTAGGGTAACTCATCCTCCACCTTATCTCACTAATTATCACCGTTTTTCTACTACACGTCATCTGCATGAGCCTCAATCCTATAAGGAGGTTAATACCAATCTTTTTTGGAAGAAAGCAATGGACAAAGTACTTCAGGCCCTCGCCAAAACTCACACCTGTGATTTTATTGATCTTTCTCCTAGGAAAACTCTCATTGGGTGTAAATGGTTGTTTAAGATCAAAACACTTTCTGATGGTTCTGTTAAATAATATAAAGCCCGACTTGTTGCCAAAGGATTTTCTCAAGAATATGAAATTGATTATGAAGAAACATTTGCCCCAGTGATGAGGCTCACATCTGTCTGTACGCTTCTTACCACCGCTGCCATTCAAAATGGACTCTCTTTCATATGGATGTCAAACATGCATTTCTCAATAACGATCTTTTTGAGGGAGTTTATATGCATACCCTTCCTGACCTAATTTTTCTCCAAAATAAAGTTTGTTGCCATTGTCGTGCCTTATATGGTTTGAAACAAGCTCCATGTGTCTGGTTCGAAAAATTCAACACTACCATTCATCAATTTGGGTTCACATCCAGTGCTTATGATTTAACCCTGTTTATTTGCTACACTGGCAATAATATTATTCTTCTTTTATTGTACGTGAATAACATGATTATTATTGGAGATGATCTATGCGGTATCTCTAAACTCAAAAAGTTTCTCAATGGACAATTCGAGATGAAAGATCTTGGCATGTTCATCTATTTTCTTGGCCTTGAAGTCTCATCTATTTTAGATGAATATTTTCTCTCTCAGGCCAAATATGCCTTGGATCTTCTTTCCAAGGCTAGCATCATTGACTCCAAAACTGCCACTACTCCTCTGGAGTCGAATATCATACACACTCAACTAGGTGGTTCACCTCTTTCGGATCTCACTCTAAATCTCAACTAGTTGAAAGTCTGGTATATCTCACTATCACTTGTCCAGATATCACCTATGTCATTCATCAAGTCAGTTAGTTTTTGTCCGCTCCTTAGACCACTCATTACTCAGTTGTTCTTCGCATCCTTTGGTTTGTCAAGAGTACCTTATTTCATGGACTTCATTTCTCAGCCCAGTCTACTCCTACTTTAGAGGCTTATTCTGATGACAATTGGGAAGGAGATCCCACTGACCGACGATCAACCACATGTTATTGTTTCTTCTTAGTTAACTCTCTCATTTCTTAGCACAGTAAGAAACAAACTGTGGTTACTCGTTCCAACACTGAAACTGAATATTGTGCCATGACTGATGCAATACAAGAATTACTTTGACTTTAGTGGATTCTTGATGACATGGGAATCTCTTGTCCTACTGCCACTATTTCACATTGTGACAATAGGAGTGCTATACAAATTGCTCACAATGATGTCTTTCATAGGTGTACAAAATATATCGAGACTAATTACCACTTTATCTATCATTACATTCTCTATAACACGGTTCGTCTACAATCCGTCAATTCAATCAATCAGACAATAGATATGTTGATCCTAAGATTTTGATGGACAATTAATGTTGATATTTTTTTTTTATGAAACTAATGGATTTATTGAGTGTTTCAGTTTATAAGTTTCATTGAAGATATTATCATGAAAAAGTTGAGATGAATGCTAAAAAGACTAACAAAAATTATGGACATTAAGAGATCGAAGACTTTGAAGAACCTAGGGAAAAACAACTCGGGTTAAATTTTTACTTTTAATGTATCCTGATTAGGATCATACACGACACAAAATATTTTTACAATTATGTGTGTTTTTAATAAGATCCTAATTAGTTAACAGACTTGCTCCTATGTGAAATTGAATAAGAAATATTGATTTAAGAAAGAATAAATTAAAATTGAATTTAAGAGTTAGTGGAGTTAACCAAGAAAATAAATCGGTTAAAGGAGCAAAAACGTCGAAGAAATTGAATTAAAAAAATAAAATAAGAAAGGAGTATAGAAGGATTGGTCGACTTACCTAGAGGGATCGGTCGTTCGATGAGAAGGTGTTGGAATTATGCAGTCTTTGAATCGACAAGTCGACTCATGGTGTTTGATCGGTCGATCTATGGGAATTAGTTGAACTCTCTAAATCATTCGGTCGACAGCTAGGTCAACCTATGGCCAAAAGAGGTCCTCTCTAAATCGTTAGGTCGACAGACAAATGGGAGAGGTCGACCTGTAAAACTCACTGAATCGTTCGGTCGACAGACGAATAAGTAGAGGTCGACCTATGGGCAAAGAGTTTTTTGCTTGGGGTACATCCTAAATCGGGAGGTCGACCTACGCCTTCTAGTAAATCAACCTATTGTTGGGTTTCAGGATTTGTGGAATTTCGGAATTTATTCAAAAATTAGCCGTTAACTAACCGTTATTTGTTTACTTGATTGAGAGATCTTAGGAACATAGATATATTAAATATATGATACTCCTTTTTAAATATCCTTATAGATATGGTACATGAAATTAAAGTGTTTCTCAAATTGGTCATTTTAATACTTCGTTTCTTATTGTTTGAGTTTGAAATTTTTTTTGAGGGACTAAATTGAATATTTTAAAAGCTATATTTATGTAAATTATACCTAAAATAAAATATAATGATATATGGGGTCTATAGGTTCTTTTTATATACTTATCATTTGGAAACTAGCCGTTGGAAGACTTATTTCAATTCCTTATATATAGACCTGCGGATTTCACATAATAAAAATATAACATCAAGAACAATCAGTTCCTAAGCTATTCTGAGAGTTATCATTCTGATATTATACTGAGAGATTATCGTGAGATTATTCTGTTCTTGAAATTCTTGAGCTAAAGCGCTATTTGAGTTAGTTTCACCGATCTAAGTTGTCTTGCAATACTACGTGCAATTTATTCGGTATTTTTCTGGTGAGATCGTTTTAAACTTATTCTTTAATTGAGTATTTTATTATTATTACTTGTTTGGTGAATTGATTTTTTTGAGAAATTATTTTTGAACTTTAAAAGTATAAAAATCTTTTAAAACGATTTTGGTAGTAATCTGATTACATGCTCAATTTTGTGTTACCCATATTATTTTTATAATCAAATTTTTTGTTTCCTCACATAATTCTATCACTAATAATTATCGGGACATTAATTGAGTTTAAATTGATTTGAGGTGGTAGAAACTTCGAGTAGGAAGAACTTATCAATTTTATTGTAATTGGTAAGTTGTGTATCGGATTAGATACTATTGAGAATGTCTAATCAGGGGTAGCTTTGAGTTTTATTCTCTTCCGGTAAAAAGATTGGGGTTTGATCTTTACCTAAGTACAAAAAGTTTAAGTTACTCTTTTCCCTTGAAAAGAGTTAGGTGTGATTCTTCTTGATTAAGATCAATTATGAGTGAATTGTAAAGATTTCATCCTTACCTGGGAAAAAGATACTTGGAGTGATTGTGAGGTTTAATTCTTAGCCTAACGTATAAAAGAAATAGGTTTAATCCTTAGCCTGTGAAAGGATTCGGTTATTTGAGCTTGAAAAAAATAAAGTTACTCTTGAGCCTAAAAAAAAGAAAATGTTATTCCTGAGCTTAGGAAAAGAAAGTTGTAAAAGTTGATTCTGAGTCTGAGAAAATAATCATTGTGTAAAGGTTTGGTTCCTACCCGTTTAAAGGAATCTTAGTGATTAGTGGGTGCGACTCTCCATGGAGCTTGGGGGATTGGATTAGCCAAGAATAACTTAGTAAACTAGTATAAATTTCTGGTGTGTTGTTCTCTTTACTTTATTTATATTTTTATTGTTTGGTATGCACCTAATTGATAATATATTTCCCCTGCTATAAAGATAATAATTAATTTAGGATAAAATTAATTATTTGATTTTTTGAAGTATTATTTGATAATTTTTATTACTACCTAATTCACCCTCCTCTTGGGTAGCTCACTAGGCCAACAAGATATTTTTACTAAGGCTCATCCACCCAGATGCTTTCACTCTTGGATTTCCAAACTCAAGTTCACGTCTCATTTACCACCTTGAGTTTGAGAGAGGATGTTAATATTAATGTAATATATGAGTTTGGCCCATTAAGTCAAAACCCTAACCCTAGGGTTCCCTTAATCCCTTATAAATATTCATATTGTATCTCTGTAATGTACACTATTTTTTTGAACATCAATACAAACATTTCATGTTCACCATTCCACTTCTCAATTATTCTAACAATTACTTAGGAAATTATTCACTCATTTAGAAAAGAAAAGAATAAAAATGAAGGTCTTGTTCTTAAGATTGATCTTGATAAAGCCTATGATAGGGTGAGTTGGTCTTTCCTCGAAGATACTCTTGCTCGCTTTAATGTCTCTCCCATGTGGATCCAACTCAATATGAGTTGTGTCGAATGCTCATCCTTATATATTCTCTGAAATTGTGAACCTATTAAGGATTTCAGGCCTTCTAGGGGACTTAGACAACAAGACAAGAATGTTCTATACACGATGGCTTGGGTAACGGATCAATATAATAATATATCTTAACATCCCTTCAAATTCAAGGTTGTAAGGAAAAAATCATCTTAAGTTTGAAAAATAAAATATGAAAGCATCTAGGTAGATGTGTCCTCCTTCCTCTCCCTCTCCCCCAGTTTGAATGGAAGATTTTACAATGGAGTAACGAGAAAAATGTGTCTATGAAAGAGAGAAAGATGAGACTTCATATAACCTAAGGTCCGATATTATAATAGAATAATTAGAGAATAATAATACCAAGAAGAGAGAAACATGACATATATATTATTATGCTATAACACAATTATAATAGGCAATATTTGGGAACAACATATAAACCTAGTACTAGGGATTATATCTTGTGTAATAAGGCAAGAATGTTCTAGATATAATGATGGCTCCATGATGCACTTAACAACACTCTACTTGAGAAACCTAATGGTTTTGAGGAGGTGGTTGAGAGAAAAGATATGTCATTGCCAAAAGAGCCTTCAAAGAAAGAGAATCCTTGGATCAAATTTGATGTCAAGTTTCCAGCGAGGTTAACGGATGATCAAAAAATCAGAATCAACAAATTATAGCTCCATGAATATAAACATTATACCCTCACAATTTATTTATTTTTATTTGCTTTTATTTTAGATTTAGCTTTATTTATTTTTATTTTTTTAATTATTGTGCTATTCCTTGAGGTGTTGTAATTTAAGTATAATATTTTAGAGGGAAGGCCATTTTCAATTATTAAATACAAAAGGGTTACATGGCAAAAAAACAAAAAAAGTATGTAGTAGTTATTCTTTAGATATTGGATTTATTTTTCGAGTACATCCGAACCGATCCGTATCCGACCAACCGAAGTAAAAATATACATTCTAGTAGAACGTATCAAGTGGTCGAGTTCTAGGCATTTATTTTTGCCCCGACCACTCGAGGCAAAAATATACATTCTAGTCGAATGTGCAAAACCGCTCCATGAGGCAAAAATATATATATTTTAATAAACCCTAGAGCCCAACGTTGTTCTTCTATATATTCCATTCTATTCCTTAGCAGTCAACCTCAGCCTTAGCCGCACTAGTTCATTGCCTTCAATAAAAAAAGACTTCTTCCATACACTACATCTTGTTGCCTCTCCAAATCCGATCTTTGTCTGCATTTTTTAGAGATTTCTGAACCAAATTTCCATATTATTTGTAGGATTGAACTCCTTTCTTTCTCCTACCAGTCCCATTTCATCATTTCGAAGTTTGTTGTCTTCCTAGTCCAACCGTTCCAATTTCTAAATCGACGAGGAGGAGGAGGATGAGGCTTCCAGATCAGTGACGATGATGACGTTTCCAATTCGATGATACAATGCCAGTCTGCACCAGATCTGTACTATTTCTTGATGATCTATCAAATCGATGACGACTCTTCTTCCATATCAATGATGACGTTTTTGTATATTTCTATCTCATTTTTTGTTCCTTCAAAAGTTTTAATTCGTTCGCGTGTGGCCTATTGTTGATTAAGCTTTTTCTATATAAACTACGACGATTTTGTATGTTCCCATCCAGACCCGAATTCGCCCGAAATACTGACCCAAGGCTCTGTAGGCAGGTTATCGGCCACACCCAAGCCGAAACCATTGAAATCAGGATTTTTTTTAGTAACACAAATGTTGATCCCAAGATCTTGATGGACAATTAAATATTGATATTTTTTGTAGAACTAACGGTTTGATTAAGTGTTTCAATTTATTAGTTCCAAATGATGAAGATATGATAACAAAGATGATGAAGGATTAAGAAGTTGAAGAATTTGAAAAATCTAGGAAAAAACAACTAAAGTTAAATTTCAACTCTTAATATCCCAATTAGGATCACACACGACACAAAAACAAAATTTAAATAATTTTTATAAATATGTGTGTTTTTTATAGGATCTTAATTAGTTAAATTATTTTCCCCTATGTGTAATTAAAAAAGAAATATTAATAATTGATTAAAATTGAATTTAAGTATTTAGTGGAGCTAACCGAGAAAAGAAATCAGATAAAAGGGTGAAAACGTTAATGAAAATAGATTAAAACGAATTGAGAGAAGTGTTCCAGTATTAGTAAGTCGACAGGTAAGTCGATCGGAGCATAGAAAAAAAAGTCTTTGTATCTCTAGCTTAAATGTGAACTCTCTGAATCGATAAGTCGACTGGGCAATAGACCTATGACAAGAAATATAACTCTTTGAATCTCTAGGTACACAGATAAGTCGACCGATAGGCACATAATTTTTGGCTTGCCTACATCCTGAATCGATCGGTCAACATGCGATTTTGGTCCGTCAACTTATGAGACTGTTTCAGGATATTATGGAATTCTGGATTTTGTTCAAAAAGTAGTCGTTACTAGCCATTTTCTTGTTAAGATTCACGAGATATTTTAGGGATTTAATGTTATTTTAGATATGCAACATATATTATGATATCCCTATAGATTTGGTTCATTAAGTTTGAATATTTCTCAATTTGGTACATGTAATTCTTTCTATCCTATTTAATTGTAATTGAGAAATATTTGAAGGACTTAATTGAGAAGTTTAAAAGCTATATTTAAGTGATTTGAACCAAGATGAAGTCTTAATGATATAAGGGGTCTATAAAAGCAATTAAATATCATAACAAGTGAGAACTAACCGTTAGAGAGCTGATTTTATTCTCATTTATATAGACATGCGTTTTTTATATTAGAGAGAGAGAGAGATCAAGAGTAATATATTGAGTTTTCTAAGAGAAATCATATTGATAATTGTAAGAGTTTTTCTGAGAGTTATTCTTGAGAATTATTTGATGTGAATCATTGCTGCTACCGAATCTAAAGTAACATTGTTATAATTATTCTTTCGGTGGATTCCGAGTGAGATCATTCCAAATTATTTTCTATTTAGTATTGCTTGATTATATTTTTGAAACAATTTCTTGAAGAAATTTGATTACATGCTCAATTACGTGTTACCCTATTTTTTGTTTAAATCAGATTTTGAATATCTCATTTTTCTATCACAAGTTTTGGGATATTAATTGAGTTCTAATTTATCTGGGGTGGTAGAAATTTTAAGTGATAAAAATCACTTATCAATTTGTAATTGGTAAATTGAGTGACTAATTGAATACTACTGAGAGTATTTAATCTAATGGTAGCTGGTTTCAGTCTCTTCCTATAAAGAAATTGAGGTAGTAATTCTTCCTGAATTGAATTGATTTGTGATCAATTTTGTAATGGTTTAATCCTTACCGGATAAAAGGATATTTGGAGTGTTTGTGAGATTTTGATTCTTTAGCCTTAATTTAAAAAAGAATTAGGTTATTCTTGAATCTGTAAAAAGTATATGTTACTCCTAAGCCTATGAAAAAGAATTTATAAAGGTTGATTCTGAGCCTATAAAATAATCTTTGTGAGGGTTTGGTTCCAACCTTTAAAGGAATCTTGAATTTAGTGGGTGCGACTCTCCGTGGGACTCGGATGACTGGATTAGTCAAGAGTAGTTTGCTAAACCAGTATAAATTTTTGGTGTGCTGCTATATTTACATTATTTATTTTTGTTATTTGGTGTGCATCTAGTTGATTTTCTATTTCCGCTATACTATAAATATAATAATTAATTTAGGATTAAAATTAATTATTTGGATTATTAAAGTATTTTTTCTCTGATAATTTTTTATTTACCCAATTTACTCATTTCTTGGGTAACTCACTAGGCCAACACCAAATATTTTGGATTAGCCCAGTTCACTTACCCATACCCAATAGATCTGAAGCGTGAACACCCCTACATTCTATAGTTTGCTCTTAGAGAAGAAAACAAATATGTTGGTTTCCTGGCTAAGAAGGGTGCAAATGGAGAAATGGATTTGAAGATCATGGAGTCCACAACTGAGGACATGACGAATCTTGTTTTAGTGAAAATGAACACGGGAGCCTTTGATCTCTACTTGAAATGATTTTTTTTTTTTTTTTGTGTTTTCAATTTTCTGTTTAATATATAGTCATGTGATGTTGACTAATGAACCAATTATTTAGCCACAGTTTCATAACATTTTTTAAGTAAAATTTTAGAAGTAGTGTATATTTTTCATTTTAAATAAAAATATAAAAAATATAATTTCACTTTTTTTTTCGAAAAAAAAATTTGATTTTTTAAATCTTCACTTTTTATATTATAAGAGATGGAAATTGATGAGATATGAGCTCTTCATCCATTATTTTATAGAGGTAATATTAAAATGATTTTCTACACTATAAGAAATACTTGATTTTTTATTAGGATAATTAGCTAGTAGTCTCAAATAGACAATCTAATTTATAAGTTATCATATTTTAGTTTTAAGTTATAAATTCCTTCATTATATTTTATCTTGTGTTTTTAGTCCCATGATCAATGCTCCCTTATATATTTAATCAAATAATTATAATTAAGGTTTGCATTGCCGGCCACCACTACCATCTTCTGTTAAACCTCAGGCTTCAAATCCCCAAAGTTGAGCTACTGAAATTTTATTAGTTACACTTAACTATTTTTCAGTGTATTTTTTGTAGTTACATGCAACTATTCTTTTAGTGTATTTTTCAGTTATATGTTAGTCATAGTTTTAATGTATTTTTCAGTTATATTCATGTGATTCTTTGACAACCGACAACCAAACAATTAGTTGAAAGTAACTAAAAAAATTAACAAAAAAATATTATTAAACAATTAGTAATATAACGAAAAAATAATTGTAAAATCCGGAGGTTCAACAACCGTCGGCCGGAGATTGCTAGAACTCGGCGGCTGGAGTTTAGTGGCCAGCGATAGTGGGGCGGTAGTTGGTAGTGCGATCCTAATCAGAACATTAGTTTGCATGTAGAACTAAAAGTAAAGTACTTTGTTTGAGATTTTTTATTGATTTGGTGGGATTTTAAGGACTCCACCAACTCTCTCTCTTTTATTTTTGTTTTAAATACTTTTTCTTGTCAAACTATTGTTTTTAGGGTTAATTACACTTTATCCCCTATGATTTGGCCCATTTTCACTTTACCCTCTGTGGTTCAAACGTCGCCACTTATCCCTCTGTGGTCTTAGGTCTAAGTGCAAATCTAACACTTTCTGTCAAAATTGACAAAGTGCGCCTCACGTACCAGGAACGAGGATGGGCGTGTTTTTTTTTGTGTTTTTTCCCTCCAAAATACATTTTCTTTGTTCCCATTTTACCCTCCATATTTCTCTATATAAGTCCAACACTTCTCACTCATTTTTTGCATCAAACCAATACTTCTCACTTTTTTTTTTTTCATCCACAATTTATATTTTTATTTTTCATGTCTTCTTCAAGTGTTTATGATGATAATTTCGAAAAAAAATGCAAATGTAGTCGAATAGCCGACTTGAAAGTCGTTCAAAGTGAGAGGCTTTCAAAGAAAAAATGGTACTACGAATGTAGCAACAAAAGATTCAACTCATTTTTGGGTTGGTATAAAAAAGAAGTTACGTTCAAAGGAAAAGAGGAAATTAACGAAGTTAGTGATGAAGATTATTTTCTTCTCAAAAAACGATTGGAAAAATTAGAAGTGAAGATTCAAATCATTGAAGCAAATCATGTCATTTTTCAAAAAATTGTGTTTTGTGTGTTTATTGTTGCAATTTTAGCTATGTTTATGGCAATGAAATGAATGTATGAATATGTAATCTTTGAAGTAGTGAAATTTAAATGATCCATCTTTTGTTTGTTAACCCATCATCCATGAAGTTCATAATAATGATTATCTGATACATATCAAATTGTATAATTTCACTACAATACACCAATTTAATATATCAAATTACATCCATAAGTACATTTAAAACATAAAGAAACCATAATGTACCATGTAGTTACATAATTTTTCATCAAAATATTTGAAAATAACTGTCCAAACACACCAGCCGTCCAAAAAAAAATAGTACAAACTTGCAACATTAACACCAAGCCAAAATCCAACTTTTTCTACCTGTCTAAACCTGCAACAGTAAGAAACAATACACCAATTCTAGCTGTCCAAAAAAAACAAAACTGCCCACACTGTCCAAAAAACTGCCCACGTAGTCCAAAAAAGGTTGTCCAAAAAAGGCTATCCAGAAAACACTGTCCAAAAAATGTTGTCCAAAAATCTAGCTGTCCAAACCTGCAACAGTAACACTCAACACAATAATGGCAACAATACACCAATTCTGTCCAAACAACAATACACCAAACGCTGTCCAAAATTGTGCTAAAAAAATGTGTTTTTGGTCTAAAAAAAAGTAATTTGTTGCACCAGAAACTTACCCGATGGATTGGTTGCCTTCATCTTTTTCTTCCTCCCTTGTGCTTCATCTTCTCCCCCGTTTCCTATTCCCAATGTTGCAGTAAAATTAGTTCGGCTTGCAACCCAAGCTCTCAAATTTGCTCTTGTCAGTGGCGGAGATGAAGACAATGGCTGTGACGAAGATGTTGGCCGAAAGGTGTCAACTGCCCAAGCTGAAGTGATTGGCTGAGATGATGAACCTGCCTGGGCTGATGAACCAAGAGTAGCCACTGCCTGAGCCGATGAACCAAGAGCAGCCACTGCCTGAGCCGATGAACCAAGAGCAGCCATTGTTGCCTAAGATTTCTCCTTCAAAAAAATAAATAAATAATATCTTTAAAAGTTACAGAAATTAAATACTAAATGTTTATACACAACACATTACCTTTTCAACCAATTTCGAGTTTGAATGTTTTCTATTTTTGCAACTTCTTTTATTGTGTCCCTGCTGCAAATAGTTTTCGCATTTAATATATTCCTGGTTGTCTGTAATGTAACTCTCGGCTCATTAGGACCCCTCTTCCTCATCTTTTTAGGTCTACCAGTTTGATTCCGTTTGATAGGGGGCAGTAAAGGCATTCCGATTTGAACCCAATCGTGCATTCCAAGAACCGGATTTATCATGTAATTGTTAGTGGCCAAATATAAGTATTTTCTATAAAATCCGTGCACATAATCTGTCGGTTCTCCTGTCACGACCCGTCCCGAAATTCTGACATCCTGGGCTGGCGTGACGACATCATGACATCACCGAAAATAACCAACCAACTATCTATTACACGACAATATGCATATATATATATATATATATATATATATATATATATATATATATATAAACCATCATTTATATGAAGCTATATATATTCTGTTATGGGAACACACCCGTTCCTCAAAGATACTAACAATAAAATATAATACCATGAATCTCCTCACAGGTTCGCCTCAGAAAGTTCATCTCAACCCTTCACACGACTCCATCGTAGGACTCTACCTAGCGCCAGTAGGGGATCGACTCCTAACTGCTTCACCTGCGAGTGTACTGCCTACTTAGTAAAACATCTTTAATAATAAAAACTTATTCTACAATATTTAAATAGATCAAGAGTAAGTTTATAAATACCACATAGCTCGTAAACTTTCCAGTATAAAAGCAGGGAAAATAAAGCGACATAATTAATTTCCATTCAAATCCAACTAATATAAAAATCATACTAATCATTATGATAATAAATATCAAATCAGTCAATATATATAAAACATCACATCTCAAGCACACATCTCAAACACACTTTTTAAGCACACAACTCAAACATACACCTTAACCACACACTGGCCAGCCATAGTGATCGTTTTAACCTCACGATCGAGAGTTGCAACGGTACCGTACCACCCGTAGGATTTGCCTTCCTAACGGACACCCATCACTCCGCCAAAACGGATAATCACTGCGCAGTATAAACGTCTAACTTTACTCTGTCGAAGCAGATAAACATCACTCCGCCGAAGCGGATAACATCACTCCGCCGAAACGGATAAATATTATGGCATCGTCTAATCAACAACATCGTCAAATTAATAACATCATCATCAAATCACAACTCAATAAATATCGTCTACTCAACATCGTCAAATCACCACGTCTATCTCTTTTCCTCAAAACCAACTTTTAAATCTAAAAATTATATTTCACACTTTCTTTTAAAGAGAACGTCTTTAAAGAGAACGTCTGATAGCCTAATATGAAATGCAGACCCTAAATTACATAATTCCTCATTCCCCAAATTTAATTATACAAAATTGTTATTTCGTTCGTTTCGCTACGTTAATTTCCACTGTACAACATTATTAAAATTAACGGTTACAAAATTATCGTAGCGATTACAGAATTCAATGCTAATAATTTAATTCAACGAAAATAATAATAGACTAAAATTTTACCTGTTCCGAATCGCACACAAGCCGAGAAATAATTTAATTCTTCTTTCCTTTTTCATGTTTCTGTTTCTGTTTGAGCCGATTCTCTCTCTCCTCTGTTTCTATTTGAGTTCAGCCGACCGACCATACACAGCCACCCATCGCCGGCCGATCACACACACACACACCCGCCGGCGACATACCCATACACAGTCACGAGCAAAACAGTCGAACGGCACACCCAAATACACCGTGACACACCCACCACCGTCGACACCAGACAGAACACAAACACATCGACATAGTTACACATGCCGTCAGACAAGGCAGACCCCACCAACCGAACAAATTCGACGAACACCACACACGCATCTCGTCGATGGTCAGAAAACACAGTTGCGCACACACTCACAACGTCGGAATGAACAAATCGAACAGCAGACACGCCGTTGAACAAAAATCGACGAATGACACACACATATACACCGTCGACCGCCACTATCGGATAGAACAAAAAACACACATACACACACACGTTGCACAATACAGAAAATAGAAAAACTGAACAGAACATAACGCACACACACTGTCACACACCCACGCTGAAGCAACAACGTCGTTCAAAACCCACCACCGCCGACCAAACCCACTGTCTCTCTCTCTATTGTTTTCTAATTTTTTTTATTTTTTTTTTTCTTTTTTTTTTCTTTTTTTTTTTTTTTTTTTTTTAAGGCTCTCGATTTACATGAATGAAATTGCTTATATATGCATGAATATGGTGGTTGCGTTTGATTCTCGCTTGCCACGTCAAATTCCCCTTCCGGTTCTTTGTGCTCCTAGATCCCACAGGCTGTCATCAACATATATGTGTGTGTATATATATAATATCTTATTTCCAATTACATTAACTACCCCTATTTTCCTTTAATTTCTTTTTTTTATTTGAATCCTCATTCAAGATTTAAATTTCCTTAAAATCATAAATTCACCCCTTAAAATTTTTATTTCAAATTGAAAATAACACATTCTAGCCCATTTTTCCTAAATGTTCTAAAATGCGGCTAATGAATATACATATGTGGAAGTTAGGGTCTTACATCTCCCTTACTCAAATTAATTGCAGCAAGGGCATGTTTGCACGGAATCCCAGACAAATACCATATTTTAGAACCACGAGTCTTCGCACCCAAGTCCACTACATAAGTCTTTTCAAAATTGTCAATCTCAAACTTTCTATCCCCAGCCCAATTGACAAAGCAATGTCGAGCACTATCCTTAATTCTTTCTAACTTTTCCAAAATTTTCGGACAAATGACACCATTATGTTTTTCCATCCCGCTTCGCTTGATTTGAATTTTGTTCATTAAGGCCCTCCTGATTGACTCAATCATTGATATGATTGGTTTCTCCCTTGCCTCAAGTATATAGGGCATTAAAAGACTCACAAATGTTATTGACCAAAATATCACATTTCGATCTATAACTAAAATGAGATCTAGTTCATAAGTGAGGACCAATTGCAACCAACCAGTTATGGGCATTTCAGTAAACTTCTTCAAATTTTTTTTCATCCACAATTCATATTCTCTCAAATTAGCCGTCGACGCAGCTTTCCACAACAGTTCTTTAAGCTCTAGTCCCTTAAATTTTTTCTTGAAATTCTCATAAATATGCTTTAGGCAATATCTATGTTCAGCCCCAGACATTACCTCCTCAAATGCATGCCCCAACCCTTTCTGCCTATCTGAAATGAACACCCAACCATTCTCTTCAACAGTGCCAATATCATAAGTTAGCTATGTCAAAACCACGTCCATGATTCAGAATTTTCATTCTCAACCACCACCATTGCAGTGGGATAGAAATTGTCATTTCCATCTCTACCCACTGCCGAAAGAAGTTGTCCCCCATAAACATACTTAAAAAAACACCCATCTAACCCAATAATCGGTCTACAACCAGCAAGAAATTCCTCTTTCTAACCTCCAAACCCCACATATATTCTCTGAAAAATTGGTGGGGGCAACTCAATCCCAGGGCCAACCTCAACCACAAGTCTATGTTCAGTTGTGATAACAAAAACACCATCTGGGTTGCACTGTCGAACTATTTCAGCATATTGTACCATTTGATCACCTTCAATAGCCTCTCTCGCCTTCTGTTTAGCCCTATACAATGGCCACTTACTAACTTCCACATTCAGGTCCCTCTGTATTGTATTTTTCATTTGACTCACCTTCCACGTTGGATCATCCATAATTGCATGAAAATATTTTTGAGAGAGGTATTTTGAGTTCTCTTGGCTATTCATGTACCTCCTCCCACATGTATGTGGACCAACTAGTGCCTTGATTTGGAAAGTCTTCTCCCCATGCATCAAAGAAGTATGTATTCTCCAACCACATTCAAATTTACACTTCACAATTACTCTATCCGATTCATTCTTTTTGAATTCAATGTCGTATCCTTGCCTCACATTAAATTCCTTCAAGGAAGCCCTAAATTGTTTGACACTAGGGAACATCATGTCAACAACCAATTTAGGGTATTCCTTGAATATTTGTTCATTATAAAAAAGAAATTTTGGACCATCTTTTTCGGCATCTGACCCCTCCAAGTTTTCTAGCTCTTCACCATCATTCTCATTGTCCCACCAAGATTGTTCATTTTCATTATGCTTATCACTATTAATAGTCGGTACTACATTTTCATGTAGTTTCTCTACAATATCGAAAATGTCATCCTTTCTAACATTCTCTAAATCCTCCCTAGCCCATTCTGGCTAACTTGATTGATCAGATTCATCACCATCTTCTTTACTAGATTCGTTACTCTCATCAACATCATCAACATTAAAAATAGGATCATCACTCTCCCTTAATTCATGTTCTTCTTCAGGCTTTTGTTCATTAACGACTTGCACATTAGTCTCTCTATATAAGGTTACCTTAAAATGCTGACCTTCATTATGAAATCGAATTAGGTCAAACACATCATTATCAGTTTCAATTCTCCTTAACATCTCGGTTTCAGGTATTTTGAAATACAAATGAGCTAAACCATCATACCCTAATTCCTTGAAAAAATATTTCATTTCAATAAAATACCAACAATCACCACCACAATTAAATTGGTATTCTACATCCCCCCCCCCCCAACAACATAATGTAAAGTTGGGCTAAAGTTGAAGTACCTCCCATGGTGTATCTCAAGGTTGACCAAAGACATCTGTAGAATTTATAAACAAAAAACACACTTTTCATCAGTATAAACCAGGTATGGGAGTACAAGGGGACAAAACTTAAGTCAATAAATTATTAAAAAATGATAAAAGCAAAAAGGGACAAGAAGGACCACAATACACCAAACGGAAGGCAAACAAGGGACAAAGGGGACCACATTTCAGCAATATGTTTTGGAAGATAGTAGGAATCTTGACATTAAACAAATACAAATGTGATGTGGGGAACAAAGGTGTCACACCCCACCCCGGACACCCATCATGTGAGACCGGTGTGACGTAGACATGACACCGCCCAACTGACTAGCCAACCTCAATACGTCACTAAACAATATTGTAAATCTATATAACACATATAATAATCTCATCTGATAGAGATACACCGTCCCGAATATAAAAGCAATCAAACAAATCCCCTGAACCTCATTTAGATTTCATCTCTGATATCTCGTCTCAAAGACTCTTTTGCATGACCCCACATAACTCTATCTAGCGCCAGTAGGGGACCGACCGACTCCTAAATATTTCACCTGCGAGTGTATTGCCTTCTTAGTAAAAATATTTTTAATAATAAAGCTTATTCTACAACATCTAAATGGGATCAAGCGGAAGTATATAAATACAACATAACTCGTAAAATTTCCAATATAGAAGCAGGGAAAATAAAGTGACATAATTAAGTTTCATTCACATCCAACTAATATCAAAATCATACTAATCACCATGATAATAAATATCAAATCAGCCAAAATACGTAAAACACCACATCTCGAGCACATATCTCAAATACACACGCTGGCCAGCCCTAGTGATCATTTTAACCTCACGATCGGGAGTTGCAACGGTACCGTAATATCCGTAGGAATGCCTTCCTACGAAATATCCACACCTCTTTTGGGGGAGAAATATAATCCATACCCCTTATGGAGAGAAATATCTACATCTCATGGGAAGAATCCATACCCCTTACGGGGAGAAATATAATCTACACCCCTTTCGGCGAGAAATCGCACCCCTTTTGGAGAGAACAACTATGACATCGTCAAAATTATCAGTATAGTTAAAAATTCATCCCTTACGAGAAGAAATACATTTTCACACCACATCGTCAAATCACCATGTCTATCTCTTTTCTTCAAAACCAACTTTTAAATCCAAAATCATATTTTACACTTTCTTTTAAAGAAAACGTCTGATTTTATCAAAACCACTTTACTACCTTTTATTTTTAGAAAACTAGGATTTTTTTTGAAAAACAGATGTTTTCTATTCTCTTTTAAAAATACCGTCTGATTTCACCAAATCCAACAAAAATTTATTTTCAACTTCTTTTCGAAAACCATCGAAATTTTTCGAAAATCCAATTTACCAACTCACCCAAATCCTGCTTGATCCATATCATTTATATACATAGAAAAATAGGTTAGCAAGAAGATAGTACACTCACCTCGATATCTGTTTTGCGAAACTGACATTGACCACACTCTATCTGGACGTCGGTGCCTGCGAACCTAATAGTGACAGAGCCTAAATGAATATCTTATCTAAATATCCTAATCATGCAATACAGACCCTATATTTCGAATCGTTACTAGTTTATGTACCACGTAATTAAAATTAATTAATCGTTACGAAATTATTACGATTTTAGGATTTGTAACGCTAAATAAAATTTAATTTAACAAAAATTAACAATTGATTGAAATTTCACCTATTTCTGAATCTTTTGATGATCACGAGATGGGTTTTGGATTTCCCTGGGGTAATTTCTGCAAATTCCCTTTTTTTTTTTCCCTTTTTTTCTTTTCTTCCTTTTTTTTCCGGTTCTGTTTGGTTTCAGCTGCCGGTCGCCGACGACCTTCACTCGCCGCCGATCAACACACACACACACACTATTGCCACCACCATTTCTGTTTCTGCTCTGCTTCATCCAGCACAGCAACAGACACCCACGCTGGAACATATCTCCACAAAACCGAACCCACTTTCTCTCTCTCTCTTTTCGATCGGCCAACTTCGATCACCTCCTCTACATCCACGACGGCGAACGACATGCATCCACTCACCGAATGATGGCGATCACATACCCATAATTTGATCAGGGCCACCACCCATGCCGGACTGCACCCCCTTGCCGGCAAACCTTTCTCTCTCTCTTCTCTGTTTCTGTTTGGAATCCACCGGTATACACACACCCCCTTAGTTGATCACCCACACAAAACGAAACACCCTTACACACGCTGTCGATCTCCGATTGATCGACGGCGACGACACACACACAGCACCCATGCAGGAGTAACGACGACGATCCGAACCCACCATCTCGAACTTTCTCCTCTCTCTCTCTCTCGGTTTTCTGATTTCTTCTTTTGAGGTGCTCCCCAAAGGAATTACATGCATGT
Source organism: Eucommia ulmoides (assembly GCA_016647705.1). Classification (NCBI taxonomy): domain Eukaryota; kingdom Viridiplantae; phylum Streptophyta; class Magnoliopsida; order Garryales; family Eucommiaceae; genus Eucommia; species Eucommia ulmoides. The sequence continues at coordinate 1,082,826 of CM028329.1, forward strand.
ACATATATATATGCATGGCTGGGTTTTGATCTTTTCACGCCACGTCGCCTACTCCTGATTCCCTTATCTCCGACAGACCTTCACGGCACACACACGCGATATGTATATATATATATATATATATATATATATATATATATATATATATAAATTCTATTAATCAAAATATCCTTTCCTCCCCCAATTTTCTTAAAATCTCATTTTTGGTTCAATTTTACATTTAATACTTTCTTAAATTGCAATTCCACCCCAAAAAATTTTAATTCAAAATTTAAATGCCAATTTTGGATTGAATATTTTCTAAATTTACAAATTGACCCCAAAACTTTTTAAATCAAATAATAAATTACGTCACTTACCCCGTTATTTTTGAAACATTTAAGATACAACTTAAATAAAAAAATTAGGGTCTTACAATCCTTCCCCCCTAAAAGAAATTTCGTCCCAAATTTTTTTGTCAAACTAACAGGAATTAAAGTTTTGGTCAACATAAACAAAATCCAGAGTCGCACCACACGGTCATGTTAGTTACACTTGATTCTAAGACAATTGTTTCCTATGTAGGGTCCCATAACCGAAAGTCATCCTCAATTCGTAACCGTCAACTTCTGTTAAATCATTTCCGCCCATTGCAACATTTCCATTTGCAATGGCCAACCTTATATTAAAGAACCAACAAACAGGGTGCACTTTAATTGGTAACACCTAACACAGACAAACAACTATCAAAGAATCTTCTTTCCAGAAGGTCCACGACCTCAATAATTTTCCATAACTAACATTTATCCGTTTTGTCCAACAATTCCAGGCAACAAGTTCGCAACAATATCTTCATTCACATTTAGACCAACAATACTCGCAACTAAACTCGTAACTAATCTCATAAGCAACAACTAGCTCAAACCCCAAGTGATTTGGGTCGAAAGACTATCAGTCACCAATTGTAGTAATTACATCAGAACTTTCAATAATCCCATAAACGTTTTATACTTAGTATTATAATCCCACGTTAACTAATAATTTTTTTTTTCGCCAGATGTCATTGCGTTAAAACCACATAGATACCACCAAACCACATCAATACGTATTAAAATACGTTAAACGGGTCATCTATAAAAATTCCTTTCATACCTTCACATTTAATCAAGTCTCTGGCAAAGCCACGCGCTTTAATTATGTTTCAGTCTACCTACCTCATGCTTCAAACATATAACAATATGGATCGAAGTACCTAGCTATATCCCAACTACAAAATTTCAAGACATCACAAAAGTCATTCGGGATAATTCAAATTATCCTTCCCTCATGAGATCTCAGTGATCCCACATGCTAACTTCGCCTAATAATTAGTAGAAGATCAATACATCTAATTGAGTTCCTTTTATCAATTCTATTTCCGATATATAAAAAAAAAAAAAAAAAAAAAAAAAGTAACCACACCGGGCTGTCCCCAATTCTCGAAAAAAAAATTCATTCTTCTATCTCAGTTCAGTCTATTTGACTGAAGTCATACATCCTTTTTATACAACACTTTTATACGGTATCACCTTGATCACCGAAAAGGTATTTATGAGTTTAAACCTATTCTATTAGCACCACGTGATCCTCCTTGCTACCAGAAATTCCCAAACGCAACTCCTAAACATATCCTTCAATATTTGAATCGCACTTCTCAATTGACCGTTAATCTACAAATAAGAAGAGTTACGAACTCTCAACTTGGCACCCAAAGCAATATGGAAACTCGACTATAACATCAAAATAATTATCCAATTCTGGTACTACAGTTTTACATATACAGTTTTTTTCGTTTGAGGATTATTATCTGGAAATACTTCCTAACTTTCCATATTTACAACATACCGATTTAAGTTATCACCATTCAATATTGCATTTTCGAGTTCCTCTGCGGACTGTTCATACAATGGTGACTTACTTTGCTTTGATAACAATTATCATCCAAGTCACAAAACGACGACAACACTTATGATTTCAGAATTCCAATTCAAAATTTTGAATAACCGAGTTTAATATCTATAAAATCCATTAGCATTATTATTATTATTATTTTATTTTATTTTATTTTTATTTTTTATTTTTTATTTTTTTTATTTTTTTATTTTTTTACTAATGAGTCAATTTATCAACATATGCTAAAGTTTTAATCCAGGAGCCACTAATCCTTATCAACCGTATAATTCAGCATCCAATTTTTCACTTTTGATTTAAAATAGTTATCTTAACCGCACTTTATTTGACATTTGCATGAAACCGGTGTCACGTGCGACCGAACAATCCCGTCAATATATACTTTGCATACGTATCAAGAAAACATTCATCGAGCTACTCTCCTCTTTTCCTTCTGGAATAGGTTAAAGCTACAATAACCTACCTAGGTATTACCATACGACCTTAACTTTACTAACGAACAAGATACCTAACAATAAATGCTGCGATTTTTCATTTCCATACCAATCTACTAATAATACTCACGCAATCTCAATATAGTTTGATACTACCAGGGCATTGCATATATTGTTCTATGCACCTCTTCTAAGGTCTCTTTCGTTATATGGGCATCATTAGGAACACACAATCTATTTCCTACCATCCCAACTTTATCATTATTTCTGACACGATAGTCAGCTCCGTGACCATTTTCCATTTTCTCTCTAATCTTTCCCAATTGGACATCCAACTTCTGCACTTCCACCACACAATCGATCAACGTCGGTTTCAAACCAAAACTCAAACAGCCTGGTCATCTGACCAACCGCCCACTGAACTTACAAAGATCTCAACTCAACACATACATTAGCATGAATAACCTGAATATGCGCAACCACGTTTACCGATTTCCATCTCAAAGCATTTGCTACAACATTAGCCTTTCCTGAATACTAATGGATAGTACGATTGTTGTCTTTGATCAATATTTATTCAGTGTCTCTACCTCAGATTTAGCTTCTCATGAATAAGCAAGCATGTCAAATGCTGGTGATCAATGCATATCCCATAATTCTCGTCATAAAGGAAATATTGCTAAATTGTGATGGCAACTACAATTATTGCTACTCCAAAAGTTTCAAATTTTAGTCACATTTTTTTGTCTTCTCCATACTCCATGAAACCACAGCTTCAACTCCCTTTGGATTCACTTGAATACTACGTCTCAAGATCACTTGTCCCAAAATTACCAATCCATCCAACCAAAACCTCACATTCATTGAATTCGACAACTCATTGTTTTCCTCGTAGCATTAGCAACATAATCTGGAGATGTTCTACATACTTTGCTTTACGCTCGACCGGATTGTCGCTTTCACTATGCCACCATCTCTAACCTCTAATTGGGACTATCCTACTCCACAACCATCCTACTCTGCAATCTATTGGGAAGACACCCTGGTTTTTCACAGTTGATTAAACAAACCATCAATTCTACATAATGAGTTACCAACATGCATCCTTAACGTATCTTCCTTTTTCGTATCTCCCTTTCTCGTAACACCGGAGCTTCATGGAAAGAAACACCAGATCTAACTTAATCGCAAGTTAACAGTCTACTTTATTGTAACGACTCGGTTTTCCATGGGCCGTCACACGACTTCTCCTATAGAAATCAATCTTCTACTTACAATTATTCCCTTCATTTTCTACACAACGGTGGTAAATTTTTAAAGTCCCAATTCCCCACATTTTTATCAATACGATTATATTTAACCAATTTAATGAACCGAATGTTCACCTCCTTAAAATTATGAAACTTATTTTACAACAACTACGATTATTAATCATGCTTACTGACACCTTGACAATTCTTTTCAGAACTACATAGGGAAAATCCCTAACTATTATAATATTCACCGCCTGAACTTGTTATGACTGCTGCCCAACACCTGCGTATAGTGTTCTAATATCATTTCTTTAACACTTTTCTGACCTCCTAGACCCACTATCAAACTAACTGATGTACTAATTATGCCTTCCCAACCATATACACTTTGATTCATCTAAGATTTGACTCCACCGGCCACTCTATATTACTTATACAAACAGACTATATTTATGCGCACTTACTATCATCCCAGACCTACAATTCTCGACTACTTTCTACATATCGTTTGTGATATTTACTAGTTCCACAAACTTCTGCTCCAACTCCCCGTCAACTTAGAACGTACTACCAAACTAAATTTTTTCTAATATCGCCATAGTTCTCTCACATCCTTAATTCCAACTAATACAGACTCTCCTTTTCATATTATCACAAGATTCCTTTTATATTGCCTAAAAGGCAATTTGATACTCATTTTAAATGTCATTTCTTTTTCTAACTTAAGTATGTCCTGCTATACTATCTCGTACTTTAATAACGACTTATGAGGTGCTACCGCTAATTATCTCATCGTCACGTAATACGCATATAGTTATTTTTCAATTAAAATCTCACATTTCCAACTATTAATACTCCTACAATCGCAATCCACCCATTTCTACTACCAATAACACAACACCACCTGAATCCACCAACTAACCATATCACACTTCCATCACACCCACTAATTTCTAATAAGACAACCCACCATGCCCAAAGCCAACGTATCAACTAAACTGAATACCACTCACGTACCGAACTCACCAATTGACACCCCATCTCATGTCCCCTACTGACTGACTAAACGACTGACATGTCCCCCTATCTCATGGTCTTTTATTAACACCACTACAGACAAGTCTACAGAACCTATAACCTAGGCTCTGATACCAAAATTGTCACACCCCACCCCTGACACCCATCATGCGAGGCCGGCGTGACGTAGACATGACACTGCCCAACTGACTAGCCAACCTCAATACGTCACTAAACAACATTGTAAATCTATACAACACATATAATAATCTCATCTGATAGGGATACACCGTCTCGAATATAAAAACAATCAAACAAATCCCCTGAACCTCATTTAGATTTCATCTATGATATCTCGTCTCAAAGACTCTTTTGCATGACCCCACATAACTCTATCTAATGCCAGTAGGGGACCGACCGACTCCTAACTATTTTACCTGCGAGTGTATTGCCTTCTTAGTAAAAATATTTTTAATAATAAAGCTTATTCTACAACATCTAAATGGGATCAAGCGGAAGTATATAAATACAACATAACTCGTAAAATTTCCAATATAGAAGCAGGAAAAATAAAGTGACATAATTAAGTTTCATTCACATCCAACTAATATCAAAATCATACTAATCACCATGATAATAAATATCAAATCAGCCAAAATACGTAAAACACCACATCTCGAGCACATATCTCAAATACACATGCTGGCCAGCCCTAGTGATCGTTTTAACCTCACGATCGGGAGTTGCAACGATACCGTAACATCCGTAGGAATGCCTTCCTACGAAATATCCACACCTCTTTTTGGGGAGAAATATAATCCACACCCCTTACAGAGATAAATATCTACATCCCATGAGAAGAATCCATACCCCTTACGGGAAGAAATATAATCTACACCCCTTTCGGGGAGAACAACTATGACATCTTCAAAATCATCAGTATAGTTAAAAATCCACATCCCTTACGGGAAGAAATACATTTTCACACCACATCGTCAAATCACCACGTCTATCTCTTTTCTTCAAAATCAACTTTTAAATCCAAAATCATATTTCACACTTTCTTTTAAAGAAAACGTCTGATTTTATCAAAACCACTTTACCACCTTTTATTTTTGGAAAACCAGGAATTTTTTTGAAAAATAGATGTCTTCTATTCTCTTTTAAAAATACCGTCTGATTTCACCAAATCCAACAAAAATTTATTTTCAACTTCTTTTCGAAAACCATCGAAATCTTCCGAAAATCGAATTTACCAACTCACCCAAATACTGCTTGATCCATATCATTTATATACATAGAAAAATAGGTTGGCAAGAAGACAGTACACTCACCTCGATATCTATTTTGCAAAACTGACACTGATCACATTCTATCTGGACGTCGGTGCCTGCGAACCTAATAGTGATAGAGTCTAAATTAATATCTTATCTAAAACATCCTAATCATGTAATACAGACCCTATATTTCGAATTGTTACTATTTTATGTACCACGTAATTAAAATTAATTAATCGTTACGAAATTATTACAATTTTAGAATTTGTAACGCTAAATAAAATTTAATTTAACGAAAATTAATAATCGATTGAAATTTCACCTGTTTCTGAATCTTTTGACGATCACGAGATGAGTTTTGAATTTTCCTGGGGTGGTTTCTGCAAATTCTCCTCTCTTTTTTTCTTTTCTTTTTTTCCTTTTTCTCTTTTCTTAATTTTTTTTTTTTCCGGTTCTGTTTGGTTTCAGCTGCCTGTCGCCGATGACCTTCACTCACCGCCGATCAACACACACACACTATCGCCACCGCCATTTCTGCTCTGCTTCATCCAGCACGGCAACACATACCCACGCTGAAACATATCTCCACAAAATCGAACCCACCTCTCTCTCTCTAACTTTTCGACCGGCCAACTTCGATTACCCCCCTACATCCACGACGGCGAACGGCATGCATCCACTCACCGAATGACGGCGATCACATACCCATAATTTGATCAAGGCCACCACCCACGCTGGACTGCACCCCCTTGCCGGCGAACCTTCTCATCTCTCTCTCAGTTTTTTGATTTCTTCTTTTGAGGTGCTCCCCTAAGGAATTACATGCATGTACATGTACATGTGTGTGTATATATATATATATAAAAAATTCTTTTAATCAAAATATCCTTTCCTCCCCCAATTTTCTTAAAATCTCATTTTCGGTTCAATTTTACATTTAATACTTTCTTAAATTGCAATTCCACCCCAAAAAATTTTAATTCAAAAATTAAATGCCAATTTTGGATTGAATATTTTCTAAATTTACAAATTGACCCTAAAACTTTTTAAATCAAATAATAAATTACGCCACTTACCCCGTTATTTTTGAAACATTTAAGATATGACTTAAATAAAAAAAATCAGGGTCTTACAAAAGGGACCTACTAAACAAATCCAATTGAAAAATGGGACCATTTCATATCAGATTCAGTAATCAATGATTAGGAATCAAAAACAAAAAAACATTTGCATGCAATTCATGTTTGCCAAACCCACATTACACATGCACAGTTCAGTTCAATTAAACAAGATCAAATTCTAAGTATGAAAACCCTAAATTTCACTATCAAAAACATTCAGAAGATCAGCCCTAGTTTATAACGATTTTTGTCAAACAAGTTGCACCAGGAACTTTCGAAAGTTGTTCCAGAAAATGAAAACGAGAAACATGAAAACCCTAAATTTCAAAAGTCATTCCAGTTCAAAATGTAAGACCTCAATCGTAGCAGGTACGTCATTTCAATGGTATTTTAAAGTAATGATGAAAATTCGGGGTGAAACTAGGACCATTAAAAAATTCAAATAAAAAATTTAGGGGTCAAATTGAAAATATAGAAATAGTAAATCCTAATTTAGGGAGGTAAATTGACATTTAACATTTAAATGAAACCTTCAGGGGGCGAAATTGAAAATCTTGGGAACTTTTAAAAGTGGAAAAGGATTAAAAGCAAGAGTTAAAGGAAATTGGGGGGGAGGAAAGAGTAATTAATGGAAAATGTTTGTTTATCAATTACACAACACACACACGCCGACGGATGGACGGAACACATGGCCGGCAAGGAAGCAAATAAGAGGAACGACGTGGCACGCTTAGGAAACTCGAATCCACTAATTTCATGCACCGGTGATGATAAAAAATAGAATCCCGTGATCAAAAAAAAAAAAAAAAAAAATCCGAAAAATCTGAAAATCCGAAATCTAGAGAGAGAGAGAGAGAGCCGGCCGGAGTTTGGGGCTTGAAAAGTAATCGCCGGCAAGGCAGGGTGTTCGGTTACAGGGTTGTGGGCGTGCATGGGCATGCGGTGGTCGACGGGAAAGGGTGGTTCGGCATAGGTGGTGTGATCGTCGCCGGTCGTCCGGTAAGCGTTCGGTAATGTGTTCGGCACGTCATCAACTGAGTTTGTGTGAGTTGATCTCCATGATGAAGGATGACGGAAAGAAATAGAGAGAGAGAGATGGGTCGGCGACAAGGGAAGAGAGAGAAGGGTTCGCCGGCGTCGGGGGTCGGTTCCGGCGGACGACTGAAATGAAACGGAGGCAGGAATGGTCATGCGATGGTGTGTGGGGGGTGTTCAACTGCTGTTATGTGTGTGTATGTGATCGCCGGTGGGCATGGGCCGGAGGGGTCTTCGTCGACGGTGAGGCCGCCGATCGGTGAGATGAGAGAGAGAGTATCAGACACGGAAACCAGAAATCCGAGAGAGAGAAAAAGGTTCGGCTCGGTTGGTTCGGCAGAGTGTTCTGTGTGTGGGTGTCCTGTTCATCCGGCCGTATATGGGTGTGTGTCCTGTTGATCCCACTGTGTGTGTGTGTGTGTGTGTATACCGTTCACCTGACGTGGGTATACGTGGGTAACTGTTGGTTTGTCCGGTGAGTGTGTGTGAGGATGTGGGTGGACGGAAGGTGGTCGCCGGCGGTCGGTAAAGGAGGAGTGAGGAAGTGGTCGGCGGCAGACATTGTCGGAAGGAGGAAGAAGAACAGAAACAGTAGACGCAAAGAAGAAAGAAAAAGGAAAAAAAAAAAAAAAAAGGGAAATTGCGGAAACCACCCCAAGAAAATCCAAAATCCATCTTAGGGTCGCCAAATGTTTCGGAAACAGGTGAAGCTACGATCGATTATTTAATTCTCGTTAAATTAAATTTTAATTAGTGTTATATTCTCGTTAAATTAAATTTTAATTAGTGTTATAAATTCTAAAATCATAATAATTTCGTGACGATTAATTAATTTTAAGTACGTGGTACATAAAATTAGTAACGATTCGGAATATAAGTTCTGCATTGCATGATTAGGATATTTTAGATAAGATATTAATTTAGACTCTGCCACTATTAGGTTCGCAGCCACTGGCGTCCAGATAGAGTGCGAGCAGTGTCAGTTGTGCAAAACGGGGATCGAGGTGAGTGTACTGTCTTCTTGCCAAACTATTTTTGTACGAATATATATATGATGAAATATGTGAATATTTAAATTGTATGAATTTATAAATGATATGGATCAAACACGATTTGAATAAGGTGATAGAATGAATTTCGATAGTTTTCGAAAAGGAGCTGAAAATGAATTTCCGCTGGATTTAGCGAAATTAGATGGCGTTTTTAAAAAAAGGATAATAGGAAACATCTATTTTTCTAAAAATGCCTGGTTTTCTAAAAATAAATGGTGGAAAAGTTTAATTGATAAAATCAGACGTTTTCTTTAAAAGAGGATATAAAGTATGATTTTTTAATTTAAAAGCTGGTTTGAGAAAAGTGGTAAACGTGGTGGTTTGACGATTTTGAGTAAGTGATATTTATTGAGTTGCGATTCGGTGATATTGTATTTGATTTTGACGATGTCATAACTGTTCTCCCCGAAAGGGGTGTGGATTATATTTCTCCCCGTAAGAGGTGTGGATTGTATTTCTCCCCAAAAAGGGGTGTGGATATTTCGTAGGAAGGCATTCCTATGAATGTTACGATACCGTTGCAACTCCCGATTGTGAGGTTAAAACGATCACTAGGGCTGGCCAGTGTGTGGGTGTGTTGGTGGTGTGTGTTTGAGATTGGTGCTTGAGATGTGGCGTTTTACGTATATTAGCTGGTGTGATATTATTCATTATGATGTTTGGTGAGATTTTGTACTAGATGGATTTGGTTGAAACTTATCTATATCGTTTTATTTTCATTGCTTATATACCTATGCTCGATCCATACTAAATTGTGGAAATATTCAGAACGTATTAATATTTTTAAAAATGTTTTACTAAGAAGGCAGTACACTCGCAGGTACAACGGCTAGGAGTCGGTCCCCTACTGGCACTAGGTAGAGCTGCGTGATGGAGTCATATGGGTGTTTGAGGGAAGTTACCCAAGACGAACCTGTAAAAGGTTCATGGATGAATAGTGAATCTTAGGATATAGTTGGGACGGGTGTGTCCCCCCTTTTAAATGTTTGTATTATATGGTGGAAACATATTGTCTTTCATCGGGTTGTTTGGGCATTGGTGATGTCAGGTTGTAGTCATGCCAGCCTCGGGATGACGGATTCCGGGACGGGTTGTGACACAAAACATGAAAACCCCCATTTTTGGAACATGAAAACCCCCATTTTAGAAACGTCAAAACTCAGAATATCAATTAACATGAAGGAAATACAAATGTTTTACCTTCAACAGTGAAACCCTAGCTGCAAATCGTAGATTTCTTCCAACACTCTTCAATAATCGAACGGATATTGCACGATTCTTCCAAAACCTTGTTATCGTTCTCAGATCTGGCGTAAACTGCAAAAGAAATCGAAAAATATGAGATCGAAATGAACAAAATGAATGCGAAATATGGGAAATGAAGGGGAAAAATGAGCAAAATCGAATAATCGGAGAACGATCTAGGGTTATCGTTCTCAGATTTGGAAGTATTGTGAGGTGAACTACCTATGGTTCTCAGATCTGTGTGAATGATGGTTTGAGAGTGAAGAACGTCTTAAAGATAGAAAGATTTTGCGATCATCTGGTAGAACGAGGGTGAGAAAGTAAGGAACGTCGGTGCAGAAGTGAGGAACGATGGTGAGGAAGTGAGGAGACGTTGTAGAGGCTGAGAGAGCTTCGGATGAGAAGTGGGTAGGGTTCTCATTGAGGAAGAAATGTCAAAGTGTTAAGATATATAGAAGGGTAAAATCGACATTCCACGATTTCTGTTAACGGAGTAAGGGTTGCACTCAGGTCCACAAACCACGGGGGAGTAAGTGGCGACGTTTGAACCACAGGGAGATAAAGTGCAAATGGATCAAACCACAGGGGATGAAGTGTAATTAACCCTCGTTTTTATTTTAAAAAATATTGAAAAAAATGCCGTATATTTGTTTTTAGATTTTTGTTTCTATTATCAAAAAATATATTGCATAAATCTCTTTCGTTTTGCTCAATTTTTAAGGATAGATTTTTTGACAGGATTAATTTATTTCTAAATTTCTGTTTTTTGTTTCTCCTAAATTTTTAAGAAACAAAAACAACAAACAAAAAATAAAGTTCCTGAGATACTCAAAGTCCATGTTGAAGATCATGAAATCTTAGTTTAAATTGCATGAAATATTGGATTCTTAGTTGAAATTCCATGAGGAAAAAACAAGTTCCATGTAACTATTTGGAATCCTCCCTCTTCATAAGTCCAGTACTGTCCAATACTGAGGACTAACAATATGAGTGTTGATACATAAACACGACAAAAAAAAAAAAAAAAAAAAAAAAAAAAAAAAAAGAAAAAAAGAAAAAAAAGAAAAAAGAAGAAGAAGAAGAAGCAAACAAACACCAATATAAAATATCATATATGGGTTAATTTTAACCAATTTTAGATCATTATCGTATCAGACACGATAAACACGAAAATAAACATGTCTTATTTCAGGTTTACATGTTGACCCAATAATTGACATAAAATTACACGATAATTTTGAATTGTATGATGGGTTACCCATTAATAGATGATAAAATTAATTAATAAATTTATTCCACATTTTCATGAATTATATATATATATATATATATATATATATATATATATATATATATATATATATATATATTATTTAAAAATTAAATTTAAATGTAACTAAGTTAAATAATTTTCGTGTGACAAAATTAACTATCTTATTGTGTCATTATATCATGTTACCCAATAAGTTTTAGTCCGGTAGACAAAGAAAGGTGTCCACTTTATTTATCAACCAGAATTCAACTCTCCCTAAGAGCCCTTCAAGAATTAAATCTTAAATTTAATCATGAATACACCAAACTAATATGGAACAGTACACCCTTAAGATCGTCCAGAATGGTGATTAGTCGAAATGTAAGAAAACTAATCCAAACACATCTTATTGTAAAATATAAAAAAAATGTAATTGTGTGACAATTATCGTGTCATTTCGTGATGATACGATGCCAAATGAGCCAACACATTCACCAAAGGCCCTAAAGCTTTTAAAAACATCAATTTCAATTTCTTCACATTAAGGGGGAGAGAGAGAGAGAGCAATTTAACTTTTAACTTCAACCTCTTTATGAGAGAGAGAGAGAGACAGGAGCAAGAGCAATTTAACTTCAACCTCTTTATCAACAACTACTATACACAAGATCAAGCCACCAATAAAGCAGCATGCCCAAAAGAATATACTAAAAAAGAACCTCATTATAATAAATAAATAACCCTCTCTCTTCCTCCTACCATAAATAAACCCAAAATAAAAATAAAATCTCCAAAAATTGTTACCTTCAATCACTATATTCATCTCCAGAAACCATCGAATCTGAACCTTCCTCTTCATCATCTTCTTCATTCCTATCAAACCCACCATTATTCATTTCTACATCTCCCTCCGAATTCCGATAATCCTCGAAATCATTATCGGCCTCCTCATCGCTAGTCTCCATTAAATCCATGGATTTACCATTATACCCCTCGTCAAGACTCAGTCTCATTCTCTCTCCTCTCTCATACTCGATCGGATCGACATTTCCGTCGACATTTTTGTCAGAGTCGGAATCAGAATTAGAAATGACCTCGTCAGAGCTATTTCCGTTCATATCGTCTTCGTCTTCATCAGCAATCGGAATTTCTCTGATATCTTCATCGATCCATTCCAGCACGGTGTTAGGGTTAGTAGCACCATTACTACCCTTATTGCCAAAATGATCGGCCTCGAGATTCGTGTTCTCAGTTTTCCTCCTTCGAACGGTCCGTGGACCACGTCCACGCGATTTTTGTTCTTCTTTAGGCAGCGTTTGGCTAATTTTGAAACTTGATTTACCGTATCTCGATTTAACATTCGGTACCTTTTTCGGCCGCCGGCCACCCCGTTTGGTAACTGCTCGCCGAGATCGCTGGGTTGGTTCCGACAGCTGAATACTTTTCATATATGCATGTGTTGAACCGAGCTTCTGTCAAAATATATAAATGAAATTGCCAAGTATAATAAGGATTTTGGCCAAACGGAGGATGACAAGCGTTCTGGGAACAGAAATACTAAACAAAATGGCCTCAAGAAAGCACAAAACAAACAAATTCATAAATCTTGGTACATGACAGAAATCAGAGAACAATTTTGTTCCGTTTGCATGAATTTGCTCAAAATCTGGGAACAGAAACAGAAATATGGGAACAGAAACAATAAACAAACGGACCCTAAGAAAACTCGGGAATTGATAACTAATTATGTCATTAACAAACAGACCCTAAGAAAAATATATATAATGGGGGAGAGAGAGAGAGATAGAAAGAGAGAGTTATATACCGCTTCCTTTTCATGATGAGAATCGGTCATCTGAGTTAGTGTGTAAGATATGGAGGCATCAAGCTCAAATAGCCTCAGAGCCACAGCTGCAGTGGTTTGAGGTATCCAAGGAAGTTGTGGAACAGAATCACCCGGAGCCCTTTCCCCAAAAAAATCAATGCCCAATAAATCCTCTGTTCTCTCAAAGTCCAACGATAAATACTCCCTTTTCACAACACCCTCAAACTGTGTAAGAATCTGCAATGAAATTTGTCAACAATGAAGAGAAAGTAGTATATTTTTTCAGGTGATTATTATATAGTTGTCTATTTTTAGTTTTTTTTTTTTTTTTTTTTTTTTTCTAATTCAACATTTAGTTGATATCAACTAAATAAATTCAATCTAGTTAATATTAACTGAATGCCAAAAAAATAAAGCAAAAATTGAAATAATTTTTTTTGCCTATTTTTCCTACTAAAATAAGGCAAATATTATGTATTAAGCAAGTTATAAAAATCATAAGCTCTTTCTTAATTGGCCGAACTGACCTAATTTGTGACCATTACAATAGAAGATGAAGTGGATATATACCTGTAGAAGATCCTCAGTTGAAGATGCTCTGTGCAGCTTCAAGCCCCATGACTTCCTCCGATCTTCAGTCCATGAAGATTGAAGAGCCTCAACCGGAACAGAAACCTGTCAAGCAGAAAACGTAAATATATAAAAATTAGTTCAATAAAAAATATTTAAAAAAAATGAGGTAAAAAGAATGCAGTTCATTAAAAGAAATAAATATTATATATATATATATATATATAGCCAAGAGAATATTCTTTAGGTAGTAGTTCCCCTAACCTCAAGGAGAATCAAGAGGGCTTTAAGCAATCCAATCCTCGGGGGACAAGAAGAATCCGAAAAAAATAAATTATGGGTATTAAATTTGGTTTCATCTTCATTTTGGATCAATTGGTCAAAAAATTTCAACTTCTCCAAAATGTTTCCCAATTTCCCATAGCAAGAAGGGCATATATCCTCCTCGAAAGCATAGAAATCAAGGCAGAATTCGCATATTCCCAACAACGGTTTACTCCTCCTCTTCCCATATGCAATGGCACAAAGGGTTGAGGAATTGAAACATTGTTTCGACACCCATTTTTGTAAATCTCGATATCTGTTCAACGAATTCATTCTCTCAACTTCATTCTTTCCAAGCTCGATTCTGAAAGAGGATGACGGTTCACATGTTTCAGAATTTGAAACTACGACGCTGCTTGGACTGTCAACAGCAGAAGGAGGACTACAACCCATTTCAGCAGCTTCTTTTTTAACACCATTGGGACGCCCCAAGTTTCTAACACTTTCTTTGAAGGACTTCTCACTTTTTTGCAACATTATTTGCAAATGGGATTCTCTAGTCCCACGCGTATCCAAAGCCGCGTAGAGAGCGTCAAAGGCCTGTATCAAGGGTGAGTTGTATAAGTGGCAGATAAATAATGAACATGGTATATTTCAAAGATTCAGTGAGATCATTTGGTTGAGGCGTTTGAAGAAGGAATCTGATTTACAAAGGGATTTGTGAAATTTACTTGAGCTCCTTAAGAGTGCATTTGGATGAGAAAATTGATTTAGAAAAAGGAATTTGTAAAACTTTATTAAGAATTTTTTTTTCTTCAAATTTGACAGACTCCAAATTTTAAATCAAATTCATTCTTCAGATAATCTTATTTTGTTTCCTAAGACCTTCAAAAACCTCAGCCAAATGCTTTCTAATGAAATTTTACAAATGCCTTTTTGAAAATCAAATTCTTCTTCAAGCCCACTCTGGACAATTACAAAATTCATATCGACCCAAGACGTGTTAGTCCGGTTGGAAAGAGGAGGTGCCCCCTTTCTTTGTCAACCAGGGTTTGACTCTACTGAAAAGCACTCCGGATATTAAATCTTGAATTTAATCCTAAATGCACCAAACCGATGTAGGGGAGTAAGTCCTTGGGATCACCCGGGAAGGAAATTTGTCGAGGTGCATGCAAACTGGTCCGGACACACCTTAGCGTAAAAATCCAAAAAAAAAAAAAAAAATCATATTGCAAAATCACGAGCATCCAACCCAAGGGGTTGAAATTATGAGTTTATACCTCCTGGGAATCAATAAGCCTCCAACAGCCATCATGTGTTTCAACAATGATTCTGCCAGAACCAGGATCATGTCTGGACGAAGACGCAACAAATTGCCAGTAACGATTACGTCTTCGATCTTGACCCAAAGGTAAGGACCTGTACACATACATCTCCTCTGCTCTGTGGTTTATAAATGATTTCAACTGAAGGCGTGATCGTTCTGTTGTATATACGTTTTGCTGAATTAGATTAGTCAGATTCATGGAGCTATCACACACAACCAAACACTTCTCAGCAGATTTACTGTTGACGTGATTTTGAAGATTGTCTGGACTAACTGAAGATTCTTCTTTCCCCGCAGTGCCTAGAGATGCCTCGGCATCCTTATGACCAAGAACAGTCAATGGACTCTGGTTCTCTTCTATTGCAGCTGTAAAAGAAGAATCTTGAAACCTAGAAATACCGTCCTCTTTTGTTCGCCTTTTATCAATTTGGGCTTCTGCCAACATTTGTTTCTTAAGAGTGTTTGCTGCATCCATACGCTCCTGAAAAATATCCCGATGTCAGAAATCACATAGTAGCACCTAATTTTTCTATCTCCCGTATGTTCATAGGAGTAGAGAAATAAGGAGAAATGGTGTGAAAAGACCAATATATCCTTATGAAACTTTATTATCTTTCATAAAATAGGCAAAAAAGTAAATTGAGGAGAAATGGTGTGAAAAGACCAATATATCCTTACGAAACTTTATTATCTTTCATAAAATAGGTAAAATAGTAAATTGACTCGTATAAAAACACTTCCTCTTCTTTTCTTTTAATGAACTATGCAAACTCAATAGAGATGAAGTTATTCTCCCTCTTTTCTTCTCTTCTTTTCTCTTAGTAAGATAATGAGATTCTCATCTCTTTTTCCAGATTCTCTCAACCCAAATTTTCTCTTATTACAATTCCGTTCTCATATTTTTAGAAAAACTTTTTTGGGAAAAAGATTTCTTCCCATATTTGTATTTCAGTTCCAAGTTTTTGGGGAACAGAAACAGAAACAGAAACAGAAATACTAAAACAAATACTACGTAGTTTTTCTATCTCCTATATTTTCATAAGCTACGTAATATATGAAAAACAGGAAAGAGAATGTCACCTCAAGAACAGCCCGGATAGTGTTCCCTTCATTTGCGACACCAATTAAGGCGACGAGAGCATTAAGGCGCTCCTCAACGCAAAGATCAGAATACTCTCCTTCAGTAAGTTCTTGAACCCATAGTTCACCCGATCTGCTCTCATCAATAGCTGTACTCTCTTTTTCAGGATTACTAGTACCAATGCCTTCAAAATATTTAAATCAATCTTAGGAATTTCATATTTAAAATGTATTAAAATAGAAAGCAGACGGAAAAATGAAAATTCTTACATGCACTATTAAGCTCATTCGGCAGATTTAGAGCAACATCATCTGAGAGATTATCTTTTCTATTCTCTGAGCAAGTGATAGCTTCATTGCAGTTATCACTGATTTTGCTCATATCCAGTGGAGTACCTAAATCATCAACTTCAGGATCTTCACCAACATCAGATTCAGAATCATCCTCTCTTTGAATGTCATCGGCATTTTCTTCCGCCAAAAATCCGTTTACATACCTCTGTATCTTCTCTCTTGCTGCTGAAAGTATTACCTCAGCATCCGCCGGATCCTTTGTAAAAGCAGGTCGTACACAATAAGTTGAAGGTGCTATTCTTTCAAAAAGTATTGGATCCCTCGACAAAGCAACAGAAATAGAGGCTTCCGGTGTCTTGCTTGTTGATAGGTCACGGAGTCCAGATTTCTTCAGGGAAGAAGGAATAAATCAGGAAAATGAATGAAATATGCAAACCAACAAAAAGAAAAAACAATACTCACACCATTACGTAATTCCTTTTTTAGTACATTTTACAATTAAAAAAACCTATTTTGTCAAAAAAAAAATTACTTCTATTTAAAAGTTAAAAGTAGAAGCAAAATTTCAAAAGAATGGTTGACTGTGCAGAGACAATATTTTGTTGCTATCCACATATGATCAGGGGAGGGTCCAAAATTTTTACTAAGTGGTGGCGTCTTAAAAAATGAAACGAAAAGAAAAAACAAAGTTCAACTACCTGAATTTTATCTGCAATGTCTACAACCGAAAGGCCCTTGCTTCCTTCAAGAGACAGAACATGATAAGCAGCAAATTTTACTGTCCCAGGCGTTAACCGATGCCGAGATCTCCGCTGAAGTGACAACCCCTTTTCTTGCATTCTTGCAACAGCGTTTTCTGCTGCTAAACCATTGCGTAGAGTGGAAACTACATCTTCACAACCTTTAACCTGAACGAACAGATACCATTACTGGCAGTTAAAAACTTTGAATGTATAAATGCAAGCAAATTCCCAGACGACAATTAGGCACTAAACTTAACTAGAGAATTAATAGCAAAACAAAATCCTTGCCCCACTATTCAGAAACTAGAAACAAAATCCACCATGTGAATACATCAAGGGTTCTAATTAGTGATAGTGACGCGTCCCGTCTTGCGAAAATGGTAAGAAAAAATTGCATTGTTTAAACATATATGAAATCCAAAGGTTAAACAAAATGCTTGGTTATATTGATGCATCTAATCAATGTCATCAATAAACAAGCATACCTCGTCATTGTCAATCAAGCATGCCCTTTCCGCACCCTTCTTCAGTTTTGGTCCAAACCCTGCAGAAAGTGCAAATTGCCGCAATATTTCTGGCCATGACAACACATTTAAGTGCTTCTGCCAGTTATGGATGTCAAAGCCCCAAAGGTATGCCTGTAATGAAGCCAACAACAGTAAAGATTCTGAAACCAATAGTAAATTATGCCAGCACATTACCATAACAAGCACCTTAGTATGGAGTGTTTTCCTCACTCTTTTCTATAAGTATCAGTATATAGCAGAAGAAATTACCCCCTCAACAACCCGAGGATGACCGCCATCTAGATTAACAGCATTATATTGATTTGTTCCAGACCCTCCAGGGGGTGCTCTTGCAATATCTTCAATATCTTTTATTATCAGTTTGAGGAGAGCAATGTGTAGCTCACTCAATAACCTTGAATCCTGAACGAGATAAAGGATTTAATAATATGTCTTGCAGAAAAATGAAAGCAAAATCAGGCAAGAGGCAACACCCACATAATCATGAAGGGCTTGGACAAATTCGTCAAGAGTAAAAGGCCAAAGCCCAAGAACATCAGCAAAGGTTATACAAAATCTCCAAACCTGAAAAGACGAGCACAGTGTCAAGCATCAGAACAGGGGAGAAAAAAAAAGAAGGAAATCACACGAACAGAAAAAAATAGTCTAGTTTGACAAAATGCTATATATACACACACAAATATTTACATAACTACCCTTAATGAATTGAAAATATTTTTTTATATTATTTAAATTTAATTACAGAAATTCCTCTCTCCAAAACCCATTTTTAATTACAGACACCCCCTCTCTCTCCCAATAACCATCTTCTTCCTCCCCGTCAGTCCATCACCAACTTCCCCTTCACTTCTTCAAACTGTCACCAGCCCGCCACCCCATGCCCACCTCCCCCAAACCAATTACTCTCTCTGTCTCTCTCCCTACATCTGAAAAAATGCAAAAATCTAATGTATGTTTTAATTGATAACACCACCACCATTCACTTGAAAAAAGGCCGTTTGATGTTCTTCTCCATGTTGTAGCTTCAAAGACAATATTCTTTACTGTTGGCAGAATATAAAAAGAGATGACAAATGGTCAAGTGAACATACCATGAGAAGGTTCCCAACATTATCCTCCGAATCAATCCAGGGCTGAATAGAAAATGGTTGTTTCAGTTGCACCGACTTGGGAGGAAAAGCAGACAACTCATCTGAAGTTACAAAAATTGTTTTAGTTGCTAAGGAAAATTAAATTGAGAGAGAGAGAGAGAGAGAGAGAAATAATTTCCATTAGCGAATGGAAAGTAGATAGCATGGTAAATATAATGAGTGCATGCTAAAGCATAGGAAACTATGGTGCAAAAATTCAAAAAATAAGATGAGAAATTCTGCAGGAAGATGAGATCAAGGAAACACCTACTTCTGAATGACTCAAGGTTTTGCAACGTGTCATGGTCAAGAGAAGTTATGGAGGGTAACGCTTTGCTTGAAGCAGCCAGTTCCATTAGTTCCAAACGCTCATCCTCCATCAGTTCCATAGATTCTTTAGCAAGCCTGCGGGCTGTTGCCCTCTCAGTAGCAGCTTTAAGTTTCGCTGCTTCCTTCTCTCTGCGGAGCTCTTCTTTTTGTTTCCTCCTCTCGGCCTATAAACACATGTGGAGGGGTGGGGGTGGGTGGTGATATTTTCATTTTAGTCTCTTGATTATGAAATTCAGGTAAGCAAAAAACTAGAATAGTCAAATTAATAGGTTGACATACCCTCAAAGATTCCTTTTGCAAAAATCTCTCTCTACGTTCCATTTCACGTTTTTCTTCACGCAGAGATCTCTCCTCCTGCCGCTGCTTTTCTCGCACCATCCTCTCTTCCTCTTTTCGCCTTTCACGGTCATGTTTCTCCATTTCTTTTCTCAATTGCTCCTCCCTCTAAAGGAAAAACATATACAATCTCAGTTTTCAAAAAAATAACTTCTCTTGACCCTACCACAGTACCCAAAAAAATGCAAATTATAATTTAAGGCACAGTTTGGTAACACTTCATTTAACTATTTTTTTTTTAAAACAAAAACTACTTAAAAAAAGGAAGCGTTTGATTTGCAGTTTGCACTATAAAAGTACTTGTTAGAAAATAAAAATAAAAACATGATTACAAGTACCTTTTTCTCTCCTTCGATTTTTATAAGAGATCAATTGATTAGTACATCTCAAGACAATTTTTCGCCAACCATCTAAAAAGTTCTTCCCGATTAAGAGATTTTTTCTAAGGATAACACTAACTCTTCACTTAGTTTTGTCAAACTAACTCTTTTTATTATAAAAAGTACTTAAAAAAAGCATTACCAAATGGTACCTTAGTAATCATACCTTTCTCCTAAGAAGATCCTGCTTCTCAAGCTCTTTCTTAATCCTCTTTTCATTGGCTTGAACTTCCTTACCAACTCTGGCTTCATCATTCTGCAACAAACAAGTAAAGATGAGAATAGAAATATCCGATGGACACTAATTATATGAAAATTCATTTATGCTCAATAATAATACCTTGCGTTTTCTCTCCATCCGCAACAAATCTTCTTCGTGTGTAATAATACCTTCATCCCTTGGAGAAGATGAAAATCTTCTCTGATTCTCTAGTTGAGGCAATACACTTACATTTAACACCTGACCTTGGATACCATAGTCCCTTGATAATTGCCCATTTCCTTGTGCAATTGCTGAAGTTTTGGCAGTAGGGCCATCTACAGGTGAATCATACAAAAAAGATGAAACAACTCGTCCAAAAGCACCTGAACTATCGACAGGCCCAACTGATTCATGGATTCCACTCATTGCAACCTGGAAAAAAGGATTGGCACTTAACGTCGATAACATGAAAAAATCATTGTTCTTTGTTACTTAGATTTAGGAAATAGTAAGAAAGACTTTCTACGCTTCTTCTCTTATGAAATTCTAGCTTCCACCCCTTTCAAAGTCTCTGGTAGCTCTAAAAGTTATTGGCTTTTCTTTACAGTCCTTTCTACTGTGAGTTGAAAGCATTCTTAGTTCAGTTTGGTAGAACCTAGGTCTCCAAAACCTGATGTCGTAGGTTCAAATCCTATTCTATATCATTCTACCCTCTTGCAAAGAAGTAGATATCATAACCCAAACTTAACCACATCTTGACTAATCTCATAAAACATTTTTGTAAGACTTCAAAATAAATTACATGGGTTATTTGAAATTAGCACTGACATCAGCAACTTCAATCCACTCGCTATTGTTGTAGATTCTTACAAATAAGGGTTTTATGATCAATGCAAAAAATGGGACTACTTTTAGTGTGAAGCACAAATATTGGACACCCCATCAACTTGCCATATATATATATATTGGGTAAAAACGGTTGGAGAGGGGACTTTGAACACTAAACCTTCCATTAGGGAGACACACTAGATAACCGCTAGACTACAACATATATTGTCATTCCTGTTAAGCAATTGAAGGCCAACATTTTTAGGTTCAATCTTCTATTAATGTTTTGCCAGGTAACAACAAAAAATATGATTTTTTTACTCTAAATTTATCATAAATGTCTCTAAACTCTAAAGTATTTTAAAATAGGTAGAATGTCTTAACTAAAGAAGTATACATAACGGGCTACTTGTTTGTTCTTCTTGTGTTTCAATATACATATTTTAATCATAGCTTTTATTGACTAAAAAGTATTAAATACAAGACTTGTCTCTCCTGATCTTCTGTCTACTTACTACTGTAATCTTTAGGGAATTCAAAGCCCACATTTTCCCTTTCCAAACCACTTAAGAGAAGTGACAACAAGTCCCACTCATACACATGTAGACATATGTGTATATTACAATCCTGTGGCATGCCAGGATGAATTTTTGAAGGAATCAAAAATACGAATTAAAGGGAAATAATGTAGGACATAGAAAACCAACTTTTACTGGCTGGGCATCACAACGTTCGAATTTGCTGTCATATGCACGCCCATAACGATCCTGATGCTCATCCGTCACTGTTACAGAAGGAAAATCCATAAACTAAGAAACATATTTGACATGTAAGATACTCAAATTTTCAAAAGTCAACAAATCCAGTTATAAGGTTAAACAATATTAAAGAAAAATTCTTCCTTTTTCTTTTTCTTTCTTTTTTTTTTTTTTTTTTTTTTTTTTTTTTTAAAGTATTAAGACCAGCAACAAAGAATCTCAGGCTATCCCATATGGAGGTTTACCCTAGAGATTAATGAACATAGACATAAAAATTAAATAAATAAAAAATAAAAAAGAATAAAGAAAAAAGGAAAGAACTTTCATGCAATACTAGAACCAGAGACCTCGCCCATGAAGTAAATAGTCGCACCTACGGTCCAACCAATTGGGAGGAGAGAATCAATAGATTCCTCTTCGGGAGAATTTCATCCATCCAAACGCAGCATACAACTCTCCGTTGTACATAGCAAGCTCAATGCATTTCATCTAAGCTCTAGTTTCAATTGAGAAGTAGCACTCTCTTTTCCATTTCAAAAGAAAAACAACAAATGCGTAGAACCATAAGATGAAGAAACAACAAATAACAAAAAAGTTGGAAGCAACAAATTTCTTAAATGCACCAAACTAAGGGCTCGTTCGATAAACCAAAAATTAAGTTCTAAAAACTTTTAAGTGCTAAATTCTATATTCTGAAATTTGAAGTGTTGAATTTGTCCAGTAGTTTTCTTCTGATATTTTCTATCACCAAAAGTGCTGAATTGTGTAATCAAACGGGCCCTGATCACATATTTGTTAGAACTCTAAATCATGATTAAAGATGCATACGAAGTCTACTAAGTACTAACTTGCTCAAAATTGCAAAAACACACATCATATTTACCTATGGGTGATCCAAATGCACCAGGCGGTAGTTCATCAAACTCCATTCCAAGAATTGGCCCATCTTCCCTTATAGGCTCCCCTAATTGCCCTTCGACACAAGCAATAACTCTACGCTCCATTACTGATCGTGGAGACTCAAAGTACCTCTTTGATACCATTGGAATGTCATTCACATCATCCCCATAATCAGAAGGACTTGACCTCGACCTTGACCCTGAACCAGACCTTGTACCCGAACCGGATCCAGACCCAGACCCTGACCCATGCTCACTACCGGGCGGATTGACCATCAATTCATCCCTAGAAGCATTGATCATCCCCTTCTTCTTCCCCACCATGCCGCCAGCTCGTACATTAGAAGCCCCGGCTGCCTCTTTTTTGTCCTTCAACCTTCTATGGCAAAACCACATCTGCAATTGCCTATCTGTTAACCCTAATTTCACCGAAAGCTCCATTCTCGTCGACTCAGATGGGTACATCTCCTCTGCAAACACCATCAAAATCCAGAAATTCATCAGAAGAAAATTCAAAAATTCATCACATTTTATGTATGCACATACAAATACATCAAGAATCATAAACTCAAATCCATGGAAAATCGCATAAGAAACACATATAAAAAAAATTGAACTCACCGGAATAAGTCCTCTCTAGGGTTTCCAATTGAAACGGCGTCTTCATCTGGCGCTTGGGCCTCTTCGGTGCCTCCGACTGGCCATCCATGCCATCCATGCCGCCGCCGTTGTTATTGTTGTTGCTCTTATTGCTTTCTCCTTCCGATTCAGCCTCCATCCGGCGATCGACCTCAAACTACAAACCCTAAAAATCGATACCCACGACCCCCCTTCCCTCTCTCTCTCTAAAAACCAAACCAATCAATCTTGACAGCGAAAGAATGAAGGGCAAATAAAAATCAAAGAACAACAAAATACATAAATAGATTTTGATTATATAGGGATATAGATATAGAGAGAGAAACAACAAGTACGTATATGTAATTTAGCGAGAAGAAAACAAAGGAATAGTAGATTGAAGCAACGATTAAAGTGAAATTAAAGGGAAGAAAAGAACAACAGTCCCATTCGGTTCTGGATACGATTTTCATGATCCTAAAATATTTAATTTTTATAATTATTCTGGTTGCACGAAGAATTTTGTGTGTTCGTGTGAAACGATGATTTAATTCGCGAAATTAAAAAACAAAAAATAAATTCGATTAAATTCGATCTGTTTTTTTAAAAAAACAAAAAAAATCATGTTCTAGCGATTTGTGATCTCTTGGTTTGATGATCTGATTGAGAGGCCTCGGGTTTGTGTTCCGCGTGGGCCCATCGTCAAATTGGGCCTGTTTTTTGGTACTTCACAGGGATAATTAGTAATTATTAATTCTAAATAAATAACGGGTAAAATTTGTTATTAATTTTTATTTAAAAGTATTAATTCTGTACGTATTTATATCGTTATAATATTAATTATATATATTAGTATAATATTAATAATATATTATAAATTATATATAATTGTGTTATATGTATCTGTATAATAAATTAGATATATGTACGTCTTTTGTGTTTTTCGTAATTTTTTTTTAGGATTAAGAGTAAAATTAAGGACCCGCGTTGTGTTAGATTCGACCCGTTGAAAGCCCTAGTTGTGTGTGTGTGAGAGAGAGAGAGAGAGCGCGATGGAGATGGAAGCAATGGGAGAGATATTGAAGGATTCAAGCTGTTTCTTGGAGAATTAGTGTTTGATTGATGCTCAACGACAAGTAATTTTTCAGGAAATTTGATGAATTCTTGAAGAAAGCTTTGGCAAATTGCAATAGAAATTAAGGTCTGCTTCAACCAATTTCTTCCATTTTTTGTGCAAAGATCTCATGAGTTTACTGTTCATAGTGATCTCCAATGGAGATGCCTCTGTCCTTAATACTTCTTCCCTCCCAAATTTTGCGTATCAAATCCGACGCTACGCAAAATCTTCCTCCTTTGGCTATTGCTTTCGGAGAATTCGATTTCAATTTTTTCGAATGAGTAGGCAATTTGGCTGTTAAGCTAAATGCTATCTCCAGTTTAAGCGAAAGATAAAGTAAATGATGCCGAAACTTGACAATGCGGTCTACTGTAACGTTTTGAGGAATATCGAGTACTTAATTTGCTTCAGCACCGATCACTGTACTGGAGAACTATGCCTAATTCGAGCAAGTTCTTTGGATTTTCAGACCAGATTTTCTCTTAATTATTGATTGCAAGCTGTGAATTTCTGTTGCTTTGCTTGCTTTGTTACATTCTTGAGCTGTACTTGGTTTTTTTCATTTTGAATTCTCAATCCAGACCTTAGATTAATACAAGGAAGAGAATGAGCAGCAAAAGAGTAATTAAATGGCCGAAGCAAATCACAACGTCCTTAGTTGAGCAGCTGATTCGAGCAGAAAAAGACCTTCAGAAATCTATTCTCATATTTGATGCAGCAACAGCAGAGTACACTAATGGGTATCGCCATGATCGTACTACATTTAGTGTCATGGTCTCCAAATTACTCTCTGCAAATCGATTTAAACCAGCGGAGGATTTACTCGATCGAATGAAGGATGAAAAATGTCGAATTCCGGAGGATATATTCCTCTCCGTAGTAAGAGCCTATGGTAGGATTCACAAGCCGGTTGATGTGATTAGGGTTTTTCGGAAGATGAAGGAATACGAATGTGAACCCACACAGAAGTCTTATGTAACAGTTTTTTCGATTCTCGTAGATGAAAACCAGTTGAAGATGGCTCTACGGTTCTACAAGTACATGAGAGAAATGGGCATTCCTCAAAGTGTGACTTCGCTCAATGTTCTCATCAAAGCCCTCTGCAAGAACAGTGGAAATCTTGATTCTGCCCTTCGAATTTTTCGTGAAATGCCTAATCGTGGTTGCACGCCAGATTCTTACACGTATGGTACTTTGATTAACGGGTTATGCAGATTTGGGAAGATCGATGAAGCAAAATTGCTTTTTTCTGAGATGGATGCAAAAGGTTGTTCGCCTACGGTGGTTACCTACACCGCTTTGATTCGTGGGTTATGCCTCTTAAACAATTTGGATGAAGCGATTGGATTTCTTGAAGAGATGAAAGCCAAAGGCATTGAGCCCAATGTATTCACATACACGTCTCTTATGGACGGTCTGTGCAAAGGTGGGTATTCATCACGGGCAATGGAGCTCTTGGATACCATGATTCAGAAACGCCATATGCCTAACATGATAACCTACAGTACATTGATTCATGGGCTTTGTAAAGAAGGAAAGCTTCGAGAAGCTATGGAGATTCTAGATAGAATGAAGCTTCAAGGATTGAAACCCGATGCGGGGCTATACTCAAAAATTATAAACGGTTTTTGTGGGGTTAACAAGTTTCAGGAAGCTGCAAATTTCCTCGATGAGATGGTTCTTGGTGGAATCTCACCAAATCGATTAACGTGGAGCCTTCATGTCAAGATTCATAATACGGTGGTTGAAGGGCTTTTGAATATTGGTGGTGATAATCGAGCTTTTCAGATATACTTAGGCATGCGTAGTAGGGGCATTTCGGTTGAGGCCAAAACCTTTAGTTCTCTTGTTGATTTCTTTTGCAAGAAGAAGGATCTTCACAAAGCTGGTCGTATAGTTGAAGAGATGATGGTTGATGGATGTGTTCCTGATGAGGAAACGTGGAATTCACTTGTGGTTGGATATTGGGGAAGAAGGAAGGTGCGTGAAGCGGCTGAAAAAGTACTGGTTGAGCTTATGGACGAATCTGGACAAGCTATAATTTAAATTTTGCGGCATGATCAAGTAAGTGCAAAATTTCGCACCAATTTCTTGCTTCGGGGTGTTGGGGGGGGGGGGGGGGGGTTAGTATACTTTAAGAGGGCATGCTCTTCAGTTGTTGTCCTTGGCAGTCTTTTAATGAATATTAATGGTTTTAAATTAGTTTTCATGGTGCTTTTAATTATTAATGTTTTTTTTTTGGTCAAGCAAAAAAATCCCCTACCCAATAAAGTGGAAGGGCAAGGTCAATGCTTAATGTAAAAATCCTGATTGCTATTATAATTAGACTTCAGTAGAAATAATCACATTTTATTAGGCTGCGTTTGGTTAGCATTTTCGTTTTTGTAGAGCATAACCGAAAACAAATATACATGTTTAGTCTCAACAATTTGTTCTATTTTCCTGGGATCAAACTAGAAATATAGCATAGTTTCTTTTTTTTTGAACTTCAGTCAAACCAAATCTTAAACATTCAGCATCAGCATTGTCGGATCGGGCATGGAGTGTCAATTTATTCGTATGTTGAACTTGCAAGTTGTAGAAACAGACCCATCTTGTTAGGCGGTGTTTGGTTAGTATTTGTTTCTGTAAGCATACATAAAAAAATATATATAATACACACACACACACACATGTTTAGTCTCAAACATTCAACATTAGGCTGTCATGGAATGTGATAGAACACAGAAAACTAACCGAGATTATGGTGAATTTTGAGAACAAATTGGAAAGGAAATGAGCTTGAATTCACTAATTCAATGAAGGAAAATACAAATAAAAAATAGAAACAGTAATTGAAGAATGAAAATACAGAAAAACAGTAGATAGGTGCTAGGATTCGAGAGCCTAGTCTCTCCCTCTAGGATTTCGATAGCCCAGTCTCTCCCATTCAATTCCCAAATTTCCGATCCTTTCTCTCCTACTTCCCTTGGTTATTTATACTAGAAACTAAACCCTCCATAACAAACTTAACAGTTTAAGTTCCCCAAATTAACAAACTCAATCAGCTGAAACAACTATAAAAAACTCAACAGCTCAAGAGGGAGATAGAACCTTCTATTCTAACTAACCTCCAGTGGTCTATCAATACCGCCCCACTAGACTCTCACCTTGCCCTCAAGGTGAACAGTTGCTAATTGAGTGTTCAACCCCAATCCCCTTTAGCGTACCCAATTTTGTGCCTCTTCTTATCCGCATAATCCTTCATTTGTTTCGGAGAACGATTCAAATGGTATTGGAGTTCTCCCAAATTGCGGTCCATAGCTCGAACTTGAGTGTCAATCGCATGTTGTACTGTTAGTGACCCAAGTTCTTTTTCATCTCCTAGTTCTTCAATTACACAAGAATCATCTAAGATCGGCACATTAAGATGTCGATTCTTGCACACATGGCCAGGACTGTATTTCTCCTCACCCCTGAAGCTCAAACCCTTTTTGCGGCGGTTTAAGAACTCAGTGTCGGTGTATAGCCGTTCGCCATACTGTTTTTGTGTCCCCGAAATCTCCTCCGACTCATTTAGCTTCTGATCGAGCTCTGTGCACAACGTATTCGCTATCGCTGGTGAAGCAAATTCGTTCGGCGCTGTCGTTGACTTGTGAATGGCGATCGCCGGCGAGAGTGGTACGAAATTGTTCGTATCTCGCGACGTCGATGTCGCAAAATTCGTCGAAGCCGTAGGTTTCAAAAAAGTCGAACCCGACCCGGAACCAGCTGACTTGATCCACGACCCGTTTGACCCGAATCCGACCCGCAATACTTGCATTACTTTGTTCTTATCTTCGACTAAGCAGGCTGCTTCCATTGTCTCCACCAGATTTGTGGGTTTGAGCAGTCGAACTTCAGCCCTAATCGCTGGTTTAAGGCCATTGATGTAAGTACTCTCCAATATTTCCTCCGATAACTCATTCAATGGTGCCGCCAATATCTCGAAACGTTCCTGATAGTCTTCGACAGAGGTGTCTTGACGGATGGCCAAGAACTTCTCACAAAGAGATCTTGCCATGCTCGATCGAAAACGATGCAGAAAAGCTAGCATGAAATTAGTCCAGGTACGAAATCTAACCTTGTTTTTTGCATATTGATACCATGCAAGATTGCAAGGGCTTTCCCTTCCATGCTTAGAGCCACCGTTTCTAATTTCTCTCATTCGTTCATTTTATTCAACGTGAAATACCTTTCTACTCGAAAAATCCACCCATCCAGATCTACTCCCGTGAAAATTGGTAGTTCTAATCTTCAAAATGACCTATTTCCAAACGTCTCTGTCACAACTCCTCCTTCCATAGTCTACGTCTCCATCAACTGCGTTTGTTTCATCGTAACTTCACTTCCCATCGTTTGCGACTCCGTCAGCTGTGATTGTTTCTGCTTTTCTTCCATTCGTGACGAAGAGCACGAATCATCCTTCCTTGCCATTTGATCCGTCTTCTCCATCAAAATAGCCATTGACTTCTCTAAACTCCCTACTGACTTCTCCATGCTCCCAATTGACTTCTCCAAACTCCCCACTGACTTCTCCAATCCAGCAATTTTTTGAGCTTCAATATCCATTCTCTCCTCCAATGCCTCAACGTTCTTTTGTGCCATTTTCCCCAGAATTATTACTGTTCTGATACCAATTGATAGAACACAGAAAACTAACCGAGACTATGGTGAATTTTGAGAACAAATTGGAAAGGAAATGAGCTTGAATTCACTAATTCAATTAAGGAAAATACAAATGAAAAACAGAAACAGTAATTGAAGAATGAAAATACAGAAAAACAGTAGATAGGTTCTAGGATTCGAGAGCCTAGTCTCTCCCTCTAGGATTTCGAGAGCCCAGTCTCTCCCATTCAATTCCCAAATTTCTGATCCTTTCTCTCCTACTTCCCTTGGTTATTTATATTATAAACTAAACCCTCCATAACAAACTTAACAGCTTAAGTTCCCCCAATTAACAAACTCAATCAGCTGAAACAACTATAACAAACTCAACAACTCAAGAGGGAGATAGAACCTTCTATTCTAACTAACCTCCAGTGGTCTATCAGAATGTCAACTTATTTGCATATTGAACTTGCAAGTTGTATAAACAAACGCATTTTGTTGTGCAGCTTTTGGTTACTGTTTCTGTTTTCGTTAGCATAAAAGAAAATATATTTACACACATATATAATTATAGTCTCAACAATTTGTTCTGTGTATCTGGAATCAAAATAAAATATAGCATAGTTTCTTTTCTTTTCTTTTTTTCTAACATCAGGTTTCTTAAAGCAACATTGAATTCATGCCAAATCGGAAACACAGCGTCAGCCATGGAGTGTCAACTAGCTGATAAGGGGAAGCCGATTCCATGCCGCTGTGTTGGAAAAACAACAAACAGCATGCTGCAGAAAACACCAATGGCTACAGGAATCGCCGTGAGCAGCTCTTTGGTCTGATCCGACGGTGTAGGGTAAAAGCAACTCACCACATTTTGATCAAAAAGGGCAACAGCGGCAAAAACCAATATCGACATGAAGGCGTGCAAGAAATCGATGAATCTCAGGCGGAATTTTCTTGCGACCTCAGGCGGTAGGGTTTCAGATCCATCAATCACCCATAGTCCCCGGAAAGTGGCGAACCCATAACAGACATTTCCTGATTTGCCTTTGAAACTATCTGTGAAACTCAACAGAAAGCATGAAATTCCACAGATTGCAATGAGAACTGAAGTTAGAGAACGGCTGACTGAATCACAGTTTCCTTGGTTGGTGAAAATGGGCGATAGGAGCTGAAAAGCAAGAACCGAGCCAGTGGGTAGAAGATTCGCTAAATGCGCTGTGCTTTGAAAAGTCTGGCTGATGGCTTGTTGAATGAGCGACTTTTCCACTGATGGTTCAGGTATGTTTTGACTCAGTAAAGGAACTTCTTCTTCGCTATGAGTATGAGAATATTCGTTTTCGACCTTGATTTCCATGCTTGAATTCTTTTTTTTTTTTCTTTTGTGTGAACCCTTTTAGTTTTTGTTCTTTGGGTTTTGGGAATGAGAATTAAGGAGTTATTATATACAGTGGAATGTGATTGAATTGAGTGGAGGAAAAGGGAGGAAAATTGGTTAGAGCTCTCCATATGCCTTGCAAGTAACAGAAATCCTAATTTTAAAGCAGCTTTTTCCCCTAGGATTATGCCATTATGGGATGAAAGATGTGTTTTCGGAGAAAATTACACTTTTGACCCCTCAATTTTACCGCAATTTTAACTTTGGTTCATGTAAGTATCAAAATTTGAAACTTGCCACTTGGAGTCTTGGAGACGGTCCAATTCCCAATTTTTTTCCCTTTATTACTAATGAATTTGATGCTTGTATCATGCCAATGCTTGTTTTTCTGTCGTTTGTAGATGATTTTCTTTTAATTGATATGATGGTCGTAGTTTTAGGTCAAAATTTGCAAATGTAAATAAGAAGTCGTAAGTTGTAAGTTCATAGTATAGGGGCTTAACTGATATTCAACGACCGATGACCTAATTGAATTCCACATTGATGTTGGCCCTCTGATATCCGTTTGTAGTGGTTTGTCAAAGTGGGGCGTGTTGAATCCCACATCGCTTGTGTTACCTATAATCTTGAGCAATATGTAAAGCCTAGGGCAATCCTCATCTTGCAAGGCGTCGTTTGAGAGTGAGTTAGGCTCATTAGATATCTGCAGATATAATTGATAGTTTTGGTTTTTTATTTTATGTTCATTTTTCTTGGAACATAAAAACAAAAAAAAAAAAAAAAAAAGTGTTCCTAACCCACAATTTATACTAAATCTCTAGGATCGAAAAAGAAACAGAAACACTAACTAAACCCCACCTTAGGGGGACTAAAGTGAGAATCAGGGTATAGTTGAAGGGTTCAAAATGTAAATCCATTCTTTCTTTTTTTTCATTATTTCGGGCAAATTACAAATTTGGTCCTAATTGCCGCGTGTATTTTTATGCGG
Source organism: Eucommia ulmoides (assembly GCA_016647705.1). Taxonomy (NCBI): domain Eukaryota; kingdom Viridiplantae; phylum Streptophyta; class Magnoliopsida; order Garryales; family Eucommiaceae; genus Eucommia; species Eucommia ulmoides. Next base: position 1,114,655 of record CM028329.1, read on the forward strand.
CTCTCCTATTTTTATTTTTATTTTCAATGTGGTCTTCCTTTTTGTAACCTATTTTTTATGTAGCCTTTCCGTCAAATATTGGGGTTAAGTTGGACTGAATTTTACCACTTTAGGGGTAGAAATAGTATCATCTCAGCCTCACCATTGTCGTGAAAATCTTCAAAATTATTTCTAGTCACAATGACATTTCTACCCGTAAAGTATACATGGTCAAATTCCGTCTAACTCAACCCCAATATTTGATAGAAGAGCTACATAAAAAATCGGTTGCAAAAAGGAAGACCATATTGAATTGAGAAAAAAAAAATGGAGAGCCACATAAAAATCATGCTGCAAATAAGTGGACCAAATTTGTAATTTGCCCTTATTTTTATTTTGTTTGGGGCTTGTACACGAAGGTTCTTAAAGGGGTTACTTTCTCTTAACGTGTTTAAAGCTTGGGTGACAGTTATAGAAACTAGTTTCTGGAAATAGAAACTGTTTTTATTTGCTGAGCTTGTGTTGCTTTTGAGTATGGTTTCTGTTATCTGCGGATTGTAAGCAAGTTAAGCTCCAGGCCTACGGGTTTGTTTGGCTGGCTTATTTTATTTTATTTTATTCATTTATTTTATTTTTTTAAGAAGCCAAAAGCTCACGTTTTCTGTTATGCTTATTGCTTATTTCACCTTCTTTTTTCATAATAACTTGAGCTTTTTACACCTTGCACCCTGAAGTTTCAGAGAAATATCACTTTAGCCCATGTCCTTTTAATTTGAACACATAAAACCTTAAAGTGTCCAAATCATGTCAAGCCAGTGATGGAATTCACACAAGTGGCTGATTCTGTGTTTGACGCATGGTTGATTTCTGTCATAAAAAATGACAAAATTAATGATTTGGACTCTGTGTTCAAATTGAAAGTACAGGGGCTAAAGTGGGATTTCTCAGAAACTTCAGTGGTGCAAAGTGCAAAAGCCTCTAATAGCTTTTTGCTTTTGGAAAGTATTGTCAAAATGAAAATTTGGGGTTTTCAGACTCTGCTATAATTAAGATTTTATAGTATTTGGGAGGTATAATAGAAGTTTTTTTTTTTTTAGGTATGTTGTACATATTAAATAGTTTATGTTTCTGTTCTGAGAAAACTTGGTGCAGAAGTTCATAATGGGGCATAAACGGTTAAGTTCGGTTCAACTTTGACACCAATACCGAGCTGAAACAAACATAAGTCCAAAAAATGGTTGGGTTTGGTTCGGTGTAAAATTATTAGAAAAATCAAACTAAACCAAACTGAAATCATTATGTTCGGTTTCGGTTTATGGGTTATGCTAGTTTGAACCAATCGTTTTTGACATGTTTAGCCTTTTTGTTTTTCAAAGGTTGTTTTTGGATTTTGTCTGTTCAATGGCTTTTTATAAATAAATCAATTAAATGGAACACAATAAAAATGAACTACATCGATTAACCAACTATTGCATTGAAAAAAAAAAATGGTTTGGTTTGGTTTGGTTTGGGGAATTGAATAAAAAAAAATTGAAATTCAAAATAAATCATTTCCAAACTGAATCGAAATGCTCGAAGTTTTTATATTTCCAGAATCACACAGTTCAATTTGTTTGTTTTTTTCTTCTTTTTTTTCGCGGGCGGCCGCAGAGTTACCATCTTAGTTCAAATCTCAAAATTAATCTTTTTGGTTCCATGAAATTTTAGATTATCTTTTTTCATTTTTTTATTTATATTCTCAATTTTTAAAAAACTAGGCAACCATTGTGCCGCAACGCACTATATTAATTTTTTAATTTATAAACGTAAACAGATAATAAATAATTAAAAAAAAAATCAAAACAAATAGTAAATAATTAAAAAAAAATCAAATAAATAAAAATTTAAAACTTGAAAAGTATAAAATAATATTCTAATCAAATTTTTTATTCAATTTCACCTCGATATTTTGATTGCTTCAAAAAATCTTGGTTCTTTAAAATATGTTGAAACAAGTCAATGGGTTATTATTTTTATTTAATTACCAATCGAATATTGGACAACTTTTCCTCCCACCCCCTAAGCCCTCTATTCCTCAACCCCCACCCCCCACCCCACCCCACCCCACCCCACCCCACCCCCAAAAAAAAATGACCTCATTTTTAGCCCCCTCTCCCATCCGTTTCCTATCTCCATACTTATTGAATCATCCCCTCCCTTAGACAAAAATAAATTTAAGGGAGAGACCATGTTGCTCTTCAAAACAATAGCAAATCCCTAAAGAAAATCAAATCATTGCCCCTTCAAAGGCCAAGGTATGTTTATTCCATATTTTTTTCTCCAATTACTTCTCAAATGAAGTCAACAACACAAATAATAACCTATTTGTAAATCTCTTCCCCACATATTTTGTTCATCATTTTCTTTTCTTGTTAACGTTCAAAAGAAAAAACTTCTTATGGAATTTGTGTAATTAGACTTTCTAGTAGATAATGTTGGCCTTAAAAAGTTTAATCCTATTAATAGCGATTTTGATGATAATAATAATAACATGATGGTTTTCCAGACTAATCTGTTTATTGAGAAATAAGACAGATTTAGTAGTGTGATAATGATAAACTAAGTACATGACGTATAATGATGATGAATCTGGATCAATCATACTAAGCAATTGGATTGGAAGATCAAGATTTTTTTTTGAAAAGATGATTTTTGTACTTAATAGGTTAACACCACTTATACTTGTCAGTTTCATTTCATCCCGATTAGGATCATGACACTTTAACATGATGAACTTGCATGATCTAATGTGTGTTACCAGTTATAATTACATGATACATGAATTTGATACTTTAAATTGATAGACATTCTATATTAATTCATCATATGACCATAACAATCAACTGGTGCTAAGTAAATTTGAAAAAATGTGTTCTACCTAAACTAGAGATAAAAGTCGCAGGTTACGGGCACTCTATGGAAAAATATTGTGCACTCTTTTAGTCATAAACAAGTATAGTATTGCAATTTTGGGATAAAACTAATTGCATATGAAAACAGATTTTCTAAGCTTTCCAACAAGTGGTCATATTATTAAATCAGAGTTCAAACCAAAAAAAAAAAATGCTCGTTTGAAATGTAGGTAGTTTGTCTGCATAAAATGGTCGACCAAAATGTCAAGATGGTCGACCTGATCAAGTAGAAAATTAAAATTTTTGAATCATAACTAAATCAGTCGACTAAAAAATATAAAATTATATATAATTTTTTCTGAATATTACACATGATGTACAATTAATTTTTAAATTTTATATTTAATATATTTTATGAAACTATAGAAAAAAATAAATTTTAATGCTAAGAAATAAAAATAAAATTGTGACCTCGAAAACTATTAATGTCAACTTCTAAAACTATTATGGTTCATTACTCTTATATAATTTAGAAAACATAATAAATGACAAGTTAATAAACTCCTAGATGCGTTTCCGAAATTTTATAAATCTTTTTTTTTTTTTTTTCAAATAACAATTTAAAATAAATATATTTTTTATGTTGTTTAATAGTTTTCATTATTTAGTTAAGAATTGTTAGAATATTCTTTGGAGCAAATGAAATTGAATAAATTTATTTGTAATAAATAGATGGGCAGTGATAGTTTTATTAAATAATTGGATAGAGAGAAGTAGATGAAGACATAGGGTCACATATAATTAATTACAATGAAAGAAATCATCAACCGAAATATGGATAAATTTCAGTGAATCTCCCTCTCATTTGAACAACTTATAACGATATTTTCTGTCATTTGAAAAATATCTCTGACACCCTTTTCCTTTGATTCTAAATATAAAATTATTTATTTATTCCTGTTACTATACCATTAAAATTTTATTTAAACTGTCTAATAAAAGAATTACTTGTATAACTCTATTAAATGAATTACAAATTTGGTCAAGTTTTATTTTTGTTTTTAAATTTTATTTAATACATTTTTAATTCCAAATGTTTTTTATTATCTTTGGCATCAATTGATGGTTGTTATATTTTTTAGTATTTAAAGAGTATTTGTTGCTGAATTTTTAAAATTTAAAATTATTCGAAGACTTAAATATTATATATTTACGTAATACATTTTCAATTCATTTTTTGATTACTTTTGAGATCAAATGATGAGTTTTTATAGTTTTTTTAGCGTTTAAAAAAATACTTGCTGCTGAATATTTGAAATTTAAAATTATTCTATGAATTAAATATTTTTTATTTATAAAATTTAGTTACAGTTTATATATGAGTTGTTTCATTTAGTTGTATTTTTTAAAATTATTTGGTAATGTATTCATATGAGATTTTATTTAGTAGTTATTTCACCTCAAGATAAAAAACAATGGGCTTGTGAATTGTTTAATTGTTATTTTGAACTATTTATGGTGTCTGTCCTTTTTACCTTGTTTTCTATATAAAATTGGTTGCATGAAAAATAAAAATTACTTTTTTAACTACTTCTATCAATACTTACATGAGAACCAAATAATATATTTAAAAAATTATTTTTTCTTAAAATAAATAAATAAAAATCTAGTAAGTGAAGCATTCACCGTTTTTTGTTGTTTATTTTAAAAAATTATTTTTTATTTAAAAGAGATAGAATTGTCATTCTATGTAAATAATAAATTATAAAATGGTAAAAATGTTAAACAAAATTAGATATCATCCATTTGCCAGAGTTTTGCGGTGTTGTTGTTGGGTTTCTAAAATGATGTGAAGATATTTTCCAAATGACAGGGGGTATCATTGTAAGCTTTTCAAATGACACTGATTATTAGGGAAATTTACCCACCAAAATATTCATGTATTGAAAATCTCACTATATTAATAATAAATAATATTTAAAAAATTATACAATCTACTATAGTAATAATAAATGGCAATTAAATTCACTCAAATCACTATATTAATGATAAATAATATTTAAAAAATTCATTAAAAATGTTAAAGAGATAAATTTAGGAGAATCAAGAGCTAGGGTTTGTGAGCTCTCCTTCTTTCTCAAATCTTGTCTTCCAATTTTAGTGATAGATATAGATTAGTCCAAGTGGGAGTATGTTTGAATATAGGACAAAATATATTTTAAACCTTTTAATTATTGACACATTTCTAAATACTCTTTCTAAGGTCTTGTTTGGTAACCGTTTCCATTCCAGAATTTTTCATTCCATTCCCAGATTTTTGGGAATTCTGTTTGGGAATAGCGTTTGGTAATTTTTATTTTCGTTTCCATTCCATTCTCATTTGAGAATTGTGCCCATTTTTTTTTCTTAAGAAATGAGAAACAAAAAAAAAATGTTTCTCATAATTTTCATTCTATTCCCAAAATCATTATTACTGTACATCTGCCGGCCGACCACCGATCACCGTCGCCGCCGCCGAACTGTAGCCGTCGCCGGCGGCCATCTCTGGCGACCGTCGCGGGTCACCTCCTTCATCACGACCGGCCATCGCCACCGCCGGCCACCTGGCAACTTTTGACGCCGCCTGCCGGCTACCGTCTGTCGCTGGCCGTCCGCCACCATTACCCACCCACCGGTCGCCGTCGCTTCCGCAACCCGACCAAACAAAAAAAAAATCTCAAAAAAAAAATGGTTTTAGGATAAGATCTTTACCAAACGCAATTCTCTTCCCAAAAAAAAAAAATAAATAAATAAATAAAAAATTATCATTACCAAATGCGATTCTACTCCCAAGAAGTAAACAAAATTTTTATCCCATCATATCCCATTCCCATCCCACTGCTAGAATGGAAGCAGAAACGGTTACCAAATGTCACCTAAGTTTACGCGGTTTATTTTAAACATTCTACATATTAATACGTTTATAAATGGTCTCTCTGTAAGAAATTTCATCCAAAGTAACAGAATGAAGAGACAAAATAGTAATTTTATATTTTTTTCATTTTTTAATTATTCTCTTTTTCTTTTTCTTTTTCTTTTTTTCTTCTCTTCTCTCTCTCTCTCTCTCTTCTCCTCAACTTTCTCTCTCTCTCTTTCTTCCTCCTTCCCTCTCCCCATCCCCACCACAAAGCACCCCCTGTGTAACTGGGGGTACACACTCTGTTTCAGCTTTGGTTTCATTAATAACATGTTAGTAAACACTCTGATCAATCCATTGATGAATGTAACCAATTGTTTTTCTTTACATTTTCTCTCATTGTTCATTACTTTTATTACTTGATTTTCCCGCATCATCTTTTAAAGGCAAATACAAATTCTTACAATAAATAATGCCTATTATTCTAGATGTTCAAAGTGCATAATTAGCCAACGTCAATTTTACCATAGCCCCACTACTATCTTCCATTTTTAATGACACAAATAAATCTTTCTACAATAACCTGAAGCACTCGATATTGTATTAAATGATTTTTTGGGTATTTTGTGACCCAACTATTTTTGGGACCCAATAATAATTTGGGACATATAAATATATTAATGTATTCTCCTTGGTGAGAAGATGAATGTGATATATTTATTTGTGTAAAATTATTTAAGAGAATAATTAAAATTGTTCATCAAAATACCCACTTGAAGACATTAAGTGACGTCTAGTGTAGGTTATCCCGCATCAGTAACCTAAGAAGATGAAAAGTCATTTATCAAGGCTCGAGATACCTCTTGTAGGTAATCTCTCTAAGGTGATGAAAGATATAAACAGAAAGTAGGTTGAAGGTTTTAAAATAAATAAAGTCTCACGAGCGTCGTTGTCGCTGCTGATCAACCGCTCACCCGGGCAGGGCTCAGGTCCAAGCCAAACACAACCTAAAGTACATATTATAGGATTTATAACCTGAGAAAAGTTATAGACTTGAAGGTTGTCTGTTCAGAAGTGTAACTGGTGAGAGTTGCAAAAACTTGAAGATTCTTCAGGTGTATAATTGCCTGAAAGTTACTATTGTCCATTGAATGCCTTAAAGTTTCATACTTTTTCAGGTTGATTTTTGCTCTCTATAAAATACCATGCATTCTCAACATTAGGCATCCAATAGGTTACATAACATTGTTGTTTTCAGCAGAAAGTTTCTTCATCTTTGTTGTTCTTGTTTTTAAGAGAGTTCTGTACTTCTCTTATTCGTTCGGCTTCTGGTTTCTAGTACTTGTACCAGTAACAGTCTGATCGTTGTATATTGAAAGGTAAACGCACATTCAACCATAAGCACCTAGAGGGACAAAATCTGCTTTAAGGATAAATCGTCAAACAGTTGTCTCAATCCCTTCTTCTGGTATTTCTATTTCTATTTCTTATTATTACAAAGTAACTATTTTGTTTATGTTTGTTTATTATTATACAACAATCATTCTTTTTTCTGTTTTTCTATTCTAGATTATAATTTCTTTCCTTATAATGTCAACTGGAATGTTTCTATAACAAAGAAATCAGAATTGTTTTTTTCTTTATTCTTATTCTCCAATCAATAATTAATTATGATGAGGGTATTTTTTAGCATCACCAAGTTAGTACCAGGGCCCCATCCACATGTCCACCATTACCTTGACGTGGACGCATTCAGGAATCTAAAGTGTCACTCAGGAACATACGCCGACCAAGGTTCTTCCCCTAGAATCTCCTTTGCACCCAGGAAAGAGCAATATGCCCCATAGGGATGTTGTTGCCCAGAACTTTATGTCGTGCCTCTGGACAACCAACTTCAGGGAGTTAGTCGTTTGACTCAACCGACACAACATTTCAGTTTATTTCTCCTCCAAAACTCCACGAATCTCTAATCTGTACCACTAAAACTCCTCCACAGGCCTGACAAAGGCACGCGAGATTCTCTAAATGGGCCCAAAGCCCAAGCCCAACGATTATCTCCTAAACACCCAGGATTATCGGCTAAACACATGTGTCGGCGCAAAAAGCTACCCAATAGGGTGAATTGAATAGTTATAAAAATAAACAATTAATTCTGTAAACTCTTAATATCAAATAATCATTTTTTTCTAAATTAATTATTATCTTAGCTATATAGCAGTTATGTATTTAATACTAAGTGCACACTCAAAGACAATATAATAAAAATAAACAATACAGCACACAATGATATATCCTGGTTCGGTCAAGTTACTCTTGTCTACTCCAGTCCCCCGATCTCCACGGAGATTCGCAGTCCACTAAATTCGTTTGATCCCTTTACCATGTAGGAATCAAACCCTTACAATAATTCTTTTACAGGCACATAATTAACCTTTATAAATTACCCTTTTCCCAAACCAATGATGAACCCTATCTTTTTACTAGGCCAAAGATTAACCTAACACTATCTCACTTATCCTTTTCACAGGTTTAGAAAGAACTTTTACAAATCACTCAATATAACAATTCAATTACCGGAAGAATCAAAACTTAATTTTTTTCAAGAGAAAATAATAACCTAAAATTTTTACAGGATAAAGATCAAACCCTAATTTTTTTCACAATAAAAAAATCGAAACCTAACTACCCTGACTAGACACCATCTCAAACGTGTCTAATTCGCTCAAACTCACAAATATAAAAAATGTAAGTTTTTTTCCACAAGGAATTTCTACCACCTCAATACAAATGTACTTGATTAATATCATGAATAATTACTACGTGATAGATACAAAATGAGACAAATAAAATCTAATTAATTAACAAAGTAGATAGCACAATTTAGAGCATGTAATCATATAATCAAATAAAATTGTTTTAAAAAAAAATCAAGATCTTAAGTTTAAAATGATTTTCTAAACAATCTTAAACCATGCAATCAATAAATATATGAATTCAAAATAAATAACAAGACTTGGAAAGATCTAACCGGAAAATACCGAAGATAATGATAGAATCGCAATAGAACACAAGTCGATAATGTCAAATCACAAACGTTTTAGATCAAGAAAGAAGAATGAATCTCTCACAAAAATCTTAGTGTGAATATTACTCTTAGAAAAGCTTGAACTAATTATTCTTGATATATTTATCTCTATTCCCGCAAGTATATTTTTATAGACAGATATTAAGTCCTCCAACGACTAGTTTTTCAAAGATATACCTCTAAAAGACATTCTTAGACCCCATATAATACTAACTTTCATTTTAGGTGTATTCTACATTAAAATATCTTTCAATTCTCTTAGTTAAGTCTACAAAACTATTCTCAATTTAAAATCATAAAGATAGGAAGTATTAATCCATTTAAATTAGGAGAATCTCAAAGTATATGGACCAAATCGATAGGGATAATAGAATAGGTAAACTATATCTTAATTAATCTATTTTCTTGTCATGAACGGCTTTTTGGACCTTCTCATTCCACCACTAACTTTGTTTATATTGTGATCCCTCTCCTTTGAAAACTCCTAAAACTTCTTTTCCTATCTCTCTAATACGACTTGTCATATCACTCTATATTTTGTTCACTTCTCATGTCTCTTCCTTGTCCTTAAATAACTCTATCGTCTCACCTATTATGTTTCCCTAACGTATCATTACATGCCTATTTATCTTAAAATTCCACTTCCACCCTTGAAACTTCAAATCGATTACTATTAGTCTATGTTGGGTAGCAATACTTTCTTCGAGTATGATCTTACAATCCTTAGATATTAAGTGATTCCTCGTTCTTGTAAGGATAAAGTCAATTTGACTATTTCTCTGTTCACTCTTAAATGTAATAAGGTGTTCATTTCTCTTCTTAAAACATGTATTCAGGAAAACTAAATCATATGTCATAGAAAAATCTAAAATCATCTCACTTATTGCATTCTTCTTCCCAAATTCATAACCACCATGTACTTTCTCGAAAGTTCTTCTTTCCTTCCCTACATGTCCACTTAAATCTCCCCCAACAAATATTTTTTCTTGGTTAGGTATACTTTGAAGAAATTCGTCCATATTCTCCCAGAATTCACGTCGAACATCCTCTTGCAATCCCACTTGGGGAGCATGCATACTAATAACGTTAATGACCTCCCCTCCAACCACCACCTTCATAACTATTATCCTATCTCTAACCCTCTTAATATCGACCACGATATCCTTTAAATCTCTATCTACTATAATAGTCACCTCATTTCGACATTGGCTATCAGCTACCTAACGCAACTCTCCTCCTTTACCCGGATTTGGGACCGGCTGTGTAAAGAATATAGCATAAAACACTCACAGGCGGAATTAAAATAGAGGAACTGAAAGCAAGTTTTAAATTTTTTTAGCGTTTTCTGGAAAATGAACAATACAATTACCAAAAAAAAAAACTACGATATTGTTCAAACGTTGTTGCTCGCTTAATACTAAATCCAATTGAAACACACAAAGACGCTTCAATTTTTATTTTATTTTATTTTTATTTTTTTTTTGGGGGGGGGGGGGGTTTGCATAATAATTAGGGGTAATTAAACAATCCATTAGGTGTGGCAATTAAAGCTTAGGCTTATGTTAACCAATTAAACCTAATTTCTATTTCCGGAAAATTTTAAAAAAGGTGACATTGATCCCTTTTTTCCCCTTAAATTTCAGACAAAATGATGAATAATTTAAGTTAGAGAAGGCAAGAGAGTCACCCTAACTTAATTAGTTACATTCCTTGAGAATTTGAATCTCTTCTTCGATTGATATTCTCTCTCGCTTCCATTTTAATGAATGTTTGTTTAACCCTAACATTAAAACACTAACCAAACGCCACCCAAGTCAACCTTACTCTAGCTTTTTATTTTAATTTTTTATTATTTTATTTTATTTTGCTAATAAACATACTGATAAAATTTGGTCATATCCAAAAAGTGTTAGTCAGATTAGCAACGGAAGATGATCATTTTCTTTGTCAACCAAGGTTTGACTCTCCTAATAATATTTCAGGAATTAAATTTTAAATTTAATCATAAATGTACCATGTGGACCTTAAAATCGTCTGGTGAAGTGATTAGTCGAAGTGCACATAAACTATCCTAGACATACCTTACCGTAAAAATAAAAAATAAAAAAAATTGGCATATTTCATTCTGCGAAAAATCAAAAATAAATGCCAAATATATGAAATTGATTTTTTTAATTTAGTTATTCGGACTCAAATAAATTTTCACAATTTAAAAATAGTTGTATCTAATCGGGAAAAAAATTATATTTATTTTCTTTAGTCTCCACATATCTATATAATAAATCAATTCTGTTTTTCAATTTGTTAATTCTTTTATATGTTTATTTTTGTTAAAATAAAGAGGGCGAATTTAAAATTTGAATTTTTTATTTTTTTTTATATCTACAATTCTTTTTATTTTTATTTTTTGGGGGGGAGGTTAAGCTGTTTTTATTTATTTTCTAATTAAAAAATACATTTTTTTCAAGAAATAAATAAATTTAATAATATAATTGTCTTTCATTAAATATGCACAAAAAGCTTAGACCACAAAAATAGGAGGACATTTATGTGAAGATGATAAAAATAGAGGCCAGTTTTTCTAAATAAAGAAAAACATATTTTGACATTATGTTCGAAAAACCATTATCCTTACGTTAAAGTAACAAAAACCCTAAAATGAGGCTTTCTCTGTAAGCTTTCTCTTGCGTGGCTTCTTGGACAAGCTCTCTCTCTCTCTCTCTCTCTCTCTCTCTCTCTCTCTCTCTCTCTCTCTCTATATATATATATATATATATATCTATATGTCGGCTGATACATATATTTATCATGAGAAATAATTGTCTACAGCCTTCTCTTCTCCAAAACTTTCCAATCGCCCAGCTAAAGCTTTGTTGGCCATGTTTTGTTTTTATTTTTTAATTTTCAATGTAGAAAATGATTAAAATAAAATTATGAAACAAAAACTTAATTATTTGTTTCCATGTTTTGTTTTTATTTTTTAATTTTCAATGTAGAAAATGATTAAAATAAAATTATGAAACAAAAACTTAATTATATGTGGCCATGTTTTGTTTTTATTTTTAAATTTTCAATGTAAAAAATGATTAAAATAAAATTACGAAAAAAAAAACTCAATTATATGTGGCCATGTTTTGTTTTTATTTTTAAATTTTCAATAAACAAAATTATGAAACAAAAACTTAATTATATAGTAGTTGGAGAATTTTTTATAGATTGGAGGGACTGTTTTCTAAAATATATGTGAGAACCAAAAATTTAATTATAGTAGTTGGAGATCTTTTTACTAGATTATATATATTTGGAGGACTACATAATAAAAATTAAATGCATAGTTTTTGTTCTAAAAAAACTATTATAAAAATTAAAAACGTAATAAAATATTATCATATTTTTAATTTTGGTTCCAAATTATATATATATATATATATATATATATATATATATATATATATATATATTAAGGCAATGTTGGTTAGTGTTTATGTCCTTAGTTTTTTTGTTTTTGTTTTTGTTTTCAAAAAATAAAAATGAAAATATAGGAATAAAAAATTACTTACCAACTTGATCTGGTTGCTCCGGGCAACAAACATGTTCTATTCCCAAATGTTTAGAATGTATTTATGAAAACGCAACATAATTACTTGACACATTTCTATTTTTATTCTAAATTTTCTGGGAATAAAATAGAAATATGGGAACATAATAAATACCAAACGCCTCTTAAGTGGTAGTGTTTCGATTCTTGAAAATTATTTCTTCTAAAAATCAGAACACGAAACAAAAATAATTTTTTTCGGGTTTCAATTTTTATCTTTTTTATTTATTTTTAAGAAAAAATAAAAAATTGAAAACAGATTCACTAACCGAAAACATTTGTTTAATATTTCCGTTCTCATATTACTATTTTTTTCAATTTAACCTAATCTATACATAATCTTCCATCTGCCAGCCAAACGGACCCCTAAATCTTCAATGCCTCCATTCATGCCCCACATGTTTTATTAGGTCAAATAAAAAAAAAAAAAAAAAGGAAAAAAACAAAACAGTTAAGGATACTAATTAAGGATATGATCTTTGTACAAAGACCAAAGTCAAATATATTTTTTGGTTAACTACACTGTTGATCCTTAAAGTTTGGAATTAATCACAATTTGATCTTTTATTTTTATTTAACCAAATTTTTGAAATTTTAAATTATTTTAATTTAATTCTTGAAACTTTTGACAAAAAATTAGCAATTAATATTTAAGATTCAATTGAACCCTGAAAATTTTAGTAGTTTAATTTAAAATAGGGTTAATTAAACTTTATCCCTGTGATTTGACCAATTTGCACTTACCCCTGTGATTTGAAAATCGTCACTTATCCCCCTATGATTAGATTTTCAAACCACTTATCCCCTATCCCCTGATATAGGGGGATAAGTGTAACAAATATCTGACCACAAGAGAGTAAATGGTGATTTTCAAACCACAGGAGAATAAAATACAAATCTACCAAACTATAGAGAGATAAAATACTATTAACCATTTAAAATATTTACGAGTTGTATGTATTCATTTTATTGGTGGATTTAATGAAAGTTCACTTAAGAATCAAAATTGAAACAGTTTATATTAGAGAGAATGATGATAAATGTGCAATCCCCTACTTACACGAATAATTAATTATGTGGGAATGAGAGACAAATTCTCGTAATCTTAACTTTGATACTATGTTAGGAGATTTCAACTTAAAATCATTTGATTTTGATATCAAGTAGAGTAACTTTTTTTTATTTAGGTTGTAATTTAGCAACTTTTTTTTATTTAGGTTGTAATTGACCAAATTCCCTAATAGCAACTTGATAAAAAGTTAAAAGCGTACTAGAAAAATGTGTACTCCAAGGGAATGGACCAAGCATATAGTTGTACATGTAGAGAGAGAGAGAGAATACTTTGTTTGGAGTGAGAAGTGTGGGTGAAGAAAAATACAACTGCAGGTTGGTGTATTTTCACAGTTCTTTAGTTTTTTAGTGTTTTTTTTTGGTAAAATGTATATACCAGAAATAATATCAGACATATATATGTAGAGAGAGAGATCTAGAGAGAGAGATTAGCTTTAAGGAGACTCCAGGTTGACACTGGAGCTAAAAGCCTCCTCTCCACCCACATCCATTCTTAGCTGACGAGGTGAAGAATCCCTGTTGCCCCATCTCCACTCTACCCACCTCTCCCTCTCTCTCCCCTTCTCTCTCTCTCTGTGTAGCTGTGTGTGTGTATAACTTTTTTTTTATTTTTTCTGAGTATTAGTTTCTAGGTTTTAGTTAATGTACCTTTTTCAATAATAATGACCCTACACAGAAATATCAATAAGTCAAGACTCTCATAATTGAACAATTAAATAAATAAATAAATGTGAACGAATTAGTGATTGGGACCAGATATAAGAGGACGTCGATTTTGAATAATTGTAAAGCATTCTTTTTTCTTGTCAACTAGATTCAACTTGACTCGACTTTCTTGATGAGCACTTTGAGAATTAAATTTTGAATACACGAGACCAATGTGGAAGAATGTGTTCTTAAGATCACCCGAAGAGGTAATTAGTTAAGGTGCACATAAACCAACTCGGAAATAAAAATTAAAAATATTTTTCATTTTAATCCATAAATTTCCTCAAAAAATATAGTAATGAAAAAAAAAAAAGGTGTGTATATGACAAGTCCTTTATTTTACCTTTAATTTAAAAAAAAAAAATATCTTATATGCAATTACCACTTGTGTTTTAATACAGCGCATTAAAAAAAAACAAAAGATCCAATACACGCACTGCACTCTTACAGTTACATGCATCTAACTTGTTTAATTTGTGTGTAAAATATTTATTAACTATAATAAATATTATACAAGTATATGTAATATAATTACATGTAATTTATAACTTATAATTAATATTACAGAGATACATATAACTAATATTACACAGACGTGAGCGTATGCGGAACTAATACAGAAGCAAAAACTAATTTAAAGGACAAAATCAAAATTTATGTTTTAAATATAATTAATAACATATTGGACTAATCACCAATTATCCCAAAAAAAAAAAAAATCTTATTTCTTTTTTAAAATTTTCGAAAAAACTAAATTAAAAAAAAAAAAAAAAGAGCTTTATGTTTATTCATTTCCTTCTTTTTTGACTTATATATTATCTTTATTTATTTTTATTTATTTTTTAGCTATTTTTTATTTGATGGAATCATATAAAACCCTAATTAATTATTCATAAGTGAAAAAGCAGACGAAAATTGCATTTATTCTTGTGCGCGTATATACACCTAAGCAAAACCAAACTTAACCTCCAAGCAACCTAAATGATTTTATTTTTTCCTCTCTTTCTAGGCATTTTCATTCTTTTCTTCTTCCACAGAATATAAGCAACAAAATTCTGTCCCCTCAACCCTCTCCCTCTACTCTCTCTCTTCAAAAGGTGCAGAGAATTCAATTCCTTCCTCCCAACATCAAGAAGAAGAAGAAAGATTGGTTCAACCATAGACTTGCTCTTAAAGACAAGAACTTGCTTCAGTGTTTTTCTCTTTTCATTCTTCTTCTCTCTCTCTACTCTCTCTCTAGACTGTGTTTTTTTTTTTTTTTTTGCTAATTTTTTCTTGCTGGTAATTCGTAGAAGTGGAGGAGGAAAGGGGATAGAAAAAAAAAAAAAAATCCAAGATGTAAATGGGAATAAGATCAAAACTAGAGAGATCATGACATGGTGCAATGACCAAAATGCCATTCAAATAGTTTCCTCCTCTTCTTCCTCCAAAGAGAAGAGTGTAATTAACCCAAAAATCAGTGAAATTCGGACCATAAAATGCCCTTCATGTGGCCACAACATAGAGCTTCAAGATCAGGTATATATATATATAATTATATATGTATACACACACATATTCATCTCCCTCTCTCTCTCTCTCTCTATATATATATATCTATATATTCATCTCTCTCTATATATATTTTTTTTCTTGTGGCCACACCATAAAGCTTCAAGATCAGGTAATATATATATATTACACATATTCATCTCTCTCTCTCTCTCTATATATATATATATATGTGTGTGTGTGTGTATATTCATCTCCTTTTTCTCTTCCTATTTTTTGTAAAAATATATGAGGTTGAAGTTTCGGTTTTTTAAAGCTAATTTTCACTATTTTTTTCTTTTTTCTTTTTTTTAAATGAAAATTTCAATTTCAATTAGAGGGGGATTCAAGAATTGCCTGGACTGCCTGCTGGGATGAAATTTGATCCATCTGACCAAGAAATTCTTGAACATTTAAAGGCGAAAGTGCTTTCCGATGACCGGAAACTTCATCCGTTGATCGACGAATTTATTCCGACACTTGAAGGAGAGAACGGAATTTGTTACACTCACCCGGAGAAGCTACCAGGTAATAAATTGAATTCATCATCAATTTTCCAAAATATATATGCATATATATATATACACACACACATACACACACCTGAAATTGCGTCCTAATTTCAATTTTGAACAAGTTTGCAAAATAACTGTCATAACGGACTCGCTGAAGTGTGCTTTTTCAAGCGTAACTATTAATGTTCTTGTTTTTGCCAACCATATCATTTAACATATATGATGCGTTTGATACGCTAGAATGGAATCATAAAATTGATGCGTTTGATACGCTAGAATGGAATCATAATAGAATTGGAATTAGTATGATAATAAAATAGAATAATTATTACCATTCCTATGTTTGGTGACGAAATAAATTATATGAGGTATTAGAATGACATTAAAGAGTAAAATAATAATTTAATTAATTTTTCAAACAGTATAATAGTTAATTTAATTAAATTTCATTTAAATTGAAATATTTGTTTAGTATTTGTGGGATTAGAGATTCTTTGGTAATAGAAATAAGATTAAATTCTATGTACCAAATATAGGAATAGAATAATCATTCTCATGGTCATTCCAATCACATCTTGAATCTCACGTACTAAATGCCACCATGGAGGTTTAAGTTGTTTTTTCACAATTTGTTTTGAACTAAGAGGTGTTAGTCTGATTAGTAAAGAAAAATATATCCTATATTTGTCAATTAAGATTGACTTTCCTGGAAGCACTTTAAGAATTTAATCTTAAATGTAGCAGACAAAAATGGGAAAGTATGTCTTTAAAATCGCCTAGGAGGTAATTAGTCGAGGTAAAGCTGACCAAGACACACCTCATCGTATATAATAAAAAAAAAAAATTGAAGTATGAAAAAGGGTTTTTAAAATCCCTAAACTTTGAACATTGATCAAATTGGTCCTTTAAGTCTATTTCATCTCTTCATCTCAATTTTAATTGATCAAAGATTATAATAAGTGGCATAATTTGAAGAAAATAAGCATAATTTGGTGTAAATGGCGGTTGGAAGGGGAAAACTAATAGCATAAATGAAGACTTATAGGAGACTAGTAGTTGATGAGTTATATGGGATCAACAATAGATTGGAAGGTGAAATCAAAATAGTGAAAAATAAAATTGAAATAAATTATTTTCATATACATTTTGAAATATTTAATTTTTTTAATTGATCAAAGATTATAATAAGTGGCATAATTTGAAGAAAATAAGCATAATTTGGTGTTAATGGCGGTTGGAAGGGGAAAACTAATAGCATAAATGAAGACTTATAGAAGACAAGTCGTTGATGAGTTATATGGGATCAACAATAGATTGGAAGGTGAAATCAAAATAGTGAAAAATAAAATTGAAATAAATTATTTTCATATACATTTTGAAATATTTAATTAAAAATTAAATAACAGGTACCAATTTGACAAACCCTAAAATTTTGAAGTCGGGTTGAGAAATAAATCATGAAAATTAAGGGTGTTTTTTTTTTTTTTTTTTTTCCTTTGGATCAAACTCACAAGCATAAAATATAAAAAATTCAAGAGGTGTTAATCCGGTTGACAAGAGGAGGTGTCACATTTCTTTGTCAAACAAGACTTTCCTGGAGAGCACTTTGGGAATTAAATTTTAAATTTAATCATGAATGCATTAGGCCGATGTGAGGTACACCCTTAAGAACGTCCGGTAAGGTGATTAGTCGAAGTGCACGTAAACTGATCCGAACACATCTTATGGTATAATAATAAATAAATATACAAATTGTTTTGAATTATGAAAATTGGTTTTTAAAAATTTCTTCCCTAAACTTTGAACAATGGTCAAATTGGTCCTTTATTTCTATTTTACCTCTCCATCTCAATTTTAATTGATCAAAGATTATAATATGTGGCATAATTTGAAGCAATAAACATAGTTTGGTGTTAAAGGCGGTTGGAAGGGGAAAACTAATAGCATAAAGGAAGACTTGTAGAAGACTAGTAGTTAATGAGTACTATATGGGATCAACAAAAGAATGGAAGGTGAAATCAAAATAATGAAAAGTGAAATTGAAATTAATTATTTTCATATACTTTTTTAACATTTTTAAATATTTAATTAAAAAATTAAATAACAGGGACCAATTTGACAAACTCTAAGGTTGCGTTTGGGTAAGGGATTTAACAAATTCAAGATATTAGTAAAATGCTGAGATTTTAAAATTCTGGATTTCGAAATCCCGTCATTTTACAAATCTCTTGGATAATATATTTATTTTTTTGTTTTTTTTTGTATTCTATTTTTTATCCCACATCTAAAAAAAAAGAAAAACAAATCCAAAAAATAGATCAAATCGAAGAACAAAATCCATGAAATTGAACCAAGAACCAAGAACAAATCCATGAACCCAATCAAAATCCATGAAATTGAACCAAGAACCCAGAACAAATCCAAGAACCCGATCAAAATAGGGTTCCATTTCGATTTCGAAAACGAAATTGACATTTCAAAATTGATTTCGAACCCGAAATTGATTTCGATTTCGAAGTCGAAATCAATTTGGTTTTTGAATTCGAACCCTATTTTAATTTCGAAGAAGACGAACGAACGAACACGGACTGTAGAGTGAAGAAATTGCGATTTCGAAATCGAGAACGAAATCCAATTGTTCGATTTCAATTTCGAAAATGAAATCGAGATTTCGAAATCGATTTCGTTTTTGAAATCGAACCCTCAATTGGAACCCTAAATTGAGAACCACGAACAACGACGACAAGATGCGACGAAGAACCAGAAGCTGCGACGACGATCGACAACGAACCAGACGACGATCAACGAATCAGAAGACGAAGACGACAACGACAAACACGAACCAAAAGACAATCGACGAAGAAGAAAAAGAAGAACGAAGAAGAGGCAAAAGAAGAAAGAATGAAGAAGCGAAGGATTTCGCAAATTCAGTCTTTTCCAAAAGAATTTCGAAATCCTTCATTTCACCTCCAAAAGGATTTCACAAATTCTTCCCTCCTAAAATCCAACCAAGAAATTTGTCAAAAGAGGATTTACGAATCCTCTACCTAAATGAAATCTCTCCTAGAATTCCTTTACCCAAACACAACCTAAAATTTTGAAGTCGGGTGGTGAAATTAATTCATGAAAATTAAAGGGTTTTTTTTTTTTTTACTTTGCATGAAACTCACAAGCATAAAATCTAAAAAACCAAAGAAGTGTTAATCCGGTTGACAATGGGAGGTGTCTATTTCCTTGTCAACAAGGACTCTCTTCAGGAGTATTTCGAGAATTAAATTTTGAATTTAATTCTAAATGTATGCCGATTTGGGGGAATGCGGCTTTAAAATCGTCCGATGAAGTGATTAATCGAGTTGCACATAAATTAACCCGGACACATCTTACCGTGAAAAAAAAATAAAAATATCTAAAAATAGAAAATCAAAATAATCACACCCTTCATGGTTGGACTTAATGATCTAAGGTGGATATCGTCTTCCTTTAGCTTTCTAGCTAGCAACAACAAACATGCAATTTTTCTTGTAAATATTAAAAGTTATGTTCTCTCTCTCTCTCCCCACACACAAACACGTTTGAGGGATTTCCATAGATTTGTGAAGTTTTACCGATCTCTCTCTCTCAGGAGTCAACAAGGACGGGCAAATCCGTCATTTCTTCCACCGCCCCTCAAAGGCATACACAACCGGCACTAGAAAGCGAAGAAAAGTCCACACAGACGAAGACGGCGGTGAAACAAGGTGGCACAAAACCGGCAAAACCAGGCCGGTTTTCGCCCTCGGAGAAGTAAAGGGCTACAAGAAGATACTAGTCCTCTACACAAACTACGGAAGGCAAAGAAAACCAGAAAAAACTAATTGGGTGATGCACCAATACCACTTGGGAGACAATGAGGAAGAGAAAGATGGAGAATTAGTGGTTTCAAAAGTGTTCTACCAAACACAGCCCAGACAATGCAACTCAAATAATGGTGTCAAAGGGTCAAGGCCTCTACTACTTGGAAGACATGATCATGGTGAGTTGAACAAGAATAGTAGTATGAGTAGTTTTGTTGAGTACTATAATCCTCATTTCATGAGTTATGGTATTGGGGGGCAAAATAGGGATAGCCCACCTCAGCTTATCCCCAACTTGGTTGTCAATGGTGATGGGTCATCCTTCATTGATTTACCCATGGGTTCCAGCAAGGGCAAATAAGGAAAAACATATACATATACATATATATATATACATATACATATACATACATATATATATATATATATATATGTATGTTTGTATGTATGTATGTGGAGGTGGTCTTAGATGGGTGGTGGTTGAGATTGAGGAGTTAAAGAAGGGAGAAGAAATAAAACTAAGTGATGGGGCATTGTCTTAGTAATTTGCTTAAGAGATTTGGGGGGTATAATAGTCGTTGTAGCGTTTTTTTTTTTTTTTTTTTTTTTACTATTCTGAAAAGATGGTGCATTACATATGCACTTGGCTTGCATGGAAGAGTAAGGTATATAATGACTAAGATTTTCCTAGGTACTTTTTGTAGTTTTGATTTTATAATTGCTCTTTTCTTTGGATATACACAATGTTTATGATATGTAAGTTGCTCTCAAGAATTATTTTGAAGAATAAATACAAAGATTCTCTCTCTCCGTCTCATGAGTTTAATTAGGCACCGTTTGGTTACTGTTTCTGTTCCATGATTTCTGTTCTTGCTCTTAAATTTTAAAATTAATATATATATAAATACATTTGGTTATAACATGTTTCTGTTCTTAAAAAAAAAATTAGAGTAATTTGGGATTATTTTCAGAATTTCTTAAGAATCTAAAAAAAAAAAAAAAAATGTTGATTCTTATTCACTCTAACAAAATTATTCCCACTACCACCTCACTAGCCAATCCGCCGACCACCATGTAATTGGAGGGAAAAAAAGAACAAATGTTGCAATCGAACGTGTTTCTTGTTTTTGTTCTCATAAATTAAAATAAATAATTTCAGGATAATGGTCGTTACCAAACATTTTTCTATTTTTGAAATTCCAAAATAAAAAAAGAATTTTCATCTCATCACATCGCATCCCAATTTATTAAAAGTAGAAAAAAAAAAAGTGAAACACTAACCAAACCCCGCCTTAGAGATCTCAACTGGCTAGATATTTGAAGATCTCAATTGGATCATAAAAACACTTTTCAAAATAGTTACATAATTCATAACTATCAGGTTAAACTAAATTAATTTTTTTAGATCTCAATTATATTTTTTAATAAGCAATTTATTATTTATATTATAAAAAAAAATAGGAAGAGTCTCCCTTACTTTATGGTTCACACACCTTACAAAAGATTCAACATCTCAACAAACCCTTATACAAGGCCTCAACGTATAATTTTTTTTTAAAAGGGCATCTAGAATTACTGAGTTGAGTTCTTGTATTGCGAAACTAATACAATGTCAAAGTTCCAAATAAACTCTAAATGAATTTCCATCAATATATATGATTAGTTGTCAAAAACAACTCCTTTTTACATGACCTCCAATTAGAGGCACCCTTCCAATCATTTCCAAAAAAACCTATTACGGAAGAACAACAAAAAATTAGCATCACAATCACAAATAGCAATGAAAGAAGGCCTCTGAAAAGACACCACCTTTCAATGTAACACAAGAAAAAAGTGGAATAAACTAGAGAACATACAAGGATAGCTCAACCCAAGAGCACATCATTCAACTAAGTATTGGATAAAAACCAATAAATCGATACACCACCACCAACAATGAAGAGTTCAAATCCATTAGGTAAACCATACAAATTCAACGGACCTAACTCACTCCCAAAAAACACCGTAAAAGAGGAGGATTGTCCTAAACTTTATATATAGCTCAGGATCAGCTAACACAATCGATGTGGCAGGGTGAATTTTGCCAAACTACAACAAACGAATATCAGGGGCCAACATCAATGTGAGATTCAACATAAACACCTATAGAAATCTCAAGAATCCATCAAACATCAAGTGATACATTTATACTTTATAAACCATTTCAAAATCTTTCCATGAAAATCCCTTTTATTAAGGTTGATCTTTATGCCTAAAGTCCTCCCAACCTCTTTCGTTTTACCCAATCTTTGAAAGATAATCTCTACACAATAAAAAATATTCTCATCACAAGACGAAATTTCACATATGAGATCATTGTAATTAATTTAGTAGCCAATTTTTTCAAAATTTTCCTCCTTAAATTTTCCGTTGAAGAGCTAACAATTTTGTTACAAATAGTATTGGCTAATTCTCTCCGATCCCTAGGATAAAATAGGTCCGCTCCTGACCCAGAAGTCTTTGCAACACTACTATTATCAGGAAAACCAACAATAGTTCTTTCCCCTTTGAACTCAAATTTACCAACCTTTTGAAACAACCTCAACTTGACTGCCAATTTTAACCACACTAGTACTCCTATCAATTTTTTCTTGATGTACCAAATCATCAGCTCAATCGTCTTATATTTTCTCCTTAACTCGCCATTTTACAATCAAATGAATAGGTTTTCTAGAATTTTTTATTTTGGTACGAGTCTCCATTACAAGAAGCACTTGAATCACAAAAATTATGACCTCTATACCTCTTCTCCAACCCAAAATCTTTAAATTTTACCAAAATTTTTAGATTAAGAATTAAAACTCTATTCAAAAATTTAATTGCATTAATTATTAACAAAACCAAATATAAAATTCTTACCATATTTCTTCTTTCTAGGAAGAAACACGTCCATGATCTTTCCAATACAATAAAAAAATCTCCCAAGTCAAAGATTATCCATAGAGAAAGGAAGATAATCAACAAACAGGGTGTAAAGTTTACCAACTTTTCTCTCATCGTCACTGACTCTATAGTTGGCTACAAAGTGTGGGTTTATGGTATTCCAACTGCATCTTTCCACTGAATCGGCCAATTAACCCCTCTCGCCTCTCCACACCTAATATCGTCAAATCCTAGCACCTCCATTAACACTCATCAGATGACATCAAATCCATTGATCTCTACCACCGCAAGAATCTAATTCCAAAACCTACTTGCTTACAACAGTCTGTGCCGATTTTTTCAATGATGATCGAGATCTTGTTTGTTGGCTCAAAGAACTATCCAAGAGAAAGGTGAATTGGGTAGCCTAAAAAATTGTCTGAGTTAAGTCTAACCTTTTAAAATTATCAATTGATTTAAGATCACTTAGCTTATTATTAGCGAAAACATTTTGAGCACACACTTAAACAAACAAATACACGAGCAACCACACACAAATATAAAGGACAGAGGCACTAACATGAAAAAATTTATAGTAGTTCCGAAAGTTACACTTACCTACGTGTAATCCTCCGAGCTCTCACGAAGAGTTCAATCCACTAATTCAGATCATCTTCCCAAGTAAGAATCGAACCTCTTACACTCTGTTTGAGTAGATTACCATTACAGTAGAACCAAAATAAAACTACTCTCACTTGAACTTTATACTCTCAATTCATGCTACAATTCAATTCCTCATGATAACCTTTTTGTTAGAAAAATAATAATTTCAAATTGCGGGCTCATATGATTAATTAACCAGTTATATTGTGGACTATCAATTTTATAGGGGACCATATAAGTGATCTAACTAATGGGCTCAAGAAACATTTAATGAGTATGGGATTCTCAATGTGTAGTTATCCATATAAAGTAATTAGGGTTAATGGGGGACCAAGTTGACCTAATATATAAAGACATTTCGGGTTATGGTCCCTGAGACTAATCATACGACCACTCATATCTTCTTTACCATTTGAGAGAGAGAACCCATTGAGGAATATCAAGTGATTAATCTGCGGAAGACTTCTACCCCGACGATTCATCGCCATGGATACAGGTACGTTTGTTTATGTGTTAAAGATTTTTTGACGATTTAACATGTTGATTTAGGACTAAGAAATTTATTGAGATTTATGAACTAATTCCCAACAAGTGATATCAGAACTTGTTTCATGTTAAATCATTAGGGTCCTTAAAACCTTCATATTAATGGTATTTTTTTTAGGGTTTGAATTTTATCTCTTAGGGTTTAATTCCTTGCAGAATCGTAAGAGAAAACATTGGGATTATGTATTACTTGATTTTTTATTGTTGAAAATTATGGGTTTGAGGAAGGAAAATGTCATTTTTTGGAATTTTTAGGGTGTTTTTTCCGCTGCAGAACATGAAAAAAATGAGGTGTTCGATCAACAGAACCATAGGTTGGTTGACTGATGGCATCATATCCTTGAAAAAATCAATTGTTGACCAAATCAGTCAACTAACAGTTAAGGTGGGGCGCCTGATTAGGCCACTGGTTGAATCGGTTAACCGAGAGTTAAGGCCGGTCGATCGATTGGGCCATTGGCGGAATTGGTCAACTGATAGTTAAGGGCAATCAATCGACAAGGCGACTGGCCGAATCGCTCAACCGAAAGACAAGTCGAACAACCAATAAGATCGCAATAACAGAATTGGCCGACCAACAGACCAAATTGGTCGACCAACAGGCATGCCCAAACGTCAAAAATTTAACTCGTTACATGGCATTCAGTCAACTGATTATTAGGTTGGTTGACTAATAAAGTCTTATATCTTGAAACAAATTAATTGAAGCAATATATTGCCAAAGTAACCTCTATTGTGTCGATTTTTTATTTATTTATTTTTGGATATTAAGATGTAGATGTTTGTTATTTATGCAAATAATAATAGGTCCAAATGAAGGTTATTGTTTGGCCAAATAATAAGTATTGATTTGATATTAATATATGTATGATTGTTATTTATGCAAGCAGTAACCGCCCCAAATGAAGGTTATTGTTTGGCCAAATAATAAATATACTTGCGGAAATAAATGTATGACTATTATCAAGTTTACATGTAAACAATAAGTCAGTCTGAAGAAAGGCTTGTTATTTGACAAGATTTACTATCAATATTTAATTACTACATTGAGAGTACTACTTACAAGTTGATGTTTTTGTTCAAAGACTTAACACCAATGTTGTGCTAGGTCTCTTGTGATGTGACCCACCAATACAATTGTTTTGTTTATGTCATGCATATAAATTTGTGTAGATGATTTGATTAATAATTTGACATAAAACTTTATATCATGAGCTTATTGTTCGTCATTGTTTTTAATTTAGTTACTACTTCTGCTGCTACTAGTACTAACAACATGAATTCTATTCCGGTACTTAATGACACAAACTTCAAGGATTGGAAAGAGAAGATTTAAATTGTTCTCGGCTGCATAAATCTTGACTTCGCTCTAGGGAAAGAACAACCTTCACCTCTCACTGATGAAAGTTCCCCCGAGGCTAAAAGAAAATATGAGAGGTGGGAGCGTTCTAATCGCATGAGTCTTATGATGATCAAACTCAACGTTCCAAAAATATTCAGGGGTAGTATATCCGATGAGGTAAGTGCTAAGATGTTCCTTGAGAAAATAGAGAAACGTTTTGTAAATAACGAAAAAAAAAAAAAAGATATAAGAACGTTGTTAGCTAATTTTGTCTTAATGAAGTATAAAGGAAAAAAGAACATAAGGGCGTACATTTTGGAAATGTCTAATGTCATCTCGAAGCTAAAGGCACTAAAGGTAGAGCTATCTGAGGACTTGCTCGTGCATTTAGTACTTATTTCTCTTCCTGCACAATACTGTTAATTTACACTGAGTTATAGCACTCAAAAGGATAAATGGATTCGTAATGAACTCATATCTCACACTGTGTGTAGGACGAAGAAAGAATTAAGAGAGAGAAGACTAAAAGTTCTTACTTATCCACTACCTCTCAAGGTAAGAAATGACAAAGGGATAAAGGTCAAGAAGTTGTAGTTGGAACTCAACAGTCCAAATTGCATAAGAATCAAGATTAGGAATTTATTTGTTTTTTTGTAAGAAAGTTGGACATATAAAAAAAGAATGTTCCAAATAGGCGGCATGGCATGTAAAAAAGGGTATGTTTTTCACTCTTGTTTGTTTTGAAGTTAATTTAACTTATATATTAAGTCACACTTGATGGGTAGATTCTGGTGCTACTACTCATATAAGTGTGTGTATGCATGATTTTCTGTGGAACTGAAAGCCAAATAATGCTGAAAGATTCATCTATGTGAGCAATGGCAAAATAATTATTGTGGAGGCAATAAGGACTTTTAGGTTGTCTTTAAAGATCGATTATTTTTTGGATTTGGAAGAGACATATGTAGTACTATCGTTTAGACGAAATTTGATTTCTATTTCTATTTTGGACAAATTTGGTTTTTCTTGTTCATTTAAAAGTAATGAATTTAGTCTTTTTCGAGATTCAAATTTTGTTGCAAATGGTTCTTTGATTGATAATCTATACTTATTGGATACTATCGTTTTACATAATAATACCTAGCAAACAACTACTCGTGGTACAAAATTCAAATTAATTAATGATAATTCTGTCATGCTTTGGCACAAGCGTCTATGACACATCTCTAAACAGATAATAGAGAAGTTTGTCTCTGAAGGAATTCTTGATCCCCTTGATTTAACAAATTTTAAAGTTTGTATTGAATGTGCAAAGGTGAAATAGATAAATATTAGGAAATTGGGTACCAATAGGAGTTTTGGTATCTTAGAACTAATACATACTAATATCTGTGGACCATTCCCTTCGGATTCTTGGAATAAACAACAGTATTTTATTACATTCATAGATGACTACTCTCATTATGGGCACTTGTATTTAATTCATGAGAAGTCTTAATCCTTAGACGTATTTAAGACTTTCAAAGTTGAAGTTAAAAACCAACTAAGCAAAAAAGTCACGGTTGTTATATCTGACCGTGGCGGTGAATACTATGGTTGATATGAAGGATCAGGAAAACAACGTCTAAGACCCTTTGTTAAATTCCTAGAGGAATACGGAATCGTCCCACCGTACACCATGTTAGGCAAACCTAGCATAAACAATGTTGCTAAGAGACGAAACAAAATGCTTAAGGGCATGGTAAGAAGTATGATGAATCATTCTTCTTTGCCAAAATTGCTTTAGGGAGAAGCACTTAAGACTGCAGCATAAATCCTGAACAGGGTACCTAGTAAAGCGATAGCTAAAACCTCTTATAAACTATAGTTAGGCAAAAGACCAAGCATTAGGCCTTTATATATTTCAGGTTGTCCAACTAAGGCAATGCCTTATAGACCAAATAAAAAGAAACTGGAGTAAAGAATCATTAGTTGCTACTTTGTTAGGTACGTTGAACGGTTGAGAGGATTTAAGTTTTATAGTCCCTCAACTATGACCTTTTTCAGGACGGGACATACTAATGGCTAGCAGCGATATAGGCTTATTACACAAAACTAAGAGATTTGTAATTAAGAATTTTGAAATGAAAGATCTTGGGGACGCCTCTTTTATATTAGGAATAAAGATAGATTGAGATCGCTCTCGGGGTATCCTTAGGTTATCACAAAAGAGTTATATTGAAAAGGTGCTTACTAGATTTGACATGAGAGATTGTGTACTGGGAGATACTCCCGTCGCTAAAGATGTTTAGTTTTACTCAATGTCCCAAGAATTAGATGGAAAAGAAAGAGATGTAAATGATTCCTTATGCATTGGCCGTAGGAAGTCTTATGTACGCTCAAGTATGTACACGTTTGGATTTTGCATTCATAGTTGGAATGTTGGGCAGATACTTAAGTAACCTTGGGTTGGATCATTAGAAAGCAGTCAAACGGGTTATGAGGTATTTATAGAGAATAAAAGACTACATGCTCGCTTATCGGAAGACAAATCATTTGGAGATCATTGGGTATTCTGATTTCAATCTTGCGGGTTGCCAAAACACTAAGAGATCCACTTTAGGATATGTCTACCTGTTGGCTGAAGGTGCTACCATGGCAGCTGAATTGATAGCTTATAATGAGGCAACAAATCATGGAATATGGCTGGGAAACTTTGTCACTAGGCTACGAATAGTGGATGGTGTTGAAAGACCATTAAAGATATATATTAACAATAAATATGTGGTGTTATATTCTAATAACAACAAAATCTCTACACAATCGAAGCACATCGAGATCAAGTTTCTGGTGGTTAGAGAGAATTTGGAGTAAGATAGTATCTATAGAACATATGGGAACGAACTCCATGATTGTCAATCCGCTCACTAAAGGTTTATTACTTAAGGCGTTTCATGAGCACACTGCTCATATGTGTGTGGTTTTGTTTGGTGATATGTTGGTTTAGTGAGAATTTGTGTTTGTTGAATGTTCTTTTGTTAGATACATATATTTGATTTTTTGAAGAATAAAGTAGACAGATTAAATTTTGTTTACTCTAAATGTATTCTTTCCAATTGCAGTTTAAACATAAAGATAGAAAAATTAAAGATTGATCTCGCTACGGAATAAAGAGGGACCAGTTGGAAATAGGCATATTTTATATCACATTGCATGTAATTTCCTGTTGCACATCCATACTTGATCTATGTCATTGAATATATTTGGTATGGTGACCATTCATAGATCTAACTACGAATATGAATGTAACGAATGTCGCTTTGATCTCATGCTGGTATAGGAAATAGATCAGATTGTAATTAAGAAATGTTTCAAAGAAGATAACACTCTTTCTCGCACTTAAGACTACAGAATATAAGTTGTCTTTGAATTTTCATATACAACCCAAGTGGGAGATTGTTAGAAAATTAATAATTTCCTATTGTGGGCTCATATGGTTAATTAAACAGTTATATTATAGGCTATCAATTTTATAGGGGCCCAAATAAGTAATCTAATTAATGGGCTTAAGAAATAGTTAATGAGTATGGGCTTTACAATATGTAGTTACCCATATTACATAATTAGGGTTAATAAGGCCTAGGATGACCTAATATATAAATACATTTAGGGTTACGGTCCCCAAGACTAATCAGATAGCCATACATCTCTTCTTTCCCATCTGAGAAAGAGAACCCTTTGAGGAACATCAAGTGATTAGTCTGCGGAAGATCTCTACCCCAACAATTCATCACCATGGATTTAAGTACGCTTGTTTATGTGTTAAATAACTTTTGATGATTTGACATGTTGATTTAGAACTAAGAAATCTACTGAAATTTAGGAATTAATTCCCAACACTTTTTTCTTACAACAGTTTCTACCAACACTTGTATATATCAAATAATATCAACTTGACTAAATGTAATAGAAGTAATTAACATGATATAAATGTGATCAAAGATAAGCATGTGTTAACCTGGAATTATATTAAATATGAGCATGAAATCAAGTAATCCAAATAAGATCAAATAAATCGTTTAACTCGGTAAAAAAATATAGTAATTAATTTAAAGCATGGGAGTTTTGTCAACGATTTTTGTATTAAGGATATCAGTCAAAAGATAATTCTATTTAAGAAAGTGTGTTGATTATTAAGAACTCAAACTCAATAAATAATAATCAGTTTTAAATCATGAGTTTCTTCAGATAATAATTCAGAACAAAGATAAATCATCGAAATAAATATTACTCAGTTAATTACGTGAAATGTATTCAGATCTAAATGACAATAAATTGAAACAATATTACCCGAATAAGTTTGAAGATGTAAATCAAAGCTTAATGCAATTCAATCCGAAAGCAAGACAGGAAGATCAAGATTCAACAATCAATCGACTTCTTCAAGAAACTTTCTCCATTTTCTCACAAGAATTAAGCTCAGAAATTTCTCATGGTAGAGGGTATTTTTTCAAAATAATTTCTTCTTAATTTTTTTTGAATTTTCGTGATATTTAATAACTCACATTAACATAGTCATAACAGTCACTAAATCATATCATAATCTCACAATTTTTTTCCCAAGACTTACCCAATGAATATTCTGACCAAGGTTGATTAAATTCAAATTCCTCAATGAATATAATCACAAATAAGCCTTAGATTCGTTCCTAAGAATAAAAACTTGTGCCTATATTAGGCTAATTAAGTGAAAGAGATCAGAATATGAACAAAGTTTTAAGAACATGTGATCAAAATATGCTAGATTGAAAATATTATCAAAAATCTTTTTATAATTAAATTTTTGTTGCATAAAATTATTTTAAAAATATTTTTAATAATTTACGAATATTTTAAAATAATTAATCACTAAAAACGATGCAAGAATTTAACCGAAAATGATAAAAAAAAAAATTAAATAGATCTGACCTTGTTGATCGACTGGCCAATTATTGTGGTCGCCCGACTAGTGTAAAAATCTAGTAATAAAAACTTTTCCTACCCGAGATGGTCGACTAACCCTAGTCATTGGTCGATCGAATTAGTACAGAATCATGTATTTAATAAAATTGAGAATTTTTTTCCAAATACAACGGCAATAATTATAGTTATCGAATTCATCGATTACAACGATAAATAATTACACTTAATTTACCGAATCAATTTTTACAACAGTAAATTAGCAGTACATTTATTACAAATTAAGTAGAAATTCAAATAAAATTCTTGTCACCGTTTCGTCCTCACCGGTCCTGCAATCAAAACTGTGGGATTGTGAGTCAACGCTTAGTAAAATTTTAACCCCTCTAATATGTTCATTTAATCAATTCCCAAATAAAACACACAAACATATTTTTCACATAAATTTTCACATAATAATCCTAAATATTTTATGAAAACTAACAATTAAAAATTAACGACAACTTTCACATGAATCACATAATCAAGAGAGAGATAAAATACAAATATTAAAAGAGTTAGAAATTCTACCTGAAATCTGAAATTGGAATCTGAACCGGAATATTCAAAAACATTTGAGATATATATATATATATATATATATAATCATAAAATTCTTGAATTTCATTTCTAATGCCCTCCGGCTCCAATATCTCTGGCCTTAATATAATAAGAATCTCATCCTTAATCCACATAATAAGAGTTCTATAATAAGGATCAAACTCTAGATCAAGCGCTCAAGTATAATATCATTATCATTATCATTATAAAAAAAAAAACCTAGTATATATGTGTTTACTTATATATAACGAGAGCTCATGATCTATCCCTATTTTTTATTAGTATAATCATTATAATTGTTTAGCATAACACGTGTAATCCTTATGTCTTTATATATATATTATATATACATGGTTGGAATTGTCTTCCTTCCTCACGAAGGAAGCAATTTCGGCCACCTTATTTGTTTATTCATTTATTTATTTACATAATGTCCTTCCTCAAAATAAAGAAAATATTAATTTTTTCTCAAAATTCTAAAAATTATATTTTAAATAACACAATAGTTCCAAAACTTTGAATAATCAATTTAAAATTAACATTTAACCCTAAAAATTATCAACTATTATTTATACCATAAATTTGCAAAACAATCCCAAAAATATTAAACTTATATAAAATAATATTTTCAAAATATAAATTTTTGAGGTATTACACCGTCCCCCAAAAATATCAAACTTATATAAAATAATATTTTCAAAAATATAAATTTTTGGGGTATTACAGACTGGCCTAAGGGACTCGACATTTGAAGTCAGTCTACCTGAATCGATCACTGTCCTATGACCCCTCTTTATAGGGACTACAAAAATTATAATTTTTTCAATTTTAGTTAGGACTTACTGACTATTTCTTTAATCCAAATGATCATTTTCGATACAATATGAATTTTAGAAAGGTATGAGCAAGTATGGAGCACTAAATTCATATACCGTGAAAAGATTAATTCTACACACATAATATCATGTAATTTGATCGATTGTTATGTTGTTTTGTAATGCTAATTGAGTTCAAATTAAACGATCAAATATATATATATATATATATATATATATATATATATATATATATATATAAATTACCTATTGCCTCTCTTCAAGTCTATAAATACATTTGAGCAAATCATGTGACATCCATTCAACATATTTCATTGGATTTGAGCAAAAATGCAACATAAGGGTCACTGAAGTTGGAAAAAAAAATTCAATATGAGGGCTTAATTGATATAAAAATAAAATTTAAGAACTCTTTCATAGTTTTGATCAAAATAAAGAAGATTGTCAAGTAATTTGACAAAAAATTGAAAGAATAACTCTACTGTGATTTATTATTGCTTTACTTATACATTAACAATTAGCACTTAACCCCTTTTTACTTGTCTTAAAATTGAAAAAAATATATATATATTTTTCATTTAAATTAATGGAATACGCTAAAAAGTTAATGGCAGTTAAATTTTGGGTCATTGTATATGTACATCCATTTTTACTATATATTCAAAATTGCTCAATATAGATCCTCAAAATTAATTAAATAGATTGGATTGCTAAATGTAAACACTACATGTTGCAATTTAGCCCCTTCGTACAAAAACTAAAAAATATTCACCCTAACTACTAAACGTACACCCTGTTAAGATTCAATGTCACCCCAAATACAATTCACCTATATCCAAATACAAATAATCAAGCCGAAGTCCAAATACAAGTCACCAATGTGCAAAGAATCTTGTGTGGATACAATGAATTAGGCTTTTATTATTTGCAGTCAATTAATTAGTTTAATTAAATTAGTGGTATGTATCTCTGGTAGGGCACGAAATACACGCCACTACTTACTCTCGCAAGTATACGAGGTCTAAGTTTTAATATAGTGGATATTGAAGATCGGATATTGTTCCCACAGAGAAAAGTGTGAATAATTGAATACCGCAATTTACGTAGTCTCATGTTATCCTAACGACGAAAGACATGATTTAAAATTAAACTAAGCTAAACTAAAATTAGTGGGCTAATCTTAACTAAGTTGATTAATTAGAGATTGATTTTGTTCACTTAATACATGTTTGATTTCGTTTAGTTAACAATAACGGAGTTTAGGTATTAGACAATCTCGGTTTGTAAACTCTTCCGTCACCTCTTCCAAGTGTAAGACGGGAGAATACGCGACTTCGTGTCGACGAAGAGATCCCCCTCAATATCTTAATGACTCTAGGCCGCGTAAGTCTTGACCCAACGTCATCGATTGCACACTAACTAACGCCCTCCCGAGTCGTTAGGTCGTAACGATGTGTTTACCCTAGTCCGAATCCAGGGTTACCTCTTCTGAGTGTCAAACCCTAGTTTCTCAATCCAACCCTAATATCATTACAATCTTATTAATATCGTCATCAAATGATAAACACAATCGGACTTAAAAGCAACAACCGTTAAAGAAACATATATTAAACCAAACGAGTATTTACACAACTACACCTTTCCCTAACTAATCTTTAATTAAACTAACATGTTCTTAGCCAATACAACATTAAATCAAGAGGAGATCATCAATATCAACAATAAACATTAAATACAAAGATGGAAACAAGGGAAGAAAATCCAAATCTCAAAGTGGAGTAGTCCACTTACGCCAAAGAATAATCCTCCCGAGCTTCCTCTTCTCCGTTGATGAACTTCCTCTTCCAGCTCTTCAAGGATTGGCCAAGAACACCTCCTAAACTAATCTAATCTACTTCCTAAATTATCTAAACCTAACTAAGGTGGAAGGGAGCTCTCCAAAATGTCAACCGGAACCTCCTTTCACGTCTAAGTCTTTTGAGGTTTGGTGGAGAAAGGGGTTAAAAAGACAAGGTTTGGAAATATCTTCAAAATATCTGAAAATAGATATTTATGCGCAGAGTGTCACCGCCTAAGCGGTGGTTCACCGCTTAGGCGGTGGCTTAAGTTGGTTTAGCTTCTGTCGGATCTTCGCCTAGGCGGTGGTTTCTCCGCCTAGGCGGTGGCTGCTGGCATAATATTCTAATCTTTTCTCACCTAGGTGGTGGTTCAGCCCTTCAGCACTCCAACATTCTGCCTCTTTTCCACCTAAGCGGTGGAACTTCCGCCTAGGCGGTGGTCTTCATTCACCGAAATCCTGTTTTCACATTTTATTCACCGTTTCTCCACTGTTTTCAATTGTTTATCGCCCTTTAACATTCCTTCACTTGTTTTACATTAAAACAAACTAAAATACAATTAAATATAACTAAAACGCTTGAAAACTAATAAATTCGGTTTAGAAATAGATAGGTTTTTCACACCTATCAATCTCATATATAAATACTCAAATCCCCAAACATTGTAATGTATTGAGAAGTGAAGAAAATTAATAGTCATATATATAAAGTCATTTGTTGTGTCTTCAATATTGAGTGAATTTATTTTTTTAAGTGGTAAAATTAGAGGTGTATACTCTAAATTTCTCAACAATGGGTATCAAGACCAAAATGGTCAGGAATCATTTTTGGTAAAGCTATCTTGAGTCGTGTGGAGTTTGGTACTCTGCGAGCTTGAAAGAGAGCTTGCTCGGTAAAATCGAGGTCTTACCGACATGATGGGAGACCTTCAAATAGTTAGAGGAATCAAAAAGCTCAACAACTAAAATTACAACACATAGGCAACATTTATGGAGTCGTATCTACAAGGTCAATACCTTTGGAAATTCATCGGCGGTAATGAAGTTACACAACCGGTGGAATACCCCAATGGCACCTTGCGAAAATAAAAGATTAAAGCAGGCAAAGTGATGTTTGCCTTAAAGACCACAATTGTAGAAGAAATGTTGGAGCACATCTAGGATGCCAAAACATCGAAAGAAGTATGGGACACTTTTGTTACACTCTTTTCAAAGAAGAATGACACAAGACTACAACTTATTGAGGACGACATGCTATCGATGGCACAACACGAGATGACGATTGTCCAGTACTTTCACAAGGTGAAGTTCATATGCCTCAAAATTTCAGAGTTGGATCCGACAGCTCCTATTGGGGAAACTAGGATAAAGAGAATAATTATCCATGGTTTGAGACCTGAATACTGAGGTTTTGTTGCTGCAGTACAGGGATGGCCAACACAACCATCATTTTTTTTAGATTAAAAATTTCCTTGCCGATCAAGAAGCTATGGCTAAGAAAATGGGAAGAGTCTCGTTGACGGGTGAGGAAAAAATTATCAAGGAGATAGAGGCTCTCGTCCAAGGGGAGTTAAGTGTTACAACAACCGAAAAATGGGTCACATAGCAAAAGATTATTGGACCAAGAAAAATCCTGCTGAGAGCAATGCTGCTACTTCCAGTTCTAAGGAGGATAGCGAAGAGGAGTGGGATGTCGAAGCGTCATTCGCTATGGAGGAAGAAGAATTAGCTCTCACAGTAACAACACAAGAACGAATTGACTACAAGAATGATTGGATCATAGATTCAGGCTACTTAAATCATATGATGGGTGATAAAGAGAAGTTACAAAACCTATCTGAGTACAAGGGAAGTCGTGTAGTGGTGACAGCTAACAACTCAAGGTTACCGATAGCTCACATCAATAAGACGATAATCATTTAACTCTAATGAGGTGACACTCCACAATGTCTATCATGTTCCAAGAATGAAGAAAAAATTATTACCAATGGCTCAATTAACATCATCATGTCACTATGTCTTGTTTGGGCCTCAAGATATAAAGGTGTATCGTGACCTTAAAATCTCAGAAAAGCCAACAATAGAGGGACGACGATTGGAGTCGGTCTATGTAATGTTAGTAGAGTCTGCATATGTAGGCAAGATAAGAAAGAATGAGACAACATATTTATGGCACATGCGATTGGGATGACGTTAGCTATTCTAAGCTAAGTGTGATAGTGAAGAAATCGATACTTAAGGGACTTCCTTAGCTTGACATGAGAATAGGCACAGTCTGTGCAGGATGCCAATATGGTAAAGCACACCAATTTCCATACGAAGAATCAAAGTTTAAAGCAAATAAATCGTTAGATCACTCTGATGTGTTCGGGCTCGTTAAGCAACCATCAATAGGCGGAATGTAGTACATGGTGATGTTCATTGATGATTTCTTCATATATGTGTAGGTTTTCTTTATCAAACAAAAATCTTACACATTCTCAAAATTTAATGAGTTCAAAGAGATCATTGAAGAATAAATGGGAAAGAAGATCTGTTGCTTGCACACAGACAATGGGGAAGAATATAGCTCAGGTGAGTTCTCTCAATTCCTACAGGGTATGTCAAATCGTCATTAGTATACGTGTGCTAATACACCACAACAAAATGGTACAATAGAGAGAAAGATCCGGTATCCTGTAGAAATTTGTCAGAGTATGCTATATGCGAAGAATGTACCTAGAAGATTTTAGGCTATGAAGATCGCAACCCATGTGATAAATAAATTTCCTCAACCAAGATTAGAGTTTGCTTCACCCTTTGAGAAATTGTGGAATATGAAACCTTCAATTAGCTACTTTCGAGTATTTGGCTATGTATACTACGTATTTGTTCTTGATAATTTACGTAGCAAGTTTCATAAGAAAGATGTTAGATGTATCTTTGTGGGATATGATAGCCAAAGAAAGGGGTGGAAATGTTATGATCCTATGAGTGGAAGATGTTATGCTTCATGAGATTGGTGTTCGATGAAGCATCTTCCTGGTGGTCTCCAGAAAAAAAAAAAGTGTTGCCAGACTCAAATTTGGAGATAAGCTACAACAGAAGATGCGGAGCATACTATTCAACTCCAGTGAAGTTCAGATAAACCGAGTGATCCAAGCAATGATGATATCGAACAAAGAGTAACTCAGAATCCTTGGCAAACTTGTATGTATCAACAACCTAACGAAGAAGCTAGTCCCCGTTAAGTGGAAGAAGAACACGAAGACCAAATCTCAAATACGCCAATGCAACCATTATTAAAGAATTAAGTATAATAGATACTGAGACGTTTAAAGAAGCATGGCAGAGTTCTTAGTGGATTACAGCTAGAAGATATCGTTGCACTTAAACAAAATCAAACTTGGGATCTAGTGCCAAAGCTAAAAGATGTGAAACCCATATCTTGCAAGTAGGTTTACAAGATAAAACACCATCCAAAGGGTTCGATCGAGAGGTATAAGGCTCGGTTAATAGCTTAAGATTTCTCTTAGCAATATGGACTAGACTATGATGAAACGTTTAGTCTGGTGGCAAAACTTATAACTATACGAGTCCTACTTGCACTTGTAGCCAACAAAGATTGGAATTTATGGAAAATGGATGTGAAGAATGTTTTTTTCATGGAGAGCTAGATCGGGAGATCTACATGATCTAACCAATGGGCTTTCAGAGTCAAGATCATCTTGAATATATATATATATATATATATATATATATATATATATATATATATATATATATATATATATATATATATATATATATATATATATATATATATATATATATATATATATATATATAAGCTGCAAAAAGCACTCTACAGATTGAAACAAGCACCCAGAGCGTGGTATGGTAAGATTGCTAGAATTTTTGACACAAAGTGGTTATTTTGTAACACATACAGATTCCAGCTTGTTTGTCAAAGATAATGAAAGAAAGATATTTATCATGCTAATATGCGTTGATGATTTAATCATAACGGGTGATGATGAGG
This sequence comes from Eucommia ulmoides, assembly GCA_016647705.1. Taxonomy (NCBI): domain Eukaryota; kingdom Viridiplantae; phylum Streptophyta; class Magnoliopsida; order Garryales; family Eucommiaceae; genus Eucommia; species Eucommia ulmoides. The sequence continues at coordinate 1,152,445 of CM028329.1, forward strand.
AATAAATTTTTCGGATGAAAGAGAATTTATCCGTTCGTTTTCAGATAAAAGAACTTGGAAAGCTCAAGCACTTTCTTGGTCTAGAGATTGATCGCACACAAGAAGGAACATTTCTCTGTCAACAAAAATATTCCAAAGATTTGTTGAAGAGGTTTGGTATGCTCAAATGCAAGCTGATTTCGAGCTAATGGAACTAAATGTAAAAATGTGTGCATATGAAGGCAAAGACTTGGAAGATGGAACGATGTATTGACAATTGGTAGGTAGCCTAATTTACTTAACCTTGACTCGATCTGACATTTCTTATGCAGTTGGTGTGATGAGCCGATACATGCAAAATCTTAAGAAACTTCATTTGGAAGCAGTTCGACGAATATTGAGTTATATGAAGAGTACAATTGACTATGGTCTTTTGTACAAAAGATGTGAAGACTGTTTGGTTATTGTGATGCTGACTATGCAGGAGATCAACAACTAGGTATGTTTTTAAGCTTGATTCTGGAACAATTTCTTGGTGTAATAAAAGATAGTTGACAGTATCATTGTTAACCACAGAAGCTCAGTACCAAGCAACAACAATGATACAGTGATGAACGATCTACATCAACCAGTAGATTATACAATTCTGTTGTAAACAACCGGCAATTCGTTTGGCAGAGAATCCGGTCTTTCATGCAAGAACAAAGTATGTTGAAGTGCACTATCATTTATCAGAGAAAATATTCTACAAGAAGAAATTGAAATGAGGCAAATCAAGACGAATGATCAAGTTGCGGACTTGTTAGCAAAAAGTTTGAGCACCGACAAGTTCAAAATATTTCATTGTCAGCTTGGCACAGTGCAAAAAGTGGGAGCTGACATTGAGGGGGAGTTAAGATTCAATGTTACCCCAAATACAATTTACCTATGTCCAAGTACAAATAATTAAGTTTGAATCCAAATACAAGTCATCAATGTGCAAAGCACCTTGTGTGGATACAATGAATTAGGTTTTTATTATTTGTAGTCAATTAATTAGTTTAATTAAATGAGTAGTGTGTATCTCATAATATCCAAGTCCCCAAGCCTTGTAATATATTGAGAAGTTAGAAAACTAATAGTCATATATATAAAGTCTTTTGTTGTGTCTTCAATATTGAGTGAATTTCTTCTTTGAGTGATAAAATTAGAGTTTTGTTAAATTTCTTATTTGAGTGGTAAAATTAGAGTTTTATACTTTAAATTTCTCAACACAACCCAACCTCATTACAATAGGTAAATTCTTGAAATTCTATTACAATATTAAGATTTTACTTTCTTCTCGATTTTATTTATTTTAATTTTGGTGAATGTTTTTTTTAATTTATTTTCTTTCCTTTTCATTTATTAATCTTTAACTTCCTTTTAGTTTTATTAGTTTTATCTTCTCCTTCATCAAAATCCTTTCAAAAAATCAAAAATTAATTTTTCATCTCACTGACTTATAGGTCCACAAAACACAGCTCCGTGCATATCTATAAGTCCATGCAAGGGTGATTTATGGGGACCTATAGGTCCGCGCAAATTTCTATTTTACGAACCTATAAGCTCACGCAAATCCTTCTTTTGCGAACCTATAGGTCCATGTGAACTATTCTGGGATGCCTATATAGATGAATGTGTTTCAATAGTTTTTAACAATTCTACACATAATGTAGTTAAATATTTTTTATGCAAATTGATAATGACCATTTATATTGGAGACACCGAGATGGAGCAATGAAAATTATTACTTACCACAACGTGAGCGATCGCTTCCACCACCACATCCTCATACTAAATTTAATTATATCAGGACATTATATTGGCTCAACAAAAGTAGAAGGGTATTTTTAATTCTCTGCAGAGTTCTACAAAAAGATGATGCTTTGATAATAAAACATTGTACAACTATCATGGTTGTGGACCAAAATTACCTTAAGAAATGAAGTGGTCTAAGATGTTTGAGCAAACATGTGAACGTGAAGTTGTTTCCATCGATGGGGCGTGGTTGTGCCTAAAGCACGATTTGTTGAAATCGCATTAGAGAGGTCGTAAATTAATTCAAAGATTATTTCATGATTGGGAGGTAAAATTAATCAAATAGAAAAAATTGAAATTAAAACACATATTTGGGAACTTAGAGACATAATGGTCCATGCTCACAGTGAAGTGATGTGTCTGATGGTGCTTCCAAAGTACGCGATTGATGAAGAATTGTCTAATTATGAAGAAGATAATGTTCGTGTTGTCACCGAGGCTGAGTAGTTGTTCAATTATGTTTAACAGTTATTTCCGATGTCATGTTTTAACAGATTATGTTTGAAATGATTGTACCATGTTATTATCTTTAATTCTGTAAAATGATAGAGCACATTATCTTTGATAATAGTTACAATTCTAGTTCACAACATAGGAAAATGACACAATTCAAAACATCTAGTCCACCAAAATATAGATATCAATCAGAATCTAAGTCTATGCTATTGAATTTTCTAGTTGCTACATTCAAACCCATGATTAATATTGAATGCAATCTATATATACAGTCTCTTACCCAGACGCCACAGGTCAGTCGGTCGCAATTCAATTCGATGTCCAATGTATCATAGATTCTCGACTTGAGAAAATCTACAAAAAATAAAGTAAAATAAAATTAAAAAAAAAAAAAATCAAACATTATTTAAACTAAACATAACAAAGTATAACAACATCAAAAAAAAAAAACATCTAAGTACCAAATCAAAAGTTCACCTCATAAGTCATGAATTATTTGCTATAATTAACCACAATTACACTCTCAACTTTGCTACATTGTGTGAAAATATGATCCTACAATATCATTGAACAAAAAATTAAGATTACATTTAGATTACAGGCCAAAGCGATTTATAGGTCCACTCAAATACATTATGCACGGACCTGTAGATCCGCAAAAATATAGTTTGTGTGGACCTATAGGTTCATGCAAAAGCAATTCGTATGGACTTGCAAGTCCATACGAATCGCAATTTTAAGGGTTTGAAAGTTTCAGATAAAAATAGAAAAATATATCAAAAACAAGTTAAACATGTATGATTGATGCTTTGGGTTCTTAACTTCTCACGATTCCTTTTAAATTTATTAGAAAAATTACCCGAAACAGTATAAATAGATGATTTTTGGGGGTTTGTATTGAACATGGTGGGTTGAAGGTTGTTGAAGGGGGAAACATATTATTTGAAAGTGAAGAGAGTAGATGACAAATGTGTAGGAAGATGCTAAATGAATGGAGCATACATTTTGTAAAAAAAAAAAAAATCTTTCTTTTTTGTAAATAAATGATACCCTTAATGGTAATTTTACATAAGGGTAAAATTGTAATAAAAAATTATTAAAAAAAAATAGGAAAAAAATATATATATGCCTAGCAAAGCAGGTATACATTTAGAAGCACCTTTAAATTTTTTATCCAAATTTTAAATAAACAGACAAATTACTTTTTTTGTTTTATTTTTTTTTCATCTTTTATTCTTTTAATTATTTGCTCATTCCATTACCCCCAGACCGAACAAAACACAACAATCTACATTTTATTTTTATTACTGTTTTTAGTTAATATTTTTGGTAGTGATTTTAGAGTTTCATGGTGTGGTTTTATTAAAAAAATATAAATTGTAATGTTAGTGTGTTAGTGGGATAATTAGATAGTTAGTGATGGATGATGAGAAGTTATGAGCTACTAATTATAAATAATATATATATTCCATGTATTTTTCATTTGAGATAAGTGTAAAAGTGTTAATTGATATTTAACATTCTCTTTTATATTATTGTTAGTTAAATTATATTTTTAGTATTTTAATAGAGCTCTCGTGTTCCAATGAAGTAGTATCAAGAGCAGGTTAGACTTGTGGTGAGATTAATTAAGAGAGGGGTCAAACAACAATTTGCTTGCATTTAAAGTCTCCCAATTCACAAAGATAATTATGCAAATTGGTATATTCGGATAAAGGCAATTCATGGATCACAAGACACATAAAAGGTGATAGATAAAGAATATATGGAGCCACAAGATGAAGCTACCTTAAGTGCAAATCAAAGGACGGTATTGCAAAATATGAACTAAAGGATCAAGGAGCATTTTCCATCATCCATCAATCTTTGGATGATTAGGTATTACAAGAAATTGTTAATGCAACAAATCCAAGCAAGCGTCAAGCCTCTCATGGTAGAGTTGACAGAGTCAAGAAAGTTCACCTCCAAATGTTGAGAGGTCAATTTGAGTCGTTGCAAATTAAGGAATCGAATTGGTGTCGTATTATTTTTCAAAAGCTCTAACATTGGTGAATGAAATGGTGGGAAACAAATTATGTCAGGGTGACAGAAAAAATCATCCGTTCTTTAGACCCCAAAATTTGACTATGTTGTTGTTTCCATTGAAAAGTCTAAAGCTTTAGACAAAATATAGGTGGATAAGCTCATGGGATCCTTGCAAGCTCATGAACAGATAATTTGCAAGAAGAAGAAAGAGACCTCGAAGCATGTACTCTAAAGAAAGATTTTCATGAGAAAGAAAGAAGGAAAGCAAGAAAAAGGGCAAAGGCTCATGGATGTGGTAGACACGGAAGAGAAAGAAGAGGACTAAGTAGTTCAAGGTCGTCTTACAATGAATAAAGGGGACACGCTTCATACCAATCAAGGAAATATTTTTTGAACGAAGCTATTTCCAGATAAAAGAAACCACTTCAACTCATTCACTCGAATCTGTATGGTCCAATCAAGTCGTCATCTCTTGATAAGAGTAATTAATTATTTTTTTCATTGATAATTTTTCTCAAAAAAATTGGGCTTATTTCTTGAAAGAAAAATTGGAGGCTTTCGAAATTTTCAAAAAATTTGAAGGTTTTGTCGAAAAGAAAAGTGGAAATGAGATAAAGATCATCCTATCTGACAAATGAGGTGAATTCGCATCAAATGAGTTCAAGATTTGTTTTAAAAAAAAATAGAATCTAACATTCTTTAACAATATCGAGATCGCCCCAACGAAATGGAGTTGCTGAGAGAAAAAATACTATCCTTAACATGGAAAGAAACATGTCGAAAAGGAGGAGTATGTATCACACACACCCCGGGGCGCCCGTCACCCGAGGCCAGGCGTGACCTCGGCATGACTCTCCCTGTCCAACCAACCAAACATACCCATGGAAAGAAACATGTCAAAAAGGAAGAGTATGTGTCACACCCTCACCCCCCCCCCTCCCCCCGTGGTCGCCCGTCACCCGAGGTCGGGCCTGACATAGGCATGACTCTCCCTATCTAACTAACCAAACACACCCATATATATATTACATACATACCCAGACACACGCGCACCACGATCAATATTTTTTTCCAAAACAATACCTCAATCTCGTTTTCAAAAAATATGGGACACACCCGTCCCAAATATATATACAACAAAAAAATCACCAAAAATATGTTGAACCTTCCACGATTCGCCTCTGACTGACCTACTCCCAAGATGACACTACCTCTAGACTCTACCTAGTGCCAGTAGTGGACCCTCTCCTATTTGTGGCACCTGAAACCAAAAAAAATTATCGGTGTACTGTCTTCATAATAAAAAAAGTTTTGTATGGATCAAATATAAGAATTTAAATACCATATTACAAAATATAATATTATACAATCACATACCGTACGGAAATACAGTTTTTCTGCCACCACTAAAGTAAACTCATAAATTTAAAAACACTTAATCCAAATATTCTAAGCCAACCACTGCAACAAAATAATATATTGACGCCAATTCATTTTTAAAATAATATAATTAAACCAAATCAATCCAGGTAGTTCATCATATAATAAAACACCCCACACCACTTTCCTACTAACCATAAGATTGTTTTTACCCCCACGATCGGGAGTTGTAACGGTACTGTATCATCTGCTGGTTTTGCACTCCTAACGGGTCAAACCACCCTGCAGGACTTTTCTTAGCAGGTAATCCACATCTCGCAGGACATATCCTCCGGACTAGAAGAAAATTCACATCTTGCAGGTCACACCTACCTAACGAGAAAAAAATTCACATTTCGTAGGTCATACCTGCCTAACGAGAAGAAAATCCACATCTCGTAGGTCATACCCGCCTAACGAGAAGATAAACTATGGCATAGTTGGACAAAAATCACCTCTAAAAAAAACTCACTCAATCCAAAAATCGTTTTCCACCTCTTAAATCAAAACTCACTTGATCCATATAAGTTACAAATTCGTTCGTTTTTAAATTCACACATTTTCCACAATTTATACGAAAATAATTTTTGTAGATTTACATAGAAGACAGTACACTCACCTCGTTCTCTGCACAGTAAAAATGGTCACCGTCCAAAATCTACTGGGACGCTGGCGCCTGTGAACCTAACAACGATAGGCCTAAATTAATATTTTATTTCAAAATAACCTAACGTGCAATGCAGGCCCTAAATCTCATATTTCCCATTTCCCAAATATTTATTATGGAAAATTATTATTTGGGCCATTTCGCTATGTTAATATTTACCGCACCAATTATTCAAGATTAACGATCATAACAATATTATTACGATTACGAAAATTACTTTTACGATTGCAAAAATTTTAGTACTTAATAATTTAATTTAATCGATAATAATTCCCGATTAAAATTTTACCTATTTCGAAATCGCTCGCAGGCCGAAAAATTGGATTTTCGAATTTATTTTATGTTTTTTCCCTTCCCTCATTTTTCTCTTCTTTTTTTCCTTTTTTTTTTTTTTTTTGTTTTGTTGAAGTTCCACCGCTTCAGCGATACACCACCGCCACGGCGATCACCTTTCATCTCTGTTTTGCTTCTGTTGAACCCTCACCGTCGCGACGACGGATCTCACCGCCGCGACGACAGCCTTCTTCTTATGTTACTGCTTCTATTTTGCGTTTAGCCCGCCGACGCCACTCTCACTCTCCCTCCGTCGTCGATCCAACACTGCTCACACACCTACCCAGCAGCAACCACCCACACCCACACACACTGATCACTTCCACACACCATCGGAATGAACTGGACAGAGCACACACACACACACGTCGTGTCCGTCAGAGGAACAACCGGAGAGACGACCTATACACACACAGTCACACTGTCAATGGAACACACACCCACATACGCCGACAACACCCCCCCATGCCACCGGACGACTAGACAGCCCACATTGCCAACAACACTTCACCAGACCGATGACCACTGCCGACGACGACACACACATACAGTCCACGATCACACATACACACACATACACGTCTGATCAAGTACACCCCCCGCACGCTATCACCGGATGAACGACGACGAACCCACCAAACAGCGACGACAGAACCCGCCACCGTCGATCCTCTCTCTCTTCTCTGTTTCCAGATTTTTCTTATTTTTTTCTTGGTTTTCTCCTCTTTGTTTGCATGTATGTATGTATATATATGCATGATTATTGTAGGTCTCCTTGATCCCTTATATTGCCACGTCATGATCGCTCTTACTTCCCTGCCTTCGTGTGTTTATGGATGGATGTATATGTATGTACACAATAGGAGGAAAATGATCACCTCACTACCCATTTGTTGGTATTTGTTTTAGTTTTCTTAAATTACATTACCCCCCCCCCCCCCCCCCCGGAATTTATTTAGGTTATTATTGAAGCCCATTTCAAAATTTAATATTTCTTAAAATTATAGATTCACCCCTTAAATAAAAATGACATATTCTACCCCTTTTTTTTTCTTCTAAATGCTCTAAAATGCGGCTAATGAATATGCACATGCGGAAATTAGGTCTTACAGTATGTCCAAGGAATTTTGGGTCAAATTCATAGATTGTGTCGCCTACATGTTGAACCAATGCCCTACTAAGAGTGTTCATGACAAAACACCTCAAGAAGCTTAGGATGGAGTGAAGCCAAGTATCTCTCACTTGCGTGTGTTTGGGAGTATTGCCTATGCTTGCGTTTCGGATGAGAAGAGAATTAAAGTAGACAACAAAAGTAAAAAAATATATTTTAAGATCTAAGTGATACAAGTTGTACAATCCGATCAATGAAAAATTGTCGTGAGTAGAGATGTTGAATTTGATGAATAAGGTGAATGGAATTGAAATGTTTCACAAGAAGAATACAATTTTCCCGTTATTTGAAGAAGACGAAAAAGATAACGACAATGTTGAGGAACTTGTGACTCGTCCTACATCCTCTCCGCCTTTTACTCATGCTCAATAGTCTCCTCCATCGTTGGAAGATAGCACACCTCATTTTAGAAATATTCAAGACATCTACGAACACTAAGGTAATTCAAATATTTGGTGATTTAATATTATTTTGTAATTTTACGAATATTACACCTAGAGGTTATCAAGAAGCAACACAAGCTAAAAACTGGAGAAATACTATGAACGAGAAAATTGTAAGTCATTGAAAGAACTAATACATGGGAATAACCACACTACCAAAAAGCCACAAGCCAATTGGAATCAAATGAGTGTATAATAGGTGTAAAATACCTATCTAATTCTAAACCGAATTTGCCAGTTTTCGAGTATTTTATTTAAGTTTGAATACCGTTTTAGCTATTTTTATTAGTCAGGAGTAGGGACGTAAACAATCGGCAAACCGAGCGAAATGGTGCGAAAGGGGTAGTCAAAAAGATGAAGAAAAAAAAAGAGGTTTTAAATAACAGAGCAATTTCGCCTAGGTGAAGTTTCCACCGCCTAGGCGGAAATTCATCAGAAAGATACAAAAACTGAAGATTTGAAATCCGCCTAGGCGAAGTTTCCACCGCCTAGGCGGAAATCCGTCAGAAGGTTGCAAGGGTTGAAGTATTGAATCCGCCTAGGCGAAGTTTCCACCGCCTAGGCAGAAATCCACCAGAACGCTGGAAGTACTGAACTGCTAGATAGAGCTGCACTGCTGTAAATCCGCCTAGGCGAAGTAGCTACCGCCTAGGCGGAATTCCGTCAGAAAGATAAGGAGCCAAGAAGTTAGTCCTCCGCCTAAGCGAAGATTCTACCGCTTAGGCAGAATTCTAACCAACTTAAACTCCGCCTAAGCGGAATTTCTACCGCTTAGGCGGAAATCGCAGAACAGGTCAAAATATCTGTTTAGATATTTTTTAACCTCTAGGCCTATAAATACCCCTTGGCCACGTCTGAAACTTGTTGTTGAAGAACCCTAACCCTAGTAGAGAGCTCTTAAGCTATATTTTGAAGATCAAGAAGGAGGTTCATCATTCAGATAAAGAAGGATAACTTGCGGATCGATCATTAGCGACAGTGAACCGTTTCACTTCCAAATTTGATCGTTTCTCTCTTGTTTTATTCTTTGTAATCACTTTTTCATATCTAAGAATGTTGAATCCCTCTTATTTTGTATGGTATATGGCTAAGATCTTGTAGTAGTAGTTAAATGTTACTTAGGTGTAGTCGAAATCATGTAATCGTTTAGTTGAGTAAATTTATGTTACTTTAACGAGTTGTTTGTCTAAATCCGATTGTGTTTATCGTTATTCTTGATATTATGCTTGTATAGATAAAACGAGAATATGGGGTTTGACAATCGAGAGAGGTAACCCTGAATTCGAACTAGGGTAAATACAACGTGACTTTCTAACGACTCGGGAGGGCGTTAGAACATATGCAACCCATGACGTTGGCTCAAAACTCACGCGACCTAGGATCATTAAGGCGTTGAAGGGGACTTCTTCGTTGACACGAAGTCGTGTAATCCCCCGTCTTACACTCGGGAGAGGTAGCGGAGGAGTTATTGATATAGAGGTTGTCAGATTAGATGAAAACCGTTATAGCTAACTAAATGAAATCGATTATGCATTATATGAAAGAGATTTATACCTAAGTAATTAGTGTAATTAAAACTAACTTTATAGTTGTCATTTATCTTAGTATGGTAATTAGAAAACAAACAAAATATGATTAGTCGAGACAATATGAGACTATGTAAATCACAATACTCAACCGAACTACACGAATTTTCCAGTGGAACGATATCCGATCTTACAAGATCCATTATATTAAAACTAGACCTCGTACACTTTCGAGTAGTCCAATTACCGCGAGGAGAAAACAAGGTTGTGAATCTGAGCCCGTACAAGTTTTTGGCGCTGTTGCCGGGGAAATGTGTTGTAATTTGGTTGATATTGTGACCAAGTGGTTGAATATTAATCCTGACAATTCTTTTATTTTATTTTCTTTCAAATTATTTGTTTAATTTGTTTCGAGAGATGTGATCAAACAGAGCATACAACGAAGAAGAAATTTGGAATTCTTAGCTCTTGATCCCGAGATTGAGCATATGTTGAAAAGGATAAAAAGAGAGAGAATAAACCAACTTCAATACAATGAATCATGATACAACAAAGCATTCTATCCAAAATACCTTGTCTATGAGGGATTTTGATGAAAAATGCTCAAGCAAATGTCCCGTAGGTACTATCGAGCTAGAAGGCGAAGACGGACGAACTTTCCGAGTCAACAGGGAACGGATCAAGCACTACTTCAAGGATGAAGAGCGAGTTGTGGAGAACATCTCCCTCGTTGAAGGATAGAGCCGGAATTCATAAACGTCCATGCTAGGGACGTAAAACCAAGCAACATCTTTTGATATGTCATCGAGGGTAACGAATATTCCTGACTTTTGTATAAATACCTTTTTGGAGATCGTATTGATCTCGTAATACTAAATTTTTGTGGTGAATTGATGAGGTAGATACTTAGGATTGATTTGCATGCTAAAACTAATTTGAGGTTTGAAGAGGGAATAAGAGGTGTAGAGAAACAATGTGAAAACCTGAAGGAATCCAGCTTAAGTCCACACTGGCAAAAATTCTCCTAAGCGGTAAAACCACCGCCTAGGCGAAAATTGGACAAAAAGACTGAGAAAACATTCTGGCATAATTTCGCCCAGGCGAAGAAACCACCGTCTAGGCGAAAATTGGATAGAAAAAGTCTGCATTTTACACTGTTGTAAGTTTGCCCATGCGGTAAAACCACCGCCTAGGCGGAAAAATGAAGAAAAGTTGAGTTCTTACACTGGCGTAAATTCGCTTAGGCGAAAAACCCACCGCCTAAGCGGATTTACAACCAAATCAGGGGTTTCACACTGGTGTAAACTCGCCCCGGCGTAAAAACCACCACCTAAGCGGATTTACACCAGAAAGTTTTTAAAAAAGAAGAGGCGCTACTTCGCCTAGGCGGAAAAACCACCGCCTAGGCGAATATACGCGAACTCTGTTTTTAAAACGCACAGTCCACTTCGCAAACGGCATTTCCCTCCTAAAAATTTCAAGAAACCTCTCAATTTCACCATCCCAAATTCCTTCCTCCCATTAAAGATTCATTCTATAGTGCTAAAAACTTGGATTTTCACCAAGAATCTTCCTCCAAACATGGAATTCCTCTGCCCATTCTCGAAAATTAGGGTTCGAGCGGTGAAACAGTGCGAAATCACCATTCTCCACTGATTTGATCAAATTTTTCGACAAGTAAGTGTCAATGATCCTATTCTTCACTTAGTTGATGAATTATTTGCTTCATTTGCTCATTTATTTCAACAAAACATTGGATTTGATTGGAACCCTAAACCCCTTTTAACCCTAAGTTGCGGTTTTCATGTTATTTGGGATTGAGGAATGATTAATGGTAAACCCTATCATGTTTTTGTGTTGTTATACAATGTGAATCATTTATTGAACGCTATATTGCGACAAAAATATGATTTGGTTATGGTTGGTGGAATATCTTGTGAAATTTGTATTGATTGGCTTTGGTTGGCATATGTTTGAGAAAATAGGGTATTGTGTGTTCGCTAACCAGGGTTTGAATTGCATATTCTATTGTTATTATTGTGGTTGGTGTTATGATTGTGATTTACAGGAAAAATGGTAAAGCGGCGCCAGTTTCTGAAACTGATCCCCAAGATTTGGCATCAATTTATCTGCGCCAATCTATTCCCTACCTCCCATGTGTCCGATGTTGCCAAGGAATGAGCATTTATACTATACGGCATTGATAGAAGGACACCCATCAATGTCGGTTGGCATATCTACTCATCAATAATTCATACTACCAGGACAACAAAGGGTTGTGGAAGGGCAGACCAGGTGAAGGAGAAGAGGGTCAGGAAGAGGAAGAAGCCGGTCCTTCGGAGCCACCGACGCCTACAACCAGTCGAGGCCAGATCACCCAAATCTCAAGAGATGTCCGTAGTCTCCAGTCCGATATGATCCAGCTTCAAGCTAATTTGGCTCGGATGGAGAACTACATGGAGTTCTACATCCGGCAGCAAGATCAAAACCAATGTGTTATATTCGAGCATCTTGGAATCGACATAGCGCGTTATACGCCCGTGCCGCCTTCCGAGCCGGATGAGCTGCCACCGCCATCTCCTCCACAATGAACTGTAGGAGGTTAGACTTCTATGTCTTCCCTCCTAGGTATGTGTCCGCCTCAGTTTCAATACATATTTTTTTTATTCTGCTATTGGGTTCGCTGCTTAGGTAGTGGGGACACTGCCTCATTCAAGTTTGGGGGAACCTGCAAACGCATTTAGTTTTTGTTTTTCTTGGGGGGATAAGAAGGATGAAAAAAAAATTGATGTAAAGGGGAACAAAAATTCTTTTTGGTGTACAAATTTAATTATTAATGTTAAAATATTTGTAAATTTTGAAATTCTTTTTGTTATACATGTGTAATGTTTAGCTATGCATGTGTAAGGATAATTAGAATAGGTAATATTAGTTTGTAGAATTATAGTAGAATTGTTAATGAATTGAGTTGTACAAGCATGCTGAGTTTTTGAGTTCGTCCGAACCATGTCCCAATGATGAAAATTACCCCCTAAATTGTGTTTTAAGGTCAGGGGTAATGCCATTCACGTGTGTTTTGTGTGCTTAGCATATCGATTAGGTAAAAATTATTTTGATCCTAAATCGCACGATTGCATAAACTCGTTGTATAATTAATTGAACGATTGGACGCGAATATACAGTAATAAGTTCATGACAGAAATGAGGAATCTAGAACTTGACTGGGGGAGGCATGAGGCGAAATTATAGGTAAGGTAATTCCAGAGGCATGATATAGGCCTTCATTTTTATCGCTTGAACCGTTTGAAACTAACCTGAAAAGTTATTCCCTCATTCTCCTGTCGAAGCCATAAATTTTTTGTTTTCTGAACTTGTTTCTATACTTTAACCAAGTAAATCTTTCAGAACCATTGTCGCTAGGAATAAAAGTGAAAATTGAGTGAAAACAAGTAGCATTAGATTATGCTAACTTGAAGCAGGCAATCGGAGTTTCAGTATTTTTGGTTAAGTATAAGAGTATTCACTTGTCAATCCTGTAGTTGTAACTAAACACCCCTAAAATTGTATAAAATTGAATAAGTTTGGGAGTGTACTTTAAAAAAAAAAAAAAAAAAAATCTATGTGAATATAGTGTTTAAATTCGATTCTTTGACAAGTGAATACAAGTTTACTAAATCCTGTTCAGGGTAATATCTTCAAAGATAAGGGAGTCATGAGAGAGATTTAGCGACAAGCATTTGTACCTCGGGTATCGTTAAAATTATAACGAGTTTCTATTTCTACGATACCCTTGGCCGTTATCCAAAGCCTGACCAAGCCCTATTGATCTCGGTGAATGTCCGAACCTACATTAGTGGATAGTTGAGCCCAGTCAAGCACATGGATTCCCTAAATGTTTTAACAAGTTTAAGTCATAACCTTATTCGTTGAATAATCCAATCCGGCGTTTGATTTGTTATATATCCGAGTTCTCACACACACACATTTCAATAGGATCTAAAATGATTTGAACTGATATTGAGTGTTGAAATTCTGGAGCACCACGTGGTGTGTATTATTCCTTAACCGGATCTGATTACGGGTTGTTGAGGAAAGAAGAGCATGGTTTCTTTAACTAAACTTGTATCTCATAGGTGTGTACTTCTTAATTGTTAATGATTACGTATCTGTAGTTTAGGATGTAGCTAATTAGTGTAGTTAGTGTTATTTAGCATTAGGGTATTTTGCTCGATGACTAGCAAAATTCTAAGTTTGGAGGTATTTGATAAATGTAAAATATCTATCTAATTCTAAACCGAATTTGTCAGTTTTCGAGTATTTTATTTAAGTTTGAATACCGTTTTAGCTGTTTTTATTAGTCAGGAGTAGGGACATAAACAATCAGCAAACCGAGCGAAATGGTGCGAAAGGGGTAGTCAAAAAGATGAAAAAAAGAAGTTTCAAATAACATAGCAATTCTACCTAGGCGAAGTTTCCACCGCCTAGGCGAAAATTCATCAGAAAGATACAAAAACTGAAGATTTGAAATCCGCCTAGGCGAAGTTTCCACCGCTTAGGCGGAAATCCGTCAGAAGGTTGCAAGGGTTGAAGTATTGAATCCGCCTAGGCGAAGTTTCCACCGCCTAGGCAGAAATCCACCAGAACGCTGGAAGTACTGAACTGCTGGATAGAGCTGCACTGCTGTAAATCCGCCTAGGCGAAGTAGCTACCGCCTAGGCGGAATTCCGTCAGAAAGATAAGGAGCCAAGAAGTTAGTCCTCCGCCTAAGCGAAGATTCTACCGCTTAGGCGGAATTCTAACCGACTTAAACTCCGCCTAAGCGGAATTTCTACCGCTTAGGCGGAAATCGCAGAACAGGTCAAAATATCTGTTTAGATATTTTTTAACCTCTAGGCCTATAAATACCCCTTGGCCACGTCTGAAACTTGTTGTTGAAGAACCCTAACCCTAGTAGAGAGCTCTTAAGCTATATTTTGAAGATCAAGAAGGAGGTTCATCATTCGGATAAAGAAGGATAACTTACGGATCGATCATTAGCGATAGTGAACCGTTTCACTTCCAAATTTGATCGTTTCTCTCTTGTTTTATTCTTTGTAATCACTTTTTCATATCTAAGAATGTTGAATCTCTCTTATTTTGTATGGTATATGGCTAAGATCTTGTAGTAGTAGTTAAATGTTACTTAGGTGTAGTCGAAATCATGTAATCGTTTAGTTGAGTAAATTTATGTTACTTTAACGAGTTGTTTGTCTAAATCCGATTGTGTTTATCGTTATTCTTGATATTATGCTTGTTTAGATAAAATGAGAATATGGGGTTTGACAATCGGGAGAGGTAACCCCGAATTCGAACTAGGGTAAATACAACGTGACTTTCTAACGACCCGGGAGGGCGTTAGAACATATGCAACCCATGACGTTGGCTCAAAACTCACGCGACCTAGGGTCGTTAAGGCATTGAAGGGGACTTCTTCGTTGACACGAAGTCGTGTAATCCCCCATCTTACACTCGGGAGAGGTAGCGGAGGAGTTATTGATACAGAGGTTGTCAGATTAGATGAAAACCGTTATAGCTAACTAAATGAAATCGATTATGCATTATATGAAAGAGATTTATACCTAAGTAATTAGTGTAATTAAAACTAACTTTATAGTTGTCATTTATCTTAGTATAGTAATTAGAAAACAAACAAAATATGATTAGTCGAGATAATATGAGACTATGTAAATCATAATACTCGACCGAACTACACGAATTTTCCAGTGGAACGATATCCGATCTTACAAGATCCATTATATTAAAACTAGACCTCATACACTTGCGAGTAGTCCAATTACCGCGATGAGGAAACAAGGTTGTGAATCCGAGCGCGTACAGTGTACAAGGTGAAAGAACGTGCTAGAGGTGAAGTGGAGAGATACAAAGTAATGTTGGCGGTCGCAGGTGTAGGGTGGTCTTTGGCCTCTCTCAAGCCCCAAAATCTAGTTCATGAGGTGAGCCTTTCCCTCACACTTATAACCTGTCCATCAGCCCCTTACACATTCGATTTGGGATAAACCCAAAAATATTCCCCTTACACATCAAGCCTATGATCGGCTAAACTTTTACCAATCTCTCTCTTTGTATATATTGGGCCACTAGCTCCTTCCACATCCGATGTGGTATAAACTCAACAATCTATTCCTCACACATCAGGCCTTTGGTTAGCTAATGTACGACAACGATTTAACGCTCGCGTATTGACTACTCGCAAGTGCACGAGGTCTAGTTTTAATATAGTAGATCTTTAAGATCAGATATCATTCCCATAGGGATAGGTTGAATAATTAAATACCGCAATTAGGATAGTCTTATATTATCCAGACGGTTAAAGAATTATTTTAAATTAAACTAACTAAAACTAAGTTAAACTACAATTAGTGGGTTAATTTTAACTAAATTGATTTCCTAGGGATTGATTTCGTTCGCTTAATACAAGTTTGATTTCGTTTAGTTAACAATAATTTTATGGTATCCGACAATCTCGGCTCGTAAACTCCTCCGCCACCTCTTTCGAGTATAAGACGGGGGAATACGTGATTTCGTATCAACAAATAAGTCCCCCTCAATGTATTAACAACCCTAGGCCGTGTGAGTCTAGTCCCAATGTCATCAATTGCACACTAACTAACGCCCTCCCGGGTTGTTAGATTGTAACGATGTGTTTACCGTAATCCGAATCCAGGGTTACCTCTTCCGAGTATCAAACCCTGTATTCTCAAATACAACCCTAATACCTTAACAAGCATACTAAGACTATCATAAAATGATAAACACAACCATATTTAAAGGCAAACAACCTTTAAAGAAACATATATTAAATCAAACTAGTATTTACACAACTACATCAATCCCTAACTAATATTTATCTAATCTAACATGATCTTGGCCATTAGAACATTAAACCAAGAGATATCCATCATCGTTTACAACAAAACATTAAATTATGAAGAGAAAAATAAAGAGAAAAAGATCAAATCTTAAAGTGGAGTGATCCAATGTCGCCAAAGATCGATCTGCCAATGTTTCTTCTTCTCCAGATGATGAATCACTTCTTGAAGAATGGCCAAGGACCACTTCCTAAGGGTTAGGGACGTTCCAGCCTTCCAACCTTTTTAAGAGAAGTGGGAGAATGGGTATTTATAGGTGCAAGGTTTCAAAATATCTAAAAATATCTTCTTCTCTATGCAGAGCTGACCGCCTAGGTGGTGGGTATGTCGGCTAGCTTTCCAAACTCTCTGATCTTTCACCGCCTAGGCGGTGAGTAAGTCGGTTAACATTCTAATCGTTCACCGCCTAGGCGGTGGGATTCACCACCTAAGTCGTGGGACTGCTCCCAATTTTCTGTCATTTCACCGCCTAGGCCGTGGAATCAACACCTAGGCTGTGGGACTTTACTCATTTTCAGCATCCTATGCATTCTCACCGCCACGACGGTTGATCTTGTGATCTTGAAACCTTGTTTCTTCATCATTTCTTCACCGTTTTTCTACCATTTTCGCTAGTTTGTCACTTGTTTGCGTCCCTAAACCTGAATTACATAAAAACAAACTAAAAAATAATTAAATATAACTAAAACATTTGAAAACTATCAAATTTGATTTAGAAGTAGATAGGTATTTTATACCTATCAAATACCCTCAAACTTGGAATTTTGCTAGTACTCGAGCAAAACACCCTAACACTAAATTAAACTAACTACCCTAATTAACTTACGACTAATCTAAAAATGAAAAACTTTAACAAATAAGAAGTATATGCATGCGAGTTCCAAATTCAATCGAAGAGACCAAGTTGGTCCTCCCTCAACAGCCCTCAACCTGATCAAGTTCGGGAAATAATACACATCAAGTGGTGTTCTAGAATTTCAACACTAAATATCAATAAAAAACCATTCTAGATCCATTTGAAATGTGTGTGTGTGAGAGCTGAAATCTATAACTAACCAAACTCCAGATTGGATCATTCAGTAGACAAGTTCATGACTTAAACCTTAAAGGATTTAGGAAAATCATGCGCTTGATTGGGCTCGACTATCCACTAATGTAGGTTCGGACATTCTCAAAGATCAATAGGGCTTGGTTAAGCTTTGGAGAACGACCAAAGGTATCGCAAGAATAGAAAATAACAAATCTTTAAGATAAAACGATACCCAAGGTACAAACGTTTGTCACTATCTCTCTCTCGTAACCCCACACGTTTAAAATACAATCCTGAACAAGAATTTAAGAACGTTGTATTCACTTGTCGAAAGAAATGAAAATAAAAACTATATTCACATAGGTTTTTTTTTTTTTTTTTTTTTTTTTTTTTTTTACAAACATTGTCACACCCCCAAACTTATTCGAATTTGTACAATTTTAGGGGCGTGCAAAAAGAATGACAAGTGAATACATTAATACTAAACCAATAACAATTCGTCCGAAACCCCAATCGCTCACTTCAAGTCAGCATTAATCTATGTTTCTTGATTTCACTCAATTTTGACTTTTAGGCTTAGCGACAATAGTTTGGAAAAATTTAATTGGATAGAATATTGAAACGTGTTCAGAATTGAAAAGATTATCGGATTCGACAGGGGAACGAGGGAATAAATGTTTTAGGTTAGCTTCAAAAGGTTCAAGCGAAAAAAGTGAAGGCCTAAATCACGCCTCCGGAATTACCTTACCTAGGATTTCGCCTCAAGTCTACCCCAATTCAAGTTCTAGATTCCTCATTTGTGTCATGAACTTATTACTGAATAATCAACGTCAATTCATTCAAATAATTATACACTGAGTCCATGCGATCGTGTGATTTAAAGATCATAATAATTTTTACCTAATCAACATATTAAGCACACAAAACACACATGACTAGCATTATCCCCGACCTCAATATACAATTAAGAGATAATTTTCATCATCGCGAAATGGCCCTAGACGAACTCAATAACTCATCAAGTATATACGACTTCATACATAAACAATACTATATTAAATCTAAATACTACATACATACACTAAACTAAGCATTTAACATGCATAAAAAAATAAAAAGCTTAACTAAAAAATAAAGTTTTACATATAAAAAAAATATTTTCATCATTCACATCTTTCATTAACAACACAAAACGTGATGTACATTCCCCCCAAACTTAAAAAAATGCAGTGTCCTTACTGACTAAGCAGCGAACCCAACAACAGTTTATAGCAATGACAAGTAAAATTGGGTGCCGACACATACCTAGGGAATAAGACTTAAAAGTCTCACCCCTTACCATTCGCTGGAAGGAAAGTCATCGCCACCACTATCACGTCGGAATGGAAATTGTAGCGGTTGCAAGAGGTGTGGCAGAAATTGCGGCATAGGTGGATAAGCATTCATATCAATGCCGAAGCGCTCGCACAAGAGCCGGTGGATTTGATCTTGTTGTCTCGTAGTTACACCAATCACAACGTTCCAACAAAATATTAACAATGTAGAATGAAATTTTCTTTCACACAATTTAACAATCCATAGAAACTTAGTTTATCACCAAAAATCAAACCAAAATCCCATAGTGATAAAGAAAATCGCGAAAATGGGGTTGAAAATTGATTTTTGGAATTTGATTTGTGGTGCAAATCACAAATTTTGTAAATGGAATGATGAATTTGAGGGTTTGAAATGGTTTGTAATGACGAAAATGGAGAAATTTTGGAGTTTTAAAAGTGGTTGTGGCGTTTTTGTATAACGGTATGGTTTTAAACAAATAGAGGTCTCACCGCCGCGACGGTGGGACGAGGTTTTAACGCTCACGTATTGACTACTCGCAAGTGCACGAGGTCTAGTTTTAATATAGTGGATCTTTAAGATCGGATATCGTTCCCACAGAGATGGGTTGAATAATTGAATACCGCAATTTGCATAGTCTTCTATTATTCAGACGGTTAAAGAAATTATTTAAATTTAAACTAAGTTAAACTACAATTAGTGGGTTAGTCCTAATTAAGTTGATTACCTAGGGATTTATTTCGTTCACTTAATACATGTTTGATTTCGTTTAGTTAACAATAACGGAGTTTATGATGTCCGACAATCTCGGTTCGTAAACTCACTCATCACCTCTCCTGAGTGTAAGACGAGTGAATACGTGACTTCGCGTCAACTAAGAGGTCCCCCTCAACGTCTTAACGACGCTAGGTCACGTGAGTCTTACCCCAATGTCATCAATTGCACACTCACTAACGCCCTCCCGAGTCGTTAGATTGTAACGATGTGTTTACCCTAGTCCAAATCCAGGGTTACCTCTTCTGAGTGTCAAACCCTGTATTCTCAAATCCAACCCTAATACCTTAACAAGCATACTAAGATCGTCATAAAATGATAAACACAATTGGATTTAAAAGCAAACAACCGTTAAAGAAACATATATTAAACCAAACGAGTATTTACACAACTACATCGATCCCTAGCTAATATTTAACTAATCTAACATGATCTTGGCCATTGAAACTACAAACCAAAAGAGATTCATCACCATTTACAATAAAATATTAAGTTATAAAGAGAGAAACAAAGATAGAAAGATCAAATCTTAAAGTGATGTGGTTTCCACTTTCGCCAAAAATCGATCCACCAATGTTTTTTCTTCTCCAAATGATGATTCTCCTCTTTGAGCTCTTCAAGATTGGCCAAGAATCAAGCTCCTAAGGTTAGGGACGTCCAAGCATCCAAGCTTTTTAAGAGAAATGGGAGAATGGGTATTTATAGGTGCAAGGTTTCAAAATATCTAAAAATATCTTCTTCTCTGTGCAGAGCTGACCGCCTAGGCAGTGGGATTCACTGCCTAGGCGGTGGGTATGTCATCCAGCTTTCCAAACTCTCTAATCTTTCACCGCCTAGGTGGTGAGTAAGTCGATTAACATTCTGATCATTCACCGCCTAGGCCATGGGACTGCTCCCAACTTTCTGCCCTTTTACCGCCTAGGCCGTGGGACTTTGCTCATTTTCAGCATCCTCTACATTCTTACTGCCTCAGCGGTGGCCTGACCGTCGCGGCGGTGGATCTTGTGATCTTGAAACCTTGTTTCTTCATCATTTCTTTACCGTTTTCTCACTGTTTTTGCATGTTTGTCGCTAGTTTGTGTCCCTAAACTTGAATTACATAAAAACAAACTAAAAAGCAATTAAATATAAGTAAAACACTCGAAAACTACCAAATCCAGTTTAGAAGTAGATAGGTATTTTACACCTATCAGCTAACCTTTAACCAATCTCTCCCTTTGAGACTATTAGGCCAAAGTTGTTATAACATAAGCTCTGATACAAGTGTAAGATGGTTTTGAGCCTCTCCCGACCTCAAAAGTTAGCTCATGAGGTGAGATTTTCCCGCACACTCATAACCTGATCACATGTCTCTTCCATATCCGATGTGGGATAAACCCTGCAGAAGGCCACAACCGAAGGCTTGGCATTGATTTTGATAAGGTTTTTACACCAGTAGTTCATTTTGAAACTATTCAATTTGCTATTACTTTTCCTAGTACTAATGGATGAAAAATTAATAATGGATGTGAAATTTGCACTCTTAAATGGTTTTCTTGAAGAAGAGATGCATGTTGAACAACTTATCGGTTACGTTGTGAAAGGTAAAGAAGATAAAGTCTTGAAATTCAAAAAGGCTTTGTAGGAGTTGAACAAGCACCAAGGGCTTGGAATAATAAACTTGATAAATATTTTTAATCAAATAAGTTTTATAAGTGCTTTCATGAGCATGCTCTTTATGTGAAGGTGAATGAAAATGGAGATATGCAGCTTGTTTGTTTATATATGGATGACTTGATTTTTACAAGAAATAATTCAAGTATATGGATGACTTGATTTTTACAGGAAATAATTCGAGTATGTAACAAGATTTCAAGAAGGAGATGACTCAGGAATTTGAAATGACCGACATAGGACTCATGTCCTGTTGTCTTGGTATTGAAGTAAAGCAAACAGAATGAGTTATTTTTATTTGTCAAGAGAGTTATGCCAAAGAATTTCTTAAGAAATTCAAGATGGAAAATTGCTAGCCAAAAAATATGCCCGTGGACTGTGGAATTAAATTATCCAAATATGGGATTGGATAAGCGATGAATCTGATATTTTTTAAGATTTTTGTTTGAAAATTGAGATACTTGACGCGTCCAAGGCCGGATATTCTCTTTGGTGTTGGACTATATGAAAGCTCCTACAACGAATCACCTGAACTATGGAAAATTGCAAGTTGAAAAATATGCTTGTTGACTGTGGAATTATACAAATATGGGATTGGAGAAGAGATGAATCTGATAATTTTTAAGATTTTTATTACAAATTTGAGATACTTGACGTATACAAGGCAGGATATTCTCTTTGGTGTTGGACTAGTTAGTCATTATATGAAATCTCCTATAACGAATCACCTGAAAGCGGCAAACAGAATTCTTTGTTACATCAAAAGTATACTTGATTTCGGATTATTTTACTTCATTTCTACCAATTGGATACTCATATAGTGACTGGGCAGGAGATGTGGATGATCAAAAGAGTACTACCAGGTTCATATTTTTTTATGGGAGATACAGCTTTTACATGGAGTTGGAAGAAGCAACTGATTGTTACACTTTCTACCCTTGAAGTAGAGTACATTGTCACTACTTCATGTTTTTGTTAAGCGATTTGGCTAAGGAGTCTTTCAACTGAACTTTACTTGCCTCAAGAGGACCCTACGGAAGTATTTGTTGACGATAAATTAGCTTTGGAGTTGGCAAAAATTCCGATGTTCCATGATTGAAGTAAGCACATAAACGCTCGTATCATTTTATCTAGAAATGTGTTGCATAGAAAGATGTGGATATTAAATTCGTAAAATCTCAATATCAAATTGCTGATAAAATCCCTTAAACATGAAGCATTCTGCAAGTTAAGGTTTTTGTTTGGAGTGAAAGGAAATAAAGTTTAGGGGGGTTTTGAGAAGAAAAAAAAAAGAATAAACTTTATTTCAATTAATGTTTTATGTAGTGGGAGTTACTTGGTTGTAGAGTTACATAGTACAATTTTATTAGAATAAGTTGTGGTGTTAATAGGCTAGTGTGTTAATGGGAATAATTAGATAGTGGTGGTTGAAAAGTCATAAGTTACTAATTATGAGTGGTATATATATTCCATATATTTTTTATTTGAGATAAATATGAAATATTTTTGAATTTTTGACATTCTCTGTTATTGTGAGTTAAATCATATTTTGAATATTTTTCATAAATCCCTCTTATTCCCACACTCCGGCCATCACAACCATTGTTATCACCTTTTGCGATCATCATGTACAACACATCTAATGCATCATTAAAAACTCTTTTGATTTTGAGATTAAATATAAATAGAGTTCTTAAGTCAATTGACAATTTCTTGTCACAAAAAGTTAGTATTTATTTTAATCAAAACTACAAGTGAGTAAATTGTATATTTTTAAAGTGCAAGGAGGTATAATGATATTAAGAGCTTTTTGCACTTTGCACCCCTAAAATTTAAGAGAAACTTAACTTTAGTCCCTATTCTTTCAATTTGAATACATTAAACCTTGAAATATTTAAATTGTATCAAGTCAATCCTTCCGTCATTTTCTATAACGAAAATCACTCACATACATGTGATTATTCTACATTTAACATGTGGTCGATTGCTGTCATAAAAAAAATAACAGAATTACCGATTTTAACTGACTTGACACAATTTAAATACTTCAAATCTTCAAAATTGAACATGTTCAAATTGAAAGTACAAAGACTAAAATAATTTTTTTCTAAAACTTCAGGGGTGCAAAGTGAAAATCCAAAAGAAAAATGGAAGATGAATTGAACCGTACATAAAACTCAAACCGCTAAAAGGTAGAAAACAAAAAAAAAAATGAAAATTCACACAATTAATAAATATTTTCTCTCTGTTTCACAACACAACCAAACACAGAACAACAATGCCAATCGAGAACAAGATTCATCCTAAGAAGAAAAATACAATGAGGACACAAACACATATATCACAACTAGAAGGTTAATAAAATCTGCGTCAGTAACTCTTTTTAACTCCCTGTTTGGGGAACCATTTCAAAAGCTCAAAACCCCGGTTTCGAAAATTCAAAATCAATTCATCCAAGAACCACCAAAACGCAATTCCGCCAAACGGGTACTAAAGAAAACCTAAAAAATTAGCTCTAAAATTGAACCCCAAAAAAAATAATCACGATTTTTGAAGAACAAACTTCTCGTAGAGGGCAAGAATGTCTTTTTTGTTCGGATTTTTCAACTGGAGAAGCTCGGCCCCAAAGTTGTGTTTGGTTAACTCCTGTTTCAGCTTCTGAACCGTGAATTTCATGTAATCCTCGGAATTGATCTGTTGGCTGTGATTATCTTCATCCCCTTTAAAAACCGACCCTCCATCTTCGGGTTGAGCAAACTTCGCTGGGCTATTAGTACTTCTTGATCGCTTGTTTCTTGTTAATACCTTATCGTTCGTGTCCATATCCTGAACTGAATCCATACCCGTTTCGTAATCTTCGACCCGGACCCGTTTTCCGCAAGAAGCCGTTTTGAGCTTACTCTCCAAAGCCTGTTCATTGAGTCGAACCGATGTAAGTTGTTGCTGGAGGGAATTGAGCTTTCCCTGTGTTGCTTGGAGCTGAATCGAGAGGGCTTCAGCCCGGTTATTTGCTTCGGCTCGCGCAGACCGTTCGGTCCTCAACAGGCCCTCAAGAACTTGGACCGTGTCGTCCTGTTGCTCGTTGTTGGACCGTAATAAAGTCTCGATCTCCTTCTCTATTGTCTTGACCCGGGCCTCCAACGTCAAGACTTTGGATTGGGCCTCCATTTCCGAGGCCCGGTATCGGTCTGCCTCGTCGTGGAGGTCGGCTTTTTGCCGCTCCAGATTCTCAATCTGTCGCTCGGCCCGTTCGATCTGCGCCAGTTGTTCCATTGCATTCTGTTGGATGTCGCTTTTTTCTTTATGCGCCGCAGCAGCTTCGGATCGGGCTTTATCAGCCAATTCAGTGGCCCGTTGGGCTTCTTTCTCGGCGATTTTACACCTTTCTTGGAATTCTTCGATTCGGTCAAAGTCAGATTGGTATCTCTGTTCGAGCTGAAGCTTTTGCTGTTCTAAGATTCGGGCTTCTCTTTCGAATGATTGGGCTGTGGATTTTAGGGTTTCTAATCTCTCTCCCAACTCCTTTATCTCGCTCTTGAAGGACGATATTTCTAGGTCATAGTTCTTTATTTTCGACTCGGCAGCCTAAAGAAAAGCAAAAGAGAGTACACCATCACTCGACCGAGATAAAAATCCTATAAATTACACTGCCAAGCGAAACATCTTAGGGCCCGCCTGTTTATTTAGTATTTCTATTCCCATTTTTCCTTTTTTGTTCCCAGAATAGAGAACAGCAACAATAAATATGGGAACAGATGAAGCCTTTTTTCTGATCTGCTCCCTTATTTTTGGAACAAAATTTTTACAACATAACAGAACTGTTCCCAGATTTCTGCTTTTATTCCATATTCTCTGGGAAAGTGGGAATAGAAAGTTATTTGGGAACAGAAACCATAAACAAAAAACAGAAATTTCAGAGAAGTTCTTTTATGTTCCCAATTTTTTTATTTTTTTACTTTTTTTTTTTTTTTTTTGGGGGGGGGGGGGGGGGGGGGGGTTGGAATATGGCAGCAGAACAGACAAAAAAAAATTGTTCCCGTGATCTGATATCCGTTTCCAATTTTCTGGATACTGAAACAAAATAAAAAGGGGGCTAAAGCACCCGACGCCTGAAGGTAACTCATGTTCTTTTTCCAAATTTTTAATTTTAAGAAATTTAAATAATATTAAAATTTAAAATTTATACTTTTATAAGAGAAAATATGTAATCATTGGAAGAAATGGAGAATTCAAAACAATTATAAGAAATATTGAAGGTGGCAAAGAATAATAATTCATCATGGGTTTTAAAAGATAAGCATTATTTATGCAAAAAAAAAATAAACCGTTTGATTTTTTTTCCAACATGATCGTAACCGTCAAAATGTATATATTTTAAAAAAAACATTCTAATTTATTATATAAATATTTATTTTTCCATTGAAATTTTATATTTCTGCTAATCAAAATTCGAATTCTTAAAGATCTTTTTCATAAAAAAAAATCAGACTCACCTTCAACTCCAAACTCAGAGTAGTGAGACGCTGTTCAGCCTGCTCAAGCTTCGTTGATTTATCCTTTATTTCCTCTTCCTGCAATTATATATAATAAAAGAACATTTGATTACTCTTATTGTGGCCAAATACTTTTAGGGGAAAATTTAGGCGCTGCTTGTTTAGTGTTTCTGTTCCCATATTTTTATTTTTGTTCCCCCGAAAACTAGGAAAAGAAAAAGAAATGTGGGAACAATTCTGTTTTATTCCAACAAATTTGCTCTAAATTCTGGGTAAAAGAACAGGGGAGAAGAAGTTTTATCTTTTGTCCCAATATTTCAATTTTAGTTTCAGAAAACTTGGAAAAGTAACAGAAACGTAATTGCAATTCCATTTTATGCCAAAAACATTTGTTTCTCAAATTCTAGGAGCAGAACAAAAAAAAAATATCAATTTTTGTTCCCAGAAAAGTAACAGAAATGTGGAAGCAATTATGTTTTGTTCCTAGAAATTTTTTCTAAAATTCTGGGAGAGGAACAGAAAGCTTTCTGTTCTCGTATTTCTATTTTCAATCCCAGAGAACTTGGAAAAGAAACAGAAATGTGAGAACAATTTCATTTCAGTCCTATAAATTTGTTCTAAAATTCTAGGAGCAGAACAGAAAAAAGTTCTTTTGTTCACATTTATCTATTTTCATTCCCAGAAAATTTGGAAAAGAAACAGAAATGTGGGAACAAATTAGTTCTGTTCCTAGAAATTTGTTGTGAGCAGAACCCATAAAAAAATATTGTTCCCATATTTCTATTTTCTAACCCAGAAAACTTGGAAAAGAAACATAAATGTGTGAACAATCCCGTTTCATTCCTTGAAATCTGTTCCAAAATTCTGGGAGCAGAACAAAAACAGATTTTTAAGAACAGAAGGAGACTTGAAGCATAGAAACTTCACCTTTTCCGTCAAAGTCACAGAAAATTCAGCCCTCAGACTATCTTCCCTTACTTGGGTTTGCTTATTCATGCGCTCTTGAACGACCGCTGCCTTCTCAAGAGCGTTCTTCGCCTCCTTAACAGCAATATCATATTTCCTTTTCCATTCCTCTGCCTCCTCCTGAGCTGACAGTGCCAGTTCCCTAGCCGCAGCCACCCTCGCCTCAGCAGCACTAATCCTCGACTTCAGCACACTTATTTCAGAACTCGATTGCTCTTCCTCGGCCTTCTGCTTCGACAAAACCTGCTCATATTTTCTCTTCCATTCCGTAGAGTCTTGCTTGGATGAATCCAATGTTCTCAATAATCCCGAATATCTTTCTTCGAGTGAACTGTTTTTGCTCTGGAGATTATTTATTCGGCTCATGTAATCATCTGAAAGCTTCTTCCTATCGTTGATGGCATCTTCGTAACGCTTCAAATACTCGGATTTGTACTTCTCGCTGGCTTCTAGTTGTTTGTTAAGCAAATTCATCTTGTCTTCGATTGAGCGGCATTTCAACACAAGGGAACCCTTCTCTGAGCTGATTTGGTCAAATTGTTTCTTGATAAAATCGAGAACTGGACCTTCCAAACTAAAAAATATATATATATATTTTTTAAAAATAGAAATAGATAAAATTGAGAAAAAAAAAAAAATATCCAGTGTGAAATGACGATACAGACCTTCTTCTCAAAAATAAAGCAAGTTTTTTCCATTTTTGGGGACCGTGAACTGACGCTTCGTAGTTGGATAGAAGACCATCAAGAACCTGCAGTACATTCCATAACCAAATGATGTGTAATTATTCAGCTTAGAAAGACGGGAGATTAAACGGTAGAAAATAAAATGAAAATAAAACACTTCCTGAAAGTCATAAATGAACTGCCTGTCTACCATTAGGAATATCCTCAAGGAAGAAGAGAGGAGATGCAAAGCGATTTTAAACCAAAAGGCAAAGGCCATGTTTGATAACCACTTAAATTTTAAGTGCTGAAAATTTTAAGAGCTGAATATTAAGTGCTATTATAAGTGTTGAATTTATTAACTGTTGAATATATTAAGTATTCAATTTTCTAATATTTTTTAACTTCAAAAAAAATATATTTGTACATATTTTTATTCTTAAAATAATTTTTACAATTTTATTTTTCTAAAATATTCTCTCTACAACTTTCTCTATTTTTTCTCAATTCAATATTTTCCCCATCTATAATATATATGACTTTTTTTTGTAAGATTTTACAGTATTGATGTAAAATGTTGGTTGTGATAATTAGATATTCTATAGTATTAAGTGATAAATGCTAAAAAATTAAGTGAATCACACATCACTTAAAATTTTAAACAATTTTTTAATTGATACTTATTTTTCAAGTGGTTGCTTAATTTTGTTATCAAACGCAATTAATTTGATAACTACTTAATGCATTCAGTTTTAAGGGGACCTTAATTTGATAATTACTTGATAAATTCAGTTTTTTAAATGCTTAATTGAGTTACCAAACGGGGGTCAAGTTCAGGCACTTCCTGGCGAAGGCGGGTGAAAATTTCATTGCTTTTTTAACTAGATAGAGCTAGTAGAGAGTGAGCATAGTAGAGCTATTGCGCGCCATCCCCGCCCAAACAAAAGAATCTTTCCCTAAAAGCTAAACCTTACAATGTTTGGCTTAATCTAAAGCCGTGACATGAAACTGAAATTAGTGTTTTAACATGTGGAATCTATTAAAACTGAAATTAAGCTCCCTCTCTTTCGAAGCAATCTCAACATCCTTAAAAGATTTGCAAGGACTTACCAGAACTACCCGTGTAACATAGAGAAGAAAAAATAATAGACACGTGACAGCTCTTTAATCAATCGTAAAATCATTTAAAGGAAAAGAAGAAAAACAATCAAGCATCATTCAGCTCCTACAGTCTACTATTTTCCTAATCACTATCCGCTCTAGGCAAGAAAATCCTATGGAGTGATGGTTCTAAGGTGCAAAAAAGAGATTGCATAGATCTACTAGTATGTGCAATTGTGCAAGAAAAAATTATAAAAAAAAAAGACAATATAGTGGGGAAAACAGACAATATTGTAAGAAAGAAAAGAATAATCTTTGGACGAGAAAAAAAAATTGAAGATAGCAAAAACTGGAACAACTTAAAATAAAGGGTTAATTACACAGGCCATCCCAAAAGTTCGGGGATAGTTGCATTTTTATCCCTGGTGTTCTGATTTTTTCAATATAGTCTTTAAAGTTGTGAAAGTTTTCCAATTTTATCTCTAGCATCTATTTAATTATTTCACGGAAATTGAAACGTGGACAATTTAGGGAGGGCCATGAGTCAATTTTCCGTCAGATAAATAAACAGGTGTTACTTAAGGAAGAAATTGGGACAATTTCACAACTTGATAATATATTGGGACATCAAGGACGAATATAATAAGATCTCCAAACTTTAGGGACCATCAGCATAATTAACCCCAAAAACAAATTATAAAGCTCGCGGCAAAGGTTCACCTTGACCACATTATCTATTTTTGCATCAGAAGCTTGACAAGCCGTTCGCAGTTCCTTTTCCATGCTCTCTATTGCATTGGAACACTGAATGTATGCCTCTCTAAAAGCATCCCTCTTAATATCCTGCATGAGTCACCAATATACCAGTAACAGTCAGGGTGATCGATCTTAAACCAAGGAAATCAACTCAGTAGGCTAAAACCTAATGCAAGATTGCTAGTATCTGCAAAGAACAATAATCACCACTATTTAATGCACAAATTATTCACTCTTCCAAAATTAACATGAACTTATTCCAAACAAACAGAGCTACCAAGCCCATGTCTTTAAAACCACGTGGTTCTAATCAGTACCCAAAAATTAAATTGAATTCAAGCTAAGTCCAAACTGCATATATGATGAATTCTCTTTACATGAGAGAGAGAGTGAGAGAGAGAGAGAGAGAGAGAGAGAGCACTCCAAACAGGTTTGAGCCGTTTGACAATATTAATTGTTTTAGCAATAAAAGAAAAAATATGCAGAACAAAGATTACCTCGAATGACTTTTTTACAAAGGTCTGAAGACGCTTTTCATACTTCTGCCTAGTTGAACCAGCCCCTACAGCAACAGAATTAAATGCAGCCAATGACTTTTGAACTGCTCCTTCATGCGCATCCCTTAGTGCATCCTGCAGCCATTAGGAAATTGGATGAGAGAGAAACAAAAAACAAGAGGAAGATTAATTCGGAAACGGTAGGAAAACAGAAAAGCCTACTTCTTCTGGAAGCCTTGAACGGTCAAAAGAAGACATGTAAATTTCACTAGCCAAATCATATGCCCTCTGGCACTCTGCTTCTTCCACACCCTGCAACCAACAGTTGAAAACCTCTTGAGAAATTAAAAAGGAGAGAAGTCTACTGCATCCCAAAGATAAACAAATTAAACACCACAAAATTCTTGTTCTCATTGATAAACCTTCATGCCTCAGCCAAATTAATGACGAAAAATGGGGGTTTATAAGTTCAAATTCCTATGGTTTGCTTTTTACGTTTAAGGACAAAAGCATCATTTGATATCTAAAGAAGTACTTCCAATCTCTATTCTGAGTGTTAGGTTTGTATTCAATATGTATGCCCGGGAGCATACATCATTATCAAGATTTCTCTAAATGAAAAAATAATAATAATAAATCCACATAAACAAGTTTGAAGCAATTGGGAGGGACAACTCATTCAAGTGGATGAAACAACACCACAAAACCGTATAAATAAAAAACAAACAAAAAAGAACCTACTACTTATTGGCAGACTACAGGAACAAAGTTGCTAGGTTTTAACCTAAGAGCAATATTTTCACAATAAAACTTTTAGTATACGTGATTTCACCGTAAAAAGAAAACATACAAGATATTATAACTACCTTATGCAATCATGAGTTCGTTCAGTCGCCAACATTCATGCAACTGTTTAACTCTAAGTTCCAGATCCTCATCACAGACACTAATTTTGAGTATGACATTAAATCAGACTAAATGAGCTACAAATTATAACTTCTACCTCTCATGGGGTCACTACCACATGACTGAAAAGAAGGAAAGAATATTGAAATTTTAATATAGATGTTATGCACTACCAAGATTATTTGCATTCTGCATCCTGGACGGCATCTTTTTAATAAAGTATAAATGATTTAACAGTAAATGAATATTTAAAATGTGTGTTCCCTCATACAGCGACAAAGTTTATAAGAGGAGCAATAAGTCCAAGACTTTTCCCATTCCAGTATTTTGGAAAATGTCTACAGGAGCTCTATAGCCCAGTAAACGACAATGGTTGGAATGACCTAAAACAGAAGGAAATTGCGATAAGGTGATAGCATGAAGAGAGAGATGGTGGGTTGAAGGTATGAGCGAAAGGGTTAAAAGGTAATTTTCTTTTTTATGATATCTTGTATACTCCCTAGTCCTGATGTTCCTAAATAATTGTCATGCTTGACTTTGCACAAATTTTTGGGTAATGGTTGAAATAATTGTTACTTTACCATATTCCCTTGTTGGAAAATGTGTGAAAAGTGTTTAAAAAGTTAAATTTGAATGACGGTTGAGAAGAGGATTAGTTTGGAAAAAGTAATAAAAATATATTGGCCAAAACAAGAAAGTGGACAAATATTTTGGAACATCCAAAAGGAAAGTAGGACAATTATTTAGGAATGGAGGGAACGGAGGGAGTACTTTATTACAAACAACTGAATTCTATTTATATGTATATTTCAAGGGTATTTATGAGATCTTTATAGTTCACATCGTTCATGAGGGGTTTCACTTGTACAATAACAGAGGTCACCATGTTATAGTGTGAACGAATAGGGGTTCCGAATGAAATTGAACCGCTTATTCCTTTCATTCAAATGAAAACAATGTTGAGTGATGGATTATATACAAGAAATCGGCACCAGAAATCATCAATCATGCAAATAGGGTAAAGATTAAAATGCAAACAATTGGAGCTCAATCTGCCAAAATGCAACACTGACCTGCCATGAGGAGGTAATTGTGGGAACTGCACCATTATTTAGAGCATCTAGGAATGACTGGGTAATACGAGCAAGAATGGGTCCCGTCATCACTGTAGCCCCTACTTGCTTGGGCCTAGTCCTCTCAAAGACAAACCTTGTCAAAGCATCAAGACCAGATCTGAATTCCGGCCTTAACTTGTCCAACTGCATGACAAAAATAGCACAGAATGAAACAAAATATACATATAGACACATAAAATAATAGAAATTACACAATTATTGTATGGTGTTGACAACAATAGCAAGGAACTGACCGGAATTTGGTCAAGTCGCTGTAGTTCTTTTTCATTACTCAAAGGCCGCACAAGCGGGAAGCATTCTCTATCTGGAAAAAGAGCTCGAATCGACTCCCGTATCTAATAAAAAGGATAGAAAATTATGACATATCCAAGGACATGGAAAATCCAATATGCATACACATATCAAAAGCTCAGAACATCAACTAAAAGGAGAAACAAATATAAACAAGACTATAAAGTATTTACGCAACCCTGTTGTAACAATGTTTCCTTCTATTAGCCAACATGTGTGTGTGTGTGTGTGTGAAAGAGATAGGGAGAGGAATGGATTAAAGCTATAGAAGCTACCTCATTTTTGGCAGCCACATCTTTCCTGTCACCTTGAACTGGTCTCAGAGCAATTTCTAGGTAATCACGAGGTGTTATTCTCCGATTATCCTCCACCAAGTCCAAATAGAAATCCTTGAAGTACAAAAATTGAAGTTTCCATCAACAAAAAGACCAATGAATAATGTATTGGAGCAAATATGGCTTGAAAAAAAAGGAGAGGGGGGAGAAGAAGACATGCATGAAATAAAGAACATTTAAGAACACACTGCATGCGTTGAATAGAAGGTTATACAAACTTATGAGAACAAAATTACCCTCAGTAGCCAGACAAAGATTGGGGAGAACTGTCCCAGTTCTGAAGCTGTAGCTCTTCCTCCAGAGGCCCTAACACGAATATGTTTTGTCATTTCAGTGACTAGAGAGAGGCGATCAAGTGCAGCTTCATCAATGCCGCCCATCTGGATGAAAAATTACTAAGCCAAGTTAAGAAAGGTATCAAAACAGAAAAAGATGAAAACGACAATAAATGTAAGACACTTACAAAAAATACGCGCTCAAAAACAAGCCAAGGAAAATAGATAAACTCAGAAATGAAAAAAAGATAAAAGTCGTTCCTACCTGGTTGTATACAAACATGCTTGATAAGAGGACTGCTAAAGAGAATATCTGTGTGCTGTATGTTCCCTGAAATGGATAAAAGAGAGGAAGAAAAAGATAATCATATTTGGTTTATAAGCAGCCTAACAAATAACATTACAAAAAAAGAACCATGCAGATTACTTGTAAGAGAAATGGTAAAAATGATTATTGAGGAAAATTGAAGATATGCAAAGAAGTCTATGATCATATAATGATATTTCATGTAGCTGACCCTACTTAGGGTGGGACAAAGGCTTTGTTGTTTTTGTTGGTGTTGTTGTATGCAAAGAAGTGAAGTGATGAAAATTGGGGGGGGGGAATCAACAAATAATTATTCATTTAATTAAATAGCTAAAATGACAATTGGGAAAGAAATTAATAAATGTCAGCCCTCTCACTTCTCAGGGAAGAAGGAAAACTAACCGTTTGATCATAAGCATCAATTCCTTCACTATCCAACAGTAAAAGATTGTACTCAGTTCCATCAAGAGCAGTTCTCCTCAAAGGTGCACTCCACAACCAAAGCCCTTTTGTACATGGACGATGTGTTGATGCCACCTGAAAACCACTACTTCTGCCAAGAAGCTATAATACGGGCAAAATTAGTTATGGATGTTACATCGAACACTTGTGTAGCAGAAGGTCAGCCAAAAAAAAAAGGAGAAATTAGAAGAGAAGTATATTCAATGACGATACTAATCCGATGCCTTGGTTAATAACTCAAAATTAACAGATACTGGCAATATAAAAGAAGCAGCAGTCTCATTAACTTTTTTCTACTCGCGGAATTAAAATAAGCACAAATGAAATAGCAAGCAATGAACCCAATTATACTACTGAAAGCTAAAATTTTATTTGCAGATCAATGATCCATAGAGTTTTGGAAGGCTAAAGACCAACATAGTGTCAGAATTGTCTCTACTCTCAATAGGCAAATTATAAAATATAAGTCGCCAAAAAATGAGGAAGTTCTCTCCTGCACACGGATTGATAGATTAAAGAACCACCAATTTACATTTATTTTCAGCCAAGCGAGAGTAAAAGAAACTTTAGGAATAATGTTCATTTCATTTAAAAGGAAAAATAGCATCAAGTAATAACAACTAAGAACAGAGAGTGAAACCCTTTACAGAGATCATGAAATCTTCAAGCTTCAAATTTGCACTTTCTAAAAGTTTCCCCAATATTCTGAAGTCAAATAGCAATCCCCCACACAAGCGTACCAACTCTAACCGGTAATGGCAGTATAATTGTGTAGGCACTAAAACATAAGGTATGTAGTATTCATGTACTCATAAGACTCCTTTTGTTATAATTAAATTTTGAAATTTTTGATGAATTAGCGCAGTGTTTTCTATGAATATCATGAATTTCAAATCCAAGAACACTCCCTAACAGGCCTTCCAGAGCGTTTCATTCCAAATACCTAGCAGGCATTTCAGAGCGCTTCGAAATCTCAATTAGTGAATACTACAGCGGTCGGCAAAAACCAAAACCCTAATTCTGAATTTCGCAACACGAACCGAACTAACGAATCACTAAACAGTGAATATAAACCAATTAAAAGAAAACGGTCCAATTTTACCTGATTTAATATGAAGCTCTTGCCTTGACGAGCGCGACCGCAGACGGAGACGACGCCGACCGGCTCCTTGAGGAGCTGAAGCACACTGACGGCCTCCGGATCCATATGAAACTTCCCTTTCTCATCGCAATACACGAGGCGGATCGGCCTCGCCGGTCCAACGACGGTCCCAGTTGCCGACGTTGGTGGCTCCGGCGAGGCAGTCGGCGGTTGCGGAGAGTTGGAGGAGCCTCTGCCAAAGAGCTTCATCATATTCGGTCCTTATTTTTGATGAACTATCGAGCTTTTTCGCTTTCATGAGAGAGAGAAACAGAGAGAATGGGTGTCTTTTGCCGCTGGCAAAGTTCGATATTTGAGAATTGGACCTTTTATGTTGTGGCCTAAACGCAATATATTGAATTTTTTATTGTTTAAATATAGAGGTATGATAACAGATGTTATTCCAGATGGTAGAAGGATGCGTGTTTTTATTGTGAATTAAGATTTGACTCTTTTTTAGTGAACATTCTGAAAATTAAATAAAAATTAAATTTTAAATTTAATTATAAATCTACTTTTAAAATCACTTGAAAAGATAATTAGTAAAAAAATACATGAGTTGACCCAGACAACATCTTATCGTAAAACCAAAAAATATATTAATTTTTTATTTAAAATAAACGAAATTAGAATATTTTCGTAAACAGATTAAAATCCCCCCCTTAAAGTTTTCTTTTAAAAAGTTGAATGAATTTTACAAAAAAAAAAAAAATTAAAATTTGCAAATTACAATTTCAATCCTCTGCATTTTTTAGGTAGCTTTCTAACTTAATTTTAAAATAAAATTTCTATTTAGATTACCTTGTTACTTTTCAAAAAGAATGTTGAAAATAATAGTAAAAATATTAATTTTAATTAATATAATTAAATATTAATTAATAGTATTTTTCGATATAGATTTCTAAATATGTCACAAAAAGTATTTATAATGAATTAATACTCATAAACAATAAAAATTCAACTTTTAGTGAAATTTAGTGTTGAATATAACTTACATCAAATACTCACTACAAAAAAAAATGCTTATAAGGATATTTCTGTTGGGATACTACATGTAATATACCCTATAAAACTATTTTTCGTGACACAAAATTAAAAGTGTCGCATAAAACTAAAATTGATATTTTTAATATTTATATTTTTATTATTCTATTAAAAATTAATATATAATCAAATGGTTAAAGGGCAAAAAGTAGTGCCCAACAAAACTAAATTAATAATTGAAAATAATAATAACTATATATAATATATATAAAGACATAAAATAGTGCTCTAAAAAGCAAAAACTATATTAGGGCACAATATTGTGTCTTATTTAATTTGAAAAATATAAAATGGTATAGCGGCAATATATAGTGTCCTAATAACTATCTTATACGACATTTATTGGTTTAACAAGTTCAAACAAAAAGGGCACTACAAAGTGCCCTTATAACCTTTTGAGACAGCGTTTTATAGGGCACAAGTCCAAGTGTCCCAAAAAATCCAAGTGTCGCCATAAAGGCTCTATTGCGACACTTTTTTGTGTCTTAATAGACCAATTTTGTTGTAGTGACTACAGAATGTAAAATAGTTCGTAGCAAATGATCAGAAACTCAATACATGGATGCGATAGTAAATATTTCAGATTTTGAAAATAAATATTCTATAATATTAACAAACATTACAAAAGTATATTTTCAACGATAAATTAAAATACATTAAATCAGTAAATAAATAAAATTATACTTACAATCCTTAATAACCAATTACAATATCAGAAATCTATATCGATTGAGACTATCGCTTTATGATATTTCCTTAAAGCAAATTTTGTCTCTACTTAAGTGTTTACGGTTACTCAAGCGTTTGCTTCTCAGGATACAACGATCACAATCTTTCGATACTAGCACTTAAAATCAAAGGATCCGGCGAACAAAACAAATGTTGAACTCTCTTTCAAGAATAAACTAATATAGACTCAAGTGTATGTATAGTGCAAGATGTCCTAAATTTTTTTACCTAAAAGATAATGCAAATTTTCTTATTTATAGAATAACAAATGAGTAACTCCAGCACATCAAAAGTGTCACTTTAAAGCCACTAAGAACTATAAAACCCGATTTTCTGCATTTATATATTTTTAGTTGTATTTTAGAACATTTAAAAAAATAATAGGGTTTATTGTGTTATTTAAATTTTACTTTAAAATTTTTAAGGGTTATTTTGATATTTAAAAATTTGGTTTTAAAAAGTTTAGGGATTATCAAGTTACTTAAAATATAATTTTCAAAAGTTTTGAATATAATTAATATTTTTTTTATTTCAAGATGGATATTAATATAAATAAATAAAATAAATAATAAAATAAATACACTGTTAAAGTTTGTTTCCTTCTCAAAGAAAGAAACAAACTCTAAACCACAAACATCTATTATATAAAATAGGACGGTTTTTTGACTGACTAGAATAAACTTATGATTAGGACAAAAAAATATGACTAGGACAAATAAAGTTGCTGACTAGGACAAACTAAATGCTGACTATGACATTTTAAGATATAAATTGAGAACGTGTAAGGAAACTAGATTTGTCAAACAGGAAATCGGATTAATGTAAATGAAAATCAAATTAATATAGTATTGATTAATTAATTAGACAAATGCTGGTTAGGACAAACAAATTTGCTGACTAGGATATTTTCGAGATATAAGTTTAGGGCCATAAAAGAAAATTGAAATTTAATTTGGGGCAAAAAATGTTGGGATACATATACGACCCTAAACTAACATTAATTAGTAAAGATAATACCTAAAATAACATTAATGCCTAAATTTTTTGTCCTAATCACATTAAATTTTCCAATTAATTAATTTTAGAGTCAAAATTAACATATTAAGTTTAGAACCAAAAATTTAGCCATTGATATTATTTTAGGCAATGATTTATCCATTTTTCTCTAATTAAATTACTAATTAATTAATTAATTTAGACATTGATTCATCCAATTTTTCTTAATTAAACTACTAATTAGGATTCAATTTAATTAATCCTTATTTCAGCTCTCTCTCTCCCCAATTGCAGTGCGCTTTTTTCTCTTTTCTGCAGTTACTCACCCTTCAAGTAATTAAAGAACACATCCTATTTGTGAGCACGTGATCAACTATTTACTGTTAAAAATGTTCATATTTTGTAATTTATGCTGACTTTGAAATCTTTTGTCTCTACCTCTTTATTTTGCTAAATTTTAATTCGTTATGTGTTCATCAGACTTGAAATATTCATTTCATGTGATTGTCAATTAACTTTTAAAATCATATTTTAAAATATTAATTAAACCTATCATATTTAAAAATTATAGCCGTATATTCATCGAATTATTTATCATTTTTAGTAGAAAGAATAAAGAAAATCTCTTTAAATGTATTGTTTTGTCATCATTTTTGGTCATTGCTTGAAGGTCCGTGCACTACACGCACATACATGCGTGCGCGCAAATGCACACACATCCACACACACATATATAAGATAATATATATTGAGATTTCAGGAAAATGTGATTTTTTTTGTGTGCTTATTTTATTTTAATTTCAGCGTAAATAGTTTGTCAAGTTTACACGTTGTTCTTTATTTTTTTAAGTTATACCTTGATTCTATCCGAATAGGAGGTAAGGTCATATTATTATTGATTTCCCTTGCAATATGTATGTTCATTTGAGATTCATTTTACGAAATTAATTATTGTCCTAAGAAATTGGTTTTTGAATACGTTTTATGGGTTTTTTCTATTTGGCTAGGATTTTTTTTAAAAATGTTTTTTAAGTGTTTGCATTTGTAATAAGATTGTTTTGTAATGAAGCATAATAGTACTTTTAGGCACGCGTTATACACTAACTGTTCGGTACTATTATTTTGATTGAATAATTTCATAATTGTCATTATTTTTATTTCAATTGGTTTGTAACTTACTTTGAAGATTAAATTATATATAAACCCGTAGAATATCATTGGATTTTTTATATTGTTAAACTTTTTTATATCAGTTCAAGTTTTAATCTCGATTGTTAATTACAATTGATGTTATATTGTTAATTATTATCGATGTTCAAATGAATAAGTATATTATGTTAGTCTTTATTGTTTTATTATTAATATTCAAATGTAATAGATGTAGAATGTTGTATAATAGATAGAATTATATTATTATTTTTTTGGTTTGGTTATTCTACATCCGTGCCTTTAGGCACGGGTTATACGCTAGTATATATATATAATAAATCAGAACTAGTATATTCACGGCCGTCAGATGAGAGACAAAGCTCTAAACATTTTCTAACCATTGGATTAAAATAAACTCAGCCATAAGATGCAAATTAGGGTTTTTTCATTCAGCCGCCTTGCCTCCCCTGTCTCCCTCTCTCAGCTTCTCATCTCCCTATCGCTCTCTCAAATCGATCTTACCACCGTACCACCAGCCTCTGCCTCCTCATCGACGCACCAGCCTTCGATTTCCACGCAACTACCACTGATTTGGTGTGCACAACCAATTCAGTATGTTGATTTCCCATGGTCGTCTTCTGTCACCACCGAGTTCACCGAGCAAAATTAGGCCATGGACTATTGTCAAGTACTCTCCCCCCTCTCCTTCCTGGCTTGTCTCTCTATTTCTCATTCTCTCCTGTCCATCTATCTTGCAGTCTCACTACCGATCGATCGTGCCCAAATCTACGCGCGACAACCGTACAAATCTACAGGGTTCTTTCTGCAGAACCTTCGTCTCTCAGGTATGACTCTCTCTCTCTCTAACTCTCCTCTAGCATCTCCCTTGCAATTGATTTTTGTTTCTGATTTGGGAAACAATAACTTCTAATCTGAGTTTGATTTGGTTAAAGGCCTACCAAACCGTCACAGATCCAAACCCCTCCGTCACCACGTCGTTGCTGATCTGGGCCCCTTACCGTCATCGCAGATCAATCACCCACTTGTTGCCACATATCCAACCATGGTAATAATCTCTCTATCTCTACATTGCACACCCACACCATGGTCGTCCTCGCAGATCCAAACACAGCCACCCACACCATCGATGTCATTGCATACCCACACCATTAGCTACCGCATATCGGTGTTCATCCTACTTTTTTTCACATTTGTTTTGTAAAATAGCTAAGCTCTTCTCTCTTCTCTTCTCTCTCTTTATAGGAAAATCGGGGATGAAGATGACTAATGGATTTGGGGATAACTAACGGAAAATCGGGGATGGATAAAATTTGAGAATGAATGAGAGCTAAATAAATATATTTCTTGCATTCTCGTTCATTCTCAATTCACATCTTTGAAATCTTTATCAAATGCTCACAAAATCTGTTCTTCTGAATATTCTCTCTTTAATTAACATTTTATTTCAAATAAATTTTAAATGAGAAATAAATAATAAATAAAACCTATAAATGTTTCACTTACTAGATTTTTATTTTTTTTAAAAAAAATCATTTTTAATTTTTATATTTATCGTTTCTCATATAAGTGTCGATACAAGTAATGATTTTTTTTCTTTTTATGCAAATAATTTAATATTTACTAGACTTTTCATTTAAAAAAAAAATATCTTTTTTTTTTTTAATTATTTTTTATATTCTTTATTTCTCATATAAGTGTTGATAGAAATAATGATTTTTTTTTTCTTTTTATGCAAATAATTTCATACTTACTAGACTTTTCATTTAAAAAAATATATTTTTTTTAATTATTTTTTATATTTTTTGTTCCTCATATAAGTGTTGATAGAAGTAATGATTTTTTTTTTCTTTTTATGCAAATAATTTTATATACAAAACGAGATAAAAAGTACAAATATAATAAAGAGTGAAAAAATAACAATTTAAAAATCCACAAGCTCATTATTTTTTAATTTGAGTGAAAATATTACTAAATAAATTCTCATATGAAAACTTCACCAAACAATTCGAAAAAAAAAAAAAAAAAAAAAAAAAAAAAAAAAAAAAAAAACAAAAAAAACTATAGCTTAATGAAATAGATTATATATAAATTGTAAGTAAATTTCATAAATAAAAAATATTTAGTTCTTAGAATTATTTTAAATTTCAAAATATCAGTAGCATTTCTTTTTACATACTCAAAAAATTGTAACAAACCATCATTTGATCCCAAAAGTAATTAAAAATGGAATTTAAAATGTATTACATAAACCAATAATATTTAATTTTCATAATAATTTTAAATTTAAAAAATTCAGCACCAAGCACTCTTTAAATAATAAAAAAAATGTGAAGTAACCAACAATTCATCCCAAAAATAATAAAAAAAAATAAAAAAAAATAGAATTGAAAATCTATATTACATAAACAAAATTTAAATTCAAAAATCAAATTTGTCCAAAATTGTAATTATTTTAAGAGCTTTATAAGAGTAATTCTTTTATTAGATAGTTTTAACTAAATTTTTAATATTATAGTAACAAGGATAAATAAGTAATTTTTTATTTAACATCAAACGAAAGGAGTGTTGGAGATATTTTTCAAATGACGCAGGATATCATTGTAAATTTTCCAAATGACATGGGGTATCACTGAAACTTACCCATATAGTTCATGATTGTTTTTATTATAATTAATTATATGTGACTTATCTCTTCCTCACCTTCTATTTGTCCAACCATTTAATAAAATTATCTCTCTCTATCTATTAACTGTATATAAAATTTATTAAATTTCATTTGCCCAGAAGAATATTCTAATAATTTTTAATCAAATAATAGAAACTATTAAATAATATTACAAAAACAAAGACTTATTATATTATTTTAAAACCATTATTTGGAAAAAAAAAAAAAAAAAAAACTTTTGAAAAGTCCCTTTAAGAACTTATTTACTTTTTTCCGAAATTAAATATAAGTCATGACATTAATAGTTTTAAAAATTGACATTACCTAATTTTTTTCGCTATAACTTTATTTTATTTTTTAATATTTTTTTTTTATATTTTCATAAAATATATGAATTATAAAATTAAAGAATCAATTGTATGCATGTCTAACATTCAAATAACTATATAATTTTTTTACTGGAACTGCATAATATGCAGGTCTAAAACTAATAAATAATGAAAATGGAAGAAGAGAGAGGCGGTCAAGTTGTCCCCATATATATAATGTTTGTGTGTATATATTTATATACACACACATCAACAATAAAAAAAAAAAATTAAATAAATAAAATAAAATTGGAAGGAAAACAGGCTAAGCAGTGCACACTATTTTGCTGTTCTCCATTGTTCTTGTTTTTTTGCATTGTTCTCTCTCAATGGAACTCCATTAAGTTAAGGTGTGTTTTATCTATATATGTATATATTGTTCACTGTATATATATTAGGGATGGCAAAAAAAATCGAACCGACGGATAACTGAGAGAAACCGAACCGAATAGTCCAGGTTGAAACCGACTAAATGGTTTTGGTTTTGGTTTTAAATTTAGAAACCGAAGCGGTTTTAGTTTTGATTTTGGTTTTAGAATAGTAACCGCGTAACCGAATTGCGTGACCAAAATCGCGAGCCGAACTATGTAACTGATATATATATATATATATATATATATATATATATATATATATATATATATATATATATATATATATATATTATTTAATATTTACAATTTAATCTCTTTTTTATTTATTTACATTTTTAACATTTTTACTACACTTCAACCCTACTATAAATATATGCTTATACTGCTAGGGTATTTATGCAGTTTGTTTTGTATTTGATTTTTAGTTTATTTCGTTGGTAAATTGTACGATTTTGAAGAATATTTTTATGTAATAGGAATTGCTATTGGCTTTGTATGATTTGAAAAATATTTAGAATTAATAGTGAATCGCGTTTTGTGGTTGCGGTTTTGGTTTTGGTTTTGGTTTTTTATAAAATTTAAAAATCTTAAATGGTTTCGCGGTTTTGGTTTTGGTTTTCGCTAAAAATAAACGGTCCTGTTTTAAAACCGTTTAAAAAAAAAACAGTAGGTTTTGATTTTGGTTTTGGTTTTATATATCTTAAACGGTTTTGGTTTTGGTTTTACCTGAAACCGTGCCGAACTCAGACCGTTGACATCCCTAATATACATATATATATATAGTAGGTTTATATTTATAAATAGAAATATTTAATCTGTGAAGAAATTAATTTAAAAAAAAAATTATAAATTTGATTAGAACGATCTTATTAGTATTTTGACTAGTAATATTGTTGATAGTCAAATAATATTTTTGGTAGTCATTAAATTATTAATTGATAAATTTTATAAATATAACTATAGTATTTTAGCTGTAAAATTTGTATTGGATTGAGAAAATAAACTGTTTAATTTTAATAAATTTTATATAATTAGAAAAATTTGAAAATAGATAAAATTATATTTTAGTGACACGCATTACATTGCATATTAGATTATTTAAGATAAATTTTTAGTTTAGTCCATGTTGTTCTTAGGTTCACAAGCAATGCCGACCACGTCTACATTACAACAGTAGCGTACTTAGTAGCGCAAAAATCGAGGTAAGTGTATTGTCTTTTATATAAATTGTCAAATTATATTTTTCGTACTAAAATGTAGAATTTTTCCTTTATTGAAATAGATTATTTTATAATGTTATGCAGATCAAGTAAATTTTTAAATGCGAAAAATAATTTTTATTATCCAACTATGCCATTGTGTGATCCTAACAGGAGGGCATGTCCTCCGGGATGCTGTTGATCCTAATAAAAGAGCATGTCCTATAGGACGTTGTATTGTGACCTGATAGGAGGGCAAGTCCCACAGGTGGTTGATATCTATTGTTATTGTTTTTGTTGATGATGATGATGATTATCATCATGATATAGTGGTTTATACCATGTATTGGCTCCTACCATTGGAGATACTAAATGGCCCTGACACTGATAATCACCTTAGATGACACAGTTGTACAGATTACGGTACCGTCGTAACTCCCGATCGTAAAGTGAAACGATCCTATGGTTAGTAGGGAAATATGTGTGCGGTATTTTATTATATATCATAATAATATAATTGGTTGATTTAAATGCATTATCGTATTACAATGATAGTTGTGGAATATTATTTCAGCTCAGTGTGCGGTTATATTTATATTATGTTTGAGTGATATTTGATAATTATACTTGA
Source organism: Eucommia ulmoides (assembly GCA_016647705.1). NCBI lineage: Eukaryota > Viridiplantae > Streptophyta > Magnoliopsida > Garryales > Eucommiaceae > Eucommia > Eucommia ulmoides. Next base: position 1,196,531 of record CM028329.1, read on the forward strand.
TTCATAAATTATTTTTATATTATGAAGACAGTACACCGATAAAAAATTTGGTCTCAGGTGCCACATTTAGAGACGGGTCCACTACTGGCGCTAGGTAGAGTCAGAGGAGGTACTAAGTTTTATTTTGGAGGCCATCGGGACAGTTGTTGGGAATGGGTGCTTTATATATCTTTGTAATCTTGTTACAAAATAGATGGATTTGTATAAAAACTAAAATTTTAAATTGAAAAAAATTATTATTGTTATTTTATCCAAGTGGCACAGCAGAAGCATGGCGGCGAAGTGATTTTGTTTTTTCAATATTTCCCCCTAAAAATAAAAAGAAGAAACCGAGTGACGACCTTGAAAAATCGGGTCGTTACAATAACACTTTAAGGTCATTAAGAATTAATTACATGTAACTCCTTTTTAAAAATGAGTTACAAATGGAAAAAGACAAGTCTCTTTTTAGTAGGAAAATTGTTAGAATCATTTTAAAGAAAATTCTAGAAATAATTATCTCTACTTGGATCAACCCAAGTCCAAACCCAAACACACGACCCACGACCCAGATCCACAATCCAAAATAGATAATAAAGTGGTTTACGTGTTTTTCATCAACCAATGTGGAATTACTCATTTTACATACTTCAATCAATTTCATAGGACTACTTTGAGTCTTATTCACATCTTAATAATTTTTAACAAATTAATATTTCACGTTAATCTTCTCACTAAAAATAACGTATTGATATATAAAAATATATCAACCAATGTTAAATCACATAAAAATAATTAGCCGTAAAATAGTCAAAAGTCATTTTTGTCTAACAATCCCCCATATAAATAAAATTGATAGGATAAATATGCATAAGTAATGTAAACACAAGAGATAGAGCTCATTAAGAGAACAACTGTATCGGGCTAAGTAGCTTTTCGCCTTGTACCTTCCCTAGTGAAAATCTATCAAATTTACTTTACCAACTAGTGAACATGATGTCATGAACTGTTCGGCCTTTGGTGTAAATCAAGACAATAAAAACTACACAATTGTCTCTAAACATTGTTCGTTCTATGGTTGCATTCATTTTGTCCCTGAACACCCTGGTTATTTCGTGAGTGCTCTAGAGTATTTAACCTTGTCATTCTCATGGAACCGGCCCAGTTCATACTCATATAGATGATCTCCTTAACAAATGTATTCTCTAATATTTTTCTCGATAAAATCAAGTTCTATGAATTATTACACATATTTCAATTATCACTGTGTCATATTTGGAATAAGTCATAAATATTAACTCTATGCAGTGATACATGCAGTCACCTTCATAATTCGGTTGTCCCTTTGAACCTATATCTTGGAATCTTCAGTCAAGTAGGTTGGGTTGCCATTATGATGACTATTTTGTTATAGGCTTAGCCTCATTCCCCTCGATGATTAGTTAACTCTCTCTCAAGTTTGACATTTGGTTAGTGGATCCGCAACGTTATTTTTTTATTTTATAAAGTCAATTTTAACAACCTCATTTCATGAGTAACTGTCTAATGGTATTGTATCTCTGATTTATATATATTGAGATTTATCATTATACACAACTTTATGCCATATCGATAATTCATTATCTATCACGACGTAGATAAATTGTTGGCACACCATTATTTTTTATTTTAGAAATAAATAAATATAAAAATTATTTAATTTTTCACAAGATTTAATTTGGACCCCCACACTCATGTTTTCTTAGAGAGCCTAAAAAATGTTGTATCTTTTCCGCGTGTAATGACATATCAATTATAAAAAAAAAAAAAAAACAACAATATAACTTAGTATTTTTATAAAATACTAGTCAAGCTCCTTGATCTTGAATTTATTTAACAACATCACAATATCAAATTACACATGTCATCACATTTATACTTGCTGTAATTCAAAAATGTTGAACAAGTTAACTAACTTTGTTCATTTTCATAAAACCACAAATACTAAACTTTTCTTACTTCTCATAAAATTACAAATACTAAACTTTTCTTACTTCATCTAGGCTCAATTACTCTTAACACACTTTGTCTTGGATACTACTAGATATAGTATTATTTATTCATCTCAAGAAATAAACTCTCTTAGTTTTAAGTAAAAATGTATATCTTCAAGAATGATGTGTTCCATGATTTAATAATTATGGTCATTTACACATTTCTTAATTTTAATTCTATCGTTTTAAAAAAATCATCAATTTATCAAGACACCCCCATATTTTAAGTATTTGTAGATTGATATCACACATTTCTAACATTTTTATAAGATGTTTTGAACAACCTCATATAGAATACATATCCTCCACAAGTTCTTGAATTATCAATAGAAGTATTAAAATATTTTTCCTCTAATTTTGCACAAATCAATTTAGAGATTTCACACTTCTTTCTATTAGTCCAAGTTAATTAAAAATTTTGCAATGGCAAACATCCAAATGCTCAATAATAAAATAAAATAAAACAAAATAAAATACTCTTTTTATTATTATTTATTTATTATTAATATTATCACATCACATAATGCATTAAAAACTTATCCTTCGAGACATTTCTCATGTGTATAACTTTCATTAAGCAGAAAGATGCATCTCATCAACCTTATCAGAAAGTTTATCCACCTTTGTCACATTAGCCTCATAAATTGGCTTCTGAGTTTTTTTTTGTCACAAACCGTTTGTGACATTCTTGAGCACGATGTCCTAACTTTCCACAAATGAAGCAATTACCTTTGAACTTTATATTCAAATCCCCTTTAAAACTGTGACTTGGGCCTAAATCATAATATTTTCATTTTTTGTTAATCCTTCGAGACTCCACCACATTGACTTTAGATTCCATAATTCGAAAATTCACTCGCTTTTCAACAACACGATGTTCCTCCTCTATACTCAATTTTAAAATAAGATCTCCAACACTCGTCTCTTTACCTTTATGTTTAAGATAATTCTTGAATCACTCCAAGAAGAAGGTAATTTTTCAATCATGGATGTCACTTGGAATTATTCACTTAGGGTCATTCCCTCTGCATGAATTTCATGCAAAATCACTTGAAGTTCCTCAGCCTGACTTATTACTGCTTTTGAATTCATCATTTTATAGTCTAAGAATTTTCCAATGACAAACTTTTTAGTGCCGGCATCCTCTGTTTTATATTTCTTTTCAAGTGATTGCCTTTGAAAAGTATACACTGTAAAGTGTATTATTTAATCCATTCAAAATATAAGTTTTGAACAGGAAATCGACATGTTTCCAAGCTTCTATTGCAGTTGTGGTTTGTGTGTCAGCATCCCCAGTTTGCATGGATGGAGCATCATTTCTCGTAAAACTCTAGCAAGATATAATGTTGTTAAATAAATTAACATTTTTTGTTGCCATCTCTTACAATAAGTTCCGTCAAACTTCTCAGGTTTTTCCCCATGAGATACATGGGTAGTCACAACAACTGTATTCCACGCTCCAACCACCGATACATTTGGTGTATTCGCATTAGTCGACATGTCTCAACAGTCTTTTAAATAAAATTAAAGAATTTAATATTTTGGATCGTCAATATATAATCAAGCAACAAATAATGCAAATACATAACACGTAGAAATATGTTATTCAAATTCATATATTTTATAAATAATAATAATTGATGCATTACTTAAGCATAAATAGTTAATTGTAAAATTTCTAACATGAAATATTTACCATAACAATATGAAAAACACATGTATGAAAGAAAAAAAAAATGCTACCACCACGTATACAATTTTTTATATGTATCAGTTAGTAATAACACCAACGAAAATTTACTTTAAGATTGTTGGAATTAATGGTGAAAGTACTAATTTTAATTAATATAATTAAATATTAATTAATAGTATTTTTCAATTAAAATTTCTAAATATGTCACAAAAAATATTTACAATGAAATAATACTCATAAATAATAAAATTCAACTCTTAGTGAAATTTGTCGTTAAATATAACTTACATCAAATACTACAAAATGTAAAATAGTTCGCAGCAAATAATAAAAAACCCAGTACATGCATGTAACAATAAATATTCCTGATTATGATAATAAATATTTTATAATATTAACAAACATTATAAAATTATATTTTCAACAATAAATTAAAATATATAAAATCAGTAAATAAATAAAGTTATACTTACCAATGACAATATCAAAAATTTATACCAATTGAGGCTATCATTAGACGATATTCCTTTATAGCAAATTTCGTCTCTACTTAGGTGTTTATGGTTACTCAAGCGTTTACTTTTCAGGATACAACGATCACAATCCTCCAATACTAACACTTGAAATCAAAAGATCCGGCAAATAAAATAAATGTTGAACTCTCTTTCAAGAATAAACTAATATAAACTCAAATGTATGTATAATGCAAGATGTTATAAATTTTCATGTCTAAATGATAATGCATACTTCGCTATAGAGTAACAAATGAGTAACTTCAATACACCAAAAATCTCACTTTAAAATTACTAAAAATTAATCACATGTAACTCCTTATTAAAAATGAGTTACAAATATGAAAAGACAAGTCTTATTTGGTTAGAAAAATTGCTAAAATTAATTTAAAGAAAATTCTAAAAAGAATTATCTCTACTTAGATCAACCCAAATCCAAACCCCAACCCACGATCCACGACCAGACCTAGATCCACAATCCAAAATAGATTATAAAAGTGGATTAAGTGTTTTTCATCAACTAATATAAAATTACTCATTTTACATATTTCAATCAATTTCATGGGACTAATTTGAAAGATAATTTCCCATTCACATCTTAATGATTTTTGACAAATTAATATTTCACGTTAATCTTCTCACTAAGAATAACGTATTGAAATATAAAAATATATAAACAAATATTAAATCACATAAAAATAATTAGATTTAAAATTATCAAAAATCATTTTTGTCTAACAAAAAATATATTAAAAAAACTGTTAAAAATGAGTAGTGAGTTGTTTGTTGAAACGGAGAAACGCACAATAAAAGTTTAGCAAACATTTGTCTATAAATAATCAAAGACTATTAAATTATTAAAATAGATATAAATTATATTTATTTAACTATTCTTAATACTAACTAAGGACATAAAATATATATTAACCAATGATTCATATAACATTTCTTACAAATAAATTTTACAATTGAAAATATTTTGCATGTTGAAAATAAACAATTTAAATATCTTATATCTTACAAATAAAAAAATAATTTTTAAAATAAGAGAAATAAATATCATTTGGTAATAAGAAAATAAAAATAACGGTAATATTGTCATAAAAAAATTGTCAATTAAAATAGGTTCTTTGGACTTTTAAGAACAATATACTCCTTATTTTAAAAAGGAGACTCAAAAAAGAGAAATCCCCTTGAGTGTATCTTTTTAAAATAAAAATGAAAATGCAACCTTATTTTTATTTTATAAAATTTGGTAAAATAAGGATTTAAAAATTATATTTTTATTATAAAATAAAATTATAAATTAATGAGCAAGGACACAATTATCGTTAGTTTAGGGACAATACTCCGTCCCAATCCAGCTAGTTTAGGTGTATGAAGATAGTAATCCGTCTAACTCCCCGGCTAGCGCCGAGTGTTTTCGTTTTACATTTTTGTTCACCTAATTTAGAGGTTAGCTTAGGTTACAATTGGACCATAATCAGTATTATTGAAGTGAAATGAGGAGTATGACGAAATTAAAGTGCTACCATCGATTCATCAAAACTGTTGGATTCACCCCACATTGGATGTAGAAGGGGCTGGGAGTCAGGTTATAAGTGTGAGCGAATGTCTCACCTCATGACACTAGTTTAATGTCCATAATTTCTGTATATTATATTTTCTCTTCATATTAATTTTAATTTAAATTCCGTTAACTTTACTATTACTAAGTTTTTCTGTAAATTTAATTTACTTAATTTTCGTATATTATATTTGATCTTTCATATTATTTCTTTAATAGGGTAATGTCATTGATCTCCCTTATCATTTTGCATTATACCAGATATATCTTCTGTCATTTTGTAAATACCAGAGACCTCCCCTATTTTTTTCTCAAACACCACTTACTTCCCTTATTGATTAAAAAATAATAAATTTTTTATTATAATATCAATTTTACCCTTTATTATTTAAAAAATAATTAAATAATAAAAAATTAAAATACATAAATAACCCTTTAATTTAAGTATATTCATCACCACCTCCTACTACCGCACTCATAGCCACCACCGCACTCATACCACGACCACCACCCACTACCCGCCGCCACCTCCCACCACCACCTCCCACCGCCACCGCCGCCACCCACTGACACTCTCCGCCGCCTCCTACCGCCACCAATATTTTGATGTAAAAAGACATAAATGCCCTTACAAAAATATATTTTTATTCTTTTATTTAATAAAAAAAAAAAAAAAAAAAAAAAAAAACAACAACAACAACAACAAAAAACATCCCCCAAATTTTTTAATTACTCTTTGCACCCATTAAAGTGCAATTTAAGACTAATCCAAAATTTAGGGATAAAAGTATCGATCTTCTTCTCTTCTTGAATTTTTTATTTTATTTTTTTCATTTTGTTAAAAAAAATAGTTAAAAAATGTATTATTTTTTAATAGAAATGTTAGTGTAAAAAGTAAAGGATGATGGCGTCGGATGGCCATGGTGGTGGGTGGCAACAGTGGGTGGTGACGGTGGGAGTCGGTGAGAGATAAATATAATTATTTAAAAAATTAAGGGTAAAAATTACAATTTTAAAAATATAGAGGTGCTAATGAATTTTTTTAAAAATAACCTAAGGACAATTTTGTCCAAATAGAGGTAAATGATGTTTGAGAAAAAGACGGAGGAGGTATCTGTTATAGTGCAAAATAACAGAGGAAGTCTGGCATGTACCCTTTCTTTAATTTAACTCTTATAAATTTAATATTTTAGTATTATTATTTAATTTAACGTTGATATAATATTTATATAATTTTTGTAAATTTAATGTCCATAATATATGTATATCATATTTTATTTTTTTATTATTTCTTTAATTTAATTTATGTAAATTTAATGTTTTATTTTTTTATTATTTTTTTAATTTAATTTTTGTAAATTTAATATTTTAATATTATTACTAAATTTAATAACCATATATTATTCTATAATTTTTATAAAGTTATTATCCATAAATTTCGTATATTATATTTATTCTTTAACATAATTATTTTTTAATTTAATTTTTATAAATTTCATATTTTATTATTACTACTAAATTTAATATCCATAAATTATCGCTATAATTTTTATAAATTTAATAACTTAGTATTATTACCAAATTTAATGTCCATAAATTATTTAGTTTTATTTCTATAATTTTGGTAAATTTAATATTTCAAAATTATTACTAAATTTTAGGGCTGGGCAACGGTCGGATTGGGTCGGGTTGAGCCAAACCCATGTGGGCCAAACTGAACATATTCTATTTTTGTTTAGTGTCTCTATTCCCATATTTCTATTTTTGTTGCCCGAAAACTAGGAAAAGAAACAGAAATGTGAGAACAATTCTGTTTTATTCCTACAAATTTGCTCTAAATTCTGGGTAAAAGAACAGGGGAGAAAAAGATTTATCTTTTATCTTTTGCTCGAACTGGTGTAAGTTGCTGCTGGAGGGAATTGAGCTTTCCCTGTGTTGCTTGGAGCTGAATCGAGAGGGCTTCAGCCCGGTTATTTGCTTCGGCTCGCACAGACCGTTCGGTCCTCAACAGGCCCTCAAGAACTTGGACCGTGTCGTCCTGTTGCTCGTTGTTGGACCGTAATAAAGTCTCGATCTCCTTCTCTATTGTCTTGACTCGGGCCTCCAACGTCAACTTTGGATTGGGCCTCCATTTCCGAGGCCCGGTATCGGTCTGCCTCGTCGCAGAGGTCGGCTTTTTGCCGCTCCAGATTCTCAATCTGTCGCTCGGCCCGTTCGATCTGCGCCAGTTGTTCCATTGCGTTCCGTTGGATGTCGCTTTTTTCTTTATGCGCCGCAGCGGCTTCGGATCGGGCTTTATCAGCCAATTCAGTGGCCCGTTGGGCTTCTTTCTCGGCGATTTTACACCTTTCTTGGAATTCTTCGATTCGGTCAAAGTCGAATTGGTATCTCTGTTCGAGCTGAAGCTTTTGCTGTTCTAAGATTCGGACTTCTCTTTCGAATGATTGGGCTGTGGATTTTAGGGTTTCTAATCTCTCTCCCAACTCCTTTATCTCGCTCTTGAAGGACGATATTTCTTGGTCATAGTTCTTCATTTTCGACTCGGCAACCTGAAGAAAAGCAAAAGAAAGTACACCATCACTCGACTGAGATAAAAATCCTATGAACTACACTGCCAAGCCAAACATCTTAGTGCCCGCCCGTTTGTTTAGTATTTCTATTCCCATTTTTCTTTTTTTGTTCCCAGAATAGAGAACAGCAATAATAAATATGGGAACAGATGAAGCCTTTTTTCTGATCTGCTCCCTTATTTTTGGAACAGAATTGTTCCCAGATTTCTGCTTTTATTCCATATTCTCTCGGAAAGTGGGAATAGAAACTTATTTGGGAACAGAAACCATAAACAAAAAACAGAAATTTCAGAGAAGTTCTTTTATGTTCCCATTTTTTATTTTTTATTTTTTTTTGCGGGAGGGAGGAATATGGCAGCAGAACAGACAAAAAAATTGTTCCCATTATCCGATATCTGTTGGAAACTGAAACAAAATAAAAAGGGGCCTAAAGCACCCGACACCTGAAGGTAACTCGTGTTCTTTTTCTAAATTTTTAATTTTACGAAATTTAAATAATTTTAAATTTTATACTTTTATAAGAGAAAATATGTAATCATTGGGAGAAATGGAGAATTCAAAACAATTATAAGAAATATTGAAGGTGGCAAAGAACAATAATTCATCATGGGTTTTAAAAGATAGGCATTATTTATGCAAAAAAAAAAATCTAGGAGCAGAACAGAAAAAAGTTCTTTTGTTCACATTTATCTATTTTCATTCCCAGAAAAATTGGAAAAGAAACAGAAATGTGGGAACAAATTAGTTCTGTTCCTAGAAATTTGTTGCGAGTAGAACCCAAAAAAAATCTTGTTCCCATATTTCTATTTCCTAACCCAGAAAACTTGGAAAAGAAACATAAATGTGAGAACAATCCCATTTCATTCCTTGAAATTTGTTCTAAAATTCTAGGAGCAGAACAAAAACAGATTTTTTGGGAACAGAAGGAGACTTGAAGCATAGAAACTTCACCTTTTCCGTCGAAGTCACAGAAAATTCGGCCCTCAGACTATCTTCCCTCACTTGGGTTTGCTTATTCATGCGCTCTTGAACCGCCACTGGCCGTTCAAGAGCGTTCTTCACCTCCTTAACAGCAATATCATATTTCCTTTTCCATTCCTCTGCCTCCTCCTGAGCTGACCGTGCCAGTTCCCTAGCCGCAGCCACCCTCGCCTCAGCAGCACTAATCCTCGACTTCAGCACACTTATTTCAGAACTCGATTGCTCTTCCTCGTCCTTCAGCTTCGACAAAACTTGCTCATTTTTTCTCTCCCATTCCGTAGAGTCCTGCCTGGATGAATCCAATGTTCTCAATAATCCCCAATATCTTTCTTCGAGTGAACTGTTTTTGCTCTGAAGATTATTTATTCGGCTCATGTAATCGTCTGAAAGCTTCTTCCTATCGTTGATGGCATCTTCGTAATGCTTCAAACACTCGGATTTGTACTTCTCGCTGGCTTCTAGTTGTTTGTTAAGCAAATTCATCTCGTCTTCGATTGAGCGGCATTTCAACACAAGGGAACCCTTCTCCGAGCTGATTTGGTCTAATTGTTTCTTGATAAAATCGAGAACTGGACCTTCCAAACTAAAATATATATATATATATTTGAAAAATGAAATAGATAAAATTGAGAAAAAAAAAAAAAATATATCCAGTGTGAAATGACGATACAGACCTTCTCAAAAATAAAGCAAGTTTTTTCCATTTTTCGGGACCGTGAACTGATGCTTCGTAGTTGGATAGAAGACCATCAAAAACCTGCAGTACATTCCATAACCATATGATGTGTAATTATTCAGCTTAGAAAGACAGGAAGATTAAACGGTAGAAAATAAAATAAAATAAAATAAAAACACTTCCTGAAAGTCATAAATGAACTGCCTGTCTACAGTAGTGGTGTATAGAATAAAGCTAAAAGTTCATTCTCATTAAGCCTAAAAACGGATTGGATTCGGAGCAGGTGGACTTGGAGCAGTTCTAAAGTAACCCGAATCCAGTCCATTTACTTAACTGGATTAGGAGCAGGTGGCAGTTCTAAAGTAACCCGAATCCGGTCCATTTACTTAACTGGATTCAAATGACGAACAAATCATTGAATTCTTGTTCCCTTTCTTACATATTCTTGGAAAATACATATAACTGTAATTGTGCTAGTAGATACTATATATTAGTTTCCTTTGGCTCAATTGGCACTTATTTAAATAAATTCATAGATAAACAGTACCAAATTGTTGATGTTCAAAAGTGGTGAACGACCAATAGTATGGTCCAGAAAGGTTATATACTCACAAGATTGTTAGTGGCGTGTGGTACTGAAGAATTTAGAGGTCCTGATGATCCTCCGAGCTGGGCCCCCCTCCTTCACTCCAAGCACCTACACACAGAGTCACCGGGGTTGTGCCCGGTGAAGTCCCTCCGGCGTGAGAGTAAGTATCCAGGGGAGAAGGACTAAGAAATACTCTGATGTCAGTAGAGAAGACGTGCCGTTGGGTAGTGGAGGCCATGAGGTATTTATAGACTTTGGACTCGACTAGCGCTACGAATTTAGAGAGCTAAGCTCGGGTTAATTAACCTAATCTGCTGAGCAGCCAATGAGCAAGTAGATTAGTGCTCTGATCATCTGGATTAGGCTTTTGGACCCACTTGTAGAGGCCCATGGGCCGGAGCTTCAAGACAACCCGAAGAGACCCCGAGCGCGAAGATGACGAGCAAAGGGCACTCAAGTTCGTCAGCTCGGCCCGGAGTCTACCGGCTCGGACTTCTTCAAGTAGGCAAGGCGATTCTTAGCTCGGCTCAGAGGGCACTCCAACTCGACTCGAGAGGACTCCAGCTCCCAGTCCGGCCATCTTTCCATACTTGGAAAGATATTGTCCGCATGGTATATGCGACGAGATTCCCCCATATCACAAATAATTCAATGAATTCCTATAAATAAACCAAAATTATTAAAAATATAGAAGTTAGTCTCAAATGCAACTTTCACTAAACTGCTCCACTTCTTTTTCCATTCTATTCAGAAGGCCAAATTTAGAGATTCAGTTAACTAAAAAACATGATTTGTTGTACACAAACCAGATCATGGTTCCATGGGGTACCTCTAATCGGGTAACTCTGCTTTTAGCCCCATAGTTGAAGAATATTTTTAATTAGACCCTAATAAAAATTTCATTCAAGACGCTCCCCAAAGATGTCCAAAGTATTAAAAGATAATTGAAGTTCCTTTTTAAGTCCACTAGAGATCAGAAATTGTTGAAGAACCAACAAGGGCTTTCTTTTGGCCCTTCTAAGCAATCGAAAAATAAAGAAATAAAGAAATGGTTAATATATTAAAGATAATTGCATTTTTACAATATATTGTCTCCATTTATCCTATTTTATCACCATGGCCAGTTCTTTATTTGTATAAATAAGGTTCGATAGCAATCGTACCACTTAGGTCTATTGTACGCATTCTTACCTTACTTTTCGCAAGAGGCTGTTTTCACGACTCGAACCCGTGACCTCCAAATCACAAGGCGACAACCTTTACCGTTACGCCAAGGCTCCCCTTCTGACATAGAAAAGGTAAAAGAAAGAAAGTTCTTGGACTCCTTTCTCTCAAACATGATCTTTACCATTAGGGATATCCTCAAGGAAGAAGAGAGGAGATGCAAAGCGATTTTAAACCAAAAGGCAAAGGCCATACTTGATAACCACTTAAATTTTAAGTGCTGAAAATTTTAAGAGCTGAATTGTAAGTGCTATTATAAGTGTTAAATTTATTAATTGTTGAATATATTAAGTATTCAATTTTTTAATACTTTTTAACTTCAAAAAAAATATATTTTTACATATTTTTATTCTTAAAATAATTTTTACAATTTTATTTTTCCAAAATATTCTCTCTACAACTTTCTCTCTCTATTTTTTCTCAATTTAATAATTTCCCCATCTATAATTTTTTGTATAAGACTTTTTTTGTGAGATTTTACAGTTTTGGTGTAAAATGTTGGTTGTGATAATTAGATATTCTATAGTATTAAGTGATAAGTGCTAAAAAAATTAAGTGAATCATACATCACTTAAAATTTTAAACAATTTTTTAAGTGATGCTTATTTTTCAAGTGTTTGCTTAATTTTGTTATCAAACGTACTTTATTTGATAACTACTTAATGCATTCAGTTTTAAGGGGGCCTTAATTTGATAATTACTTGATAAATTCAGTTTTTTAAATGCTTAATTGAGTTACCAAACGGGGCCCAAGTTCAGGCACTTCCTGGCGAAGGCAGGTGAAAATTTCATTGCTTTTTTACCTAGCAAGAGCTGGCAGAGAGTGGGCATAGTAGAGCGATTGCGCGCCATCCCCGCCCAAACAAAAGAATCTTCCCCTAAAAGCTCAACCTTACAATGTTTGGCTCCATCTAAAGCCGAGACATGGAACTGAAATTAGTGTTTTAACTTGTGGAATCTATTAAATCTGAAATTAAGCTCCCTCTCTTTCCAAGCAATCTCAACATCTTTAAAAGATTTGCAAGGACTTACTGGAACTACCCGTGTAACATAGAGAGGGAAAAAAACATAGACACGTGACAGCTCTTTAACCAATCGTAAAATCATTTAATGTTAAAGAAGAAAAACAATCAAGCATCATTCAGCTCCTACAGTCTACAATTTTCCTAATCATTATCAGCTCTAGGCAAGAAAATCCTATGGAATGATGGTTCTAAGGTGCAAAAAAGAGATTGCAAAGATCTACTAGTATGTGCAATTGTGCAAAAAAAAAATTCTAAAAAAACAGACAATATAGTGGGTAAAATAGACAATATTGTAAGAAAGAAAAGAATAATCTTTGGACGAGAAAAAAAAATGAGGATAGCAAAAACTGAAACAACTTAAAATAAAGGGTTAATTACACGGGTGATCCCAAAAGTTCAGGGATAGTTGCATTTGTATCCCTGGTGTTGTGATTTTTCCAATCTAGTCTCCACGGTTGTGAAAGTTTTCCAATTTTATCTCTAACATCTATTTAATTATTTCACGGAAATTGAAACGTGGCCAATTTAGGGAGGGCCATGAGTCAATTTTCCGTCAGATAAATAAACAGGTGTTACTTAAGGAATAAATTGGGACAATTTCACAACTTGATATTAAATTGGGACATCAAGGACGAATATAATAAGATCTCCAAACTTTAGGGACCGTCAGCATAATTAACCCCCAAAAAAATTAAAAAGCTGGCGGCAAAGGTTCACCTTGACCACATTATCAATTTTTGCATCAGAAGCTTGACAAGCCGTTCGCAGTTCCTTTTCCATGCTCTCTATTGCATTGGAACACTGAATGTATGCCTCCCTAAAAGCATCCCTCTTAATATCCTGCATGAGTCACCAATATACCAGTAACAGTGAGGGTGATTGATCTTAAACCAAGAAAATCAACTCAGTAGGCTAAAACCTAATGCAAGATTGCTAGTATCTGCAAAGAACAATAATCACCACTATTTAATGCACAAATTATTCACTCTTCCAAAATTAACATGAACTTATTTCAAACAAACAGAGCTAATAAACCCATCTCTTTAAAACCACGTGGTTCTAATCAGTACCCAAAAATTAAATTGAATTCAAGCTAAGTCCAAACTGCATATATGATGAATTCTCTTTACATGAGAGAGAGAGAGAGAGAGAGAAAGCACTCCAAACAGGTTTGAGCCGTTTGACAATATTAATTGTTTTAGCAATAAAAGAAAAAATATGCAGAACAAAGATTACCTCGAATGACTTTTTTACAAAGGTCTGAAGACCCTTTTCATACTTCTGCCTAGTTGAACCTGCCCCTACAGCAACAGAATTAAATGCAGCCAATGACTTTTGAACTGCTCGTTCATGCGCATCCCTTAGTGCATCCTGCAGCCACTAGGAAATTGGATGAGAGAGAAACAAAAAACAAGAGGAAGATTAATTAGGAAACGGGAGGAAAAAAGAAAAGCCTACTTCTTCTGGAAGCCTTGAACGGTCAAAAGAAGACATGTAAATTTCACTAGCCAAATCATATGCCCTCTGGCACTCTGCTTATTCCACACCCTGCAACCAACAGTTGAAAACCTCTTGAGAAATTAAAAAGGAGAGAAGTCTACTGCATCCCCAAGATAAACAAATTAAACACCACAAAATTCTTGTTCTCATTGATAAACCTTCATCCCTCAGTCAAATTAATGACGAAAAATGGGGGTTTATAATTTCAAATTCTTATGGTTTGCTTTTTACGCTTAAGGACAAAAGCATCATTTGATATCTAAAGAAGTACTTCCAATCTCTATTCTGAGTGTTAGGTTTGTATTCAATATGTATGCCTGGGAGCATACATCATTATTAAGATTTCTCTAAATGAGAAAAAAAATAATAATAAATCGACATAAACAAGTTTGAAGCAATTGGGAGGGACAACTCATTCAAGTGGATGAAACAACACCACAAAACCGTATAAAATAAAAAACAAACAAAAAAGAACCTACTACTTATCGGCAGACTACAGGAACAAAGTTGCTAGGTTTTAACCTAAGAGCAATATTTTCACAATAAAACTCTTAGTATATGTGATTTCACCGTAAAAAGAAAACATACAAGATATTATAACTACCTTATGCAATCATGAGTTCGCTCAGTCGCCGACATTCATGTTATTGTTTGACTCTATGTTCCAGATCCTCATCACAGACACTAATTTTGAGTATGACATTAAATCAGACTAAATGTGCTACAAATTATAACTTCTACCTCTCATGGGGTCACTACCACATGACTGAAAAGAAGGAAAGAATATTGAAATTTTAATATAGATGTTATGCACTACCAAGATTATTTGCATTTTGCATCCTAGACGGCATCTTTTTAATAAAGTATAAATGATTTAACAGTAAATGAATATTTAAAAGGTGTGTTCCCTCATACAGCGACAAAGTTTATAAGAGTAGAGCAATAAGTCCAAGACTTTTCCCATTCCAGTATTTTGGAAAATGTCTACACATGTACAGGAGCTCTATAGCCCAGTAAATGACAATGGTTGGAATGACCTAAAACAGAAGGAAATTGCAATAAGGTGAGAGCGTGAAGAGAGAGATGGTGGGTTGAAGGTATGAGCGAAAGGGTTAAAAGGTAATTTTCTTTTTTATGATATCTTGTATACTCCCTAGTCCCAATGTTCCTAAATAATTGTCATGCTTGACTTTGCATAAATTTTTGGGTAATGGTTGAAATAATTGTTACTTTACCATATTCCCTTGTTGGAAAATGTGTGAAAAGTGTTTAAAAAGTTAAATTTGAATGACGGTTGAGAAGAGGGTTAGTTTGGAAAAAGTAATAAAAATATATTTGCCAAAAAAGGAAAGTGGACAAATATTTTGGAACATCCAAAAGGAAACTAGGACAATTATTTAGGAACAAAGGGAACGGAGGGAGTACTTTATTACAAGCAACTGAATTCTATTTATATGTATATTTCAAGGGTATTTATGAGATCTTTATAGTTCACATCGTTCGTGAGGGGTTCCCTGAGTCACTTGTACAATAACAGAGGTCACCATGTTATAGTGTGAACAAATAGGGGTTCTGAATGAAATTGAACCACTAACTCCTTTCATTCAGATGAAAACAATGTTGAGTGATGGATTATATACAAGAAATTGGCGCCAGAAATCATCAATCATGCAAATAGGGTAAAGATTAAAATGCAAACAATTGGAGCTCAAACTGCCAAAATGCAACACTGACCAGCCATGAGGAGGTAATTGTGGGAACTGCACCATTATTTAGAGCATCTAGGAATGACTGGGTAATACGAGCAAGAATGGGTCCCGTCATCACTGTAGCCCCTACTTGCTTCGGCCTAGTCCTCTCAAAGACAAACCTTGTCAAAGCATCAAGACCAGATCTGAATTCCGGCCTTAACTTGTCCAACTGCATGACAAAAATAGCACAGAATGAAACAAAATATACATACACACACACATAAAATAATAGAAATTACACAATTATTGTATGGTGTTGATAACAATAGCAAGGAACTGACCGGAATTTGGTCAAGTCGCTGTAGTTCTTTTTCATTACTCAAAGGCCGCACAAGCGGGAAGCATTCTCTATCTGGAAAAAGAGCTCGAATCGACTCCCGTATCTAATAAAAAGGAAAGAAAATTATGACATATCCAAGGACATGGAAAATCCAATATGCATACACATATCAAAAGCTCAGAAGATCAACTAAAAGGAGAAACAAATATAAACAAGACTATAAAGTATTTACGCAACCCTGTTGTAACAGTGTTTCCTTCTATTAGCCAACATGTGTGTGTGTGTGTGTGTGAAAGAGATAGGGAGAGGAATGGATTAAAGCTATAGAAGCTACCTCATTTTTGGCAGCCACATCTTTCCTGTCACCTTGAACTGGTCTCAGAGCAATTTCTAGGTAATCACGAGGTGTTATTCTCCGATTATCCTCCACCAAGTCCAAACAGAAGTCCTTGAAGTACAAAAATTGAAGTTTCCATCAACAAAAAGACCAGTGAATAATGTATTGGAGCAAATATGGCTTGAAAAAAAAGGAGAGGGGGGAGAAGAAGACATGCATGAAATAAAGAACATTTAAGAACACACTGCATGCGTTGAATAGAAGGTTATACAAACTTATGAGAACAAAATTACCCTCAGTAGCCAGACAAAGATTGGGGAGAACTGTCCCAGTTCTGAAGCTGTAGCTCTTCCTCCAGAGGCTCTAACACGAATATGTTTTGTCATTTCAGTGACAAGAGAGAGGCGATCAAGTGCAGCTTCATCAATGCCACCCATCTGGATGAAAAATTACTAAGCCAAGTTAAGAAAGGCATCAAAAGAGAAAAAGATGAAAACGACAATAAATGTAAGACACTTACAAAAACAAAAGCGCGCTCAAAAACAAGCCAAGGAAAATAGATAAACTCAAAAATGCAAAAAAGATCAAAGTCGTTCCTACCTGGTTGTATACAAACATGCTTGATAAGAGGACTGCTAAAGAGAATATCTGTGTGCTGTATGTTCCCTGAAATGGATAAAAGAGTGGAAGAAAAAGATAATCATATTTGGTTTATAAGCAGCCTAACAAATAACATTACAAAAAAAGAACTATGCAGAGTACTTGTAAGAGAAATGGTAAAAATGATTATTGAGGAAAATTGAAGACATGCAAAGAAGTCTATGATCATATAATGATATTTCATGTAGCCGACCCTACTTAGGGGGGGACAAAGGCTTTGTTGTTTTTGTTGGTGTTGTTGTATGCAAAGAAGTGAAGTGATGAAAAATGGGGGGCGGGGGGGGGGGGGGGGGGGGGGGCGGGGGGGGGGGGGGGGAATCAACAAATAATTATTCATTTAATTATTAAATCGCTAAAATGACAATTGGGAAAGAAATTAATATATATCAGCTCTCTCACTTCTCAGGGAAGAAGGAAAACTAACCGTTTGATCATAAGCATCAATTCCTTCACTATCCAACAGTAAAAGATTGTACTCAGTTCCATCAAGAGCAGTTCTCCTCAAAGGTGCACTCCACAACCAAAGCCCTTTTGTACATGGACGATGTGTTGATGACACCTGAAAACCACTACTTCTGCCAAGAAGCTATAATACGGGCAAAATTGGTTATGGATGTTACATCGAACACTTGTGTAGCAGAAAGTCAGCCAAAAAAAAAAAGGAGAAATTAGAAGAGAAGTATATTCCATGACGATACTAATCTGATGCCCTGGTTAATAACTCAAAATTAACAGATACTGGCAATATAAAAGAAGCAGCAGTCTCATTAACTTTTTTCTACTCGCGGAATTAAAATAAGCACAAATGAAATAGCAATCAACGAACCCAATTATACTACTGAAAGCTAAAATTTTATTTGCGGATCAATGATCCATAGAGTTTTGGAAGGCTAAAGACCAACATAGTGTCAGATTTGTCTCTACTCTCAATAGGCAAATTATAAAATATAAATAGCCAAACAATGAGGAAGTTCTCTCCTGCACACGGATTGGTATATTAGAGAACCACCAATTTACATTTATTTCCAGCCAAGCGAGAGTAAAAGAAACTTTAGGAATAATGTTCATTTCATTTAAAAGGAAAAATAGCATCAAGTAATAACAACTAAGAACAGAGAGTGAAACCCTTTACAGAGATCATGAAATCTGCAAGCTTCAAATTTGCACTTTCTAAAAGTTTCCCCAATATTCTGAAGTCAAATAGCAATCCCCCACACAAGCGTACCAACTCTAACCGGTAATGGCAGTATAATTGTGTAGGCACTAAAACATAAGGTATATAGTATTCATGTACTCATAAGACTCCTTTTGTTATAATTAAATTTTGAAATTTTTGATGAATTATCGCAGTGTTTTCTATGAATATCATGAATTTCAAATCCAGGAACACTCCCTAACAGGCCTTCCAGAGCGTTTCATTCCAAATACCTAGCAGGCATTTCAGAGCGCTTCGAAGTCTCAATTAGTGAATACTACAGCGGTCGGCAAAAACCAAAACCCTAATTCTGAATTTCGCAACACGAACCGAACTAACGAATCACTAAACAGTGAAGATAAACCAATTAAAAGAAAACGGTCCAATTTTACCTGATTTAATATGAAGCTCTTGCCTTGACGAGCGCGACCGCAAACGGAGACGACGCGAACCGGCTCCTTGAGGAGCTGAAGCACACCGACGGCCTCCGGATCCATATGAAACTTCCCTTTCTCATCGCAATACACGAGGCGGATCGGCCTCGCCGGTCCAACGACGGTCCCAGTGGCCGACGTTGGTGGCTCCGGCGAGGCAGTCGGCGGTTGCGGAGAGTTGGAGGAGCCTCTGCCGAAGAGCTTCATCATATTCGGTCCTTACTTTTGATGAACTATCGAGCCTTTTCGCTTTTATGAGAGAGAGAAACAGAGAGAATGGGTGTGTTTTGCAGCTGGCAAAGTTTGATATTTGAGAATGGGGAAAAGACCTTTTTGGTCCCTGAAAGATGGTTAAAGTGTTCAATTGACCCTTAAAATTTGAAACTCGATACATTTGATCTCAACATTTTAAAATTGTTCCAAATTGGCCCTTGGGTCGGGTTTGGGTCGGACTCTGTTAGTAAAATTTGGGAGAATTGGATGGAAAAAGTCATGTGACAGGCACATGACGTTTGGCTAAGGGTAAATGCGTCATTTCATTCTTACTAATAGAATGTGACCTATTTACATATTTTGTTAAACTTAAGGGGTGAAAAATATTATTTTTCTTTAATTCTTTTTTTGAGGTCGTCTTCTTCGGTTCTTCCTTCCTCTCCGCCGCTGCTCTCCCTCACTGCCGAAAAGACTAAGATTCTGATCATTGGAGGGACCGAATACCTCGAGAAATTCATCGTTGAAGCCAGCGTCAAGGTTGGTCACCCGACATTCGCGCTCGTCCAGGAGTCGACGCTTTCGAATCCGGCAAAATCTTCGATCGTCCGGGAGTTTACTTCCTTCCATCACTGTCGCAGACCGGCGCCACCATCACGTTCGTCGTCTTCGTCTTCTTCTCGATTTCGAAATCGATTTCGAAATCGAAATCGAAACCCAAAACCGAACCGTGGTCCTATTTGGGTTTTGATTCCGAAATCGAAACCCTGTTTCAATTTGGGTTTCAAAATTGATTTCGAAACTAGGTTTCGATTTCGATTTCAAAATTGAAATCGAAACCTAAATCGAAACCGTGGTTCGATTTGGGTTTCGAAATCGATTTCGAAACTAGGATTCGATTTCGAAATCGAAATGGAAACCTAAATCGAAACTCTATTTCGATTTCAATTTTGAAATCGAAACCCCTAGATTTGATTTCGATGGTATTCGTCGTTTTGGTGGCGATGTCCGGCGGTGTTCTTTGATTTCGATTTCGAAATCGAAATGGAAATCGATTTTTTGTTTCGATTTCGATGGTCTTCGTTGTTTTGGCGGCGATGTTCGGCGGTGTTCTTCGATTTCAATTTCGAAATTGAAACCCTAGGTTCGATTTCGATAGTGTTCGTCGTTTTGGTGGCGATATTCGGCAGTGTTCTTCGATTTCGAAATCGATTTCAATTTCCTATTTCGATTTTGAAATCGAAACCCCAAGGTTCGATTTCGGCGGTATTCTTCGTTTTCGATTTCGGTGTTCGTCGGTAGTGTTGTTCGTTGGTGTTGATGTTTGTTTTGGTGATGGTGTTCATTTTGATGTTGATTTTGTTTTGGTGTTGATATTGTGTTTTAATATGGGAGCCAAAAAAAATATATGATTATGTTGTACTCCCTTATTTTTAGCAAAAAATTATTAGAATATAATGGAATTATCCCTTAATTTTGCTCTTATTTCCTCTTTCATAGATGTTTGTATTTGGTTTGGTTGAATATGTCATTTTTTTTGTATTCCTTGGGGTTTTTAATTCCCCTTTTAATGAAAAAAAAAATCAAATAATATTTCCAAAAAAAAAATGTTGTTTTATTCTCATAAATTTGTTGTTCCCATAAATTCTGTTTCGTTTCCATAAATTTGTTGTTGAAATTACACGTTCAAATTTAGCAATATTTACATTTGTCGACGAAGAAGAAGACGACGAAATTTGTTTGTTTGAATATGGGAGGGTCCTATTCGTCGGCTTAAAAATTTGTTCTCAGATTTTTGTTTCAAAATGGGAGGGTCCTATTTGTGTTCCAGATTTGTTCCAAGATTTGAGTTTCAATGAAGAATAAACAATTAACATGGGGGTAAGAAGAGTATTTAAAAGTATTTGTGGAAGAATGATAAAAAGAAATAGAAAAAAAATATTTTGACCCCTTCAGTTTAGATAACTTTTTAAAATTAACCCCTTTGAATAAAAAGACTAAAATACTCTTAATGAAATGTTGACCGTCAGTTGACTTAACGGAATCTGCCTCAGGGGCCAATTTGGAACGATTTTGAAATGCTGAGATCAAATGTGTCGAGTTTCAAATCTTAGGGGCCAATTGAACACTCTAGTTATCTTTCAAGGACCAAAAATGTCTTTTCCCCTTTGAGAATTGGACCTTTTATGTTGTCGCCTAAACGCAATATATTGAGTTTTCTATTGTTTAAATATAGAGGTATGATAATAGATGTTAGCGAACATTCCAACAACTAAAATTTTAAATTTAATCATAAATACAGTCTTAAATCTCCAAAAATAATTAAGCAAGAAATACGTAAACTGACTCAAACAACATCTTACCGTAAAATCAAAAAAATATATAAATTTTTGGTAGAAAATAAACAAAATTAGAAAATTTTCGTAAACAGATTAAAATCCCCCTTTTAAAGTTTTCTTTTAAAAAGTCAAATGAGTTTTAAAAAAAAAAAAAAAGTAGTTAACAAAAATTCAAAAAAAAAAAAAAAAAACTTTTTAAAATATGCAAATTACAATTTCAATCCTCTGCATTTTTTTACGTAGCTTTCTAACTTAATTTTAAAATATAATTTCTATTTAGATTACCTTGTGAGAATACTGAAAATAATGGTGAAAATATTTCTTTTAATTAATATAATTAAATATTAATTAATAGTATTTTTCAATAAAGACTTCTAAATATGTCACAAAAAGTATTTACAAGAAATTAATACTCATAAACAATTAAAAATTAACTTTTAGTGAAATTTGTTGTTGAATATAACTTACATCAAATACTCACTACAAAAAAAAATGTCTATAAGGGGATTTTTGTTGGGACACTACATGTAATGTGCCTTATAAAACTATTTTTCGAGGCACAAAATTAAAAGTTTTGCATAAAACTAAAATTGATATTTTTAATATTTATATTTATATTATTCTATTAAAAATTAATATATAATCAAATGGTTAAAGGGCAAAAAGTAGTGCCCAACAAAACTAAATTAATAATTGAAAAAATAATATCTATATATAATATATAAAGACATAAAATGGTGCCCTAAAAAGTAAAAACTATATTAGGGCATAATATTGTGTCTTATTTAATTTGAAAAACATAAAATTGTATAGCAGCAATATATAGTATCATAATAATTATCTTATACGATATTTGTTATTGGTTTAATAAGTTAAAAAAAAAAAAAAAGGGCTCTACAAAGTGCCCTTATAACCTATTGAGACAGCGTTTTATAGGGCACGAGTCCAAGTGTCCTAGAAAGTTCAAGTGCCACCATAGAGGCTCTATTGCGACATTCTTTCGTGTCTTAGTAGACCAATTTTGTTGTAGTGACTACAGAATATAAAATAGTTCGCAGCAAATAATCAGAAACTCAATACATGCATGCGATAGTAAATATTTCAAATTATGAAAATAAATATTCTATAATATTAACAAATATTACAAAATTATATTTCCAACGATAAATTAAAATACATGAAATCAGTAAATAAATAAAATTATACTTACAATCCTTAATAGCCAATGACAATATCAGAAATCTATATCAATCGAGACTATCGTTTGATGATATTTCCTTAAAGTAAATTTTGTCTCCGCTTAGGTGCTTACGATTACTCCAGCGTTTACTTCTCAAGATACAACGATCACAATCCTCCAATAGTAGCACTTGAAATCAAAGGATCCGGCGAACAAAATAAATATTGAATTCTCTCTCAAAAATAAACTAATATAGACTCAAGTGTATGTATAGTGCAAGATGTTCTAAATTTTCATGCCTAAAAGATAATGCAAACTTTCTTATTTATAGAATAACAAATTAGTAACTCCAACACACCAAAAGTCTCACTTTAAAGCCATTAAGAACTGTAAAACGTAATTTTCTGCATTTATATATTTTTAGTTGCATTATAAAATATTTAGAAAAATAATGGGGTTTATTGTGTTATTTAAATTTTACTTAAAATTTTTTAAGGGTTATTGTGATATTTAAAAATTTGGCTTTACAAAGTTTAAGGATTATTAAGTTATTTAAAATATAATTTTAAAAGTTTTAGGATATATTAATATTTTCTTTATTTCAAAAGAGATAATTAATGTAAATAAGTAAAATAAATAATAAAAAAAAAATGCACGGTTAAAGTTTGTTTCCTTCTCAAAGAAGGAAACAAACTCTAAACCATACACACATATATATAAAGGTTGACATGTGTCAAGTGATTAAATAAATAAATAAATAAATTTATATCTATATACTAAAAGTGAAAGACAAAATTTGAGAATGAATGAGAACTCAATATATATATTTCTTGCATTCTCGTTCATTCTCAATTCACACATTTGAAATCCTTATCAAATGCTCACAAAATCTATTCTTCTCAATTTTCTTTCTTTAATTAACATTTTATTTCAAATAAGTTTTAAATGATAAATAAATAAAACCTATAAATGTTTCACTTACTAAATTTTTTATTTAAAAAAAAAAATCTTTTTTTATTTTTTATATTCATTGTTTCTCATATAAGTGTTGATAGAAATAATGATTTTTTTTCTTTTTATGCAAATAATTTCATACTTATTAGACTTTTCATTTAAAAAAAAAATATCTTTTTTATTTTTTATATTAGTTGTTTCTCATATAAGTATTGATAGAAGTAATGATTTTTCTTTTTCTTTTTATGCAAATAATTTCATATACAAAATGAGATAAAAAGTACAAATATGATAAAGAGTAAAAAATAACAATTAAAAAAATTCACAAGCTCATTGTTTTTTAATTTGAGTGAAAATATTACTAAATAAATTCTCATATGAAAACTTCACCAAACAATTCGAAAAAAAAAAAAACTATAGCTTAACGGAATAGTTTATATATAAATTATAAGTAAATTTCATAAATAAAAAATATTTAGTTCTTATAATTATTTTAAATTTCAAAAAATTAGTAGCATTTCTTTTTACATACTCAAAAAATTGTAACAAACCATCATTTGATCCCAAAAGTAATTAAAAATGGAATTAAAAATGTATTACATAAACCAATAATATTTAATTTTCAGAATAATTCTAAATTTACAAAACTCAGCACCAAGTACTCTTTAAATAATAAAAAAAAATGTGTAGCAACCAACAATTGATCCCAAAAAAAAAAAAAAAAAAAGAATTGAAAATGTATATTACATAAACAAAATATAAATATAAAAATCAAATTTGTCCAAAATTGTAATTCTTTGAAGAGGTTTATAAGAGTAATTATTTTATTAGATAGTTTTAACTAAATTTTTAATATTATAGTAACAAGAACAAATAAGTAATTTTATATTTAATATCAAATGAAATGGGTGTCGGAGATATTTTTCAAATGACGCAGGATATCGTTGTAAGTTTTTCAAATGACAAAGGGTATCGCTGAAACTTACCCATATAGTTCATGGTTGTTTTATAATTAATTATGTAAGACCTAAATTGTAGAACATACGTCATTAATAGTAGCATTTTAGAACATTGGGAAATTAGGGGGGAAAAAAATTGTTAATTAAAAATTCAAATCAAAAGTTTAGGGGCCAAATTGGAAATTTAGAAATATTAAATTTAAACTTGAGATTCAAATTGACAATCGATATAAAAAATTGAACATATTAAGGGTGAAATTATAAATTTAGAAACTTGTAAAAGTTGAAATTGATTAAAATAAGACTTTAAGGAAGTTAGGGGGAGAAAATGATAATAAATTAAAAGATTTTTTTTTAAAACATATATATATATATATATATATATATATATGTTCATGCAGTGGAAATGACCAAATCTCAAAACAAATCTGAAAAATTAAGAAAAATCTAGAGAAAGAGAGAGGAACGGAGGAGGACGGGGCTGTCGGAGTTCGTGATCGGCGTTTCTCCAGCGAGCAGTGCATGTGTCTCGTTGATGCATGTATGTATTGTCGTTGCTGCTGTTGTGTGTGTTCTGCTTTGAAACGACCGTCTGGGTGTGCTTAGTTCGATCCTTGCGTCTGTGGGTCTTCAGTTGTTCACTCGACGGTCGTGGGGGTGAGATTGTCAACCGTGTAATCGTTATCGTTCGATGATCGTCGAGCTGGTGAGTATTTATGTGTATTTTCTTTGATCATTTTGGTGGGTATGCGCATGCATGTGTGTTGCGGGTATGGATCGGTAAAATTTCCGGCGGTGTGCTTTGTTTTTCTATTTCGTGCCGACAGTGCATATGTGTGTGTTGCTGGTACTGTTGCTGTGTGTGTTTCCGTTGCATGTGCGTGTGCCGTTCATTTGTTTTGTCCAACGGCAGGGGTGTGTAAGACAATATGTGTGCTCTGTTTTCTCTTCTTAGTATATAAGTGTGTGTGTGTCGGATCCAACAATGGAGCGTGTGGTTGGCTAGTCGGCAATGAAATATTCGGTTGGTTGTATGTATGTATGTGATCAACCGTTTAGTTCTTGCCATGCATGTGGGTGTGGGTATGCTCCAACTTTACGACGGTGAACAATCGCCGATCCTCAGGCACCGTTCGTGTGTGTGCGCATGTAGGTGATCTGATTTTTCATCGTGCATATGGGTGTGTGTTTAAATCAGTTGTGTGTGCATGGGTGTGCCATTCGGTTTTCATGGTTAGTGTATGTGTGATCGTCAGTTTCAGGTTGGTGGGTATGTGATCAATGTTTGGTCGTTGGGGTGGGAGAAAGTGGTTGCAGGTGTGTATCGGCTGAAAAACCAGAATAGAACATAAATAGGAAACTAGAACCGAAAAAGAAAAATAAGGAAAAAAAGGAAGAAAAGGAAAATTGCACAAATAACCTCAACAAAATTTAAAATTCATCTCGCGACCCGTGAACGGTTCGGAACGGGTAACGTTTTTCGTTAAGTTTATTTTAATTTTGTTAAATTCAATTCTAGCATAAAAAATTTGTAACCAGAATAATAAATTTGAGACCGTTCATATTACAAGATTTTTATGCAATAATTAACGAAATGAAATTAACTAAATAATAACAATTTTTCATAGATAAAATATGGGGAAAGGGAAAATGCAGAACTTAGGGCCTGCATTGCATGATTAGGTGATTTTACATAAAATATTAATATAGGCTCTGTCACTATTAGGTTCGCAGGCACCGGGGTATCGGTAAAGGATAATCTGTAAAAACTGTTCGGAGCGGGTAGTCAGGTGAGTGTACTATCTTTTAGTAAATCTATTTTCATATATATATATATGATAAAAAAAAATGTGTTTATTTAAAACTAGACGACTTTATAACTTATATGGATTAAGCGATTTTGGTTGGTTGTGAAATTGTGGAAATGTGGATTTCGTTGGTTTTAAAAGAAGATGGAAAAATTATATTTAAATTAAATCAGTTTTGGGAAATAGAGGTTGATGTTATTGATTTGACGATATTGTTGATTAGACGATGCTATTGATTCGTAATTTGATGATGATGTTATTGATTTGACGATATTATTGACTTCATGATACTATAGTATTTATCTGTTTTGGCAGAGTGATGGATTATCTGCTTCAGCAGAGTGATGATTATCTGCTTCGACAGAGTGATGGATGTTCGTCAGGAAGGCAAATCCTACGGATGATACGGTACCGTTGTAACTCTCGATCGTGAGGTTAAAATGATCATATGGTTAGCCTGGGGTGTGGTGTGGTGTGATGAGGTATGAAGTGATGTGGTGCGAAGTGGTGTGGTGTAATGTGGTATAGTGTGGTATGGTGTTTTGTCGTATATGGTGTTTTATGGTATATGGTGATTGGGATGAGTACTTTTATATATTTTATTGTGTACTGAATTGGTATGTTCTGATTTCGTTATTCTATATGGTTAGCTGAATTATTCTGGTTGATTTTTACTGCCTAGTTGAGGTAATATATATATATATATATATATATATATAGACGTTGATTCTGTAGTGACAGAAAAAATATGTTTTCCTTATGGTATGAGTTAAGTATATTATGAGATTTTTATTTGATATGTGATGTATATATAATTATATATTTTATGCTTGATCTATCTAAAATGTTTTTATTAAGAAGGTAGTATACTCGCAGGTACAACAGCTAGGAGCCGGTCCCCTACTGGCACTAGGTAGAGTCCGGCGATGGTGTAGTATGACAGTATTTTGGGAGGAGCTGTCTGAGGCGAACTTGTGAGAACTTCATTATTGTTATACTTTTGTTGTTATTATATATAATTCAGGGACGGGTGTGTCCCCAGTTAGAGAGGATGTGTATGGTCACAATTTGTGGTTGTATATTTATGTCTGCACTTTGTCGTTTGCTAGTTGGTTTGACATTGAGATGATGTCATGTCGACGTTACGCCGACCCTAAGGTGATGGGTGTCCGGGGTGGGGTGTAACAATTTGTGGTATCAGAGCCTAAGTTATAAGTTCTGTAAAATTGCCAGTAGTTGTGTCAGTAGAAGATCATGAGATAAGAAGACGTGCCAGTCATCTAGTCAGTAGGGGACTCTGAGATAGGGGGTCGATAGGTGGTATCGAGCCAGTGGTGGACCATGAGATAGGGTGTCGATAGGTGAGTTCGGCACGTGAGTGATAGTTATTGCATTGCATTAGATGGTATATTGGCATCGTGCATGGTTATTTGTCTTGTTGGTAATTAGTGGGTGCAACAAAATTGTGATACTGTCAGTTGGTTGTTCGGGTAGTGTGGTTGGTAGTGGTAATGGGTGGATCACGATTGTGGGGGTGCTAGTGGTTGGGAATATTAAATTATAACTGATAAATAATTCTATTTGTAGTATTTGACATTGGGATTCCCTATCGGTAATATGTAATATTTTTATTGTTAAACCAACAGTGTGGCAGAGCCCACTTAATTCGTCCAATATTAAGTTATTTATTGAATTGAATTGGTAGACAACACTTTATTTATGCAATTACACGACACACTGTGTTACTATTTGAGATACGCAAATTCTATCATAAATGTGTGGGTGTGTTCGTGATTTTATTAGAAATGGAGGTTCATATGGTTAAAGCAAAAAGAGACGACCATTCGGCGGGATGAAATTAAATCTGATTTGGTAAAAATGGAATAGACAAGATATAGACTAATCTAGAAAGGATTTACTTTGGAAATACGATTTAGGTTATCGGGCAAGCAAATTTAAAAGTTATACGAAATGGGCAAACACAGCGAGAATTAATAAAGAATGATATGTAGGAAGTAGCCGAGAACTATGAGTCCGTGTTAATAGTTAGTGCGTATAAATATAGTTCACTTTGTATTGGTGGTAGGAAGTTGTCGGTAGATCTATTACCCTTGAATAGTTACGATCTTGATGTAATATTGGGTATGGATTTGTTGTTCGGCTATCGTGCCACGGTGGATTGTTTTAAGAAGAAAGTTATATTTCGAATCTCAGGCAAGGCAGAATTTGTATTCTCGAGAAACAGAATTATCATTCCTGTTAGTCTAATTTCAGCCCTAGAAGTTAGGAAATTATTGCAGAAAGGATGTCAGGAATACCTTACGCTCGTGATTGACACCAATCAGAGAGAAGTTCCGATGGTAGACATTCCAGTGGTTAGAGATTTTTCGACGTATTTCCAAACGAATTGCTAGGGTTTCCAGTAGATAAGGAGATGGAATTCACGATCAAGTTACTTTCAAGAACTGCTCTTGTATCGATTCTACCTTATCGTATGATGCCTACCGAGTTGAAAAAATTGAAGGTGTAGTTGCAGGATTTATTAGACCATGGGTTTATCAGGTCCAGTATTTCTCCATGAGGAGCCCCGGCGTTGTTCGTGAAGAAGAATGATGACACATTGAGAATGTGTATTGATTACTGGCAACTGAATAGGGTGACGATTCGTAATAAATATCCGTTGCCTAGGATTGATGACTTGTTTGACCAGCTCCAGAAAGCTAAAGTATTTTCCAAGATAGATCTTTGATCGGGATATCAACAATTGAAAGTTAGAGATAGTGATGTGGCAAAAACGGCGTTCCGTACGAGATATGGACACTATGAATTTCTAGTTATGCCCTTCAGATTGACAAATGCCCATGCTGCTTTCATGGACTTGATGAATCATATCTTTCAACTTTATCTGGATCAATTTATTATGATGTTCATTGACGACATATTGTTCTATTCCCAAAGTAGAGAAGAGCATGCGGAACATCTCCAGATTGTGTTGCAGACGTTGCGGGAGAAGTGGTTGTATGCAAAATTCAGTAAATGTGAATTTTTGTTAGATCATGTGATGTTCTTGGGGCATGTTATTTCAAGATATGGTTATTCAGGTGGACCCAAAGAAAGTTGAAGCCGTTGTCCAATGGAAAAGGCCAAAAAATATAACTGAAGTCCGAAGCTTTTTAGGATTGACGGGTTACTATCGACGGTTTGTGCAAGGATTTTTTGTTATAGCTGCCCTGTTGACTCGACTGACTCGCAAGGAATCCAAATTTGAGTGGACCGATAAATGTGAGCAGAATTTCCAGGAGTTGAAGAATAGATTGTTATCGGCATCAATATTGTCCCTCCCGTCAGAAGGGGGTGGTTTTGTGATTTATAGTAACGCGTCACACCAAAGGTTGGAATATGTTCTGATGCAGTATGGTCACGTAATCGCATATGTATCTCGACAATTGAAGAATCATGAGCGTAATTACCCGATGCACAATTTGAGGCAAAGACGTTGGACATAATCGATTAAACATTACGATTGCACAATCTACTGTCATCCAGGAAAGGCTAATGTTGTAGCGGATGCGTTGAGTCGAAAATCGGCAGGTTCGATCGCACACATTCGAGTCGTTCATGCTAACTTGTATGCAGAGTTGAGATCGTTGTGAGTTCAGTGAGCGGTGGGTCAGACGGCAGTGTTACTTGCGACTTTGACTTTGAGGCCGACGTTGATTGATCGTATTATTGAAGCTCAGAAGTTAGACGTTCAATTGGAAAGGATTCGGGATGAAGTAAAAAAATGGGCGCATAGTTGATTATCGTGTCAGGGATAGTAATAAAGCTTTAATAATAGGAAATAGACTGTGTGTATCTGATGATGTCAACTTGAAGAAAGACATCTCGGAGGAAATGCATAACTTAGCGTACGCAATGCATCTAGGCAGTACCAAAATGTATCAAGATTTGCGTGAACATTATTGGTGGATCGGAATGAAGCGAGAAATCGCAGAATTTGTTGCCCGGTGTCTTGCTTGTCAGCAAATAAAGATTGAGTATCAGCGTCCAAGTGGGTTGCTGCAACCTCTACATATTCCAGAGTGGAAGTGGGAGCATATCACGATGGACTTTGTTTCGGGATTACCCCGTACTAAAAAGGGGGCATAATTCCATTTGGGTGATCATTGATAAGCTAACCAAGTTCGCTCATTTTCTGGCCGTAAAGACGACGTATTCTCTTGAAAAGTATGCCAATTGTATATCGATGAGATTGTTAGGTTACATGGCACACCGGTTTCTGTAGTGTCAGATAGAGATCCGAGATTTACTTCGAGGATTTGGCCGAGTCTCCGTACTGCTTTGGGTACCAAGCTGAAATTTAGTACCGCTTTCCATCCTCAGACAGGCGGTCAATCAGAGCGTGCGATTCAGACGTTGGAGGATATGTTGAGAGGATGTGTTCTAGAATTTTCTGATAGCTGGGATGATCATTTACCGTTGATGGAATTCGCCTACAACAACAGCTACCATTCGGTAATCGAGATAGCCCTGTATGAAGCGTTATATGGTAAGAGATGCAGAACCCCAGTCTGTTGGATTGAGGTGGGTGAACGCAAATTGTTGATGTCGGACATAGCTCAGATGACAGCAGACAAAGTAAAGGTGATTCGAGAAAAATTAAAAATTGCTCAGAGTTGACAGAAGAGTTATGCAGACAAGCGCCGGCGGGAGTTAAAGTTCGAGGTGGGAGATCATGTGTTCTTGCATATTTATCTGTGAAAAGGCATAATGAGGTTTAGAAAGAAAGGGAAGTTGAGTCCAAGATACATCAGACCATATGAAATTCTAGAGCGGGTTGGCACGACAGCGTATAGACTTGCGTTACCGCCAGAGTTGTCTCAACTACACGACGTTTTCCATGTATTGATGCTCCAGAAATATGTGTCAGACCCTTCTCATATGTTGACTTCGCAGGCAATTGAATTAGAAGCAGATTTGACCTACGTTGAGGAGCCACTCCAAATCCTAAATCGTAAAGACCAGGTGTTATGAACGAAAACGATTTTGTTAGTCAAAGTGTTGTGGCACAATCATATAGTGGAAGAAGCGACGTGGGAGCGAGGAGACGAGATGAAGAACAAATACCTACATTTGTTCGATTAGGTAATAAAATTTTGGGACAAATTTTTTTTAGGAGGGAAGAGTTGTAAAACCTAAATCGTAGAACATACGTCATTAATAGTAGCATTTTAGAGCATTGGGAAATTGGGAAAAAAAAATTGTTAATTAAAAATTCAAATAAAAAGTTTAGGGGCCAAATTGGAAATTTAGAAACATTAAATTTAAACTTGAGATTCAAATTGACAATCAAAATAAAAAATTGAACATATTAAGGGTGAAATTATAATTTTAGAAACTTGTAAAAGTTGAAATTGATTAAAATAAGACTTTAAGGAAGTTAGGGGGAGAAAAAGGTAATAAATTAAAAGATTTTTTTTTAAAAACATATATATATATATATATATATATATAGATGCTTTGAGTGAGTGACGAGAGATCACCGGCTAAAAGTAAAGAGAGATCAGGCGACGTGGCTTCTTAAGATCAAACATATCCACTCAAATCATGCAATATATATATGTTCATGTAGTGGAAATGACCAAATCTCAAAACAAATCTGAAAAATTAAGAAAAATCTAGAGAGAGAGAGAGAGAGGATCGGAGGAGGACGGGGCTGTCGGAGTTCGTGATCGGCGTTTCTCCAACGAGTAGTGCGTGTGTCTCGTTGATGCATGTGTGTGTTGCCATTACTGCTGCTGTGTGTGTTCTGCTTTGAAACGACCATATGGGTGTGCTTAGTTTGGTCCTTGCGTGTGTGGGTCTTCGGTTGTTCACTCGACGATCATGGGGGTGAGATAGTCAACCGTGTAATTGTTACCGTTCGATGATGGTCGAGCTGGTGAGTATTTATGTGTATTTTCTCTGATTATTTTGGTGGGTGTGCGCATGCATGTGTGTCGCGGGTATAGATCGATAAAATTTTCGGCGGTGTGCTCTGTTTTTCTGTTTCATGCCGATAGTGCGTGTGTGTGTGTTGCTGCTACTATTGTTGTGTATGTTTCCGTTGCATGTGCGTGTGCCGTTCATTTGTTTTGTCCAACGGCAGGGGTGTGTAAGATAGTATGTGCGCTCTGTTTTCTCTTCTTGGTATATCAATGTGTGTGTGTCGAATCCAACAATGGAGCGTGTGGTTGGCTAGTCGGCAGTGAAATGTTTGGTTGGTTGTGTGTATGTATGTGATCAACCGTTAAGTTCTTGCCATGCATGTGGGTGTGTGTGCGCTCCAACTTTACGACGGTGAACGGTCGCCGATCCTCAGGCACTGTTCGTGTGTGTGCGCATGTAGGTGATCTGATTTTTTACCGTGCATGTGGGTGTGTGTTTAAATCAGTTGTGTGTGCATGGGTGTGCCATTTGGTTTTCATGGTTGGTGTATGTGTGATCGTCAGTTTCAGGTTGGTGGGTGTGTGATCAATGTTTGGTCGTTGGGGTGGGAGAAAGTGCTTGTAGGTGTGTGTTGGATGAAAAACCAGAACAGAACAGAAATAGAAAACCAGAACCGAAAAAGAAAAATAAGGAAAAAAAAGGAAGAAAAGGAAAATTGCACAAATAACCCCAACAAAATTTAAAATCCATCTCGTGACTCGTGAACGGTTCGGAACGGGTAACATTTTTCGTTAAGTTTATTTTAGTTTTATTAAATTCAATTCTATAATAAAAAATTTGTAACCGGAATAATAAATTTGGGACCGTTCATATTACAAGATTTTTATGTTATAATTAACGGAATGAAATTAACTAAATAATAACAATTTTTCATAGATAAAATATGGGGAAAGGGAAAATGCGGAACTTAGGGCCTGCATTGCATGATTAGGTGATTTTACATAAAATATTAATATAGGCTCTATCACTATTAGGTTCGCAGGCACCGGGGTATCGATAAAGGATAATCTGTAAAAGTTGTTCGGAACGGGTAGTCAGGTGAGTGTACTATCTTCTAGTAAATCTATTTTCATATATATATATATGATAAAAAAAATGTGTTTATTTAAAACTGGACGACTTTATAACTTATATGGATCAAGCGATTTTGGTTGGTTGTGGAATTGTGGAAATATGGATTTCGTTGGTTTTAAAAGAAGATGGAAAAATCATATTTAAATTAAATCAGTTTTGAGAGATAGAGGTTGATGTTATTGATTTGACGATGTTATTGATTAGACGATGCTATTGATTCGTAATTTGACGATGATGTTATTGATTTGACGATGTTATTGACTTTACGATACTATATTATTTATTTGCTTTGGCAGAGTGATGGATTATCTGTTTCGACAAAGTGATGAGTGTCCGACAGGAAGATAAATCCTACGGATGATACGGTACTGTTGCAACTCCCGATCGTGAGGTTAAAACGATCACATGGCTAGCCCGAGGTGTGGTGTGGTATGATGAGGTATAAAGTGATGTGGTGCGAAGTGGTATGGTGTGATGTGGTATAGTGTGGTGTGATGTTTTGTCATATATGGTGTTTTCTGGTATATGGTGATTGGGATGAGTACTTTTATACATTTTATTGTATACTGGATTGGAATGTTCTGATTTCGTTATTCTATATGGTTAGCTGAATTATTTTGATTGATTTTTACTGCCTAGTTGAGGTAAAGTATATATATATATATATATATAGACGTTGATTCTGTGGTGACAGGAAAAAGATGTTTTCCTTATGGTATAAGTTATGTATATTATGAGATTTTTATTTGATATGTGATGTATATATAATTATATGTTTTATGCTTGATCCATCTAAAATATTTTTATTAAGAAGGCAGTACACTCGCAAGTACAACATCTAGGAGTTGGTCCCCTACTGGCACTAAGTAGAGTCCGGCGATGGTGTAGTATGACAGTATTTTGGGAGGAGCTGTCTGAGGTGAACCTGTGAGAGTTTCGTTGTTGTTATACTTTTGTTGTTATTATATATAATTCAGGGACGGGTGTGTCCCCAGTTAGAGAGGATGTGTATGGTCACAATTTGTGGTTGTATATTTATGTATACACTTTGTTGTTTGCTAGTTGGTTTGACGTTCAGATAATGTCATGTCGACGTCACGCCGACCCCAGGGTGATGGGTGTCCGGGGTGGGGAGTGACAAATTATATGTGACTTATCTCTTCCTCACCTTCTATTTGTCCAACCATTTAATAAAACTCTCTCTCTCTCCATCTATTAACTATATATAAAATTTATTAAATTTCATTTGCTCCGAAGAATATTCTAATAATTTTATTCAAATAATAGAAACTATTGAATAATATATATATATATATATATATATATACTAGGGCATAACCCGTGCCTGAAGGCACGAATGAAAAAAAAAATTGAAATTAAAAGAAACCAATATAAGCTCATCTATTTATACAACATTCTACACATATTTTACTAAAAATCAACAATAATAAACATTTAAATATCACTATCTAATAACCTAGATATTTGTCTATTAAAATAATGCCACAATTTGTAATTTTTTATCTCTTACTTTAATTTTTTATTTATCTAAAATTAATTAAATTACCCTATTAATATATATTCCAAGTACTTTGGAAATGAAATTGCAAACCAAACAACCCTTAGGACTAATATCATGTTGAGTTTAAAAAATTATATAAAGAAAAAACACTTTCTACTTTTGATGTTCACCTTTTTAATAGATGATCAACTTGATTTTGTAGCATTTTGAAAATTCTCAAATTATCTGTCTCTCAAACGGGTTATAATTCCTGAAGTGACACACACCACGTTTTGATCCAAAATCGAACAACGAACCAGATGGATCTTTATTCAAACTCAACTCACTTCCAATTTCAGTCATATTCCGCATAGATAAACCTCCAAAATTTAAATTTTTAGTATTACTATCAATGTTTACATTACTGTTGACATTTGATGCACTTGTATATCATTCATATTGCTTAGTTTAGATAATGAATCAGCCATGCTCCATATTGAATAAACACTTCTAGTTTGAGCAATGAATCAACCATGCTCTCTATCGAATAAGCACCATTAAAAAAATTAAAAATATTGACATAATTTACTTTGTTTATATGACACATTCCAATATTTGAAAGTTATTCAAATATTGAAGACGATCAATAATTAATGTAAAAAAAAAAATTGGGCATAACTCCCTCTATTTATATGACATTCGAAATTATCAACTCCTGTTTTATAACACAACACTGACAAACAACCAATATCAATCAAGTACGAAAACAACGAACACAATCATATCATACAACAATAAGACCATAATCTACAATATGAAATTTAACAATACGACGAATAATAACTATGTATATACATTATAAATTTAGTAATATAAGTCCACCACCCAGGACAATGGAGCCCACCACCCAGGGCTACTGAAACTTACCTTAATTATACTGTGTCAAGCCATAAATTTCTCCATTTGTCTTCAATATTTGAAGTGGCACATATTTGTATATCGTCTAGTGAAAATCAAACATAATAATTATCAACTGGACAAATAAATTATAATCATATTTAAGACAAACAAATAAATAAGTCAACTCATGGTTAGGAAAAATTACCTTAAATATGGACTCTCAAACCAAAAATTAAAGACGACATTAGAGCATACTAAACAATTGGAATTTACACTAAATATTACAAATATAACTCTACTTTTAATAATCTTGTAAAAAAATTATCACTGCGTAGAAAGAAAAAAATGACAAATAATTAGATTTCATTTAAATTCATAAGTAAAAAAATGATAATATTTCTAAAAACACAGGAAGCAGGCAAGAAGCAACTGTTCAACAGGTACCAAAACAAAAACTAAAAAAAATATGTTATAAAAAATTTGGATATAATCCCCTTTATTTATAGTACATTCTAAATTTTAAACACATTAACAAACATGATCGATGACAATGAAGCACGACAATAACTAACACAATCATGTCATAAATAATAATCCTTTTCTTGACTATGCAAGTTACAATCGAGAAAACCTATATACTATTGCAATATATTATATATGTGGCACAGGCGAAAATAAAAATTAAACCTAAAAAAAATTGATATATTCTCTCCGATTTATACAATATTCTACACATGTTTCATTAAACACCAACAAAATAATATATATCTATTATACAAATATATTTGGCTATTAAAATAATACTACACACAACTCAAAAGATTAAAACAAAAATCATTTCGAATTTGTACTCAACAACCTAAAATTCAATCGTTGATCACACTTAATCATTTAATAATGACTTTTTATTTTTTGAAACCTTACTCGATAAACATTTGAAACCTTGCAACTTGTGAGAAGATGAAAGAGTGTTTGGTGTGCAAACACTTACAAGTGATCATTTTTTGCTTGACATTCATCTGTTAGTAAAAAGAGAAGTATTTAATCAATAACCACTTGAACTTTGGAGTCAATGTGAAAAAAGCCTAGGAGAACCAAAAATATAATAAAAAAATCTAGGAACAAAATAAAAAATTTAAAAATCGTACCTCTAATTCAACTGCATGCACCGCATCACACCAAAAATATAATAAAAAATCTGGGAGCAGAATAAAAAATTCTGGAAATCACCCCTCTATAATTGAATTGCATGTTGTTCCACCTCACCCTCTCCAGCACCTCAGACCATAACATCAACGTGTAGTCTACCTCCCTCACGATGTGCCTGATGTTCTGCCAAAACACATTGTCGTGAAACCCCGAGTTTATGATGATGGTGTGTGGAACCACCTCGTCGGGAAAAAAAAATCTAGAACACTGTCAAAAAATATAAAAATAACCTACTTTTTCGAAGTTGAAAACCAAGAGACCCTTCTCAATAATTAAAAAGACAGTACAAAGACACAAAAGGGGGAAAAAAACAAAAAACAAACGAACAAAAGAAATCAACAAATAGAGGATTGGACTACAATTGTATGTATTTACTGGATATTTTTTACCATAACAATGGCTGTCAGAAATTTTTAAACAAAAGACCGCTGCAACAAATAGTACTACCATGAAACCACCGGTCATTGTTAGCCACCAAGTGTCAGATATGGGACACCTTGAATTTCCAACTACTTTGAAATACCACCTGTTAAGAAAACAAATAAATGAGAAAAATTTATGAGAAAAAACAAATATAGTATATTGAAATGCAAAATAAACCCGAAAAATGGTAAAATCTAACAAAATAGAACACACAAAAAAAAGGTAGAGAAGTTGTCAATTGGATATTAAATTGTATGTCTCAACTACTTCTATGCTCTCCCAGATCTAGAACCAATATATAGAATCAAAGATAAGAGTTCTTTGCCAAGTGATGATAACCTTCATATCTCAGGCCATTGATCACAAATAAAGTACAATCACCGATTTCATATCCCAACTCCACAGACAATGATTCAACGATCATGAATCACAATCACAGAAAATCATCTGTCAAAACATAATCCATCATACCATATGATAGTCGACGTAAACTAATTCTAAAGCAAACAAAATTTTAAGTTATGGGAAGGCAAATTGATGACAATTATAATCTAGACCTCAACAATTTTATAATTGTCTGTTAATTAAATTCTATTAGTGGACTTTATAAGGGATAGCCTGCAGAAGGGTCAGAAAATCATGTTTTGCCTTAAAAAAAATAAAAATAGAAAAACCTCGTTACTATTATAATGATGGTTTTTTTGCATAACAAATATGGTATATTGAAATGCAAAATTAACTTGTTTTATTAAACATCGATAATAATTAATATTTAAATACCATCACCAACAAACAATGTATATTCCAAATACAACACAATTAATATACAATAACACAGATATTCGATTATTAAAATAATTCCATGACTTCCTAATGAAAAATGCAATTTAAGAGGATTCATTTCAAATATAATCTCCAATTTTATATAACATTTTACACACGTTTTAGTA
The DNA here is from genome assembly GCA_016647705.1 of Eucommia ulmoides. Classification (NCBI taxonomy): domain Eukaryota; kingdom Viridiplantae; phylum Streptophyta; class Magnoliopsida; order Garryales; family Eucommiaceae; genus Eucommia; species Eucommia ulmoides. Next base: position 1,235,032 of record CM028329.1, read on the forward strand.
AAAAAAATCAACAATAATTATCATTCAAGTGTTATCATCAACAAACAATTTACATTACAAATACACCGCAATCGTATCCAATAACGTAGATATTCAGCTATTAAAATAATACTACAATTAAACGTGAGTTAAACCAAAACAAAATAAACAAATACAAAAAGAAAAAGAACTTTGGCTTTGCAATGTAAAATGGGAAAGCAACTCACTCTACGACAAATTTTGTTCTTCGTCAAACAGCTTTAACTTATTTCATTTAACTACATTGGCACAATGAAGATAACGCAAGATTATGTAAACCTATAAGAACAAAAAAATATAGAAACTTTATGGTTAAATAAAAAAAAAATACTACACAGAAATTAAGCAACAAAAAATATAAAATATTAAAAACAAAAAACTAATTGAATCTATAGCAAGCAAACTAATCAAAAAATAATATTGCATAGAAAATGAGCAATCAGAACTCTAGGAACAGACAAAACAGAAAAAGAAATTTAAAAAATTCTTTTTTCCAAAACTTCTTCTTAGGTACCGTTTGCCTATTAAAAGCGTTTTTTTCGACAATCATTTGGAACAAAAATACTAAACAAACATCACCTTTTTGACAATTAAAAACATAAAAGTCTTCTGTCCAAACTGAAGAATTTCGTAAAAAAAATTGAGAACAAAAACGCAAAATACTCATCGAAGAAATTAATTCAACATGAATGAAATTAAAAGACCTTAAATACAGCTAAACACCATGCAACCAATTGTCTATACAATATACACAAACATCACCATCCAAGAGAAGAAATTCATTTACCTAAAACAACTAAACTCAAAACTATTTCAGATTATTGCATGAAACCAATACAATCTGGAAACATTGAAACACAAATTAAATCCATACCTTCTCAATTTCGCAATTCTCTAGATCTCTACTTGAGGTCAAACCTGTAAATAACACAAAAATACTTGAGAACATAATTTAGGACAAAAACTAATTATTGAAAGAGATAAAAAAGAATAGAATAAACGAAAACACACACATAATTGGTAACATAAATATAATTGATTAAAAGAGTTTGTCTGGGCTCTGCATAAGATAGGAATGTCGAATATCAAAAGTACGCAATTACGTAAATGCAAGGGGATGAAACGATACAGACTCAGAGGTTCAAGTTCCAAATCCAAGCGAAATGGCAGGAATAAGAGGTAGAAAATGCATACTTACTATCTCTACTCTTGCCAGTTTCACTATCGACAACTGTTAACTTTTGCATATGAGGCTTTGCAAAGATTGATTATATAATCGGATTCCTCCTTGGACTGCAAATTATAATAATAATAAAAAAAGTAATGAGATTAAATATCTGTGTCATAAAACCAAATTCCTAAGGAAGTTCCGCGAGAAGAATCTCCTCGTGGCAAAAAGTGATGTATGTGTGTGTATGATGAACTGGTAATTCAAGAAAAACTAATGTTAGTAAACAATAAGAGCAGATTGTTCCAAGATTTCGGTGTCTGTTTCACGCTTTTTTGGAACAGAAACACTGAACAAATGCCACTTTAATACTTCTTTTCCTAGAAAATATTGAAAAGATAAAGACTTTTGGGATCAAATTTTATCAATTTTCATAATTAATTTTGTTCTTAAAATCTAGGAACTAAACAAAAGCAAATTTATTTTGTTCCCACTTCCCATAATAACAGAAACAGAAATTTGGTTCAAAATAACAAAGCAAACCAGCTCGTCTAACCAACATGGATCAGAAACAGAAATTTGGAAACGTATATGGAACAAAAAAAAAGAATAAAAAAACACAACCTATGTGTTCCTGTTAGGATTTTTGTTTCTGTTCTCAAGAAAACTTTCAACAAAAACAATAATATGGGAACAACTCAGATCTGTTCTCAAGTATCCCTAAATTAAATTAAGCACCAATAATAGAGCAAATAAATATAATAAGTAATTTTCAAATTTCTCAAACTTCATAAAAATATTCATAAAAACGAACATACCGTTTAGATAGGAACAAAAAATTAAATTATTTATTTTGAGAAAATAAATCCATTATTTTGAAAAGTAAAGATGATTTATTTTGGAAAAAAAATATTTTTTATAAGAGAATAATAATGAGAAGTAAAGGAGATTTATCTATTTAAATTGAAAAAGAAAATTTACCCTTTAATAAGAAAAATTAGGTATAAATGGTTCTCTAATGGCAACAACCAAATATCAGTAGACCCAAATTTACTAAATAACTAAACAATTCAATTAATAAAAAATCTAAGAAACAACTAAATAACTCAATTAATTAATGCAAAAAAGAAAAAAAAAAAGAAAAAAAAATAAACAACAACAACAAAAAAAGTCACATGTAAAACAAAATATGAACTTATGCCCACCCACTATCATGTAATGTGCTTCATAAGTGAAGCTATTACCTGAAGAAATTGAACATAACATATCCACTTGCAAAGATTTCGTTATTTTGGAAAAAGTAATGAATTATGTTAGTTGAAAATTGAAAGTTGGCAATTAATTTGGGAAATTCAAAAAAGGACTGTAAAACAATATTTTTACAAGAAAGGGAATAATACAATGCTATGCTAAAATTCCATATACACAAATTTATGTTTGACTGCAAATGGATCATACAATGTTTGCATCGTAAAATTTTAATATAAGTTTTGTGCTTTAGAGGGAGAGATTTACCTTTGGTAAAATATGTTCAAGAGACAACAAAAAGCGAAAGGGGTGAAAAACTAATTCTCAATCAAATCAAAGATTTAATCTCAAGTTCTAGACCCTTCATTTTCTCAAAAGCAATTCTAACCATTAAATTCAATGTATGTGTTTGATTTGTATTAGAGATCTGCAAAAGATTAAGAGAAATAAAGAAAATAGACATCTTACCTTTACAATAATGATGGAACATTTTTGTGTTTCATTTTTCTGAAAATAGAAAATGTATGTGTTTCATTTTTCTGTTATCCGTTGATCGGTATTCGTTCGTCCATTGATCGGCCAATCTGTTGCCATCACCATCACCAGTGCCTCGACAACTCAACCGCCGTGCCAGTGCCTCGACAACTCAACCGCCGTAGATCCGCCCACGGTAAGCACCTTTCTTTTTCTTATAATCTTCTAATTCTCAGTCCACTGCATTGGCTCAAGTTTAGAACCAGAGGTAAGAGAGGGAGAGGGGCGAACCTGTGGCAAGGGAGATGCGAGATCTGGAGCGTGCCATAGATGGACCACCGAGAGAAACCATCTCCAATCTTCACCGTCATCGCCAGCCACCGCTGACCACCATTGCACCGGCGTCATAAGGGCTGGAGAAGTCCTCTTCCAAGAGTGAGAAAGAGATAGAGTTGAGAGGGACGGCTGTGCAATTGCTTGAACGAAGAGAACTACCGCACAACGCTTTAGCCCGCTTAGACGCGCTTAGCCTGCTCAACCTTCGGTTCCTTGAAGTCTTTTCAATTTATAAGAGATTTAAAAGGAAGAAGAACAAAATTACTTCTAGCGGGTTTAAAAGAAACAAAAAAATGGGTTATCGAAGGCAAAGAACGTGAGAGAGAGGGATGGAGGACATACCTGGTGGTTAAAAGAGATGAAATAAGCAAACCCTTCGCCTGAAGAGGGAACCCCAGTGTTGGCGCAACAGAGAGAAGCCGGGACCGCTGACTGTGATGGCGACGGAGAGATTTGCAGAGAGAAGAAATCGTGGCAGTGAAGATGGCGGATTGAAGCGGCAGCGAGGGCGGCGAGATTGAGAGAGTGGAGACTGTAGAACGATAGGGAATTAGGGATGAATTCAAAGAGCAGCTATAGCCCTAATTTTAACGGTTTGTATAAGACAAAAGTGATGAATCAATTATTGACCTGGATCTGAGAGAAGGGAGTCTTACCGCCGGTGAAAACTGGAACAATCGAAGACTGAGCGAAGAGGGTTGCTGCGTAGGAAACGACGATGGCGATGTGCCGGTTGTAGCGGCGACGTCAGGAGGGCTACGACGACGATGATTTCCGGTGATGGCTGAATGGATAGAGGAAGAGTGAGAGACGGGCTGAATGGTGAAGCTCAGGGGCGAGAGGGAGGGGATACAGATGAAAGGGGATACGAAAAAATCAAGGGATTGAGGTTTACAATAACATGGGGACGATAGCGGGAGCGAGGGAGAGAAGGAGAAAGGAGGAGCGACAACCGATTTCTGGCGATGGAGATGGTTCGACGATGGCATTGATGGCGCGATGGAGATGGCGATGTCTGGTGACAGCGATGGAGATGGCGACGGCGGTTGGGATTGTGAGGATTAGGGATGATCTGAAGAGGTAAGGTGGAGCTCACGCTTTGGGAATGGAGATGGCTATATAAAAGATTTGAGAGAGCAAATTAGGCTGTTGCGATTTTGGTGGGATTGTGAGAGATTTGGGGGATTTATTTGTAGATAGAGAAACTATAGTGTTGTGACTTGAGAGATTTTTAAAAAAAATAGTCAACCACAACCATTGGATCGAAACGATCTCACGGTAAAAAATGATCAAAAAATATCAACCCTTGATCTAATCTGATCGGATGGCAAAAAATGTCTAATGGTATCATTTAATTTTGTTCGTTGAATATCGATCCAATGGCTTAAAATGTCTCAAATATAAAATCTCTCAAAATGTAATCTCAGCCGTCAGATATTCGATCTGACGGCTCAAAATGTCTCAAAATGTAAATATGTCCTGATTTATAAATATATATATATATATATATACCTTTTATATTATTTTAAAACCATTAAATTTGAAAAAAAAAACTTTTGAAAAGCCCCTTTAAGAACCTATTTACTTTTTTCCGAAATTAAATATGAGTGATAATATTAATAGTTTTAAAAATTGACATTAACAATTTTTTTTTGCTATAACTTTATTTTTTATTTTTTTTATATTTTTTATATTTTCATAAAACATATGAATTATAAAATTAAAGGATTAATTGTATGCATGTCTAATATTGAAATAAATATATAATTGTTTTACTGGAACTGTATAATATGCGGGTCTAAAACTAGTAAATAATGAAAATGGAAGAAGAGAGAGGCGGTCAAGTTGTCCCCATATATATAATGTTTGTGTGTATATATTTATATACACACACATCAACGATCAAAAAAAAAAAAAAAAAAGAATTGGAAGGAAAACAGGCTAGGCGGTGCACACTATTTTGTTGTTCTCCATTGTTCTTGTTTGTTTTTGCACTGTTCTCTCTCAATGAAACTCCATTAAGTTAAGGTATGTTTTATCTATATATGTATATACTGTTCACCGTTTACATAGAGAGAGAGTAGGTCTATATTTATAAATAGAAATATTCAATTTGTGAATAAATTAATTTAAAGAAAAAAATTATAAATTTGATTAGAATGATCTTATTAATATTTTGACTAGTAATATTGTTGATAGTCAAATAATATTTTTGGTAGTAATTAAATTATTAATTGATAAATTTTATAAATATAACTATAGTATTTTAGCTGTAAAATTTGTATTGGATTGAGAAAATAAACTGTTTAATTTTAATAAATTTTATATAATTAGAAAAATTTTGGGAATAGATAAAATTGCATTTTAGTGACACGCATTATATTGCATATTAGATTATTTAAGATAAATTCTTAGTTTAGGCCATGTTGTTGTTAGGTTCACAGGCGATGCTGACCACGTCTACATTACAACAGTAGCGTACTTAGTAGCGTAAAAATAGAGGTAAGTGTACTATCTTTTCTGTAAATTGTCAAATTATATTTTCGTACTAAAATGTGGAAAAAAAAAGTTTATTAAATTGAATTATTTTATAACGTTATGCGGATCAAGTAAATTTTTAAATGCGAAAAATGATTTTTATTATCCGACTATGCCATTGTGTGATCCCGATAAGAGGGCATGTCCTGCAGGAAGCTGTTGATCCTAACAAGAGGGCATGTCCTGTACGACGTTGTATGGTGACCTAATAGGAGGGCAAGCCCTACAAGTGGTTTATATATGTTGTTGTTGTTGATGATGATGATGATTATCATCATGATATGGTGATTTATACCACGTGTTGACTCCTACCATTGAAGATATTAAATGGCCCTAGCACTGATAGTCACCTTAGATGACACAGTTGTACAGGTTACGGTACCGTTATAACTCCCGATCGTGAGGTGAAACGATCTTATGGTTAGTAAGAAAATATGTGTGCGATATTTTATTATATATCAGAATAATTTGATTGGTTGATTTAAATGCATTATCTTATTGTAATGATAGTTGTAGAATGTTATTTCGGCTCAGTGTGTGATTATATTTATATTATGTTTGAAAAGTGGTATTTAATAATTATGTTTGATTCATAAATTATTTTTATATTATGAAGACAGTACACTGATAAAAAATTTGGTCTCAGGTGCCTCACTTAGAGATGGGTCCACTACTAGCGCTAGGTAGAGTCAAAGGAGGTAGTAAATTTTATTTGGGGGGCCGTCGGGACAGTTGTTGGGAGTAAGTGCTTTATATATTTTTGTAATCTCGTTACAAAATAGACGGCTTTGTATAAAAACTAAAATTTTAAATTGAAAAAAATTATTATTATTATTATTTTATTAGAGTGGCGCAGCAGAAGTATAGCGGCGAAGTGATTGTGTTTTTTCAATATTTCTCCCTAAAAATAAAAGGAAGAAACTAAGTGGCGACCTTGAGAAACCGGGTCGTTACAAGAACATTTTAAGGTCATTAAGAATTAATCACATGTAACTCCTTATTAAAAATGAATTACAAATATGAAAAGACAAGTCTTGTTTGGTAAGAAAATTGCTAGAATCAATTTAAAAAAAATTCTAGAAAGAATTATCTCTACTTGGATCAACCCAAGTCCAAACCCAAAACACGACCCACGACCCGACCTTGATCTACAATCCAAAATAGATTATAAAAGTAGTTTAAGTATTTTTCATTAACCAATGTGGAATTACTCATTTTACATATTTCAATCAATCTCATAGGACTACTTTGAGTCTCATTCACATCTTAATAATTTTTGACAAATTAATATTTTACATTAATATTCTCACTAAAAATAATGTATTGATATATAAAAATATATCAACCAGTGTTAAATCTCATAAAAATAATTAGATTTAAAATAGTTAAAAGTCATTTTTGTCTAACAATCCCCCATATGAATAACATTGATAGGATAAACATGCATAAGTAATGTAAACACAAAAGATAGAGCTCAATAAGAGAACAACTGTATCAGGTTAGGTGGCTTTTGACCTTGTACCTTACCTAGTGAAAATCTATCAAAATTACTTGGCCAACCAGAGAACATGATGTCGTGAACTATTCGACCTTTGGTGTAAACCAAGATAATAGAAACCACACAATTGTCTCTAAACACTGTTCGTTCTATGGTTGCGTTCATTTTGGCCCTGAACACCCTGGTTGTTTCGTGAGTGCTCTAGAGAATTTAACCTTGTCATTCTCATAGGACCGACCCAGTTCATACTCATATAGATAATCTCCTTAACAAATGTATTCTCTAATACTTTTCTCGATAAAATCAAGTTCTATGAATCATCACACATATTTCAATTATCATTGTGTCATCTTAGGAATAGGTCATAAATATTAACTCTATGCAGTGATATATGCAGTCACCTTCATAATTTGGTTGTTCCTTTGAACCTATGTATTAGGATCTCCAGTCAAATAGGCTGGGTTGCCATTATAATGACTATTTTGTTATAGGTTTAGCTTCATTCCCCTCAATGATTAGTTAACTCTCTCTCAAGTTTGACATTTGGTCAGTGGATCCGCAACGTTATTTTTTTACTTTATAAAGTCAAATTTAACAACCTCATTTCGAGAATAATTGTCTAATGGTATTGTGTCTCTTATTTATATATATTGAGACTTACCATTATACACAATTTTGTGCCCTATTGATAATTCATTATCTATCCCGACGTAGATAAATTGTTGGCACACCATTATTTTTTATTTTAGAAATAAATAAATAAATATAAAAAATATTTAATTTTTCACAAGATTTAATTTGGACCCCCACATTCATGTTTTCTTATAGAGTCTACAAATGTTGTATCTTTTCCACGTGTAATGACATATCAACTATAAGAAAACAACAATATAACTTAGTATTTCTTATAAAATACTATTCAAACTTCTTGATCTTGAATTTATTTGACAACAACACAATGTCATTTGACATATGTCATCACATTTATACTTGCTGTAATTCACAAACGTTGAACAAGTTAACTAACTTTGTTAATTTTCATAAAACCACGTATACTAAACTTTTCTTACTTGATCTAGGCTCAATTACTCTTAAGACACTATGTCTTAGATATTATTAGATGCAGTATTATTTATTCATCTCAAGAAATAAACTCTCTTATTTTTAAGTAAAAATATATATCTTCAAGAATGATGTGTTCCATGATTTAATAATTATGGTCATTTACACATTTCTTAATTTTAATTCTATCGTTTAAAAAAATCATCAATTTATCAAGACACCCCCATATTTTAAGTATTTGTAGATTGATATCACACCTTTCTAACATTTTTATAAGATGTTTTGAACAACCTCATATAGAATACATATCCTCCACAAGTTCTTGAATTATCAATAGAAGTATTAAAATATTTTTCCTCTAATTTTGCACAAATCAATTTAGAGATTTCACACTTCTTTCTAAAAGAAGTTTTCGTCAATTTAACGTCATACTAAAATCTTACATATATGACTTGAAATTATTTTTGTGTACCTTTTTTTTTTTTTTAATTAATAGATTTTTTTCTCTTCTATTAGTCCAAGTTAATTAAAAATTTTGCAATGGCAAACATCCAAATGCTCAATAATAAAATAAAATAAAACAAAATAAAATACTCTTTTTATTATTATTTATTTATTATTAATATTATCACATCACATAATGCATTAAAAATTTATCCTTCGAGACATTTCTCATGTGTATAACTTCCATTAAGCAGAAAGATGCATCTCATCAACCTTATCAGAAAGTTTATCCACCTTTGTCACATTAGCCTCATAAATTGGCTTCTGAGTGTTTTTTTGGTCACAAACCGTTTGTGACATTCTTGAGCACGATGTCCTAACTTTCCACAAATGAAGCAATTACCTTTGAACTTTATATTCAAATCCCCTTTAAAACTGTGACTTGGGCCTAAATCATAATGTTTTCATTTTTTGTTAATTCTTCGAGACTCTACCACATTGACTTTAGATTCCATAGTTCGAAAATTCACTCGCTTTTCAACAACACGATGTTCCTCCTCTATACTCAATTTTAAAATAAGATCTCCAACACTCATCTCTTTACCTTTATGTTTAAGATAATTCTTGAATCACTCCAAGAAGAAGGTAATTTTTCAATCATGGATGTCACTTGGAATGATTCACTTAGGGTCATTCCCTCTGCATGAATTTCATGCAAAATCACTTGAAGTTCCTCAGCCTGACTTATTACTGCTTTTGAATCCATCATTATATAGTCTAAGAATTTTCCAATGACAAACTTTTTAGTGCTGGCATCCTCTGTTTTATATTTCTTTTCAAGTGATTGCCATAACTCTTTCATTATTTTAACTGAAAAGTATACACTGTAAAGTGTATTATTTAATCCATTCAAAATATAAGTTTTGAACAGGAAATCAACATGTTTTCAAACTTCTATTGCAACTGTGGTTTGTGTGTCAGCATCCCCAGTTTGCATGGATGGAACATTATCTCTCGTAGGACTCTAGCAAGAATTAAGGTTGTTAAATAAAATAACATTATTTGTTGTCATCTCTTAAAATAAGTTTTGTCAAACTTCTCAGGTTTCTCTCCATGAGATACATGGGTAGTCACAACAGTTGTCTTCCGCGCTCCAACCACCGATACATTTGGTGTATTCGCATTAGTCAACATATCTCAATAGTCTTTTAAATAAAATAAAAGAATTTAATATTTTGGATCGTCAATATATAATCAAGCAACCAATATGTCAAATACATAACACATAAAAATATGTTATTCAAATTCGTATATTTTATAAATAACAATAATTGATGCATCACTTAAGCATGAATAGTTCATTGTAAAATTTTTAACATGAAATATTTACTATAACAATATGAAAAACACATGTATGAAAGAAACAAAAATGTTATCACCACGTATACCATTTTTTATATGTATCAATTAGTAATAACACCAACGAAAATTTGCTTTAAGATTGTTGAAAATAATGGTGAAAATACTAATTTTAATTAATATAATTAAATATTAATTAATAGTATTTTTAATAAAGATTTCTAAATATGTTACAAAAAAGATTTACAACGAAATAATACTCATGAACAATAAAATTCAACTCTTATTGAAATTTGTTATTGAATATAATTTACATCAAATACTACATAATGTAAAATAGTTCGGAGCAAATAATCAAAAATTCAATACATGCATGTGACAATAAATATTCCAGATTATGAAAATAAATATTTTATAATATTAACAAATATTACAAAACTATATTTTCAACAATAAATTAAAATACATAAAATTAGTAAATAAATAAAGTTATACTTACAATCATTCACTACCAATGACAATATCAGAAATTTATACTGATTGAGACTATCATTAGACGATATTCCCCTATAGCAAATTTCGTTTTCTCTTAGGTGCTTATGATTACTCAACCGTTTATGTAAGACCCGGATATTTGTATACACATAATTTTAGCTGCATTGTAGAAGCATGTAGAAAATAACGAGGTCGATTTCGTAAATAAAATTCAATTGAAAATTTTAGGGGGTTAATCTGAAATTTTTACAAAACTTAAGTTTTGTTTTGGTTTGAATTAAAAACTTAAATGATTTCAAATTTTTAATTAGGGGTGAAATTACAATTTAATAAAATCTTAAATGTTGGATTTGGATTAAAAAGGATACTTAAAGACATTAGGGGGGGAGATAGTGTAATTGAAGAAAAGATTATTATATATATATATATATATATATATATATATATTTACACACGCATGAGAGGGGAAGAAAAAAGAGAAAACCGAAGGGAGAGAAAGGTTGGTCGGCGGTTCATCGACGATTTTGTGTGGGTATGTTGTTCGGTCCGACGGTGAGCGTGAGTATGGACTTTGAGTGGGTGTGTACGTGTGTCCACGTCATTCAGCATGTGTGTGGGCGTGGGTGTGCTCGTCGTTGATCGCCGGAGTCGTCGCCGGCGGTGGATTAAAGAGAGAAAACTCGTCGTCAGTGAGAATTCAAAATAGAGAACCAGAAGCACAACGGTATGTGTATGTTCGTGTTCTTTGTGTGGGTGTGTGTCATCGTCAAATTTCAAAGAGAGAGAGAAGGCGATTCGCTCCGGTAGTTGTGTGATCGTCGTTCGTCTGGTGGTGCGTAATTATCGCCGTCGTTCGGTAAGGGTGTATGGGTGTGTCGTCTGTTCGTAACAATGGTTGTGGGTATATATAGGTGGTCATTGACGTTACGTGTGTGTGTGGTTGTTCGCCGGTGGTGTGCAAACAATATGGGGGTATTGTTGACGTCGTTGTGGGGATTATGTGTGATCGTGTGGGTGTGTCGTCGCCAATTTCAGGAGTGTGGGTAGTCGGTCGTCAATCGTCGACCAGCTGTGAGGGTGTGCGTGTGTTGTGCCGATTGAGTCCAAACTAGAAGCAGAAGAGAGAGAGAGTGGAAGGAGGTCGGCAACTGAACCAAACAGAAGCATAAAGCAGGGAAGAAGAAAAAGAAGGAAGAAGAAGGAAAAAAAAAGAGAAAATTACACAAACAACCCAGAATAATAACCAAAAACCCAATTCGCGGCCGGTGGAGGATTCGGAAACAGGTAAAATTTTAATCGGATATTATTTTGTTAAATTAAATTGTTTATATCAAAAATTTCGCAATCGTGAAAGAAATTTTCAAAATCGTAGTAATATTTTATTAATCGTCAATCTAAATAAATTGGTGCGGTGAATATCAATATAACGAAACGGACAAAATAATAATTTTTCACAATGAAATCTGGGAAATGGAGAATTATCAAATTTAGGGTCTGCAATGCATGTTAGGTCATTTGAAATAAAATATTAATTTGGGTTCTTTCGCTATTAAGTTCGCAGGCGCCAGCGTCTCGGTAGGATTTGGACGGTGATAATTTTGCAGCGTAGGAATTGAGGTGAGTGTACTGTCTTTTACGTAAATTACAAATTATATTTTCGTATATATTATGGAAAATGTGTTTATTTTAAAATGGACGAATTTGCAACTTATATGGATCAAGCGGTTTTGAGTGTTGGTTGAAAAATGTTTTGTGGATTACGTTGGTTTTAAAAGGGTGGAAAATAATTTGTTGAATCTAGTTGGTTTCTAAAAGGGTGGAAAATGATTATGGACCAAGTCATTTATTTTTTAGGTGGAAATTGGTGTTTGGTCCGACTATGCCATAATATTCTTCTCATAAGTGATGTGAATTTTCTTTCCGTAAGTGATGTGGATATTTCTTCCCGTAAAGGATGTGGATTTTCTTCTCGTAAGGGATGTGGATATTTCTTCTTGTAAGGGATGTAGATTTTCTTCCCGAAAGGGATGTGGATTGACCCATTAGGGAATACAAACCCTGCGGTTGGTACGACACCGTTGCAACTCCCAATCGTGAGGTTAAAACGATCATATAGCTAGTAGGAGAGTGGTGTTGTGTATTGTAGTATACGATGAACTGACTGGATTGATTTGAGTTGGATATATATTACTTTAAAATTGATTGGCGTATAAATATATATATTATTTTGGTTGACTGGTGTGATATTTTATCATGTGACAAGATGTTGGATTGGTGGGTTTATAATACTTGGACGAGTCGATTGAAAATATTTTAAACTGGCTATTTTAAAATATCTAAATTAATTGATCTAAAATAATCGGGTTGATTGATTTATAATGTTTGGATTGGATATTTTTAATATATATATATATATATATATATATATATTGGTTTATTTCATTGGGGACAAAGAAACTGAATTTCCGTACGATGTGTGATTTTATTTTATTTATATTGGGTGTTTTAAATACTTTATTTCTTTACATTATGGACAGAGGGGATTTGGTTCCGAATGTGGTGTGCAATATATAGTATTATCGTTATATTATTTCTTTTCATTGGTAGCAGTGGAGCCGGGTATGTGATTATATTATTTTATATTTTGAAATATGATATTTATTATTTATACTTGATCCATGATTTTTTTTTTCTTCATTATGAAGACAGTACAATGATAAAAGTTTTGGGGTGCAGGTACCGCGGTTAGGAGTGGTCTACTACTGGCACTAGGGAGAGTCCGGAGGTAGTGTCGTGTTGGAGGTGAGTCGGTCGGACGTGAACCATGGAAGGTTCAGGTATATTTATATATATATATATATATATATATATTTTTTTTTTTTTTGAGAGAAAAATTTACATGTAGGCGAGGGTGTTTGTATATGTGTTTGTTGGGATATTCGTAGATTTGCCTAGTAACGTCAGGTTGACGTCACGCCCGGCCTCGGGTGACGAGTGCCCGAGGTGGGGTGTGATAGTTTACTTCCCACAATACAATGATCACAATCCTCTGATACTAGCACTTGAAATCAAAGGATCCAGCGAAACAAAAGAAATGTTAAACTCTCTCTTAAGAATAAACTAATATAGATTCAAATATATGTATAGTGCAAGATGTCCTAAATTTTCATGCCTAAATGATAATGCATGCTTTTTTATTTATAGAGTAACAAATGAGTAACTTCAACACACCAAAAATCTCACTTTAAAGTCACTAATAACACTTTAAGGCCACTAAAAATTAATCACATGTAACTCCTTATTAAAAATGAGTTACAAATATGAAAAGATAAGGCTTGTTTGGTTAGAAAAATTGCAAAAATCAATTTAAAGAAAAATTTAGAAAGAATTCTCTCTATTTGGATCAACCCAAGTCCAAACCCCAACCCACGATCCACGACCAGACCTAGATCTACAATCCAAAATGGATTATAAAAGTGGATTAAGTGTTTTTCATCAACTAATATAGAATTACTCATTTTACATACTTCAATCAATTTCATGAGACTACTTTGAAAGATAATTTCTCATTCATATCTTAATGATTTTTGACAAATTAATATTTCACGTTAATCTTCTCACTAAGAATAACGTATTGAAATATAAAAATATATCGACCAATATTAAATCACATAAAAATAATTAGACTTAAAATAGTCAAAAATCATTTTTGTCTAACAAAAAATATATTAAAAGAACTGTTAAAAATGAGTAGTGAATTATTTGTTGAAACGGAGAAAAGTACAATAAACGTTTAGCAAACATTTGTCCATAAACAATCAAAGACTATTAAATTATTAAAATAGATATAAATTATATTTATTTAACTATTCTTAATACTAACTAAGGACATAAAATATATATTAACCTATGATTCATATAAAACTTCTTACAAATAAATTTTACAATTGAAAATATTTTGCATGTTGAAAATAAACAATTTAAATATCTTATATCTTACAAATAAAAAAATATTTTTTTTAAATAAGAGAAATAAATATTATTTGGTAATAAGAAAATAAAAGTAACGGTAATATTGTCATAAAAAAATTGTCAATTAAAATAGTTTCTTTTGACTTTTAAAAACAATATACTCCTTATTTTTAAAAGGAGACTCAAAAAAGAGAAATCCACTTGAGTGTATATTTTTAAAATAAAAATGAAAATGCAACCTTATTTTTATTTTATAAAATTTGGTAAAATAAGTATTTAAAAATTATATTTTTATTATAAAATAAAATTATTAATTAATGAGCAAGGGCACAAATATCATTAGTTTAGGGAAAGTACTCCGTCCCAATCCAACTAGTTTCGGTGTATGAGGATGGTAATCCGTCTAACTCCCCGGCCCCGAGTGTTTTCGTTTTACATTTTTGTGCACCTAATTTAGAGGTTAGATTAGGTTACAATTGGAACATAATCAGTATTATTGAAGCGAAATGAGGAGTATGACGAAATTAAAGTGCTACCATCGATTCATTAAAATTGTTGAGTTTATCCCACATTGGATGTGGAATAGGCAGATGATTAAGTTATAAGTGTGAGCGAATGTGTCACCTCATGACACTAGTTTAGGGAAGTCTTAGACCTCTATCAACTCTAAAAATTAGCTCAATAGATGAGACTTTCTCTCATATTTATAACTGGACTACTTGCTCCTTCTACATCTGATGTGAAATAGACCCAACAAAAACTTTGGATGCTTTTTAAATGTAATGATTTTTATTGAGGAAGCTAGTATGAAAAAGTGTTGTCCTTTAGACTCAATCGCAGCATGGACAATATCAATATGTACACACCAACAATTTGACTTCTTAGAATTGAAGAGCAACTACCAGAACTCCATAAGAATGCGGTGTCAAAATGAAATGAGATGGACGGACGACTACCACCCCCTTGATTGAGAAAGTTGAACAAAAGCAACACGAGCCATCTCAACAAAGTCCTGATCAAGTGCATCGTGTTCAGCAGATTTTCGTAACTGGCCATGCGATTGAGCCACCTGGTGTGCAACAGCTCCAGCTAAGGATGACAAAAAAAACTAAACCGATGGGTAACCGAGAGAAACTGCACCAAATAATTCAGTTTTAAAACCGACTAAATGGTTCGGTTGCAGTTTTGGTTTTAAAATTGGCAACCGAAAACAGTTTTGATTTTGATTTTGGGATAGTAACCGCAAAATCAAACCATAAAAAAAAAAAGCACAAAAACGAACCGCAAAACTGATACTTATATATGTGTGTGTGTGTGTTTTTATTTAGTGTAACAACTATGATTACAATTGTTTATTTTAATTATCGTTGTACTTTAATTATGGTTAGAAATGTTTATTATAACAACTAATAGTTTTATGGTTTGGTTTTGGTTTTTCTAGAATTTACGTTTTATATTTGAGTTATGTTTTGGTTTAAATATAAAAAATAACAATTTGCGGTGGTTTTGTTTTTTTATAAAATTAAAAAATCTTAAATTATTTCGCAATTTTGGTTTTATATAAAGTTAAATGGTTCGGTATAAAAATCGTTTAAAAAAATGGCGGGTTTGATTGCCGTTTTGGTTTGGATATGTCTAACGGTTTTAGTTTTACATAAAATCGGACCGAAACCGAACCATTGGCATCCCTAGCTCCAACCAACTCCCATTGGGAAAGGTTTGAAGCAATTTGGGGCACTTTAACCAACAAGCATGGTTCGGAATCCAGGCAAGATAGAACCACTCCTACACACTCATCAGACAAAACTCCAAAAGCCAGCAAGGCTCCACATACACTTCCATTTCCTGTAGCTTGGCCTTCTCCTCCAAATCATGCAACCCCGCGCCCCCCCCCCCCCCCCAATTTGGGCACCTCACCGGAATAAAACCAGATAACTAATTTAACCAGTACTTCCCAACTGATATGGACTTTTATGCTATCTAACTGGCTGCAAATATACACTTTTCAGACACTCCACATAATTAGAAGCTTTCTCCGAACAACCGAACAATAAATAACAGTCACAACTACAACAAGGTAAAGAAATGTTCTGCTAGATATAAAGAAATGGTCTACCACTTGAAGAGAATTTATATACTTAGATAGATAGAGACATGAATGTTTTCCCTACCAGCTATTGTTTTCTTGGAACAGTCCAAACCTTACCTATCCTAGTAAGTGATCCACAATTCTATATATGTCCTGACGCCTTCAAGCTCCCAGTTGAGTACAAATCAATTTTACAGCCTGAGAACTGGAGAAGTTCCCAGTACTGAACAACAAAACAAGGTCCTAACAACTAATTATTAAGTACAAGCAACGTCGAGTAGCTCATAATTGCTATATTCTACTTGATCTACGCCAAATAAATCTACATACTCGCAGACCCACCTAAAGATAGTTTATACTTCCGCATCATCTTGAACCCATGCATGTCAATATTTAATCTAGGTTATGGATTCTCGGTTTCACACATTTTCTCTCTAAAATACCATTCTCACTTTATTTTCCATTTATTTTTAATCGGTGACTAAATACCTTTCTTGCATCCCTGACTGAAACAAAGCCACAAATATTCATGACTTGAACTCACAACCACCTTGTGGACATGCATATGTGGTACTGATAAAAAGCATGTCCAGTGTACCACTTGGCTTAGATTCGAATATTATGTTCCTGAAATCAAAAGAAAATAAATTAGAGACCTAATATTCCAAGAGAATATTTATTTTTTGAATATTTTCAATCAATTTGATTACTATTTCATTTGACATTGTTGCAATTGACTGTTGTATCCTTTGGTTGAGGCAAGATCAATGTATTTCTAATTTATACTGTTACCATTACTTTTTTGTATATGCAATCCTGAAAAATCTACTTAACCCAATGTACGGCATAAAATTCCTGATTCCTTTCATTGTATTAGTTAAATCGTTCAATTAAAATCAGGGGTGGAGCTACTTAGTGCCCAGGCGGACTTAACTCCCCTGAACTTTTGCAAAAATTCACAATTATTCTTACACTTTTTGAAAAAATTAATTAAAATCCCTTGAAATTTTAATAAGCTCCCCCGAATTAAAAACTTATCTAAACTAACTTAAAAAATTAGCCCCCCTTGCCAATTTTTTAGATTTATCATTTTGTAAAATATTTCGATTTTGTTTCTAATACTCAAGAAAATCAAATCTCATACATCATTTGAATAATAATAATTAAAAAAAAAAATCTATTTCAATTTTAGGAAAAAATTACTCTAAAAGAAAAGTCAAAAAAAAAAAAAAAAATCAAAGTAAAATGTGATATAAACCTTAAAATTTTATGATTGGAACTTTAAAACTATTTATCAAATAAAATTAAAAAATACTTCCGCTGTCATGCATAGTTCCATCCAGTGTTGCAAAAGACAGGGGCACTGGGTAGGGCGTTTTAACCTGGCTGGGGCAACGCGTAAGCCCCACGATACATGAATTTTAATATTTAAAATATATATATATATATATATATATATATATATATATATATATATATATATATATATATATATATATATATATATATATAAAATTAAAAAAATACCAAAAAATTAAAAAGGATATATTATAGATAATATTATAAAGTTATAACTTATAATTTATAAATAAAACTAGCGGATTACCCGTGTCTGAAGACATGGATGTAAACAAATTTGAACATAATGTAATTTAATTAAATTAAATTAATGTTTCAGTATTATTAATTTAACATCCATATATTATTTTTATAATGTTCATAATTTTTGTATATTATATTTTCTCTTCATAGTATTTTTAATTTAAATTCCGTTAACTTTATTATTACTAAGTTTTTCCGTAAATTTAATTTACATAATTTTCGCATACTATATTTGGTCTTTTATATTATTTCTCTAATTTAACTCTTATAAATTTAATGTTTTAGTATTATTACTAAATTTAATGTTGATATAATTTTTTGTTAATTTAATGTCCATAATTTATGCATATCATATATTGTTTTTTTTACTATTTCTTTAATTTAATTTCTGTAAATTTAATATTTTAGTATTATTACTAAATTTAATAACCATGTATTATTTCTATAATTTCTATAAAGTTATTGTCCATAAGTTTCGTATATTATATTTATTCTTTGACATTATTATTTTTTAATTTAATTTCTATAAATTTAATATTTTAGTATTATTACTAAATTTAATGTCCATATATTATCTCTATAATTTCTAAAAAATTCAAAACTCTATCCACTGTCTTGCATAGTTCTAATCAATGTTGCAAAAGGCAGGGGCGTTGGGTGAGGCATTTTGAACTGGCTGGGGCGACGCGTAAGCCTCGCAATACATGAATTTTAATATTTAAAAAAATAATATATATATATATATATATATATAATTAAAAAAATACCAAAAATTAAAAAGGATATATTATAGATTATATTATAAAGTTATAACTTATAATTTATAAATAAAACTAGCGGATTACCCGTGTTTGAAGATACGGGTGTAAACAAATTTGAACATAATGTAATATAATTAAATTAAATTAATGTTTCAATATTATTAATTTAACATCCATAATTTATTTTTAGAATTTTCATAAATTTAATGTCCATAATTTCTGTATATTATATTTTCTTGTCATAGTATTTTTAATTTAAATTCCGTTAACTTTACAATTACTAAGTTTTTCTTTAAATTTAATTTACTTAATTGTATATTATATTTAGTCTTTTATATTATTTCTTTAATTTATTTTTTTTATAAATTTAATGTTTTAGTATTATTAATAAATTAAATGTTGATATAATATTTCTATAATTTTTGTAAATTTAATGTTCATAATTTATGCATATTATATTTTATTTTTTATACTATTTCTTTAATTTAATTTCTGTAAATTTAATGTTTCAATATTATTACTAAATTTGATAACCATATATTATTTCTATAATTTCTATAAAGTTATTGTCCATAAGTTTCGTATATTATATTTATTCTTTGATATTATTATTTTTTAATTTAATTTCTATAAATTTAATATTTTAGTATTATTACTAAATTTAATGTCCGTATATTATCTCTATAATTTCTATAAATTTAATATCTTAGTATTATTACCAAATTTAATGTCCATATATTATTTAGTATTATTTCTGTAATTTTTGTAAATTTAATATTTCAAAATTATTACTAAATTTTAGGGCTAGACAATAGTCGAATTGGGCCAAACCCATGGGCCGAACTGAACATATTCAGGTTTTTTTTTTTTTAACTGTGGGCCGCCCATTATATTCGGGTTGGGCCGCCTATATATAGGTGGGTTTGGATATCAAAAACGAGGGGTCGCCCAATTAATTTGGGTTGGACCAATTTCATTTGATTCAATGCAATCTCTTTCATGTTGAGCTTATTTTCAACATAATTTTTTACATGTTGGGCCCAGTTAATTCCGGTTGGGCTAATTTTTGGACCAAGTCAACCTTTTAACATTTTAATAGAAGCCAAACACAAGCTAATTTTTACTACCTCAATTCAAACAAATTTAAACTATAGACCAATAATAATAATAAAAAATGCAATAATTCACTGAAACAAAAAAATTAAAAACTTACAAAAAAACTGAAACTAAAAAATGAAATAGGGAAAAAAACTGAAACAAAAAAAATTAAAAAAAGTGAAATACAAAAATAAACTTAACCACGTGATCCCCGTCATCAACAAATTGTAATAGTGCTTGATTGTCTGCTTGTTGAACTTGAAGCTGATTGATCTAGAATTTGTCATAAATTAAATCAAACAATTAGTAAATCTAATATCAACATTATGAACAATAAAAAATTAAATTATAATTTTTTTTTAAAGAATACAAACTTGATTCGATATCTTTTTCAAATTCCTCGACCTCATCCATTATGTTACGAAAAGATATTGACACTGAAGATAACAATCAATTTTGTGCACAAACAAGAAGCTCAACCATTTAAGGGAACAATGAACTACGAAATGGATCCAATATGCGTCCCCTTGTACTAAACGTAGACTCTGACGCCACAGTTGACACTGGAACAACCAATACATCACGAGCAACCAAAGACAACACTTTATATCTACTACCGTTAACCTTCCACCTATCCAAAATATCAAAAATTTTATCCTTATTGCTTTCAGGTAATTCATTTAAATACCTTTCTACCTTAGACTTACCCCCATATCCATTTTTCCTTCCATAAAACTCTCAAATTGGGAAGCAACTAACTTGTATGGATCTTCATCCATAAATTCTAGATCCACAATTGTCATAGATGCTGCATCCCCACTTCTGCTCGGACCACTCCCAGCCTTAGTTTCAACATGCGACCTTATTGACTCCATAAAAGCATAACATTCATATAATTGATTTATAACAATCTTCACATTTTCAATCAATGAGTTTGCAATCTCAATAGTATATATTTTCGAAAAACAAAATTGGAGATATGAAATCTTCTTCATTGGATCGAACAAGACAGTCACATCCAAAATAACATTGATCTTGTCCCCATTTTACCAATATTAGTCAAATTTCGATTTCATATTCAACGCCAATTTTGTCACCCCATTATCTTGATTCAAGATTAAGCGTTCAATTGTGCTTCAAATTACAAAAATCTCATCGAAAAACGAGTTCGAAGTAACATACAAAGTACCAGAAAAACGTTTTGTTGTCTCGTAAAAAAGTTCCAAAAATTTAACAAATGCACGACATCTTACCCAATCTTCCTTATTCGAAGGAGATCCAATTATATGACTCATATCTTTTTCGAGAAAATAAGCATGAAATCTAGGCTCCTCAGCGTCTAATCTTTAAAATGTCTTTTCAAACTTCTTAGTAGAATCAAACATTTTGTAGGTGGAATTCTACCGTATTTGTACATAAAGGCATAAAAGACTCTTAGACTCAATTCTTAACATATTGACACATTTCAAAAAAGATTGGAGCCGACTAGGCGAAGATTTTACATATCTTTCTGCTCCCCGAATCCTTTGAATAGAATCATCTGATTCTTTTAACCCTTCCACCACTATCAAATTTAAGATGTGAGTACAACATCTCATATGTAAGAGCTCGTGACCTAAAATTGTACCTTTTCAATTTTTTGTTACCTTTTGCAAAAATTTAATGGTAAGATTATTTGAACTAGCATTATCCGCCGTTAACGTGAAAAATCCCTCAATTTTCCATTCAAGCAAAGAATTTTCAATTTTCTTACCAATAGTCTCTCCCTAATTATTGTCAACAATGCAAAAATTCAATATTCTTTTTTAGAGTCTCCAATCATTATTTAGGAAATGACGCATCAAACACATATAATTTAAATTATGAATAGACGTTCATATGTCCGTAGTCAAACATACCCTACAACCTTTTTAAAAAATTCTCAAAATTTCTCTTTCTACATAAAACATCTTCACTATATCGCGAGCAATTGTGTATCGAGAAGGAATATTTAACCATTTCGGTTGCAAAACATTACAAAACCTCATAATTTTCTATAAATCTAAAAGGCAACTCATCAATTATGATTATCTCCACAAGACCATTTCTAGCGGCCTCTTGACTAAAACTTAATGCGACAAGTTGAACACCTTCTTTACCATCTTTTTTAGGTTTAAAATCTAATGTTGTTTGCTCCTTAAGTTGTTCTCTATATGGATATTTAGGACAATTGGGCAAGTGATTTTTTAAATTATTTGTATTGTGAACCTTTGAATTAACACTGTAAACCATTTTGCAATATTTACACGATATTTTCGATTCCCCTATTTTAAGCTTATCAAAATGATCCTATACTTCAGAAATTTTTCTCTACGTACGTATTTTTAGGGGGAATTGGCGATTGCAAATTGACATTCTCATTCAGATTGTTCACTCTTACTTCATCCATTATTGTAGTGTCCATCATTAAAAAATATATAGACAAAGATAAGCAAAATAAAAAATAAATATATACAAAGATTGAAATTCTGAATATATACAAAGATTGGAATTCTGGATATATATACAAAGATTGAAATTCTGGCTTGGTAGAATTCTGGATCAGAACAAGATAGAACATATGTATATCAAATTTCATATTTAATACCGTTGTAATCATGCTATAGAATAAAAAATACTATGTTGGAACTGTATATAATTTAATTCATAATTGTTTCTATCATTATAATCGTCTATGACTTTGCTTTTGCCTTGACTAGCTGAGATATATAGTTATTATCATTCTAGTGGGTTCTTCTCCCTTTTATTTGAATATGTACATAATCAATTCACAAGAAACTAGAATGTGCCTAATTGACTTTCAGGTTTGGATTTTCTAGTCATAGGTATTGTGGGTCTTTGGTGGATGTAAAGGAGTAGGTTATGGTATATGACAGCATGTAGGCTTTTACCAGATTATCTCATTTTGTATTGTTTAACTATGAAAAATAAAGTATCAAAAACAAGAAAAGGATTGAGATCTAACACTAGAACGAAACACTATTGAGTTACAAATCTAATTTAAGCATTTTTTGAATTGTAACAAGAAGTGGATTGAAGAAAACAAACAAGAAAACAAGCATCAATTCCTTAGTATAGTTTGTTACTTAGAAACCGGAAACACAACTCAAAATTCAGAAAAAACAAAAAAACAAAACAAGCATTTGAATTGCGAACTCTAAGATTGGTATTGTTTGTGATGCATGCCCTTGAACTTGAGACATTCCAACATCGATCCACCCATGGATTGTGAATAGTGGTTATGGAGCCTACGAACCAGCCGATGACAAGCAGTGAACTCGATTTGGGGATATGAAATCGCACCTTCAAATTAGGCTCCAATGGTTTCGGTTTCGGCAAGCTGCTGCGAATATATAGATCTACGACATTTTTGGACTTCGAAAAGAAAAAGGAATGTTGGCCCAGTAGAATACTCAAGATGAGGGGTGAATTGGGTAATTAAAAATATATCAGAATAAAACTTGATAAATCAAATAATTAATTTTAAGCCTAAATTAATTATTATCTTTATAATACAGTGGAATAATACGATCAATTTAAGTGCACACCCAAACAACAAAAATAAACAAATTAACAATGCAGTATATCAAGATATATCCTGATTCATCAAGCTACTCTTGGTTAGTCCAGTCTTCCGAGCCCCACGGAGATTCGCACCCACTAATTCTCAAGATCCCTTTAAAGGTAGGAACCAAACCCACACATCGATTCTTTTACAGGCTCAGAATCAACCTTTACAATATCATTTTCCTAGGCTAAGGGAGAACCTCTACTTTTTGCAGGTTAAAGAATAACCTAATTCTTTTTAACACCAAGGCTCAAGAATCAAAACTTCTCACAAATACTCTAACTATTCTTTTACCAGGTAAGGATGGAACCTCTACAAATCACTTATACTAATTCTATTTAGGAAGAATTAATACCTCAATCTCTTTACAGGAAGAGACTGAAACTCAATTACCCTTGATTAAATATCCCCAATGATATTTAACCCATCACAACTCACCAATACAAAAATTGATAAGTAGTAAATCTCACTCGGAGCTTCTACCACCCCAAATAAATAAAAACTCAATTAATATCCCAACTAGTGATAGAAATATGTAAGATTCAGAAATTTGATTTTAATAAGAATATGGGTAGCAAATTGAAGCACGTAATCAAATTCAAGAAATTGTTTGAAAGAATATTTTCTTCAAAAATCAAAAACAATTTCTAAGATCAATTTCTAAAATATAAAATAATAAAAAATAAAAAATATGGAGAGATCTCATCCGAAATCCACAGAAATAATGATTAGAACAATACAGCTTCAAATCCGGTATCAACAAGAATAGATCGTAATTAATTATCAGAATTACTCTTAGAATAGCTCACAATAACGTAGAATACTAACTCTTATAAAAGCTCTCTCAAAATTATATAGAATTATTAACTCTCTTAGAATGATTCGCTTTTCTGATAAAATTCGCAGGTTTATTTAAAGGAACATGTAATCAGCCTTCTAATGGCTAGTTTATAAGTGTCATGATAATAAAAAAATTTTATAGACCCCTTATAACATAAGGACTTCATTTAGGTTCAATTTCACTTAATAACAACTTTCAAAACACTTAATTAAACCCCAAAGTATTTCTCAATCAAAATAAATAAGATAGAATCCATTTTAAATATCAAATTGAGAAACATTAATATTTAATTAATTATATTGAAAGGATTTAATTAATATAGGAACCATGTCTTAAATATAGATAATATTCCTGAAATCACTCTCAAATCCTAACAAAAAATGGCTACTTTTGGATTTAAAATCAGATAAAACAATATCCTGAAACGGTGCATTCAGTCGACTGGACGAATCAGAGAGTAGCCATTGACTCTTCGATTCAGAGAGTTTAGTTGTTTTCACTGGTCAATCATCAGAGAGTTCAGTTGTTTTCACCGGTCGACCTGTTGGTTGACTCTTCGATTCAGAGAGTTCAGCCACCATTGGTCGATCGACTTCTCAGTCGACTTCTCCCTTTTGGATCTTTTCTCTAATCTCGTCTTTTTATTCACTTTCTTTTACGATTTTGCCCCTTTATCCATTTTCTCTCTTAAATAAGCTCCACTAATATTCTTATATTTCATTTTAGTAATTCAAGATTATTTATTTTCAATTCACATAGGAGCAAATAATTTCACTTAACCAAAACACACATAAAAGATAAAATTCATTTTGTGTCATGTATGTGTTCCTAAATGAGATATTAAGAATTAAGATTTACCTGAGTTGTTTTTCCTAATTTCTTCAAACTCTTAATATTTTTTCATCATCTTGATATCTTCATTTAGAATCCATTCAATTTGACATCTTCATTACTGGAACTTTAAATCACTGAAACACTTAATCAAACATTAGTTCCACCAAAACATCAATACTTAATTGTTCATCAAAATCTTAGGATCAACAAGGAAGAAGAGGAAATCATGTAGAACCATGGAAAGTTACACCTAGCTGCTGCGAATATAGAAAGTTCAATCGATTTTGGGATTGAATCTTCGAGAGAGAAGAGGAATGTTCAGCGCCACGAAATCGCGAACATGGGGATTGAAACACAAAGTCTAAAACCCTAAATGGCTAAAAATAAGTCTCTCCTCTAGTGAACGGGTAGGGCGGGTCAACCCGCGGGTGTAATTAATAGGCTTGCGATCCGCCCATGGGCCTTACGGGTTGAAGAAAACAGGCCCGTTTGGATGGCAAGTTCAATTTGGGCGGGCTATTGTCGGGTTCAAAACGGGGAGGGGGGGAGGGGGCGGGTTCGTGGGTTATGGAAAATTTTGCACATCCCTACTAAATTTAATTTTCATATATTAGTTCTATAATTTTGTAAATTTAATGTTCATAATTTCTATATATTATATGTCTAGATTTAAATTATTTCTTTAATTTAATTTCTATAAATTTAATGTTTTAATATTATTACTAAATTTAAATGCCCATATATTATTTCTATATTTTTTTTATATTTAATATTCATAATTTATGTATATTATATTTCTCTTTATATTATTTCTTTAATCTAATTTTTATAAATTTAATGCTTTATTATTATTAATAAATTTAATGTGTATATATTATTTCCACAATTTCTGTAAATTTAATATTTTAGTATCCTTATTAATTGAGATTTTTATTCTTTAGACCAAATTTTATAATCTCTCTCCTAATCAAGTCATTATGGAAAAAATGTTATTTTTTAAACCTTTACTAAAACATTCTTGTTAAACAAACCACGACGGTTGGAAAAGAGCACTGCATGGACATCGATACCCATAATCAAAGCACACGAATGGTTATGGTAAGTTTATTTGCAACATAATTTGGGTAATTTCCTTAATTTGAGTTTATTTCTTGCATGTTCTCATTTCAATTCATACAACATTTTGGAAAGTGAAGAGACGCCCCCGAAAGATATTCGAATGCAGTAGTGAGACCATAGGTAGAAGATTGTACACACAGTCACAGTTTTCAGAATTTTTGGAGTTCGATTTTTAGTTGCTTTAGGGCGGACGTCGTGTGATTGGTGAGTATGTTCTTATTTTTTTATTCTAAAAGCCCCTCAATCGCACAACATTTGATATTGTTTGCAGGAGGTCGTTGTTCAATCTATAATATCAACTTGTTTTTTTTTTTTGTGCCATTTTCCATATTTTTTTTTCGATTGAATAAATATAAATCCTATAAATATACAGTTCCCGAGAAAACATTCATATATGAGAACATTCAAAATTACGAATACGTTTTTACTGCTAATACGTAAGAATATTCACAAGACGAACTTTCATAGTGTAAATAACAGAGTGTTTGTCGGTATTTTTTTGAACATTCAAAAGTTATTGTGCTGAAAATACACACACAAACGTTTTTTACACAATCCATTTTTGCATAATATAGGTTTTATTATAGATTGAATGTTTACACACTGTACTATTTTTGTGAGCATAGTTTTTACCAGGGCAGATAACAAACAGAATGGACATGTCATACGAATTAGTGTTGATGTGAAAATTTGATGGATATTCTTACGATATTGATATCCCATATCATATTGTGTGAAATGGCGTAGAAAAGGCCTAGGATGAGTTATATGGTGATTACAAATCCTCATATGACCAACTCCGATGGTACGTCGATGCTTGTTTACGAATGAACTCGGGGAGTCATTTTGTTCTAGAATATGACAAAGAGACGGGACATTTTAAGAGAATTTTTATTGTCTTTAACGCTAGCTTAAAAGGCTTCAATTATTATCGACCCATGGTTTTCTTGGATGAGACTTTTCTATGCGGACGCTACAAGAGATGTTTGTTGGCAGTTGATGGGTGTAAAACACCTATCTAATTCTAAATCGAATTTGCCAGTTTTCGAGTATTTTATTAAAATTTTAATATCTTTTTAGCTGTTTTTATACGTCAGGAGTAGGGACATAAACAATCGGCAAACTGAGGGAAATGGTGGAAAAAAGGGTAGCCAAAAGATAAAAAAATGGAGGTTTCAAATAACAACGCAAATCCGCCTAGGCGAAGTTTCTACTGCTTAGGCGGAAATCCGTCAGATAGATGAAATGTTGAAATCCGCCTAGGCGAAGTTTCCACCACTTAGGCAAAAATCCGTCAGAAGGTTGAAAGCGCTGAGAAGATGAAATCTGCTTAGGCGAAGTTTCCATCGTCTGGGCGAAAATCCATCAGAAAGTTGCAAGGGCTGAAAAGTTGAAATCCGCCTAGGCGGAATTCCATCAAAATACTGGACGTGCTAAACTGCTGAAAGTGTTGAATTGCTGAAATCCGCCTAGGCGAAGTTTCTATCGCCTAGGCGGAAATCCATCAGAAAGAAAGAAGACGAAGAAGTTAGTCCTCCGCCTAGGCGAATAAACCATCACTTAGGTGGATTTCTAACCGACTTAAACTCCGCCTAGACGAAGATTCTACCGCCTAGGCGTATTTCGCAGAACAGGCCAAAATATCTGTTTAAATATTTTTGAAACCTTTGGCCTATTTATACCCCTTTCCCACGTCCGAAAAAGGTTGTTGATAAACCCTAACCCTAGTAGAAAGTTCTTAAGCAATATTTTGAAGATCAAGAAGGAGATTCATCATTCGGGCAAAGAAGGATCACTTGCGGATCAATCATTAGCGACAATGGACCGTTTCACTTTCAGATTTGATCGTTCTTCTCTTGTTTTTATCTTTGTAATTACTTTTTCATATCTAAGAATGTTGAATCCCTTTTATTTTGTATGACATATGGCTAAGATCTTGTAGTATTAGTTAAATGTTACTTAGGTGTAGTTGAAATCATGTAATTATTAAGTTAAATGAATTAATGTTACTTTAATGTGTTGTTTGTCTAAATCCGATTGTGTTTTCTATTATTCTTGATATTATGCTTGTCTTGATAAATCGAGAATACGGGGTTTGACACTCGGGAGAGGTAACCCCAGATTCGGACTAGGGTAAATACAACGTGACGTTCTAACGACCCGGGAGGGCGTTAGAACGTATGCAATCCATGACGTTGGCTTAAAGCTTACGTGACTTAGGGTCGTTAAGGCG
This sequence comes from Eucommia ulmoides, assembly GCA_016647705.1. Classification (NCBI taxonomy): domain Eukaryota; kingdom Viridiplantae; phylum Streptophyta; class Magnoliopsida; order Garryales; family Eucommiaceae; genus Eucommia; species Eucommia ulmoides. Next base: position 1,263,828 of record CM028329.1, read on the forward strand.
TTGAGGGGGACTTCTTCGTTGACACGAAGTCGTGTAATCCCCCGTCTTATACTCGGGAGAGGTAGCGGAGGAGTTATTGATACAGAGATTGTCGGAATAGATAAAAACCATTATAGCTAACTTAATGACGTCAATTACGCATTATGTGAAAGAAATCAATACCTAAGTAATTAGTGTAATTAGAACTAACCTAATAGTTGTCATTTATCTTAGTAAATTAAATAGAAAACAAACAAATTTTGATTAGTCGAGATAATATAAAACTATTTAAATCACAATACTCAACCGAATTACACGTCATTCTCAGTGGAACGATATCCGATCTTACAAGATCTATTATATTAAAACTAGATCTCGTATACTTGCGAGTAGTCAATACCGCGAGGACGATGATGTGAATCCTCGCGCGTACAGTAGTGAACGCAAAAGACGGAGTAAATGGTAAGTGTTGATCTTAAGATTTTGATGAACAATTAAATATTGATGTTTTTTGTGGAATTAACGATTTTATTGAGTGTTTCAGTTTATTAGTTCTAGTGATGAAAATGATCATAAAGATATTGTGACAATGCTAAAGATGATGAAAGATTAAGAGTGTGAAGAAATTGAAGAACTTAGGAAAAACAACTCAGTTTAAATTCTAACTTTTAATGTATCCCGGTTAGGATCACACATGACACAAAATATTTTTCAAAATTATGTGTGTTTTTATAGGATCTTAATTAATTAAATAATTTTCTCCTATGTGTAATTGAAAAAATAAATAAAGATAATTGATTAAAATTGAATTTAAGATTTTAGTGGAACTAACTGAGAAAAGAAATCGGTTAAAGGGGCGAAAACGTCGAACAAATTAAATAAAAATGAATTAAGGAGAGGTGTTCCAGAAACGATCAGTCAACAGGTAAGTCGACCTGTGTTTATGAAGCAAACTCCCTAAATTGTTCGGTCGACAGGTAAGTCGACTTATGCTTTAAAAATGAACTATCTGAATTGATCAGTTGACAGGTTGGTCAACTTATGGCAAAAGAGGAACTCTTTGGATCTCTAAGTCGACAGATAGGTCGACTTGTAAAACTCTCTAAATCGTCTAGTCGACAGATGAATATGGGTGATCGACCGATGGGCGAAGAGTTTTTGTCTTGGCTACATCCTGAATTGGGCGGTCGTGTAGACACGACATTTTAACCGCCCCACAAAATTCTATAATTTATTTTATGGTTAACTTTATTTTATTTATTTTTGTTTTAGAAAATATAAAATACAAAAAATAATTGATAAGGAAAAGAAAAAGTTGAAATAAAGAAAATGGAAAACTGAAAGAAGAAAATGGGTGAAATTGAAAGAAGTAAGAAAGAGGGGAGTAAATTGGAATAAAAGGAAAGAAGTGGGTCCTTTGTTTGTTTTGTTCAAAATCATGAAGAGAAAGAGAGAGAGAGAAAGGCAAGCGTGGGGCTTGCCTGCCCACGCCTGCACAGTGCCAGAGAGAAAGAGAGAGAGAGAGAGAGAGAAGAAAGGGGTGCGAGCCCCTCAAAGCCTTTTCGGGAAGCCGTCTACGAGAGAGGAAAATATGGGTATCGAGATTCTTGGCCTAGAACAGGTATGTTTTTCTAATTTTTAATTATTCTTTTAGTTTGTTTTATTCTTTTCGCAATTTAAATTTCTGCAAGTTTATTTATTTATTTATGTATTGTCATCCGATAATTCAATGAAAACGTCGAGGTAGGTTTCTTGTGCTTAAACTTAATCTCCGATCGTTAGGTGAAAGACGTTTTTATTATTTATTTTATTTTGTTTTGTTTTGTTTACAAATTCATAAACACAAAAAAATAAAGTCGTCCGATGATCTGATGAAAACGTCGTGGTGGGTTTCTCGTACTTAAACCTAACCCCCAATCATTAGGTGAATGATGTTTTCATTGTTTATTTTTCTGTATTTATTTTTATTCTTGTTATCAAAACCCTAAAAAAATAAAAAATAAAAAATAAAAAAATATTTTATTTGTAGAAATTAATTCTTACGAACCTTAAAGTGAATCCGACGATTCGATAAATCGTGAGAGAGTTTTCTATGACCTCGTTTCCATTCCCCGACTCAAGTGGAATATAGAAACAAATAGTTTTAGGAAATCTCTTCCTTCGGTAAATTTTTTGTGGGATTTCTTTTGAAGTATCGAAAAGATTAATTTCAACTAAATTGTTTCCGCAAACCTCATTCAATTCTCTTATCCATAGAATTTGAGGGAATTTCAAAACAGGATTTCTTTAAATTAATCAGGCAAACTTAAAGTAGATTTCTTTGCATCCACTTAGCATGTTTATTTCTCATATCATTTAGACAGCATGTTTAGAACACTTTCACCACTCAAAATTTTCATACATAGTTTTTATTTTTTATTTTTATTTTTTACAAATTCACGCTACTTTTTCACATCTAGTTATGACATGTGCATCACTTATATTTTTTAATTAAATCATTGTCAAGTATAATCATGTTAATTCACATAGTGTCCCCTATTCGATTCCCGTATTCATATCAGTTTGCATCAACATATTTAAATTAAATCATTTAGTTTTTTTAGTCATTTTTTCATAAAATATAAAACTCATTTAGATGTTAGTTTTGCATCCATATTTTCAAATCTCATTCATCTATTTTAGTTTACCTATTTAAATTAAATAAGTCTCTCGGAAACATACATAAATCCCCCCGGGGACCATGCTTGTCGAATCTTTAAAATTCTATAAGAGGTTATACCGGAAGAACATTCCCAAAAATCCAAAAACTTGTCTCACCTTATTTGTGAAAAATACCAAAAAGAATTTATAAGAAGGGAATGATTTCAAAATAAAATAAAACACTCGGACTAAACTAATTGGACTTAATTGAATAGAAGGTACCATTTTCAGACGGACGTTTTGGGGTACCTAACACTTTCTCCGAGCATAACCGACCTCCGAGCCTTTAAATGAATCTTTGGTTTGACCTTGTTTTTTGGAGTCAATTTTTTTACTTAGGCCTTTTAAATTGTTTTCTAAAAATTCAATGACCTAACATACCATTTAAACCCAATGTTAGGTGGCGACTCCTTATTTTTTAAAATGGCCTAAATATATTTTTTGAGAAAACTGGTGCTTTAAAAATCTCATCTCTTTAAGCCTATTTATTATTTAATATTCTTTTTCTTTTCAGAAAAACGGGGCGCGTCAAGTCGACTGATGGTCCTTAGTCGGTCGACAGATAAAGCTGTTTCAAAATTTATGGAATTTTGGATTTTATTCTAAAAGTAGTCATTATTAACCATTTTATGGTTAAGATATATGAGATATCTTAGGGATCTAATATGTTTTGAGTTATTTAATTAACATTTAAATATCCCTATAGATATGGTTCAAGTAGTTTTGATATTTCTCAATTTGGTACATGTAATTCTTTCTATCTTATCTAATTGAGATTGAGTAAAAGTTTGAGGGACTTAATTGAATATTTAAAAAGATATTTTAAGTGAATTATACTAAGAATGAATCATTATGATATAGAGGGTCTATTGGTGTAATTAAATATCATGATTTATGGGAACTAGCCGTTATAGGGCTTGTTTCAAGTGACTTTAAATAGACCTGCGGATCTCACATGTTAAAATATTTAAGGAAATGAAGAGAATCAAATCATTTTGAGTTATTCAGCTCTCGTGCTTTCTAAGAGTAATCATACTGAGTGCATTGTGAGATCTTTTCTAATAGTTGTTCTTGAGAAATTTTTGTTGTGGATTATTACTACTACCGATCTAAATTGTCATTGCTTTTCTAATCGTTATGCTTTCGATGGAATCCTGGTGAGATCTTTCCAAATTACTTACTATTAATTATTACTTGATTCTATTATTTATTATTTGAAATTTGATATTTGCAATTGTTTTTCGATTTTTTATTGAAAATTATTTTTGAAACAATTTCTTGAGAAAATCTGATTACGTGCTTAACTACTTGTTACCCATATTTATTTATCAGATTTTGAAATTATCACTTTTCTATCACTAGTATTGAGACATTAATTGAGTTTAAATTTATCTGAGATGGTAGAAGCTCCGAGTGGGAAAATCACTTATCAATTGTTTGTAATTGGTGAGTTGAGTGTCGTATTAGATACTACTGGGAGTGTCTAATCAAGGATAGCTAATTTCAATATTTTTCGGTAAAGAGATTGAGGTTTTGATATTTGCCTAGAGTATAAAAAGATTAGGTGTTAATTCTTCCCTGATTGAATTTGTGAGTGAATTGTAACGGTTCAATCCTTACCGGGTAAAAGGATATTTAGAACGTGTTTGTGTGAGATTTAATTCTTGAGCCTAAAGTATAAAAAGAATTAGGTCGTAATTCTCCCTGTAATAGAATTAGGTTAATCTTTCGCCTGGTAAAAAGATAGAGGTTATTCCCTAACTTGTAAAAAGGAATTGTAAAGGTTGATTCTGAGTCTGCTAAAAGAATCGTTGTAAGAGTTTGGTTCCTACCTTTAAAGAGATCTTGAGTTTAGTGGGTGCAAATCTTCGTGGGGCTCGGAGGACTGGATTAGTCAAGAGTAGCTTGGTGAACCAGGATATATCGTGTTGTTCTGCTTTGTTTCTTTATATTGTTTATATTTTGTTGTTTGGATGTGCATTTAGTTGATAATATATATCCGCTACTATAAATGATAATAATTAATTTTAGAATAAAATTAATTGTTTGATTTTTAAAGTGTTATATTTTGATAATTTTTTAATACTATCCAATTTACCCTCCCACTTGGGTAGCTCACTGGGTCAACAATAAGAAAATGATAAAGCAATGTAAAAAGTACTACTTTGTTTCTGTAATTCTTTTTTTTTTACAAACTAAGACATTATTTGACCTTTTTTTTCTTCTTGACATGAATGTTTTCGATTGCGTTTGTGGTTATGGATGCGGAGAACGACCACAATTGGCGTTGATTTTTATCCAAATTGTCTATAATTGTATCGCATGAACGTGTGTTAATGTTCATATCAGATAGGCATAGCGAGATCATCGACAACTTCTAAAAAATTACGATAATTGGTGTTGATTTTTATCCAAATTGTCTATAATTGTATCGCATGAACGTGTGTTAACGTTCATATCAGAAAGGTATAGCGAGATCATCGACGGCGTCTAGAAAATGTTCCCAAATTGTTTTCATGCATTTTGTCTCAATCACTTGAAGAATAATCTGAAGGACAAGCTGATCAGAATGAAGCAGGGATTCAAAGAGAGCTTGGTGTTCAAATATACAAAAATGGTATACGCGACGACAATGGACAAATACGACGAACTACTTGACGACTTGAAGGCTGAGGGTAGAGGTACGGTTGAAAATTTCTTACATGATGTTAAGCCAGATAGATGTTGCAACCTGTTCTTTCGTGACAAAAAAGTATGGCGAAATGTAATTGAACCTTGCGGAATCCTTCAATGCATGGATTTAGGACTTGTGACACTTGACGCTTAGAATGATGGTTGACAAAATTAGGTGTAAGTTAATGGCACAAATGTCTGTTAGACGCCCTGAGTTGTTGACGATGATGCGAGTTATTTGCCCGTGCCACGATGAAATGATTGCACATAATATTAGTTTAGGGCGAACATGGACGTCATTGAATGTAGGAATAACGTTTACGAAGTATTGTCCCACTCGTCTGTGTTGGTTGATTTGAACAATATGTCATGCATATGTTTGAACTGACAGGATAACGACTTCCCATGCGTACATGCGTGTTCAACTATCTTAAAGAGTGGCCAGAACATGCATACATTTATTGAGGTGTATTTTTTTGTGGATTACTATAGACGAATATACTCAGAAATAATTTTTGGCATTCGACACTCAAGAGGCCGGTGTGGAAAGAAGATGAACCTGTGATGTTACACTCCTTCCCGGGTCCCATCGCCCGAGGTCGGGCGTGACGTTGGCTCGAAATTACCTAATCAATCCACCAAGATACATACATACATACATACATACATACATACATACATACATATATATATATACATACATACATATATATATATATATATATATACACATACACACACACACATACATGCACTGCTATATTTTTTTTTTCCAAAAAATATATTTTTCCATTTCAAAATTTAGGAATACACATGTTCCAAATATTCCCAACAAAACCACGAAAAAAGAAACTGAACCTTTCACAGTTCACACTTGTCCAGCCAACCCTCCAAAACTACCCCACCTCCTGACTCTACCTAGTGCCAATAGTGGACCTGTTCCTAGCTGTGACATCTGAAACGAAATATTTTATCGGTATACTTTTTTTATAATATAAAAATATTTTATAGATCTAGTATAATTATCAAATACCACTTTTTCAAATATAATATAATATAACCGCACACTAAGCTAGAATAAAATTCCACTGTCATCATTGTAATAGGATAAGGTATTTAAATCAACCAATCCAAATATTTCGACATATAATAAAATGGCACACTCATATTTTTCTACTAGTCATTAGATCGTTTCACCTCACGATCGGGAGTTACGATGGTATCATAACCTGTATAACTGTGTCATCTAAGGTGGTCATTTACCATCCCTAATGGTAGGGGCAACCACTCGCAGGATTCACACTCCTGACAGGTCAACATATATTCACCCTACAGGACTTGCTTGACAGGTAACAACAAATATCCATCCTACAGGACTTGCTTGACAAGTAATAACAAATGATAGGTAACAACAAATATCCACCCTGCAGGACTTGCTTGATAAGTAACAACAAATATCCACCCTGCAGGACTTACCTGACAGGTAACAATAAATATTCACCCTACAGATCTTGCCTGACAGGTAATCCACATCTCACAGGACATTCCCTCCTGACGAGAAGATAATTATGACATAGTCGGATAATAAAAAATTCACTTTCCACCTTTAAAAACTTGATCCACATAAGTTATAAAATCGTCAATTTCAATAAAAAATTATCTTTTTTTTTTTTTTTTTTTTTTTTTTTTTTAATTTATAGAAAAATATAATTTGTCAATTTATATAGAATACAATACACTCACCTCGATTTTTTTGCGCTACAAAAACACTATCGTCAAAATGTAACGTGGGTGGCGGCACCTGTGAATCTAACAACGATAGGCCCTAAATTAATAATTTATTTAAAATAAACCTAATATGCAATGCATGGCCCTAAAACGTACCATTTTTCATTCCCATTTTTTTTTATTATACTAAATTATTTAATACCTAGTTTCTTAAGTTAATATTGACTGTACAGAAATTGTTATAACAACGACTATAAAAAAATTTCCGTTAGTAATGTAATTTACAGAAAATATTAATCGACTGTTAAAAATTTCATTAGTCAATGAAATACTAAAAATTATCGTTTTAGTAAAATTTACAATTTTTATCTTAAATTGTATTATTCGAAAACTAGATTTATCTATACCTACTATATTTCTCGAATCCACGTATATTTTTGACATATAATTATACATACATATATACATATATATATATACATATATATACATATATACACATATACATATGTGTGCTTCGGCTAAAGAAAAGGAAACAAACCCAAAAAAAAAAAAGAATAGGTCGGGTTTAGGTATTCACTATTTTGTCTTCTTTTTTTCATATATACACACATTGTAATGCCCTAGAAATTCATATTTTGTGAAAATGTTATTTTATATAAATATTTTTGGAGACGATTTTGTAAATTTGTGGTATAAATATATACTTGATAATATTTAGAGTTACATGTTAAATTCATATTTTTGAAAATACTATTTTACATAAGTCTTATATTTTTGGGTCATTTTGTATATTACAAAAAATTTATGGTATAAATATATATTTAATAATCTTTGGGAAGAAGGTGTAATTATTGGGTTTAATTTAGATTATGAAACAAATATGGGGTGCTAAGTGTAATATTGAGTGGCTTCCATGGGAAGCCACCCAACTTGTGGCCGTGAATTTAAGAAAAAAAAAGAGGTCGGTTGGTCTCATCTCCAACATATAATTTATATATATTTATAGATATGGGTATATATAGAGAGATTGAGGGAAGAGAAGAAAAAGAGGGGAAGAAAAAGTAGGTAGGGTAGTGGGACGCAAGAACAGGGAAAGAGGGGAAAAAAAAAAAAAAACAAAGACAAGGAAAAAAAAATGGGGTCTCAGAATACGAAATTGGATAAAGAACCAGATGAACTTATACATTAGAAAGTTTTGAATATTACGGTTCAGATTTCGATTTCGAATTTCAGGTAGAATTTCTAACTCTTTTAATACATATATTTAATTTTTCTATTGTGTGATTTATGTTGTTATTGTTGTGGAATTTTAGTTGTTAAATCTTGATAAAAATAATTATGATTATGTGAAAATTACGTGAAAACTATGCCAATGTGTTTTATTTGTCGTATTAATTAAATGCACGCATTAGAGGGGTTAGAGTTCTACTGAGTGTTGGCTCACAACCCCACAGTTTTAATTGCAGGGTCGGTGAGAACGAGAACAGCTCCAGGAATCTCATTTGAATTTTTATTTAAAATTGTAATAGTTGTATTTATTAATCACCATTGTAGAATCGACCTGATAAATCAATAAACTATAAATTCGATAATTATAACAGTCACCGTAATTATATATTGAATTACAAATTTAAGTTTTAGTATTAAATTGACCGGCGCCAGGAATTTATTTGAATGTATTTAAAAATAATGCGGCGACAAGAATTTCAGCTGAATTTTTATTTAATTTGTAATAGTTGAATTTATTATTTACGTGTAAAAAAATTGAATCGATTGATTTAACATTTGTGATTGTCTCCATCGTATGTAAAATTTCTTGGATTTACCAATAATAAATTATTCGTTATTCGATTATAATTGCTCGATAAATATAATTAGTCGCCGAAGCATTGAAAATTTATCGAATTTTACAGATTAGAATATCGGTTGCATAAACGAAACGCGACCGAAAATATATTTAAATTTTTATTTGTAAAAATTGTATATATGAGTTATTGTTGTAATCGGTGAATTCGATAATTATAATTTTCGCCATCGCATGGTAAATTAAAATATTTTCATAAGACGAATTATTAATTACTAGATATCGTCGCATTATAAATTTATCAGATTTTATAGAATAAAAATTTGGTCAATCGAATTTTGGTCTAAATTCTCTAATTGGAGAAATCAAGTAATGGCCCTGGAAAATTGGGACGTTACATGTGATCATCCCACTGGTTACCAAAAAGCAACCTGGACGTCCAAGGAAAAAGCGTATGCCGTCCAAGGGCGAGATCGCTGAGATTCGTTGTGACTGTTGCAAAAAGAAATTGGGTGTCACAACCAAAAGACGTACACTACACCAATTTGATATTTAAAATTTATTTGTTTCATTTTTCATTTCACAGAGGATTGGAGCATTTTTGGGACAATGCATCTACTTGACTCGTTTTTATTGTTACATAGATATTTCACATTATAAGAATTTTCATTAGTTCAACTTTAGCATTTGTTTTAATACTCTTTGTGCAGTGATTGTGTTTTTGAAGGTGTGAGCTATTTTGGTTAAATAGGTAGCATCAATTAGCTTCAAGGTCCGTCATTTTCCATATCCCCAACGAAATGATCAAGGGGGTTTGGTCAGAAAAAAGAAGAAGATGACAAGACAATCATTGAGTTGTGAATATTCACGAGTCCTAATACAAATATAAGTATAACACATCAATAGATACATATCACATCGCGAAAATGGGAGTGTTTATGAATATTCACGAACCCCAATACCAACTTCTTTTTGTGCACTACCCCCTTCCCATAATTAGTTTGCAGCAAAATAGGCCCAAAATTTTGAATTTTATTGTGTTTCAACCCTCATTAAAAATGGCGTTAAATACAACTATGAATGTTCAGAAAATCTAATCCGCTAGGGTTGCAAAAAGAAGCGTCGTGTTATTTTTTGTGTTCACATTTTTTTAGTGATCAAATGCTGAATTAAATTGGTCATTTGTTTCTCATTGTTCCATCGCAAAAAATAGGCATCCCCACCTCCAATATGTTTTGTTTTGTATAGATTTAATGACTGACAAGATCCCAAACGATTTTTTTTGCTTCGATTAGCGAAGAGTCAGAATGAACATTCATGACCCCTGTTTGAACGTTACAGCCCGACGATCAGGTGCAGCAGCCAAAAAGTGGGAATAATGATGACTTTTAGTGCCAAGCTATTTCATCTCACATCGTGGGGTCTATATATAAATGAATTCCAGTCTACTTTACAAACACAAGAAGTTCGATCTTTGGGCTAGTTGTTGTTCATCCCCAAGCACCGTTTCTAGAATCCACCGACCAAACGTTGCGAGTTATTGATAAGTCTCTTTACAGCTCTTACTCCACCATCGACATCATTAGTGCCATTATTGCGTGCTTTTATTCACGACAATGTTACTGTAATACACCCGAAAGATATTTTTGGTTACTTCTCTACGTTTTTTAGCCCTAATTAAGATTATTTGCTTTTTGTTTCCTGCCCCAATTGCATATAGAATACGGGTGTTATAAATGAAAATATTTTTCGAGGTAATATTGGTGAATAACAATTTTTCCACATCTCTCTAATGTGTTCAATTTGTGTTTTGCATGGACAAAATATAGTTAGATGAGGATACTTGTAACTCAACGTACATTGATCAGTTTATGAATGTTCATCTTTCATAATTTCAAAAATTTCTTGGCAAAATTTTATACGAGATTAGTAGATTTTTTGTAGTATCTTAATGAAAATTGTGCATGGATTTCTTAATGTTGTTGCCTGTTAAAACTCATATATCTTATTGGATTGACTATGTGTTAGGTAATGGAAATAACAATTAAAATAACAACAACAGAAACCACAATAACGAAAACAACAACAACCACGCGCTTCACGACCAGGTTGACCTGTAGGATGCCAATGCCAAAAGATTGTTAGAAATAGCACGCTCCATGCAGTGGAAGATGGGGGTGCTCGCTGGAGTTACTCAACTAAGTGCAAGAAATAAGACAGATTGAAGCGGGAAGTCGAATACCTTTGGGATCGTGTTGCAAGCTTAGAGGATGAGGTGGAGTGGCTGAGAAGCTACCTCGGCCTCGGGTTTGCTGCGCCAGCGCCTAGCGAGTCATTCGTCGACATGGAACAATGATTCCTGATTATTTTTATGTTTATTTTAATATAGTAATGTATTTGGTGTTTTTTTGTTTTAATTTTGAGTTTGGAATAATTTTTTTTTTTCATTTTTTAATGAAATGTATATAAAGTATGGAGGTATATATATAACAATGTTTTTTTTTTTTTTTTTTTTTTGCGAAATACTGTGATTGTGTTTTTATATTTTTTTGCATAGAATATTTTTACAATTCATAAACATTCATTTTTTTTAATGTTGACGTGGGCCCTTCACCCTCCACACAAATGCACTGCACAAAATATAAGTGTGGTTATGCAGTCAATGCACATATGTCATTTACAAAAATAAAGTCATATATGTAAACGTTCTTACTACATACCCGTTACCCTCTTCATTATGTATCAATTGTAACAACTTCCAATCCATGTTGTCAAGCATCGTGGCTACTTTTGATCTTTTCTGAATAGGTATTTTAATAGTGTCTTTGTAATCTCTCTCAGGTAGCTGATCGATATCGATGAGGTCGATTTCTTCCATATTCTTTCCCTTACCCGTTGCTTTAGGATACACATAATCGTTCCCCAATTTACGCTCATTTCGCACCCTGACTTTTACACGCTTTATCATTGAATCGACTTATGGCGTATTATTATCATTTGGTTTGGGTGGGCAAGTCAGGTGTGAAGTTGGAGTCACGTCTACCACGTCGTTGTCGGGTATGATTTTTGTTAACGATTCCGCATCAATGATTTCCACCTTTTCACGATGTGGGAGATGGGACGGGGTTTCAGCTGTACCAGAAGACGATGCGCATTTGGAGGTCGCTAAAGATGTTGTAGAACGTTCGCTAACCATAGCTCTATCAAGGGCAGTGCGGACAGAATCAATAGGGGCTTTGCAGCCACGCATGCATTTGCTTAGCTGGTCCTCCAGCTCCCTGTTTTTGTCTGCAAACTCTTTGATTTTCAAAATATAGCTTTTACGATCAGCCTTTTATGACTCATTCACCTCTTTTACAATTTGATCTACTACCTTTACCTCTAGTTCGAGATCTTTGCACCTTTTTTTCAGTTCCTCAAGTTTGGTATTAACTGATTGATCCCTATGCTGTTGCATGATTTCATGAACGCCCATCTCGGTAACCAATGTATCCCGCTCTTTTTTTAGAGCTGTAATCTTCTCATTGAGAAAATCACATCTTTCTCGTACTGGACCTGTTGGCTTGTAAGTACAGCGGTCAGATCATCAATCTTGGTTTGTTGATTTATGTTCTTGACCGTTATATTTGCCAAAACTTTCTGGAGAGATTCATTTTGTTCTTCCGCCTCTAACTTCCTCATATAATAGTCTTCCTGCATTTCGTCTAGTGCACGGTGTATGTCATCAACTTGGGAAAAACGGTCCTGCTATTTTGGTTTGGGTAAAATCGACACTCAAGTCAAATATTGGCACCATTTTTTTTTGTGAGGATGGGATTGATATATGTGGTTATGAGATTTTCAATAATGGCACCAACATCCACGGCATCTTCGATCATTGGTGTCTTACCTTTGTAAATTTTTGGCATCACGTCCACTGGTATTTCTTCTACGACAAGATCTTTGTCATTGTCATTGCACGCAGCGATCCCTAACTGAATCTCAATCAATGTTTCCTCCATCATGCTACCCTTCACCTGAACGTAATTTAGACGTGGATGAGACTTGGTAAACCTGATAGGTGAATTTTATTTATCTATTTTTAAACCGAATTTGGTAGTTTTCGAGTATTTTTATTAAGTTTTAATTTGTTTTGTTTTTTGTTTTTATTTAAAACTGGGGTTAGGAGCGAAAACGGTCGAAAAACGAGAAAAGCGATGGAAAAATGATCAAGAGGATCAAGTATTCAAAGCAACAGTTTCATCGCCGCATCGGTCATCCCACCGCTGCAGCGGTAAAACAACATAGAGTTTCTTAAGTTCTGAGCGCTCACCACTGTAGTGGTGATTAAGCATAAAGCCTATCGACATGCCTACCGCTACAGCGGTGAATCCACTGCTGCAGCGGTCAGGCTCCACCTGTTTTAAATATTTTTCTAGATATTTTGTTTGTTCCCTTTTTGTTCTCATTCGTTCTCATTGTTCTTAGAACACTGAAAAGAATGTTTTTGGAGTGTTCTTAATAGCTCTCAACCAACCAAAGAGGAGGAGCTCAATTGGAGAAGCGAAAACAAAATCGGAGTGGTTTTTACGGACGCCACCTTCAGATAACAGCTATTTTCTGTTGTTTCTCACTTTATTCTTGACTTGTTTTTGGTTGTTTGAACATGTATATATTGTTTATCGTTGAATATACAGTTATGACCAAAAGCTAAACACAGATTATCTATGGGATTGATATAGTTTATTAATATACGTCGTTTGTTTAATATTTGTTTCGTTATCGGTTGTTGTTACCTATTCGATTGTGTTTACCATTCTTCTTCATTTATATGCTTGTTTAGATATTTTGAAAAATTGGGTTTTGATACTCAGGAGAGGTAACCCCAAATTCGAACTAGGGTTTAAACACAATGCGACGATCTAATTATCCGGGAGGGCATTAGAAATTGTGCAATCCATGACGTTGGGTGAGACTCATGTGACCAAGTGTCATATAGACGCTCAATAGAGACTTTGGCATTGATGCAAAGTCACATATTCATTCACTTTACACTCGATAGAGGTAGTGAGTGAGTTTTCGATACCGAGATTGTCAGATAGTTTGAACACCGTTAATGTAAACTAGATTGGATCAAACATGTACACGTAAACGAAGTTAATCTCTAGATAATCTATTCCCATATAATAGATTTAGTATTATAGTTTAATTAATTATTAGTTTAGTATATTAATTAGATAAACAAAAACCCTAGTTTTATCACTTAAATAAAGTTTGGTTATGATAATCGCGGTAATTAGCGACAATTTAATCCAATCCTTGTGGATACGACAACCCTACTCATTCACTATTCTATAAAACTTGACCCGTACACTTGCGGTGAAAGTAGCGACATAATATTCCACTACCAGAACCAAACACTCAAAATATAAAAACAATGTGCAAACATGCGTAACGCGATTGTACTTGATGATTCGGCAAGTGTGTCATCAGCATCAATCCAATAGCATTGGTATAGGTGGTCAAGCACCATCTTTGCTTTCTTGGAATGCAAAACTTTATCCCATCCATTGGTTTGATTAATGTAGTGTGTTCGCACAGCCAATACTAGCAATTTCAATAAAAAACAAACCAGATCAATAGAAAAAACATTCACAGTAGTAAGAAAGTTTACAATTCATATGTGACGATCATCAAAACTACAAAAAAGAAACATTTACTACTAATATGACATGAAAAACGTTTTAAAAACAGTAAGTACCTGCAGCACAATGACACGTCTCATAACCAATCTCGGTTCCGTGTATGACTTCCTAAGACTAGTTTCCAAGTCTATGTAGATCGCATGCGGCCAATTATAGTTAGACAACTCGTCAATGTTCTCAATATAGCGCACCAACCACTTGGGCACTTGTTGACCGGTGATTGCGAAGAAAAGGTCATTAGCAGGTGCAAGCAAATGAGTTTCACTGTATTTTGTACATATTCTTCACTTGTTTTTGACACTCGCTTTTCAATCAATGTTTTGAGAAACGCGACACTAAACTCGCGGGTTTAATATGTTAGCATGCTAAGGAATGCAGGGTCGGCCCGCGTGTTTCGATTTTGCATAACAGGCTTGTCCCCCAAAGGCAGTCTGAATATCACTTGAATATCAAGCGGTGTCATCCTAACATGTTTATCCCCCAATCTGAATGTCCCCCGGGACAAATTGTAGCTCGAAATCACTCTTTCTATTAGACTGTTTTTTTTTTTTTTTTTAATGTTTTTCAAGGACAATTTATTGTCGTATAACGTCTCAAATATTTTTGCGAAGGGTGTCTTTGACAATAATTCCTTGTGCTTTGTGTTGAGCTTGTATTCCTTAAATAAATTGACCGTTTGTTTGAGATTACATCGGTACGAAAACGGTCTGTTTTGAGATTGAGACTTATTTTTCGCTGCAGACTATTTTTGCATAAATGTTAGTGCACATCCGGAAGCTCATTCTCATATGGACATTCACAATGCATTAATGTTTTACCAAAAACACAATTTGTACATATATGCATATGTTTGTTCATTTATTTTTTGAATGTTCTCGTATGAACATTCACAATCATATGGACATTCATAAATAATGTCAAACAGGAAGGGATTCTCGTGTGGACATTCACAGTGCATTAATATTGTTACCAAACAGATTTTGTACATAAACGCGCATGTGTGTTCACTTAGTTTGAAAGTTCTTGTATGGACATTCACAAAATAACATCAACACAGTAGGGGATTCTTGTATGCACATTCACAAATGGAAAAAACCACAACTGAAAATAAACATTCATAAAACAACAAAGAACATTAACACAATATAGAATGCAAACATAAAAACATCCACACATGAAACATGCACAAAAACTTCAATCGGACCAAAAACAAAACATGCAAGAATAATATAGGCACACACGAAAGCACATACATTTGGATTTTTGACACACAAGAACATGAACATCTACATACAGTGAAAATTGAGAAACAGATTAAAAAAAAAATATCATTAGGTGTTCCTCTATTTCCTTTCGCTTTTTAACTGGTTGAACATTCAATAATCAATAGTATACCTTATAAAAAGGGGTTTTCCCATGTGACCTACAAGAACATTCCGCAGACAAATGCATACACACAAAAGCATAAAAATATGTGCTCCTTGTATTTTATTCGACCAATAGAAGTATCGAAGCATGTAGATAGTTAGAATAACTCCATTCTCGGAAAACAATCCAAAAAGAACAAACCCAATGTAACGACGCGGTTTTCCAGGGCCGCCACTTGGTTTCTCCTATTGGAGAATTTATACTAAAGTTGATTGACCAAAATTTTATTCTATAAAATCCGATAATTTTGTTAATCGTCACACTTAAAAAGTTACTAAGTAAACATATTTTTTTGTGTATTATTACAAGGCCTAGCTACTCATTATTTTAAATACCAAAAACTATAAATGCCTCAGCTAATCGCCAAATTGAACATGTAGTGGACGTGTCTTTTACTGCTAGTGTACATAAAAGACAATGTCAACTCTTATTATGATCCAGGAATAATTTTAGTTATCGATTTTTACAACGGTAACTAATAAATTCAACTATTACAAATTAATTAAAAATTCAGCTGAAATTTCTATCGTCGCATTATTTTTTAATATTTAAATAAATTTCTGGCACCGGTTAATTTAATACTAGCGTTTAAATTTGTAATTTAGTATACAATTACGGCGACAATTATAATTATCGATTTAAATTTTAACATACGACGACAATAATTATAATTATCGAATTAATTTTTACAACAGTAAATATTAACTACAATTATTACAATTTTCAATAAAAATTCAATTAAAACTCCCGTCGTCATCTCGCTCTCACTGGCCCTGTAATCAAAACTGTAGGGTTGTGCGCCAACGCTCAATAGAACTTCAACCCCTCTAATACGTGTATTTAATTAACGAGATAAAATGACCACATTGACATGATTTTCACATAATTTCACATAATCATATTTATTTCATACGAACTAACAATGATAAATTTTACCGACAATAATAATGCAAATCACACAATAGATAGATTAAATACAAATATTAGAAGAGTTAGAAATTCTACCTGAAATCCGGGCCAAAATCTAACCGGAATCTTTTTTTTTTTTCACTAAAACCTTTCTAAATCGCCACTGTAACTATATATATGGGTTTTTTTCCCCTTCTCCATCAATATATATGTGTTGAAGATGAAACAAAATCCACCGACCTTATCCCTTCCCCTTTTTTTTTCATCATTTTTTTTAGCTCCCCAAAACAGCCACCGAAGTCCCATAACCATTGCCCATATATCCTAAGAATGAAGTTCCTTTATATCCTCCTACATTGATCTCGTTAAAAAAAATTATTGTTGATCTCAAGATTTTGATAAACAATTAAGTATTGATGTTTTGGTGGAACTAATGTTTGATCAAGTGTTTAAGTAATTCAAAGTTCCAATAATGAAGATGTCAAATGAATTGATGCTAAATGAAGATATCAAGAAGAAGTATTAAGAGTTTGAAGACATTAGGGAAAATAACTCAGGTAAATATAAACTCTTAATATCCTATTTAGGAACACACACACTATACAAAATGAATTTCATCTTTTATGTGTGTTTTGGTTGAGTATATTTATTTGCTCCTATGTGAATTAAAAAGAAATATTTTTGAATGACTAAAATAGAATATAAGAGTATTAGTGGAGTTCATTTGAATATAGATATGGATAAAGGGGCAAAATTGTAAAAGAAAGTAAGTTAAAAACGAGATCAAAGAAGAGATTCAGGAGAGGGCAGTCAACTGAGGAGTCGATCGGAGAAAGAAGATGAACTCTCTGAATCTGCGAGTTGAGAGAGAGGTCGACCGATAGAAGCTTGGCAAACTCTCTGAGTCTGCGAGTTGATAGAGCGGTCGACCGATGGAAGCTTGGCAAACTCTTTGAATCTGCGAGTCGACTGAGGAGTCAACCAATAAAGTGCATGGGCTACTTCCAGGATCCTTCAGTCGACTGGGCAGTTGACTGAACGCGTAGTTTCTGGATATTGGTTGATCCGATTTTAAATCCAAAAGTAGCCCTTTTTTGTTAAGATTTGAGAGAGATTTAGGGCATATTCTTAATATTTGAGATATGGTTCACATACTAATTAAATCATTTTAATATGGTTCATTAATTATTAAAGTTTCTCAATTTGGTACTTAAAATGGATTCTATACTTATTTGTTTTGATTGAGAAATATTTTGGGGATTTAATTGAGAGTTTTAAAAGTTGTTATTAAGTGAAATAGAAAATAAATGAAGTCCTCATGTTATGAAAGGTCTATAAGAGTATTTTATTGTCATGACACTTGCAAACTAGCCGTTAGGAGGCTGATTACATGTGCCCTTATATAGACCTGCGAATTTTCTAAGAATGTAAATCAATTCTAATTATTCTAAGAGATAAAATCAGCCTATATCTTTTTGAAAGAGCGTTTATAAGAGTTATCATTCAACGATACTGTGAGCTGTTCTAAGAGAGTGATTCTGATAATCAACTGCGATCAATTTGTGCTGATACTGGAATTGAAACTACATTGTTTTCATCATTAATTCTATGGATTCTGGGTGAGGTCTTTCCATATTGATTATTACTTGTTTATTATTGTATTTTGGAAATTGATCTTAGAAATTGTTTTTGATTTTTAAAGAAAATATTCTTTCAAATAATTTCTTGAATCTGATTACGTGCTCCAATTTGCTACCCATATATTGTTAAAATCAGATTTCTGCATCTCACATAATTCTATCACTAGTTGGGATATTAATTGAGTTTATATATATCTGGGGTGGTAGAAACTCCGAGTGAGATTTATTTATCAATTTTTGTATTGGTGAGTTGTGATGAGTTAAATATCATTGGGGATATTTAATCAAGGGTAATTGGACTTTAGTCTCTTCCTGTAAGGAGGTTGAGGTAATGATTCTTCCTGGATAAGAATTGCGTGCTTGTGAGTGATTTTGTAACAGTTCAATCCTTACCAGGTAAAAAGATTTTTGGAGTGTTTTGGTGAGGTTTTGATTCTTGAGCCTAAGTGTTAAAAAGAATTAGGTTATGCTTTAGTTTGTAAAAAGTAGAGGTTATTCTTTAGCCTTTGAAAAGAAAATTGTAAATGTTGATTCTGAGCCTGTAAAAGAATCGGTGTGCGGGTTTGGTTCCTACCTTTAAAGAAATCTTGGTTTTAGTGGGTGTGACCTCCGTGGAGCTCGGGGGACTAGATTAACCAAGAGTAGCTTGGTGAACTAGTATAAATCTCTAGTGTGCTGTTTTCTTAATTTTTCTATTTTTGTTGTTTGTGTGTGCACCTAGTTGATTGATTAATTCTGCAGTGTTATTAAGATAATAATTAATTTAGGCTTAAAATTAATTATTTGATTTATTAATTTTTATTCTAATTATTTTTTAATTACCCAATTCACCCCCCTCTTGGGTATTCTACTGGGCCAACAATTGGTATCAGAGTTGGTTTAGGTCGAATCTATTTTGCTAACAAAGGTCGCATGGTACACATAGTAGGCATACTAGGTGAGGGGCAGTCTATGCACCGACCACCTTTATTTGCAGGTGAAAGTTACTCGTTTTGGAAAGATAAGATGATAGCCTTTCTGCAGGCTACAAATTATGACATGTGGCTAACAATCGAAGATGGTCCATTTATTCCAATGAAAAATGGAGTTGAGAAGAAAAAGGAACAACTCACTACTTCCGATAAGCATAAACTCTCTATTAATTCTCAAGCTATCAATATTTTCTTTTGTTCTTTAGATGCTAATGAGTATTCTAGAGTTTTAGGTTGTAAGTCCGCAAAGGAGATGTGGGACAAGTTATAAGTCACCCACAAAGGAATAAGTCAAGTGAAGCAGTAAAAAATCAATGCGCTTATGAGAATATTTGAGTTGTTCAGGATGGAGGAAAATGAATTGATTCATGAGATGTACACTCGCCTAAATAACATATGCAACAGTATGAATCAACTCAGAAAACCATACTCCATGGAGGATAGAGTACGAAAGGTCCTAAGGTCCTTAACGAAAATATGAGAGTCAAAAGTGACGGCAATCGAGGAAGCCAAGGATCTTGGAAAATACGACATCGATGATCTAATTAGTAATTTGATGACTCATGAATCAGCGATCAAAGGCTACGAGGATGATACCAAAAATAGCAAGAGAAAATCTTTGGCACTAAAAGTTAAAAAAATTGAAGAAGATGATGACAGTGATGATGAAAGCCTTGATAGTGAGTAAGAGAAGAATGTATCACTTCTCACAAACAATTTTAGAAGAATGACTCGGCGCACATTCCGTGAGAAAAGAAATCTCAACATGTCCAAAGTGGAATGCTGCAACTGTTGTAAAATCGGTCATTTTCAAAATGATTGCCCCGAACCGAAAAATGATAAAGAAATGGAAAAGAAGAATAAAGAAAAGAAGAAAGCAAAGAAGAGTAAGAAGAAATCAATGAAGGTTACGTGGGATGATACCGATTCAAGTAGCTCGGAAGAATCAAATAGTAAGGATTCGTTAATGCTTGCTTTAATGGCCGCTGGTGGTGTGGTAACTGATTGTTCAAGTTCTTGTCCCTTAAATTTTGATGAATTATTTTATATTTATCCAGAACTTTTACATGATTATAAAAACCAGTGTTCAAAAATAAATGTCCTTCAAAGTACAATTAACACATTAAACAAGCAAGTAGTAGATTATGAATTTGAAAACAATGAGTTAAAATCTAAATTGATGGATTTGCAATCAATTGTTCTCAAATTTACCTGTGGTGAAAACAATTTGAAAATGCTTTTGGGAAGTTTACGTGGAGTTTTTTATAAGGTCGGTGTTGGATTTCAAAAAACTCTTAAACAAAAACGCTTTCATAAATTCTTTTCTGAAACCAAGGATCTTGTTAGATGTTTTAAATGTAACGTTGTGGGGTATACTATTTGAAGATGTTTTGCAAAACTATCTAACTGTAGATAAGTTTGGGTTCCGAAAGAAACAAAAATTGTCCCGACTAACAAGATCGGACCCACGTATGCTGGGTACCACTTAGGAACTATTTGAGGTGCTCCTTGTAGGTTATTCTAAAGGCATCAATAAGCAAGGATAAATGGTTCTCAGATAGTGGTTGTTCTCGACACATGACGGGAGATAAAAGTAAATTTACATCTTTGACACCTAAAGATGGAGTTCATTTGACTTTCGGAGACAATGCAAAGGGTAAAATTATCGGTATAGGTAATATCGATAATGGTACTACTATGATTAGAGATGTGTTACTAGTTGATGGACTTAAACATAATTTGCTTAGTATTAGTCAGCTGTGTGACAAGGGATACAATGTTATATTTGATTATGATAGATGCATCATTAAGAATAGTCATGATAGTAGTATTTTGTTAGTTGCATCACGTTTTGAAAATATTTATACTTGTTCTTTTGATGATTTTAATTCTCAAAATTTATCATGTTTGAATGCGTTATCTGAGAATAGTTGGTTATGGCATAGAAGACTTGGGCATGCTAGTATGGAGTTAATTTCTAATTTATCTAAGAAGAGTCTTGTACGTGGCCTACCTAATTTGAAATATGTGAAGGATAAAGTATGTGATGCATGTCAATTAGGTAAGTAAGTTAGATCATCATTTAAGAAAAAGATGCACACGTTCACGTCTAGATGTCTTGAATTATTGCATCTTGATTTATTTGGGCCTAACTTTGTTTCTAGTTTTAGTGGTAAGTTCTATGCATTTGTTATTATTGATGATTATTCTAGACTTACCTGGGTATACTTTTTTACTAAGAAAAGTGAAGTTGCTTCCGTTCTTGCTAAATTTTGTAAACATGTTCAAAATGAGAAGTAATGTTCTATTATTAATATTCGTAGTGACAGAGGAAGAGAATTTAAGAATGATGAAGTGATAAGTATGGTTATGCTTATAACTTTTTTGCACTAAGATCACCGCAACAAAATGGTATAGTGGAAACAAAAGAACATAATGCTTCAAGAGATAGCTAGAACAATGCTAAATGAAAATCGTTTACCAACCTATTTTTGGGCCGAAACAGTAAGTACCGCTTGTTACGTAGTAAATCGGGTATCAATTCGTAGAGGGTTTAACAAAACCCCATATGAAATTTGGAATGGTAAGACTCCTAATATCTCATATTTTAAAGTCTTTGGATGCAAATGTTTTATTTTGAATGACAAGGATAATCTTGATAAATTTGATGCTAAATCCGATTATGGGATTTTCCTTGGATATGCTACTAACAGTAAGGCTTATAGAGTCTTTAATAAACGTACTTTAGTAGTAGAAGAAACTATGCATGTAGTTTTTGAGGAAACTTATTCATACTTGTCGAGAAAGGTTTTGGATTATGATGATGCAGGTATCGTAAATAACCAAAACCGAGGAAATAATGCAACAAATGAGTCTCAACAAGAGGAGGAACCTAAGGAGAAGGATTCAACTTTACCAAGAGCTATAAAGAAAATACCAGGGCATTTAATTAAGAATATCATCGGTAATTTTGAAAAAGGTGTAAGTACTCGATCTTCTCTTAGAGATATAATTAATCTTGCTTTCTTATCTCAAATTGAGCCTAAAAATATAAATGAGGTGCTAATTAATAAATCTTAGATTTTTGCAATGCAAGATGAATTAGTTCAATTTGAGCGGAACAAAGTATGGTGTCTTATTCCGAGACCGAATTTTCATCGAGTTATTGGTACTTAATGGGTATTTAGAAACAAAAATGATGAATCTGGTATGGTAATCAGAAATAAAGCAAGATTAGTGCCACATGGCTATAATCAAGAAGAAATTGATTATGATGAAACTTATGCTTCTGTTGCTAGACTAGAAGTAATTAGAATGTTACTCGCCTTTATATATTCACATAATTTTAAGTTATATCAAATGAATGTAAAGAGTGCATTTCTAAATGACTTTCTAGCTGAAGAAGTATATGTGGAATAACCCCCGGGATTTGAAAGTGACAAATTTCTCGATCATGTATTTAACTTCGCAAGGCATTGTACGGGCTCAAACAAGTTCTGAGAGCTTGGTATGAGAGACTTAACCGATATTTGATCGAAAATTATTTTCGAAGGGGTATTTGTGATATAACACTACTTGTAAAGCAAACTGATTCTGATATTCTATTAATACAAGTATATGTTGATGATATCATTTTTGAATCTACTAATGCTTTGCCAAGAGTTTGCTAAGATAATACAAGTTGAATTTGAAATGAGTATGATGGGAGAGTTGAATTTTTTTCTTGGATTGCAAATTAAGCAAACCAAAGAAGGAATATTTGTAAACCAAGTTAAATACACCAAGGATATGTTAAAGAAATATGGCTTGGAATGAGCTAAGGAGTACAAAACTCCCATAGCAACGGCTACAAAAATTGAAAAAGATACGGGCAAAAGCGTTAATGAAAAGATGTATCGAGGTATGATTGGTAGCTTATTGTATTTAACTGCTAGTAAACCTGACATTATGTATAGTGTTTGTCTTTGTACTAAATTTCAGTTTTGTCCTAAAGAATCGCATTTGACTGCGGTTAAGCGAATTTTTCGTTATTTAAAGGGGACGACTGACCTAAGATTATGGTATTCTAGGGGAAATGATTTTAAATTAGTAAGTTACTCCGACGCTGACTTTGTCAGTTGCAAAGTTGAGCGAAAAAGCACAAGCAGATCATGTCATTTGTTAGGACATGCTTTGGTTTTTTGGTCAAGTAAGAAACGGAATTCGATAGCCTTATCCATTACTGAGGCTGAATACATGGCAGTTGGTAACTGTTATGCTCAAATTCTATATATTAAGCAACAGTTAAATGATTTTGAAGTTTGTATGGAGAAGGTTCCGATCTTTTGTGATAATAAAAGTGTTATATGTCTAAGTAAGAATCCTACACAGCATTCACGAACTAAGCACATAGAAATTAGACATCACTTTATTCGTGATCACATTCAAAAAAATGATATTATTATTGATTATATTGATACCTCCAACCAGCTTGCTGATGTTTTTACCAAACCACTAGCAGAAGATCAGTTTGTGAAAATCATTCGTGGTCTGGAAATAGCTAGGCACAATGATGTTTGCTTAGAGTGACTTACATAATTGTTGTTTCCTTCTTCCCTACCTAAATTGTTTTTGAAGATGACAAAGGAGGAGAAATTAGTAGTATTTTATTAAGGGGGATAATTCTAATACTGTGTTTTAATCAAAAGGGAGAGAAATTTAAAAGTTATGCTTCATTGAGTATTTTTAAATTGGGAATTATTGAAATCTTCATTATGATGTTTAAATGAGTTAAAGAACCCGTCCTCGGATTCAAAAGGAGTGTGGTTATATTTTATTTTGAAGAAAACATCAAAGTTATTTGTCATCATAAAAAATGGGGAGATTGTTGATCGTAAGATTTTGATAAACAATTAAGTATTGATATTTTGGTGGAACTAATATTTGATCAAGTGTTTCAGTGATTTAAAATTCCAATAATGAAGATGTCAAAGTGAATGGATGTTAAATGAAGATATCAAGAAGAAGTATTAAGAGTTTAAAGACATTAGGGAAAATAACCCAGATAAATATAAACTCTTAATATCCCATTTAAGAACACACATACAGCACAAAATGAATTTCATCTTTTATGTGTGTTTTGATTGAGTATATTTATTTGCTCCTATGTGAATTAAAAAGAAATATTTTTGAATGACTAAAATAAAATATAAGAGTATTAGTGGAGTTCATTTGAATATAAATATGGATAAAGGGGCAAAATTGTAAAAGAAAGTAAGTTAAAAACGAAATCAAAGAAGAGATTCAGGAGAGGTCAGTCAACTGAGGAGTCGACCGGAGCAAGAAGATGAACTCTCTGAATCTGCAAGTTGAGAGAGAGGTTGACCGATAGAAACTTGGCAAACTTTCTAAGTCTACGAGTTGATAGAGCGGTCGATCGATGGAAGCTTGGCAAACTCTCTGAATCTGCGAGTCGACTGACGAGTCGACCGATAAAGTGCATAGGCTACTTTCAGTATCCTTCAGTCGACTGGGCAGTTGACTGAACGCGCAGTTTCTGGATATTGGTTAATCCGATTTTTAATGCAAAAGTAGCTATTTTTTGTTAAGATTTGAGAGAGATTTCAGGAATATTCTTAACATTTGAGATATGGTTCACATACTAATTAAATCCTTTCAATATGGTTCATTAATTATTAAAGTTTCTCAATTTGATACTTAAAATGGATTCTATACTTATTTGTTTTGATTGAGAAATATTTTGGGGATTTAATTGAGAGTTTTAAAAGTTGTTATTTAGTGAAATTGAACCTAAATGAAGTCCTCATGTTATGAAAGGTCTATAAGAGTATTTTATTGTCATGACACTTGTAAACTAACTGTTAGAAGGCTGATTACATGTGCCCTTATATAGACATGCGAATTTTCTAAGAGTGTAAATCAATTATAATTATTCTAACAGATAAAATCAGTCTATATATTTTTGAGAGAGCGTTTATAAGAGTTATCATTCAACGATACTGTGAGTTGTTCTAAGAGAGTGATTCTGATAATCAACTGCGATCAATTTGTGCTGATACTGAAATTGAAGTTACATTGTTTTCATCATTAATTCTGTGGATTCTGAGTGAGATATTTCCATATTGATTATTACTTATTTATTATTATATTTTGGAAATTGATCTTAGAAATTGTTTTTGATCTTTAAAGAAAATATTCTTTCAAACAATTTCTTGAATCTGATTACGTGCTCCAATTTGCTACCCATATATTGTTAAAATCAGATTTTTGCATCTCACATAATTCTATCACTAGTTGAAATATTAATTGAGTTTATATATATCTGGGGTGGTAGAAACTCCGAATGAAATTTACTTATCAATTTTTGTATTGGTGAGGTGTGACGGGTTAAATATCATTGGGGATATTTAATCAAGAGTAGTTGGGTTTCAATCTCTTACTGTAAAGAGATTGAGGTAGTGATTCTTTTTGGATAAGAATTACGTGCTTGTGAGTGATTTTGTAACGGTTTTATTATTGTATTTTGGAAATTGATCTTAGAAATTGTTTTTGATTTTTAAAGAAAATATTCTTTCAAACAATTTCTTGAATTTGATTACGTGCTCCAATTTGCTACCCATATATTGTTAAAATCAGATTTCTGCATCTCAAATAATTTTATCACTAGTTGGAATATTAATTGAGTTTATATATATCTGGGGTGGTAGAAACTCCGAGTGAAATTTACTTATCAATTTTTGTATTGGTGAGTTGTGACGGGTTAAATATCATTGGGGATATTTAATCAATGGTAGTTGGATTTTAATCTCTTCCTGTAAAGAGATTGAGGTAGTGATTCTTTTTGGATAAGAATTGCGTGCTTGTGAGTGATTTTGTAACAGTTTAATCCTTATCGGGTAAAAAGATTTTTGGGGTGTTTTGGTGAGGTTTTGATTCTTGAGCGTAAGTGTTAAAAAGAATTAGATTATTCTTTAGCCTGTAAAAAGTAGAGATTATTCCTTAGCCTTTGAAAAGGAAATTGTAAAGGTTGATTCTGAGCCTGTAAAAAAATCGGTGTGTAGGTTTGGTTCCTACCTTTAAAGAAATCTTGGTTTTAATGGGTGCAACCTCCATGGAGCTTGGGGAATTAGATTAGCCAAGAGTAGCTTGGCGAACCAATATAAATCTTTGGTGTGCTGTTTCTTAATTTGTCTATTTTTGTTGTTTGTGTGTGCACCTAGTTGATTGATTGATTAATTCTGCTGTGTTATAAAGATAACAATTAATTTAGGCTTAAAATTAATTATTTGATTTATTAATTTTCATTCTGATTATTTTTTAATTACCCAATTCACCCCCCCGCTTGGGTATTCTACTGGGCCAACAATGATCATCCCTTATTAAATGTATTACTTTTATGATTACTATCCACATCCCATGACACGTGTTATACTTATATATATATATATATATATATATATATATATATTATAATATGATTGATATCGTTTCCTTCATTGCGAAGGAAACAATATCAATCACTTATTAATTTATTTAGTACACAAGTATCCCCTTAAAATAAAGAAAATATTAATTATATTTCAAAACTCTTAAAATTAAATTTTAAATAACATAATAGGCCCAAAACTTCTAAAATCAATTTGAAAGTACCATTTAACTTTAAAAAATTATCAAATATTATTTATAACATAAATTTACAAAATAGTCCCAAAATATTAAACTTATCTAACATGGTATTTCCAAAAATATAAATTTTCAGGGTATTAGAATCTACCCCCTTAAATAAATTTCGTTCTTGAAATTTCGTTCAAAATGATCGTAATTAAGAATCGTTTCACACGGTCATGTTAGTTACACTTGATTCTAGAACAATTATTTTCTATGTAGGGTCGCATAACCAAAAGTCACCCATAATTCTTAACCGTCAAATCAATTCTACACATCGCAACATTTTCATTCGCAGTAGCCCACATAGTATCCAATAACCGACAAATAGAGTGCACTTTAGGCGGTAACACCTAGCACAGACAACCAACTGTCAAAGAATTTTATGTTTCTCAATGCTTTCGCTGTGCTACTTTGATAAAAATAGCAATAAATAATAATATCCTTAAAATATCACGGTAGTTTCACTGAATTAGGCCTATCTCATTTCCAACGGGTCTACGACCTCGGTAATTTTCTATAACCAGCATTTTATTTCCTATCCATTTCATCCAATATTTCAAGTCAACATATTCGCAACAATATTTCCATTTGATATTTCAACCAACATATTGTAACCAACATTTTATCCAATAGATA
Source organism: Eucommia ulmoides (assembly GCA_016647705.1). Lineage (NCBI taxonomy): Eukaryota > Viridiplantae > Streptophyta > Magnoliopsida > Garryales > Eucommiaceae > Eucommia > Eucommia ulmoides. The sequence continues at coordinate 1,291,651 of CM028329.1, forward strand.
GCCCAATTCCTTGTGAACTATCTCGTGAGACTAAAAATGACTACCTCCAATATTCACATTAAACTTCCAATAATTTTGTAAACTTTTTAATAAAATCGAACACATAAATACGTTTCAAATCACATATATACGCCTCAATCGCGTAAATACGTGTTAAACTATAAAAATTAAATACGCCTCAAATAAATAAATAAGTCTCAAAACCTCCAAATACTTCTTAATTATGTAGATACATCTCAATCACATAAATACATTCCAACCATATAAATATATCCCAAATAATATAACTATCTGGAAATACGTAAATACGTGGCAACTACATAAATACGTCTCAAAACACTCAAATACATGTCAACCATATAAATACGTCTTAAAAATATCTAAATACATTTCAATTCACATAAATACGCCTTGAACATATAACCACTTGTTAACTATATAAATATGTGTTGAAATACATAAATATGTCCTAAACTACGAAAATCCAATACGTCACAAAGGGTCAATAGTCACTGTGACATGTACATAAAAATATTATATAAAGCTCCAATAAATTTCTAAAATACCCATTAAACTCAAGAATAATTCAAATTATCCTTTCCGCATTAACTTCTAATAGTTTCCCAATGACCCCATATCCCAACTCCATCTAACGCTAGTAGTGGACCAATATATATCTGAGTTTATTTTTTATTAGTGTACTATCTTCATAATACATAAATTATTTTATGGATTAATTTATTTTTTTATCAAAATCCATTTTCCAATAGAATATAGCCATGTTAGGCAGTATCCAAATCTCAACAAAATATGACCAACTTACTATCAATATCAAAATTCTAACAAAATATCTTCAACATAGAACTGAATTTAAATCGACTATCAACTCACGTGTATATAATAAAATAACATACTTCCTTGCCAGCCATGGGATCGTTTTACCTCACGATCGGGAGTTATTATATTCACCATGTAGGACTTGCCTAACAGATAACGACATATATAATATATCCACCATGCAGGACTTGCTTGACAGATAACAACATATATAATATATCTACCCTGTAGGTCTTACCGGACCGGTAACAACATATATAATATATCCACCTTACAGGACTTGCCTAATAGGTAACAACAGAGATATAACATGTATAATATATCCACCATGTAGGACTTTTCTGTAAGACCCTAAGTTTTGCATACACATAACATAAGCTGCATTTTAGCACATTTAGAAAATAACGGGGTAGATTGTGTCATTTGTAAGTTAATTTAAAAGTTTAGGGGTCAATTTGCAATTTTCAAAATATTAATTTTAGATTTTGGGTTTAACTAAGAACTTAAAGAAAATTGAGGGGGAATTAGTGCAAATTAAATATTTTTTTATTCCACTTCTTTCATTGTGAAAGAAATCACACACACACATATATATATGTGTGTGTGTGTGCATATATATTATAGAGAGGGCACGTGGCAATGTAAAAAGCAAACATTTGGATACACACACACACACACACACACACACACACACACACACACATATATATATATATACATCTATACACACATGATAACAAACAAAAAGAAGAAAATAGAGAGAGAAAGAAAAGGCGGTTCAACTGTGGGTGTGTCCATTCGGTTGGCGTGGGGGTGTGTTCGGTCGGCCGTTTAACGGGCATGGGTGTGTTCCGGTTGTCCGGAGACCGTGTGGGGGTGTGTGGTGTCGCCGTTCGTTGTCGTGGGTATGTGGGTGTATGATCGTTGAAGGGGTGTGTTGCGTTGACGGAGTGGGTTGGTATGGTGATCGTTCTGGGGGTGTATATGTGAGTGCGTGTGTTATGTTCTGTTTAGGGACCGGAGTATGTATGTATGTCTATGTGTGTGTGTCGTCGTTGATTGTGTGTGTGGCATTGCCATTCGTCCAGTGGTGCGTGATCGTCGCCGTCGTTCAGTAAGGGTGCGTGGTCGATGTTTATTCGGTTGGCGACATGGCCGTCGTCCGGTCTGTGTGGGTGATTGCTCGTCGTGTGCATGTGTATGTTTCATTTGTGTGTGTGTGTGTGTGTTCTGTTCTTCTGGCGGTGTGTGTGTTGATTATGTGTGTGTGATTCTGCTCCTTCGCTTGTGTGTCTGTGTTTCGGCAGTATGTATGTGTGTTTCGGCGTGGATGTGTGTGTGTGAGGTCTGCGATCATTTATGTGTGTGTGATTTTAATAGCTAAATATTTACATTATTGAATATGATGTACATTGTTAGTCATTTAAATATTTATTATTGTTGATTTCTTAATAAAAGATATGTAAAATCTATTATATAAAACATGACGGTTTTTTGGCTGATTAGGATAAACTTATGACTAGAACAAAAAAATATGACTAGGACAAACAAAATTGCTGACTAGGATAAATTAATTTGCTGACTAGGAAGTTGAATTCATCAAAAAGAAAATTTTATTTTAGTTATATTAAATATATAAAATGGAAATTTTAGAAGGAAATTTTATTTTTTAATAAATGTTGATGTTAAATTTGCTCCCTCTCTCTTCGCTCACTGCTCACGGCTGCCTCCCCTCTTTCTTCGCTCACTGCTACCTCTCTCTTTCTCGCTCACGAAGCTGTCGATGGATCAAATTTCTTCGCTTTCACTCGATCTATCTATGGAAGTGCAGCCCTCTTGCCAACTCGATTTGGGGAAGAAATTTCCACGCTGCCTCCCTCTTTCTCGCTCAAGTTGCTGATCGATCCATCCCTCACGCCAGCTCGATTTGGACATATCTATCTATGGAAATAGGTATGCCCTTCTCTCTCATTCGATTGATTGATTTAGGGTCGCCGATTGATTTAGGGTCGCCAAATTTCAATCAAGCCCAAATTCCTCATTCCCAATTCCATAATCTCCTCCCTAATTCCTAATTCATCTCCCCTGAATCTCTCTCTATATAGTCCCCCTAATGCCGATAGTCGATGTTTACATCTCCACCATCGTCTTCCTCTGCCCTCGTACGCAGCTGGGTCGTCGTTCAGCCATCGAGCAATCCACTTCCGTCGTCGCACAAAGGTGAGCCACCATCTGTTACTGTTTCATGTTCTATGTTTTTGTTTCTATTTGTCCTATTCCTGTTTATGTTAAAAAATGAAATGTTTGGTCACAGACATTTGGTTCATGTTCTATGTTTCTATTCATGTTCTATATTTCTGTTTCATGTTCTATGTTTCTGTACATGAATGGATCTGAACTTATGGCATTTTGTTATAAAAATAGCATATATCTTTGGAGTAATGGTTGAACTATTTCGGTGCGAGTAGGTTCTTTTTATTTTTATGTTTTTGAATTTATTTGGGTAAATTGGAATTTATGTAAACACATATTTAAGGTAATCATAGAGGAAATTTATGCGATTCATTGTCATGAAAACTAACTGACGATTCTTTTCAGTGTTGCTTCATTTGCATTGCATTGTTCTTGATCAATTTAAGCTTGCTTTTCTTCTCAAGACTGTGTTTAAAATTCTGGGTTCGTTTGAAATTGAGTTTTACAATTGCAATGGCTCCCATTCTAACATTGAGTCTGTTGGATTTGGCTTCGAATTGACGATTATTTGTCTAGAGCTCTTCCTTATATTTTTAAATCTATAAACAAAATTTTACCAGATTTTCATTTTTTTTTTAATTATTAGTTATTTAGTTGCATATGCCTAATGTAGTATTCAACTAATGAGATTTGGATAAACAGTAAACATTTTCCGCTTTGATTTTGTTACAGGTTAATACATGTTTAATTGTTATATTACTTTAATAGTCGAATATTAGTGTTAGTTGTATTGATTGTGTTATTTTTGTAATATACACTGGTTTTTAGTGTTTTAATAAAACATGTAGAATGTTATAAAATAGATGAGATTATATTAATTTTTTTAGGGTTCAATTTTTTTACATCTGCTGTAACAATTTGTTTGGTATAAAGTAATTTTGAGATTTGGAATGACCTAACCTGGATTCGTTTATTTTTTTTTTTCCTTTCAACTTTTTCACATTTTTGTTGAGAACAATCGTGCTAAGCTTTGTTTTCCCTTCTCTCAAGTTTTATTTCTATCGTTCGCCTTTATTTACCTTTCTTCAGGACAACCTTGGTAAGCTAATTCAGGTATATTAATGTGATTATTACAGCCGTGTCTTACTGTTTCTGTTCTGTTTCATGTTCTTGTTCCTGCTTACTGTTTTTGTTCTGTTTCATGTGCCTGTTCCTACTTATTGTTTCTGTTCTGTTTCCCGTTTCTGCTTCTGTTTCTGACCTCTGTTTCTATTTTTGTTTCTTTTTTCCCCCCCCCAAAATTTCTATATTTTGGAACAGAAACACTAAAAGCTGGAAATTTATGTTTATGTTCCTGCTTCTGTTCCCTGTTTCTGTTCCTGCTTCTGTTCCCTGTTTCATTTTCTTAATAAATTTGTTTACTGTATTTAATTGCCTAATGTTTACTGTGATTATTACATGTAATTTACTGTGATTAGATATATTAATGTGATTATTACATCCGTGTCTTACTGTTTCTGTTTTGTTTCATGTTCTTGTTCCTGCTTACTATTTTCTGTTTTTGTTCTGTTTCATGTGCCTGTTCCTGCTTACTGTTTCTGTTTCCAGTTCCTGCTTCTGTTTCTGTTCTGTTTCATGTTCCTGTTCCTGCTTACTGTTTCTGTTCTGTTTCTAGTTCCTGCTTCTGTTTCTGACCTCTGTTTCTGTTTTTGTTTCATTTTTTCCCCCCAAAATTTCTATATTTTGAAACAGAAACACTAAAAGCTGAAAAATTCTGTTTATGTTCCTGCATCTGTTCTTGCTTCTGTTCCTTGTTTCTGTTCCTGACCTGTCGGTTTTTGTTTATGTTCTCTGTTTTTATTCTTTGTTTCTGTTCATGTTTCTGTTCTCTATTCCTATCATGTTCATTTCTCAATTCTGTTTCTATTTAAATTTATGATTATGTTTATATTTGGGCTAATAAAAATTAGAAATGAAATTATAATGTTTAAAGTTTTTTTGTTATATTTATATTGTTTTAGAAATTAGAAATGTTTACATTTGTGTTTTTAGAAATTAGAAATGTTTTTAATTGCATTAACTTTGACTTAGCTTTGTATGACTCTATCTAATTCACTATTATTTACTTTATATCTCAGGTAATATGGTACGGCCTCCTATAGTTTTAAGAACAAGTAATAGACTCAAGTTACAAGATGAAAAATATATTTTTTATGAAAGTTCATTTGTGGAAATATATCCTGTAAGGGACTATGGAAATTGTAAAATTAATAGTGCAAGTGAATTGCAAAAATTTAGGTGGAGATTAATTACTCAGAAACAAATAATTTAACAAATTGTTGAGGGATTGCCACCAAGATGGAATGTTGCTGTAGAGAAGATATTTGACAAATATCAACCTAGGACTACACAAAAGTTTGAGCATCTATTAGAAGAGGCCGAACGTGATATCCATCCTTTGTGGATTAAATTTGAGAATGAACAAATGGATGAACAAATGAGTGTTAGAGAACATATTCTCAACAAGGAGCGTTTGTACAAGAAGTTAAAATATTATAGATTCCGACCCAATATTGCAGTACTGGTGTACGCAATAGTGCACACGCTTCCACCTACGTGGCCAAGAGTTAAAATTTACAAATAATTAAGTATAAGTTTCTAGACTTGAGGGCGTTAGGAACTATGTTAGAGATGGTTGAAGATGATATGATATGTTTAAAAGCATTGGAGGAAATGGAAGATAATCTACATAAGTATCTACAAGCATTGGAATCCGAGAAAGACGAAAAAATGGAGTAAAAGTTGTTTAAGGTACATATTCCTTTTAAAAAATTGATTTTTTTAATAAAAGAATAACATTAGTTGCAATTTCTTAACTAATTGTAGATTTTTTTTATTGTTTTTTGTAGGAGACATCATTTGAAAAAAAAAATTCTTTGATTGCTGAAGACACGAAGATTATAGGAATTATTACTTAATCGACTTTTGTTATAATTAATTTTGTTTTGATTTGTATTTCATATTTTGTTGTTATCATTTGAAATAATTTTTGAAGTGTGATGAGATTAAAGTTTTGTCTTTTTCTTCTCAATATTATATATTAATACAATTTATTTTTGAGTTTTTATTTTTCTTATGTATTGTACAATTGGTGGTCACATTATTTGACAACTTTGATTTGATCTTGCTCAATTTTTTAATTAGTGTTGGTGGTGATTATCTTCGTCATATTTAATTTTTTTAAACCCGTCACTTTAAGATTTAGCAACATAATTTTGTTCATTATTTTCAGGATTCTGTAAATTTTGACAATGGATGATACTACTCTTCCAAAAAATATAAATTTATCGTTTATTTCATTTTATGTTTTACTATCTCTAATAATATATGAAATTGATATCATTTTATTTACATTTAGGTTGTTGAATCAGATGTTGGGGATTTAGTTTATATTGATCATGATAATGCAAACGTTCCTACTTGCAAGGTATGTCCATTTTCATACAAATAGATTGTGAGTGACCCTAGATTATTTTAATTTTAACCACTATTTTTTTGACTTGCTCTTCAGTTGTGGTTAGTTGTTTATACACATTCGTATACGATACACATTTGAAATGACAACCTAAATGAAAATCTAACACATATGGTAAATATAATTTAAGCTTATTTAAGAATAGCGCCATTTCCAAAAGAAAAATTAGAATGGACCTTAGGCCTATCTTTTTTTTCCTATAAATATATAAGGATAAAAATGACTTCATTAAATTTTAATTTGATGACATTTTTTAATGTTATGGGAGTAACACTTAACACCCCTGTGGTATTTCCGTTACTCACCGTGGTCCAAATCAAAGTACAATTTGTACCCCGTGTCTAAAGGCATCGTAGCACGTGGTAATTATCTTTATACGATATGATTGAATTGTATGCAATGAATGTCTATATTTATAATTGAAGTATAGATACTTTTTAAAATGTCCCAATCATGTCGTTATCTTTAGGCTTCAAATGATAATGTCGTATCAAAACGTGCTTTATCTCAACGACTTCGAAGGGAATGAGAAAGATCGAATCAACAAAATGACAGTGAGAACGTTGTCTCAAAAACTACTATAGTACAACGAGCAAGAAGGGCAAAAGAAGTATCTAAATGCGTTGATGTTGTGTCAAAAGCTACTATTTCGCAACGTTCAAGAAGAGAAAGAGAGAAACTTGATTGTCGCCATTCTTTCAATATAAATGAGATCCCTCCAGTACCAAGATTTGTTGGCCAATCTGGCATGAATAATCAAGATTTATCGTCTCAGGTTGTTTTCCCATCAAGGAAATCCCTAGGACTCAAGGTGAAATGACCTGTGATGTTGAAGCTAACTTACCTTCTCTAATTAATTTTACTGAAACATATTCCCCTAAAACTCCAACAATGAATATCCTTCGAGTGCATACAACTCCACCAGCCATTGATGTCGAGATGGCCCATGAAGATACTTTAACACAGCGAGCAAGAAAGGAAATAGAGGTCGCTAAACGCACTGCTGTATTGTCAAATCGTACCCTTGTGCAACGTTCGCGACGAGAATGAGAGAAACTTGATTGCCTAAATTTCTTAAATCGTGAACATTTGGAGATAGGTCAATTATTGGTAGGACAATCATCTGCGACTCTATCAAAGCGAAGAAATACGAGTCCATATACTCCATTAACTATGGATAGCGAAATGACCCGTGACGTAACAGTGGACTTGCCTTATCCACGCAACTTGGATGCAGAGTTGAGTCTTTTCAATATAAATGAGGTCCCTCCAGTGCAGAGATTTGTTGGCTAATCAAGGATAGAAGATCAATATTTATCATCTCATCCCCCAACAATTGAAATCTGTGGAAGTCACGGCGAGTTTGAAGCGATTTTACCTTCTGAACTCGATATTGGTGAAACACATTTTCCTACAACTACAACAACGAACTCACTTAGGGAGCATATTACTCCACCAACCATTGATGTCGAGATGGCTTGGGTAGTTGAAGGTTCAAGTTTACAAGTTCAACAACGCGGTTTACTTTATGCAAATATATGGTCAGTTAATATCATTATTTTTTTATATTATAAATCAAGTTATAACTACCTAAACACATTTTGCTGAATAAGCATAATAACCTTACTACATTATGAATATAGGCCAACATCTGCCAACGAAGATATTTACGAGGAGCAAGATATTGACGAGTTCAATGTTATATGTAATGATCCTGCCATTCATATAAACAATAATCGTCATTATCTTGGTTTAATGAATGTTGTTTGCTCTTATTGTTCTGCTTTGCATTGGATGGACGAAAAATTGGTAAAATCATCCAAAAGACGTCCTCTTTTTGGTACATGTTGTTTACAAGGAAAAGTTAAACTACCTTTGCTCCTTGCACCCCTTCACAAATTAAAGCATTATATGATGGCATTGATGACATGTCGATATCATTTCGTCGTTACACTAGAGAATATAATGCAACAAATGCTTTTACAAGCTTTGGTGCCAAGCTAGATGCAAGAACACTTACTGGAAGGGGGCCAACAATGTTTATAATACATGGACAGTTGCGCCATCGAACAGGAATATTAATTCTACAACCTGGAGAAGATGCAATGTACTCCCAACTGTATATTTATGATCCTGATTCTGCCTTAAACGTATGATGCCGTAGGAATTCTAATCTAAGATCCGACATTCTACAAACTATTCAAGACTGTCTGTTGCAGCATAATGTATTTATAAATAAGTTTCATCAAGCTTATACAATTTTAAGTCAATTGAATTTAGAACAACAGACTTTGTTGGCAATTCTTCATTATAATACAAGAACAGATCGTCGGTGATATAATTTGCCAACAGCAGATGAAGTAGCAGTTATATTACCAGGAGATGGAACTGAGACGACTGGGATGAGGGATATTATTTTACATTTGAGGGGAAGCAATGAACTAATGCAAATCAATGAATGTCATCCTACTTATTTATCATTGCATTATGTTTTATTGTTCCCTTTTGGTGAACTTGGATGGGAACCTGGATTCAGACAGTGGGATACGACCAATGGTTTATACACAAATGACCGACTGACTCAAATGCAATTTTATAGTTATCGTTTGTTTGAAAGATTAACAGAGTATTCTACAATTTTAAGAGGATAAAAATTATTTCAAAAGTTCTTGGTAGATGCATGGGCTACAAATGAACAAAATTGCTTAAATTACTTTAGGCTCAATCAAAAAAATATTCGTGATGAACTTTATCAAAATATATGTGATGGAGCAGTAGATGGGTAGGAACCTGATCAAATAGGCCAATGAATTATCTTGCCGTCATCTTTTATTAGCGGTCCAAGACAAATGTTTGAAATTTTTCAAGATTCGATGGCTATCACGCGGTACAATCATCACCTAGATGTATTTCTCACCATGACTGCAAATCCTAGGTAGACGAAAATCACTTCAGCTTTGTTGTCGAATCAAAATCCAACCGATCGCCCTAATTTAATTGCCCATGTGTTTGAGTTAAAAAGAAATGCACTAATGAAAGAGATTGAAAAGACACAAGTATTCGGAAAAAAGTTGGTCATGTTTATACAATTGAATACCAAAAAAGGGGGTTGCCGCACATGCATTTATTAATATTTCTTGACGGTCCAGACAAAATCCGAACATGTGAACAAGTAGATAGAATGGTTTGTGCAGAATTTCCCGATCCAATTAAAGAGCCAGAACTTTTTGAAACCATCAAAACATGTATGGTGCATGGACCATGTGGTGTTCGAAATCCATAAGCACCTTGCATGGATAATGGTTGATGCACTAAGAGATACCCGCGAGCTTTTGTAGACGAAACCACCATGAATGAAGAAGGATATCCAATTTATCGTCGTCGCAATAATGGAAAAGTTTACAAAGTAAGGGGACAAGAGGTTGACAATAGAGATATTGTTCCCTACAATGCATACCTTTCAAAGAAATTCGATTGTCATATCAATGTTGAAGTTTGTGCTGGACTTCGATGTATTAAATATATTAACAAGTATATTCACAAAGGAGTTGATCGAGCAATATTGACTTTGGGAGGAGTAGATGAGATTAAACAATATCTTGATGCGAGGTATATCGGATCGTCTGAAGTAGCTTGGCGCCTTTTTAGTTTTTCCATGCATGAAGAGATTCCGACGGTTGTTCGATTGATGCTCCATTTTCTTGGGATGCATCGTGTTGTCTTTAATCCTAACGAGTGTATGGATGCAATTATTTCTCGGGCTCAATCACAACGTTCAACTTTAACATCGTTCTTCGCATATTGCGATGCATATGAAGATGCACGGGTTTATACTTATCAGGAGTTTTCTCAGCATTTTGTTTGGAATAAAACTTAAAAGGTATGGATACGACGGTCAAGGGGGTTTGCTATTGGTAGAATGTACTTTGCCCTGCCCAATTCAGGTAAACGATTTTATTTTCGTCTGTTATTGACTGTGGTTAAAGGACCACGATCATTTGAAAACTTATGTACATTCAATAACATTGAATATCCAACATTCAAAGCCGCATGTGTAGCAAGGGGGATTTTAGAAGATGATGGTGAATGGTTGCAGTGCCTTTAAGAGGCATCAATTATGACTATTGGATATCAATTGCGGAGATCATTTTGTGTTATTCTTACACAATGTTCTCCAACAAATCCGTGCGAATTATGGCATCAATTTTCAATGTACATATGTGACGATCTTGCTCACAAACTTCGTAATATATTTGTCATTCCCTCTCCAACCGAAGAACAAGTAAAAGACTATGGGTTATATCTTTTGAATCAACTTCTTCAAGAATCTGGTAAGAGTTTACTTGATTTTCCATCGATGCCTCAACCGGTAAAAAATTGGAATATAATAGTTGGCAATAAACTGATATGGGAACATCGACAAATGCAGATTGAAGCACAACAACTAAATGTACAAGTTAATATTGATTCCCTCAATCGTGGACAACATGTTGCTTATGAAGCAATTACTTCATCGGTATTTGCTAATCAAGGTAAAATGTTATTTCTAAATGGTGGTGCTGGTACTGGGAAAACATTTTTGTATAATACAATCGCAACAAAATATCGCAGCCTTGGTTATATTATTATTACTATAGCATCGTCTGGTATTGCCTCATTGTTACTTGAAGGAGGTCGAACTGCACATTCCACGTTTTGCATTCCGTTGGATATAATTGATAATTCGTTTTGTGGGTTTAGTAAACAATCATTGCATGCCGAGCTATTTCGAGAAGCAAAACTAATTATTTGGGATGAAGTTTTTATGCAACATAAGTATTGTGTCGAGTCGGTGGATCGCACATTATGAGACATTCGTGAAAACCCAAGACCATTCGGGGTTATCACTATTGTTCTTGGAGGGGATTTCAGACAAATCTTACCCGTTATACCTAAAGGTGTTCGTTAACAAATTGTGGCTGCATCATTCAGACGATCGTTCCTTTGGAAAGATATACAGGTGTTGACTTTGGACGAGAATATGCGCTTAAGTAGCGCAAATGTTGATAATGTTGAGTTCTCGAGATACTTACTACAGGTAAAATTCAGTTTAATAATATTATTATTCTTTAAGAACTCATCCTTTCATATTTTTATGGTAAATAACCTATAATATTTTTTTTTTTTTTTTTTTTTAGATTGGAAGCGATCCGTGTGAAATTGTACAATTACCATAAACCATACACAAGTGTCGTAATATGAGAGAATTGATAGTTTCTGTTTATCCACGTCTTGATATGCCTGGTACTGTTACTCCTACATTTCTAACCGAACGGTCTATTCTTTCTGCACGGAATAATGATGTCAGTAATATAAATTCAACAGCATTAGAGATGTTTCCCGAAGAAATTATCATATACCTAGCTGTAGACAAAATGTCGGATGATGATGGATTTGATTCTCAACTAACTAATCGTTATCCTAATGCGTATCTAAATTCATTAGATCCTTCATGATTACCATCGTTTAAGTTAGATATAAAAATAGGTTGTCCTATAATGTTACTGAGAAATATTACACCGAATGATGGACTTTGTAATGGGACTCGGCTAATGGTTGTTAGGTGTGCTTTGCGTATAATCGAGGCAAGAATTTTGACCGGTGATAAAGCTGGAAATTTGGCATTCATTCTTAGAATATCTTTGACTCCATCATCTTCTGAATTTCCATTTCAAATGACACGACGGCAATTTCCTATTCGTTTGGCATATGCCATGACAATAAATAAGTCACAAGGGCAATCTGTGAAATTTGTTGGAGTTGATTTAACTACACCAGTCTTTAGTCATGGCCAATTATATGTTGCTTTATCAAGATGCACATCATTTGATCGGTTAAGTGTCCTTCTCCCTGATGATGAATCTCTCTCTACAACGAACATTGTCTACCCAGAAGTTCTATTGTGAAGATATCAACTTAATAATTGGTACGGTAATTCCATTGGTATTTTTTTTCGTTGTTCTTTTGTTTATAAAAACTTTATCATTAATCATTCATTCACTTTGTTAATTGTTGTAGGAATTGGTGTAAAAAGTTCTACACTGGTAAAGTTATTATATGGTAATTAAGTTATTGTTATTTGTTTCAGGCATGGATTTATTGAGAGACATTTTGACAACACATGTTAACAATTAAAATTCATTACTTTTGTTGATGTTTGTTGTTGTGGGCGCTTGCAATATAGTCTGTATTGATGTTTTGGTGATAAATAATACAATTTTTTTTTACTTAATTGCCTAAATATTAGGTTATTTATTGACGCCCGTGCCTTCAGGCACGGGTTATACGCTAGTGTTATATAAATAGAAGAGATCAATTTTTTCTTTTAATTCAATTGTTTTTAATAGTTGTGCCTTCAGGCCCGAGTTTTATGCTAATATATATATATATATATATATATATATATATATATATATATATATATATATATATATATATATATATAGAAAAAAACATATTCTTTTTTCTCAAATATACAAAAATATATTCTCTTCTCAATTAAGTATAAGGTATATAAGGTAAAATATAAATATAAAATTTATATTTATGTTAATTTAGAGAATTAATTTGTATCGTTCTTTATGTGAGAGATAAGAAATAGTTGTAATTTATCTAGAGAATTTATATATGTCATGTTTTATTATATAAAATATAGGGAAATTTTTTGAGAGGTCTCAAAATTTCAAAAATAATTTTCTAAGGACCATCTCATTTGTAAAAAAATCACTGTTACAGGACTCTTTAAAATGATGTTTTTATGGGATGAGATTTTTGGGATAATTTTCCTAAAATTTAAAGGGAAAAAAAAAGAGAAAAATCAAAACAACTTTACCATTTTAGCTCACCTGATGAAATATTGAAAAAATAAGGGGTCAAATGTATAATTTAGTCTCTTGTGCAGTCAAATATATAATTTAGTCAATTATTAAACATATGTCCAGACCTAATTGATCAGTCTAGACTCCGCACGCAGCTTCTAGGACGAACGACGATCAGCGCAGCCACCACCGGCAACCTCGGCCACCATCGTCGACTTCTCCGACGAGTAGGTTTAGAGCAGCCACCACCGAGAACCTTGGCTACCATCGTCTTCTCCGACGAGTAGGTTTAGAGCAGCCACCACCAGCAACCTCGGCCACCATCGTCGACTGCTCCGACGAGTAGGTACGTATTTCTCCCCAGTTTACTGCCTCTCTCTCTCTCTTTCTGTGCATCGTGCTCGATTTCCGTCGCCTTCTCTCATTTTCCTCTGCGTTCTTTGTAAAACCCTAGGCGTACGCCCTGGGTGACGCACACTGGGTTTTGCTCCCCCCCATTGCCCAGGGGCGTTTTCCGTCGCCTTCTCTCATTTTCCTCTGCGTTCTTTGTAAAACCCTAGGCGTACGCCCTGGGTGACGCCCACTAGGTTTTGCTCCCCCCCATGGCCCAGGGGCGATTTCCTTGCGCCCCGCCGGCGCCCATGACAACACTGGTTCCAACACTCACAATAACACCTAGTTCAACTACAATTTTTTTTTAAATTAACGAAGAAAAATATTTTTTCCTACATAAACAAATACAACAATAAATTTAATCTGTGAAAAAATATAGACATAAAAATTACTCAAAAATCCTATCTTACGTGGACCTAAAACTAGTTGATTAAATTAAAATCAAGAAGATATTATCTAACGAATATAAATTTGTATACAAAATTACTTAATCCAATAAGAAGTATCAATTATGTTAAAAAGACATTTTATAAATTTTAGGCTCTTTAGTTTTTTTTCCTAAAGTATTGGAAGTGTCTTCCAAACAACTAAATGGTCTAATACCATTTTGACTTATCAAACTTAAAATTTGAGGTCCTAAATTATTATCTATTATTTTACCTAGGTTGTTTAACTAGGAGTCGATATTACATAAGGTCCAGATCGCCTCTAGATATTTAGGTGTCCAAAGCAAATAACCTTTGCATAATATATAATACATAATTAAAAACAAAAATCTATGAAAATGAAAATAAATTTATTGTTTTTATGTACTAAATGATTTGTGAAATTTGGTGGTGATAGAAATAATACGAGTAATGGCAATTTTTTAAAATATTATATAAATATAGCAAAAATGAATTGTTGTATCCCAGACAATGCCCGTATTCTGACTTTTTAAAATTTACAGTGTGTTGCCCGTGTCCTCGCCGACATGCCTGTCCATAAATGTGCTAGACTTCGTTCACATTGAGAAAAAAATGGGGCCCCTAAAATTTTGGGGCCCTAGGCAAACACCTAAGCTGTGCAGTGGTGTAAACATTATTTATATAGTATTTCAAAATAATTTTGCTTTGATAATTTTGTTAGTGCTTGAAATTCAAATCACTGGAGATTACGACAATGAGATCATGTCGTTGACCGATAAGATTCATGGTTGTTGGTCAATTAAGGCATTGGTTAAATTTATAATAGTTAATTATCTGCCATTTTTAATTTCTTGTCATTTTATTATTTGTTAAATTAAGGAACTCCCTGGTTTAAAATTGCTAAACTATTTGTCAATCAATCAAATGTTAGTTGTTAGAGCCTAAAGTTCTAACATCTAACATTTATTGTTTGTATTGTTTAGGAAAATGAGTAATTTTGAGAGGTCTAGTGTTAATGAATATGACAATCATACCCTTTTGTGACTGTATGTTACAGAAATTGAAAAAATTGGAGGATGACAAGGAAACCAATGACTTCAATGTAATTTGTGTAATGCAATTTGGAGAGGCTCATACGAGCAGTGATAAAATTGTTAAATACGTGTGTGTGTGTGTATTGTATCCCTGCTGGACAGATGTCTTGTTTTCTGAAATTTTCTGTATCTCGGTGTTATACTTATGTCGGACATGACATGCATGTTCATATCAGTGCTTCCTAGGTCACGTCTCAATCCAAAATATAGTTAGGGCATAGGGGCATGAAAAATGTGAAGGTCTCTCAAATCGCGAAATACAAAAATCTGGGTTCCTAAAGGCATGGTACCGCAATTTGGGTATATTAAATATCTTCCCTAAAATTATCTTGTACAGCAGTGATACTAGTATTTGGTCGAAATCGAATGGAGCCAACATATTAGTTTCTGTGTATGTTCAGCCGTTTTTTGCCAGTAAAGGAGATCTGAAAGTCCAATACTTGGGCAAGTTTCTGTCTTTGATTTTTTTCTTTGATATTACAGGTTTGGTTAGGATAGGTTGGATTTTTTAGTGCCTTTAGGTATGGGATACACATTATTACACATACTTATAGACGGGCGGGTTGGATTCTGCCGTTATTGAAGATAATGATAGTAGTTGGAGGTAGAGATAGGGATAGGTGGAAACTAATGTTAAATTTAAAGTGATCGTCGACAAAGGTGATGGTGACGAGATTGTGGAGGGCAGATGGGGATTTTTTTTTATTATTTAAAATAAAAAATATACTAAATGATAATTAGAATTTTTTTTTTTTTTCAATTGAGATGTAGCTCAAAGCCAAAAGGAAAGGAAACACGAGTACAACCACCCAAAAGAAAGCACGCTGCACAGTGGCTGAGAGGGAAAGCTTGTAACACAGCGGTGAAGTACTAATTGTTGTTCACAGGAGAGAAAAAAAGAGAGATCCAAATGGTAAGGGGTGGAAGAAGCTTAGTTACTTCATCTCCAGCATTCTCTAATGATGCAAAGAAGCTTCTTATTTGCACTGGCAATATTGTATCTGTTTTCAGCACGTCCACTGGCTTACAGGTTCTTCCAATTACTCTGCTAATTGTTTGAGTTGTTTAGAACACCTTATTGACAGACTTCGCTGAAATTTATGTATATTTCCGAGCTTTCGCAGATAACTGAGTTGGAAGGTCACACAGCACTGGTGACGTCGGTCACTGTTGTACCAGCTTCTACGCCTGCCAATAAAATATTGTGCTATTGTTGGACTTCTTCACTCGATGGAACCATTAGGTATTGGGATTTCTCAGTGCCAGAGTTGATGAAGACAATTGATATTCGGTTTCCAATCCACTCTATGGTATTTTGCCCATCTAGTTATATATTTTTCTTTTTGTTTTGTTTATCAGGATGGGCAATGCCTTCTGTTTGTTGTATTGTTGAAAACCAAGTTTGAAGGTTTTTTTTTCTTTCTGAAATATGGTTTATAGGAGAGAATTTAATTGGACTTTGATGCCATATCTTCATTATGTATTGCTACCGTGTTCAATTTTTGATTTTCTTCGCCATGGTTAAGACATTTGGTTAGTGTCTTTGATATAATATCAAATTTCATGGGCACTGACAATTCTCTGTCAGTTTCGTCCTTGATGAGAGATGGTTTATGCCATATGAACTTGCATGATTCTTGATTTATATTTTTTTAAATGCACACCCTTCTTGTGCGTTTCAGGTGATTCCAGGTTTAATAGGCCAACCATCAGATTGCGATGAAAAAACACCCTGTCTTTTTGCTTATTTGTCTATGGAAGATGGGAGAGAACATGGAAAGCAGTCCAGTGTGTTACATGGTCAGATCCGGAAATGTAATCTTATGAAGTCTCGTCTAGTTGGTGGTGTGACTCTGGCAGAGGTGCACATTTTGATAGATTCTTATTGTATAAATGTTACCTATTTTCAGGCTACAATATATGTATACGCACACGCGCGCGCGCACACACACATATTTATATTATATTCACACAAACACACATGCTAAGTTCAAACTACAATATTAGTCAAAATCTTCATATTTCAGACTTCATATAAATGCAGAATTAGCATTGTTGAACTTACAGACTATTGTCTGGAAAGGGTATGTATATAATAATGGCATGTGTAAATTAAGCCGCTGATTGAGGGGTTGTATGTCATAGGATATTAGAAGAATCATCATAGTCTTCCCCCCTCCAAAAAAAAAAAAAAACAAGCAAAGGCCTTCACGGATTTATTACCACCTTCTCATTTTTCATATTCATGTTTCTGTCACATTAGTTTATATGATTTGTTTTAAAGCACATGGATTAAATAGCACTCCTGTTTTACAGACACGAAAACCGAAGTTTATAACCATTAGCCCATCTGGAAAATATATTGGCATCTGTGACAAGCGCAAACTTCGTATATGGGAAGTCCCAACAAGAGATTCCGAGCATGTTGTGCACTGGAAAATCCAATTACATCATACCAAACAATTCTCTGCTGTTGCATTTCATCCAACTGAGAGAATTGTTGCAGCAGGAGATGTGACAGGGAGGATCTTAATTTGGAGGGGATTTGGTAGTAGGACATTTTCTGTTAAGAATGATTCAATGAATGGAGGATTGGTGAAGAATGAGGATAAAATGCCTGGGGTGAGGGAGGATGATGATTCCGATTCTTGCACCACATGGCATTGGCATTCGGCAGAAGTGAAGTGTCTGTTTTTCTCTTCTGATGGAGCTTATCTATACTCAGGTAAATCAAAGCTACCACATTGCGTCAGTGGGATCTTTGCCTTTTATGTGCTTCATAAAACTCCATTTCCATCATACCATTTCTTTATGCCAATTTTGTGTTTATTTATGAATATTCTACTTAATATATGCACCTTTGATGCGGATCAGGTGGGAAAGAAGGTGTTCTTGTTGTTTGGCAGTTGGACACGGGGAAGAAGAAATTTTTACCACGAATTGGATCACCAGTTCTATATTTTACTAATTCTCCTGACCCTTCAATTTCCTCTGTAAGAACTTATATCCATGTAATTGTGTTGTAATTTGTCTGTGTGTGACTCTACTAAATTCGTATATTTATACAGGTATCTTGTGCAGATAACCGAGTTCATCTGTTGAAAATGCCTAGAATGGAGATTTTGAAGTCAATTTCAGGGATTAAGGTATGTTTTGATCAGTTTGTTTATTTGCTTCTCAAACCCCATCTCTCGAGAAAAAGGAAAAAACTAAACTCTACTCTTTATCTTTCATTATTCATATGTAGTGCTACAAAGTAGTTGCATATTTTCTTTAATGTGTTCACATGATATGATCTTTAAAGAGTTTGGTGAAATGAACTTTATTGTCATTGTCAAATATAGATTCCTTGTTCCCATGCATTTGTTAATGCTTTCAATAATTTTGAACTATAGATGAAACCCATATGTACATGTCTAAGGAGGTCTTTATTATAGACTGAATTATTGTTGTTAAATGTGTGGCGACTGTCATGGTCGGACCTTTTTGACGCAGCGGAATGAAAGACCGTGTGGCACCTTATGTCCCACCACCAGACGAGGGTAAGCTAAATACCATCCGATTTGTTTGCAAACTCGATTTTATCTCGTTCCTCATTGCGAGCTTCTTAGAAAGAGTGATTCATTCTTTCGTGCTTGCCAAGACACTCTATCACCACACAACCCTGTCAGCACGTTAAAATTGACTTGAAGTGACGTAGGTGGGCGTGTTGAATCAAATCATAACATATGACAAGGTGGGGTTTATCACGTGCCAATTTCACCATCAATTGCTCTCTCTGTCTCTATTTTCCTCCTCCCATTGTGTAAAAGGCAAGCAATATGCCTGTGTGGTTGTGTGTTTTTCTTTTTTGAAATTCTGTCTATATGCATCCAGAACACAACAGTAATCATTTGGGATTATAGTCTTTATGGTTTGAGCAGTTACTCTCTTCTTTGTTCTGTTTCAGTTCTGTTGTTTAATTTGAAAGACCTATAGTTTTTAAAAGTTCTTTAAATGCATTTCAGCTTCCCATTTCAGTTCCAGAGACATACAGGGGCACATATAGTGGTTACATCTTTGATTGCAACGCAGGGCTAGTTGCCTTAACGACAGAGAACTACTGCATCCAAGTCTACAGCTTGTTTGATGATCGTGAAATTTCAGAGGTGAGCATCATAACTCTACAACTCCTTGAGTCTTCATATAGGAGCTTTATTCTGTGTACTGTCTCGATTCCAAGTTCTATTTAGGATTTTTCTGTTGCTGTTATTTTGATGTCTGTTTTTTTAATTTCTTAATTTTGTTGCCTCTGGGGAGGGGGTTGGAGGGGGGTTTTGAGGGGTGGGGGGAGGGAGTGGATAAATGAAAGAATATCTCAATGTATACATGGTTGTGAAGTTGAGACATAGGATATCCTTATGGTCCATTTGTTGGGGGAGAATCACTGCAAGAAATTAATCGCAATTCCTATTAAAAACATATTCCTACCTGTGGCACAACGATTCTTTCATTTTGATGGAATCACCATTCCTTAAAAGTACCTTAAAAGTACTTGGTGATTTTGATTGCATTCCATCATACTTGGTCTCAAATAATACTCTAATGTACTTTATATCTAAAAATACATTATAATTATTGTTACATATAAATAAGTATACGTGCGCGCGCGCGCACACACATATTTATTATAAATTAGGAGTAAAAAAATATAATATTATGTATCGATAGATGCAATATAAAAAACAACACACTTACCCCATCTGTATATCCAAATTAAATATCAATGATAATTACTTGTATATTAATAATTAAATACTTTAAAGTACGTTTTCCATGAAATATTTCTTTATAATTTAATAATAATGATAGCTATATAATTTGACATGTAATTAAAAAATATATTACACTATAAGTGGGGAAGAAATGATATTTGTTAAATTTTTCGGTACTATTTTATAAATTATGTTTTTTTTATGTAGTTAAACTATTTCTGTAAAAAATAGTTAATATTTGTAAAAACTCAATCGAGGGGTTTTTCATTTAAGATTTTGATTTTTCCCTACTATCTGCAATCCAAGTTCCATGATTTTCTGTGCAAATTCCATGGCGGCATGATAGTAATCAGAATCAAAGGAATGCTATTTCCAACACCGTTCTGATTTCAAAGTATTTTTTTTTTCCATCTAACCAAATGCTACATTAGTGTAGAAGGAACTGGTTGCCAAAAAAATATCATTACCACGCGAGCTGCAATTGCTTACTACTGTCTATGCTAATCCTAAGATTGACTATTGAAATTGGTCCAATTTTGCAGGTTCAAGTTTGTGAAAGATGCCATCAACCAGGTGATGAAATCACGGTATATATAACGCACTTTTTATTCAATTTTATTTTATGAATTGATTTTTATTTATCTTGAACCTTTCGATGTTTTGTACTTTTTGAAAAATCTTATTTGTTTTATAGCATGTAATAAATTATGTCTTGATTGAAATATTGTGCCAACTGAGACCAAAGTCTTAGTGATCAACTAGTCATTCACTTTTGCTGCTTTTTTGTTCTTTTCTTTCCTATTTCTTTGTAATCCTGATTTACTACACATTATTGCATTATGTTTAGAAGTTCTCATGCTCTATTGTTTTTAAAGCAAAACTATTGTCTCATATGCTTCTAATCAGGTTGCGGTTAAAACTACATATTTTACCAGTTGATAGCCTTCGTTTTACCGACATTGATAGCCTTCGTTTTACCGACATTGATAGCCTTTGTTTTATTTGCATGTATTTGGCAGTAACTCTACTAATTTTCGCAAAGCATGAAATGTGAATGGAATTGGAGTTGGGAAGATTTTATTTTATCTCGTAATTCTATTTCAAATCTTAATTTTCAAGTTTTACGATTTTTTTGCCACTTTCAGACAGGCCAAGGATGCTAGTTATTTGTGTCAATGCAATGTTGTGTACTCAGTCAATTCCTCGAAGTTCATACCTTAGAAATTAAAACAAAATTTGAACTTCGAGGTCAGGTTATGTTTTCTTGAATGTTGTTATGTTGATTGACATGTTTCTGATATGTAATTAGTTTTTATTAACTGATTTTTTTTGATGTTATCTATTTGGTCATACGCTATATCTTGGGTTGATAACGCATTTTTGCATTCATCTTGAAGTATTATTATCAAGACTAAAATGTTCATATGTTTACGATTGCAGATGATAGTGAATTTAGTGGCCCTTTCTCTAGATGGTTCTATGATGAGTACAGTAGAAACTAGGCTTCCCGAAGAAGAAATAGGAGGCTTTGTAAGTCTCAAGTTTTGGGCATGTGGGTCTCAGAGGAAGGACTTCCACTTGTCCACTGTCATATATGAACCACACAGGTTTGTCTCTCGAGTCATTTGGATCATGGTTCTTCAGAAAATCCTGATACTGGACGTATATTTCCCACCGGATAGATGAATATTTTACATGTTGATACTTAACAGGGATGCTGGTCTTTCTGGCATTGCTTTCCATCCTACTCGTCCTATGGCTGTTTCTTCTTCTTATGGCGGTGACTTCAAGGTAGTTGGATTCACTGGTTGTTAGTGTCTTTAGTGAGATCTTCCCCATGTGACCCGTGCAAACTTGCAGATTTGGGTTCGTAGTTCGCAGAAGGACCAGGGTCATCAAGCACTGCAGAATGCGGGTTGGTCATGCCATGCAGTTGGTTCATACAAGTATGCTCTTGATTCTTACGATCAATTTTGTGAACCTGCTTATGTCAAATATTAATATATTACCGGGTAATTGTTATTCTTGACCTTTGTGATCGGAATTTCATTTCTTCTCATTTAACGAGATTCTTTTCTTGGTAGAAAGAAGCCGATGACAGCCGCCACCTTTTCTACTGATGGTTCTGTTCTGGCTGTTGCTGCAGAGAATGTTATAACACTTTGGGATCCAGAAAGGAACATTCTTCTGTCTGTAATTGGGGAGAACATTGAGGTGGTTCTCTAGCAAACTTTTACTTGCTATCTATTATCCCGCAAAACATCTTAATACTGTTATCTTTTGCCAAGATAATTGGTTCCTCCTGTCCGCAAGGCCTTCATTTAGAGGTTGAGTAGGCTAATCTTTTCCATTCATCCATTGTGGATTGTTTACAATTTGGCATACCGCATGCTTTATGAATGCGGGAGTTACACGATAAGCATTGAGGGGACACGTCTGCACAACTTGTTGAGGATAATATGCTAGTATTCCCACTCCTGCCATAGGAGGAAAGAAGGCAATTACTTTAGACATTAAATTTGCATGATCGGTCTTAGGTGTGAATTTTGTTGACTTATAATAAGAGCTTCAAGAATCATATTTGGAATAAATATCTGAACAACCGTCTTTTCAGAAGTAAGGGCATTAATGTTGGTATCCATATTCACTCATACTATTTGTGCATTCAAGAGTTGTGCTGAGTGGACAAAAAATCTCAACTTGCTTTTGACTTTCCCCGAGGTTGGCAACTAAGGCCCCGTTTGGTTAGTGTTTCCAACCCAACCCAACCCAACTCAACCCAAAAATTCTGGGTTTGATTTTTGGGAACGCGTTTGGCAAAATAAAACCCAACCCAACCCAAAAAATGAGAATTGATTCTTGAAATCTTAAGGAAATGAGAAACAAAAAAAACTTGTTTTTTTTGGTGCCCAAAAAACTGAACCAGGAAAAAGGACACGCGTGGGATTTTCTCATTTGTTATTCAGATCAGCTGTTCTACTTTTGTTAAGGTTAAGGGCAAAACAACAATTTTTTATTTATTTTTAATTGCTGGCCATGTTTGCGATCTCTCCATCGCTCTTGCTTCTCTGTGTGTCTTCCCGTCTTCTCTCCATCATCTTCCCGCTTCCGTCTTCGTCTTCGTCTTCCGCTACCATTGTCGTCTTCGTCTTCTCGTTGCCATCATCGTCTTCTTCGTGTCGTTGCTCTATCACTCTCCATTTCGAAACCCTAGCTCGATGACGAAATCGATTTCGTTCAGGAAATCGATTTCGTCAACGAGCTAGGGTTCGTGAAATCGATTTTGATTTCATTTCGTTTTCGTTGGTTTTCATTTCGATTTCGTTGGTTTTCGTTTCGATTTCATCATTTTGGGTTTCGATTTCATTATCTGGTTTTCGTCGTTGCGAGAGTTCAGTTGTTGTTGTTGCTGATTTGAAGCCTCTCCAGTGGTGATTAGGCTTCCTCAGTCGTCGATTCTTCAAGCTGCTCTGAACAAAGACGCCATTAGTGAGAAGGTGAAAGTCACTTCTCTTCTTCTCCTTCTTCCCCATTCATTTCCACTTTTCCTTTCAATTAAGCTCTGAAAAATTATGTTCTTTGTTTTTCAGTTGGGTAATTTCGTACATTATTGCTTGAATTGGCCTTTTTGGCTGCTGTTGTTGTTCTTGGATCTTGGTAGCTGTAAGTCAGCTATAGAATTCATTGAGGTGCCGTCATCGTCGATCATTGCTTTCATAGATTTCGCTGATCTTCGATCGAGATCCGAATTAGCTTCTCTGTTCTTCGTTCATGGTAGATGATTGAGCTCCGGGTCCTTTTTTTTTGTTTTTATCTTTCGATGTTTGCTTCACCGTCGCCATCGCAGATTGAAAATAGCTCTTCGATTGAACTTGTGATGCTTTTTCTGTTTATTGATTGAACTCATTGATAGAGAAGACCGATATTTGTTTGTAATCAGATCTGTATTGTTCCAATTTCTTCGTCGATTAGGGTGTATTCTCTTCTCCCTCGTTGTTGTTGCTATTTTTGGCCAGTGACAGGGGGTTCATCTTCAACAATTTCGCAATGGACGTATTAATTGTTTGGGCAGTTCATGAATTAGATCTGTTAATTCTGATTTGAGAAGAGAGAAAATAAATAGTTTTCTCCATTAGATTGAATGAAGCTAATTTTGTTTAATCTTTCTTGGATTTCAGATTTGAACTAGAACGGTTTCATCTGGAAAATTTCTCATTTTAAAAGTTTCAAAAAATTCTCATTTTCTTGAAATAAATAATTAAAGAATAATTGTTGAGGAAATAATTCTAGAATTATGCGTTACCAAACAAGATTTTGTTTCCAGCACCAAAAAAAAAATTATCGTTGCCAAACGCAATTCTGTTTCCAGCACAAAACAGGTTTCTCAACTCAATTCAACCCATCCCAGTTGGGTTGAGAAAAGTGGGAAGACTAACCAAACGCCACCTAACCTTTCGTAGGGATCTTCAACTATGGGATTTGAAAGGGTCAAATGTCTGCAACCTTTTCCCAAATATGGAGAGGCTGTTTGTGCAAGTTTTGTCCATGAAGGTTAAGTTGCAATTTAGATTTCTCATATGCTCAACTTATACATTTTATTTTATATAAAATGGGGAACATAGATGTGAGATAGTGAGTTTTCTTTATGATGACATGCCTTTAAGTTGCAATTTAGATTTCTCATATGCTCGACTTATACATTTTATTTTATATAAAATGGGGAACATAGATGTGAGATAGTGAGTTTTCTTTATGATGACATGCCTTTAAGCTGCAATTTAGATTTCTCATATGCTCAACTTATACATTTTATTTTATATAAAATGGGGAACATAGATGTGAGATAGTGATTTTTTTTTATGATGACATGCCTTGCTGCTTCGTTCCGCTCTATGTGAACTCACAATATACATCTCATCTCATTTGACCTCTCATTTTTTTGCAGCCCATTTCAAACCTTTTATTTGTGGGGAAGTCGGAATACCTTGTGTCTGCATCCCAAGGTTCAAGCCCGCAACTATGTCTATGGAGCATGTCAAAGCTGTCTGTCTCTTGGTCCTATAAGCTTCATGCAGAAGGTTTGTAGTTCAAATATTTTTAGCTGTCTCTTTTGAGGAGGACAAGAGAGATCCTATGCTTCACAAATTTTGCCTTTGGTCGTTTTTGGAATGATGACCTTTAATTTTTTTCTCTGATTTTATCCAAGTGAATCAGTCGCAATATACTTACCATAGGAACCAAAATAAATAATAATAATAATTAAAAAAGGATTTTATCTAAGTGAACAATTGAAAGGAAAAGAATAATGTTATAACTTATTTGAGAGGCTTCTGATTATACTCAATGGTATTTTGGGTTGACTTCATTATTATGTTTGTTTTTGGTTGTGTCATCCGAGTAAGGGGCATATTTGATAACACTTGAATTTTAATTGCTGAAAATTTTAAGATTTTAATTTGAAGTGCTAAAAATGTAAGCCAAATTTATTAAGTGCTGAATATATTAACTATTCAATTTGTTAATATTTTTAACTTCAAATTAATTATCTTTGTACAATTTTTTGTTTCTAAAATAATTTTTACAAGTTTATTTTTCTAAAATATTCCCTCTCTACAACTTTCTGTCTTTATTTTTTCTCAATTTAGTATTTTCTCATAAATTTTTGGTATATAATTTTTTTTGTGAGATTTTACAGTATTGGTGTAAAATGCTGGTTATGATAATTAGATATTCTATGGTATTAAGTGATAATTGCTAAAATTAAGTGAATCACGCATCACTCAAATTTTTGAACAATTTTTAAGTGATGCTTATATTTTAAGTGGTTGCTTAATTTTATTATCAAACACACTTAATTTGATAACTAATTAATGCATTCTATTTTAAGTGCTTAATTACGTTATCAAACGGGGTCTAAGAGTCTTGTGCATTTCTGCAGCTGTAGCATGTGCAATTGATGATTCTTCATTTGCTGTTCTCTCACTTCTCCCCAAGTCACCTAAAGGCATGGAGTCTAATGAAAGCTTATTAGGAGGCGGCACGGATGGGGTAATTTTGTTGTTCAATGCAGGAGATTCAGTTCCCGCAGCTGTCTGGTTTGTGAAGAAGGTAAACATCTCTTATCTGGCCACCTAAATTACTAATTTTAACAAGCCAAACTCTGTCGTTGAATTACACTAATTTTCACTAGGCCTATTCCAATTTCACTACATTTGGAATTTTTTGGTCTAAAATAAAGGTTCATTGGGGTTATGTATCCTCCTGATAATTTGTCTTTTGTTGCAGGCCAGGGGAGGGGGACTTGGGTTTGTCGGTAAGAATTCAGATAAAAAATCAGGTGGATTGTTGCTCTGTTATATTAATGGTGATCATGAGTATGTCCTGTTTGACCCTTATGGTGAGCAAGTGCATGAACGTGGAGTTGCTCATCGAGAAGGTCCCGTTGAGGCTGACGAAACAGGTCAGCCATTCGCATCTTTTTGTATACATGTATATATCATTTAACATTAGTCAAATGATATAGAGAGATTTACTCTCTTTTTTTGGTTGGGTTGTTTGTTACTTTTAACAGGTCGGTATGGATATGCATCTATCTATGGGGATCTTCCAGAATTCGAGTTGAAGAATAGTGGTGAGGTGGTGGAGGTAGTATCGTCGGAGAGGCGGCCATGGGAGACCATATTCAGTGGTTCATTTTCTTCGCATAGCCTCCCTCCTCTCACCAAATTGTGTTCTGTCTTCCTGGAGTCCCTACTAGAAAGGAGAGCCGACAGCGTAACAGCATGAATTTCCTTTTCGAAAGCACTAGTCAAATCATTTATGAATGCCCATTCATCTCTTTGGCCATTAAAATCTGTCCGGAGGCCAGGGTTGGGTGTTTTAGGACCAGATATTGAAGCTATGCTTCTCTTGTTTTCGATTTTAAGACTCGCCTCGCATGGACGTGCGAGTAATTCAGTTTTGTAGCGTAGAATGCTTTATAATTATATATATAATTTTCAGTGGCCTTGTGTATGCCCAACTCCTCTTTCCAAATGGTGTGTGCTTAGCTTAATTGAACTCCAAACTGACAATGATTTAGAGAAGTATTCAAAACGGCAGATAATAACAAACAAGTAATGGTAGACTGATGCATTTAAGTTCCCAGCGAAGGGGGTGTTCATGGATCCGCCATACCCAAACCAACTGTCAGATCTGCATCCGCCGAAAGCGGATATTCTGTACATATTCAGTTGGATCGATTGAAAATAAGGGATTTTTCCTTGTTTTGAATCGGACTCCAGGTTTTAATCCAAATCCAACCGAAACACCCGATCCGGCCAATTCATTTATCTTATATACTATTTTTCTAGGGTTTGATCATTCATTTCGTCACTTTCGTGTGCATCGCTCTCTCTGTCTCTCGTTCATTCATTCATTCTTTAAACTAGAGGGTTCCTGATTCTCGAAAAATCGAATTCGAGATCATTTTTCTGCTATTCCAATTCTCCAGATCAAGCTCTTTGTTGATTTCTTCATTCCTCTCGCCTATTCGAAAGATGGTAATGACGGTGAGAGATGGCAACGGCGACAAACTTCGGCGGATTGAAGGCGAGTTTTAACAGTCTCTTCTATTTGATATTTGATGTTTAGGGTTTTGATTTCTGCTATTTTGAATTACCTATTCCTCATTCCTTGTCCTTTGTTAACTGGAAATCAAATCGGAGTTTTTTTTTTCTTTGATTTATTTCCGCTTTCGAAAGTCTGGAACATAAACTATTTTTTTAAATTATAATTACTGCATTCATATTGAAATTGAATTATTACTGGATGCCTGGATTCAATTTTTTCAATTTGAAAACATTAAATATGTTTTTTCAATTCAGATTATACCTTACCTGGAACATAATTTAGAAACTTTTTTTTTTTCATCAAATTTTTCCGTTTGCTGTAAGTATGCTGAATCATTAATTGATATAAACACCCAAACCATAATTGATTTGATGGAATCTAAAATAACCCGCAAAAGTCGATTTTTCCATCAGTTTACTTGACAACGGGGTTGGAAATGTCAAACGTGAACTCAGTCGGGTCAGGTCTTGGATCCACCCAAAAAATAGCTCACCTAACTTGTGCACACCCTAGTTGGGATTGATCAGCAGGTTCCTTAGCTCCCTTTTGGTTTGACATATATTGGGTAGCAGAGAAGAGGTTGACAGGCTGACAATCAATAATCTTCAGGACACTTAAGAGTTATTAAGTTAACAGCTGGTTCTAGTGTGATGTTGTGTGGTTCGTGAAGATGCATTGTTACTTGTTAGGTGCTTCATTTGATTTTTCCATTGAGGCCAAACCTAAACCTGTGCTCGAGAGAAAGCTGTCCATACACTAATAAGGGATATAAGGATTCTCGAGAAGAGAGGACTCGTGAGGTCCCCAGGACCGTTCGGATCCCACAAGTGAATAGAAAGTTGGGTCTACATTGAATATCGCCTGAATCACCTCATTTATCCTCCTGAGGAGAAGTTTGGTTTCAAACGCACATAATCTATCGCACAACGTTCATTCCCTAACGTCATGTTTGGTTGGATGGAATCGAGGGCGGAATGGAATAGCATTCCGCCCTCGATTCCTATTCCGTTGTTTGGTTCTCCAATAGAATCACTTTTGTGATTCAATTGGAATGAAATTGGATGGAATGAGATTCCATTTGAAATAGGATGGAATGAGATTCCAACCCAATGGAATCAATATCTTAAATTACATGATAACCCTTGTAATTAAGCCTTGAAAATTGAGAACATAAATTGAAATTAGAGAACAGAAAGTTGGGAATAGAAATAGAAAATTGAGAACAAAAAATTGATAACAGAACTAGAAAATTGAGAACAGAAACTGAAAATTGAGAATAGAAACAGAAAATTGAGAACATAAACAAAAAATTGAGAACAAAAACAGAAAATTAGATAACAGAAAATTGAGAACATAAACTAAAAATTGAGAACAAAAACAGAAAATTAGAGAACAGAGAATTGAGAACAAAAACAGAAAATTGAGAACATAAACTAAAAATTGAGAACAAAAATATAAAATTAGATAACAGAAAATTGAGAACGAAAACTGAAAATTGAGAACAAAAACAGAAAATTGAGAATAAAAACATAAAATTAGATAATAGAAAATTGAGAACTGAAACCGAAAATTGAGAACAAAAAAAAAAATTGAGAACAAAAACAAAAAATTGAGAACAAAAAATAAAAAATTAGAAAACGGAAAATTGAAAAAGGAAATTGAAAATTGAGAATAAAAACAGAAATTAAAGAATAGAAACTGAAAATTGAGAACAAAAATAGAAATTAGAGAACAAAAACTTAAAATTGAGTTGAATAGTGAAATATAATAAAATGAGAAAAGGAATAGAATAGTGAAATATAATAAAATTTTATTATAACCAACCAAGAAGAGAATGAAATAATAATTTTATAAGGGCAAAATAGAAATTTTATTATATTTTACTATTCCATTCTTTCTTTCATTCCATACCAACCAAACAAGATAATGGAATAGTGATTCTATTTACAATTCCATTCCATTCCTTCTCTCATTCCATTACTTCTTCAATTCCATTTCATCTCCATTCCATTCCGTCCAACCAAACATGCCGTAACTGTTTACTTCCCTACCACAATGGTTGGCCTTTCTCGGAACATGCTAGAAAATATAATTATTATTCCTAAAAAAATCTTTCACAATTAGCAACTCATGGTTTCAGGCGATGTGTATGAGAATGAGAGCCACGGCTTTCACTAAATCTGTTTCAACAATAATCCTAGGAATGTCTCTGTCCAATGGGATGTGGATACCAGTATGGATTGATCTAATTTCCACCTCCAAACCTGTGCTCGGAGGAATTTGTCCGATCCAAACCCCCATACTCACAGACATTAATAATCTGTAGTTCTACACTATCATATAGGCCATGAGTTGTATTTATGGTAACCGAAACATAAATTTTGGAATAGAAACAATTCGGACCCTTTTGTAAGTGTTTCTGATTTTTTTCTGAAACTACTAAGATGGAGAAAACAAAAACAAAATAATAATATATTTGTATTTTGCTCACAGATTTTTGGAATAAATTTCTGGAAAGGGAATAAAATTGTTATCATATTTCTATTTTTATTTCTTGATTTTTTAGAACAGGAAATACAAATTTGGAAACAAAAACCCTAACGACGTGTTTGGTTGGATGGAATTAAGGTAGAATGGAATCACAATTCCACCACTACTTCCATTCTTATTTGGTTAAACAATGAAATGAAAAACTTTGATTCCATTGGAATAAAAAATGAAGGAATGACATTTTTTACTTAAAGGAGTAGAATTATACTCATTCCATTAGAATGATTTTTTTCACTCTCAAAATTAAAATAAAAAATCAAAATATAAAAAATATGGAGAATTAAATATTTAGACATATATATTTTTTAGAGAGAGAGAGAGTAGATAAATTAATTGTCAAAAAAATTGTAGTTAGAGAGCGAATGTGTTTAGATATAAAATTTTCAAGAATTTTTTTTTTAGAAATAAATTATGTAAATAAATAATCCATTATTGATACATTATTAAAAGAGGAGAATGTTGTTAAACAAAACAATTTAGAGATAAAATGTGCTAGAGAGAGACCATTGAGAGTATTAATTTTGAAGAGATGAATAATTAGAGAGAGATAGTATATTAAGTTTATATATATATATATATATATATATATATATATATATATTGAAGGAATAGAATAATTGATGTAACAAAATTTTCATAATACCCTTACATATATTAATTTTGAGATTAAACTCATTCAGAAATATACCAAATAGTAGATTTGCAGTGTAATGTATATAGTTTGATCTCAAAATTGATATATGTAAGGGTATTAAGAAAATTTTGTTACGTCACTTATTCTATTCCTTCAAGTATTACATTGAAAACTCAGTTGTAATATTTTTCTCATTCTATTCCATCCAAACAATCGTAAGTTTTCATTTGTGTAGTATTTGGTCCCAAATTTTCAATATATATAGTTTTGTTCAACTTTCAATTTTTTGGCATAAAGTTATTCTCATACATTTTTTGTTTTTTTCCTAATATTTTTGAGAATAAAAATAGAATTTTAGGGTAAATTGCCTTTTACCTCCTCTACCTTACCTTATTATCACTTTACTCATTTTACTTTAAAAACTCATGCTTTATTCCTTACTATTCTAAATAAAGTGAGAAATTAACTCCGAGAAAAATTATATTATCATTTAATCCTTTTAATTGGGATGAAAAAGATAATACTATCCCTGCTAAAATTATTCTCATACATTTTTTGTTTTTTCCTAATATGTTTTAGAATAAAAACAAAATTTTAGGGTAAATTGCCTTTTACCCTCTCTACCTTACCTTATTATCCCTCCCTTTCACTTTAAAAACTTACGTTTTATTCCCTACTATAAATAAAGTGAGAAATTAACCCTCTCAGAAAAATTATAAAATTACTTAATTGTCCTTTTAATTGGGATGAAAATAATAATAATTAATTATATATATATATATATATATATATATATATATATATATATATATATTTTTTTTGTTTTTCCCCCTTTTATTCCATCTTTCTCTTTCTTTTTCGTTTCAGACCTCTTCTCTCGAGTTGCAGGCATGAACATGGTGATCAAGCGGCCTTAATCGATGATCAAAAAAACATTTTTATGTATGAGTCTGTGACGAAAGCTGTCCTAATTGACACTCAATTCTCTTCTTTCTCTGATGCTTGATTTGTATGTACGAGTTTGCATGTTTGTTGATGTATGAAATTATTGTTGGATTTTTTTTTAAAAAAATCGTTGTTTAATTTCATGTTGAGATTCGATTTTGGGCAATGACTTTGAAATTTTGAACAAATGAAGATGAAAAAATAAAATAAAAATTAAAAAGGATAATTTTGTCTAGTTACCGAAAAAATTGGAATTTTTTTAATTTCATTTACTTTTAAGTATATTCTTTTTAATTTAAACAAAAAAAAAAATAATAATTTTTTACTTTATTTAAAATAGCTTTATTTAAAATAGAAAACAGTAAAGTGTAAATTTTTAAAGCGAAAGAAGATAAAATGATATTAAGGTAAAATAGAGGGGGATAAAGATAATTTACCCAAAAAATTTAAGATCAAAACACCAACATTTTAAAATCTGGACCGAACACCGAATTGGAAAAATCACCGGTTCAACTGTAGGCAAACAACAGTTGGAAAAATCACCGTTGTTCGGCTACAGTTGAACCGTGACGTAATAATTACGTCATTAAAAATATATTATTTTTAAAAAATAAAAAATAAAAAATGCTAAAAAAAAAAAAGGAAAAGGAAAATATATATATTTCAACAAAAAAATAAACATAAGTAGCCAAAATTAATATATGTTAATAATAATCACCAATACCAATATTGTATCAAGTTTAAAGACTCAAATTATAGGCTTGTAATTCATAAACAAAGACATCTCATCAATTGATCAAATTCAATTTGGATCATGTTAACAAAAATTAATTATTTTTATTTTTTACATGAACAGGTTTATTAAAGAAAATTTAAGCATGATATTTATATTAAAAATATAAATAAAAAATAGACAATTTACATGAATACTTTATCAATATATCATTTATACAAATTAAACAATAATTATATCAAACTAAACAAATTAAATAAAGGAAATTTTATTATATAGCGCTCGTACAACTCATAAAATGAACCCTTCACCTAAAACAATAATTTTTTTAATTCTTACAAAATAGTCCCTAACATTTACCCCTCAAATGATATTGTATTTATAAAACTATACCATCCGAGTTGTGTAATAATTTCATTTATGGGAAGTACACAATTCCCAAATATATCCCCACTGCCTGGAAAGAACTGCTGCTATGAATTAAATCCCTGTTCAAAAAATAAAAATATATACATTAAATTAATGTAGAAAAAGTTCTCTTTTTAATGATATAATTTGTGATTTTTTTAGAAAAAAAATGTGAATTTGTGAATATTCATATGATCATTCAACATGGATATTCAACAAAATCTATCCCAGTGCAAACATTCACAAACAAAATATACAAAATCGGCATTCACTAAGTCGCAAATTAACATTCACCAAAACACACATTGAGAATAAACATTCAAATCTGGGTATTTTATATGAGCATTCAACATGAATATTCACTCAGATCTATCTCAGGCAGACATTGACAAAAAATAAATTGAAAAACATTGACAAAACCCCAAAAAAGATCAATAAAAAACAAACACGTAGGAACATTTCTCTAACCTGAACATGAACATTTAAATATGAAAAATTTTGAATGGGGAGAACAACGGTTCATGATCTGAAAAATCACTTAGATCTGGAAAATTCTAGATTTGGGATTTTCCATATCTGAACCCGATTTGAGGAGGGGAGATGAAGAGAGATCGTTGGCATAGAGAGAGAGAGAGAGATATCTGAATTTTCACCTTTGTTGATGTCTGTTTGAATGTTCATCCCATTGCCCCGGACCTTGCGGCTCTCCCGTCCTGATCTGGCGGTG
The DNA here is from genome assembly GCA_016647705.1 of Eucommia ulmoides. Classification (NCBI taxonomy): domain Eukaryota; kingdom Viridiplantae; phylum Streptophyta; class Magnoliopsida; order Garryales; family Eucommiaceae; genus Eucommia; species Eucommia ulmoides. The sequence continues at coordinate 1,325,329 of CM028329.1, forward strand.
GAAAGAATAGAAGACAGAGAGACGACGGCGGCCATCAAAGACGAAGATGAACGGTGGCAGATATGTTACAAAAGTATTGATGAGCTTTTCGTTCTTTCCACGTTCTCTTGTGACGACGATTTTCGGTTTCGTATGCGTAGAAGAAGAAGAAAAAGAAGCTCTGACGCTATAGGAGCTGAAGAAAACTAGCCGGTGAAGTTGCAGACAAGACCAAGACAACGATGAAGGGAGGTGAGAGATGGTAGAGAGAGAAAATGAGGAATCTGTTTCTCAAATAAAATGAGGAATTAGTGTTTCTACTTACCCCTATATATAAAGGGTAAACATGTCTATTCATGTTCATAAAATGATTGAAAAATAACCACGTTTTGTTAGAAGACTAAATAATAACATTTAAAAAAAAAATGCCTATTGAGGAGAGAGAGTGTGAGATATGGACTAAACAATAAAAATCCTTTAAATAATAATAAACAAGAACAATTAAATAAAGGGTTAGTAACACTTTACTCGCTGTGGTTTAACCCATTTTTACTTTACTCCCTTGTGATTTGAACTTCGTCACTTACTCCCCGGTGGTTGTTGGGCTTAAGTGCAAAGGTTACTCCGTTAACGGAAAAGGTAAAATATCAAATTTATCCTTGATTTTTCCTGCCTTCAATTTTGCTCTCTTCGTCTCTCTCCCTCGCTCTCTTATTTCGTCGCTCCTCATGGTTCATCGATCTGAGATTCATCGATTCTAGATCGTGTCCAGATTCATTGCTCTCCGATCGATCTCTATTCATTGTCCGTTGATCGGTGGTAGTTGTTTATCGTAGTGTGGAAGTCGAAGATCGAGGGTGGCTGGCCGACAATTGTCATCGAGGACGGTGAACGTCTGAAACTCGGTCAATCGTGCCAAGATCCATCCATCTTCTCCGGCATCAGTCGTTTTTGATTTAGGGTTTCGAGCTCTGCAGTTCATCTCCACCACTACATTGAAAGCTCCCGATTCATCTCATTTGATTTTGAGGATTTTTGGGGTTTTTCGTTTTTAAATTCTACTCCCGAGTTTTCTCTTTTGATTTTAAAGATTTTTGGGGTTTGATGATTTGTTTTCGTTTTTTGGTGTCTGTGTTTATGGTTTTTTGAGGTCGAGACAATGAGTTTGATTCGGAGGATGAATCGAGTTTTTGGAGGAGGATATGGATGATAGAGGTGGTTCATTTGTGGCTGTGAGGAGGATTTCTCAAGGTCTTGAGAGAGGAGATGCCTGCCATACAACTTCTGGTACGTTAATTTCTAACTTGTCCTTCATCCTTTCTCTCTCTCAGTTATTGTTTTCTCCTATATTTCTCCTCTTAATTTCAGTTTGTATACAAAGATAAATAATGTGGTTGTGTATGTATCATGGTTTATATATCTACTTGGATGTACATCAAAATGCAAATTTATGTTGAGGTATCCGGATATAGATACCTGAGAGGTGATTGTTATATAGAAACAACCTTCAATTTGATTGTAATTTTGTGTACAAGCGTTTTATGGATTGTCAAGTTGAAATGTATCTTTGTTGAATCGATATTGTTGATTCTATTCGAGTGGAATGCATATTGATAGCTAGCAGGTGCTCCCAGTTATGGATGATGCTGGTTGGGTGGATTTTCGATATAACTAAGCACCTTAGCTGTAGCATTTATTTCAACAATCTGAGTACGTGTTCTCATTGATAGCTTGTCATGTTGTTTGCATCACGAAGGCCAATTTTATATTCTTATAACCATGATTTTTTTTTTTAAATTGCAGTTGATCCGCAATAGGATGGCGAAGAGTGCCAAGGAATGTATAAGACGACAAGCAAGCAACTCTGAAATCTATGGGAGAATGCATGCTGTATTTGTCGAGATGGATATTGTTGCCCTTTTTTTGGACTTTTTTTTTTTGGGGGGGGGGGGGGGGGACATTGTATAGTGTTTAAATCGGTTAAGATATTGTTGATGATGAATCGGCTAAGAAATCTATGGGAAAATGCATTCTGTTTCTAATACAACGGTATTTACATTTTTTAATTTGAAGTATTTTAATGGGATATGTATTACAATGGTATATTATGGTGAAACGTAATTGTTGACATTTTAATGTATTTTAATATATTAACATGGGGTATTATTGTGAAATTGTGTATTTTGAAATGTATCAAATTATTGAATATTTTGAATTTCATTAAATAATAGGTGAATAGACAAAAAGATGGATAGTTCAAAGATTACACATTCATTCATTGCCATAAAACATGGCAAAAATTGCAATAGTATTTGCAATTTTTTCTAAAATTAATCCCAATCTCATCACCATAAAAACTTGAAGACGTGAAAAAATAATATTAAGAGAGAAAATAAAAAAATAAAATAATAATAAGAGAGAAAATAAAAAAATAAAATAAAAGGGATTGGTGAAGGTAAGAAATTGTGTGAGATGTGTATAGATGGTTGGATATTATGTAGGGGAGTAATAAGGGTAAAATATGAATGATAAAATTGTGATTTAGAGAAAAATCATGTTCAAATCATAAATGACACGTGAGCAAAAATCTGTCAAATTTGACAGAAAATGTTAGATTTGCACTTAGATCCAAGACCACAGGGGAGTAAGTGGCGAAATTCAAACCACAGAGAGTAAAGTATAAATGGGCCAAACCACAGGAGGATAAAGTGCAAATGAGCCAAATCACAGGGGGTAAAGTGCTATTAACCCTTAAATAAATTAACATTATTGATCAAACACTATATAAATTAAACAAAATTAAGAAAATAAATTAAATTTTTTAAATGAAATTGAAAAGTGAAAAGAACTTATTAGATCACCGTCGAAGTTACTCAACTAAGGTCGCTGTTAGAGGTTGCTCAACTGGGGATTGGGGAAGACACGTTGTCAATGGAGGTTGCACCGCTGCAGCTAAATCATCGTTGGATGCTGGATCAGTACTTAGAGAGAGAGAGAGAGAGAGAGACGGAAATGAGTTAAGGTCTGAGGAAAGGATTTAAGTTAATTTGGGGAAGAACTTCTATTATTCTCAAAAATAGAAAAAACCGATCAGTTTGGCACGAACCGTTTCGGTTCACTGGTTCGTGATTGAATCGGCCTGAACTGGCCAATTCAACAATTTAACCGGTCTAATCCGACAGTCTTGTTCGGATTTTAAAACATGGCAACCCATTAAACAAAAAGTCACCTCGTATATAGGAGAATATTTTAACTTCACTTTACTTGGCCGACCAAGACTTTTCCCGAATGTACGGATTGAACCCATAATGTATTATCAAAGCTTTATGCATTATTTATGACTTTCTTGCCAAAGTAACCCTAATTTCCAATGATATCTATTTTTTTTTCTTTAACCTCGATTATATTTATTTAGTTATGGTAGTTCTTAATGATCAGGATGATGTTAAAAAAAAACAGAGCGCAATTGGAGATTTTGAAGGTTTCAATTATGACGTACCATACGGTGCATGCGAAATAAAATTCTCTTTTATTGTATTTCCTAAATTATATATCTACATCTATATAATAAAATAAAGAGATTTTGATTCTTTACACCAAATTCTACACTCTCTCTCCTCAACAAATCATTATAAAAATAAAGTTATTATTTAATCTTCTAACATAACATAGTTATTTTTTAATCATTCCATGAACATGAATGAACATATTTATCCCTTATATATAGGGGTAATGATAAGGAAAAACCCTAATTTCACATTCATTTTGAGGAATTTCGCCCCTGTTTAGAAGCCGTCATCCCTCTGTCTCTCTCCTATGCTCGTGCGATGACGACGCAATCGCCGCCGTTGGTCTCCTTCAGGTTTGGCTCCCTGCTCGTCGACGACCTCCGTGCAAGCCAGACTTCTCCATTTCTTCGATAATCTGTAAAACAATGTTGAATCATTGGGGCGATGACGATTTGGAGAGGATGAGGAGGATTCGATTGTAGGTGAAGGCATCGTGTCCAAAATTGGAGATGTTTGAGGAACGAAATCAGAAGAATTCGAGGGCGAGGTTTGGGGATCTGAGCAATTTGAGAACTTTCGTAAGCTTCAAAGGAGGTAAGTGTTAAGGTCAAAGTTTCGAGGTAGTCGTGGAGGTCAAGAAATGGATTGGCTGACAACGAGGAGGACGACGACTGAAGGATTCAAGTGACCTTACAAATTAGGTTGCTGCAGGTGAGAGGGTAGCCTCTCTATTTTGTAGATGAACATTCTAAAACAGATAGGTGAACATTGATAGGTGAACATTCAGATCTCTCCATCTCTAGCTAAACCAACGAGCTCTATTATGTTCTTTGTCAATTTTTTCAATTTATTTTTTGTGAATGTTTTATTCTGTTCTTTGTCAATATTTTCAATTTATTTTTTGTGAATATTTTTTACTGGAATAGATTTGGGTGAATATTCATGTTAAATGGTTATATGAAATACCTTCATACCCAAATTTGAATGTTCATTTCTCGAGAATGTGTTTTGGTAGATGTTTAATATTTGCGACTTGGTGAATACTAATTTGTTAGATTTGTTTTTTGTGAATGTTTTGCACTAGAGAGATTATCCATGTTGAATGGTCATATGAATATTCACAAACATTCTTTTCCAAAAAAATCACAAATTATATCATTAGAAAGGGAATAATAAAAAATATTAAATAACATGTTTAATTTTTATTAAATATTAAATTTAATAATAAAAAAATATTAAATTTAAATAACATGTTTTTTAAATATCTTTTACTTAGTGTGACCTAATTTAATATTTCAGTATTATTACTAAATTTAATGTCTATATATAATTTTTATAATTTCTGTAAATTTTATGTCCATAATTTTCATAAATTATATTTCTGTTTTATATTATTTTTTTAATTTTTTTTTTTATAAATTTAATATTTAAGCATTATTACTAAGTTTAATGCTCATATATTATTTGTATGATTTTCATTTTAATGTCCAAAATTTTCATGTATTATATATTTATATTTATTTTTTATATTTTTTTCCTTTAATTTCCGTAAATATAATGTTTCAGTATTATTACTAAACTTAATGTGCATATATTATTTATATAATTTCTTATAAATTTAATGTGGCATAATTTTCGTATATTATATTTTCTCTTTAATATTATTTATTTAATTTAATTTTTATAAATTTAATATTTTTGTATTATTACTAAATTTGATGTACATATATTATTTTTTAATGTTTATATTTTTCATATATTATATTTATCTCTTTTACATTATTTTATTCAATTTAATTTAATTAAATTTTATATTTCAATATTATTACTAAATTTAATGTCCATATATATTTTTTTTTATATTTTTTAATTTAAATTATGTAAGTTTAATATTTTAATATTATTACTAATTTAATGTTCATATATTATTTTTATAATTTAAATAAATTTAATAATTTTGTATTATTACTAAATTTAATATCTACATATTATTTCTATAAATTCAATATTTTTTGTTATTACTGAATTTAATGCTCATACATTAGTTCTATAATTTTCGTAAATTTAATGTTCATAACTTTTATATATTATATTTTAGTATTTTTACTAAATTTAATGTCCATATATTATTTCTATATTTAATTTTTAATTCCATATATTATATATTTTTTATATTTTTTTAATTTAATTTTTGTAATTTAATGTTTCAGTATTGTTATTAAATTTAATGTGCATATATTATTTCTATATTTTTCATAAATTTAATGTCCATAATTTTCGTATATTATATTTTATCTTTTATAATATTTCTTTAATTTAATGTTTTAGTTTTATTGAAACAAAACATATTCTCTTTCCTCAATTAAAAAAAAATAATAATCTCTTTCTCCTCAATTAAGTATAAATTATACAAGGTAAAGTATAATTTTTTTTTATACTTATATTAATCTAGAGAATCAATTTAGACTACTCTTTATGTGGAAGAAAAAGAACGGTCGAGATTTATTTAAGGAGTTTATGTATGTCCTGTTTTTATTATATAGATTTTAAAGAAATATTAAAGGAAAGAATGTGATGAATCTCTTCATCCTTTTCATTGTTCAAAAATTTCTTACATCTTTCAAGCTCTAATTATTTAACTATCTACTTCTCTCTTTTTATTTTTTCAAAACAACCTAAATTTCATCATCACCCCATATTTTTTGTTTCTTAATTTTTTTATTTGTGATTTATATAATAATAATAATAATAATAATAATAATAATAATAATAATAATAATAATAATAATAATAAAAAAGTATGTTTCTAAAATATATTTTTAAGAGGCATTAATATCCAATAGATTTCAAAATAAAAAACATGCCAGCATTGCAGATATTTTTGAAATATATTTTTAGGTCAATTATAATTTTTGTTCCTATTTTTCTTCTTATTTTTTAGTCTTTAAGTTAATAGTAACTAATTATTTAAAATTTTAATTAATATTAATTAAATTTTAAATTCATATATGATTAACATCAAGTTAGACTAAACAATAAGATAAAAAGGATTAAAAAATAAATCGCTCTAAAATATAAAAAAAGAAAAGTAAAAAAATAAGATAGAGGACTTCATGATTGGATCACCAATATTATTTTAACTTTTGTCTGGCGAAAAAAGACATAGTGTTTACGTTATATTTATTTTTTGAATACATGGCATGTATTGGTGTACAATTATTATTTTTCTTCTAACAATGCAACACAATTTATGCATAGTAATTATTTTTTTAAACAAGCAGCAAAATAATTTATTACTTATTTATATAATAAAATATTAAATGAATAAATTCAAATTATATTTTGAAAAGATATTTTATATATAATACTATGTTAAATATTAAAGTTGATTTTTTTTTTTTGTTACATTGCCTAAATGCATATTAATTTATTTATTTATTTTTTTTTTTTCAGGCATGGATTATATTCTTGTATATGTTATATGAGGTGATTCTTGTTCTATCCTCATATATTTAAACAAAATTTCACTACTCATTTATGTACGTTCAAAATTAGTAAAATTAGAAACTCAAAGTGATATCTCATATTTTTATGGGGTTCTTAGTATATAATACTCTATTTTTAGTTTTTAATTTTTTGTATCCAATTATAGAACTTATTTTTTAATTTTTAGTTTTTAGTTAACATTAATCATGATATCAAATACGAATTTCTTAGATTAATTACACTTTGTACTCTATGGTTAAACCAAATTGTATTTTACACCTTGTGTTAATTTCGTCAATACTTATATCTCTTGTGATTCAGACTTAAATGCAATTTTTCTGTTAATTTTAACGGCCAAAAGTTAAAAGTCAAAAAAATAAATTAATATTTATACCCTTTAAATATTATTCAATTAATTTTTTGGGCTGATTTAGACACGTACAAAAGTTGAGTACAAAATGAAAATTAACTATATCATCATCCACACTATTCAGTATCATTGTTTTCGCCTGTTTCCTTCATAGCCTAACACACCACCACCACTAGCACACCCAGGTGAACATCACCTACACCACATCGATGCCCAGCACCACACGTACGGCCGATCACCACAACACCAACAGATGACCACCAACCATTTTCGTCTCTCTATTATCTTATTTCCTCTCTTTCTCTGTAATTTATACAAATATATATGTGCACGAAAAATATATGCATATAGTGATAGAGAGATCCGAAGCTCAAATCTCCCTCTCTCTATATGCGTATCTATGTATATGTATACATGTTACACACAGAGAGAGAGAGAAAGAGAGTGGAGCAAAATAGACAGAGTGGTACTTTTGATGTAGAGCGATACTTCGGAGTCAGAGACCCCATTCCAATTTTAATATCTATTTTCTCAAAAGTTCGGCGTCGGAGAAAGTTACAGGTTGTTTTTAGAAGGTACTCAGATGTTTGGCCCATCTTTCCTTGCCGAAAATGTCTCTCACGTCGAGATCCGCCGCCACCCAATCAAAATCGATGATGAGGACTACGTTAACGACTATAGGGATAACGATGACAATTTCGTTGACGACAACGATGATTGTACTGACAATTAGTCTGAACCATTGATTGCTAAAAAATAATACCCTTATTAAGTGCAAAATATCATAGTATAGTGTACTTAAGTGCAGGTGTCAAACTACAATGATCGGTCTTGTAATTATCAATTTCTAATTATTATTTTTCTTTTGGTGAAAATGAGTTTGTTTTGAGTTTTGATTTTAAAAATAAGAAAAGAAAATATTAAATCTAAAAAAAATAAAACAAAGAACTAGGTTAGGAATTGTGGGTTTAATATTTTGAAAATTGTGTTTTTCTCGTAACTTTTATTTAAATCGGATTTGTATGAACGAGTGTTTCTAACTATAAGCCAGAACTACTCAGAAAGATTGGATTGTTATTTTTCAGCATAGATTATGTTCGATATTTAATTCCTACACCAAACTAATCTAAGGTGAATTAAAATCTAGGCATAAACCATCCAGACCAATAATCAATCACCATGAATACGATTGTGTGACCATTAGATCTAGACTACAGGTGCAAGATCAAAGTTCTAGCAGTAATTAGATTCAAACCAAAATATCTATAAGAACGTTTTGACAATAAATCCAATCACAATTAAATCAAAATTAAAAATGACTTTCATGTCACACAATTGTTTATACAATATTTGAATTTAAATAAAAAAAAAATACTATATTACATAAACTCAAAAATACATCCCACAACAGTAACCTGTTTAAAGAAAGTTAGCTGCTCATCGTTGTGTAGAATAGTACTTTCTTGGATATAATTCTCAAGAACACCGTTTACACTTTGTACTCCAAGAATTTCAAGTTTGCTTTCCTCAAAATAGAAATGAAAATAAAAGAAGTACGAAGAAGAAAACAACTAAATTATGTACAATTGGTGTGGAAATTGTACAGAAAATGGAATGCAGTGTTCCCAAAACCTTAAGCCTTATTTATAGAACTTCAAAGATAGTTGCGGGTGCAATTTGGCCAAAACCAAAGCAGCTTGGGGTCAAAAGTGATGGCTACAATTGGGCTGGAACAAGCTGGAAATGAGCTGGGGTGTAAAATGTCAAATGGTCAAAAAAGGGGGAAAGGTGAAATTTGGCTGGAAATAGGTGGATCAAGTGGGTAATATTCATGTATATACTACTGTTCATGTATACAATATACTATTCACGTACGATACTATTCATGTGCTTTCTTATAGACACGGTATTTTGACTATTCCACAAAAATTTAATTTAATTTAATTTACTATTTACTTTTATTTTTTATTTTTGGGTTATTGTTGAAAATTGAATAAGAAGGGAAAAAGAAAAAGAAAAGAAATTGGCAAGCAAAAAATGGGAAAAAAAAAAGAAAGAAGAAGGAGAACAAGGAAAAAAAAAATAAAAAATAAAAGAAAAAGAAAAAGAAAAAGAAAAAATATTTCATTTTCTTTGCTGAAATGAGACTAGGTTTCCTTTTTTTTCCCTTGTGTTCTTTTCCTTTTCTTTTTAGGTTTTGTTTATTTTTCTTCGTTTAATTTGGACTAGAATTTCTAGGGTTTTTTACTTTCCATGATTTCCTATACATAGGACCCTCCATCTCATAGTTTAGGCATACAAAAATTCAGAGAGAAATCATTCAGAAAGATTTAGAAAGAGAGGAAAAAAAACATCTTAGAATTCGATTCTTAGCAAGAGCTCTTTTGGGAAGCCGTATGCGAGAGAGAAAAATCGAGTATCGGGAATCTTGGCCAGAACATGTATGTTTTCAGTTTTTTTTTTTTTTTTTCTTTTGTTCTCGTAATGTTAAATTCTTGCAACTATATTTATTTTGTAATTATCCGATGACTCGATGAAAACGTAGGGATGGGGTTCCTCTTTTTCAATCTGAACCTCTGAGCATTAGACGAGGACAAGCATATCTCGTTGTTGTTTTTTTTGTTTTTTTTTTTTTAATTCTTTTTTCATTTTGTTGCAATAAAGAAAAACTAAAAAAATAAGTCGTCCAATGATCCGATGAAAATGCGGGTGGGTTTCTTGTGCTTAAACTTAGTCCTCTAGCGTTAGGTGAATTATGTCTAATTCTTTAATTTTATGTTTTTCTTTCCTTTTCTTTTCTCTTTTTCTTTTCTTTTATTTCTTATAAAAACCCTAAAAACCAAAAAAAAAAAAAAAAAAAATCAAAAACCAAGAAAAATAATAAAACCTTAATTTGTAAGAATTAATCCTTACAAACCTTATGATGACTTTGACGATTCGAAAAATCGTAGGAGAGTTTTCCATGATTTCATTTCAATTCCCAAGATAGAGTAAAATTTAGAAACGTTTGATTTTAAGAAATCTATTCCTTCGACAAACCATTTCGTGGGATTCCGCCTAAATTTTGAAAAGATTAATTTTGACAAATTTTGTTTCCTTGATCTTCCCTCGATTCTCATCTCTATAGAAGTTGAGAGAATTTCAAATAGGGATTTCCTTGAATTAATTGGGCAAAATTAAAATAGACATCATTTGCATCTATCTCGCATATTTACTTCTTGTACCATTTAAATGACATGTTTAGAACACTTTGATCACTTACACCTTTATATTTTATTACATATAGGCTTTTTAGATTTCATTATTCATGCAATTTTTTCTCATTTAGCTACGACACGTACACCACTTATACCTTTTCATATATATTAGATAATTAAATCATTGTCATGCATAATCACATTAATTCACATAGTTTTCCTAATTTATTCCCATATTCATACTATTTTGCATTGACACGTTTAAATTAAAACGATTCTTGCATAAAAATCATATTAGTTCTTTTGGGTTACTTTTGGATAAATAAAATAAAATTCACATCATACTAGTTTTTGCATTCATACTTTTGTACTTATTTTAATTTGCCCATTTAAATTAAAGAAATCCCTCAAAAACATATATAACCTCTCGGGGACCATCCTTACTGAATCCTTAATATTTGATAAGAGGTAATACTAGGAAAACATTCCAAAAATTACAAAAATTAAAAATACCAAAAATATTTCATAAGAAGGAAGGAATTTCAAAATCAAATAAAATGTTTGGATAAACTAATTGGATATAAAGTATCATTTTCAGACGGGCGTTTTGGGGTGCCTAACACTTTTTCCGAGCGTAACTGACGCCCGAGCTCTTGACCGTATTTTTTGGAGTCAATCTTTACTTAGGCCTTTTAAGTTGTTTTTTTTCTAAAAATTCGGTGACCTAGCACACCATTTAAAACCCTTGCTAAATGGCGACTCCTTATTTTTAAAATGACCTAAGTATTTTTTTGAGAAAACCGGTACTTTAAAAAATCCCCTATCCCTTTTACGCTTTAATATTTCATATCCTTTTCCTTTCCAAAAATTAGGGCGCGTTAACTGGCGACTCCGCTGGGGATAATTAGAGGGTCGAGCCTAATATGTCCAAATAAGTCCAACTAATCCATGTTCGAGTGTTAAATTTTATTTTGTTACCTTTTCCTTCCATGTTGTAAATAAGTCCAACTAATCCATGTCCGAGTGTTAAATTTTATTTTGTTACCTTTTCCTTCCATGTTGTAAATAAGTTGTGATGTTTTTTTTTTTTTCTTTTCTATCGGTCTCTTATATTGTTGTAAACCCCTCGCAATAAGTATGGTTGTCTTGTATCCATATTGTTCCCTTGGGATTCTATGGTACAAGACGTGGAAATGGATTTTATACTTGATGGATTGATAATGTCTTAGGGAGTCTTCAAAACTAATTGAGTCAAAAGTTTCCAATGCCGATGAGAATTAAAAAGAATTTCCATTTGTTTGATCGGTCATTATCGAAATTGAAAATTTTGAACTTAGATGGATTTTAAGGCTACCTAAGATCCACATGGACTAATAAATGGGCTTGTTGTAAGAACATGACAAGACAAGAAAATTGGTCCCAGAAAAGCAATTCCAATTTCTCTTATCTGAAGTCCAGTCTTCATTCGCAAGCGGGCCTATAATCATTCCAGGATGTCATCAGATGGCAATCCCAAATCTCCTTGCATGGCCCAAATTGCCCGGATGCAAGAAACCATCGACTTGCTGATGGAAAATGTCAACGAATTAGGCCAACGACCTTAGGGGGTGTCTGTTCCCCAGTCCAGTGGAATTCCCATGACTGAATTGTTAAATGGAAATTGTCCAAGTTCCAAGATGGAAAACTCGGTACCGAATCTGAACCATGCTGGCCTGAATTTCGCGATGCCGATTTACTATGGATCTTAGATGGGACGTTATCCATTCGTCTATGGAGCACCGACATATCCCAGCCAGGGGCATGTCTATTAGGCCTCACTCAAAGGACTGATCCCCTCTGCACTATAGATCCTCATTCACTCGGGGAGTGTCATTGCTCTACCTAACGATTCGAACGCCAATCGACCTGTCCCAACCATTGAAACCGAAAACAGGGAAGAAGAAAATGGACCCCCTTAAGCCTGGATTCTAAAAATGAAAGAATTGGAGAAAATTGTGGAAGAATTAAAAAAGGGAGAAGCCATCCAGAAAATCAACGTACAAGGAGCTATCAGCACTGCCCCAGGTGGTGTATCGGGAAAACTTCGTAGTCCCAAAGTTCACGAACTATGATGATATTTCCCTCCAGAATGGCATGTCAACATCTACAAGGAGGAATTGAGAGTTCACGCTTGGAACGAGGATCTTTGCCTAAAGATTTTTCGTCGATCGCTAAAGGGATTGACTCTTAGCTGGTACATGACTCTGGACATGTCACAGATTAAGACATTCAAGGTTCTGGTTGAGGCCTTCTATGAGCAATACGTATACAACAAGGATGCCGCACCGGACTGTAATACCCTGTACTAGATAATAAAGAGAAAATATGAAAGCTTTTTGATAGGTGGAATTTATCTATATATTTCCAAATTGATTTTGGTAGTTTTCGAGTGTTCTTGTTATGTTTTAATATGTTTTAATTCATTTTTATTTGTTTTTATATAAATCAGGTGTTAGGGATGAAAATGGGTGAAAACGATTGAAAATCGAGCAAATCGGTGGGATGTCATTGGAGAAACAGTTGAAAAGTGAGCAAAAAGACAAAGTTCAGAAACTGCAGGCTTATCGCTGCAGCGATCAAAATGCAGAAACCTTTTTGACCAACCATCGCTGCAGCGATGGCCTCCACCGCTGCAATGGTGGCCTTCATCGCTGCAGCGGTCAAATGTCAGTGGTCTACCGACTTCTCATCGCTACAGCGGTACTTCCTACCGCTGCAGCGGTCTGACACTACTTGATAAAGATATTTTGGGATATTTTGAGATATTTTTTATCCCTTAATTTATCACCCTTTTCTCTCTCATACCATGCATGTTTTTGGGAACAATTTGAGAGTGTTTTTGAGAGCTCTCAACCAACCAAATAGGAGGAATACAATTAGAGAAGAGGAAACAAGATCGAAGTGATTTTTACGGACATCATCCTTCAGATAACGACTATTCTCCTTTGTTTCTCTCTTTATTCTTAACTCGTTTTTGGTTGTTTGATCATGTATATATTGATTATTATTGAATATTTGGTTATGGCCAAGAGCTAAACATTGATTATCTATGGAATTGATGTAGTTTACTAATATATGTTGTTTGAGTAAATTGTGTTTCGTTAACGGTTGTTTATCTTTATCTGATTGTGTTTACCGTTATTTTACCTCAATAATATGCTTGTTATGATATTGTGATTGATTTGAGAATACGGAGTTTGACACTCGAGAGAGATAATCTCGGATTCGAACTAGGGTTTAAACACAACGTGACGATCTAATGACCCGGGTGACTATTAGAAAGCATGCAATCCATGAGGTTGGGGAAAGACTCATGTGATTAGTGTCATTTAGATGCTAGATAAGTATATTGGCATTGGCGCAAAGTCGCATATTCATTCACTTTACACTCGGGATAAATAGTGAGTGAGTTTTCGATACCTAGATTGTCGGATAGTTTGAATTCTGTTAATGTAAACTAGATTGGATCAAACACGTATAAGTAAACGAAGTTAATCCCTAGATAATCTATTCCCATATAATATATATCTAGTATTATAGTTTAATTTGTTATTAATTTAGTTTAGTATATACAAAAAACAAAAACCCTAAATTCAATCGCCTAAATAAAGTTCAGTTATGATAATCGCGGTATTTAGCGACAATTTAATTCAATCCCTATGGATACAAAAACCCTACTCTCCCTATTCTATTAAAATTTGACCCGTACACTTGCGGTAAAAGTAGCGACGTAATATTTCGCTACCAAGTTTTTGGCACCGTTACTGGGCATTAGTTTTTAGATCATTGTTGATATTGTGAATAAGTAACTTGATTTTAATTTAGGCATTTATTTTATTTTTAATTTTTGTTTTTAATTTTTGTATATTTTGTGAGGTGCTTGGAGATGTCGCATCAACAAGTCCTTTTGAATTTTTCTTAGCGGGATTCCGAGCAGTTTTATTGTGCTTGGGATCGATACAAGAAGTTTCTCATTTGGTTCCCCAGTTGTGGTTTCCCTAGGGAATGTCAGCTACTGAACTTCCTTGATGGGTTACAAGCCGCAATAAGAAATTGGGTAGAAGGAGGAAGTGATACTACCTCATTCGACCAACTAACCGTGGACGAAGCCTATTGATTGTTGGACAACATGGCGGAGCTTGATTTTCAAAGTTGGAATTATTCAACAAGCTACCAAAGCTTCAGGGATAGTTTCACCATTTTGACGCCATGGATTGACACCCAGAACCAACATGTGGAGTCTTCCATCACCCTGGAAGAAATGTTCGCTGAATTTATGGGGAGACTCAAGTTTTCTAGAGGGAAACAAATGATCGACTCAATGAGCATAAGGACCGTCTTGACAAAATTGAGACGACCTGCGCTGAAATTAATGTGACTGTAACGTCTCTTGAGACGCAAATCGGTCAGCTTATTTGCTTAATTGAGACCGAGTTAGAAGTGGTAGCACTGAGAGACATACAAGTCACATCTATATGTGAAAGCCACCAAGAGAAACCAAATATGAGCGGGAGAAACTTGGGTGAGTTTAATGGCGATGATTCGAATGAGATGGAAACCCAAGCATGGATCGACGATTGTGATATTTCACCATTTAAGATCCACATTGTGATGACACCATTGATTCAAAACGATCACATTTACAAGAATCCGATGTGGCTCACTTGTCCTTCGCCGCCTTTAACACCATTATTTCATGCCCACGGAGCACATGAGATGGAAACGAATCAAGTTGAGAGCACGAGCCGATCAATGCCAAATCTCGCCAAGCTTGAGGGCGTTCTGAACCAAGACCCGTATGTTGTGTTGTATGACACATACTATGGGCAGAAGCCACTCTTTGATGAGCCATTCTCTGTGTCAAGCCGAGAATATTAAACCAAGTGCTTCTTGGGAGACAATCCAAGTTTCAAAATAAATTAGAGCATCACCACCAACTTCACTCAGAGGCAAGATTGTCTCGCCTCCCAGGTACGTGTTCTAAACCCCCTTCGTCGGCATGCTATATTTCAATTGTTGAGATCAATGATTGGGTCATTGTGGACACTGACCGTTTTAAGTTTGGGGGGGATTTTTAGTATGTTTTCTTGTTGTTAGTTATGTAGTTTAAATTTAATTGTTGTTAGTTGTGTAGTTTTAGTTTATTGTATGCATGTTTGTTTGTTTGAGTAGTATATTTTTGTTTGTAGTAGTTGTTATGTGCTGAGTTTTGTAGTTCATCTGGGCCATTACCCGATGATGATATTATCCCTTAGTTGTTTTTCGAGGTCAGGGGTAATGCCCATTCATGTGTGTTTTGTGTGCTTGGCATGTCGATTAGATAAAAGTCATTTTGGATCCTAATTTGCACAACCATGTAGACGCATTGTATGACTATTTAATCGATTTGACGACGATTATTCAACAGCAAGTTCATGACAATTTTAAGCAATGTAGAATTTGATTGGGGGAAACTTGAGGCAAAATCCTAGGCGAAGTAGTTCATGAGGTATGATTTAGGCATTCATTTTTATCACTTGAGCCTTTGAAGTTTACCTTGTAATATGTTTATCCTTCGTTACCTTGTTGAAGTCTATAATCTGTTTCAATTCTGAACACGTAACAAATTCCCTGGCCAATAAAACTTTTTCCAAACCTAAGTCGCTAAACCTAAGGCACAATGTGAGTCAAAATCAAGTGAACAGTTGGATTTTGAGCGAACTTTTCATTGGTTCAGTATTAGAGAACTCACTTGCCATTTTTCTTTCGTAATTCCACACCCGTGAAATTGTACAAATCAAATAAGTTTGGGGGTGTGGTAAAAAAAAAAACATGTGTAAATATGGTTTTGTTTTTGTTTGTTTAGACATATGAGTACGACGTTTTAAAATGCTAGTTCAGGATTGTTTCGAATTAATCTGTGGGGGTTCGAGAGTGATTGAGTGCCAAGTATGTGCCTTGGGTAACGTCGAGTTATAACGTTTATCTGTTGTCTATTCCTGAGATACCCTTGGCCATTTACCAAAAATCGAACCAAGTCCTATTGATCTTTTTGAACTTCGAAGCCTACATTAGTGGAGAGTGGAACCCAGTCAGGCATATGGATTTCCTAATCCTATATGGTTTAAATCATGAGCTTAGTTAGTGAATAGTCCAATCCGGTGTTTGAATAATTGTATGTTTGAGTTTTCACACACACACTTTGAATGGATCTAGAATGACCTTTATTGATATTAAGTGTTGAAATTCTAGAACACCACGTGGTATGTTTTATTTTTGAACTCGATATGATTGGAGGCTGGTAGCGGAATATTACATCGCTACTTTCACTGCAAGTGTACAGGTAAAGTTTTATAAAATAGTGAATGAGAATGGTTGTTGTATCCACATGGATTGGATTAAATTGTTGCTAAATACCGCGATTATCATAATCGAACTTTATTTAGGCGATAAAAATTAGATTTTTGTTTTTATAAATAATATACTAAATTAACAATTAATTAAACTATAATACTAAATTTATTATATGGGAATAGATTATCTAGGGATTAACTTCGTTTACTTATACGTGTTTGATCCAATCTAGTTTACATTAATGGTATTCAAATCTATCTGACAATCTAGGTATCGAAAACTCACTCGCTACCTCTCCCGAGTGTAAAGTGAATGAATATGTGATTTCACGTCTGGTAGGAGCGCGAAACTTGCACGCCTACTTACGCTCGCAAGTATACGAGGTCTAAGGTTGCATTTGGGTAAGGGAATTCTAGGAGGGATTTCATTTAGGTAGAGGATTTATAAATTCTCTTTTGACAAATCTCTTGTTTGGGGAGTGGAAGGATTTGAGAAAAGAGGATTTGACAAATCCCTTGGGGAGTGAAATGAAGGATTTCGAAATCCTTTTGGGAGAGCTTGCATTTACCAAATCCTTCCTCGTTTCTTCTTCGTCGTGTTCGCTGAAAAGAGGTCGTCGCCGGTAGTTGGTCGTTGCATTCGCCGAAATAGGGTTCGTCGCCAGTAGTTGTTCGTCGTCTTTTTCGTTCTTCTCCTTCGTCTTCTTCGTTCATCGTCTTCTGCTCCGTTCTTCGTCGTTCTTCGTTCTTCGTCGTCGTCGTTTTTTTTCGATCTTCTGCTTCGTTCTTCTTCGATCTTCTGCTTCTTCTTCGTTCTTCATGGTCATCATCAAAAACGAAATCGAAATCCAAAAAGTGTTTTGATTTCCACTTCAATTTGGGTTTCCATTTGGATTTCGAAATCGATTTATATTTCAAAATTGAAATAGGTTTTCGATTTCTACTTCGATTTATATTTCAAAATCGAAATAGGTTTTTGATTTCTACTTCGATTTGGGTTTCGAAATCGATTTATATTTCGAAATCGAAATAGGTTAGAGAATCAGAGGCATGGTATCATGAACGATTTCGAAATCGTGATGGACGAGTTCTTGGAAATCGAATGGGAAATCGTGATGGATTTGTTCTTAGAAATCGAAATCAATTTGAGAAACGAATTTGTTCTTGGATTTGTTGTTCTTGTTGGATTTCTTCCAATTTCTTCTTCGTTATTCTCGTCACCTCTTCTTCGCCTCTGCCTCTGTTTCTGTTCTGTTTTTTTTTTTTTTTTTTTTTTTTTTTTTTTTTTTTTTTGGGATATGGGATAAAAAAGTAGACAAAAAAAATTATCCAAACAACGGATTTGTGAAATGAAGGGATTTCAAAATTCAGGATTTTGAAATCCCTTCATTTTACAAATCCCTTGGATTTATCAAATTCCTTACCCAAACGCAACCTAAAGTTTTAATGTAGTGGATTTTTGAAGATCGGATATGATTCCCACAGAGAAAAGTGTGAATAATTGAATTGAATACTGCAATTGACGTAGTCTCATGTTATCCTGACGACGGAAGACATGAATTGAAATTAAATTAAGCTAAACTACAATTAGTGGGTTAATTCTAACTAGGTTGATTAATTAGGGATTGATTTCGTTCACTTAATACACGTTTGATTTTGTTTAGTCAACAATAATGGAGTTTAGGTATCCGACAATCTCGGTTCGTAAACTCGTCCGCCACCTCTTCCAAGTGTAAGACGAGGGAATACACGACTTCGTGTCGACGAAGAGGTCCCCCTCAATGTCTTAACGACTCTAGGTTGCGTGAGTCTTAACCTAACGTCATCGATTGCACACTAACTAACGCCATCCCAGGTCGTTAGGTCGTAACGATGTGTTTACCCTAGTCCGAATCCAGGGTTACCTCTCCCGAGTGTCAAACCCTAGATTCTCAAATCCAACCCTAATACCATTACAAGCATATTAAGATCTTCATCAAATGATAAACCCAATCGGACTTAAAAGCAACAACCGTTAAAGAAACGTATATTAAACCAAACGAGTATTTACACAACTACACCTTTCCCTAACTAATCTCTAAATTACACTAACATGTTCTTAGCCAATACAATAATAAATCAAGAGGAGATCATCATTATCAATAATAAACATTAAATACAAAGATGGAAACAAGGAAAGAAAAGCCAAATCTCAAAGTGGAGTAGTCCACTTTCGCCAAAAAATAATCCTCCCGAGCTTCTTCTTCTCCGTTGATGAACTTCCTCTTCTAGCTCTTCAAGGATTGGCCAAGAACACCTCCTAAACTAATCTAATCTAACTAAGGTGGAAGAGGGCTCTCAAGAACAACCAAGCCCTCTCCCACGTCTAAGGTAAGGTTCTAAGGGATCTAAGTCCCTTTGAGGTTTGGTGGAGAAAGGAGGGATTTGGAAAATATCTTCAAAATATCTAAAAATAGATATTTCTGTGCAGAGTGTCACCGCTTAGTCGGTTGACTTAAGTCAGTTAAGTTTTTGTCGGATCTTCGCTTAGGCGGTGGTTTCTCCACCTAGGTGGTAGCTGCTGGCATATCATTCTGATCTTTTCTCGCCTAGGCAGTGGTTTTCTCGCCTAGGCGGTGGTTCAGCCCTTCAGTACTCCAACATTCTGCCTCTTTTCCGCCTAGGCGGTGATCTTCATTCATCGAAACCCTGTTTTACACATTTTGTTCACCGTTTCTCCACCGTTTTCACTTGTTTCTCACCCTTTGACGTCCTTTCCCTATTCTACAGTAAAACACAATTAAATATAACTAAAACGCTTGAAAACTAACAAATTCGGTTTAGAAATAGATAGGTTTTTCACACCTATTAGCGTTAACGCCAAAGTCCCCCTCAAGTGTCTATACGACACTTGGTCACATGAGTCTCACCCCAACCTCACGGATTGCATACTTTCTAATGCCCTTCTGGGTCATTAGATCGTCACGTTGTGTTTAAACCCCAGTCCGAATCGGGGGTTATCTCTTCCAAATGTCAAACCCCGTATTCTCAAATCAACCACAATATTATAACTAGCATATTATGGAGGTAAAAGAACGGTAAACATGATCGAATAAAGATAAACAATCGTTAACGAAATACGATTGACTCAAACAACGTATATTAGTAAACTACATCAATCCCATAGATAATCAGTATTTCGCGCTTGCCTATAACCATATATTCAACAATAATCATATATACATGTTCAAATAACCAAAAACAAGTTAAGAATAAAGAGAGAAATAAGGGAGAATAACCGTTATCTGAAGGTGGTGTCCGTAAAAATCGCTCCAATCTTGTTTCTTCTTCTCTAATTGTGTTCCTCCTTTTTGGTTGTTGAGATCTTTTTGAGAACACTAAAAAACACTCCCTAAATATTCTTCTCAAAAGTGGGAATGGATGGTAGGGAAATAAACCAAAATATCTAAGAAAATATCTAAAAAACACTTCACAGTAGGGGTTTTACCGCTGCAACGGTGGGATTGACCGCTACAGCGGTGGGTACGTTGGCAGGCTCACCATTGCAGTTGTAGACTTGACCACTGCAGTGGTGTCAATCATTAGCTCTCTGTTGTTTCACCGTTGCAGCAGTGGATCTCACCGCTGCAGCGGTGAACGATCAAAAACATTCTGCGCTCTCTGTTGTTACACCGTTGTAGCGATAAAACTGTTACTTTAACACTTTATCGTTTTTCGACTGATTTCCTCGTTTTTCCACCGTTTTCACTCCTAACCCCTGCTTTGAACAAAAATAAATAAAACAAATAAAAACGAATTAAAATATTACAAGAATACTCGAAAACTACCAAATTTGATTTGAAAATAGATAGATAAATTTCACCTATCAAATACTCTCAAACTTGGAATTTTGCTAGTCCTTGAGAAAAATACCCACGCAATAAAATAAACTATCACAACGATTAACGAATTTAATTACTAAAAATGAAAAACACAAACGAACTAAAAAAAAAATAATGTGTAAGTTTTGAAATTCATCTAACGACCAAAAAGTTTTCCCTCATCAGCCCCCAATCATATTGATTTCAAGAGTAAAACGCACCATGTGATGTTATAGAATTTCAACATTCAATAACAGTAAGCGCCATTCTAGATCCTGTTCAAGTGTGTGCGTGAAAACTCAATCATACAACCATCCACAGACCGGATTGAATTATCCATTAACAAAGTTCATGACTAAAACCAAAAAGGTAGTTTGCCCAGAACCCAACCGCTCACTTCAAGTAGCATAAAAAATTGCTAATTTGATTTCACTAAAATTGTGCCTTAGGTTTAGCAATCAAGGTTTGGAAAAAATTCAATTGGCCAGGGCATTTGTTACGTGTTCATAATTGAAACGGCTAACAGGCTTCGACAGGGTAACGAGGGATAAATAATATTACATGGTAAGCTTCAAAGGCTCAACCGATCAAAATGAATGCCTAAATCATATCTCATGAATTACCTCGCCTAGGATTTCATCTCAAATATCCCCAAATCGGGTTCTAGAATTCCTATTGTCATGAACTTGGCTAATGGATAATCGGCGTTAAATCAATTGGATAGCTAGTACATTGAGTTTAAGTGCTTGTGCAAGTTAGGATCCACAATAACTTTTACCACAACGAAACGTCAATCACACATAACACACATGAATAGGCATTACCCCTGACCTCGAAAAACAACTAGGGGATAATATTATCATCGGGTAATGACCCAGATGAACTACAAAACTCAGCACACACAACAACCACTACAAACAATAACATACTAACTAAACTAAATAAACATGCATACAATTAAACAATAAATTAACTTAAACTACATAACTAACAACAGTAAAACATACTAGCATACTACACATCACCCCCAAACTTAAAACGGGTAGTGTCCATAGTAACCCAACATCAAACTCAACAAATAGCATGCATTACAGTAATGAAGTGGGTTTAGAACATGTACTTGGGAGGCAGACAATCTTTCCTTCGAATGAAGTTGGCGGTGATGGATCTAATTTATTTTGAAACCTTGGGTTGTCTCCCAAGAAGTGCTTGGTTTAATGTCCTCGGCCTGACATAGAAAAGGTCTCGTCAAAAAGCAGCTTTCGCCCATAGTATACGTCATACAACACTACATATGGGTCTTAGTTCAGAACACCCTCAAGATTGGAGAGATATGACATTATTTGGTCCGTACTTTCAACTCGATTAGTTATTGTCTCGTGTTCTTGGTGGGCATGAAAGAACGGTGCTAAAGGCGCGAAGGACAAGTGAGCCACATCGGATCCTCATAGATGTGATCATCTTTGATCGATGGTGGCATCACATGGTAGATCTCAAATGGTGAAGAATCATAATCGTTGATCCATGCTTGGGTTTCTTTCTCATTCGAATAATCGCCATTGAACTCACCCAAATTCCTCCCGCTCATATCCAGTTCCTCACGGTGGCTTTCACATTCAGATGTGACTTGTATATCTCTTAGTGCCACCGTTTCTACCTCAGCCTCAATGAAGCTAACAAGCTGACCGATTTGAGTCTCAAGAGACTTTATGGTCTCATCAATTTCAGCGCAGATTGTCTCAATTTTTTCAAGACAGTCCTTATGCTCATTGAGTCGGTCATTCGTTTCCCTCCAGAATGCTTGAGTCTCCCCTATAAATTCAGCGAACATTTCCTCCAGGGTGGGGAAAGACTCCTTTTGTTGGTCCGGGGTGTTAATCCATGGCGTCGAAATGGTAGAAATACCCTCCAAGCTTTGGTAGCTTGTTGAATAATTCCAACTCTGATAATCAAACTCCGCCATATCTTCCAACAACCGATAGGCTTCGTCCGCGATTAGTTGGTCGAAAGAGGTGTTATCGTTTCCTCCTTCAACTCAATTTCTTGTTGCGGCTAGTAACACATTGAGGAAGTTCAGTAGTTGACACTCTCTCGGGAAACGATGGTTTGGAAACTGAATAAGCAACTTCTTGTATTCATCCCAAACACAATAAAATAGGTCAGAATCTGGTTGAAAGAAATGAAATAGCACTTGTTGATCTAACATTTTCAAGTACCTTGCAAGACAAAGAAAACTAAAAACAAAAATTAAAAATAAAATAAACGCCTAAATTAAAATCAAGTTACTTACTCACAATATCAACAACAATAAAAAAACCAATCCCCGACAATGACGCCAAAAACTTGGTATTGAAATATTACGTCGCTAGTTTCACCGCAAGTGTACGAGTCAAGCTTTATAGAATAGTGAATGAGAAGGGTTGTCGTATCCATAGGGATTGGATTAAATTGTCTCTAAGTACTGCGATTATCATAACCGAACTTTATTTAGGTGATAAAACTTGGATTTTTGTTTTTATAAATAATATATTAAATTAACAATCAATTAAACTGTAATACTAAATATATTATATGGGAATAGATTATCTAGGGATTAACTTCATTTACTAATACGTGTTTGATCCAACCTAGTTTACATTAACGGTATTCAAATCTATCCGACAATTTAGGTATCGAAAACTCACTCATTCCCTTTCCCAAGTGTAAAGTGAATGAATATGTGACTTTGTGTCAACGTTGAAGTACCCCTCGAGCGTCTATACGACACTTGGTCACATTAGTCTCACCCCAACCTCATGAATTGTATACTTTCTAACACCCTCCCGGGGTCATTAGATCGTTACGTTGTGTTTAAACCCTAGTCCGAATCCAGGGTTACCTCTTTCCAGTGTCAAATCTCATATTCTTAAATCAATCACAATATCATAACTAGTATATTATGGAGGTAAAAGAATGATAAATACAATCGAATAAAGATAAACAACCGTTAACGAAACATGATTTATTCACACAATGTGTATCAGTAAACTATATCAATCCCATAGATAGTCAGGGTTTAGCTCTTGACCATAACCATATATTCAACAATAATTCATATATACATGTTCAAACAACCAAAAATGAGTTAAGAGTAAAGAGATAAACAAGGGAGAATAATTGTTATCTGAAGGTGGCGTCTGTAAAAACTGCTCTGATCTTATTTCCTCTTCTCTAATTGTGTTCCTCCTCGTTGGTTGATTGAGAGCTTTCTGAGAACACTCGAAAACACTCCCTAAATGTTCTTACATATTATTCTCAAATGCGGGGAATGGATGGAATAAGGAAAGAAACCAAAATATCTAAGAAAATATCTAAAAAACACTTTACAATAGGGGCTTCACCGCTGCAGCGGTGGTTATGTCGGCAGGCTCACCGCTGCAGTGGTGGACAGTTAGTGGCTTTCTGTTATTTCACCGCTGCAACGGTGAGCAATCAGAAACATTCTAAGCTCTTTGTTGTTTCACCACTACAGCGGTAAATTGACCGCTGCAACGGTGAAACTGCTACTTTAACACTTCATCGTTTTTTATCGATTTTCTCATTTTTTGACCATTTTCGCTCCTAACCCCTGCTTTGACCAAAAATAAATAAAAACAAATAAAAATGAATAAAAATATTGCAATAATACTCGAAAACTACAAAATTCGATATGAAAATAGATAGATAAATTTCACTTATCAGGGGCCGTTGAGGGAAAACGTTTTGGTCGATTAGTTGAATTCAAAACTCGCATGTCGTTATGTTTAGTTTGTTTGTGTTTTTATTCATTGTTTAGTATTTGTGTTTGTTTATTTTAGTTTGAGTGTTTTGCTCAAGAACTAGGAAAATTCTAAGTTTGAGGGTATTTGATAAGTGGAATTTATCCATATATTTTCAAATCTAGTTTTTGAGTGTTTTTGTTATGTTTTAATTCGTTTTTATGTAAATTAGGTGTTAGGGACAAAAGGGGAAAAACGGTTGAAAATTGAGTAAATCGGTGGGATGTCGGTGGATAAACGATTGAAAAGAGAGCAAAAAGACCAAGTTCAGAAATTGCAGGCTCACCGCTGCAACGATCAAAATGCAGAAATATTTCTGCCCAACCATCGTTGCAGCGATGGTCGATGGCCTTCGTCGCTACAGCGGTCAAATGTCAGTGGCCTACTGACTTCTTATTTGTAGCGGTGCTTCCCACCGTTGCAGCAGTCCGACACCACTTGACAAAGATATTTTGTGATATTTTGAGATATTTTTTATCCCTTAATTTATCACCCCTTTCTCCCTCATACCATGCACATTTTTGGGAACACTTTAGGAGTGTTTTTTAGAGATCTCAACCAACAAAAGAGGAGGAACACAATTAGAAAAGAAGAAACAAGATCAGAGTGGTTTTTACGGACGTCATCCTTCGGATAAAGGCTATTCTCCTTTGTTTCTCTCTTTATTGTTAACTCGTTTTTGGTTGTTTGATCATGTATATATTGATTATGGTTGAATATTTGGTTATGATCAAGAGTTAAACGTTGATTATCTATGGGATTGATGTAGTTTACCAATATATGTTATTTGAGTAAATCGTATTTCGTTAATGGTTATTTATCTTTATTCGATTGTGTTTACCATTCTTTTACCTCCATAGTATGCTTGTTATGATATAGTGGTTGATTTGAGAATACGGGGTTTGACACTCGGAAGAGGTAACCTCGAATTCAGACTAATGTTTAAATACAACGTTATGATCTAATGACTCGGGAGAGTATTAGAAAATATACAATCCATGAGGTTGGGGCAAGACTCATGTGATCAGTGTCGTTTAGATGCTAGATACGGATATCGGCGTTGACGTGAAGTCGCATATTCATTCTGTTGGCCCAATAGAATACCCAATAGGGGGGGTGAATTGGATAATTAAAAATATATCAGAATCAAACTTGAATAAATTAAATAATTTATTTTATGCCTAAATTAATTATTATCTTTATACCACAGCGGAATTATAATAAATCTAAGTGTACACCCAAACAACAAAAATAGCAAAGTAAAATAAAGCAGCACACAAAAGATTTATACTGGTTCACCAAGCTACTCTTGGCTAATCCAGTCCCCCGAGTTCTACGGAGGTCGCACCCACTAAAACCAAGATCCCTTTAAAGGTAAAAACCAAACCCGTATATTGATTCTTTTACAGGCTCAGAATCAACCTTTACAATATCCTTTTCTTAGGCTAAGGAAGAACCTATACTTTTTACAGGTTAAAGAATAACCTAATTCTTTTTAATACTAAGGCACAAGAATCAAAACCTAACAAAAAATTCCAAGTATCATTTTCACAGGTAAGGATGAAACCTTTACAAAACACTCAAAACGCAATTCTTATTCAGGAAGAATCACTACCTCAATCTTTCTAAAGGAAGAGACCGAAACTCAGCTACCTTTGATTAAATATCTCTAATGATATTTAACCCGTCATAACTCACTAATACAAAAATTGATAAGAAGTAAATCTCACTCGGAACTTCTACCACCCCAGATAAACAATAACTCGATTAATATCCCAACTAGTGATAGAAATATGTGAGATACAAAAATCTGATTTTAACAAGAATATGGGTAACAAATTAGAGCACGTAATCAAATTCAAGAAAATATTTGTAAAAATATTTTCTTCAAAAATCAGAAACGATTTCTAAGATCAATTTTCAAATATAAAATAATAAACAAGCAATAAGCAATATGGAAAGATCTCACCTGGAATCCACAGAAATAATGATTAGAATAATGTAGCTTCAAATTCGGTATCAGCAAAAATTGATTGCAATTGATTCTCAGAATCACTCTTAGAATAACTCACAATATCGTAGAATGATAACTCTTATAAAAACTCTCTCAAAACGATATAGAATGATTAACTCTCTTAGAATAATTAGCCTTGCCAGTGAAATTCGCAGGTCTATTTAAAGGAACATGTAATCAGCCTTCTAATGGCTAGTTTACAAGTGTCATGACAATTAAAAACTCTTATAGACCCCTTCTATCATAAGGACTTCATTTAGATTCAATTTCACTTAAAAATATCTTTCAAATCTCTTAATTAAACCCCCAGAGTATTTCTCAATCTTAATAAATAAGTATAGAATCCATTTCAAGTACCAAATTGAGAAATATTAATATTTAATAAACCATATTAATAGGATTTAATTAGTATATGAACCATATCTTAAATATAGATAATATCCCACAAATCTCTCCCAAATCCCAACAAAAAATAACTACTTTTGGATATAATCACGGATCAAACTATAACCTGAAACAGCGCGTTCAATCGACTGCCCAACTCAAGTTGCAGCCAAACCATTGCCGCAGCGTACATAGGTCGACCGCCCGGTCGACTCACTGATTCAGAGAGTTCAGTACTACTTCACTGGTCGACCTATCGGTCGACTTGTTGATTCAGAGAGTTCAGCATTCTTGGCCGGTCGACCTGTCGGTCGACTTAGAGATACAGGATGTTACAGCTTCCATGTCCGGTCGACTCACTAGTCGACTGTTGTGCTTGGTTCTCTTCTCTGAATACGTTTTTAACGTATTTTCTTTTGCGTTTTCGCCTCTTTAATAATTTGTTTTCTCTTGATTAGCTCCACTAATATTCTTATATTCCATTTTAGTCATTCAAAATTATTTCTTCTTATTTCACATAGGAGCAAATAATTTAACTTAATCAAAACACACATAAAAGATAAAATATATTTTGTGCCATGTGTGTGTTCCTAAATAGGAAATTAAGAGTTAAGATTCACCTGGGTTGTTTTTCCTAATTTCTTTAAACTCTTAATTCTTCTTCATCATCTTGACATCTTCATTTCTCACCTATTCAATTTGACGCCTTCATTACTGTAACTTTAAATCACTGAAAAACTCAATTAAATATTAGTTTCATCAAAACATCAATACTTAATTGTTCATCAAAATCTTAGGATCAACACATTCACTTTACAATCGGGAGAGGTAGTAACTGAGTTTTCGATACCTAGATTATTGGATAGTTTGAATACCGTTAATGTAAACTAGATTGGATCAAACACGTATAAGTAAATGAAATTAATCCCTAGATAATCTATTCTCATATAATATATATCTAGTATTATAGTTTAATTTGTTATTAATTTAGTTTAGTATATACTAAAAACAAAACCCCTAAATTTAATCGACTAAATAAAGTTCGGTTATGATAATCATGGTACTTAGTGATAATTTAATCCAATCCTTGTGAATACGATAACCCTACTCTCCCTATTTTATTAAAATTTGACACGTACACTTGTGGTAAAAGTAGTGACGTAGTATTCCGCTACCACTTTCGAATGTACACTACCTGGTAGAGAGAGAAAACTGCCAAAGTTGTCCCTAGATTGAGCGAGTAGGATTAGTTAGATATTTTCAAATCGATTCAAACGTCGTCATTCTACCAGGGTCATTTGAGCATAGAAGTGGCCTTCTTCGACGATGTGATCAAGCAATCCAAGGTGATAGAAGAAGGAATAATGAGTGAGAAGATTAAAGAGGCCTCGCTCGATCTGACAAAAAGGTCAGCTCTACCAAAGAAGAAAGAAGATGAGGTAGCCGTCGTCTTTTCTCCCCAGCAAACCCTAACCAAAGAAACCCCCAAGCTTTCTATTACCCAAACCAAAACAACCAATATCGTAACCATCTTCCTCAAAATCGCTAAAACCAAAAATTACCCCCCAGAACCAATCATATTCCTAAAGCCATCCCCACTATTATGAAAACGTACCCCCCTTACCAAAACCACACTCCCCAATACTATCCCAAAGCCTACCAAATACCCGTTTACCATACATATCAACCTAACCACACCCTAAAGCTAGGAACCCAATACAAATTGAACTATCCACCTTGTGCTACTAAGGGAAACTTTCGAAATGATAAAAAAAGAACCACAAGAACTTTCGGTTCAATTATTGAGTTATCCTAAAATTGTTTGAAGTAGGGGATGCTGTCGCTTCTGCCATCCTACGAGTCTAATCCTAGAAGTAAATCTGTTTCTTTGAATGGTTTTTGTGAGTACCATTCGCAAGCCAGATGACATAGGACCGAGCAGTGCTATCACTTAAAGGATAAGATCTGGGAATTCATATGGATGAGAGCCACCACATTTCCAAAAAAGCTTGAGAGTAGTACGCGAAATTGTCAAATGAATTCACTACCTGAGCATGTACTTTCAGGGAGTGATGAAGTCGATCTTTACCAAAATGTTGGCAGAAATGGAAGCAAGTCACGTGCCTAAGGCTCGAGTTAAAAAGTCTAAAGGCTGCAAAACTGGCGTCCTTATTTACTTTCAATTTGCTAGGTGTTTTGATAAATTTGGGACATTTTCGTTTACTTACCCTTCCATCCCGTTGGTCTTTTGGACGGAAAATGATTTGCTTGGTAATGGCTTTTTAAATTTTAATAAATGCAATACTGTTTTATCCAAACTATGGTCTAATGTTTGAATCTTACTCTTTCAGGTACCCAAAATTTCTTGCATAAGTTGTATGTGATGTGACTGAGTGAGGATGCAAAGATATAATTTCAATATGGAGCTAGACTACAATCCAATAGGAATAGAAGTAAAGGAAGATTATGTTCTACCAAATGATGGTGAGATCCAAAAGGCCTTTGATCGAATCTGGAAGCAGTTCCAGAGTACCGGAGGATTCGAAAACAAAGATTAATATCCATTGCCCTTAAGATGTTTTGATAATTGCTCCAAGCTGATCAAGCTGTCTTTGGTGGTCCTTCATGATTTGATAAAACCGGGTGTAAATATCTAGACTCGCCTGCTATCGAACCCAATGGTAAATAGGGAACACAACCATCTAGATCAATAATCGCAATGAAGGGGTTCTCAAATATACATTCGATGAAGATCAAAGCTAGAAAAATGAGGATTTGTCACCATCAACCAACACTGTTGAAAACAAAATTTACTCATTCATTGATGGATCCCCGAGTTACAAAACGGTCTCGATTCGCAAAGAAGACTAATTCGTTCTAAGCTTGGCTTCTCCCTGAACCATGTAAGTTCGATAATTTATTTCAAAAAAAAAAAATAAAAGGAAAAAAGAAGGAAAAAAAAATAAAAAAAATAAAAAAAAAAATAAAAAGGGGTAAAATAGTCAAACCACTAACCGAGCAAGAAACATTAGTGCAAATATGGAAGAGATTTGAAGAGAAAATAAATAGGATAGTTTGGTTCGTTCAAGGTTTCTGCATTGGATCAATTTAGCGAGCATTGGCTTTTTTCGGATCGAAACCTGATGGATTTGAATGGAATTAGAATTTGTGAAAAAAAACATTGGTCGTGGATTGGAAATGTATTGAAATCATATTCCTCTGCAACTCGGCTCAAAATCTTGTAGAAAATCATATAGAGCATTAAAGATACTCGTTTTAGTAATTTTCGATATTTTGCCTATTTTTTTGGACTAAATCCGTTTTGCATTACTTGAGAAATCACAGAGTATACAAGAGTATTAGAACCCCAAGTATCGAAGCACCTAGAAATTTGGAAAGATATGAATCCTGTCGGGCAAGCCAAGGAGATTTTGATAAGGCAAGTTGGGCCTTTCCTCTGAGTTGGAAAGCGAAATCTTTTGAATAAAGGAATCTCATTGAATCACCCCGAGAAAGTCATTCGCCGTCAGCCGAGTGACTATGATGGAAATGGGTGAATGGAATTGCGAGTCATTAAAGGTAATCAATTTTCTCAAACTAAGATTTTGTTTTGGAAATCTTATCTTGTTTACTTATAGGAATCTAAAGATGGTAAGAAGCATGGGTTTACTTATCATTGGGTTTTCTCACCTTCTCGCCAACTCAAATCGAAAATATAAAGACAGGATGTGCTCCACTCCAAGATGAAAAGTTTTTTTTTTTTCTCATTTCAAGATTTTCTTGGTGTTGATCGCACCGCATTTGTGCGATTTTATACCCCTAAACTTAAGTTTGTTAATCATTCGAATAATGTAAATTATTATAAATAAAATTATTTTAGTTATTTTTGTATATTTATGAAAATGGATCAAAATGGCATTAAGATAGGACAAATTGGATTAAAAATGAATAAACTACGCTAAGCCGAACAAAAACCAAAGAAACCGGAATGAATCATTCGATCCCTTAATAATATAAAAAAATGGTTTATTTTATATGGTTTTGTAGGTTTTTGATAAATGAACAAAATTACGTTGAGTTGAAGTAAATCGGATAAAAAACGAACAAAAACTAGACAAAAGTTGCGATTTGCAGCAGTAGAATGAAGATTTTTGTCTACTCTTTTAGTTATAACTAATTTCATAATTATAATTTTGAAATAAAACAAGTTGAATATGAAATTGAACTCTCTAAAATTTTCAATAACTGGTCATATGGAAAAATCTGAGTTCGTCTAAGAAAAATAAAACCATTCGAAGTTGACCGCACTGATCTGTCAAATACTGTGCGCGGGCAATGCGCGCGGCGGCTCGTCAAAATGACCAACCCATTTGCTCCTGCCCGGATCCGGACTGTCCAGCTGTTTCCATCCAATTTTCAGATATTTATTCACTTGTACCCTTAGATATTTTGCCCACTTGACCACTTGCATCCTTCAAACTCTATCTTGAGTTCTATAAATATCCTAGGGTGTTAAGAGCCAAAGGGGGATGTACATATACATTTTTACATATTAATAAATTATTTTGCTTGATATTTTTATTTTTTCTTCTTTATTTTTATAATTATTGTGGAGAAAATGAAGTTTAGATTCTTAAGGGTACAAAGTGTAAAATGACATTTTTGAGGATTGTTTCCAAGAAAACACTGCTTTATACAACAATAAGCAACTAACTTCCTCTAATCAGGTTAGGATTGTGGTACTGTATTATTGAAATTATATAATATTATATTTTTAATTTTTGGATTCGTATAAACGAGCGTTCCTAACTTTTGGGCAGAACGCTTAGAAAAATAGGATTTATTATTCCTCAAGCATGATTTATCGACAATATTTAATTTCTACATTAATCTAATCTAGGGTGAATTAAAATCGAGACATAAACCATCAAGTTTAGTAATAAATCTCTATAAATACTATTATATGACCGTTAATTTTAGATCTCACGTACTAATTTTAACGAAGCAATTGAATTTAGAATCAAATTTTTTTTTAATAATAAATCCAATTATAACAATGAAGAACACAATTCATCGTCACATATTGTTTATACAAATCCAAAATTAAATTAAAAATATAATATTGCATAATTTCAATAATACAATACCACAATCCTAACTTGATTGGAGGAAGTTAACCGCTCATCGTTGTATAAAGCGATATTTTCTTGAAAACAATTCTCAAAAATACCGTTTTACACTTTGTACCCTTAAGAATTTAAGCTTCATCTTCTCCACAATAATTATAAAAATAAAAGAAGAACAAATAAAAATATTAAGCAAGATGGTTTATTAATATGTAAAAATGTATATGTACATCCCTTTTTAGCTCTTAATACCCTAGGATATTTATAGAACTCAAGATAGAGTTTGAGGGGTGCAAGTGGCCAAGTGGACAAAATATCTAGGGGTACAAATATCTGAAAAATGGGCTGGAAATAGCTAGATGGGATGAATCTGGGATGGAGCAAGTGGGCTGGTCATTTTGACCAAACGCGATGCGCACTGTGAACGCAGTATTTGGCAAATCGGTGCAGTCAACTTTGAATGACTGTATCTTTCTCATATAAACTCTGATTTTGCTATATGACCAATGGTTGGAAAGTTTAGAGAGTCTACTTTCATATTCAATTTGTTTCATATCAAAATTATAACTATGAAATTATTTATAACTAAAAGTTTGGACAAAGATCTTCATGCTACTATTGTAAATCGCGACTTTTGTCTGGTTTTTATTCGTTTTTTATCCGATTCACTCCAACTCAATGTCATTTTGTTCACTTATAAAAAACCTACAAAATCATATAAAATAATTCAATTTTTGATATTGTTAATGGATCGAACGATTCGTTCCAGTTTCTTTAGTTTTTGTTCGGCTTGACGTGGTTTATTTGTTTTTAATTCGATTTGTCATATCTTAACGCAGTTTTGATACATTTTCATAAAAATAAAAAATAACTAAAATAACTTTATTTATAATAATTTACACTATTCGAACGATTAACAAACCTAAATTTAGGAGTATAAAATTGCACGAATGTGGTGCGGCCACATCCCCAAACCTAACTTTTGCTTGTCCTCAAGCAAAACTAATATAATAATTAAAAGAAAAAGCCATATTCATAGGGAACACTATTACATTTAGCGTATGAAACAAGTTTTTAGACCCCTAGGTTGTCTCTAGTGGACGAGTATTACATTTAGCCTTGGGAACACTATTACATTTAGCCTTGGGAGGGTTTACAGTGATACTACCTACAAACATCCCAAAATTTTTATTTTTAAATTTATTTGTTTTTATATTTTTAATTTTTTAATCACAAGAAGTTTATCAATCTTGTCTAATGCTAACATAATAAGTTGGGATCATACAAGAGTTACTGAAATAGTTATTGATCTCATAGCACATGATTTTTAACAGTATCCATTTTTGCACCCACAACATACATTCAATTTTCTTTTATAATGAATTTAGTACAAATAACTAGTTAACTAATTTTAAACGAACAAATAACATTTTCCCTAAAATAAATGTATTTTTGTATATCTATTTTTTTAATATATATATATACACATATAAATAATTTTTTAAAATAAATGACTTGTGCAATACTAACCCCACTAAGCTTTCTAAGATGTCCATGTAGCGAGCGCTGGACCAATGATCACAATCTAATTGGCTCAGGGTGTTAGGTGTTAAGGCACCCTTCACACTTAATAATTCAAACAACTTAAGCTTCAAAGTTAACGAGCCACGTATTGTCTTAACAATTTGCTCCCCCCTTTTGACTCGAACACTTAAAGCTTACTTAGACAAGAGGCTCGATTGCTCAGCGGAAGTTAATTATTAGGACATAAAATTTTTATTATTAACGATATATATATATATATATATATAAACTCCAGAGATAGGTTATTATCATGTCAAAATTTAACAAATCGTCCTATATTTGACCAGCTGTCGCGTGCATTACGCACGCGTAGTATTTGGCAGATTAGTGCGGTCAACTTCGAATGGTTGTCTTTCTTATACGAACTTTGATCTTGCTATATAACCAGTCGTTAGAAAGTTTAGAGAGTTTACTTTCATGACCGAATCCGGCCCGTCCAGTTGTTTCCAACCTGTTTCTTGCCCATTTTCAGATATTTATCCACTTGCACCCCTAGATATTTTACCCAATTGGTCACTTGCACCCCTCAAACTCTATCTTGAGTTCTATAAATATCCTAGGGTGTTAAGAGCCAAGGGGGGATGTACATATACATTTTTACATATTAATAAACCATCTTGCTTAATATTTTTATTTGTTCTTCTTTTATTTTTATAATTATTGTGGAGAAGAAGAAACTTAAATTCTTAAGGGTACAAAGTGTAAAATGGTATTTTTGAGGATTGTTTCCAAGAAAATACTATTTTATACAACGATGAACTGCTAAATTCCTCCAATTAGGTTAAGATTATGGTATTGTATTATTGAAATTATGTAATATAATATTTTTAATTTAATTTTGGATTTGTATAAACAATTATGTGATGATGAATTGTATTCTTTACCATTATAATTGGATTTATTATAAAAAGAAATTTTGATTCTAAATTCAATTGCTTCATTAAGTTTAGTATGTGAGATCTAAAATTAACAGTTACATAATAGTATTCACAGATATTTATTACTAAACTTGATGGTTTTTGCCTCGATTTTAATTCACTCTAAATTAGATTAATGTAGAAATTAAATATTACTGATAGATCATACTTGAGGAATAATAAATCCTATTTTTTTAAGCGTTCTGCCGAAAAGGTTAGAAACGCTCGTTTGTATAAATCCAAGTCAAAAGAAAAAAAAAATGAAAACGACATAATCTTCAAAATACAAAACTCATAATTCCTAACTTGATTCTATATTTTTCTTATACTAAGATTGAGGATGAAATCATGTGTAATTAACTAAGTTTTTTGTTGTGTTGATTCCAAACAAATTGCAATTCACGTTTTTTCAATTAAATAAATAATTTCATCTTTTATATCATGTATCATTGAATATTATGGATTATTTAATACTTGGTTATTTATTAAACAAATAACATATTTTGATTTTGTGTTTTTCATTAAATTATATACACATAATACTTAAGAATTACTATTTTTTAAGGATCCAAAATAACCAACTTGAGATTTACATAGGGCGTAATTTCTAAATTCTTAAGAGGATAGTAAGATTGATCACCCTACTATCAATCAAAATTTGGAATCAATACAATAATAGAACTAATTAATTATACATGGATTTTTAAAATCCTAGCATTTTTTTTCCATCTTAAATCTAGTTAAAGTAATTATTTCATAGTATATTTAGTTTTTCCTTTTTTTAATCATAAAATAAAAATTATCTTTAACTAGATTATAATTAAATCAATTTGAATGGATTAAATATTTTCCTTCTGATAGTAATCCTCGTGGGATCAACCTCTCTTTCGTTAATATATGTTGCATATGATTCATGCACTTGTGAGTAATAAATATAAATTTTAAATAAGGAAATAACACAATTTCTGTCCACATCAGGTGTGAATTATTGTACTTAGTCTTCTTCAGTCTGATTGCCATAAGGTCCTTTTGTTGCTGAAAATTCAAAAGCTCTAAATGAGCATCTAGGTATGTATGTTACCCTGAAAGGGATGTCTAGTGAATTACGCTAAACCTGATTCTTGGCGTAATACTACGGTACGTAGGAAACCTGTAAAGGTTTGGTCATTAAAGTGTCAGCCTAAACCGCGGAATGGGGTACATTTTATATCCTTTATCCCTTATTTCGCCCCAGCCTCAAGTTAGGGCACATTATATGGAATTTGCTTATTTTCGCATCTAGGGAGTTTTTGAGCTTGGCTGCCCCAGCCTACGGTTGTGGCACATTTTATATCTTAACATTATTTCACACTAGCCTCCCCATGATGGCTTCTTATTTCACATTCAGTCTCTCCGTGATAGTTTTTATTTTGGGAAAAGTGCAATTTAAACCTTTTAACTATTGATACATTTCTAAATAGTTCATCTCCGTTTGATCGTTTCATTTTAAACTTTCTATGTATCAACACGTTTTTAAATGGTCATTTTGTCGAAAAATCCATCAAAACTAACAGAATGAAGGGGCAAAATAGTTTTTTTACATATTTTTAATTTTTTAATAATTTTCTCTTTTTCTTTTTATTTTTTCCTTCATTTCTCTCTCTCTCTCTCTCTCTCTCTCTCTTTCTCCTTTCCTTCTTCCCTTTCCATGCCGGAACCACCACTGTTACTAGGGTAAAATCACCCCCGTAACAAGGGGTGAACCACCTCTGTAATAGGGGTGGTTCTGGCGGGGAGAGGGAAGAAGAAAGATAGAAAGAGATTTGAGTGGGAGAGAGAGAGAAATGAAGAAAAAAAAAGGAAAAAAATCATTTAAAATTTAAAAATATGTAAAAATACTATTTTGTCCTTCCATTCTGTTAGTTTTGACGGATTTTTTAACAGAATAATCATTTAAAAATATGTTGATATTTAGAGGGTTTAAAATGAAATGCTCAAATGGAGAGGGACCACTTACAAATGTGTCAATAGTTAGAAGGTTTAAAATGTACTTTTTTCTTTTATGTTTTGCCTCTCCACAATTGCATTTCATGTTGCAATCAACATCTCTATGATGGTTTTTTATTTTTTGCCTCTCCATGATGTATTTTTATTTTTTGTCTTTCCGTGATGATATTTCATGTTGCATTCAGTCTTTGCGTGATGACTTTTTTTTATTTGTTGTCTCTCTGAGATGGTATCTTATTTTGTATTCAGTATCTCTATGATGACTTTTTATTTTCTGCCTCCCCGTGATGACATTTCATGTTGCATTCAGCCTCTACGTGATGACATTTCATGTTGTATTAAAACTTTCTGTGATGGCATTTCATGTTGTATTCTGCCTCTTCGTGATGGTTTTTTTATGTTGCATTTGTCTCTCCATTATGGACTTTTCATTTTGTATTATATCTCTCCATAATGACTTTTCATTTTGCATTATACCTC
This sequence comes from Eucommia ulmoides, assembly GCA_016647705.1. NCBI lineage: Eukaryota > Viridiplantae > Streptophyta > Magnoliopsida > Garryales > Eucommiaceae > Eucommia > Eucommia ulmoides. The sequence goes on from CM028329.1 coordinate 1,362,389, forward strand.
TCCGTGATGACTTTTCATTTTTTTATTTTGGCTCTCCGTAATGATTTTTTATTTTACATTTTGCCTCTCCGTGATGGCTTTTTATTTTTGTATTTTGCCTCTCCGTGATGACCTTTCATTTTGTATTATGCCTTTCCTTGAGTGCCACTTTATTTTGCATTATTTCCGTGCCTCGTTTGGGGCAAATGTCGAACTATGCATAACTTAATTCTTGACACCGTCGAGATACGTAGGCTCTTTTATTGTTCGGTCGTATTTCATCCATATTCCGTTTCCATCAAAATTACGTGATCTCTTATGTTTGTTAAGCAAGTGTAACTCGCATGATAAAGAAGGGTAGCTGTAGACATGATATTTTAACCGTCTTGAAAAAATTTAATTTAATTTAATTTTCTATTTACTTTATTTTTTTATTTTTATTTTTAGGTTATTGTTGAAAATTGAATAAAAAGGAAAAAAGAAAAAGAAAAGAAATTAGCAAGCAAAAAATCAAAATAAAAAAAAGGGGAGAAAAAAGAAAAAAAATTAAATAAATAAAAGAAAAAGAAAAAATATTTCATTTTCTTTGCCAAAATGGGATTAGATTTTTTTATTTTTTTTTCCTCTTGTTTTCTTTTCCCTTTCCTTTTGGGTTTTATTTCATTTTCCTCGACGAATTTAGACTAGGATTTCTAGGATTTTTTTACTCCCCATCCATTCCTATAAATATGACCATCTCCCTCATAATTTAGACTCACAAAAATTCAAAGAGAAACTCTCCAGAAAGACTCAAAAAGTGAGAAGAAAAAAAACCTCTTAAAGAGTGATTCTTAGCGAAAGTCCTTTCGAGAAGCCGTCTGCGAGAAAGAAAAACTCGAGGATCAACAATCTTAGCCAGAACAAGTATGTTTTCTAATTTTTTTTTTTCATTATTTCTTTTATTCTTGCAATATTAAATTCTTGCAACTTTACTTATTTTGTAATTATTTGATGACTCGATGCAAACACTGGGACAGGGTTTTCCTTTCTCAATCTAAACCTCAGAGCATTAAATGAGGACACCCATAGCTCTTTTTTTTAATTCGTTTTTTTTTTTTTTTTTTGTTGCAACAAAAAAATTTAGAAAATAAGTCGTCTGATGATCTGATGAAAATGTCAAGGTAGGTTTCTCATACTTAAACTTAATCCCCGAGCGTTAGGTGAATGATATTTATTTCTTTAATTTTTTTTCTTATAAAAACCCTAAAAAACAAAAAATAAATAAATAAAATCCAAAAACCAAGAAAAATAATAAAACCTTAGTTTGTAAGAATTAACCCTTACAAAACTTAGGATGAATTCGACGATTCAATAAATCATGGGAGAGTTTTTCATGACTTCCTTTCAATTTCCTGAGTAGAGTGGAATTTAAAAACGTTCGATTTTAAGAAATCTCTTTCCTCGGTAAACCTTTTCGTGGGATTCCGCCTAAGTTTTGGAACTATTAATTTTGACAAATAAGCACCATTTGTATCTATCTCGCATATTTATTTCTTGTATGATTTAGATGACATATTTATGATACTTTCATTACTTACACTTTTTTATATTTTATTACATAAAGGTTCTTTTAGATTTTATAATCCATGCCACTCTTTCTTATTTAGTTACAACACGTACACCACTTGCCCTTTTTCATATATATTAGACAATTAAATCATTACCACACATAATCACATTAATTCACGTAGTTTTCCTGATTTATTCCTATATTCATACAATTTTTTATTGGCGCATTTAAATTAAAACCATTCTTGCATAGAAATTATATTAGTTTTTTTGGGTTACTTTTGCATAAATAAAATAAAATTTATATCATGCTAGTTTTTGCATTCATACTTTTTCACTTATTTTAGTTTGTCCATTTAAATCGAAGAAATCCATCGGAAACATATAAAAATCACCCCCAAAGGACTAACTAATTAGATTTAATTGGATATAAGGTACAATTTTTTAACGGGCGTCTTAGAGTGCCTAACACCTTCCCTGAGCTCTTAAATGAATATTTGGTTTAACTATTTTTTTTTTTTTTTTGTGTCAATCTTTACTTAGGCCTTTTAAATTATATTTTCTAAAAATTCGGTGACTTAACACACCATTTAAAACCCATACTAGGTGACGACTCTTTATTTCTAAAATAGCCTAAATACTTTTTTTGAGAAAATCGGCGCTTTAAACCCCCCCCCCCCCCCCCCCCCCCTCTTTAATGATTTAATATTTCATATCATTTTTTTTTCGGAAAATTAGGGCGCATCATTGCTTCAAGCCGTTTTCGACGATTTTCGTTCAGTTTGCCATGGTTTGTTAATTTTTTGTCCATTTCGCTCCAAATTAATGCCATTTTATTCCATTTTCAAAAAACTACCAAAAAAAAAAAACTCAATTTATATTATTTCAATCTAATCAAAAGATTAACAAATCTAAGTTTAGTGGTACGAAATCGCACAAAATGCAGTGCGATCAACCATAAAATTCTAAAGATTCCGATGGTGACATTCGCCATAGGAGAAAATGAATTTCTTCTTTTTTTAAGTTCATGAGATTTATTTCTGATAGATTTGTAGTTCTTTTCTTGCTTTGAAGATTAAAAAAACAATTCTTTTGTAGGAAATACCACCAAAAAAATAATTTCAATGTTTTGGACTTGTTTTGTGTTTGTGACAGATGAATTTTGAGCTAATATTGAAAAACAAAATGGATTGTGGACTGGTGGTGGCTGATTGATCGCTGGAATAGCAGAAAACGAGGAGGGTGAGAATGTATAAAAAATACATTTTTACCATTAAAACTTTCGGATGACTTTCTAAATAGACCCAATTGAATTAGTTGAAAAATATAACAAAATTATCCTTAATTTTAAAATAAAATGACTCAATTATCCTTACTTCTATTAAATTTTTAACCATTGCACTTAAGTTTTAAATATAGGGGTATAAGTGCTAACTAGAATAACATAGGAGTGCAAAGTATAATTTGGTCTAATCCTAGGGGTACAAAGGGTACGTAACCCTCAACAATAACTATGAGTAGTGTTTGGTGGCATGGAACTGGAATTATTATTTCATGGAATTAGAATTCTAAGAATTGTAATTCCATGATATTGCAATTGTTGAACTTAATGTTTTGATCGACATTTAAACATTAATATTTTATTAAACTAATAGTTTTATTAAGTGATTTTAGATTAAAAGTTTCATAGGTTGAAATGAGAAAAAAGAATTGGTCAAAAAGATTAATCATTGAAGAATTCATGAATTATTTATTTAAGAATCAAACGAATTCAAAACAGGTGCAAGAAGATAATAAAGGTTTTCAGAGCATTGAAGACATTTATGTGAAAACAACTCATTACTTTTATATTCTTAATGCAACCCGAATTAGCTAGGATCACGCACGACACTTTAAAATGAATAATCTTATTTATGTTATAGTAAAAAGTGATAAGTTTAAGATCCTAAAAAGATTTTTATAAAGTGTTAAATCATAAAAATATTTTTGGTATAGAGTTTAATTGAAAAAATAATTTTAACCTATAAAATGATGAGTTTTCAGGTCAATTCGGTCAACTAACAAAATGGTTCTGTCAACTAACGAAAACAGTAGCTTAAAGAAGTCAAATGGGTGACCCTACTGGCCAAATTGGTCAACCGATAGTTAGGGTCGGTCAACTAACCATTCTAGTTGTCGAAACTGTAATGACCCAGTTTCCCAAGGCCACCACTAGGATTCTCCTAAAGATAATTAAACTACGAGTTTACCAAGAATATTTCACGACCCATAAAGTAATTAGTATCACTAATAATATAGCTCTGATACCACTTGTAACGACCTGGTCTCCCAAGGCCGTCACTTGGTTTCTCTCTTTTCACAAAGAAGTATTGGTAAAAGACAAATCAACAACCACCACTTTATTACTATTAATTATTATTAACATATTTAAATTTTCTATCGTTGTAATAATTTCAACGAGTCCGGTACTTTGTCTTCAATGCCGCGTACAGTATTCTGTGAAACATGCCAATAATAATTAATGATAATAAAGTGGTGGTTGATTGATTTGTGTTTTACCTTTACTCCTTCGTAAAAATGGAGAAATCTAGTGGCGGCCTTGGAAAATTGGGTCGTTACATAAATGAAGAAAAAAGACAAAACATTTTGGACGGATCGATCAACTGATGGGATGGTCGATCAACCGACTGTAGGTATTGCAACAATTACAATTCTCACCATTAGAGGGGTCGGTCAATCGGCAGTGGGTTCGATCAACTGACAGGGTCTGTAATCAATTTTTGACTGTCTCGGTTTTTGAGTCAAATCTCATTGTTCTTAATGATTTTAAAAGAGTTTTTAAAGGATTCGAATGTTTTACTTATATATATCATATATTATTTATTTTCTATTTATTTAGTTATTTAATTATTATTTTAATTGAATTGGTAAAACTACTTCCTATCTTTAATAGTTACAAAAAAAAAAAATTGGGAACCAAATTGAGCTTTTCTAAAAGCATTTTTAAAAGAAAAATACATATTTTGATAGTATATGATATACGCGGTATTAAAAGGTCATTTAAAGTCTTAAAATTTGAAAACTAGCATTTGGAGGTCTAGTTAAAGGTCTATATATACATACTTACGTTTTTCAAATTCATTAGTCAAGAACACTTAGTTTTTGGATATTATAAGAGAGATTTTTACGCTAAAATTTATTAGAGAGTTTATATCGAAAGAGTTCTTGATTGAAGTGCTAAAAGTTTTGGTCACCGGTTTGTGTTTGTCATTGAGTTATCATAATCATTTTTAATAAATTACAGTAAGATCTTTCCAACCTACTTAATTTGCTTTCTTAAATTAGTTGTTTAATTACTTGGGTTAGGAGTTTTGAGAAAAATCGTTTTCAAATATAATATCATGAAAATCTTTTAAAACAGTTTTTTGTTTGTGAAATTTGATTATTTATTATTTGTGCGTTAAATTGATTAAATCAGATTTGTGCCTCACATAGAGGTTTCAATCCGATAGATCCACCGTCATTGGCAGATTGCTATCGGGCATGAGCTAGGGCGCATCACATAGTATTTTGGGACATTAATTTAGCATAATTGTATTGAGGTAGTAGAAGCTCATTGTGGGAAGAAACTTGTGATTTTTTTTGTGTTTGCGAGTTTGAGTGGATTACACATATTTGTGACTGTGTCTAATCTGGCTAATTAGGGTTTAATCTTTAGCCTGAGAAAAAAAATTAAGGTTTGATCTTTAGTCTGTGAAAAAAAATTAGGTTAATCTTTAATCTTTTAAAATAGTAGATTTGATTCATCTTGTAATAGAATTAGAGTGAGAGAAGGTTCTTTCTAAACTTGTGAAAATGATAAGTATAATAGTGTGATATGTTGATTCTGATTCTGTGAAAAGAATCAATGTTGATTGTGTTGTAAATGTTGATTCTGAGCCTATGAAAAGAATCAGGAATGTAACGCTATGTTTGGTACGCTATAATGAAATGGAATAACAATAGGATTGGAATTAATATGGTAATAAAATGGGATGATCATTACCATTCCTATGTTTGGTGACAAATGGGATTACATGTGGTATTGGAATGACATCAAAGGATAAAATAATTATTTAATTAAATTTTCAAACGGTATAATAATTAATTCAATTAAATTTCATTATAATTCAAATATTTTGTTAGTATTTGGTCTCATTTTTTGGCCAATGAATGATTAAAATTTAATCCCATGTAATTGGGATTAACTAGTATCAAATTTATCTTGGTATTAGTTTATCCCATGTTTTGTGGAAATAGAGAATCATTGGTAATAGGAATGAGATTTAATCATATGTACCAAACATAGGAATGGTCCTATGGCCATTCCAATCCCGTCTCGAATCCCATGTACCAAACGTCACCTAAGGGAACTACATAGGAAATGAATCAAAGGGTTAGTGGATTGTAAAATCCCTGTAGAGCTTGAGGGAATAGATGTAAGTAAAAGTAGCTTGTCGAACCAAGATAAATCTTTGTATGTTGCATTATTTAATTTTTGTTGTTTGCATGTGCACTTAGTTAAACACATTTCTGCTGCTTAATAAGATAATAATCAATCAAGTTTTTTGAAATTGAAAACTTGTGTTTTGAATTTATTGTTTAAATTTTTGTCACGACCCAATTTACTTTCCTCTTGGGTAGATTTTTGGACCAATAACAATTCTATTGTTTGGTAATTTATTAGAATTCAATTGTAATTCCAATTTCATTATTTGGATTCTCCAATTATTCATTTGTAATTCTTATATAACTAACATTATTTATTTTTAATACAAAATAAACAAAAAATCATTAAAAAAAAATACATTTCATGCATTTTTAGAACTAATGTTCTTTGCTTTTTTTACTTATTAATTTTTTTTTTTTTTTTACTTTTTTCCTCTTATCTCCCTCTCTTTCTTCCTTTATCTTTCATTGCCAATTTTAGAGAAAAAACATTTCATTGTTGCTGTCGGACTGAGAGAAAAAGAGAAATGGGAAACGGGAGTGAAGACGATGAACCAATCAAGAGAATTCTTCTTTTTTATAGATCAAATTCCAAAGAGTTACTTTTAAATTATTTAATTGGATTGTGGATTTCAAAATAAGAAATTGAGTCCGTGGAATTACAAATGAATATCAACTTCAACATTAACCAAGTGATCCAAATAAAAGAATTGGATTTGAGCTTTTCAATTCCAATTCCATGGCCCAATTTCATGATGCCAAACAGACCCTGAGATCAAATGCAAATTCGTTATTTCGATAGATTTTATCAACTTAATGTTACTAAATGATTAAAAATATTGGACAATCTACTATTTTTTTCTATTTTATCCCAATCAGTTTTATATAGTTATGCAATTGAAGGTAGATTCTTAACTAGTATTTAGATCTCCGTCATATCGTAAACAATTTTTAAGTGACCTTCGGTCATTCCTGCCATACTAGCACAAAACATTTTATTGCTTGATTCTAACCTTTAGCATTATTTTCGTTTCACCATGGTCACTCCCCTACTGACGCACACTAGAGCACAACAAAATGTTTTTTGCTACTGCTTTAACTAGCCACATGTTATGCATCAGTGCTTAACTCAAAGAAACATAATATTTTATTCGTGTTAATATTGTTCTTTATCTAGTGATAGCGTTCCAAGTGCGTAACCTGCATTGCTTCTATCTATTTTTATCCCAACCAATTTTATAGTTATGCAATTGAAGGTAATATAGCATTTAATTATTGTAGGAGTTAACTAGGTAAAACTAGTTGAGATAAAAATTTGAGATATCACTTGATATTTTTAATTTTATTGTTTGAATTGTGTTTGGTGTGAATAAAAACAAAAAGGACAAAAAAAAAAAAAAAAAAAAAAAAAAGAAAAACACCAATAAAAACGCCACTAAGCAAATGTAGATGGGTTAAGAAAATTTTATATCATAATTATAATTCGGGGTTGTTGGGGAATAGTTCGTTAGCTCAATTTTTCTTCTCCATGTAATTCATGTGGTATAATAATTTTTTTAGAAGTCCAATATTATTGCATTATATGAAAATTATTCACCATTTGTACATGTAAAAAATTACAATGAACTTGCAATGAAATTGAATTTTCGATTATATTATTAAATTTAGCACAAAATTATGTATTGAATAGATTAGGTGAATAGTGAGTTGTAAAATTTAAGATCTATGACGAAAAAATGTTATAATTTTGCAAAAGTTAAATTTTTTTAAATATGTTTTTGATGAGATCATATTTTATTTTTGGGTTAATTACACTTTATCCCTTATGGTTAGGTTGTTTTACACTTTGTCTCATGTGATATTTTTGTCACCAATTTGTACCCTATAGTTAGGCCTTGTTGCATTTTACCCCTTGACTTAGGCTTAATTACAGGGGCAAAGTGATGACAAGTAAGGCAAAATGCAACAAAGACCTAACTACATAGGACAAAATGGTGAAAATAATATCACAAGGGACAAAAATAAAAATTAGCCTAGTTACAGGGAATAAAGTGTAATTAATCCGTATTTTTTTTTTTTTTTTAAATGAATAAAAGATGTACATAAGTCGTACCATCTACAATCACACCTTTTTTGCTCTCTATCTTCTTTCACCTTCCCCAAATTGAATAAACTCTAATTACACTTTGTACCTTTTCTTTTTCTAATTTTATCATATTAATCCCCAAAAATGTATATTTGTGGAAAAAGTCATTAATTTATGAGGTTACTGAAGACAAATTAATTAGAATTTTTTGCATTTTCTACCCCAGAAGTTTTTGTAGAAATTTCACTTTAGCTCTTATACTTTTAATTTTAACACATTAAAAGTATTCAAATGATATCAAGTAAGTTATTCCGTCATTTTTTATGACGAAATTCATCTACATGGGTAATTTTGTGTCTAGCAATAGGCTAATTTTCGTCACAAAAAATGACAAAGTTACTAATTTGAACTAATTTCATACGATTTGGATATTTCGAGTTTAATGTGTCCAAATCGAATGTATTGGAACTAAAGTGGAATTTATCCAAAACTTCAGGGGTGCAAAATGAAAAAACCTCAATTAATTATTATTATACTCATTAAATGATAATTCTTTTTGTAAATCAAAATAGATAGAACTTAAGTTCTAAAAAATTAAAAAACAAATGTTAATTATAAAATCATTTTCTATTTTCAAGTTTATTTTTTAAATAATAATAGTTTCTATATACGACATAACACCATGAACATATCAATTTTCTATACAATATTTTAAAATTATATATAAAAAAAAAAAAAAAAAGTATGAGAATACAAATTTAAAAGGAAATTAAAAACTATCTTTTTCATTTGATTTCTGAAATTCAAAAGGAAAATTCATAATTAAAAAAAAAAAAAAAAAAAAAAAGGCCGAAGGAAGCTCCATCAAAGCCAAAGAGCTCCGGCGGCTTTCAATATGGGCACCAACTCACCGGCTAAATGAGCCGCCATGACTTTCTCGAGCCCCCCGAACAACTTCCCTCCGACAAACACCGCCGGGAATGTCGGCCGTCCGTCACCGGGGCCGGCGACTTTCGCCAGTTCTTCAATCACCGCGATTTCGTCTTTCTCGTCGACGTCAAAGATCGTAGGGTTGACGCCGTGGCCGAGCAACAGCTGCTTCACGACGAAGCACATGCAGCAGCCACGTGGCGCGATCACAGTCACCGGGTTCTCGGCCACCAGTTTCGTTACGGTTGAGGTAGTAGTCTTTTTGTTAGCGTCACCCACCGGTGACTCAACGCTTGCGGATACGGCGGCGTCGGTGGATGGTGGCGGCGTTCTGTACGGAATTGCTTGTTGCATGTTTGGAATGAGTTCTTCGTTTATGGAGGTTGAGAAGGGGGGAGGGAGGGAGGGAGGGAGAACGGTAGGTCGGAGGGTGAATATTTATTTATAGGCCAAACTGTACTGAAAACCCTTGCAATTTACCACTTATTTCAAAATGACTACTTAAGTTGAACTTATTTCAATTAAGTACCTCATGGTTTATCCTAAATTGCAATCGTAAATAAAATTAGGGATAAATGGTCAATAGCCCCAATTAAAGAGTATAATTCAAAATTTATCCTATTTTAATTTTAACTTGAGTATAAATTTCTTAATTATATTTTGACTTGTATTTTAATCCCATGATCAATACTCTCTTATAGCTTCAATCAAAACCGTCGATGCCACACTTCGTGATCACCTGCCACTGAACCTTAAGCGTTCAGTGGCCATAATTTTTTTTAACTACATATAACTATTTTTTTAATGTGTCTTTTAATTACATGTAACCATTTTTTTTTTAGTGTGTTTATTAGTTAGATATAATTATTTTTTATTGTGTTTTTCAATTAAATTTTTAAGTAGATTTTTAATTATATTTTAATATATTTTTAGTTACAGTCCAAAAGGTCTTAAAGTTTAAGGATTTATTTGACAATCAATAACAAATTTAGGGCCATTTAGTGTAAATATTCCTTATTTATATATCCGGTGGAGTGAGGAGACTTTAACGTCAACGGTGGTGACGTAATGGTGGACGTCACAGACACTATTGACGACGTGTCACTACGTCATTTGTCAGCCGATTGGATTTTCAAGTTGGTAACGTCCTGGTGATGACGGCTATCATTTCACGCGCCATCTGGGAGAGTGGAATCGGTTAAAAAATTGGGGATAAGAAGCGGTCACCGACCACGGTATTTCGAATTAATTACTTCTTAAAATTCGGGTTAAAGGCAGCAATTAAAATATAATAATGTCTTCCACATATTTTCCTTTTTTTTAAAGACTATTAAAATTGTTCAAAAATACCAAAACGATTATCATTTTAAAACTACCTCTCTTTTATATAAAAAAAAATCCACTTAATTTTTTAAATTCTACATAATTTTTTTATTAAAACATTCTTTCAAAAACTCATAAATACTCTTACGTACGTTCCACTTAAATTTTTTTTTTTTTTGTAATATCTACTTAATTTTATTTTTTAATAGAAATTTTACTGAATTTTATATTTTATTCAGAATATATAATTTTTGGTTTAGAAAAAATACTCTAAATACTCTTAATAATCACTTACATAAAGTCACTTAATAATTAAGTAGAATCCACTAGACAAATCAAGTGGGAATCCACTAAAAAATATATAGTGAAATTTCACTAAAAATTATAGAACCCAACAATTTAGTTCTCACCCGAAATATTCAAAAATCGAACCATTATCATCCAAGTCATCACTTTACAATATTCTCATGAATAAGAACCCATATTTATTGAATTCAAAAAAAAAAAAAAATTAAAAATTCTACCAAATACTAAATTCAGTTATATTCCATTGAAAATTTTACATAAATCCACTTAAACTTTAAGTGCAAATCCACTAAAAATCAAGTGGAAAATCACTAAAAAAATCAAGTGGAAAATTCACTAAAAATTATAGAATCCTAGAAATGTAGCTTATGAAGAAAGATAATAGTTGGTGATGAATCAAGAAATGAAAATCAAACAATAAATTATCGAAATTCAAGAAATTAAGAATCTCAAACACCTTAATAATGCAACAAATCAAACACATACCACAAAATTACAACATATCAAACACATACCATAAAATCACAGATTATAAAATCAAAAATACTTATAGAATTGAAATTAGAATCGGTCGTTACAATTCGTCACGTTGCTTCGCCTCTACATGTTTGTCGTCGACATGGTGACGACGAATGGAGCAGACAATGAGGACGTCAACAATAGCGACGAGCACGGGCTGTGAGATGGATGGAGAGACAACGATGATGAGTGGCGATGATAGATTTAGAAGATGACGACAGGGGTGGCGACGTGAGAGGAATGAAGAAAGAGAGAGAGAGAGACGGTTGAGAGAAAGAAATTGAGAAAGAGTGAGAGATACGGTTGTGGCCTATAAGTAATGGAGAAAAGATTGAAAAAAGAAAAAAACATTTATCCTTTTGTTATTTTAATGAAGTGCAACTTTGTCATTATAAAAAATTAGGGGTTTGTGCATATTTTTTTATTTTAAATAGTAGTTATTAATAAAGTTTTATTTGTGTGGGTGTGAAAAAGTTGTTTGGTTTTAAAATAGAGGTTGTGGAAGAAAAACTCTAATTTTAATTCATTATAATATTTAAACGACTTATTCTTTAAAAGTAAATTAATTTTAGGATAATGGCTTAATAGTCCAAGTAGAAGTACCAATCGACTAGTTTATCCCATCCAAATTCAATATAACTATCTTCAAATAATATTAACTACACCGATTGATTCTATTTTTAAAATCTGTTCATATGTACTAACAATAATGTCCTCCACAATTCTAGAATTATATCTTTGACAATATCTCATAAAATGAAAAGTAAATCATATTTATTTCTTAACATAACGATAACTATATTTTAATGTTATTGCTTGTTTGATTTGATTACAAATTTATGACTGTAAGATTATTAGTTTCAAAACAACATCCATTTATATATTTTTTATTTTATAATTTAATATTTGTTGAATTTAACACAATGATAAATTATGTATTGAATTTAACAACATGCGTTACTATTCAATCTATTTTTTATTTAATTACCTTCAATATTTTTTGCAATAACAATATAATTAATTTATAAAATTTTGTTGAAATACTATTGAATACAACACAAATGTGAAAATAATAAAAATTTGGAAGTATTATATTAAATTCAACATGAATGTGAAAACTGATTAAAAAATATGAATGTGTTTTCGTTTTACTTAATTTGATTTATAGATTTATGCTCCTGGGGTCATTAGATTCAAATTAATATCATTGTGTATATATTTTGTTGTGTAATATAATGGGGTCATTAGATTCAAATTAATATCATTGTGTATATATTTTGTTGTGTAATATAATATTTATTGAATTCATTACGATGATGAATTATGTGTTAAATTTAACTAAATGAGTTACTATTCAATCTATTTTTTGGGAGACAATTTTTTCGTTTAATTACATTCAACATTTTTTTCAATAACAATGCAATAGATTTATAAATTTTTGTTTAAATATTATGTCGTGATAATGAGTAATTTTGTTAATCATTTATCACTAAATTTACCATTATGACCTAACTTTGCTACTAAATCTGCCACTATCCTAAATGGCCTAACCGCTAATTAGTTGTGGCCTAATTTCACAGCCAATAGAGTATTTAAGTCCAAAATTGGTCCAAAAAATTCCCATAAATCGGAGTCTTATTCTTTACCAAAGAACACAGTAAGATTTGCTTACAAAGTACAAGTTTTCTATTCTGCTTTCTAGTTGAAGACAAGTCATGGTTTAAGAACGAAACAGGCAAGCCGAATTCTCGAGCCTACATTTCCTACTAGAGGGAAATAAACTCTACCTCAGTATAAATTGTACTTTAAATTCTCTGAAGCATATTTTTTCATTAAACAATGGTGACTTATTCTCACACCAGAGGGATTTCACCTGGAGCCCAACCCCCGATGTCTAAGTCTTGTTTTGTAGGAATAGGTCAACAGTTAACCAGATGGAATTCAACCACATTGACTATGATCCACCGAACTAGATTTCAACATCATTAGTTTGACACAGTCTATGGGAACGATTAATAGTTGTTCTTAAAAATCTCATCAACTAAGTTAATAGTTACTCTGAGATTCAGAATCACAATGAATGATTAAGAAGGCGAAAAGCACCTGATCTGCAAGATTGGTCATGAAGTTGGTCCTTCAAAAAAGTCAGCTACTCTTCTGATTGAATTGATAAGGGAGATCTATGATCTTTCTCAGATTGTCAGATACCTAACTAGACAGGCTGATCAAAGTTAACTACCTTTGCCATCTCCCGTCTCCCAAGGATACGTGCCACTTGTCAGTGAGGCACAACTTATTACCGACGAAGGACAAAAAGTTCATCACGAGAAGCACCAGGAGGAGAAGTATTGACAATGGTAGCTCTATCTTTGTCAAGAACTGGAGAAAATCCGAAAGGAGCGAGATGAGCTACGTCGGGAAAGTCAAAACAACCGACAAGGTCCTGGAGCTCCATTGTCTGAAAAGACCCCCAGCATACACTCGCGACTGAGACCCTGGGTGTCCTTGGCATGAACAGAGGATCGGGTGAGCGAAGCACCTACAAAGAAACAAGGTGTACTCTACCTGGGTCATGGGTAAGACTTGCGATGTGTCTTGCAATACTTTGCCACCATCAACAGAAGCCTCTTCGACATCTCGGTTGAGACATCGATGAAGTGATTTGGATCGATAAACAGAAAAAGAACTGCGGGAGCAGATTAAGGCCATCAACGAAAAACTCGGGGAGATTGGAAAGAAAGAACCCAACGTTTGCAAGATATTAAAGATGCATGGTTCTCCCTTTACTACCCGAGTACTACAGAAAAAGCCCCAACAAACTTTAAGTTGCTGTTACAAATCAGGATGTACCAAGGAGACTCTGGTCTGGTGGAGAACCTCGATACGTGCTATGCTCACAAGCTAAACATCTGATTAATTTTCCTTATTTAAAGGACTCAGTAACCATGCCCAAGCCGGTTAGTAAGCTCTCCCAAGCTTGTGGTGTTTCCTGACCCATCCTTGTTATCTTTAGCCTCGAGCGATTCACTATTGTACTATGTCCTAATGTCGTCTTTAGCTTGGGAACGCAGGCAGAATCCATGAATCTCATTGTTGAGCTCAGTTCCATGTGCATGCCATGTGGATCTCAAGGAGTTATGCTGGACGTCCGCGTGCATCCCATGTAGATTCTTTTTTCACGTGGTATTATTCGGGATTTTCTAAAATACCCTCACCAAAAGCCATATATTTTCCTAACCAAAATTATTTTTAAATATATGTCTAACTCTCCAATTATATATAATTAAATACTTGAAAATAACTCTCCAATTATTTTTAAATATATGTAATTTATTTAAATATAATCCTCAAAAAATATACTTGAAAATCTCAATTATAAAATAAAATAAATTTATTGCCTGCATAATTGTACCTCACAAATATTTTAATGAATTGGTCCATATTCGATTCGTTACCAAAGGCTATGCAAACGTAAGCACGAGAACAGTTTGAGCTCATGACGTCATACGTGATCTCCATTGGTGGTTAACGGTCGCTTCGTACGACGTCGTTACGTGAACGGAGACAAGTAGCTTTGGCCAAAACATTTTTTTATTTGTCATGACGTGTGGTCCCGCCAGTTATCAAAGAACACGTCCTTGTCAACCACGTGTACAAGATCATCATCACTTATTTTGGCCAAGTGGGGTTCTATATTATGCAGCTGCAGTACATGAAATTCCGTGGACTACTATTGCACGTCACAACATCAATTCTCAATTTCGTACTATGGGAAAAAAATTTTAAAAAATGATTATTACGTTTTAGATTGTGCGTTTTTGTTACATATATTGAGAGATAGATTGAACTCTATATCTTCTAGAAGGGAGGCTAGATACATATCCACTAGATTATAAAGTCTTAGAATGTTTTAGACTATGTTTTAATTTCATGATTAATTTTTTTTTATCCATAAATAAATAATCTCAATTCAAATTTCTGTTGTCATCTACCACCAGCAGTCGAATTTTAGTCAGGCCATCAGTCATCAATTTCATTTAATATATTTTTAGTATATTTTTAATTATATTTTTTCAATAATTTTTTTATATTCATGTAATTTTTTATTTACAATCATTTATTTCTTTTTAAGCGTGATGGATCTAACTTATTGTAATAGTGATGTATTTTTTAGTTACATTCATGCATGTCTAGTTATATTTTTAGTATGTTTTTTCAATTAATTTTAGGCATGTTTAGTTACATATCTATATCTATATCTTATAATTAAAACCAAAAGTTAAGCTTTCGGAATAAACTACAAATCAATTATTTTTCATCTCCAATTATATTCTCCTCTTGAAATGAATGGTCAAAATTAATCATATCATCGTATCAAATTGAGAAAAACATAATTTAATACATAATTAATTCATACATAATTTAATAACACATTTAATACATTAATAAAATAAACAATTCAAATTAAATAATAAATTATATGCACTAAAAAAATTAAACTCTAAAAAAATTCAATATATTGTGCATTTATGCGGGTATAAACTAGTTTTTTTAATCAATTTAAGAGAAGATACTAGATATATTTTTTTCCTTAGATTCATGTATTTGTTTTAGTTACGTGTATGTATTTTTTACTTGTATTGATTGACATTTAGTTACATGTTTTAAATACATTGAATTGCATGTAACATTAGTTGTTGAATGTGATAAAAGTTGTATTTAATTACATTGATGTAACAAAACCAACTAGATGTAATGGAAATTTTATGCAATAAAAAAAATATTAAACATGTTACTAGAATATATATATATATATATATATATATATATATATATATATATATATATATATATATATAAATGTAACTAAAACATATACAAAATTATAAATAAAAAATATACGGGAAATGTAACTACATAAATATTAAAAAAAGAAAAATATAACTAAAAATATGTGCTGTGGCTAGAGATTCGACGATCGGTGGTCAGAGGTTTGACGACCGATGGCCAGAGGTTCGGCTGGGAAAGTTGGATTTGTAAAGATTGGTTATCTTGTTTTATGAAGTGTAGAACTAAAACTAAATTTTGTAGCGTGTTGTAATTTTTTTTAATAATTAAATGCCAAATTTGGGAGCTCCCACTAATTTTTTTTAAAAAAAAGAAAAGAATAATGGATGAAAATCATTTTCTCTTCTTTTTGTTTGGTATAAGAGATAAAAAGAGAGAATATGCTTTAGTATTATTTAATAAGTGTGGATCAACAAATGAAAATCAACATCGTAATATCATATATACTAGTTTTAGGTTTGCATATAGTGTGGGTCTAGAAATATTTATATGAGATTATGTTTTTTATTTGAATATTATTCATGGAACACAAGTAATTCTTTTATTTTATATTTAATCTATTTTATGAAAGTGTAGAAACCACGTACTTTAATCTATTCTGATTGCTGTAAAATTTAAAGTTTAGAGGTGCAAATGAAAAATGCTAACTACATGGTTATTCAAATTGAGACAAAAGTTTATAAAAGTGTAGGGAATCTGAACATGAAAGGGCATGCGCAATGAATTGAAACCCGAAGAGGCAAAATTTTGAGAGTGATTCCTGAATTCCTTAAGAATATGAAAAACAAAAAAATGTTAATTCTTTTCATTCTCTTTTTTTTTTAGGAAATTTTGTTAAGAACTCCCAAATTCAATTTGAAAAAAATAAAAAAAATAAAAAAATACAAAAAAAAAAACACTTTCTAACAACTGGCCAAGTTAAATTCACGCCAAAAGTACGCAAATAATTTCATTCCAAAATTACCCCTTCTCTTTATGTATACAAAAAATAATTCACTTAAATTTTACAATTCCACTTATATTTTGTAAATTCCACTTAATTTTAGTTTTCAATAAAAAATTCACTGAATTTAATTTTTTTATTTAAAAATATATATTTTTTAAAATACCATAAATACCCATACATATGTTCTATTGAATTTTATTTTTTTATAACATTCTACTCAAAATTTTAAAAATATAAAAAATATTAAGTTTTAAAAAGATTAAAATTATTTGATATAAAATTATATTTATAAACAAAATAATTACCAAAATTGTAAATTAAAGAAAATAAGTGATTTTGTCTTCAGAAGGAAACAAATTTTTTATTCAATTCCAATTAAAGGGGAGTGGAATAGGAAAAGTAGAACTAACTATAGGACTAAAAATATAATTTTTTAATTTCTCGAGGGAGAGAGTCTAAAGTAGGCTGCAAATTGAAGTTGGGGAAACAAATGGTGACATTAGTCAAAAGATTACACACAATTGCATTGGTGCCCACCTAGCTATTACCACTAAATAAATTACAAGCCTGATATGGCCCATAATTAAGTAGTTAATTAAAAAGAAATTTAGTATTACTTTATTAGGTTAATTATACTTTATTCCCCTGTGGTTAGACCGTTTTTCATTTTCTCTTTATAGTATTCTCGTCACCACTTTGCCCATGTGGTTAGGTCTTTGTTACACTTTACTCCCCTTGTCAACACTTGACCCATTAAGTAGTTGATTAAAAAACAATTTAATATTAATTTATTAGGTTAATTATACTTTATCCCATATGATTAGGTCGTTTTTCACTTTATCCCCTTATAGTATTTTCGTCTGTCCATATGGTTAGGTCTTTGTTATACTTTACTTTCCTCGTTAGCACTTTACCCTTTCTAGTTAGGTCTACATCAAGAGGTAAAGTGCAACAAGACTTAATTATAAAGGGTTAAGTAGTAACGAAAATACTACAAGGATAAAATGCAAGATGACCTGACCACAAGAGGTGATGTAATTAACCCTAATTTATTTATAAAAATAAAATTAAATAAAATTAAGAGACAAAGACCAAGACTTTTGATGAATTGATTCTTGAAATGCTTTGCTTTTGAGAGAGGAAAAAAATGATTAAAAATAAAATTTTAAAAAAATATAATGAACGAACCACGAGTATAAATAAATGAGAATTAAATATAAGGTCCTCCATGAACCATTCAAATTGCGGTTCCTCAATCAAGGTCCACGTGGTTTAATTAAATTATTATTTGTGTGGTGGTCACCATGGTTTTATGCAGAGAATCTTTATTTGTTTAATATTTAATCCTCTAAAATTTAAAAAATTATTAATAATTTTAGATGAAAAATAAATTATTGTGTTTTTATTAATATATTTTTATTATTTTATTATTACATTAAAGTTCATTTTTTTTTTTTTAAATAACGATTCAGATTTTTCTTTATTATTTTTTGTGATGATGATGATAATAAAAATATTTCTATTACTAGACTAACGGACTGAGTACAATCTATTTTCCATCAATAATTATTAATAATATTTTTAATTTTAATTAAATTATTATTTGTGTGGTGGTGACCATGGTTTTATGTAGAGAATCTCTATTTGTTTAATATTTAATCCTCTAAAATTTAAAAAATTATTAATAATTTTAGATGAAAATAAATTATTGTGTTTTTATTAATATATTTTTATCATTTTATTATTACATTAAAGTTCAATTTTTTTTTTAAATAATGATTTAGATTTTTCTTTATTATTTTTTGTGATGATGATGATAATAAAAATATTTCTGTTACTAGACTAACGGGCTGAGTACAATCTATTTTCCATCAATAATTATTAATAACATTTTTAATTTTATTAAATTGAAAGAAATATAAATTTAAGGAACATTAATTTTACAAATATCAGTAAACCAAAATATTTTTTTCTCAAATAAAAAGGAAAAAGGTTATTCTATTTTTGTTTTTGATTTTAGTGGAAAATATGCCATCATTTTTCTTAGGTTTTTTTTGCACTTTGCTTTCCTGAAGTTTGACCATTATTGCACTTTGGTCTCTGTAGTTTCAATTTGAACACATGAAACAATGAAATTTCGTAATGATCTCACTTTAATCCAAATCAATAGTTTAATTATAATTTTAGATGGCAAACTATCAACTGTCACTTGTTATGCTATATCTATATTTTTTACTTCTGAGTATTACGACAAGACGAAGAAGGAGAGGGGAAAGGAAAATTAGAATAGGGAGGGGAATGGGAGGGAGAAAATGAGCTTGAAAATGTGTATAATACCCTTAAAAAAGCAGTCACACGCGCGGCAAATAACTATTTTCTATCGAAAATTGTCATGAGGATAATGACTTGGATTGTAATGGGATGATTAGGAAACTGTAAGGTGTTATATATTCAAATTGAAATCATGGAGACCAAGGTGAGATTTTGGTAAAACTTCAGGGGTACAAGGTGTCAAAACCCTTTTTCTTGGGTCAAGTCAACCTTTTTCTTATAGTAAAATTCAGGTCCTGTTTAGCCTGCAATCTATTTGTTGATAAATGGAGGCGCCATCTTTTGGCCTTTAAACACACTTTTTTTAATGAGAAAAAAAGGGCCAAACAGAGCCTAAGAAGATTTAAGTGTCACTCAGCTTTGGGAAAATTATATTTTGGTCCCTAATGTATGGGGTGAGTGTCTATGTAGATCTTGAGATTTGTTAAATTGCATATTTGTTCCTCAACAATCATATTTGTTTCAATCTCATAAAATTAAAAACGTTAATGATTTTGCTCAGCACATGACATTCTTATGGGGATATTTTATCATTTTATCACTTCTCAAAGTCTAGATTGTTTTTCTTTAACATTTTCCTAACAATGAATCCTCTGGAGAATGAGATAGAGAAAGCTAAATCGTTGACACAAAAAAACGTATTCAGTTTAGAAGAGTAATAAAACGACAAACATTCCTATTAAAATGTCACGTGCCGAACACAACCCATTTTTCGTTCAAAATCATTAACGTTTTTAATTTTACAAAATTAAAACAAACGTAAAACTTAAGCAAACGCCACCTTCCATTTGTTTAGTAGTTTCTATTCTTACTGAAATGGAATTAATTTTGTTCTCTTTCAATTAAATATTTTTCTAAGAACAAATTGTTTTGGTACTCATATTTTTAGCTCTGTTCCCAAGCAAGGAGAAGAAAAATAGACGTGACCTGTTTTTCATTCTCATATTTTTGTTTTTGCTCTAAAAAATATAAGAACAAAAAATAGAAATACATGAACATGAAACGTCACGAATGACTTCACAAGAGTCGTTATCCAATAAGATTCGATAGAGATAAGCGGATTTAATATATGAAGTACAAAAAAATTGACACAATTTACACTTGGATTGTTGGGGCCTTAAAACTTGAAGTGCTTGATCTTTGGTCAAAACATAGATTCTTCCAAGTACATTTTCCATGTGATTAAATTAAATCTTGTCGGAATAGAAATAATTTTTTTAAATGAATATTTAATTTAAATTACACATTGATAAGTCAATTAAAAACAACACAATAAGAAAAAAAAAAAAAAAAAAAAAAAAACCTACTCCAAGACTTTCAAAACAATTTTCTTTTTTTAAAGAATAAAATTGGCATCAGATTTCTATTTGTGTTATGATATGGTAACGAAAACAAAATTACTAAACAAACGCCTCAATTTGCAACTTGAAATCTCAATTTGGGAATCCTACATAAATGGGAAACTTAGGTGGCTTATCACTTTTCTCATTCCAATTAGAATGAGTTTGGTTGAATTGAGTTGAAAATTCTATTCCGTACTAGGAACAAAATCACGCTTGATAACGATATTATCCTAAAATTGATTTCATGAACCAACCCTAGAATTGATTCAACCAACCCCAAAATTCAACCAAAATTCTCAAATTAAGAACCAATTCTAGAATTGATTTTATAAAATTCAACCAAACTCCCAAATCAAGAACCAACCCTAAACCAAAATTAAGAACGAACCCTAAATCAAAATCAAGAACAAAACCCTAAATCGATTTCGTGATGAAATGGAAATCGAAATCGAAAAGCGAAATGAAAATTGGAATAGAAATCAAAAATCGTAATCGATTTCGATATGAAAGCTAAATCGAAAATCAATTTTGTGATGAAATCTAAACCAAATCGATGTCGAACCAAATCGAAATCGAAATCGAAATCAAGAACGAAATTGAAATCAAGAACGAAATCGATGTCGAACAGATTGAAGACGACGACGAACAGATCGAAGAGGAGGTAGACGGCGAAGACGAGTTTGAAATAGATGTCGGTGAGCTTCGACCATCAGAACTCCGATGGCAGCAATGATAGTTATGAAGAGACGACAGCGATGGAGAGATGACGAAGACGATGATGGCAACGAGAAGACGGTGAGCTTCAACCATAGGAACTTTGGCGACAACGATGGTCGGCTTGGAGCAGAGAGAAGACGTCGATGATGGCATGGTCGACGATGGAGAAATGATTTAGATGAAAAGCTTAACAGAAGTCGAACAACCCCTCATTAACAATTAGAAAAATTCCAAGCATGTCCTTTGGGTTGGGTTGAGTTTTTTAAACACACAAAAATAAAACAAGTATCCAAGTTGGGTTGACAAAAGTGGAAACACTAACCAAACGCCACCTTTGTTTCTTATTTCCTTAGGTGGCGTTTGGTAACCGTTTCTGTTTCTATTCTAGCAGTAGGGTGAGATGAGAATTTTGTTTTCTTCTTGGAAGTAGAATCGCGTTACCAAACGATATATATATATATATATATTTTGTTATGGCCGGCGGCGGCGAATGGGTGGGTGATGGGGGTGGACCGCACGCTCTAGACGGTGGCTAGTAGGCAGCGGCAGAAGTTGTCAGGTGGCCGGCCGGTTGGCGGCTGGCGATGCCAGAGGTGACCGGTAACGGTCGCCGGAGATGGCCACCGGCACCGGCGGCCGACGCCGGCCGGTGGTCGGCCGATGATGAACAATAACTGGGAATGGAATGGGAATTATGAAATACAATTTTTTTTTGTTTCTCATTTCTTAAAAAAAAAAATGGGCACAATTTTCAAATGGAAATGTAATGGGAATGAGAACAAAAATTACCAAACGCTATTCACAAACAAAATTCCCAAAAAATTGGGAATGGAATGTGAATTTTTGGAATGGAAATAGTTACCAAACGGGGCCTTAGCATTTTGAGAATCAATTCTCATTTTTTGGATTGAGCTGGGTTGAGTTTTGTGTTGCCAAACATGTTTCCAAAAATCAATCCCATAATTTTTAGGTTAGGTTGGGTTGAAATGGAAACACTAACCAAACGGGGCCTTATAATTTTGGCCTCCTGGAGTCTGTATTGAACGAGATTTGTCAAATTGTATATTTAGACCCTCAAGTTTCATATTTGTTTCAATCCCGCAAAATTAAAAACATTTAATAATTTTGGATAGAAAATACCACTAAACCTGTGACATTTTAATGAAAGATATTTTCATTATTTCATTACTCCACTAACCCTAAGATGTTTTCCCCTAACCTTTCCCCAACAATAATTCATCTGAAGGATGAGAAAGAGAAGCCTAACTCGTAATTAGGGAAAAACGTCTTATATTTAGCGAAGTAATAAAAGAATGAAATAATACCCATTAGAAAGCCATGTGTTGAGCACAACCCATTTTCCGTCGAAGATGATTATTAACATTTACAATTTTGCAAGATCAAAACAAATATGCAATTTGACAAAACTCAAGATTCACATAGACACCCCATCTCATATTTAGGAACCAAAAATGTAATTTTTCCTGAATAATGTACAAGGAGCGCCTTCATGCATAGAAAACCAACTAAAAGAGTGAAAAGAAAAAAAACGGAAAAGAAAAAAGAAAAACACACACCACATTTTACAGTCTCGGTACAATCCAACTATTGTTCTAAACTCTACAACATGCTCTTTTGCAGGTAGAGAACTACTACAAATTAACACACTAACGTTAATTCAGACAACATTAATTAGTACATCCCATTTTTGCCTGAGCTGGGAATCAAGTCATTACCCAACGAAAATCACACAGAAATATATAGATTTGGAGATAGATAAAATGTTACCAGACACAATTCCCAGCAACCGAAGGTGTCGAGGTTTTGTAATCCTATGAACAACATGGTAAAATTACCTGGAAAATGTCAAAGAAAACTTCATTAGAAGTTGGATTAGGCTAAATATTGATCTAGAGAGAATTTACCATAAGTAGCCAAATATGATCGCAAACAAATTATATATATATATATATATATATATATATATATATATATATATATATATTATGTTGAGTTCGGCTCATTTAAAAATAAAAACAAAAACACAAGCCTGAACATTAACTGCTTTATGGCCCTAATAACAAGTATGATCTCCTTCAAACTCAAGCGTGAAAGAATAAATTGAGAAGCAAATGACTGAATGCTTGACATAGTTGTGTTAACGAAGAGAATATTACACATTTTATAGTATAAATGCAGATATATGAATCACGAATCTAATCCTAGAATTGAAGTTTACTAGGATGGCAACGGTTCGGTTTTACTAGGATGGCAATTGGGAAGTCAGCAACGAACAAATGATGAAAACCCTAACCTTATAATATATATATACTGAGGGTTAAACTTAAAAAAAAAAAAAAAAAAGTGAGGATAATATATATAGTAAAAATATATAAAAAATATCAGTTACATGGTTCGGTTACGTTGTTTGGTTCCAAGATTATTATCCCAAAACTAAAAAACCAAAACCATTTAATCGGTTTCAAAATCAAATCTTTCGGTTCGGTTACTCATCGGTTCGAGTTGAATTGTCATCCCTAAAGTTGACACTCCAAAAAGGGTGTTTGGACTTGTGAACTAGCAGTCTAGCAGGCTCCTGCGCACACATTATGCATCCTATTCAATTTCATCATAACGCACCCTGAGACTACGCATTTTACACCGATATTAGTGTGTGCCAGACACATGAAGGGCAACCTCAAAGGAAAAACTCCTAGGTAGTGTTTGGTTTCATGGAATTGGAAATGAACGCATGTAAAAATCCAATACCAAAACTTCAACTCCGTACCACCAAATGCTACCATAAGAAGTGAAGTGTCCAAAGCCATGAGGTGACGTTTTTCTTCCCTGCTTTTTTGTGTTGTTCCCAGATTGTTTGGAACAGAAACAAAAATGTGGAACAAAAAATCTAATTCTGATACGCTCCCAAATTTATTTTATTTTTTTAAATAAGTAAACAAAACAAAATCAGACCAGATTTTTCTCTGTGTTCCAAAAAAAAATCCCATAATTTGTGGCATAAAATTGGTTGATTCTGGTCAGAAAAGAAAATTTCATGGAGCAATATGATGAAATATTGCGTATAATTTAGTCTGGAAAGAGGACAAAAATCACACAGAAAAGAGTAGTGGTAAAAAAAAATCAAAATTCAGATACCTTAATGCAAATACTTACTTAATTCAAGCATCAAATCATCTGTCTGCTTCTCTATCCATGCCACTCCATTCAAAGACCCTTCTACTTTAAAGCTCAAAAGAACCCCTTTTTCCCTCTCTACAACACGCTACAATGCAATGTCAAGAAGCACATCTCTTCCCACAACATTGTTCATTAGAGAGAGGTTTGGATTCAACCGGTCTTCACTACAAGGCACAAAAGCAGCAGCTTGAATCAGATTATCCTCTTTCGGTTTGGCGTCTCTCTTCTCGTTCAATGGAAAACCAAAAAGCAGGCAGCTACTTTTACATGTCGAGACTAAATCCTGACCTTCCATCAACAAGGGTTGAGTTTGGATAGGAAGATTGAGATGGGTGTAAGTGTTATGGGCTTTTCCGGAGAGGCTCTCATGGAAGTTTGGAGCTGAGTGGAAATTACCATTATAGCCCTGTTTGAGGGCGGGAGTTGGGATCCAAACACAATTGTTGAATGAAGGTTGCAAGGTGTTTGGAAGAGTTTCTTGACCTTGCAAGACCTTGTGGAATCGGAGAGATTCCCCAAAGCCCGCGCCTTGGTGATGGTAGGAAGTGGCGGAATTACCAATCAGGGTTCTGACGCCACTTCTTGTATCGGACTGACGATGATTCTGATGAGTGGCGAAACCAAAAATTTCTTGACCTTGCAAGACCTTATGGAACCTTAAAGATTCCCCAAAGTCTGAAACTTCAATTCCATCTGTGCGTGTAGATTTTCGGGGTATTTTCTATCAAGAATGATCACAATTTTGGTTTAAGGTAGTGTTTGGTTGCACAGAATTGGAGCCTTATGCCGTGTTCGGAGGGAAGGGGAGGAGAAGAGAGAGAGGATTGTCTCTCGAAATTCTTTCGAGATTAACTTTCTATTGTGTAATATGACTGTATACCATTTGAATATGTGTGTACATATAGGAGATCAATAAAAAGATATATTTACAATAAAAATAAAGGTACTGTTATTTGCTCTCCTAAAATCAATAATTACAATCCACTCTTTTTTATCTGGAAAAAATAAAATCACCAAAGACCCATCATTTGATATTAAGATCTTAACTAACATCGAATAATTGGCCCTTTGGTAATCTGAGTTTTGATAAAAAGGTTGAAGGAGTTTGTAATAGTTGATTTCAGGAGAGCAAATAGCGCTACCTTTAAATAAACTAACAAGTGTAAAATATTTATTTAAATTAATTATATTGGCTTTCCTTCCAAATCCTTTCAGATTGGAAGGATTCGGCTTCCTTACATTTTCTCCTCCATTCTCTCTCTCCCCTCCCCCTCTTTCTTGCAATCCAAATGAAGTGTTAGAATCAGAATCTTCCAATTTAAGACACCAGCGCCGTGCAACCAAACAGAGGGTAAGAAAAACTGCTAAAAACAGGATCAAATACCTCTGGGAACTGAAAAATCTGATGCTGAGGTAGGTAAACCAATCCGTGTTCTCTTTGAACCAGGAACAATGAAGCTGCTGGGCCCAGAAATTGAGCTAGAAGGCTCAATCTCCCATGGGGAAACCCTACTGTTTTGATCAAGCTCGAAATCGTCCCACCGCACCTGCAAAATTCAGAAGAAAACATACACTTAAAAGTGTCATGATCCATATAACCATGGTAGTCATAAAACAACTGACACATAGTAAGACAAAGAACATAGATCACAAGAAGTAAGCCGTCGTTTGGTAACATTTTTTTTAAAAATATTTGTAAAATCAAAAAATTAGTTTGACAAAAAAATCACTTTTGATTAAGCAGAAAAAAATAAAAAAATAAAAAAATAAAATTGAAGTGTGGAGATGATATCTTAGTGTTAACTCTATAAATAATCTCTTAGTCCAAATAAAATTCCAAAGCGTAGAAAGAAAAAATAGGTGGAATGGTCCTAGTCTACCGATCTCATAAATTATAAAAATTGAAGGGGAAAAAAAAGCAACCAACTTTTAATTTTCAAAAAAAAAAATATTTAAGTCCCATTTGATTGATCGACTCAGAGTCCCGAAACAGAAAAAGACAAAGAAAGAGGACAAGCACATTGAAGACCTCTCTTTCCTCTTCGCCGTTCTCTCCCACTTCACATCTTGGAACACACCCATTAGATAGAGATAAATTAGAGATAAACACGTTTTTACATCTTCTCTTCTTAAATCAAAATGGTTGGTTGTCTAACCAAATCCAATTCTCTCCCGTCTCCGATTCTCTCCTAGGGTTCCTTTCTCATAGCAACTCAAAGAGGCCAATAGACGAAGAGAATTAGCTGAGTTATGAAATCATGCTTTTATCTTATATTTTATTTTTAAAAGTGCTTTTAATGTAAAAAGTATTTTTTATTTTTAAAACAAACGCTAACTCAAAAAAAAAAAAAAAGTAGCATAACTATTTTTACTTTCACAGCATAACTCAAAAACTATTCTACACAACAATTTTCACAATTCTCAATCAATCACATCAATTATTTTTAATACCATATTTTTATTATTTTAAAATTTTACTTTAATTGATTATCTCTTCTCACCTTCCTCTCTCTTTCCATCTCACCATACATATATTTTCAAAATCTTCAACCAACTGCGTCACATCCCGTCAAATTTTATTATTTTAATACATTTTAATAAAAGATTATGTTTTCGAAAAAAAAAATCTCAAAATCAAACTGAACAAGTTTTGCCATTTTCGAAAATTCTTTTTGAAAATTGTTTTGCAAAATTTTCAAAAAATGTTTTCTGGGTTGTAAACCAAACAGACCTATATAAACTGTAGTGTAGTGTAGTCTACAGAGAGAGAACTACACCACCTAATTTAAGATAGGCATGCACAGTTTGAATATAAGGCTAGCCACAAAAAACAGGTATTCATATTCAAAGCATTAGGCCTTAAAATTGAGTCTGAATGCATAAGCCTACCAAGCAGGTTAAACAAATAAACAGATCAAATCAATTACAATCTAAGAACTTGTGCACATGGGCAGAAAGAGCAAAAAAAAAAAAAAAAAAAAAAAGAAAAAGAAAAAGAAAAGCATACCGATAGGCACCTCCATTTTGAGCCAGGCCATCTAGCAGGATCAATATCACCAAGCCCAGTTATCTGTCCAGTATATCTGCAGACATATTATCAAGTTAGATCTTGATATTGCATTATGAGGTGCGTTAAATACAAAAAATAAACCTTTTGTCTGCTGTATCGTCTGTTCCAATATGCATTTTGAACCTCATCCCAGCAGAAAAAGAATGCATAAGGCTCTTCGAGAATTTAACAAAGGGTACAATGAATTCCGACAAGCTACCCCTGAATTTTCACTTCAAATTTAGAGGAACTGACAATATACTGAAAGAGGCTGTAACTATTTAACCAAAGCATGAATGACAAGTGAAAACATCCCAGTAAAGGTGCAATCATGAAATAAGGCAATGTTTAGTAAAGCTACCTTTTATGATTAAAAAAATTGCACAAAAAAATCATTTTTACTTTAAAAGTAAAAGCAAAATAAAAAATATGTTTCATAACATAGATATGATATCTTAATGTTGAAATATAAATGATCTATTAATCCATACAATAAAGGGTTGAAAAATTTTAAGTAGAGAGGTCCTCTAACATCAATCCCTGAAAATATCAAAATCCAAGAAACAAATTTTTTTTTTTGTTTTACAGAAAATATTTTTACTTTATTTTAAAATGCAAAACACATGATGCTTTTGTTCTTAAAGGCAAAAAGGTATGTGATTAAATCTTTGTCAAACGGAGCCTAAAATATTCTAGACAAGAATCGAATGCCACGTTTTACAAGCAAACCTACTTGTGGAATTCAATGGAGTCTCAAGTTGCTGATCTCTGTACACATCTAGATACGTGCAAAGATATATGAGAGTATCTTAGTGTATTATATTCTAGTAATCTCACCAGGGTGTATGATTTATCGGTAGAGTACTTCCAACTTCAACAAGGCACGCAATCCATTACAGATTATTTTGCCACATTCAACAGCCTCTATGAAGAAATGAATACTATCCTACCGATGACTATCGATCTGAAAGAAATGCAAAAGCAACGTGAGCTGATGGCTGTCATGAAGTTCTTGGCTGGATTACACCTAAAATTTGAACCAGTCCGATCTCAAATCATTTCCAGTGCTACTTTTCCCACTATCACAGAAATGTATTCTCGTGTCTCGCGTAGCACTACCAAGGACAATGTGTCTGGCTTGAGTTCATCTGCGTCGTCTGAGCATTCGACACTTGTTACTCAGATTCCTACACGAGATCGTGATGTTCCACTCAGTGGTGGTCGTGGTGGTTTTTCTTGTGGTGGTGGTGGTTTCTCTCGTGGTGGTGGCTCTCGGGGTAGACGTAGTGGTCGTGGTCGTGGCTCACATCGACAATGCTCTTTTTGCAGAAAGGATAATCATACTCGAGAAACATGTTGGGATTTAGTTGGTCATCATCCCAAATTCGTCAATGTAGTGACATCTGATCCAAATACTCCTACTATTCCAGAATCTCAGGCGGCCAAGGACGTCTCTGATGATGAATATGCTCAATTCCTTTAGTATAAGGCATCCGAGCAGACATCTCTTCCAATTGCTTCTTTAGCTCAACGAGGTACTTCTACTGCTTGTCTTTCAATTCATCATTTCCCTCCCACACCCTGGGTCATAGATTCTGCTGCCACTAATTACATGTCAAATACTTCTTCCCTATTTACACATATTCAGTCATCTTCTTCGTTGTCTTCTGTTACAGTTGCTGATGGTTTCACTGTCCCTATCCGTGGCATTGGCACAGTGGCACCCTCACCTTCCTTATCTCTATCCTCTGTCTTGTATATTCCTTTGTTTTCTTTTAATTTGATGTCAGCCAGTAAGCTTACCAAACAACTTAATTATTCTGTCTCATTTTTTCCTGATTCTGTCATTCTCCAGGATTTGAGGACGCAGAAGACGATTGGCACCGGGCGTGCGGAAAATGGCTTATATTACTTTGATGACCATGACGAGAGTCTTGCTATCCTACCTACTACCTGCCCTGCTGTTGCCTTCGCTCACCAAATCCATTGTCGCCTTGGTCAACCCTGCCTTGGCAACCTCAAGTTACTTATTCCTAATTTGAGTAATTTGTCTTTGTTAGAGTGTGAATCTTGTCAATTGGGTAAGCATCATCGTATTTCATTTGCTTCCCCAGCTCATGTTCGAGCATCGAGTCTGTTTAGTTTAGTTCATTCAGATGTTTAGGGTCCTTCTCGTGTTACTTCTACATTAGGTTTTCATTATTTTGTGACATTTGTGGATGATTTTTCCAGAGTTACTTGGCTTTATTTAATGAAAGATCGTTCAAAATTATTCTCTATTTTTCGTGCGTTTTGTGCTGAAATTAAAACTCAATTTAATGTACCAGTTCGTATTCTTCGAAGTGATAATGCTCGAGAATAGTTTTTTCAGCCATTTACTTTCTTTATGTTACACTCTGATATCTTGCATCAGTCTTCTTGTCCTCACACACCGCAGAAAAATGGAGTTGCTGAGCGTAAGAATCGACATCTCCTAGAAGTGGCTCGTACTCTTCTTCTTGAAATGAACGTTCCCAAACATTTCTGGAGTGATGCGGTTCTTACTGTCTGCTTCTTAATCAACAGGCTGTCCTCCTCTACCCTCAACAGCAAGGTTCCCCATTCCATTCTTTTTCCTCGTTTTCCCTTGTTTAGTTTACCTCCTCGAATATTTGGGTGTGTTTGTTTTGTTCATCAATTGACTCTTGGCAGGGACAAGTTAAATCCCTATGCTTTAAAATGTGTCTTCCTCGACTATTCTCGCACACAAAAGGGTTATCGTTGTTATAGCCTATCATTACGTTGCTCGTTTGTGTATGCGAATGTTACATTCTTTGAGTTTACCTCTTACTTTTCTGCCACTTCCTCTCGAGACGATCTAGATGTTACGCTTCCCTTGCCAAGTGTACCAAACCCTATACTATCTTCCTCTACTTCGGATCCTATCCCGCCTAGTCGTTCTTCAGTTCATTTGCAAGTCTACTCTCGTCGCCAGAAGGCCCCCTCCGCTGTTGCGCCTATCGACTCTGTGTCCTCAGATTCTTCTCCAGTCGACCTATCCGTCTCTAACCTGAACATGCCCATTGCTATCCAGAAAGGTAAGCGCACATGTACTACCCATCCTATTTCTAACTTTGTTTCATATGCACACCTATCTCCTTCGCACTCCTCTTTTGTTGCTTCTCTATCCTTTGTTTCTATTCTTAATTTTGTTTCAGAGGCCCTCACTCACCCTGGTTGGGCAAAAGCAATGGAAGAAGAAATTTTTGCCTTACATCAGAATGGCACTTGAGATCTAGTCTCGCTTCCGCCTAACAAAACAATAGTTGGATATCAATGGGTGTGCATTGTCAAAGTTCATCCAGATGACACCATTGATCGACTCAAGACTCGCTTAGTTGCTAAAGGCTATACTCAAGTATACGGCCTTGATTACTCTGAGACCTTCTCTCTAGTTGCCAAGCTCGCTTCTGTTCGCTTGTTTATCTCTTTAGCTGCCACTTTTCATAGGCCATTACATCAGCTCGATATTAAAAATGTTTTCTTAAATGACGATCTGACTGAGGAAGTATTTATGGAGCAACCTCCTGGGTTTGTTGCTCAGGGGGAGTCTAGATTGGTATGTCGCTTGAAGGAATCTATTTATGACCTCTAGCAGTCTCCTCGAGCATGGTTTGGAAGATTTAGTGAAGTGGTTACTGAGTTTGGTCTTCGACGATGTAGAGTCGATCATTCCGTCTTCTACAGACATAGTAAAATCAAGAGAATATTATTGATTGTGTATGTAGATGACATCGTAATTACCGGGGATGACCACGGTAGTATTCAGGAACTCAATTTTTTTTTGAAAAATAAGTTTCAAACGAAAGATTTGAGTCACTTAAAGTATTTCTTGGGAATTGAAGTTGTTCGATCAAGTCAAGGCATTTACCTATCTCAGATAAAATATGCCCTTGACCTATTGAGCGAAACAGGAATGCTAAGAGCTAAACCGATTGACTCACCTATAGATTCAAACACCAAACGGTTAGTTGGAAAGTTGAATTACCTGACAATTACCAGACTAGATATCTCATTTGCTGGTAGTATTATCAGTCAGTTCTTAGATCGTCCAATGACTTGTCACTGGGATGCAGTGATCCGTATTTTCCGATATGTGAAAGGTATTCCTGGTTGGGTCTGCTATATCAAAACTTCGGTCATACTCAAATAAAGAGCTACACGGATGCAGATTGGGTCGGATCGCTCTCGGATAGAAAATCTACTACTGGATATTGTGTGTTCGTTGGTGGTAACCTTATCTCTTGAAAGAGTAAAAAGCAAACTGTGGTGGCATGGTCAAATGCAGAATCGGAATACAGAGCAATGACCCATACCACTTGTGGGTTAACTTCGTTGAAACACTTATTGGAAGAACTTGAATTTGAACACTCTTTACCGATAGATCTGGTATGTGATAATCAAGCAGCACTTCACATTACTTCCAATCCAGTCTTCCATGAGAGAACAAAACATATTAAAGTTGATTGTCATTTCATTTGAGAAAAATTGTTGCAAAAGCAGATTGAAACTAAACATGTAAATTCAGTTGATTAGTTAGCTGATATATTTACTAAACTATTGGGGGACTCAAGAATAAAATACATTTATAACAAGTTAGAAGCATACAATATATGTGCTCCAACTTGAGGGGGAATGTTAAAGGATATTTATGTCTTTTCTATTATTTAGGGTTTCCTGTATGGTTTCCTAATTCTTATTATAAAATAGTGAGACAGGCTAATACAATAATTAAGTCTTCTCGTTCTTTTCATATCACCTTTTTATTTTAACACTACTAATTAAAAAGGAAGACAAGTTCCAACAACAATAAATAATTGCATACGATACTTATCTTCCAATTTTTATGTACATATTTTGGACAAATTCGCCATCAATACAAAAGAACAAATTAACACATAGCATGAAGCATCTGGAGCACCATAACTCAAAAAATGAAAAAGGAAAAGGAACAATAGGTGAAGAGAAAACCTAGTATAAAACCATCCCATCAAAATCTCAACAAATCATGCTTCATACTTTTCACATATAAATACCCATGCATGAAATTTTCACATAACTTGCTCAATAACTTAGCCAAAGAAAGAACAGAGGAAAACTATCAATAGGCAGTTAGCCAAAGAAATTTTCACTTAACTTGCTCTATAAATTGGCCAAAGAAACAACACAAAACTATCAATAGGCAGTTATACTACAACAAACGCTAGGGATAAGTAATCCAACTCTTTTCATATGTAACACCACTAACACTAGTACTATTTCTTCTAATCCTGGCATGCATCATGATTGGTCTTACTAGCAGAATAATAGCAGTTAGTCATAAAAGATCAGCATTAAATTAAATATGTTATTGCCAGGTACACCTTGTACGGCATAACTATACAAAAAAAAGGAACATGTCAAGGTCTTTACATCACTATCATTCGTCAACAAAGACCGATGTAAGAAGAGGAAAGGAGGGGGCCAATGCAATTTGGGCAGAAGCCACGTATATACCAGTAAGACTTCTTGTGCATCATTTTTATTTTTATTTTTTTTGAGAAAGAGAACACTTTTCATTCATAGCAATAATGTTTAAAAACGGCAAACACAACCAAACTTGAAAAAAGGAGGATCATTGATTCCATAAACTGAACTTCTCTATTCTCATTTATAACTTTTCAGTTACAAAATAAAAAGCTTGAACTCCATATGAAGGTTAGCACTTAGCACGTCAGAAAGGGCGCATAAAAGAGAATATATTTTCAACATTAGCAATCAAATCGGCTATGCACCACAACTAAGCACCACAATGAACGAAACCATAAAGAAACAAACTGAACTAATCAAGTATTAAGACCATCCAAGGAAAAGCCAGTAACCGGTGAAAATTAAATTAAAAAAAAAAAGAAAAAAAGTCCAAAACTTCATAGAAACTTTTATTATTTTTGCTTCCACAACATTGATATGAATGCATAAAACTGAAAAGACGCAGACTCTAAATGAGATTTAACCCCATTTTCTGGAAAAATAATAAACTGGAATGATTGAGATGCATGTATTATATTTATTTTTTTCCTGAGCATTGTATGTTTGAGTCAAAAATAGAACACATGTCGTCTCAGTCATTTTAACTGTCCAGCTTGTCAACAATCTCAATACTTAAATTTACAATACCGTCAGATATTGGTGTAATTGACATCAATTGGTAAATCAAGGAGTAAACATCCACTAGGCACTTCTGCAAAAAATTGAGAGCACATCCCGACAACTTAATGATCACAGGGATCCCTTATGTTAATTAAATGATGCAGTTTTTACTAAGTAGTTAAAAATATAAATAAGCTTTACTACCTTGGATTGTAGCATATATTGAAAACACTGTTTGTAGATATGGCATCAACCACATCATTAATTGGGCTGACATTGGACTGCAGGTTGCAACGAGTCAAAAATGTAGAACCGGCTTTAATTTGAGTAGCTCTCCGGATACCGAGTCTCAATTCTCCATCAACACCCCTGCTAGAAAATACACAACTAAGAAGGAAATGTAGGAAAATCTAAATTTCAAAAAGAATTTTGACTTCTAAAAACCTTAGGAAAAGCACAGCATCTCCAGAAACAAGCTTCTTTTTATTCACAAATGCACTCCAACCAGTAGTGAGCAAATGCCTCCGGGGCTGGCCTGCTCAACCAAAAAAAATTGCCAATTTCAATAAAAAGCCATGACATACATCGCTTCATGCATTTGAAATCCAACATTGAAAAAAATAAAAAATCATCTTGTTACATACCTCGGTAAATATGCCGGAATTTCCATTCAGTCCCATGCAGATCTTTTGCTATAAGCTCCTGTGAAGGCCTCTGTTGCTTATAATCCTACACAAAAGAATCGAGCAAAAACTGATGAACAAAGTAATTGACATGGCATATCAACCCAAAGACAGTGATTTTCAGAAATTAAACAAAAAATTCTACTAAGAGTTACTAGAGTCAACATTTAACAAGAAAAATCATCGGGGTTACCAGGGGAGGGAAGCAATCCTCAGCAGCTCGACGTGGGACAGAGAAACCTCCATGGGTGCTAGTATCAGAGGCAGTAAGGGTCTTGCAAAACATGTGCGGCGTCCTTGAATTAACAGACCCTTCAGTCTCCTCTTCATCGAATTCAGCTTCAATATCCCCTTCCTTCCACTTCTTTTCAATCTACTAGGGAAACCGTAATTTAGCCCAAACAACCCCAAAATCAATAAATTAAAACACGCGTTCAAATCTTTAACTGATAAAAACACGAAAAATGCCATCCCGAATAGCTTTTTGAATATACTTTTTGTTTCCAATCGACCCAATTCAAAGCTTCGACCAACAAAAACACTAGAGAAAATCTCATCCTGAATCGTCTCTTGAATTTACTTTCCTTTCCAAGCATGTAAGCAATAGTAAGCAAAGACACTTGCACACAAAATTTTGGTAATATGAGAGAAACAATAGTTACAAATACCTTATTATCAGGAATTAGAGAGACTTGTGCATAAACCTCATCACTAGCTGGCTCAGCCTAAAACGAGAAATCGATATTAATGGTTAATCGGTTTTCAGTATGCGTGTATCGTTTTCATAAGTTCCTGAAATTTACATGCATATCACCATAGGGAAGACGGTGTAACAATATCTTTTACAGAGATACTTACATGAAGCTTGACGTCAACAACTCGACAGAAGACATGAGAAGGGAGATCAAAGGCGATGGCGGGAAAATCAGATAGCCGTTCCAAGTGGCCCTGCGGCAGGTACACCACCGCACCGCCCTTCTTCGGCAACGAAATCAGCGGCCCAGCGCACGCGTGCCACAGCTCCAAACACACCGATGGAGACGCCGAATTCACCGACGCCGCGACGGAATTCGACGACGAAGACAACGAATCGAGCACCGAGCCCGCAGTTTCTTCGCCGTCATCGTCCACAGTATTCAAATCAATTAGCCCACACATCGTCCAAAAAAAAAACCCTAGCAATGGGAAAACGAAACAACACAAGACAGTAAACGAACAAAAATTTCAGGTGAAAATCAAAGTATAAATAGACCTACACACAGTCCTTTAACATCAATTGAGCAATGAGTAGTCTTCTCTCTCTCTCTCCACTTTCTCTCTCTAGAAAACAGTACTTAGTACAAATGAAATCACACTTTCATATACATCAATAAATGAGTACGTATCTGTTCATATACATACATGTACACATGTTTTATGGAATTACGTTAGCTTAATGCTACCTGCAAAAGTTGCAGCGGCTGCAGCGGCAGCGCTGCGACGGAGGAAACAGCTACTCAGCGCCTGTTAACGTGATTGGGTGGCAGAGAGAGATGATAAAGAGAGTTTGTATGTATTCAGTCTATGGCATATAGATACAGAGAGTATGTACGTATAGTGTCTTGTGGTTTTTGGTCGTTAGTTGGGGGAATGGGATGGGAGAGGGAATATAAAAATGGAGGGCAAATGTAGAAATAGTAGTACAAGTAATCTTTTTCTCGCTCCCTGTAATTTCGGGCGGGATGTCTCTTCTGTCGCCTTCACATTCAACAAATCACTGTTGTGTCCCTTGTTGGCTGTGTAATTTATTTAGATAGAAAAATAGGGAGAAAAAATAGGAATAAAAGAAATAGACACACATCCTTTATATTTTGTGTAGATGTAAAGACACTTGTTTATATATCAAAAAAAATTAGGAGAAAAGTGAAGAAAAATATTAGAGATTTTTAAAAAAAAGAAATATTAAAATTATAATAATACATTGATAATAGATTTTTTTATTTATTTTTATAATATATGAAGGTATAAGTGGATTATTTTGTTTTCTCTACTTTTTTTTTCTTAGCCAAATATGAAGGATGATTTTGTTTTGGTGAAAAAGAAAAACAAAAAAAAACTTGTCTGGTCTGAGAAAAAATGAGAGGGAAAAAATAAAAAAGAAATTGCACAATTTTTTAAGAAAACCAATTTGAGAAGAAAATGAGAAAGAGTTTTGCACCAATAATCTCAATAGGTGGTATTTTTTGTTCCAATATGCTAAATTTATTTTTTATTAAATCAAATTGAAAAAAGTTAAATCTCAAAATATAAATATATTATTTTTATAAAAAATAAATTCACTTTAATACTTTCTCAAAAAATATATTTATTAAATTTTTTTTGAATGAAATGAGTAGTTGGGATAAGTAGATGAAATATTTCAAAGAGAGTTCTCACATAAAAATTTCACAGTCCTCTTTACAAATGGTGTGTTTGGTAGAGTGGAAAATGAAATGGATAATAATGGGGTCGATAATGAGATGAGTAATGTGTTTGATTGGAGGTGAAAAGGAAAAATAAAATAAAAATAAAGACGAAATATGTCTTTCCCGTCCTTTTTTCCCCCTCCAAATTTGGAGTGAAAATGAAAACATGGAGGGAAAAAAATTTCAAAATTACGATTTTGCCAATTTATTTTATATAACAAATATACATTTCATTTATAGTAAGGGTAAAATAGGAAATTAAAAAAATACATATTATTTTTTTTAAATACACACAAAATATTATTTCCCCTCCTTCTATATCCCTCCAATCAAATATACTAAGAAAAATAATTTTCTCTCTACCAAAGATAATTTTTTTTTTCATTTCCTTTTTCTTTTTCCTTTCCCACTCTTCCAACCAAACATATCCAAAGAGAATAAATTTAATTATATTTTATACCCTGTGAAAAAGGACTTGTTGGGAGGGACAGTCACGCATCCCGAACGAACTAATCTTTCACCATGTAAAGGGACATTCGTGGGTATAGAAAAAAAAATAAAAAAAAATTATTAATTAATTTTTTTATGATTTACTATTTTTACCTACAATTTACCCATTAATTTTGTTATACCCTCGAGGGTAATTATGGAAATTCACATAATGTGAGGACAAATGTGTCGTAGTGAAGTAAAGAGACAAGTCTCTATCAACAGCAATAAATTGGTAAGCACCAAACAGAGGGCCGGGCCCAGACCCAGGCCCGAGGCCTAGCTAGTCTCTGTAGCTTTGGTACGCCTATGACACTAACCCGGACAAAACGGGTTCACAACTCCATTATCCAATTGGTCATATATCGGGCCCCACTCTTCCTTTTCTAGCCTTTACCTGCCAATTTTTGCACACGCGTGATCCGAGAGCGTCTCCGACACGATTTGAGTTGTATCTTTCCATAAATCACATCTACCACCCCTAAAATTTATTCATTGGTGTGAGACTAATCTCATTCGAATTGCGTGGTTGTCCATCCCAACAAATTTTTTTTTTGCAAGCTCAAACCTCTAACCTTACAAATGTCTCTCAACTGTTTTAATTCAAACGGATCTTATCACTTAAACTACATTATGTTGGTAGTCTAGTCTATTAATAAATCATGATCATTTTTTTTTAATGCATTGTTATTGATAATTAGGATTAATTTGAGGAGGATGCATGGTTGGGATGAAATTGATGTAATATTTATGAAAAAAAAAAATTCGCCTGGAAAATTCACACCCAAACTTACAAAAGAATTTATACCTTTTAAGTTTTACATATGTACTTCATTAGTCATTTCTTATATTATTTATTATTTTTCAGACTTAAAAAATTAAAAATCGATGTAGTGACTTTAGGCACATGTAATTTACTCTTATAAATTAAAAATTGATATAGCGTGTTTAGGTACGAAAAATGCTTAGTATTTTATGAAGGACGGTCTAGTTTTCTCTCTCTCTCTCCAAAATTTAACGATTTCATTTGGGGAAAAAAATACTATTTGACTGTGACTAATATATAAGTTATTGTCTTTGACCACACCCTGAAAAGAATATATGAGTGCAACACCTCAAAAAAAAAAAAATAAGGGTGTGATTTTCAGTTTAGGATTTAATGTGTGGTCACAAGAGAAAGATGAAGAATATATATATATATATATATATATATATATATATATATATATATATATATATATATATATATATATATATATATATATATAAACTTCTATTTCCAAAAGTCTTTAAAAATATGTATCTCCAAAGTTTTAAACCATTCAAAAAAACATTCTAATATATTCATGATATATTTAAACAATGCTAGGTACAATTTAGACCGGTTAGATTTGAAGAATGGGTTGAGTTTCTGAAGAAAACGTGAAAAAATTCTATCTGTCAACCGACCAGGTTCCTCAAAAATTCAAACTTATAGACCTTATGGTTGACTCAATCGATAGGTTGAGTTGGGACCGTCGACTAGATAAATACAATTAAGTTTATATGGATTCCGTGCTTTAGTTAATCGACCAGTTAGAGGATTTTGGTCCATTGATTCTTGCTTAGATTAATTATATGGCCCCTGGTCTAGTTAACTGACCAGGTTCCTTAGATTGGTCAACAGACTATTATTGAACTCGTGTTTTTAAGTCATTTTCATATCCATTTTCAAGTCCTAATGTTCTAACCACTCGTTCCAACCATTTTTCATATTTAAGTAGTGACATTGAACACATAACGATCAATTGATAATTCATGTAAGTGAACATGCATGGGTGTGATCCTAACGAGTCAAGATAAATAAGAAATGTAATATTGTTTCACATAGCGACTGAAAAACAATATCTTAAATCTTCAAGCCTTCATTTTTTTTCATCTCTAAGTTCGATTGTTTGACTCTTTGATAATTCTCTGACTCATCATTTCCTGATTCCTTATCTTATCATTCCTTGAATGTTTGTGTCTTGATCTTTTGTTAAATTCTGGCATCATGCTTATCTCTCTAAAATACATTCTCAACCAAATCTCATTAGATGACTAAAAACCTCAAATGAGATGCTATCATCAAAATCATTCAAATAAGTAATTTCAGCAGTGTAAATTCTTTATGGCTAAAAACTTTATTATGTTTATCTTCACCTAAATTGATGAATAAAAGAAAGAAAAAATAGCAACTCTATACCTAAGGCTGACAAGATTTAAAGAGAAGTTCTCATTAAAAATAAAAAATAAAATAAAATATTGATCTTGTCCCTTTTAGA
Source organism: Eucommia ulmoides (assembly GCA_016647705.1). NCBI lineage: Eukaryota > Viridiplantae > Streptophyta > Magnoliopsida > Garryales > Eucommiaceae > Eucommia > Eucommia ulmoides. Next base: position 1,402,087 of record CM028329.1, read on the forward strand.
GGTAATAAGTTAGAAATGAATGGAAACAAGTCTTTTTTGTTTTTGAAAATCCCAAGAATTTTAGGGTTCATCTCAAAATTTTAAAAATATTTGGAACATTTATTGTAATTTTAATTTTAGTTTTTTATTTATAAAGAAAAAATAAATAAAAATAGGGGGGAAATGTTAGTTTTTCTACTTGTCTTATGTTTCAACATTAAATTAAATAGAAAATAGAGGACAATTAAGTCATTTCACACTTTTCTAATATAATATTAGTTTCTCCTCTAATCAAAAGTAAAAAGGGATGATTAGATGTATAAATTGATTACTAAATAGCTTGTTAATAAACCTAGACCTATGTTGGATAATCTAGTAGGCCCGTTCCAAAGTAGCTTTGTTCCAGATCGGGTGAGTACGGACAATTTCATTATCACACATGAGAGTATTCATTCTCTTAGAAAGTCTAAAAGCAAAGAGGGTGGTATCATTTTAAAAGTTGATCTTGAGAAAACTTAGGACATAATTAGTTGGAGTTTCCTTAAAGATACTCTCATTAGCTTTAATTTTCCTAGTCTTTGGGTTAATTGGATTATGTCATGTGTAACGAATGTCTCCCTCTCTATTCTTTGGAATGGAGAACCCCTTGAAGAAGAGTATTAGACAAGGGGATCCTCTATCCCCTTATCTCTCCACCCTTTGTATGGAGAGACTTTCTCACTTGATTATTGATGGTACCAATAGAGGTATCTGGAAATATTTGAGAGCTGGAAAAAGTGGCCCTATTATCTTCTACTTGTTTTTTGCTAATGATCTTGTCCTGTTTGTGAAAAATAATTCTGCTTAAATTGATAACATTTTAAATGTTCTAAATATTTTTACTAATGTCTCGGGACAAAAAATTAATTTTATTAAATCTAAAATTTATGTTGCTCCATGCATCCTCGCTGAAAAGCTAGAAATTTTAATAATCACCTGAATATTGGCCTTACGGAGGATTTAGGAGTGTATCTTAGTTCCCCGTTAGTGCATGGGAGACTTAATAATCTTCATGTCCATCATGTGCTCCAAAAAAAAAAATCAAAATAGACTTTATAAGTGAAAAACTAATATGATATATGCGGGAGGTAGAACTACTCTTATAAAATCTGTTACTGCTACTATCCTGAATTATTTCATGCAGACAATTCCTATCCCATTGAAATTTTGTGACACTATTGATAAAATCAATCGAATTTTTTTATGAGGGGGGATAGGGATAACGTGAAAAATATCATCTTGTGAAATGGGACAAAATCTGCGGTAACAAGGATGATGGGGGTTTGGATATTAGAAAGGCCAAAATTAATAATAAAGTTTTTTTTTTTTTGGCTAAACTTGGTTGGAAAATTGCGAATAATGATCGAAGTTTGTGGGCAAGGGTTATTCGAAATAAATACTCTTTTAAAAATAATCATAATTCTTGAAAAAAAAACTAATGGCAGTTCTCATATCTGGAGAAGTATTTTATCCTCTAAGAATAACTTAGAAAAAGGTATTAAATGGAAAGTGGAGAACGATACCTCTATTAATTTATGAACTGACTGGTAGTGTAGGGAAAAACCTTTAGGTTGTCAGGAGCTCCAAAAGATGTTTGATTTTAAAGTTGTAGATATTGTGGATGATGTAGAAGATTGGTTTCTGAATCCTATCCTTCATCTTATTGATACTGATACTGATACTGAAGTTAAAATCAGATCTATGCAACCTCTTTTTTTTTTTTATCGCATTGATAAACCCTTGTAGATGCCTGATAATACTCGAGTTTTTTCTATTAAATCAACTTACTAACTGGGCATCTTGGATAATGAGGATAGAGTTTCAGATAATAGTTGGTGTTGGAATTGGAAACTCAAGATCCCTTATAATCTTAAATTTTTTTATTAGACTGTTTTCATAAAAGACTTGTTACGAACTCTTTTCCTGCTTCTCGTGGTGAAATTGTTTCCAATATTTGTCAAAGATGTAATGCGGTTGAGGATATTAAACATGCTATTCGCACTTTTACTAAAGCTAACCTTATTTAGGATCAAGTTAGTCGTTATAATTTCAGGTATAACCAATCATCTATGGAGTTTTGGGTTTGGATGAAACATATTCTTAAAGGGAGTTTCCTTAATCACTCCTACTATTTTTTCATTGTCACCACTTGGAAAATTTGAAGGATAGAAACAAAGAGGTTATTGAAGGAGTTTGTCATTCTCGATCCAAGTTCTACGCTTCCGAGAATTGTAAACTATGAGAATGATCTCTCTAAATCTGTCTTGAAACTAAATTTCTCCAATAATTTTAAAGGACTTACTACCTTCTGGTTTTCTCCTAAAACATGAATCCTTAAACTCAATACGGATGGTAGCACTAAAGGTAATACTAGAAAATGGGGCATGAGAGATCTTCTTAGAGATAACCTAGAAGCTTGGAAGTTAGGATTTTACGCTAGTATTGACATTTGCATTACTTTAGAAGTAGAACTCAGAAGTACAGCCATGAGTATCAAAATTACGGGAAATATAAACTATCCTAGAGTTCAAGTTGAAACTGATTCGGCGAAGGCTGTTACCCTTATTCATAACACTTGTGCGGAAAATCATAGATTCAGAAGCTTGATTGAGGAGTGTAAAAACTTACTTGAGCTCTATGATTACACTCTTTAATTCGCTCCACGGAAACTAACCGTTTTGCTGATATTTTGGCTAAAAGAGGTGCTAAGGAAAATTGCAATCTCAAAATTCTCTATACACAAACATCAGACATTGAATATTTTCTCTTTTAAAAGATAGATAGAAGGGCTTTCGATATGTGCCCAGAGTCTAGCTTGTTCTAGTTTATTTATTCTATTTTGTTTTGTTTTTTTTTTCTTTTATTTCTACCAAAAAAAAAGATGTAATTTTTTCATATACAGTGGTAAAATGAAACAAAATTAAAGTATAGAGAAGTAAAGTCTTGAAAGCATCAACAACAGTTACAAATATTATTGTCAAAATGTAACCATTTTGACATCATTGGTATTTACTATTGCCAAAACAAATCTCTAAAGAATTCATATTTGTTGTATAAAAATGTAAATAACAAATGAGAATGCAATATAATTAGTAATTCAAAAAACATAAAAGGAGAATTAAACTTTTGGTCCCTAAAGTTTCACATTTGTTTTGATACTGCAAAATAATTTTTTTTTTATTAATGTTTGGTTAAAAAAAAATAGATGTTACTTAGAACGTGACCTTCTGATAGAGATATTTTTGTCATTTTATCGCTCTTCTAAATCGAAGACTATTGGTGTGAAAAACTGGTACACACGTCGAGTATGGTCTAGTCGGATGGCGAGTGGGTCCTCTTGCTAAGGTGGAGTTGTTGAATCAGAGGTGGAGTTGAATATTCCTCAAGTGAGCTGGAATAGTCAACCTGAAGGGCTGACTTACTGAAGTCCAGAGTCCTGCTCTTTAGTGACCTGTATCTGCACACGGAACCTGGCCAGGATTTTCCCGGAAAGCCCCTCTAGTATAAGAGTAAGATCTCAGGGGGAAAGAGTTTGATATGTTTTAACTTAGGAAAATAAGCATTAAGGTTCGTGTCAAGTATGTAAATAATAAAATTCACATCACCTTATGACGTTGATTTGTTCCAATATTTATAGAAATGAGAATTTCATAGTAAAATTGTGTAGTAATGGACTTGGGCTTTTGGGCCCATCTAGAGAAGCCCACGGGCCTTTGTCAGGCTTTTGAAGAAACTGTTGGTGATAGTGGACAAGGAGCTGGGCCCAGGTGCTGACTCGGAGATGCCCAAAAATACGTTTATCAAAGACATTTTTTTCTTAATATTTTCTTAATAACAATCCATTTACAAAATGAGAGAGCGAAAACTAAATTTTTGTTAACAAAAAATGCCTAAAATTTATTGAAGTAATTAAATGAAAAAAATATCCCCATTAGAAGACCATATGTTAAAAATAATTAATTTTTCATAAAAAAAAATTATTAATAATATTTTTAATTTTGCGGGATTGAATTGGGTCAAATTGAATACTGGATTTTTCAAGAACAAGTAACCATAATATCTATTCCCTTTTATTGTTTTAACCAATTGTTATGTTTTACTTTTTAATTTTATAGATTTTGCTCTATTTGGGTTTTGAGGGCATCTTGCCAATCTTATTCGCAAATTACCCCTTTTGATCCAACGTACAAATGAGTAAATAAAAAAATGATAGGGGTAACTTTTGTGTAATCAATAATGTTGGCCCAGTGAACTACCCAAGAGAGAGGGTGAATTGGGTAGTTCTAAAAATTTCAACAAATTTTAATATTTTTAACACTTAAATAATCAAATAATCAATTTATCCTAAATCGATTATTATCTTTACAATGCAGAGGATAAGTGTTATTAAATCTATGTGCATACCCAAATAAAAAAAATAGATAAAGTAAAAAATACAGTACACAAGGATATATATCCTGGTTCACCAAACTACTCATGGCTAATCCAATCCTCCGAGCCCTCATGGAGATTCGCACCCACTAAACCACTTGATCCCTTTAACAGGTAAGAACCAAACCCTTACAATGATTCTTTTCACAGGCTCAGAATCAACCTTTTCAATTTTTCTTTTACAGTTTAAGGAATAACCTTATCTTTTTACAAGTTAAAGATTAATCTAATTCTTTTACCAAGCTAAGAATCAAACCTCACAAATCACTCTAAGTATCCTTTTCACTGGTAAGTATGGAACCGTTACAATTCACTCAAATTTAATTCTAATCAGGAAGAATCAAGCCTAATTATTTTCAAGGAAAAATAATAACTTAACCTTTTTGTACCTTAGATAAAGATCAAACCTCAATATTTTTCTTGGAAAAAATTGAAATCCAAGCTACTCTTGACTAGATACTCCCAATAGTATCTAATTCGCACAAACTCACCAATTACAAAAATTAATGAATTTCTTTCTACTCGGAGCTTCTACCATCTTAAATCAATTAAACTCAATTAATATCTCGAATTTACTAGTCATAGAATTTTACGTGAGGAATTTAATATCTGATTATAATAGATGTGGGTAACACAAACATAAGTACGTAATCAGATAATTACAAAAATTATTTTAAAAGATTTTTTATGCTTTTTAAAGTTCAAAAATGATTTAACAAAGATCTTATAACCAAACAAATAATAATAATAATATAAAATCACAATAAAAATCAAAAGTTTGGAAAGATCTTACCAGGATAACATTGAAAGATTGTAAATTAAATTGCAAGACAACTTAAATTGGTGATACCAAAACACTTAGCGCTTTAACTCAAGAACTTTTCTCACAAATGATATCACAAGTGATCTCTCGATATAATCTTAGAATAATGACTCTTAGAAAGCTCAGGAATATGTAGTTCTTGATGGAAGTGATGTATTAATATCTAAAAATACAGGTCTACTTAAGCTGATTTGAAACAGACCCTCTAATGGCTAGTTTCCTCAAGATATGACAATTAAATGCACATATAGACCCCATATATCAATATCATTTAATCCTGATCCAATTCACTTAAATATAGCTCTTACAATATTCAATTTAATCCCCAAATTAATTCTTAATCTCAAATTGTATAGATTGGAAGTATTAAATGAACTAAATTGAGAAACATTAAAAGATTGTAAATTGAAAGTATACTAGGATAACATTGAAAGATTGTAAATTAAATTGCAAGACAACTTAAATTGGTGACGCCAAAACACTTAGCGCTTTAACTCAAGAACTTTTCTCACAAATGATATCACAAGTGATCTCTCGATATAATCTTAGAATAATGACTCTTAGAAAGCTCAGGAATATGCAGTTCTTGATGGAAGTGATGTATTAATCTCTAAAAATACAGGTCTACTTAAGCTGATTTGAAACAGACCCTCTAATGGCTAGTTTCCTCAAGATATGACAATTAAATGCACATATAGACCCCATATATCAATATCATTTAATCCTGGTCCAATTCACTTAAATATGGCTCTTACAATATTCAATTTAATCCCTAAATTAATTCTCAATCTCAAATTGTATAGATTGGAAGTATTAAATGAACTAAATTGAGAAACACTTCAAATATGTGTCCATACCTATAGGGATATTAAAATAAGTGTATTACATCATTAATATATTCAAATCTCTATAATATCTCACTCAGATATCTCAAAAATGACTAGTTTTTGAATAATTCCTCGAAATCCTCAAAACTGTAACAACATAGTCAGTTGACTAACCTCTGCCCATCGGTTGACTGATGGATACAGGATGTATCCGAGCCATTTTTCAAACATTGGTTGGTTGACTGATCCCCCATGGGTCGGTTGATCGATGGATACAGGATGTATCCGAGCCATTTTTCAAACACTGGTCGGTTGACTAATCCCCCATAGGTCGGTTAACTGATCGATACATGATGCTTCCTCATGCTTATTTTCGACCCTGGCCATTTGATCAATCATCAACAGTAGGTCGATCGATCGATACAGAGAGTTTTCATTTCGGCCATCGGTTGACTGATCTCTCATGGTTAATTGACCGATCAATTCAGAGACTCCACATTTTCCAGCCCTTGCCAATCGGTTGATCGATCCTTTGTGGTCTGTTGATCGATCACTACTGAAACACCCACTACTCAATTTATTTCAATTTCGAACTTTGATATTTTAAACCCTTTAACTGATTTCTTTTCTTGGCTAATTTAATTGACATTAATTTTCATTTTTAAATACTAATATTGCTTAGGTCAATTTTCCTTTTTCAATTTCACATTGGAGCAAATATTTGAACAATAATTAGGACCATAATTAAAACTCATATAAATATAAATCATTTTTATGTCGTGTGTGATCCTAATCGAGATATATTAAGAGTAAAATAGATTTAAGTTATTTTCACCTAGTATTTTCAGAATCTTCAATACTCTTTAATGTCCGTCTCTGCATCCTTCATAATTACTTCATGATATTATCTTGAATGAAACTCTTTAAACTGAAACACTCAATAAACACATTAGTTCCATAAAAAATATCAACACTTAATTGTCCATAAAAATCTCAAGTTTAACAATCTCCCATTTTTTTATGATGACAATTAACTTTAATATTTTTTTCACAATAAAAATGTAATCACGCTCCTCCTAAATCCGAGAACGGTTTTTTTAAGTCGTTAAAGCTTAATCATGAAGATATTCAATAATTATAGCACAAAATATGATCAATAAAACAATTATAGATATTCAATACAACATAACATTATCATATCAACAGTGTTCTCCAACCATATTAGTGCAATGCTTAGGCGAACAAATCCTAAACATTAACTAACTCGTTTTAAGCGCAAACATGGTTTTTCCTTTATGTATTCCCCTTTTATCAATCAATTCTCTTCTAATAAATATATTCAATAAACATCAACATATATTCTCCCCCTTTATCATCTCAAAAAGTGGGAAAATGGAACAAAAAATTTCACTTTAGGCATACATCATTGTGCCTAACCATACCTAAACCTTGGATAATTCTCACAATTGATCTTCCGCTAAAAGTTTGGTAATATGTCAGCAAGCTGGTCGAAGGTATCAATATACTCGATAGTAATGTCCCTTTTTTTAATATGATCACGAATAAAATGATGTCTAATCTCTATGTGCTTAGTTCGTGAGTAGTGTATATGATTCTTACATAGACATATAATATTTTTATTATCACAATAGATTGGGACTTCCTTCATACGTACTCCAAAATTATTTAACTGTTGCTTAATATATAGAATTTTGGCGCAATAGTTACTAGCTGTCATGTATTTAGTCTTAGTAGTAGATAAGGCAATCGAATTCTATTTCTTGCTAGACTAAGAAACCAAGGCATGCCCTAGAAAATGACATGACCCGCTTGTGTTTTTCTGCTCAACTTTGCAACCAGAAAAATTAGCGTCAGAGTAACTTATTAACTTGAAGTCACTCCCTCTAGGATACCATAATCCTAGGTCAGTTGTACATCGAAGGATTATACTATCCTTCGCATATATGACTACTCACAAGTGTACGAGGTCAAATTTTTAATATAGTGTGATTGTTAAGCTCAGGTTATCATATCCACAGGGATTGGTGTCGTTACAATCGAATACCGCGTTTGTTGTGACCTAACTTTATCTAGGCGAAAAACAAATGTATCTAATTAATTAAACTAATACTAATAACCTAAATTAACTACATTAATATACTAATATGTTTTAGGGTGAAGAATTGCCTAGGGATTAACATGTTTACAAATACGTGTTCGATCTCGATTTACTCACGTTTACAGTGTTCGACCTATTTGACAATCTCGGTATGTAAACTCCACCGCCACCTCTCCCAAGTGTAAGATGTGGGAATACATGATTTCGAGTCAACGAAGAAGTCCCCCTCAACGTCTTAACTACCCTAAGTCATGTGAGTTTCGCCCAGCATCATTGATTGCATACAATCCAACTTCCTCCCGGGTTATTGGATTGTTGCGTTGTATTTACCCTATTGACATTCTCTGTTCTAAAACTCCCTCACCACCTCTCCCAAGTGTAAGACGAGGGATATAACATAACTTCAAGTTAACGAAGAAGTCCCCCTCAACGTCTTAACGACCCTAGATAGTGTGAGTCTTGCCCCAATGTCATCGATTGTCCACGATTCAAACCCCGATCGGGTTATAAAATCATCGCGTTTGTTTACCTAAATCCAAATCCGAGGTTTGTCAAAACTCCGTATTTTCTATTTATCTAACTAAGCATGATAAATAAACAATACGATAAACACAATCAAACTACAAAGAACAAACATAAACGCAACACCGAAATCATTCAAACAAACATATTTATAAATTAAGTATTAATCCCTATACAATCCATATTTAGCTATGGCCATAGCCGCATTTAAAATGAAATAATGAGCTAAACATGCTCACATGATCCTAAGATAAAGAAATAAGCAAAAAAAATCGAAAAACTTTGCCTCGTCCGAAGATAAACCGTTAAGAACGCTCAACGATCGATTCGCCGTCTTATCCACTTCAAGATGTGAGATCCACCTATAAAACTCCTAAACCATAGCCTAAATATGGCCTAAGGTGCCCAAAAGGGCCAGGGGATTCAAGATAGGGGGAAATGGGATGGTATTTATAGACAAAATATCTAAAAAAATATCTAAGTTGTGCAGAAGGTCTCCGCCTAGGCGAAGGGATCCTCTGCCTAGGCGGAGGTAGGTCAGTTTTTGATCACCCAGGTGATGAAGACAGCGATGGATGTGGAAGAACATTCTACTAGATTTTCGCCTAGGCGGTGGGCTGTTAGTAGCCTACTTTGATTTTCTGCTGGATTTCCTCCAAGGCGGTGGATTCTCTACCTAGGTGGTGGTCCGTCAGTAACATTTGCTCTTTTCTTAGCTTCTTCATTGCCTAGGCGATGGTCTGGACGCCTAGGTGGTGGGCCTGTTTCACAAATTTACCTCCATGCATGTTTTTTCCACTGTTCTTCGATCGCTTTTGGTTCGATCTCATCGTTTTCTCTCCAGTTTCCTATATTTTTTACCCACACACCTGATTTATACAAAAAGTAATAAAACTAATTAAAACATAATAAAATACTATTTAAACGCTCAAAAATTAACTTAATTCGGTTTGGAAATACGTAGGTGGATCACACCTATCAAATACTCCCAAACTTGGAATTTGGCTATTCCTCGAGCCAAACACACACACGAAATGAAAATACACAAACTGAATTAAATAAAAAACAACCTAAAACAATCTAAACATAAAGACATGCCAGTTATATCGAGTTTAGCCGGTAAAACACATTATATGGTTCTAGAATTTCGACATGCAATAATGGTGAACGCTATTCTAGATCCTATATACGTGTTAGTGCGAGACTCAATAATATAACTATACAACGACCGGATTGGATTATCTCCCAACGAAATTCCTGACTTAGATCGTGAAGGACTAGGATATCCATAGACCTGATTGGGGTCCACTCTCCACTAACGTAGGCTTAAGTAGTTCATAGAGATTATTAGGACTTAGTTCGGTTAAGGAATAGTTGGCCAAGGGTATTTTAGAATAGAAAACGGGTTAACGTTGTTAACTTAACGTTACCCAAGGCTTAACGCTTGACACATTCACTCTCGAACTCCCATGCTTAGATTGAAAACAATCCCGAACATGCATTTAAGACCAACGTACTCACTTGTCAAAAGAAACGAAAATAAAAACCGTATTTACATTTGATTCTTTTTTTTTTTTTTTAACGAACACATCCCCAAACTTATTTGATTGTTACAATTCAAAGGGTGTGTGAAATACAAACAAAAACGACAAGTGAGTACTCAAATACCGAACCAATTAGAAGTTCGCCCTAAACCTAACCGCTCACATCAAGTAGCATTTACAATTATTAACTTGATTCACTCAAATGTGCCTTTAAAATCAGCGATTTAGGTTTGGAAAAAGATCTATTGGCCATGGTATTAGTTTATGTGTTCTGAATTGAATTTGCATTTAGGTTTCGACAAGGTAACGAGGGATAAACATATATCAGGGTAGGCTTAAAAAGGCTCAAGAGACAAAATGACTGCCTAAATCATGTCTCCTAAACTACCTCGCCTAGGATTTCACCTCAAGCTTCCCCTCAATCAAGTTCTAGAATCCTTAATGTGTCGTGAATTTGGCTAATTGATAATCTTTCTCAAGTCAATTGAATAGAAATACATTGAGTCTATGTGCCCTTACAAATTAGGATCTACAATAATTTTTACCAAAAAGCATAGTCAAGCACACAGAATCACACATGAATGTGTATTACCCTTGACCTCAAAAATAACCAGGGGTAATCTCATCATCGGGTAACGGCCCAGATGAATACAAAACTCAGCATATGACAACAACACACAAAAACATAAACACATTCTAACCTAAACACACATGCAATACGGAAAAACAATAACACATAAACTAACAATACTAAATACTACACATAACTTCCAAACTTAAAACGGATAGTGTTCTCAGCTATCCCAATCATCAATCTCAACATATGAAATTTAAGTATGCTGACGAAGGGTGTTTAGAACACTTACCTGGAAGGCTAGAGAATCTCACCTCTGTTTCAAGTCGGATGCAACGGATTTAACTTATTTGACCTTGGGTTGCCTCCCAAGAAACGCGTGGTTTAATGTCCTCAGCCCGATATTTTCAGAATGCCCTCAAGATTGGCGAGGCTTTGCTTTGGATAACTCAATCTTTCAACGAAACGCCTCACCGCATTATGTGCTTGGCCAAGCAACATAAAACGGATTGGAATCCCATCGAAAGAGATGTATCAATACCCGTCAATCTAACATCGCTAAGTACCTTGCATTGGAAACAAAAACAAAGCTACAAACAAAAATTATATACAAAATAAATGCTAAAGTAAAATTAAGTCATTTACACACAATATCGAAAATAACAAAAAATCAATGCCCGACAATCATTACCAAAAACTTGGTAGCGATCGCCAAGAACTGAATTCTCCTAACGACCAATCCCCGGTAATGGTGCTAAAAACTTGTACGCCGAAAGGATTCTACTATTCTTCGTGTATATGACTACTCACAAGTGTACGAGGACAAAGTTTTAGTATAGTGTAATCATTAAGATCGGATTATCGTATCCACATAGATTGGTGTCGTTATTATCGAATACTACATTTGTCGTGATCTAACTTTATCTAGGCAAAAAACAAATGTATCTAATTAATTAAACTAATACTAATATAACATAAATTAACTACATTAATATACAAATATGTTTTAGGGTGAAGAATTTCCTAAAAATTAACATGTTTACAAATACGTGTTCGATCTCGATTTACTCACGTTTACGGTGTTCAACCTATTTGACAATCTCGATACGTAAACTCCACCGTCACCTATCCCGAGTGTAAGACGGGGGAATACATGATTTCGAGTCAATGAAGAAGTCATCCTCAACGTCTTAACAACCCTAGATCACGTGAGTTTCACCCAACGTCATTGATTGCACACAATCCAACTCCCTCTCGGGTTATTGGATCGTCGCGTTGTATTTACCCCATCGACAATCTCCGTTCTAAAACTCACTCGCCACCTCTCCTAAGTGTAAGACGAGAGATATAACGCAACTTCAAGTCAACGAAGAAGTCCCCCTCAACGTCTTAACTACCCTAGGTAGCGTGAGTCTTGCTCCAACGTTATCGATTGTCCACGATTCAAACCTCGATCGGGTTATAAAATCATGGCATTTGTTTACCCAAATCCGAATCCGGAGTTTGTCAAAATCCTGTATTCTCCATTTATCTAACTAAGCATGATAAAAAAAACAATATGATAAACACAATCAAAATACGAAGAACAAACATAAATGCAACACCAAAATCATTCAAACAAACATATTTATAAATTAAGTGTTAATCCATATACAATCCATGTTTAACTATGACCATAGCCGCATTTACAATGAAATAACGAGCTAAACATGCTTACATGATCCTAAGATAAAGAAATAAAAAAAAACAATCGAAGAACTTAGCCTCGTCCGAAGATAAACCGCTAAGAATGCTCAATGATCAATTCACCATCTTCTCCACTTCGGGATGTGAGCTCCACCTCTAAAACTCCTAAACCATAGCCTAAATATAGCCTAAGGTGCCCAAATGGCCGAGGGCTTCAAGATATGGGGAGAGGGGATGGTATTTATAGACAAAATATCTAAAAAATATCTAAAAAAATATCTAGGCTGTGCAGAGGGTCTCCGCCTAGGCGGAGGTAGGTCGGTTTAGGTGATGAAGATAGCGGTGGATGTGGAAGAATATTCTGCTGGATTTTTTACTAGGCGCTGGGCTGTCAGTAGCCTACTTTGATTCTCTGCTGGATTTTTACCTAGGTGGTGGTCCGTCAGTAACATTTGCTATTTTCTCAGCTTTTTCACCGCCTAGGCGGTGGTCTGGATGCCTAGGCGGTGGGCCTATTTCACAAATTTTCCTCCATGTTTGTTTTTTCCCACGTTCTTCAATCGCTTTTGGTTCGATCTCATCATTTTCGCTCTAGTTTTCTATCTTTTTGCCTCACACACCTGATTTATACAAAAAGTAATAAAACTAAATAAAACATAATAAAATACTATTTAAACGCTCGAAAACTAACTTAATTCGGTTTGGAAATACGTAGGTGGATCACACCTATCATCAGTAATCCTTTTCAAATATCAAAAAAATCTGTTTAACTGCAGTTAGATGCGATTCTTTAGGATAAGACTGAAATCTAGCACACAAGAAAACGCTATACATAATATCAGGTCTACTAGTAGTTAGATATAATAAGCTACCAATCATACCTCGATACAATTTCTCATTTACTTTTTTGCCCATATCGTTTTTGTCTATCTTTTGAGTTGTCGCCATAGGAGTTTTGTATTCTTTAAGACCATCCAAGCCATACTTTTTCAACAACTCCTTGGTGTATTTAGCTTGGTTTATAAAAAAATCCTTCTTTGGTTTGCTTGATTTATTTAATTCCCCCATCATGCTCATTTCAAATTTGACCTGCATTATCTTGGCAAACTCTTGGTAAAGATCCTCATTAGTAGATCCAAAAATAATTTCATCAATATAAATTTGTACTAATAGGATATCAGAATCAATTTGTTTAATAAATAGCGTTATATCACTAAGATCCATTCGAAAACTATTTTTAATCAAATACCCATTAAGTCTCTCATACCAAGCTCTCGGAGCTTGTTTAAGCCCATACAAAACCTTAAGAAGTTTAAACATGTGATCGAAAAATTTATCGTTTTCAAATCCGGGGAGTTGTTCCACATAAACTTCTTTTGTTAGAAAGTCATTCAAGAATTCACTTTTTACATCCATTTGATATAATTTAAAATTGCGTGAACATGCAAAGGCGAGTAACATTCTAATATCTTATAATCTAGCCACAGGAGTATAAGTCTCATCATAATCAATTTCATCTTCTTGATTATAGCCATGTGCCACTAATCTTGCTTTGTTTCTAATTATCATACCAGTTTCATCATTTTGATTACAAAAAACCCATTTAGTACCAATTACTGGATTAAAGTTTGGTCTAGGAACTAGAGACCATACTTTATTACACTCAAATTAAACTAACTCTTCTTGCATCGCAGAGATCAAAGATTCATCAATTAACGCCTTATTTATATTTTTAGGTTCAATTTGAGATAGAAAAGCAAGATTAATTATATATCTAAGGGAGGAATGAGTACTTACATCTCTTTCGAAATTACCAATGATTTCTTTTACTGAGTGTCCCGGTATTGTCTTTATAGCTCGTGGTAATATCGAATCCTCTCCCTTAGGCTCTTTTTTTTTGTGGTTTCTTTGTCGCATCGTTCCTCTGGTTTGGGTTATTTATAGTACCTGCATCATCATCATCCAAAATATTTTTCAACAAAAATGGATCAGCTTCCTAAAAAACAACATACATAGACTCATCAACTGGTAATGTTCGTTTTTTATAAACTCTATAAGCTTTACTGTTAGTAGAATATTCAAGGAAAATCCCATAGTTAGATTTAACATCAAATTTACCTAAATTATCCTTATCATTCAAAATGAAACATTTACAATAAAAAAACTTTGAAATAGGATATGTTTGCAGTCTTACCATTCCAGATTTCATCAGGGGTTTTGTTAAATCCTCTACAAATTGATACCCTGTTTACCACATGACAAGTAGTACTTACTGTTTTGGCCCAAAAATACGTTGGTAAACGATTTTCATTTAACATCGTTCTTTGCCATCTCCTAAAGCGTTATGTTCTTCCTTTCCACAAAACCATTTTGTTGTGATGATCTTGGTGTAGAAAAATTGTGAGCATATTCGTGCTCATCATAATAACTTATTATCTCACCATTTTTGAATTCTCTGCCTCTATCATTACGTATATTAATAATAGAACATTGTTTCTCGTTTTAAACATGTTTACAAAATTTAGAAAACACAAAAGCAATTTTGCTCTTCATAGCGAGAAAAAACACCTAAGTAAGTCTAGAATATTCATCAACAATCACAAATGCATAAAATTTACCTCCTAGACTAGCAATAGCATTTGGACCAAATAATCAAGATGCAATATTTCAAAACATCTAAACGTGGTTGTGTGCATCTTTTTCTTAAATGATGATCTAGACTGTTTGCCTAATTGACATGCATCTCATACTTTATCTTTCACAAATTTCAAATAAGGTAGACCACGTACGAGACTTTTTTTAGACAAATTAGATAATAATTTCATACTAGCATGCCCAAATCTCCTATGCCATAATCAACCATTTTCAGATAAAGTATTTAGACAAGATAAATTTTGAGAAGTAAAATCATCAAATGAACACGTATACATATTTTCAAAACGTGATGCAATAAGTAAAATACTACTATCATGCCCATTCTTAATTATGCATCTATCATGATCAAACACAACATTATAACCTTTGTCACATAGTTGACTTATACTAAGTAAGTTATGTTTAAGACCATCAACTAGTAAAATATCTTTAATAGTTGTAGTACCATTACTGATAATTTTACCCTTAGCGTTGTCTCTAAATGTCACATGTCCTCCATCTTTAGGTGTCAATGATGTAAATTTTGATTTATCTCTCCTCATGTGCCGAGAACAACCACTGTCCATGAACCATTTGTCCTTGCTATCGATGCTTTCAGAATAATCTGCAAGGAGCACCTCAAATAGTTCCCAAGTAGTACCCAATCTACGTGGGTCTGATCTTGTTAATCGGGACAATTTTAATTCATTTGGAACCCAAACTTGTTTGCAGTTAGATATTTTAGAAAAACATCTATGAATAGTATACCCCCACAATATTACATTTAAAACATCTAACAAAATCCCTCGTTTCAGAAAAGCATTTATGAAAACGTTTTTGCTTAAGATTTTTCTAAAACCCAATGTCGGCTTTATCAAAGATACCTCGTGAACTTCCCAAAAGCATTTTCAAATTGTCCTCACCTCTGGTGAATTTAAGAACTATTGAATGTAAATCCGACATCGTAGCGTTGTCTCCAAATGTCACATGATCTCTAACTTTAGGTGTCAATGATGTAAATTTTGATTTATCTCTCGTTATGTGCAGAGAACAACTACTGTCCAAGAACCATTTGTCCTTGTCCATCGATACTTTCAGAATAACCTACAAGGAGCACCTCAAATAGTTCCCAAGTGGTACCCAATCTACGTGGGTCCGATTTTGTTAATTGGGACAATTTTAATTCTTTTGGAATCCAAATTTGTCTGCAGTTAGATATTTTAGAAAAACATCTACAAATAGTATGCCCCCACAACATTACATTTAAAACATCTAACAAAATCCCTTGTTTCATAAAATAATTTAGGAAAACATTTTTGCTTAAGATTTTTCTGAAACCCAATGTCGGTTTTATCAAAGATACCTCGTGAACTTCCCAAAAACATTTTCAAATTGTCCTCACCGCCAGTGAATTTGAGAACTATTGAATGTAAATCCAACATCTTTGATTTCAATTCAACGTTTTCAGATTCATAATCCATCACTTACTTGTTTAATGTGTTAATTGTATTTTAAAGGGCATTAATTTTATAACACTGAATTTTATAATCATGAGTAAGTTCTTGATAAACATCAAATGAATCATCAAAATCTAAAGGACAAGAACTTGAACATTTAGGTACCTCATCACCAGTTGCTATCAAAGTAAGCATAGATGATCTTTCACTTCTTGATTTTTTTGAGCTACTTGATTCGGAATCATCCCAAGTAGCTTTCATTGATTTCTTTTTGGTCTTTTTTCTTTTCTTCTTCTATTTTCTTTTCTTATATTTTTCCTTGTCTTTCTTTGGTTCAGGGCAATCGGTTTGGAAGTGTCTAGTCTTGTGACAGTTGTAACATACCACATTTGTCATGTTGAAATTTTTATTTCCCCAGAATGTACGTCGAGTCATATTTATGAAATTCTTCGTGAGAAGCGCCACATTTTTTCTTGTTCACAGTCAAGACTCACATCATCACTGTCATTCTCTTCCTCCTTTTTCTAAACCTTCAATACCAAGGACTTATTTTTTATACTCCCCATGTCATCCTATTCTCGAATTATAATCTTATGCGTCATTAGGTTGTCGATAAGATCATCAATTTCATACTTAGCGAGATCCTTTACTTCATCAATTGCAGTCACCTTCGGCTCCCACACTTTAGTTAACGATCTCAAGATCTTTCGGACTTTATCCTCCGTAGTGTAGGGCTTTCCGAGTTGATTCAAATGGTTGCAGATCTTGTTGAACCATGTATATATATCTTGAATCAATTCTGCTTTACCCATTCTGAATATTTCGAAATTGACGGATTAGGGCGTTGACTTTTTACTGTTTCACCTGACTAGTCCCTTTGTGGGTGAATTGCAATTTATCCCCCATTTCTTTTGCCGACGCACAACTTGAGACCCTGGGATAGTCGTTAGCATCTAAAGAGCAAAACAAAATATTAATAGCTTGAGAATTTATAGAAAGCTTATATTTGTCAGAAGTAGTTAGTTGTTATTTCTTTTTAGCAATTCCGTTTTCCATAGGAGAAAACAGACCTTCCTCAATCGCTAACCACACATAATAATTTGCTGTCTGAAGAAACGCAATAGTTGTAAGACCTCAATCGTAGCACATACGTTATTTTAGTTGCATTTTAGAGTAATTGGGAAATTCGGGGTGAAATTGGGTCAATTAAAATTCAAATTAAAAGTTTGGGGGTAAAATTAAAAATTTAGAAAACATTCAATCTAAACTTTGGGAGGTAAATTTGGCATTTAATTTTTCTAATTAAAAATTTTACCCCCAAACTTTTAATTTAAATTTTAATTGATCCAATTTCACCCAGAATTTTTCAATTACTCTAAAATGCAACTTTGGGAGGTAAATTTGGCATTTAATTTTTCTAATTAAAAATCCTAGGGTTAAATTATAATTTAAGAAAATCTTTAAAATGTTGAATGTAACTGAATTGAAGATTTGAAGAAATTGTGGGGGAGGAAAGAGTAATTATAACAAAAGATTTTTATATATAAATACATATATATATAATGTAAGCTACTGTGAATGAAAATGTTGCGATGTGTGAAAGTGAATTGACGGTTACTAATTAAGTGTGACTAATATAATAATATGATGCAAAACTGAAACATTATTGCTTTGACCGGAATTTTAAATTTCTATTATTTTGAACATAAATTTTGGGACAAAATTTCTTTTAGGAGGGAAAAGTTGTAAAACCTCAATCGTAGCACATACGTCATTTTAGTTTCATTTTAGAGTAATTGAAAAATTTGGGATGAAATTGGGTCAATTAAAATTCAAATTAAAATTTTGGGGGTAAAATTAAAAATTTAGAAAACATTCAATCTAAACTTTGGGAGGTAAATTTGGCATTTAATTTTTCTAATTAAAAATCTTAGGGGTTAAATTATAATTTAAGAAAATCTTTAAAATGTTGAATGTAACTGAATTGAAGATTTAAAGAAATTGTGGGGAAGAAAGAGTAATTATAACAAAATATTTATATATATATATATATATATGCATGTGTGTGCGTATGCCATGAGCTCAGTCGGAGATAGGAGGGTGTGAGAGAGGAGCGACGTGGTGTGAAGAAAAAACCAAAAATCCATCCACAAAAACCCATGTTATTTATTGATCCATAAAAATCTTGACCTCAAGCCTGAAAAGAAAGAGGAAAATTAGAAATCTAGAGAGAGAGAGGGCCGTCGGAGGTTCGTGATCGTCCGACAATTATGGGTGAGAGATGGTGTAATTATTGTTGTTGTGTTCAGGCTATGAGTGTCTGTGTGTTCTTCTTCATGCCGTTGCCGTTTGGTATGCTTTGTTTCCTTTCATAGTCACATGGGTGTGTAATCTGCTCAGAATTGTCCGGCGATGTGTGGAGTGATCGGTATGCGTATGTGTGTGGTGGGTTGAGTGTGCTCTGTTCTCTATTCGTCGTCGATTCTCCGGTGATCGTGGGATGGGTTGATCGTCGCCGTTCGGTGTGTGTGTCCGTCCTGTATGTAGGTATGTGTTCTATTTCGTTTCATTATCGTGCGTGGGTGTGTTCTCTGATATTTTGTGTGTGCATATGTGTATAGTTAGTCAAGTAAGATCAATTCTATTTTGTTGGTGGGTTCATCGTAAATTTTCATGGGTGTGTGTGCATTGCAGTGTGTGCGTATGTGTGTGTGAGTTTGGTGGTGTCGTGGGTAGGCGTATTTCGGTTGTGGGGTGGCCGGTGGTAGTTGTTGATCGGTGGTGTGGGGTATGTAGGACCGGCAGTGAGAATCGGCGAGGCGTGGGAGGCCACTGGTGGTCGACAATAGTAGAGAGAGAAGGGGGTGTCGGCGGGACGGAAACTGAACCAAAACAAAGAAAAAAAAAAGAGAAAAGGAAAAAGAAAAACTACACGAATAACCCCAACAAAATTTAAAATCCATCTCGCGACCCATGAACGGTTCGGAATGGGTAACGTTTTTCATTAAGTTTATTTTAGTTTTGTTAACTTAAATTACTAGTATCAAAAATGTCGAAATCGCGATAATAAATACTTAAGACCGTTCACATGAATAAATTTTATTCAGTAATTTGTAACGGAACGAAATTAACTAAATAATAATTTTCATAAATAAAATGTGGGAAATGGGAAATTACAAAACTTAGGGCCTGCATTACACCATTAGATTAGTTTGTATAAAATATTAATTTAAGCTCTGTCGCTATTAGGTTCGCAGGCATCGTAGTATTGGTAGAGGATAGTTGGTAAAAGTCTTCGGAGCGGATAACCAGGTGAGTGTACTATCTTCTTGTGAACCTATTTTCAAATATATGATGAAAAAATGTGTTTACTTAAAATTAGATGAATTTTCTAACTTATATGGATCAAGCGATATTTTGGGTGTTTTGAAAATGTAAATTTTGTTGGTTTTTTAAAGAAAAGTGAAAAAAAATGATTTATTGAGAATAGTGAGTTTTTTTTTTTTTTTTAAAAAAAAAAAGTGAAAAACATGATTTTTGAATTAAATTGGTTTTGGAAATAGAGGTCGATATTATTGATTTGCAGTTTGACGATGTTGTTATTGATTTGACGATGCTGTTGATTTTATCTGCTTCAGCAAAGCGTTGATTAATTATTGAGTTGTAATTTGATGATGATATTATTGATTTGATGATGTGGTTGATTGTGGGCAGAATTGTTGTTGTGGAGGTAGGAATGAGTTGTTGTTGTTGAGGTGAGGTGGAAGTTGGTGTTGGATATTCACCTGTTTAGCATAGTCCTGCAGAGCAGTGTTTCACCCACTTGGCATAGTCCAACGGAGCATTGTTCACCCGCTTGACATAGTCCAGTAGAGCGTTGTTAGGTCCCGCTAAGAAGGCATATCTTACGGGTGGTACGGTACTGATAGGTATGAAAAACCTATCTATTTCCAATCCGAATTTGTTAGTTTTCAAATACGTGTATATAGTATTTTATTATGTTTTAATTAGTTTTCATACTTTTTGTATAAATCAGGTGTGTGGGGCAAAAAGATAGGAAACTGGAGCGAAAACGATGAGATCGAACCAAAACGGTTCGAAGTTACGGTGGATAAACAAGTTTGGAGGCTAAAAGATGAAACAGGCCCACCGCCTAGGCGTCCAGACCACCGCCTAGGCGGTGAAGAAGTTGAGAAGAGCAAAATGTTACTGACGGACGATCACCTAGGTGAAGATTCTATCGCCTAGGCGGAAATCCAGCAGAAGACGCAAATGGGCTACTGACAGCCGCTCGCCTAGGCGAAGTTTTTTTCGCCTAGGTAGAAATCCAACAGAATTTTCTCCCAGTCTACTGTCTACTTCACCGCCTAGGAGATCAGACCGAACTGACCTAACTCTGCCTAGGCTAAGAATCCACCGCCTAGGCGGATTTGCTCTGTACAGTCTTGAGATATTTTTGAAATATTTTAGCTATAAATACCCCCTCTCCTCCCCCTTGGCCGGTGATTTTCTTGCCCCCTTGGCTTTTTGAGCCCCTTAGGCTATATCTAAGGGTATAGTTAGGAATTTTAGAGGTGGAGCTCACATCCCAAAGTAGAGAAGACGGCGAATCAATCGTAGAGCATTCTTAGCAATTTATCTTCGGACGAGGCTAAGTTCTTCGATTGTTTTTCCTTATTTATTTATCTTAGGATCATGTGAGCATGTTTAGCTCGTTATTTTATTGTATATTCGGCTATAGCCTCGAGTTAAATATGGATTGTAGTAGGGATTAACACTAAATTTATAAATACATTGTTTGGATGATTTCGGTGTTTCATTTATGTTTGTTCTTCGTAGTTTGATTGTATTTATTGTATTTTTTTTTTTTATCATGCTTAGTTAGATAAATGGAGAATACGGGGTTTTGATAAACCCCGGATTCAGATTAAGGTAAACAAACGCCACGATTCTATAACCCGATCGGGGTTTGAATCGTGGACAATCGATGACGTGGGGAAAGACACACGCTACCTAGGGTCGTTAAGACGTTGATGGGGACTTCTTCGTTGACTCAAAGTTGCGTTATATCCCTTGTCTTACACTCGGGAGAGGTGGCGAGGGAGTTTTAGAACGGAGATTGTCAATAAGATAAATATAACGCGACGATCCAATAACCCGGGAGGGAGTTGGATTGTGTGCAATCAATGATGCTGGGCGAGACTCACGTGACCTAGGGTCGTTAAGACGTTGAGGGGGACTTCTTCGTTGACTCGAAGTCATGTATTCCCCCATCTAACACTCGGGAGAGGTGGCGGTGAAGTTTACGTACCGAGATTGTCAAATAGGTCGAACACCGTAAACGTAAGTAAATCGAGATCGAACACGTATTTGTAAACACGTTAATCCCTAGGCGATTCTTCACCCTAAAACATATTAGCATATTAGTGTAGTTAATTTAGGTTATATTAGTAGTAGTTTAATTAATTAATTACATTTGTTTTCACCTAGATAAAGTTAGGTCATGACAAACGCGGTATTCGATGGTAACGACACCAATCCCTGTGGATACGATAATCCGATCTTAACGAACACACTGTACTAAAACTTAGACCTCGTATACTTGCGAGTGTAAGTAGCAGCGTGTTTCATGCGCTACCACGGTACCGTTGCAACTCCCGATCGTGAGGTTAAAATGATCACATGGCTAGCTGGGGTGTGATGTGGTATGATATGGTATCGTATGTGGTGATTTGTTGTATATGGTATTTTGTCGTATATGGTGTTTTATTGTATACGGTGATTGGGATGAGTACATTTATATATATTTTTTTTATACTGGATTGGTATGTTCTGATTTCATTATACTATATAGTTAGTTGAATTATTTTGGTTGATTTTCATTGTTTAGTTGGGTGCTATATTTTATATATATATATATATATATAGACGTTGAAATTGTGGTGACAAGAAAAATGTGTTTTCCTTGTGGTATGAGACATTTATACATTATGAGATTTTTATTTGATATGTGATGCTTATACGTTTTATACTTGATCCATCAAAAATATTTTTATTAAGAAGGCAGTACACTCGCAGGTACAACAATTAGGAGTCGGTCCCCTACTGACACTAGGTGGAGTCATGTGGAAATTTTTGAGATGAGTTGTTTGAGGCAACCCGCGAGAGATTCAAATTATTATATGTTTGTTGCTTATTATTGGGGACGAGTGAGTCCCCCATATGAGAGGATGTATATGGTCTATTTAGGAATTTGAATATGTATGTATGCATATGTTTGTGTTCTTGTTGGTCGGATATTCAAGTGATATCGTGTTGACGTCACGCCGGCCCCTGGGTGACGAGTGTCCAGGGTGGGGTGTGACAATCATTCTGTCATTCCAGAATGTATAATTTTCACCTACAAATAAAGGTGGTCGGTGCATAAACTGCCCCTTACCAAGTGTGCCTATAGGGTGCATCATGTGATATTTGTTAATTAGTGTACCGAGCTAAACCAACTTTAATGCTAATTATTGGCCCAGTGAGCTACCCAAGAGGGGGGAATTGGGTAATTCAAAAAATTTAAATAAATTTTAATCTTTTCAAATAATCAATTTATCCTAAATCGAGCATTATCTTCACAATACAGCGTATAAGTGTTATTAAATCTAGGTGCACACCAAAAAAAAAAGATAAAGTAAAAAATTCAACACACAAGGATATATCCTGGTTCACCAAACTACTTTTGGCTAATCTAGTCCTTCGAGCTTCACAGAGATTCGTATCCACTAAACCACTTAATCCTTTTAACAGGAAAGAACTAAACCCTTACAATAATTTTTTTCATAGGCTCAAAATCAACTTTTACAATTCTTTTTTCACAAGTTAAGGAAGAATTTTATCTTTTTGCAGGCTAAAGACTGACCTAATTCTTTTACCAGACTAAGAATCAAACCTCACAAAGCATTCCAAGATTCTTTTTCACCGGTAAGGATGGAACCGTTACAATTCACTCAAATTTAATTCTAATCAGAAAGAATCATGCTTAATTTTTTTCAAAGGAAAAAATTAACTTAACATTTTTTGTACCTTAGGCAAAGATCAAACCTCAATATTTTTTCAGGAAAAGATTGAAACCCAAGTTACCATTGACTAGATACTCCCAATAGTATCTAATTCGCACAAACTCACCAATTACAAGAATTAATGAATTTCTTTCAACTCGGAGCTTCTACCACCTTAAATTAATTAAACTAAATTAATGTCCTGAATTTACTAATGATAAAATTTTACGTGAGGAATTTAATATATGATTATAATAGATATGGATAGTACAAAAATCAGCACGTAATCAGATAATCACAAAAATCGTTTTTAAAGAATTTTTATACTCTTTAAAGTTCAAAAACATTTTCACAATGATCTTATAATCAAGTAAACAAATAATAATATAAAATCACAATAAAAATCAAAAGCTTGAAAAAATCTCACCAGAATAACACCGAAAGATTGTAAATTAAATCACAAGATAGCTTAGATTAGTGACGCCAAAACACTTAGCGCTTTAACTCAAGAGTGTTTCTCACAAATGATCTTACAAGTGATCTCTCGATATAATCTCAGAATAACGACTCTTAGAAATCTTAGGAACATTTAGTTCTTGATGGAAGTGATGTATTGATTTCTAAAAACGCAGATTTATTTAAGCTAATTTGAAACAGACTCTCTAATGGCTAGTTTCCTTAAGAAATGACAATTAAATACACATATAGACCCCATATATTAATATCATTTAATTCTGGTCCAATTCACTTAAATATGGCTTTTAAAATATTCAATTTAGTCCCTAAATTAATTCTCAATCTCAAATTGTATAGATTTGAAGTATTAAATGAACTAAATTGAGAAATACTTCAAATATGTGTACCATATCTATAGGGGTCTAAAATAAATGTATCACATAATTAATATATCCAAATCCCTACAATATCTTACTCAGATATCTCAAAAACGGCTAGTTAATGACTAATTTTTGAATAATTCCTCAAAATCCTCAAAACTGTAACAACACAGTTGGTTGATTGACTTCTGTCCATCGGTTGACCGATGGATACATGATATCCATTTTTTAAACACTGGTTAATTAACCGATCCCCCATAGGTCGATTGATCGATCGATACAGGATGCTTCCTCATGCTTATTTTCAACCCTAGTTGGTTGATTGATCATCGATGGTTGGTCGACCAATCGATACAGAGAGTTTTTATTTTGTCTATCGGTTGACCGATCTTTCCTGGTCAGTTGATCGATCGATTTAGAGACTCCATATTTTTCAGCCCTTGCCCATCGGTTGACCGATCCCTTGTGGTCAGTTGACCAATCACTGCTAGAATACCCACTACTTAATTTATTTCAACTCCAAACTTTGACGTTTTAAACCCTTTAACCGATTTCTTTTCTCAATTAATTTAATTGACACTAATAATCATTTTTAAATACTAATCTTACTTAGATCAATTTTTCTTTTTCAATTTCACATTGAAGCAAATATTTGAACAATAATTAGGACCTTAATTAAAACACACATAAATATAAATCATTTTTGTGTCGTGTGTGATCCTAATCAAAATACATTAAGAGTAAAATAAATTTAAGTTGTTTTCACCTAATATTTTCAGAATCTTCAATACTCTTTAATATCTATCTCTGCATCTTTCATAATTATTTCATGATATTATCTTGAATGAAATTCTTTAAACTAAAACACACAATAAACACATTAGTATCACAAAAAATATCAACACTTAATTGTCTATCAAAATTTCAGTATCAACAAATAATTACATTAGAAAACATAATTGGGGAATGTGCACTTCTACGGTGGAAATATATCACACATGAGGCATAGAGTTCTTGAACAAAAAAAAAAAGACATAGAGCCAAATCAATGAAAATTATAGTTTTCTCCCCTAAGTTTTTCATTATTATAAAAAAGCCCGTTATAGTTAATAGAAACTCCTGAACTATAACTAAGTTGAGTTTGAGAGACAAAGCCAAAGAATTATGCACAAAAAATTAATGGTTTTTTTTTTTTTTTTTTTTTTTTTGTATATTTAATTACAATTTAGTTGCACATTAATTTTGGAAAAAAATACATTTTGGTCTCTTAAGTTTGCCAATAGTGGCAATTTCATCCCTCATGTCTCAAGTTTTGCAATCTATAGTTTTCCAAGTTACTAATTGGTGTCAATTTTGCAAGGAAACCCCGACCCAATCACCACCACCGCGATTTCCACTCTCTCTCTGTTAGCCTTCTGTTATCCAACACAATCATACAGATCTGGAATTCTAGATCTGATTTTTTGGATTTGAATTTCTAGATCTGGATTTGTATACTGTTGATTATTTCCTATTGATTTTGCTATTATAATTTTTTTGTAAATTTAATATTTTTTGGTTTTTTGTTGAAACAATTTTTTTATTGTCTGATATTTTTAGTATAGTTTTGATTATTTATTGTTTATTTTTTGTTGTGGTGACAGCAATGGTGGTAAATACTTGTTGTCGTTATTGGAGATTGTGGTGAATGTATGATGTGGTGGCTGGCGATGGTTATGGTGGTAGTCAATATTCATGTTGTTGTTGGTAATGGTGAATATTCTTGGTGGTGGTGAATGGTTGCAATAGTAATAATTCTGATATACGGTGATTGTGGTGGTGGTGGTGATTTTTGTTTTAATGATGATGGTGTTTGGTGGTGTGACAGTGATAGTGAATATTTGTTGTGGTGGTGAATGTTTATAGTGACATAAACTAATTGAGGACAATTTTGTCAAATATTATATATTTTCTAAATTTGTGATTCCCTTAAAAAAAAAAAAAAAAAAGAGTAAGGTGTGAATATCTTAATATAATTGGCCTTAGGGCCCATACCGAATCACCCTAAAATTTATTAATAATAATCTAGTTTATATAATAAATCAGTTTGGTATGAGTCCCATGCATTATTTTGGGTCAACAGAACGATTAAGAATTATAAATTTAATTCTTCTACTTCACTAAATTTTAGCTAAAAAATCTGAATCTAAGTTAATTGTATTTGCACTTAAAAAGTGAGACCCATGAAAATACACATAACGAACGAGAATAAAACATAGGCACCGTTTGGTAACTTTTATTTATTTATTAAAACTAAATATTTAAAAATAAAAATAGTATTTGTTTTACGTTATTTTTTAAATATTAAAAGAGTAAAAATATATTTTTTAAAAAGATTTTTTTTTTTTTTTAGTAGTTTTTCATTTCTTCCATATTGTTTAAGAGATTGGACTATGACTCTATACTTATTTTTTCTGAACTCCCTGCAAAATTATTTTGGAATAAGAGACGATATAATGGATAACACTAAGATATCATCTCTACTTCATCGAACACAATTTTTTTTCTAAGTAAAAATATTTGTTTAATTATTCTTTTTTAATAAATTATTATTATGCAAAAAAAAAATAGATATCATTTGATAGGAACAAAAAATGAAATATCAATTGATATAAAAAAAAATCCAAGTAAAATCCTAAAAAAATAGAAAAAAAATAAGTCAAACATAAAAAAAAATAAAAAAATATTAAAAAATTGAAAAAAAAAAACTGAAAAAACCAAAAAAAGAATTGTTTGCTTTGTTTTTAACTTTAAACTATTTTTTTTTAGATTTTTATTTTTTAATTTGTTACTTTAATTTCTTTTATTTTACTTCAATTTGTTACCAAACTAAGGGCACGTTTCTTTGGATGGAAAAAAAATGGATAAGAATTTGAAAGAAAAATAAGATGAAAAATGAGAAGAAAAAAAAAATTATTTGGTATGAAGGGAAAATGGGATAAAAAAAAAAAAAAAATAGGAAGGAAAATGCACTATTTCCGAAGCATTTTTTTTTCCCACACTAATTTGGAAGGAAAATAATGAAGAATTTTCAAGAATTTTTTTTTATAATTATACCCTTGATAGTAATTTTTTTTTTTTTTTTTTGGGATAATAAATGAAGGGAAAATAATAAATTATATTAAAGTAAATTATTTTTTTTTCTTCAATTTTCTTTCGTAACTAAACAACATTAGGAAAAAATGATTTTTCATTCACAATCAATACAAATATTATTACATTATAAGATTGTTTTTATTAAAAAAAAAATGTGATAGAAAGTCTCACATATTATTAAAATTAAATAATAGGAGGATTTGTTCTTAGTGTTGGCATCCAACAATACATCAATAGAAGATAATTAAATATTAAACTACGATAGGAATAATTAATTAAATTGCACACAGAAAGTAGATCTCCTTTTTAGTAATGGGTTATGATAAAATGGGAATCCTTAACCAAAGTGCAACACTCAAGTGCACTTATCCTCAAACAAAAAACTAATTATGCTTATGACATCATAATCACCACCCCCCATTGAACATGATTTATTAGTCTTTTGACCATACTTTGTTTATGTTTTGCTTACTTTTGTCACTTAGCATAATGGCTTATCTTATGTCTTTACAAATATGTCCCAACAACTCTTTTTTTTTTTTTGGGATGATGTTACTAAAAATTAAAAACACACACATATTTTTTTTTTTTGGTATACCTACAAGTTTCCGCACACTCATAGAAGGTGTAAGACTAATTTCGTCCGGAATTCTGTAACTGCCCTTCCCAACAAATATTTTTCGGTAGGTTTAAGTTTTGACCTCGCAGAGACCCTTCAACTGCTTTAACTCAAGTGTGTTTTGCCGCTTAAACAACACTATGATGGTTAGTATTTAGTTTGGGAAAACTATATTATTTTTGTTTGTATGGGTTAAGTGTTCTGAAATTTACTAAAATTATGCATTTGATCTTTTAAAATCCATATTTATTTTAATTTTGCAAAAGTGAAAATATTGTTAATGATTTTTTTACGAAAAATGGGTTGTACTAAATACATGACTTTCTAATGAGGATATTTTTTTTTTATTTCATCACTCCACTAAACCTATCGTTAATAAAATATGATCCAGAAATTAATTAAATAAATAAATATTTAATTAATTAATTAATAATTAAAATATGAAAATTGAAGATGAAACAATTTTAAATTCTTTGTTATAGAAACATTGCGGATAGAAAAAAAATGATATTACAAAGTTGAATGAAAAATAGTAACAAGGTAGTAACTGTATAATAGAACAAATAAGAAAGAAATACTTACAATATAATAGAACAAACAGAAAGAGAATACCAGAGGAAAAGATTGTGGCAATCTTTTGACGATTTGTCCATAAAGTAGATTTCGTCTCATCTAAGTGCTTACGGTTAAATAAGCATATGTCGCTCAAGATACAATGATCAAGATTCTACTGATACCAGCACTAGAAATCAAAAGTCGAATGAACTAGAAAAGTGTTAAATTTTCTCAAGAACAACAAGAAAAAACTCTCAAGCTCTATGAAGAAATCCAATGCAAACTTACTTACGGGATGCCTATTATGCTGAGAATGCATGCCCTTTTATAGGCAAAACAGTAACCTAATGAAATCCGAGATTTAAGAAGGCATTCAATGATAATAATAACTTTTAGGCAATTACACACCTGAAGAGTCTTAAGGTTTGTAACTCTCAGCTGTTACACATCTGAACAAACATATTTCAGGTTTTAGATTTTTCTGAAGTTATAAAACTTGCAGTCCAAGCCAAGAGCTACGAGGCCTAAGGCTTAGGCCCGAACCCGATCGGTCGGTCGGTCGGAGGTGACTTGCGCACGCTCGTGGTTTTATTTATTTTATAACCATTAGCCTACTTTCCATCCTATCATTTCAACGCCTTAGAAGGCTTACCTACAAGAGGTAACCCGAGTCTTAATAAATAACTTTTTATCTTCTTCAGTTTCTGACGTGAGATAATCCACATAACACGTCAATCAATATCTTCAACTGAGTATTTTAATAAACACTTTTAATTCATCTCTTAAATGATTTCACAAAAATAAATAAAACATATTCATCTCCTCAACGAGGAAAACACATTAGTATATTTATATGTCTCAAATTGTTGTTGGGGTCTCATAAATAATTGGATTATAAAATATCTTTAAAAAATCAATAAATACAACACCTATCACATTTTCTCCTAGTAACAATTGAACATTTTTTTTCTCATTTTTCAAAGAAATCGTTAGGTAGAAAAAATGTTAAAGGAAAATAATCTGGACTTTGTAGAGTGATAAAATGATAAAACTATCTAAATTAAAAGGTCATGTGTTGAGAAAAATTAATTTTTTAATCCAAAATTATTAAAAATGTTTTTAACTTAGATCAAAACAAGTATAATTTGGACTAAAAATATAATTTCTCATTTATTTTTTAAAAATTATATTGTCAATAAATAAATTTAGTTTTTAAAAATTATATTGTCAATCAATAAATTTATTACAACTATTTATAATTTATGTGACATTAATAGGCATTTTGACTTGGACTTTATTTTTTTCTCATCTTGTTTTTTCATCAATTCATCAATATATAATATTTTTTCCTATTTTTAATTATTATTTGAAAAAGTCAGTTTAGGTGAGGGTTAAAATATATAAATAGTTAAAATAATAATTAATTAATTTAAAAATCCATATTATGAAATAAATAAACAATCTCCTTGGGATATGTGAAACTCATTATTAGCATTCCAAGCCTGATATGGTGGGATCAAAATTGGTTTAAGGTAATTATACTGTTCTCTTGCTTTCTTTTTAGGTTGCTTAAATTCTAAACTATGCTATCCTGACTTTTTTACACCAATATAATATAATATAATATCTTTTTATTATTATTTTTTCTGTGGTCATAAATTACTAGTAGGGGAATAACAATGTTGTTATTTTTATTTTATTTTTCTTTTTGTCGACATAAATTACTAATAGTTGAATAACATGAGTTGATCCAAGTGTAAGAAGTTTGGACTCTTTAAATAACATCTCTTAGAATCGAATTTTGGGAGATTGTGTATGGAAAGTGGTATATTGGGAGAGGTCTCCGTTTCTGGTGCTCGACAATACCTCGAGAAATTAGTCTCTGCTAACCATGGTGCGCCTTGGGAAACCAGGAAAATAAATAAATAACAATGTTGTTTATTAATCCTATATGTAACTCACTTTTTTTATAGAAGGTTTAGAGTTCAATCTCCTTTTTCAACATATGTACAAAAAAAAAATGTTGTTTATTAATAAAAGAAGAAGATAATTTTGGGTTTCTTAGTGTCAAAAATGTATGAGTCGATATATAATAAGCTTAAATTTTATGGGAGGTCGGCGTAATTTACTCTCTATTTTTTATAATGAGTTTATACCCATTACCTCCCATGTTTTTTTTTCCTCCGAAATCACAAATATCTTATTTCATCATTTTGGTTAAATATCATTTAGTTCTTTAAAAATTAAAAATCAATAAAAATTTTATTTTAATAACAATTTTCCCTTAATAAATTTAAAATAATTAAATAATCAAAAATTAAATTACATAAATATCTTTTTAATTTTTTGTTATATATATATATTTATCTTTTTACACTAATATCCCTATTTAAAAAAATAACCCTTTTATTATTTTTAAAAAAAACATACCCCTCACACCTCACCCCCACCTCGCCGGAACAACCATCACAACCCATTGAACCCCAGTGGAATTTTCTTCCTCTTACCTATTTCTTCTCCTTCCTCGTCCTCTTCTTCCTCCTTCTTTTCACTCTCTCTCTCTCCCCAGATTGATCCGTCGCAAGAGATCTAGGGAAAGAGAGAGAGAGAGAAAGGAGGAGGAGGAGGAGGAGGAGGAGCAAGAAGGAGAAAGAAGAGGGAGAAGAGGATTCCTGTGGGGGTACGGTAGCAGAGGAAAGGAGAAGAGAATTCCGGTGGGGGTCAATGGCGGTGGGAGGGTGGGGTGTGTCGAGAGATAAATATAATTGTTTAAAAAATTAGGAGTGAAAAATATTTTTTTTTAAAAAGAAAAGAATAATTTTTTATTTTTTTTAAATAAGAGAAGGTTATTCGTGTTTTTTTACAAGAAAAATTGATCAGATTAGGTGAGCGGTATTTTTCAAATGATAGAAAAAGTTTGTGTTTTTTGACAAAATGACAGAGGAAGTAATTGGGTTTCTTACAAAAAGTGTAAAACATGTATGGGTGGATATATAATAAGCTTAAATTTTATGAACGGTAGGTGTAAATTTACTCTCTATTTTTAACACTGTATATGCACAAATGCCAATCGCGTAACGCGCCTAAGAAAGTGCGTCAAACATAACATTCACTGTGTCATCAGGACAAAGGCCGATGAGCGAAAGCGAGTTCATGAAAGCCAGGCTTTTTTCACACAGAGACAGAGATTAGAGAGAGAGTGTGTGTTAGAGAGATAGTAGAAGAAAGGTAGAGAGAGAGAGAGAGAGAGAGAGAGAGAGAGAGAGAGAAGAGAGTTAGAGAGAGAGAAGAGAGTGTCTGTTAGAGAGAGAAGAGAGTTAGAGAGAGTGTCTGTCTTAGAGAGAGAGAGAGAGAGAGCCCTCGAGTTTTACGCGGGTCTTCTTTTTCTGCTCCAACAGTCTTTCTTCTGTGGGTTTGCACTCTCTCTCTCTCTAGAAATAGCCTTTCATCGTACTTTAGTCACGTCGGTCTGTTCCACCCACCCCCAAAATGCCTCCCCCTCTCTTAATTTCACCGTCCACGTGTCGACATCTATAGTGCCCCACCCCTATGCAAGGTTATATTCGTCATTTTCAAAGATGTACACATTGTACCCCAACACAATGGAAACATTACACTTTCATGTATGATCTTTTAATTGCAATAATATTAATCTAAAATTATTTTAACTAGAAGATAAAAAAGAATATTATTACAATGAATCTAAAAATTATAATTCCTAATCTTAATTTATTAGTATGTAATATATATTAGGGATAGTTGGTGAAATGTCTTAAAAATTGTACTAATTAATAAAAAACTCTAAAAATAAATAAGTATTTTTATTTTTGGTCTTTCCCTATTAGAGTTCATCTAAACTAATGTTCCAATTAGAAATGTGTTGCCAATCGTCACCCTATTGCCACCGCCAACAAGCTCTGGCCATCGAATTTTAGCCACTACTGATCACTGGTCGACGAACCTCTGGTTCCTGGAATTTATTTTATTTACGTCACTAATTTTAAGTAATATTTTTTATTATAATTTTTAGTTCTATTTAACTAATTTTTCAATTATTGGTTGCCCAAAAATCACAAGAATGTTATTAAAAATTATAACTAAAAAATACACTTAAAAGTTTACCAAAAAAATATACTAAAAAATAGTTATACGTAACTAAAAAAATTAATCCAACGGCTAGACTTGGTGATGGGATGCCTGAAGTTTGGTAGTGCAGTGATGACAAGTAGTAACGGAAGATTACTCCGATGACTGGTGATGACTGGTGATGTAAACTTTAATTGAAATTATTTGACCAGATATATAAAAGAATATTAATCATGAGATTAAAACATAAGGTAAAATATAATTAAAAAAAATTATATACTCAATTTAAAATTAAAATGTAATAAATTATAAATTACAAAAAAAAAACTAATTATCTTTTTTTTTTTTCACACACCAAACTCATGCACCGATAGGACTCGAACGCCATGGGGGGGGGGGGGGGGGTGGTTTGATAGTACTATCACTAGGCCACCACATGAGTCAATTATCTCTATACTTACATACTAACTTGTAGCAATTTTGCAATTTTACCATAAAATTCCAATATTAGAGTCAACTATGACATTGACAAAAGCCTTAAAAAGAACATAATATGAATGCAAGTCACATTAGCAACTTTATCTCAATAAAGACGGTCTTATTTCACCCTCCAACAAAATCATAATTGCATTATCTAAATTAATAAAAGTTAAAATTTTAGGGCCTATTTGGTAACCGTTTCCATTCTAGAAATTCTCATTCCATTCCCAAATTTTTTAGAATTCTGTTTGGGAATAGCGTTTGGTAATTTTTGTTTTTGTTTTCATTTCATTCCCATTTAAGAATTGTGCCCACTTTTTTCTTAAGAAATGAGAAATAAAAAAAAATTATTTCTCATTATTCTCATTTCATTCCTAAAATACACAGTCACTGTTCACCCGCCGGCCAACCACCGTCCGTCGCCATCTGCTGCCGTCGGCCACCGTCCGTCGCCGCCGACGGCCATCTCCGGCGACCGTCGCCGGTCATCGTCCGACTGGAAACTTTCCGGTCATTTTCGGCCGCCATTCACTGTCACCCACCCGCCACCGCTATCCGACCGTTGCCGGCACTAGAGCCACCGCTGTCTGGCAAAAAAAAAAAAAGATTTTAGGATAAAATCGTTACCAAACACAATTCTCTTCCCAAAAAAAAAAAAAAATTATCATTATCAAACGCGATTCTACTCCAAAGAAGAAAACAAAATTTTCATCCTATTCTCATCCCACTGCTGGAATGAAAACAGAAACGGTTACCAAACGCCACCTTATATTTCATTATCAAAATTGAAAATCATAGCATATTAAGATTTGTGGAGTCAAATTTTTCAAGCAAAAATATTTCTATTTAAAACGCATACGTACATACTAAATATTTATTATTGATGAGTGTAAAAGTGGTCACTCCCATGCAACCAACAAAAGACCACCACGTGTCAATCAACTCTCCACTAGTATCGACTCCCACTAAAGATTGTGCCAGGCAATGGCACATCTTAAGTCCATGTTGGCCATTCCAAATGCCTCACTAATAACACTATCCAGGAAGAGCGGGCAAGCCATTGCCGGGATGGGGGAACCTCCCATCCAATCCAATCTCGACATTCTTCACAACGGTGCTGCCCGTATTGGAAATCGACTCTAAAAGCTCATCAACAAAGTGCCCCCTTCCCGTCTCCGGCTATCTGAGAAGGGCAGATGACATAACTCCCCACCTCGAGGGCAGCAAGAAAAACTCATCTCGGATCATAGGTTATGCCATTTCTCCTTTTGCTAATATCTCCGGCCATGGGCTTTAGCAAAAGAGCCAAAAAGCTCAGGCCTATGAAGTTAAGCACTCCACTTGCCCTCCCACTGGCCACACGCCGAGATGGGACACTAACCTTTACTTAAGCCCCTAAACTACTCAATCCATTGCCTATACAAAAAGGAGGGTATACCGATACCCAAAGGTACACCAAATTATTTTACTCTTCTCGGTAGTATCTTTATAAATCTTTCCCTTAAGCGTTGATTCTCACGCCGGAGGGGACACCTCGGGTCCATCCCCGGCAAGTCTTTTGTGCAGGTGTTAAGGCGTTGCTCATCTCGGCTCGGACTCATATCTCCACGAATTAGAAGACCAGAAGGCATTCGAGCTCTTCCCAACTCAGACCAGGAGGCGTTTGAGCCCATCCCAGCTCGGACCCATCCCTTATTGGTCGGAGGACTCTCTACGGATAAGAAGACTTTCCATAGATTGGAAGACCCTTAGGCTCTCTCACTCCTCTATTCTCATTTCAGATCACTCCACCTTTGCCCATCTCTGGCTAAATGGACTGATCCCGGACCTCTCCATCCCCATTCCAGCAAAAACAAAAATCTCCATCAACAGTGACCGGACCATACAGTTGAGGTCGTCTAAAATCCGACATCAACAATTACAAATGGACAAAATTAATTTTTTATTGTTTTTGGTCATAAATTAATGATATTAAGCTCATTCAGGAAACGTGACATTAATCATCAGTAATGAAATTGGTTACAGATCCAGAAATTTAGTTGAGGCGGGCTTGTATAATTATGATATTTGATTTTTATAAGGGGCATTTTTTAAAGAGATCCTAAAATGGCTCCAAAACTAATTGACAGTCCCAATGTTTTTCCAATGACACTATGAATATTTTGGAAGATACAAACATATTTTACCTCATAAATGCCGTTATATTTATTCCTCAAATTTTTCTCGAAATATTTATTCCGAAAATTAAGGAGTAGTTACCACATTTAATTGGAGTCAAAACTATTGTCAATAATCAAACAATTAATCAAGTTTATTATGTTATTTTGTTGATTAAATTATATAACTATGATTATCTGTTTTAGAGCTTCAAAATGAATCCTAAATCGATTTTTTTACATCAATAACATAATTCATATTAAATTCAACACGTTAAAGTTACTGTTAAATCAAAGAGTTGTCATTCACGTCTGCATTTAATTCAACACGAGAAAACCAAAATTAAGCTTGCGTAGAATTCAACATGAACGTAAAAGTCATTTTGAAGCTATTATTTAGATGAATGTGTTTGTTTAGTCAAATCAAATAAAAGGGTAATTGAAGTGTAATTATTTATGATTATATTAAGGGATGATTATATTAAGGGATGATTAATGAAATTATAATTGATAATTGTCTCTTCTTTGTGGAGGATATTTTTGGTACATAATTAAATAATATTTATAGCATGTCACGTTATGATAACAAATTTTCCTAATTAAGCGACCATGTTGAATTAAAAATAATAATAATTTATATGTTGAATTCAATATAAGCTTCGAATGTCAGTAATCAAATTTTTCTAATTAACTAACCATGTTAAACTTCATACAGATTATTGAATTCGATATAACCGTAAATGACTAATTTTAAATTTCATAAATAGCTTAAGATGTTGGATTCAATACTATTACATTTCTTTTATGCAAAAAATATGATTGCTACTCTTAAGTTTTAAAATAGATGATCTTGGTTGTGTAATTTAATCATGTAAATAATAAAATACAATTGATTATTGCGTGATTACTTGCAAAAAGATTTTAGTACAATTAATTATAGTAAATACTTTATTTTTTGGAATAGATATTTCAGCTATATCTCAACTACTTAGCGTCCAAATTATGTTAGGTAAGTCCAAATCGCTGACCCTCTTATTATTTTTTGATAGAAATCACCCACGTGTAAAGCACGAAAATCACCCATGTGGATAAATTCTATCAATAATAAAATTAACAATTTGGATTCACTAGACATGATTTAGATACTTCAGAATTAAAGTAACAGAGACTAAAGTTAAATTCCTCTAAAACTTCAAGGGTGCAAATTTAAAAAAACGAAGGCATTTCTCCAAAAGGTGGGCGGTAAATTAAAAACATTTCCTTATTTTTATTTTAGGATACATTTTGTTTCTTCTTTTTAAAATCTTTTGAATTAGCACATCAAGTACAAGTCCAACATGACTACAACTATATAGGTTCATAAATAGGGGAATATTTAAGAAAAGGTTCTGTCATTGAAGATAAAAAATAGACAATGCTTTTACCCCAATGTAAACAATTTGAACCCATGTGTACCATAATGTCTCCTCATTTCAATGCCGGCCTCATCATCAATTCTATTCTGACCTAACTTATTTTAGGTTTAATCACAACTTTACCCCTTCAAGTTTATTTTCTCTCTCATTTTGCACCCTCATGTTCTAAAAGTAGCACATTTCTACCTCAAAGTTGTTGATTTAAGCCCATGTCACCAAAAATAGATTGCCCTAAGCCCAAATAAACGAAAATACTTTGAGGGTAAGGTGAATTTATTCAGGTCAAAAAATGAATATGGAAAATAAGAGTGAAAATAACATAAAGGCTTGTTTGGTACGAAAGAGAAAATTAGAGCAAAATAAAAATAGGAAGAAAAATACAATGTTTCATAAGTAATTTTTTTTTTATCCCCACTATTTCGAGAGGAAATAAAAGAAAAATGGGTAAGAGAAAAAAAAAATGGGGGATGATTCTTAAAAGAGAAACTAAAATTACAATTATATTTTTGATTGTAAAATCTTTAATTTAGGGTAAAATAATAAATTAAATAGGTAAACAATATTCCTTTTAGAACATAACCACTCCGGTATCAACAATCACCACACCACCGTCTTCGTCTTGTAAAGATGAACACAACGCCACCAAAATCACCGCCACCGGAGCCCGGATGCGCCCTCACACGCCTCAAACAGCCTGCAGTACCACCACATTTCGTCGTCTCGGATTTTGGGCTCCACTGCCTCAACCTAAAAATCCAAATCCACATAAATATTGCAAAAGTAACTCATTTGATTTATATAGTGGTTTGAAAACTCTCCAATAAGCGATGTGGGATAAGAATTTATCGGAAAGAATCATTACAAATTCTATTTTCCTTTTCATTTCATGCCTTTCTCAGTACAATGCTTCCATATACATGGAGGAATGATCAACCACTCTCTCTATTTATCTTGTTAAAGATTCGATTGCAATACGAATGCTAACAACTGACAAACATAATTACCAATCTCTACCTAATTAGTTACAAAGAGTTATATTGTTGAATTCTGCACTCCAACTGTTCGATGAAATGGCATAGTTGTTGTACTATTAAATTGATTAGGCTGGGGACTCTGAGTGGCTAGGTCAAGCACTGTGGCTGAGTATAGGCTTTAACTTCAGTCGCTGCTGAATTGACCTGGTTCACCTATGTTCTCAAAGATCTTCATATGCCTATTTACATCACTCCTATACCTCTAATTTGCCTTTGCATTCTGTCTTTCATTTTTGGTGCTTAAAGCTTGAGATACCATTGTTTGATCCCAGGACCAAGACTTTACCAAAGGTTTTGGCTGACCAATGGCCCAAGGATTACAATGGTAGATTGTGTCTTACATACTCGCAACAAACATATTAAAGTGGACTATTATTTTATTCGATAAAAAATGGCAAAGAATCACGTTGCTCTAGCTCGGCATTCGCATTAATGAGTTGTTTACCTATTAAATATAATTTTAAAACAAAATTCCTGAAAAAGAGTTATTTTCAATTTTATTATTGGACCTAGGCTACTTGGTATTTAGAACACTAGGTTCTTAAACCCGGTATTCTGAACACTGATTTTAAAAAAAGCCAAAATTTCTTAAACCCGGTGTTCCAAACACCAGGTTCATTTTTTTTTTTAATCCTTGAACCCGGTGTTCAAAACACCTAGTTCATTTAAAATGACCAAACGGTATTGTTACCTTTGGAACAAACTGCAAAGGCTGGTTGCAGCCTTTGCAGCAGTCAAGCTTTGCAGACTGCAAAGCTGGACAGGGTGTTCAAAATACTGGGTCCATTTTTAAATTGAGGACCCGACGTTTTGAACACCGGATCCTCAATTCCTAAAAATACACAGGGTTGAGTTTACAAGTCTTTACCGATCAACTCTCCTCCTCTGCGATTTCCTTCTTCTTATACGGATTATTGGTTTCTTTTTATAAATTTGAGTTTCATTCAAATTTACCTACTAAGTGTTCAAATCTTTCTCCTTATACCGATTTCGTTCTTGTTTCTCCTTCATACTTTTTCTCGGCAGTGTTTTACAACAAGGATTTCACAACTTCACAATTTCTTCCTCCTACTATAAATGTAAGTTTATTTTAATTTTTTTGTTAGTTTGATTAGCATGTTTTTTATTTGTTTAATTATTTAGTTAGTTAGTTAGTACACTTGTTTAATTTGTTAGTTAGTTAATTTAATTTGTTAATTTAGTTGTTAGTTAAGTGATTAGTTTAATTTGTTAGTTTAGTTGTTCAATTGATTAGTTAGTTGGTTGGTTTAATTTGTTAATTTAGTTGTTTAATTAAAAAGTAAGCAATTTGAACCTCAAAAGTTTGAGCAAATTACACGGGAAAATATAAATTATGATATATTGTTTGAAAAAAATTATTAGTTAGTTAGTTAGTTAATTTGAGTTTAATTTGTTAATTTAGTTGTTTAATTAAAAAATTAGCACTTTGGCCCCTCAAAGTTTGACAAAATACACATAAGGGAAAATATAAATAGAAATAGAAATTATAATATATTGTTTTTAAAAAAAAATTGTTAGTTAGTTAGTTAGTTAGTTTAATTTATTAATTTAGTTGTTTAATTAAAGAATGTACACTTTGGCCCCTGAAAGTTTGAAATTTTTTTAAAATAGAAATTATAATATATTGTTTTAAAATTTCTTTTACTTACTTAGTTAGTCAGTTATTTAATTTGAGTTTGATTTGTTAATTTAGTTGTTTAATTAAAAAATATTTAATTAAAAAATATGCACATTGGTCTCTCAAAGTTTGACAAATTATACATATGGAAAAATATAAATATAAATATAAATTATAATATATTGTTTTTAAAAAAATTATTAGTTAGTTAGTTTAATTTATTAATTTAGTTGTTTAATTGAAGAATGTACACTTTGGTCTCTCAAAGTTTGACAAATTATACATGTGGGAAAATATAGGTTAAAATATAAATTATGATATATTGTATTTTAAAAAAAATTACTTCGTTAGTTAGTTAGTTATTTAATTTGAGTTTGATTTGTTAATTTAGTTATTTAATAAAAAAAGAGCACTTTGACCACTCAAAGTTTGACAAATTACACATGGGAAAATATAAATTAAAATCGAAATTATAATATATTGTTTTAAAAAAAATTGTTAGTTAGTTAGTTAGTTTAATTTATTAATTTAGTTGTTTAATTAAAGAATGTACATTTTAGTTGACCAAAATCCACTTGATTTCAAAACGAGATGGATGGGTTGTGAAGAACAATGACAAATCAGTGCGGTTTATGTTCCCAGACTGGACATGATAGACAGAGGTGTCTATCCCGACCCCGCCATACACCCGATTGATCTTGTCGGCTCATTGTAATGAATGTTTATGCTACTTTATCTGTTTCTTATGCCTACTTTTATGTATCACAAATTCCATGTACTTATGACACATTTATTTGTAATGAATGTTATATTTTGTTTATAAATGTGATTAAATTTTAATTTCGTACTAACAAATTTGACACAAGTGTTGGGAAAAAAAATTCAATTATGTCAGAGCCTGGGCTCGTAGATCCTTCAGTTCTACACTTGCAGTAGGAGCACCGGTTCACATTAGTCGGAGCACACTTATATTAATTTTTTTTTATTTTAATGTGTCTTTTTTTTTTTTTTTTTTTTTTTTTTTTTTTTATGTTATTTATTGTGTCTTAATTAATGTTTCAGAATACTGGAGCTCCTGACTGTGTTGGATTTGATTTAGAGAGATGGAGATAGAACACCCCCCTCGAGTTGTAGAGCTGATAGAATTGGCCGGTTTGTACGGCCCATTCAGGTTGTGGCTTAAGCAGTTAGATAGGTCTCTCATAACCGTATTGGTAGAAAGATGGCGTCTGGAGACACACACTTTCTATCTACCCGTTGGGGAGATGACTATCACACTAAAGGACGTGACCGTCTTATTGGGGTTGCCCGTGCATATCGGCCCTGAGGACATGCGACTAATAGATAGCTGGCAGGCACTTTGCTATGATCTCCTCTGAGTCGCACCGCTAGGGGATAAGATTAAGAATGGTTGTTTGAAGCTCAATTGGCTACGGAAAACCTTTGACCAAGTTCCTGAGGATGCTGGCAAGGAGGCCATGCATTACTACGCACGTGCGTATTGCTTAATTCTGCTTGGCACGATGTTGTTGCCTGATAAATTGCATAACAACGTCAAACTAGCATACCTCCCATTGCTCAACGACTTGACACCTATCGTTAAGTATAGATGGGGTAGTGCAACACTAGCAGTCCTTTACCGCGAGTTATGTAAGACGTCAAAGGCCACGACGAAAGACATAGCCGACTACCTATTTTTGTTGGAGTGTTGGGCCTGGAAACGGTTTCCGAGGCTCCGACCTGAAGTTTTCCTTTTCTCACATTATTATATATCATTCAGAGAGTTAGACTACGGTGAGGGCTGGGCGTCCCCAGCCGCTCTGAGGGGTGCCTGGTAAGTAGTTAGTATTTTTTTTTTTAATTTATCATGTAATATATATTTATTTATGTATATTAAACTTATGGTTTATGTTTTTAATGGATATTAAAAATATATTAATGGATATTTATTTAATGGATATTAAACTTATGGTTTATATTTTTAATAGATATTAAACCCATGGTTTATATTTTTGGTGTACAGGTGAACCCTTGAATTCAATTTAAAAAAAGTGTCGATGCATGTTTTGGTGGTCTATTGTGATCAGTTAGATCAGTTGCAGAATAACGAGGTTAGCTATTTATTTATATCGAAATTTTAATTTTCTTATTTGTTTATTTATATATGTTTTGGATAGGTCGTTTGGATGCCTTATCTCCTGTTGACTTTGCCTCTATATACTAGAGATGGGGAAGATATATGGATGAAAACGCTGTCCCTCATCTGCTACGAGATCGTCGAGTACACATATCCCATGTGCGTGGTACGACAATATGGTTATCGGCAACGAATTTCTCAGCCGTGTATTATGGATAAAAAGTTGTACAAAATTACTCGACGAGGACACTACGGTGCGGACTGGATTGTGAATCACCATGCGCATATAGTTGTGTGGAATAGGTGACAAGCACTAGATATGGGCAGCTTTGAGCAAGAGATATGGGTTGACCATGAATACATGGAATAGTACTGGAGAATCACACGAAGGTTCTTGGTTAACCCGGAGTACCGACCTGAGTTCGATTATCTAGCAATAGGAAGATGAGCACTGTTAGAGGTATGATCACATTGAGTATACCATCTATTTACTTATATGAGTTTGATTATCTTATTATTATTCACGAATTAACTTAACAATCATATGTGTTTCATAGGATTCAGAAGTATCGCAACTGATGCGCTTGAGTCATCTTTCTTTGTGGACGCATACTCTGAACTTATACCAAGAGACTTGTTAGGCCGTCTATGATGCATGCTTGGTGACGGCGTATCGTTGGGTACCACGCCATGTGCTAGTTGACGTTCTTCTATTTTCTTAGGATGCTTCTCAGCCTTCTTCTCTGCCATGGACTTCTGATGCCTACTGTCCAAGTAGTGTGGGTGATGCTAGACCTTATACATCGTACAACATGGGTACTGATGCTGGACCATCTAGTACGCACGGTATGGGTGATGATGCTGGGCCATCCGATGTGTACTAGATGCATGACTCTTATTCACATTACGTATCGCAGCTAGATACACGATTTTCATTGTCATTCATCACTCCAACGATGGACGAAATTGTGTCAATTTCAGGCGTGATTCCGCCAATGGCATTTGTCCAACCCACAAGATTGGAAAGACAAGTATTACCGATGCCGTGGTTCGGGTACGACATGGATGCCACCCCGGGGATAATGCAACAGTCGTTAATAGGCTTTGGACAGGTTACACAGGTTTATGAGGAGACTGAGAACCCTCCTATTGCTCAACATTGAGGGAGAAGGAACGTCCGACGTAGGGGTTGCAGTACATAGTTATATAGTTGATAGTTTATCTATAGGAGTGTAAATACTTTTTTTTTTTTTTTTTCCAGATGATTATATAGGAATGTACATAGTT
Source organism: Eucommia ulmoides (assembly GCA_016647705.1). Lineage (NCBI taxonomy): Eukaryota > Viridiplantae > Streptophyta > Magnoliopsida > Garryales > Eucommiaceae > Eucommia > Eucommia ulmoides. Next base: position 1,445,147 of record CM028329.1, read on the forward strand.
AGTAAATACATTTGTTTTGTAATGTTTGTAGCTTTAGAAAGTTGTTGATCTATCGTATATATTGCTTTGCAAATGGATAAAGCATTTAAATGAGAGATCGAGAAATGTGTCTAACATTCCGGAGAAATTTTTAAAAGGCATACGGAGTGAAAAGTGTTGAGTATATATATATATTTGATCTCTGTTGCGTCATCAACTTGACATCGTTAGGGCATCTGAAGACTTTGACGATGCCGAATCGGTGCATTAAGAGCTCTCAAACAAGATATAAGGTTGTTAGACTCTTTCACTCTGCGTTCCTATTCTTGGCGTAGATCGATGCAATACTCTATTGGATTGGTATCTTAATCACTCCAGTAGTCATCATAATATTGTTGTAGAACCCAACATCTATAGTGATCTCAAGGTCCAGACCAACTCCAAACAGCATATGAGTTTTCCTCACTTGAAAAACCAAAAGACCTTTCCTCACTTGAATTAATATTTGAAGACATCACAAAAATTATACTGCATATTACGGGTTTATTTACAACTTATTATGAAAAATAATGTTTTACAACTTATTTACACAAGCTTAACTAAAAAAAAGCTAACTCAACACCACCTATCAATTGAAACATCACTTAACTAATGGATAATTTCATTTATTTCACCTAATATATTATGGAGCACACTAAAAGAATATAATATTAAAGACGAAACAACTTAAAATACTCATAAACATCATATTAAAATTAAACGCGTTAAAAAGTACAATTAATTATAAAAAGAAGAAAAAAAATCATATAAAGTAGAAAATAGTACCCATAATTGAACTTTTATAACATTGATAACTACATAGTTTTATTAAACCATTCATAGTGAATCTCTCCATCTTCGTAATCGGATAATTCTGGGTAATCCGTGTATTTGGGATCAGTAAATTACTTTAAGGACTGCTCGTTTGCATTTGGTGCATTGGTTTTCCAAATCTAGTGGAGTCTCTGTTTGATATGAATTCGTCTCTCCATTCGTTTTATTTCTCGTTTCAATGCATGGAAAATTTTGCCGATGTTATCCAGTTCGTTTTTCAATATTTCGAAAGACCGTAATTTCGGAATCTTGAGGTTGTACATATAAGACCTTGCCTAATAAAGGTTCATTTTTTCCATTAGCATTAGCTATTGTAAATTCTTTAACTCTTAACTATTTTTTCCACATTCAGTGTAGTTGTAACTCTCATGGTAATGATGATTGACACATCGAACAATTTGTTTGAAAGGATCACCGTGTACTAAGAGAGTTTGTTTCCTTGTGATGGGATTCAGCCATGCGCCAGAGAGATCTAGTTGTCGTTGAACACCAGTGATATCTGTAATAACATCCTAAGAACCATACACGTCTTGTGGGTAACACAACCTCTCTCGGACGTTATACCATAGTAGCGGGCACCGCAGTTCATCTTCGCTCCAATGTATGACCCTTGACTAGCATATTTGGATTTCATACCACGTACTTATCTCATCTTGGTACTTAGTATGGTCCCTTGTTCCTAAATTCTCACCAGTGCAATGAATCTTTATTTTTTCCTTACCTTTGCCCTTACCCTTATTGTTTCCTGACCCATTTGCCATTTGAATTGATTTTCTGAGTAAACAAAATGGAGAAGAGAAATGAATGTGGTATAAATGATAATTCTGAAAGTATAGATGTATGAATTTGTAATTTTTGGCGCCTTCCTCATTTCTCGCTAACCAAATTCCTACCAACGAATTCCCGCCTAACAAAATTTCCCTAATTTTTTTCCTTTGTTTTTTCCAGCCAAAGTCTTTCCCACCATTTTGTTCCCCATTTCCCGCCAATTTTTCGTTGATTTTCTGCCTTAATTTTTTCTATAAATAGGAACAACCTCAATTCTCATACTTAGAAACGTGTATTGTTGAAATCAATCTTTCTTTAGTAGTATCCACCTTGTTTCATTTTGTTCCCAAAAACAATTAATAAAATTTATGAACAAGATTATGGTACATGTTTTTGAATATATATATTCAAAAATATATATTTTCATATTGTAAACCTTTCTTATCATATTTGTGTTTTCCGAATTTAAATGAAGAGAAAAAGTATGTTGTTTGGTAGAAATAGCGTTATAATAATCTAATGTAGAAACTTTACATTAGACTTAAAAAAAATACATAGTTAAGTTGCAATTCACCAATGCCAAAATATTATGCATTACTCTCCTCATTAGACATTTCAATATTTGACAGATATTAACGTTCCCTTGAGGATCTCATGTAACTATTGACACACTATAGGAATATTGTGTTGCCTGCGTCCCTCTATCATAACCTGTGTTTGGTTCACACGATGAGTGTATTCCTCCCGCATCCTTACAACCCACCATGAAGAGTAACGAACTCTTGGATCTAACGAGTGTAAGATTTCGTCCTCCAAAAGTCAGTGACGTCCAATTGAACGATACAAATCTCCTACTATGTACATTTTTCAATCCTTATCATTTTATTTATTTTTAATTTAGGCAATAATTTAATTAACTTTAACTTTCAATAGAATATAAATTCGACATCAAGTTAGTATCAATTCGATATATTCAATTAATTTGATTTTAATTGAAATACTAAAATTTATTTTAAAATATTAAAAGACTAATATATATATTTTTTTAAAATAATAAAATAGTTTTTTCAAACACATTAAAAAAAAAAAAAAAAAAAAAAAAACTAACTAACAACTAAATTAACAAATTAAATTAATTAACTAACTAACATCTTTTTAAACAATATATCATAATTTATATTTTTTCCACATAATGTGTAATTTACTCAAACTTTGAGGGGTCAAAGTGTACATTAAAAAAATAAACTAAATAAACCAACTAACAACTAAATTAAAAATTTAAACTAACTAGCTATTTTTTTTTAGAGAATCTTGTTAAGAGCTTCCAAGATTAAAAAAAATAACTTTCTAAGGACCATGTCATGTGTTAAAAAATCACTGTTACAGGACCCCGCAGAGTGATGATTTCATAAAATGGGACCTTTCACCAAATTTTCCTTTTTTTTTAAAACAATATATTATAATTTCTATTTCAATTTATATTTTCCCACATGTGTAACTTGTCAAATTTTGAGGGGTCAAAGTGTACATTTTTTAATTGAACAACTAAATTAATAAATTAAACTAACTAACTAACTATTTTTTTTAAACAATATATTATAATTTTTATTTTAAACCTTTCTTATCCTATGTGAGTTTTCCGAATTTAAATGAAGACAAAAAGTATGTTGGTTAGTAGAAGTAGCGTTATAATAATCTAATGTAGAAACTGTACATTAGTCTTAAAAAAAATACATAGTTAAACTGTAATTCATCAACGCCAAAATATTATGCATTACTTTCCTCATCAGACATTTCAATATCTGACTGATATTGACGTTTCCTTGAGAATCTCATGTAACTACGCGCTTCGCCAACCAAACCTTCTTGGAAACACTCACGTGCCGTCATTTGAAGTTTGTGTCGATGAATTTGAATGTGCATTCGGTTATTTTCTTCGTGGTAGCGATGCAATGCTATCTGAAGATCACGTGGCGTGTTTATTGGCATTGTTCGGGCCAATTGACGCACTATAGGAATATTGTGTTGCCTGCATCCCTCCACCATAGCCTGTGTTTGGTTCACACGATAAGTGTATTCCTCCCGCATTCTTGAAACCCACCGTGAAGAGTAATGAACTTTTGGATGTAACGAGTATAAGAATTTATCTTTCAAAAACTAGTGACGTCCCATTGAACGATACAAATCTCCCACCGTGTACATTTTTCAATCCTTATCATGTTATTTATTTTTAATTTAGGCAATAATTTAATTAACTTTTACTTTCAATGGAATATAAATTCGACATCAAGTTAGTATCAATCCGATATATTCAATTAATTTGATTTTAATTGAAATACCAAAATTTATTTTAAAATATTAAAAGATTAAAATATATTTTTAAAAAAAATAATAAAATAGTTTTATCAAACACATTAAAAAAATAAACTAACTAACAACTAAATTAACAAATTAAATTAATTAACTAACATTTTCTTAAACAATATATCATAATTTATATTTTTTCACATAATGTGTAATTTACTCAAACTTTGAGGGGCCAAAGTGTACATTAAAAAAATAAACTAAATAAACCAACTAACAACTAAATTAAAATTTAAACTAACTAACTATTTTTTTAAAACAATAAATTATAATTTCTATTTCAATTTCTATTGTCCCACAAGTAATTTGTCAAATTTTGAGGAGTCAAAGTGTACATTTTTTAACTGAACAACTAAATTAATAAATTAAACTAATTAATTAACTAACTAATTTTTTTAAAAAAATAATATATTATAATTTTTATTTTAAACCTTTCTTATCGTATGTGTGTTTTCCGAATTTAAATGAAGAGAAAAAATATGTTATTTAGTAGAAGTAACGTTATAGTAATCTAATGTAGAAACGGTACATTAGACTTAAAAAAATATTACATAGATAAATTGAAATTCACCAATGCCAAAATATTATGCATTACTCTCCTCATCAGACATTTCAATATCTGACTGATATTTACTGTTCCCTTGAGAATCTCATGTAACTACGCACTTCGCCAACTAAACTTTCTTGGAGACACTCATGTGCCGTCATTGAAGCTCGTGTTAATGGATTCAAATGTGCATTTGGTTATTTTCTTTGCGGTGGCGATGCAACGCCATCTGAAGATCATGTGACATGTTTATTGGCATTGTTTGGGTCCATTGACGCACTATATGAATATTGTGTTGTCTGCATTCATCCACCATAACCTGTGCTTGGTTCACACGATAAGTGTATTCCTCTCGCATCCTTGTAATCCACTGTAAAGAGTAACGAACTCTTGAATCTAACGAGTATAAGAATTCGTCTTCCAAAAACCAGTGACGTCTCATTGAACGATACAAATCTCCCACCGTGTACATTTTTCAATCCTTATCATTTTATTTATTTTAAATTTAGACAATAATTTAATTAACTTTAACTTTCAATAGAATATAAATTCGACATCAAGTTAGTATCAATTCGATAGATTCAATTAATTTGATTTTAATTGAAATACTAAAATTTATTTTAAAATATTAAAAGACTAAAATATATTTTAGAAAAAAATAATAAAATAGTTTTTTCAAACATATTAAAAAAATAAACTAACTAACAACTAAATTTATAAATTAAATTAATTAACTAACTAACATTTTCTTAAACAATATATCATAATTTATATTTTTTCACATATGTGTAATTTACTCAAACTTTGAGGGGCCAAAGTGTACATTAAAAAAATAAACTAAATAAACCAACTAACAACTAAATTAAAATTTTAAATTAACTAACTATTTTTTTAAAACAATATATTATAATTTCTATTTCAATTTATATTTTTCCACATGTGTAACTTGTCAAATTTTGAGGGGTCAAAGTGTAAATTTTTTAATTGAACAACTAAATTAATAAATTAAACTAACTAACCAATTGACTAATTTTTTTTTGAAACAATATATTATAATTTTTATTTTATTTTTATATTTTCCCACATATGTAATTTGTCAAACTTTGAGGGGGCAAAGTGCACATTTTTTAATTAAATATTTTTTAATTAAACAACTAAATTAAAATTTTAAATTAACTAACTAACTAACAATTTTTTTTTAAAACAATATATTATAATTTCTATTTCAATTTGTATTTTCCCACGTGTAATTTGTCAAACTTTAAAGGGCCAAAGTGCATATTTTTTTAATTAAACAACTAATTTAACTCATTAAACTCAAATTAAGTAACTACCTAACTAACAATTTTTTTTTTTAAAATAATATATTATAATTTATATTTCAATCTATAATTTCTCACACGTGTATGTGTAGTTTGCTCAAACTTTGAGAGGCTAAAGTGCATAGTTTTTAATTAAACAACTAAATTAACAAATTAAACTAACAAACTAATTAATAAATTAAATAACAAAACTAACAAATTAAATTAACCAACTAACTGACAAACAGACTAACTAAATAATTAAACAAATAAAAAACATAGTAATCAAACTAATAAATAAATTAAAAAAAAATAAAAAAATAAAAAAACGAAAATAAACTTACTTTTATAGTAGGAGGAATAAGTTGTGAAGTTGTAAAATTCTTGATGAACAAACACTGCCGAGAGGAAGTATGAAGGAGGAAGGAGGAAGGAAGAAGGAAATCGGTATAAGGAGGAAGAAGGAAATCGATATAAGGAGGAAGATTTGAACACTTAGGAGGCAAATTTGAAAACTTGGGGAAAATATCGGTACTAGGTAAATTTGAACACTTGGGAGGAAAGAAAATCAGTAAATGAAACGGAAATTACCCCTTTATTTATAGGTATTGAGGACCCGATGTTCAAAACACCGGGTCCTCAATTTATATTAAAAATGGACCTGGTGTTTTGAACACAGGGTCAATCTTTGTAGCCTTAGTCAAACGGTGTAATTACCGTTTGACCAAGCCAAACGATAATATCATCGTTTGACCAAATGGTGATATTACCATTTGTGTTCAAATGAACCTGGTGTTCTGAACACCAGGTTCAATGGATTAAAAAAAAATTACCCGATGTTCAGAACACCAGGTTTAAAGTTTTTGAATTTTTTAAACCAAATGTCCGGAACATTGGGTTTAATAACCCGGTGTTCCGAACATCATGTAACTTGGGTTTGGTAATTACGATAAAAAAACACTTGTTTTCGGATATTTTTTTTTAAATTTGTATTTACCATGCGAACAACTCACTCACCTCCCTATTAAATTGAGGGGCTTTGAGGGGCGATGCTAATAATACAACAACTATGGCATTTCGTCAAACAATTGGAATGTAGAATTCAACAATATAACTACTTGTAGCTAATTAGTTATAGATAGGTAATCATGATTTATTAGTTGTTAGCATTTGTATTGCAATTGATTTGTAACAAGATAGATAGAGTATAATATTAATAATATTAATTAATTAATTAATTAATTATACCATCTACCTTTTGATATGAACCTAATGGGTCATACACAAATGGTCAATGAAAGTTTGAATAATCATTTAAAAAAAATGGAGAGTAATCTCGGATTATTTAGAAGTTTAGGCGTCAAAGTGCATTATAAGAAAAAAAAAAAGTCTAGGATTTTACTCCTGGGCAGTCTATAAATAGGGGAGACCACATAGTGATTGCTTAACCTCTTTGGAATTTCGGCTAAGACCCCTTTGTTTGTTGCTCTTTTGGTTTTGATTTTTACTACCACCTAAAATCAAAGTTGAGCTACCTTAAATCTACAAACTTAGAATTAGATTCTTAGAGAGTCTGTGGGCATTATTCATATGGTGTTCCTCGTGTAGATATTATTAGAGGTGAGACACTTGTATCACTTCTGGAAAAATCAAATAGAAGTTCGTTTTGGGATCAATTTGTGTCGCTCTCTAAAGACATGATTGAAATCACGCCTAAGGATCTATTGGCTAAGAGGTTCAAGCACAAGAAAAGGTATATAATCTTTTTTATCGAATTAGATTCTATATATTTTTATTTTTCATATGTTAATACGAATTCATTCGACCTTATGGAATTACAAATACTAAATTGGTTTAAATTTGTTGTATTCTGCTACGTAAATCTAGATTTTTTAATAAATATATCCTCCATTTATCTGCTATTTATGGTAACCCAAACCCCAGCATAAGAAGAGAGCTTGGGGCTGAGATGCATAATTTCTTCCAGCTCAATGATTTTCCATGGCTAGCTGTGGGGGACTTAAAAGATATCAGCTCTCAGGTTGAGAAAATGGAATCCGTTAACTCCTTTGATATTCGTCACATTAACTCTTTCAATTCGAATATTGCTGCTTGTGGGCTCAATGACCTTGGGGCCAGTGGCCCGTCTATGACTTGGTCAGGAACTAACATTTATGGTCAAAGGGTTAATAAAAGTCTGGATAGGGCTTTGGCCAATGAGGCCTGGTGTTCCTATTTCACTGATCCTCAGGATGAGAACCTGTCAAGTACGTATTCTGACCATTTTTCTTTGTTTATACATATTTTAGGTATTAATTTTCTGAATTGTTCTCGCCCCTTTAGGTTTGAAGCTATATAGCTGAACTACCTTGACTTCAAACCTCTGATTAATCATCATTGGAATACTATGGATTCTAATCTTAATAGTAAACTAGACAACTTCACTAAGGAGGTTAAAACTTGGAATATGGAAGTTTTTGGGAATATTTTCAATAATAATAATAAAAAAAATTGTCTTCTTGCTAGACTTAAAAGGTTTCAAAGGTATCTAGAAACCAAATTTTCATCTACCCTTGATTATCTTGAAAGGGAGCTTAGGAAAGATTACACTAATCTTCTTAAAAGGAAAGAATTATTCTGTTATCAAAAGTCTAGAGTTCAATGGCTGTCTTTTGGAGATAAAAACACCAGTTTCTTCCATTTTTCTACAACCCAAAGAAGAAGAAGAACAAGGTGTCTATGATTAAATATTCTAATGACATTTAGCTTAATAATCAGGAGGATATTAAAACTCAAGTTAGAAACTATTTCTGTGAGTTTTTTTTGAAAGAATGTTTCTAATGTGATGGGATTGAATTTCATTGCAAATGAGACCATCGCTCCTTTATCACGGTGCCAGATGATAAGGAGATTAAAATCAATCTTAAAAATATGAAAGACCTTAAGGCTCCAAGCCTTGATGGCGACCAGACAGTGTTTGATATGAAGAATTGGGATACGGTGGGAAAAAGTTTGTGTGATTTTGTTAAATGTTGTTTTGAAGATAGAGATATACTCTCTCAGATGAATGAGACACTAATTGTTTTAATCTCCAAAGTGGAGATACCAGAAAAGATTAACCAGTTTCATTCGATAAGTTTGCGTTATATTTCTTATAAACTGGTTACCAAGATTCTCGTGGCTAGACTTCACCCTCTTCTTTCATCTTTTATTGGGCCTTTTTAAAGTAGATTTATCCCTGGAAGACAAACGCCTGATAATATAATCATCAGCCAGGAAATTCTATATAACTTAAAAAAACAAACGATAAAAAGGGTGGCATATTATTAAAATTGATTTAGAAAAAACATATTGATGAGGGTATTTTTGGGCATCATTGAGTCAACACCTAGAACCCAACCACATGTTCATCCTCGTAGTGACATAGATGCATTCTGGAATCCACAATGTTACACTGGAATATACGCTAACCAAGGCTCCCCCGTGGAATCTCTTTTGTACCCAGGAAAAACAAGGTGCCTCGCAGATACGTTGCCGCCTTGAGCTCTGCGTCGTTTCCTAGACAGCCCACTTTAGGGACTTAGTCTTTCACCTTGACCGACTTCCCACTCCAGCTTGTTTCTCCTCCAGGACTCCACGGATCTCTACTCTCCTCCACTAGCTCACCACCACAGGTCTGACAGAGGCCCGCTGGCTTTGCCAAATGGACCCAAAAGGCCCAAGTCCAGTGATTATCTCCTAAACGCCCTGGATTATGAGCTAAACATATGGTTTCATCTAATTAACCATGTTTAGGCCCGACTAATAAACTTTGATACCTATATATACCAGGGGCTATGCAAACCCAATGTACGTATTATTACGCACATGCTTTGAGTTTATTCAGTTACTTGACATATTTATGTACCTTTTCCATCTAAACTCTTATTCTCATGCCGTCGGGACTTCGTCGGGACAAATTTCGACTGGAGCCTGCTGTAGGTACCACTCCCCGAGGAGCAAGACTCTAGACACAACAGGTTAGTCCTCCTAAGACCCAGTACAACTCACGTAAAGAATTTTCAACTGTCAACTCCACCTTAGCAAAAGGAAATATGTCATCTGACCGGACCATACTCGAGGTGTTAACCACTTTGGGACACCAATAGTTTGGCGCCGTCTATGGGAACCGTGCAAAAAACTTCCTATGATCATTGTTCTTTACTCAGTTGAGTCTGGTTGATCATCAGGTTTGGTCGGATAGACAGACCTAGAGCAGAAGAAAGAGAAGATATGTCAAAAACTCCAAGAACACACCCCTTAGCTCCCACCAACGAGGATAACTGTCTCTCCAGGACCAAGCGGGATTATCCACTCTACCACCTGGGGCTACGAGACAAACCTCGGGAGTCGTGGAGACAACTCGGGTTGATCTCCTTGAACAATAAATGAGTGAGTTCAAGTCGTGTATACAGCTCCTTTTCACACTCTTGTCGTTGTCCCCTATTCAGGGTGGACTATCTCTCCCGACCACAGTGCCGGATGAGCCACCTCAAGACCGCGATGTTCTCATGGCCATTTTGAATGGGCATGTGCCTGGGGTCGCCTTCTACCTCTACCTCATGACACTAAGCTTGCGCAATAGAAGAGGGCCCTTCTAGTGATGCTGAGGTCTCCACCTCCTCTACCGCACGAATTCGTGACAAGGGACCTATTAGTGTCCCCCAACGGTTGAGCTCTTCATCAGCTAGCTAGGTTCGATCACAAAGGTCGGTGTGAACATAAAGTTAGCTCCTATTTGCCTCCCTCCCATCACATTGCGGCCTGAGCTACGGACAGTCATTTGTGGGAGGAGCCCTAAGCAGGGTAAACTATGGAACGTCACCTGGCTGACTTGGAAGCCTACCTCCAAGAGGTGCAAGGAGGCTAAGTAGAACCGGGTGTCATTGTGGAGGTGAGGTCTCCCTTTGTGGAGGGAGTTATGGAAGAAGTAGCGTCGAGCCGCTTCACTCACCCCTAGATGAATCCATATAATGGGACGTTAGATCCCGTTGACCACCTGTCCATGTTTAAGTTTCATATCGACATACAAGTGGCCTCTGTAGCTCTGCGGTGTAGAGCCTTTCCTATCACCCTCACAGGTGTAACGAGGTTTTAATTCCAAGGTCTGAGGCCAACATCAATCTCCATCTTCAGAGAGCTCGAGCAATTATTCCTGGCTCATTTCAGGCGTTCTCAGCGAAGGCCGAAGACTATGGCTCATATTCTTGCTCTTTAGTAGGAGCCTACTGAATCTTTGGGAGACTATGTCGAATGCTTCAACCAAGAAGCCAATGTGTACGACGACCTCCTTAAAAGTGTAGAACTTAGTGCCTTTGTGGACGGGCTCTAGCATCAGAGGTTGTCTTATGATCTTTGCTCCAACCTTACTCCCACTCTCGATCAAGCTCTAGACTGAGGGACTAGGTTTTATGGTACTGATATCCATGCTGCAACCAAGAGGGAGAGAGAAAGAGTGAACAAGCTAAAGGAGCCAAGGAATAGAGGTCCAAATCAAACTCAAGGCTCAAGAAAATTATAGGTAGAAAGGAGATTGGGACCTTTACCCAGGGATAAGAGACTACTTTCTCCTCTAGGGCATCACTAGAAAGGGTTCACCCCTCTTACGGCCTAAGTAGCTGCCATCTTCACGGAGAACTCAGGGCATGACTTTTTTCCTTCTTTGCCACCCCTAATAGAAAAGCTGGCCAGAAAGTCAATAACCAAGTACTGTGAGTTCCACTAGGATAGGAGATACTCTACTAAAAATTATTTCCAGCTCTAATAGAAAATCGAAGATCTCCTTTGAAGAGGATATCTTGAAAATTACGTCCGAAGAAAGAATCAGGAGCACCCCACCGATGAAGAACAACTGGTAGAGCTTCGAGCCCAGAGGAGATGGGAAAATTGCCCCCAGTCATAACCCCAGAGGGTTGAGGCTGGGAACGATAAACAATGTGTGGATGGCAAGATCAACATCATCCACGGTGGATTTTGTTCCGGAGGAGAAATGTCATTCTCCAAGAAGAGGTATGAGCGAAGAGCCAAACAAAAGACTGACGATAACATATATGAGGTAAGCGTGGTTGATGTTGCCTCACACAATATTATCTCCTTTAGCGAGGCCAACCTCTGGGGAGTATATATACTCCACGATAACGCCTTAGTCATCATTGCCCTGGTCAATCATTTTAGGATGGGCCGTATTTTGGTCGATGGAGGGAGGTTGGCTGACATCATCTTTAAATGGGGGCCTTCAACAAACTAAAGACAGAGGTTGGCACTCTGCAACCCACCAAGTCTCCCCTAGTTGGTTTTGGAGGAGAGGTGGTTAACTCACGCGGATAGTCTCCATGTTCATCACGATTAAGACAAATTCAAGGTCCACGATAGTATAAAATAAGTTCTTAATTGTGGACAGATCATCTCCCTATAACACTATTATGGGGCGATTAACCCTCTCAGCTTTCAAGGCCATTTACTCTTTGTACCATTAAGTCATAAAATTTCCCACCAATTAGGGGATTAGAGAGGTTAGATGTGACCAGGAGACGTCACGAGCTTGTGCTCGGAGGGCACTGGAATAAAAAAATAGTAATCAGTGGCAGGTCTTGAGCCCAAGGGTCAGAGCTAGCAACTTCTGAGCTCATGACCTTAGATGCTAAAGAAGTTGTTGGCCCAGTGAGCTACCCAAGAGGGAGGGTGAATTGGGTAGTATTAAAAATTAATTCAAATAATAATACTTCAAAAAATAAATAATTAATTTTATCTTAAATTAATTATTATCTCTTTATATAGCAGCGGAAATATATTATCAACTAGGTGCATACCAATCAATAAAAAGAAATAATGTAAAGATAGCAGCACGCCAGAATATTATATTGGTTCACCAAGTTACTCTTGGCTAATCCAGTCCTCCGAGTCCCATGGAGAGTCACACCCACTAAACTCAAGATTTCTTTAAAGGTAGGAACCAAACCCTTACAATAATTCTTTTCATAGACTTATAATCAATCTTTACAATTCATTTTTTCAGGCTCAGGAATAATCTCTACTTTTTACAGACTCAAGAATAAACTTTTTTTTTTCCAGGCTCAAGAATAACCTAATTCTAATACAAGGAGAATCATGACCTAATTCTTTTTATACCTTAAGCTCAAGAATAAAAACTGGTAGGGGTGAAATTGTGCACGCCTACTTACGCTCGCAAGTATACAAAGTCTAAAGTTTTAATATAGTGGATATTTGAAGATCAGATATCGTTCCCACAGAGAAAAGTGTGAATAATTGAATTGAATACCGCAATTGACGTAGTCTCGTGTTATCCTGACGACGGAAGACGTGAATTGAAATTAATCTAACCTAAACTACAATTAGTGGGTTAGTTCTAACTAGGTTGATTAATTTCGTTCACTTAATACACATTTGATTTCGTTCGGTTAACAATAACGGAGTTTAGGTATCTGACAATCTCGGCTCGTAAACTCCTCTGCCACCTCTTTCGAGTGTAAGACGAGGGAATACGCGACTTCGTGTTGACGAAGAGGTCCCTCTCAATGTCTTAACGACTCTAGGCCGCGTGAGTCTTGACCCAACGTCATCGATTGCACACTAACTAACGCCCTCCTAGGTCGTTAAGTCGTAACGATGTGTTTACCCTAGTCCGAATCCAGGGTTACCTCTCCCGAGTGTCAAACTCTAGATTCTCAAATCCAACCCTAATACCATTACAAGCATATTAATATTGTCTTCAAATGATAAACACAATCGGACTTAAAAGCAACAACCGTTAAAGAAACGTATATTAAACCAAACGAGTATTTACACAACTACGCATTTCCCTAACTAATCTCTAAATTACACTAACATGTTCTTAGCCAATACAACATTAAATCAAGAGGAGATCATCATCATCAACAATAAACATTAAATACAAAGATGGAAACAAGGGAAGAAAATCCAAATCTCAAAGTGGAGTAGTCCACTTTCGCCAAAGAACAGTCCTCCCGAGCTTCCTCTTCTCGCTTGATGAACTTCCTCTTCTAGCTCTTCAAGGATTGGCCAAGAACACTATTTAAAACTAATCTAATCTACTTCCTAAACTAATCTAATCTAACTAAGGTGGAAGAGAGCTCTCAAGAACAACCAAGCCCTCTCTCACGTCTAAAGAGTCCTAAGGTGTAAGGTTTTTTTTTTTTAGGTTTGGTGGAGAAAGGGGTTAAAAGGAGGGATTTGGAAAATATCTTCAAAATATCTAAAAATAGATATTTCTGTGCAGAGTGTCACCGCCTAAGCGGTGGTTCACCGCTTAGGCGGTGGACTTAAGTCGGTTCAGTTCTGTCAGCGGTGGTTTTTCTGCTTAGGCGGTAGCTGCTGGCATATCATTCTGATCTTTTCTCGCCTAGGCGGTGATTTTCTCGCCTAGGCAGTGGTTCATCCCTTCAACACTCCAACATTCTGCCTCTTTTCCGCCTAAGCGGTGGAACTTCTGCTTGGGCTGTGGTCTTCATTCACCGAAATCCTATTTTGTACATTTTGTTCACCGTTTCTCCACCGTTTTCACTTGTTTCTCGCCCTATGACGTCCTTTCCCTGTTCTACACTAAAACACACTAAAACACAATTAAATATAACTAAAATGCTTGAAAACTAATAAATTCGGTTTAAAAATAGATAGGTTTTTCACATCTATCAAAAACCTCATAATCACTCCAAGTATCATTTCCCCAGGTAAGCATGGAACCTTTACAAATCACTTACTAATTTAATCAAGGAAGAATTAACACCTCAATCTCTTTACCGAAAGAGATTGAAACTAGCTATCCTTTGATTAAATACTCCCAATAGTATCTAATTCATCACTCAACTCACCAATTACAAATTGATAAGTGATTTTTCCACTCGAAGCTTCTACTATCCCAGATAAAGTAGAACTCAATTAATATCCTAACACTAGTGATAGAAAAGTGAGAATTTCAAAATCTGATTTTAAACCAAAATTAGGTAGCACGTAATTGAGCACGTAATCAGATTTCTCAAGAAATTGTTTCAAAAATATTTTTCAATAAAAAATCCGAAAAACAATTTCAAAGATCAAATTCCAAATAATAAATAATAAAATCAAGCAAAAATCAATAACAAGTAATTTGGAATGATCTCACCAAGATTTCACCGAATAAATAATGATTAGCAATGCAACTTCAAATCGATGACCAACAATAATTTTCTTCAATATCTCAAGAATGATTTTCAAGACAATTCTCACAAAACTCTCAGTATGATAACTCTTAGAAAGCACGAGAGTTGAATAACTCAGAATGATTGATATCTAATCTTATTTTGAAGTGAAAAACACAGGTCTATTTATAAGAGAATAAAACAAGTCTTCCAACAGCTAGTTCCCACTTTTCATGATAACTAATTGCACCTATAGACCCAATATGTCATAATGATTCATCTCTGATATAATTCACTCAAAAATATCTTTTAAAATTTTCAATTAAGCCCCTCACACTTTTTCTCAAACTCAATTGAATAGTATTGAAAGAATTATACGTACCAAATTGAGAAATATAAAAAATAATTGAACTATATCTATAGGGATATTTAAATATAATTTAAATAACTTAAAACCTATCAGATCCCTAATATATCTCGTGAATCTTAACCATAAAATGGCTAATAATGGCTACTATTCAAATCAGAACACGAAATCCCACAAATCCTGAAACAGACTAATTAGTCGACCGACCAACACCAAGTTGTCGACCGCTCGATTCAGGATATAGCCAAGCCAAAAATCCATCGCCCATCGGTTGACCTCCCATAATCCATTTGTCAACCGAATGATATAGAGAGTTTCACAAGTTGACCTATCTATCGACCTAACGATCTAGAGAGTTCATTCTCTAAGAACAGGTCGACTTACCTATTGACCAATCGATTCAAAGAGTTAGCCTTATAACCTTAGGTTGACTTATCAGTTGACTAACTATTGCTGGAATACTTCTCCCAATTCGATTTTAATTCTTTTTCTTTGACGTTTTCGCCCCTTTAACCAATTTCTTTTTTCGGTTAACTCCACTATATTCTTAAATTTTATTTTAATCAATTATCTTTACTTCTTTTTCAATTACACATAGGAGCAAATAATTTTATTAATTAAGATCCTATCAAAACACACATACACTTTTAAAAAAAATTTGTGTTGTGTGTGATCCTAATTGAGATATTAAGAGTTGAAATTTAACCTGAGTTGTTTTCCCTAGGTTTTTCAAATTCTTTAACCTCTTAATCCTTCATCATCTTTGTCATCATCTTTTAGCATCCATTCATTAATTGTCATCATATCTTCATCATTTGAACTAATAAACTGAAATACTCAATTAAACCATTAATTCCACAAAAAACATCAACATTTAATTGTTCATCAAAATCTTATGATCAACAAAAGTCTTGGTGCCGATTGATGACCCCAGGGATGAGAAGTCGGGTGATAAGTTGAAAATACCTATCTACTTCTAAACCAAATTTGATAGTTTTTAAGTATTTTATTAATATTTTATTGTATTTTTGTATGTTTCTATGTAAATCAGGTGTAGATATGTAAACGAGAGATAAACAAGCAAAACGGTGGGAAAACATTGAAAAAATGATGAAAGAAACAAGGCTTCAAGATAGCAAACCCACTGCCGCGGCGGTGGAGATGCTGGGAGAATTGCAGAAGTCTCATCGCCGCAGCAGTGAAAGTCTAGAGAGTTTAGGGCTATTTTCACCGCCACAGTGGTTATTTATCGCTGCAACAGTGAAGTTAACCGACATACCCACCGCCACGGCGGTCACTCTGTACAGAAAATAGATATTTTTCTAGATATTTTGAAGTCTTGTATTTAAGCCCTTTGTTCTTCCATTTGTCAAAAATGTTCCCTAACATTAGACATTTGATCTTAAGCTATTTTTGAGAGCTCAAAGAGGAGATTCAACATTTGGAGAAGAGGAAGCAATTCTGGACCGATCTTTGGCGACAGTGGACTATTCTACTCTAAGATTTGATCATTCTTATTTTATTTTTATCTTTGTAATTAACTTTCCATATCTAATGATGATGAATCCCTTTTGTTTTAATATTTGTATGGCTAAGATCATGGTAGGCTAGATAAATATTATCTAGAGATTGATGTAGTTTATGTAAATACACGTTTGATTGAATATATATTTATTTAACGGTTGTTTGTCTAAATTCGATTGTGTTTACTGTTTTATTACAATCTTAATATGCTTGTTAAGGTATTAGGGTTGGTTTTGAGAATACGATGTTTGAGACTCGGAAGAGGTAACCCCGGATTTGGACTAGTTTTAAACATATCACGACGATCTAACGACTCGAGAGGGCGTTAAAAAGTGTGCAATCCATGATGTTGGGTCAAGACTCATGTGACTAAGGGTCGTATAGACGTTGAGGGGGATTTTGGCGTTGACGCGAAGTCACATATTCGCTCACTTTACACTCGGGAGAGGTAGTGAGCGAGTTTACGATATCTAGATTGTCGAATATGATAAATACCATTATTGTTAACTAAACAAAGTCAAACATGTATTAAGTGAATGAAATCAATCCCTAGGTAATCCACTTAATTAGAATTAACCCAGTAGTTGTTAGTTTAACTTAGTTTTTAAATATTCAACTTCAAACAATTCTTGAACCGTCAAAATAATATAAGACTATGTAAATTATGGTATTCAATTAATCAAACATGTTTCCATATGGATGATATCTGATCGAAAGGTCTACTATAATAAAATTTGACCTCGTGCACTTGCGAGTTAAATTAAGATGTGAAAAATTTTCGTTCAAGTTTTTGGCGCCGTTGCCTAAGAACGGTATTTTGATTTGATTGATATTGTGACTAAGTGGTTGAATATTAATCCAGACAATTCTTTTATTTTATTCTCTTTTAATTCATTATTTTTTATTTGTTTCATTTGTTGTGATTGAGCAGTGCATGCGACATAGTAAAAGCTTGGAATTTTTCACTCTCTATCCTGAGATGGAGCGAACCTTGAGAAGGATAAGGAGAAAGAGAAGAAACCAAGCTGAAACTATGATCGGAGGAGAAGAATACATGCCAAACATGCCTCAACAACCATCGGTACCGCAAGAACTACCTCAGCAGCCTCCGGCCCAAGAATCCACAGCGAGTCCTTAGAGACTATTATCGACCAATGATGTTGGACAATTTCTCTGGAATTCGGAGGCAGCCAATTCATGCCAACAATTTTGAGTTGAAACCCACCCTAATCAATATGGTGCAACAAAATTAGTATGGAGAAAATTTGCATGAGGACCCCAATGTTCATTTGGATACATTTCTTGAGATTTGTGATACGATAAAAATAAACGGTGTTGCTGAGGACGTAATTTGGTTGAGGTTATTTTTGTTCTCGCTTCGTGGCCGAGCACGGGGTTGGTTCCAATCAATCCAACCGGGAAGTATCAATACTTGGGAGGACCTTGCTCAAAGGTTCCTGATAGGTGTGAAAAACCTATCTATTTTCAATCCGAATTGGTTAGTTTTCGAATATGTTTATAGTTATTTTAATTATGTTTTAATTAGTATTTATACTTTTTGTATAACTCAGGTGTGTGGGTTAAAAAGATAGGAAACTGGAACTAAAACGATGAGATCGAACCAAAGCGGTTCGAAGTTACGGTGGATAAATAAGCTCGGAGGCTAAAAGATGAAACAGGCCCACCGCTTAGGCGTCCAAACCACCGCTTAAGCGGTGAAGATGCAGAGAAGAGCAAAATGTTACTGACAGACGACCGCCAGAGCAGAAATTCTACCGCTTAGGCGAAAATTCAGCAGAGGACGAAGAAGGGCTACTGACAGCCACTCGCTTAGGCGGAATTTCTACCGCCTAGGCGAAAATCCAACAGAATGTTCTCTAGTCCACCGCCTACTTCACCGCCCAGGCGATCAGACTTAACCGACCTAACTTCGCCTAGGCGGAATTTCCACCGCCTAGGCGGATTTGCCCTGTACAGCCTTTAGATATTTTTAGGATATTTTTGCTATAAATATCCCCTCTCCTCCCCCTTTGGCCGGATCTCTCTTCTTTCTCTTGCATTTTTGAGCCCCTTAGGCTATACTTAAGCCAAGGGTTAGGATTTTTAGTGGTAGAGCTCGCATCCCGAAGTGGAGAATACGGCGAATCGATCGTGGAGCATTCTTAGCGGTTTATCTTCGGATGAGACTAAGTTCTTCGATCGTTTTTCCTTATTTCTTTATCTTAGGAGCATGTGAGCATATTTAGCTCATTATTTTCTTGTATATGCGGCAATGGCCCCGAGTTAAATATGGATTGTAGTAGGGATTAACCTAATATTTATAAATACGTTGTTTGAATGATTTCGGTGTTTCGTTTGTGATTGTTCTTCGTAGTTTGATTGTATTTATTGTATTGTTTGTTTATTATGATTGGATTGATAAATGGAGAATACGGGATTTTGACAAACCCTGGATTCGGAATAAGGTAAACAAACGCCACGATTCTATAACCCGATCGAGGTTTGAATCGTGGACAATCGATGATGTAGGGAAAGACACACGCTACCTAGGGTCGTGAAGACGTTGAGAGGGACCTCTTCATTGGCTCGAAGTTCCGTTATATCCCTCGTCTTATACTCGGAAGAGGAGGCGAGGGAGTTTTAGAACGGAGATTGTCGATAGGGTAAATACAATTTGACGATCCAATAACCCGGGAGGGAGTTGGATTGTGTGCAATCAATGACGCTGGGTGAGACTCACGTGACCTAGGGTCATTAAGACGTTGAGGGGGACTTCTCCGTTGACTCGAAGTCATGTATTCTCCCGTCTTACACTTGGAAGAGGTGGCGGTAGAGTTTACGTACCGAGGTTGTCAAATAGGTCGAACAACGTAAACGTGAGTAAATCGGAATTGAACACGTATTTGTAAACACGTTAATCCCTATACAAATCTTTACCCTAAAACATATTAACATAATAGTGTAGTTAATTTAGGATATATTAGTATTAGTTTAATTAATTAAATACATTTGTTTTTCGCCTAGATAAAATTAGGTCACGACAAACGCGGTATTCGATAGTAACGACAACAATCCCTGTAGATACGATAACCCTATCTTAAAGATCACACTATACTAAAACTTAGACCTCGTATACTTGTGAGAGTAAGTAGCGGTGTGTTTTTCCCGCGCTACCAGTTCCTTACTAAGTTTTTTTCGCCTTTGAAGACTTCTCAACTCAGAGGTGAAATAGCGCAATTTCGCCAGAGAGACTTCGAGCCACTGTTTGAAGCATGAGAAAGGTTTAAGAATCTATAGAGTCGGTGCTCCCAACACGGATATCAAGATTGGTTTCAAACCCAACTCTTCTACAATGGGTTGGATGACCAAACAAGAACTATAGTTGATGCCGCCTCGGGAGGATCATTGTTGTCAAAAACACCTGTTGAAGCAAATATGTTACTGGAGAAAATGACGGATAATAACTACCAATGGCCAAACAAGAAGAACACGGGATGAAAGATAGCTTCAATTCATGAGATCGATCATCTTGCTACCTTATCGACCCAAGCCTCAAAACTCTCGGAACAATTGGTTGTCTTTTCTACTAAGGATGCTTCGTCTAGTCATAAAGCGAAGAACGTTGTAAGCAGTTCTCAACCCGAAGTGGATAGTGAATTCGAAGAATGTCATTTTGTCAACAATCAGGCTCACTGCCAAAATTCCGACTCACTATCATTTGGGACTTCGAAATCATGAAATTTTTTTATATGTAAACAATCAGAACACGTTGCGGCCACCTCCCGGTTATGGAACACAAGCTCAAGGTTATCCTATGCAATAAAACCGCCGAATGCAACAACCTTCAATTCAAAATTAAAATCCAAACTTGCAAGAAATAATGGGTTCTTTCATGAAGGAAACTCAAACAATTATGCGTGAGATGCATAACAGGCTTAACAAGTACGAGACGAGGCTTGACTCGATTGAGACCACATGTACGAACACAAATGCTACTGTGAAATCATTGGAAACTCAGATAAGACAACTTGCAAGTGAGATCCAAGAGCAGACCAAGGGGAAGTTTCCTAACAACACAGAAACTAATCCGAGAGAATGCAAGGCTATAACGTTGAAAAGCGGAAAAGAGGTTGAAGCAAGTAAGCCGATGGAATAAGAGCCGGGGGTAAGTCATGATGTTGACCATAATGAACCAAAAAGACATGTGGAGGAGGAAGTTGATGAGAGAAAGGAGGAGAAGAATGAAGACAAGATGGATAAGAAAAATGAGAAGAAGAAAAAAGAGAGAGTTGAAGAGAAGAAAGGAGATCAAAGGGTGATTCCAGGGAGAATTACGTTCTCGGACAATCCACCGATTCTAAACACACCTTTACCTTATCCACAAAGATTCCAAAAGAAGAAGTTGGATTCTCAATTAGCAAAAATTCTTGACATCTTCAAGAAAATACAAATCAACATACCTTTTGCGGATGCGTTAGAATAAATGCCCAACTATTGCATGTTCTTGAAAGATATAATGACAAAATAAAAGAAGTTAGAAGAATACGAGACGGTAAAAATGATTGAAGAATGTAGTGTTATACTGCAAAGAAAATTGCCTGAAAAGCTGAAGGATCCCGGTAGTTTCACGATTCATCGGGAAATCTCATTTTGATAAAGCACTATGTGATCTTGGTGCTAGTATCAACCTGATGCCATCTCTTCAAATGGGGACCGATCGTTGACCTATCCGAAAGGAATTATTGAGGATGTCTTGGTAAAGGTGGACAAGTTCATCTTCTCGGTGGACTTTATCGTGTTAGAAATGGAGGAGGATAGGAAGATTCTGGTCATCCTAGGAAGGTCTTTTCTTGCAATGGGAAAGGCTTTAATTGATGTGAATAATGACAATTTGACGTTATGAGTAAACAAAGATGATGTAAAGTTCAACATTTTCAAAACTATGAACTTTCCGGATGAATGTCCTAAATGCAACCGAGTAGATGTTGTTGACTCGTGTGTGAGGGAATTCTTTCATGAAAATGTGGATATCGATCTATTAGAGCATACACTCACAAATTCCTTATCTATGGGGGATTTTCGTGAGGAGGGCTCAACCACGAAAGTTGGTGTAATGGATTATGTGCTTGCTATAGAGGCTCAATCTAAAGACGTAGATGATTCGATTCATGTGGCTATGATTGAAGAAGAAGTTAATTCTCTTGAACTATCTAATCTGCCTCACGGTGGATTAATACGCAAGTAATTACCGGATCACCTCCGGTATACCTTTTTTGGGGAGAATTTAACCAATCCGGTGATAATCTTATCATCCTTGATGGAAGCGGAAGAGTACAAGTTGCTGAAAATTCTGAAACGGTATAGATCCGCCTTTGCGTGGTTTATTTTCGACATTAAAGAAATTAGCCCAACGATATGCATGCACAAGATCTTAATGGAGGATTAATTTAAACCTTCCATTGAGAATCAACAAAGGCTAAATTCGACAATAAAAGAAGACATTAGAGCTGAGGTATTAAAACTCTTGAACGCTGGAATTATTTATGCTATATCCGATAGCGAATGGGTTAGTCCGGTGCAGGTGGTGCCAAAGAAAGGCAGCATGACGGTTGTGAAAAATGAGAAGAATGATCTTATTTCGACATGAATCATCACTAGATGGCGAGTGTGTATTGACTATCGAAGATTTAACAAGGTAACAAGGAAAGATCATTTTTCGCCTCCATTCATTAATCAAATGCTTGATCGTTTTGCCGACTATGATCATTACTGCTTTCTTGATGGCTACTCGAGATATAATCAAATCGACATAACATCGAAAGACCAAGAGAAGACTACTTTTACATGCTCTTATGGAATGTTTGCCTACCGATGTATGCCATTTGGTCTATGCAATGCACCGGCCACATTCCAACGGTGTATGATGGCGAGAAACACTTGGTTCTCAATTGGGAGAAGTGTTATTTTATGGTTAAAGAAGGAATAGTCTTAGGTCATCAAGTCTCTTCGAAGGGGCTCAAGGTAGATCGAGCTAAGATTGAAACAATTGAAAAACTTCCACCTCCGATAAATGTGAATGGAGTTCGTAGTTTCTTAGGACATGGCAGTTTCTACCGTCACTTTATCAAAGACTTTTAAAGACGGTAAAGCCATTGTGTCACTTTCTCGATAAGGAAGCCCCATTTGAATTTGACGAAGCTTGCTTGAAAGCTTTTAATGGCTCTTATAATTGTTGCTCCGGATTGGAATGAGCCATTTGAAATAATGTGCGATGCTAGCGACTATATGATTAGAGCGGTTTTAGGCCAACGCAAGGATAAGATCTTCTGATCTATTTATTATGCAAGCAAGACTTTGAACGATACATAGGAGAATTATACTATAACCGAGAAAGAGATGCTAGCGGTTGCTTTTGCATGCGATAAGTTCTAGTCCTACATTATAGGATCCAAGGTGATCGTCTATACGGATCATACCGCCATTCGATACTTATTCGCCAAAAAAGATGCCAAGTCACGTCTAATCAAGTGGATTCTATTGTTGCAAGAGTTTGATGCAGAGATAAGAGACAAGAAAAGGAACGAAAACATTATTTCTAATCATTTGTTACGGATGGTGCAAGAGGACGTCAGTGATGAGTCTTGTATTACGAAGGTGTTCCCTGATGAGTATTTGTTCAACATTGACACTACACTTTCGTGGTTTGCGAATATTATCATTTTTTTAGCCTGCAAAGTGTTACCACCGGATCTTACAAGTGCCCAAAGGAAGAAATTCCTTTGATTCGAGGCACTATATGTGGGACGACCCGTTGTTATTCAAGAAGTGTACTGATCAGGTGATCCGGTGATGTGTTCCGGAGTTAGAGATAGCGAATATTCTTTATCACTACCATTCATCACCTTATGGTGGTCACTTTGGAGCAACTCGGACGGCCATAAAAGTGCTTCACTTAGGTTTACTGGCTATCATTGCTTAGAGATGCTTATACTTTTGTGAAAACTTGCAATCGATGCCAACGGGTGGGTAACATTTTAAGAAGACATGAATTGTCGCTGACGTCTATTCTTGAATTAGAGCTGTTTGATGTATGGGGTATAGACTTTATGGGACCGTTTTTGTCGTCATTTGGTTAGGAGTATATTTTACTAGTGGTGGACTACGCGTCTAAGTGGGTCGAAGCTGTGGCGACACCTTCCAATGATGCCAAAGTAGTTCTTAAGTCTCTTCAGAAAAACAACATGACGCGGTTTGGGACACCTCGGGCCATAATTAGTGATGAAAGAACCCACTTTTGTAACAGAATGTTCAATACTTTGTTGACAAAGTATGGGGTGAAGCATAAGGTAGCGCTACCATACCATTTGCAGACAAATGGCCAAGCCAAAGTGTGAAACAGGGAGATCAAGCAAGTTTTGGAGAAAATAGTTCATTCTAATCGCAAGGATTGGGCGGTGAAGTTAGATGATGCACTGTGGGCATATCGCACGGCTTTTAAGACACCAATCAGTATGTCGCCTATTGGTTGGTGTTTGGAAAAGCGTGTCACTTGCTAGTCGAGTTGGAGCATCATGCATTTTGGGCAATAAAGAAATTGAACTTCGATCTAAAAGATTCAGGTGAGCAATGTCTCCTCCAACTCAATAAAATTGAAGAATTCCAGAACGAAACGTATGAAAATGCCAAACTTTACAAAGACAAGACGAAGAGGTGGCATGTCAAGAAGATAGTGAGGATAGAGTTTAGCCTGGGTCAACAAGTTCTGTTGTTCAATTCACGACTGAGGTTCTTTCCAGAAAAATTAAACTCCTGGTGGTCCAGACTGTTCCGGATCAAGCATGTATTTCCATTCAGCTCAGTCGAATTGGAAGGCCATGACGGACGAATTTTCTGAGTCAATAGGGAGTGGATCAAACATTACTTCGGAAATAAAGAGCGAGTCATGGAGAATATTTCCCTTGTTGACGACTGATCTTGGAATTCGCTAAGTCCATCTGAGGACGGTAAATCAAGCACTTTTTGATATGAAACCGAGGGTATGATCTTGCCTGACTTTTGTTATTATTTACTTTTTGGAGACCAAAATAGTCTCGGAGTGTGTTTGGAGGTAAATTGAGGAGTGTGGATACTTGAGATATGTTTTGTACTTAAAATCATTGAACTAGGGAAGTGAAAGATTGTGGTGTGGAGCCTTGTTGTGAAAACATGAAAAAAAACATGAAAATCTAGCAGGCAGCTTACCGCCGTGGCGGTAAAATTACTGGGAAGACAGAATTCAAACCAAAACGCTTTACCACTGCAGCGGTGAAACTTCAGGATGCAAGGTTTAAAAAAGGTGTTCCATTGCCGCAGCGGTGAAGCCTCTGTTTGAATAAAAAGGGCATCACTCATTTAACCCGCCACAACTACCCCTCAAACCCCAAATCTCTCAATTTTCATCCTCCCAAATTGTTTCCAACCCTTAAATCCATCATTCCATATTCCAAATTTGAGATTTCCACCAAAAATCATCCATCAAAAATCAATTTTCAACCCTATTTTCGAATTCTAGGGTTTGAGGAACTAAAGGGGTAATTTCTCCCATTTTTAATTGATTGGACCAAATTATTTCAACAAGTAAGTACTTTTGATCCTACATTTCATATATATGTTGAAATCTTTGGTTGATTTTCATATATATATCAAGAATGGTTGAATTTAGATTGTTCCCTAAACCCTTGAACCCCATTTTCGCGTTTTTCTTTATCAGTTTCGGTTTTCAGGTTAATTTTTGGTGATGAACGTTATTTCTATGACCAGTTGCATTGTGTGAGATAAGATTACATACTACATTGTAGATTTTTTTTTGAATTTGTTGTGATTCGTGTGTGCCCTTTGCGATTGCGTCGTGTTCTTGATGGTTTTGATTCGACTATCATGTTTTGTGATTGTGATTGATAGGAACCATGCCTAAACGGGCTGTATCGAAATGGCCAAGGGGAGAAGGTTCGGGTTCTCAAGTCGGGGGTTCCGCCTCCAACTTTGACTCAAGTCACTTTGTTTTGAAACTAGTCGAGGAACACTTTAATCGATTCGAACATAAGCGGACTTGTATTTGATAAAGAGGTTTTGGGAAATTGGAAGCTCTTCTGGATGAATTCTCAAGCTTCATACGAAGCCGCGGTTGGGAAAGATTTTTCCAATCACAACCTTAGGGCAAGGTGGCTTTAGTCAAGGAGTTTTATGTGAACATCATGGAAGCCCAAGACAGCCGGACAAGGGTCCATTCTCATTCCATCCTTTTCAGTCCCGAGAAATGAAATGAAATTTTGTGATTGGTGGCACCGGAACCAACTGACAAACCGTACGGGGGTAGTGATCCAAAAATAGAAATCGTGATCCGTGCCCTAACTTTAGGCAATGTCCAATGGACTCATACAGGGTCAAGTCTACCCATCTTCCCTGCCAAGTTCCTGACTCCAATCCCAAAAATTTGACATTATTTTATTTGTGGCAGCCTTCTCCCGACGTCTCACTTGTCTCATGTCTCCAAAGAACGGGCTATAACGCTCTATTCTATTCAGACAGGCAAGCCGTTGAATGTCAGGTTCTTGGTATACTCTTCCATTCTTCATGTCGTTCAGACAACAAAGGCCGGCCTTCTGTTTTTGTCACTATTGACCGAGCTTTTCAGACAGGCTGGTGTATCAATAGCCGAGGATAGCGCTTGTGCCCCTATCACTCCACTTGATCTTACCATTATTACTCAAATGTGGGCGGAGCGCAAGGGCTGAGGGACCAAGAAGTAGAAGAAGAGAAATGGCTCGAAGAAGAGGAAGCAGGGTCGTCTGAGGCCTTAGTTCGAGAGGCTACAGGCCGCTCCCAATCATATTGGACAGCTTGTACCAGGAGCTCCAAATGATCCGATTGGACAACACTATTCTTCGCCAAGAGTAGTATAATTCGAATCTCCAAAATGCCGAGTTTCGGATGTTCATGGACCAACTGACTCGCCAGCAGGATCAAGTTCAACGGCTCTTTGGCGCTTACATCGGCTTCGATATGAGCACCTATCCACCAATGTTGTAATTTTCGCCACACCTCTTGCAACCACCGCACAATTCTTCCTTACGAAACGGTAGTGAAGATTGCATTCTTCTCGGTGGACGGTAGGAGGTGAGGCTTTCACGTCTTACCTCCTAAGTATGTGTTTGCAACCCACTGTTATCGTCATTGCTATATACTGCTATTGGCTTCGCTGCTTAGTCAGTGTGGACACTGCCTATTTTAAGTTTGGGGGGGAATGTTCATCCAATTTTGTTTTTGTTAAAGAGGGATGAACAAAAAATTTGATGTATATTATTGGACTAGATATGTTTAGTTTTTGTAAAAGATGTTTTATGTATGCTTAGTTTTATGCTTTGTAGAAGTTTTAATATATGTTGTAGACTTTAATTTATAGTTAAGTTTTAATTTATTTTTATTTTTTTTTGTTTGTGCATGTGTAATGCTTAGTTTAGTGTATGTATGCTAGTGTTTAGATTTAGTGAAGATATGTTTATGTATGGAGTAGTAATTGTGAGTTGAGTTGTTGAGTTTGTTTGGGCCATTACCCGATGATGAAAATTATCCCCTAATTGTATATTGAGGTCGGGGGTTATGCCTATTCATGTGGGTTCTGCGTGTTTGGCATGTCGATTAAGTAAAAATTATTTTGATCCTAAATCGCACGATCGCATAGACTCATTATATAACTATTCGAATGATTTGACGTCGATTATTCAGTAATAAGTTCATAACAAATTTGAGAAATCTAGAACTTGATTGGGGAAAACTTGAGGCGAAATACTAGGTAAGGTGATTCAGGAGGCAAGATTTAGGCCTTCATTTTTATCACTTGAGCCTTTAAAGCTAACCTTATAAAATTTTATCCCTCGTTACCCTGTTGAAGCCGATAACCATTTCAATTCTGAACACGTATAAATACCTTATCCAATTAAGAAATTTCCAAACTGCTGTCGCTAAGTCAAACACACAAATTGAGTGAAATTAAATTAACATTTGTTTATGCTACTTGAAGTGAGCGATCAAGTTTCGGACGAATTTTTATTGGTTTGGTATTAGTGTATCCACTTGTCATTCTTTTAATTCTATTTACACACCCCTAAAATTGTACAAATTCAAATAAGTTTGGGGGTGTGTTATGTTTAAAAAAAATAAAAAAATAAAAAAAATAAAAAAAAAACTTTGTTAAAATAGTTTTTATTTTATTTCTTTCGACAAGTGAATACAAAGTTTTTAAATTCTTGTTGAGGGTTGTGTTTTAAATGTTTGGGGTTGCGAGAGAGATATAGCAACAAGCGTTTGAGCCTCAGGTATCGTTGAATTATCGTAATTACAAAGATTTTCTGTTTTCTATTCCTAAGATACCCTTGGCCGTTCTCTAAAGCCGATCCAAGCCCTATTGATCTTTATGAATTTCTGAACCTACATTAGTGGATAGTCGAGCCTAGTCAAGCATATGATTTTCCTAATCCTTAATGGTTTAAGTCATGAGTTTAGTTATTGCATAATCCAATCCGGTGTTTGGATAGTTATATATTTGAGTTCTCACACACACACTTTAAATGGATCTAGAATGGTTTTTATTGATATTGAGTGTTGAAATTCTAGAATACCACGTGGTGTATTTTATTTCTAAACTTGATCTGATCAGGGGCTATTGCGGGAAGAACAACTTGGTTTCTTCGATTGAGCTTGGAACTCGCATGCGTTTACTTCTTATTTGTTAATGTTTATTCATTTTTATTTTAGTAGTTAGTTAATTAGTACAATTAGTTTATTTTAGTGTTAGGGTGTTTTGCTCGAAAACTAGCAAAATTCCAAGTTTTGGGGTATTTGATAGGTTGAAAATACCTATCAACTTCTAAACCGAATTTGTTAGTTTTTGAGTATTTTATTAATATTTTATTGCGTTTTTGTATGTATCTATGTAAATCAGGTGTGGGAACATAAATGAGAGATAAACAAGCGAAACGGTGTGAAAACGGTGAAAAATGATGAAAGAAACAAGGCTTCAAGACAACAAACCCACCGCCACGGCGATAGAGATACTGGGAGAATTGCAGAAGTCTCACCGCTGCAGCGGTGAAAGTCCAGAGAGTTTAGGGTTATCTTTACCGTTGCAGTGGTCATTTACCACTGCAACAGTAAAATTAACCGACATACCCACCGCCGCAGCGGTCATTCTGCACAGAAAATAGATATTTTTCTAGATATTGTGAAGTCTTGTATTTAATCCCCTTGTTCTCCCATTTGTCAAAAAAGTTCCCTAACATTAGACACTTGATATTAAGCTATTTTTGAGAGCTCAAATAGGAGATTCAACATTTGGAGAAGAGGAAGCAAGTCCGGACCGATCTTTGGCGGCAGTGGACTATTCCACTCTAAGATTTGATCATTCTTCTTTTGATTTTATCTTTGTAATTAATTTCTATATCAAATGATAATGAATCCCTTTTGTTTTAATATTTGTATGGCTAATATCATGGTAGACTAGATAAATATTATCTAGGGATTGATGTAGTTCATGTAAATACATGTTTGATTGAATATATGTTTCTTTAACGGTTGTTTGTCTAAATACGATTGTGCTTACCATTTTATTACAATCTTAATATGCTTATCAAGGTATTAGGGTTGGTTTTGAGAATACAGGATTTGACACTCAGGAGAGGTAACCCCGGATTAGGACTAAGGTTAAACACATCACGATGATCTAATGACCCAGGAAGGCGTTAGAAAGTGTGTAATCCTTGAGGTTGGGTCAAGAATCATGTGACTAAGGGTCGTATAAATGTTAAGGGGGACTTCGGCATTGACGCAAAGTCACATATTCACTCACTTTATACTCGGGAGAGGATGTGAGCGAGTTTATGATACCTAGATTGTTGGATAGGATAAACACCGTTATTGTTAACTAAACAAAGTTAAACATGTATTAAGTGAATGAAATCAATCCCTAGGTAATTCACTTAATTAGAATTAACCCAATAGTTGTTAGTTTAACTTAGTTTTTAAATATTCAATTTCAAACGATTCTTGAACTGTCGAGATAATATATGACTATGCAAATTACAGTATTCAATTAATTAAACACGTTTCCCTGTGGATGATATCCAATCGAAAGGTCCACTATATTAAAATTTGACCTCGTGCACTTGCTAGTTAAATTAAGACGTAAAAAAATTTCATTCACAGGGCCCCCACCCGCATGAAGATTTAGTTGAAGTTTCGATTCACCTAACTCTTAAAGAAAGAACTATCGGGTACGAGTCAAGCTCACCCCAGAACAACGGGTTGAGCTAACAAAAATACAATGAGAGAACATTGATGTGTTCGCTTGGTCCCATGATGAGCTCCCAGGAATCGATTCAAAAGTGGCTACGCATAGGCTCCACGCAAATCCACACCATCCTCCAGTTAGGCAAAAGATGAGGAAGTTCTACATCGAGAAAAAAATGCAGAAATTGATAAAGTCTGGCGTTATGAAGGAGGTGACATTTTCAGACAGTTGTCCAATGTTGTGCTCGCCCTTAAAGCTGGAGGTAAGTGGAGACCCTGCGTTGATTTTGAGGACCTCAATAAGGCCCGCCCTAAAGAATTTTTTCCTCTTCCGAGGATTGATCTAATCATCGACATCACGGCAGGCCACGAGCTCCTTAGCTTTCTGGACGCTTATGCCGGCTACAACCAGATACCCATGTTTCCCTCGGACAAAAGCAATATGTCTTTCATAACGGACATGGGGATGTACTGTTACAAGGTGATGCCCTTCGGCCTGCGCAACGTTGGAGCCACCTAACAGAAATTGGTCAACAAAATGTAGGAGATCAGTAAAACTATGGAAGTTTACATTGACGATATGCTAGTGAAGAGCTCATGAGCGCCCGATCACTTGGCACACCTCCAGAAATGTTTTTACATGCTGAGGACCCACCGGATAAAGCTCAACCCCACCAAGTGTATTTTCGGCATTTCTATCGGGAAGTTCCTTTGATATATGGTCTCTTAGTGCTGAATTGATGCCAACCTTGACTAGATCACCGCTATACTCTCTATGTCCCCGCCCTGCTCAAAGAAAGAAATCTAAATACTGATCAATAGGCTTGTAGCCCTGAACCGGTTCATCTCTAAGTCTTTAAAATGGTGTTTTCCTTTTTTCAAGTTACTTCGTGGGAACAAAGACTTCACTTGGACAAGTGAGTGTGAAACTGCATTTTGTGATCTGAAACACTATCTCTCCTCAGCTCCCCTGCTCAGCACCCAAAGGGGGGAGAAGTTATTCTTGTGTATTTCCACTTCCTCAACCTCGGTAAGCGCAACCCTAGTGAGGGAAGAAAATGGTGTTCAGAATCTGGTGTACTACTCCAACAAGGTCCTCTTGGATGCTGAGACCAGGTACTCAAAATTTGAAAAGTTGGCTTATGCCCTGTTGATCGTCTCCAGGAAACTCTAACAATATTTCTAGGTACACACCATTGTGATTCTAATTGACCAACTCTTAAAGCAAATCCTACACTCTCTTGATGTCTCGAGAAGGCTAATGAAGTACAATTTTGAGTTGCGACAAGTCCTCACCGATTTTATCTCAAAACTCACCTTCCTGGAAGAGCAGTATCTGGAAGTAAACCGTCAGGGACTTCCACCCCCGGGAGACCTAAGGACTTTCTTCATCCCTTGCCACTTCGGCCTGACAACGTGGCAGCTCTACATAGATGGATTGTCCAATGTGAATGGTTGTAGAGCAGAGATGATTCTGGTAGCCCTGGATAAAAAAGTTGTAGAATATGATCTTCGACTCGGATTCAGGGTTACGGACAATGAAGTTAAATTCGAAGCCTTGCTCGCGAGTCTCCGCTTGGCAAGGGAATTCAATGTGCAAGCCCTCTTGGTTTTCTGTGACTCACAACTCGTGGTCAACTAGGTGAACGGTGACTAAATAGACAAGGACCTCGAGCTTATTGGCATACTTGGAGAGGGTAAGGGCACTTATGATAAATTTCAAAAAAGTCCAAGTGTCCCAAATCCTGCGGTGAGAGAACAGAAATGTTGACGCCCGAGGCGAACCTCGCCTCGGAGGTGGAGTGGACTCTAAAGAGGAGAATACCTATGGAATACCTTGACGCTCCAAGCATTGCAGCCTCGAATCTGGTGACCGCCATCTGTGAACTCACCGATCAGCCAACTTGAATAGACCCAATCAAGCAATATCAGAAGCAATGCACCCTCCTAAGGGATCAGACGGAGACTAGTAGGATACGCTACCGGTCAATAAGATACATTCTGTAACGACCCGATTTCCCAAGACCGCCACGTGGTTTTTCCACTTGGAGAATTTAAAATCAAAACCGAACGACCGATATTTTATTTGATAAAATCTGATAAATTTTACACTGCGACGGCAACAATTACAATTATTAAATTTAACGATTTAATTTTTTCAACCTAAATAGTAAATACACTTATGAATTCAACGTACAATTATCAAGAATTTCAATAATTATGCCCGGAACTTGTCCCTTAAAATCTAAATAATCATTCTGGATTTAATAATTATTAAATCAATTTAAATTCCACTTTCCAAACACCAACTGATCAATTATTTCCACTTTTCTGATTCTTATATCAAACCATGGCCACTAAAAATGATACTAATTTTTATAATCAATATTTTACTTTCTAAAATTTGAGAAATTTTACAAACTACGGCAATAATTATAATTTGTCGATTTATTAAATCAATTATTTACAACAATAAATAATAAATACAATTTTTACAAATTTAATGG
Organism: Eucommia ulmoides; assembly: GCA_016647705.1. Classification (NCBI taxonomy): domain Eukaryota; kingdom Viridiplantae; phylum Streptophyta; class Magnoliopsida; order Garryales; family Eucommiaceae; genus Eucommia; species Eucommia ulmoides. Next base: position 1,477,894 of record CM028329.1, read on the forward strand.
AAATCCAAATAAAATTTCTAGTGCCGCATTATTTTCAAATACATTCAAAAATAATAAAAATCTAATATTTCATTTAGCAATTAATCTCGGTATTTAATATCGATTTATCGCGTCGATTTTACAACAATAAATAGTGGATGCAGTTATTATAATTAGAGATTTAACTAAAATTCTTGGTACAATTTTGCTCCCACCGGCCCGGCAATCAAAACTGCGGGGTTGTGAGCCAGCGCTCAATAAAATTTCAACCCCTCTAATATGTATATTTAATTAATACTACAAATAAAATATATAAGCATGATTTTCACATAATTTTTACATAATCATAATTATTTAATATGAATTAACAGTTATAATTTAACCACATAAATATCATAAATTACACAATAAAAAGATTAAATATATATATTAAAAGAGTTAAAAATTCTACCTGAAATCTGAAGCCAAAATCCGACCGGCATAATTTCTCGCTAAAAAAAACCTTATCACAACCCTTAAATTATGTATATATATATCGAAAAGTTGGAGCTTCATCGTTAATATATATATATATATTCTCCTACTCACATAACATAATAGGTAAGTTATTAATATAAAAGCACACGTGTTTCACACATAACATATATACATAATATGTGGCCTTAATTTGTTTCAATTATTTTGTTTTTTTTCTTTTGTTTTCTTTAATTTCACGATCATAAACAATTGCTTGGACATTAAGTTTTTAAAAATTACACTTAACACCCTAGAATTATAAAATAATTCATATTGGATCTAATAATTACACTTATTTTCCCAAAATTATTAAATATTTATTCTAAATTTCATAATATACAAAACACCCGCCAAAAAAATATTAAAGTTATATAAAATAATATTTTAAAATAAAAATAAAAATTGGGGTATTAAAATTTACCCCCTTAAATAAATTTCGTCCTCGAAATTTTGTTCAAACAATAATAATTCATAATCGCACCGTGTTAGTCACTCTTGGTTGAACAATAATAACCGAAAGTCACCACCACGCTCTCGCTATGCTATTCTGATAAAAATAGCAATAAATATACGATCAACAAATATATTTTAAAATATCACAGTAGTCTTACTTGATTAGGTCTATCTCAATTCCAACAGGTCTACGACCTTAATAATTTTTTCACTTGGCATAACTTTTTAAGTCCACTGCCATATCTCCTAACCAGCATTTATCAATTACGTCAAATATTTCAATCCAACATATTGCAACAACCAATATCTTAACCAGCAAATAGCCCAAATTTCTCGTGGACTGTCTCGTGCGACTAAAAACAATCATCTAAAAAATCCACATTAAAATTCCAATTTAATTCGATGATCTTGTAAATTCCTTCATAAATATCAAACAATCAAAATTTCAAATAATAAATTTTCCACAATACATCTGAAAACATATAAATACTTCTCAACTACATAAATATGTCTCAAAACATCCAAATACGTTTCAATCATATGAATACATCTGGAAAGATGCAAATATGTTATAAACCCATAAATATGTCTCATTTACATAAATACGTTTCAAACACTTAAATACGTGTCAAACTATAAAAATCAAATACATTTCAATTCACATAATTATGTCTCCAAAACCATGTAACATAATGAGTTCAATACTGAATTTAATACTCATGTATACTATATAAACAAAAATATTACATAAGCCCCCATTCGTATTTCTACAACATCAATTAAGCTCAAAAATTCAAATTAACATTTCCAAGTAACAATTGGCTCCCACTAGTCTTATAATAACCTCACACTCCGACTCCATCTAACGCTAGTAGTGGACCAATATCTATCTGAGTTATTTCTATTGGTGTACTGTCTTCGTAGTATAAAAGCATTTTCTGAATCAAATATTTCTTTATCAAAATTCACTTTCCAATAAAATATAGCCATATGCTTGTCAATAACAAAATCCCAAAAATATCGTCATAATAAAATAACTGAATTTAAATCGAGTGGTCAACGCATATTTATATAATAAAATATCATACTTCTTTGTCAACCATAGGATTGTTTTACCTCACGATCGGGAGTTATCATATCTACCATGTAGGACTTGCCTGACATGTAACAACATATATATTATATATAATATATCCACCCTACAGGACTTACCTAATAAGTAATAATATATCCACTATATAGGATTTATTTGCCTGACAAGTAACAACATATATAATATATATAATATATCCACCTTGCAGGACTTGCCTGACAGGTAATAACATAGATATAACATATATAATATATCCACCTTATAGGACTTGCCTAACAGGTAATAATATATCCACCATGTAGGACTTGCCTGACCTGCACGACTTGCTTGACAAGTAATTATGACATAGTAAGATAATAAAAATTATTTTCCATCTTTAAATTTACTTGATCCATTTAGCATTACAAAACTTTCCAGTTTCAACAATCCTTTTTTTTTTTTTTCTCAATTTAATATGAAAATATAATTTAACAATTTATATAGAAAACAATAAACACTTTTAAATTAATACTTTCAATTCAACGACAATTCTTATGGTCCATGGCTAATCCGACACTCACCTAGACTTATTTAACTTACTTATTGGTAAGTTGTATTAATCACACGCCACCTAAAATGTTAGTGTGTTCAATTTGGAACTTATAGAGACCAAAGTGAAACACATGGGTGCAAAGTGTCAAATAATGCACCACTTTTCAGTAGAATTTTTACGCATAAACGTGTATACATTTCTAGAAGACCTTCCTATTTCGTAGTGCAGCTGCCTTAAAAAATACATTTTACTGAAGTCCTCAAATGAAAAAAGTGACCTCAATTTTCAAGCAAACTGTTCCATGATTGATGCTTATGAAAATTAAAGATCTAAGGGTACACTTCTTCAAAAATTAATTTATCGAACGTGCACTATTTTTTGTAGTTTTTCTACACTAAATTCTATTTATTTTATTTTTATGGACTTGCATCTAGTGTCTAAGATATTGCAATTTCATCTGTCAAGGCTTATTAACTTATGATTGTCATAGGGGACAAAATAACTCTCTATCAAAAGAGGCTAAGCACAAGAAGAATAAAGACAAAAGAAAATTTTCATAATCCATACAACCACTTCTTGACATTCCAAGTAATTACTAAGAATGAATAGGTTAAAAGGGAAAATTCACAACAGTCGAGCCATCGTATGGTCAAAGCGAGCAAATCGCATGCAAAACAATTTTTTTCATACGAAATTCTTTCTGCCTTTATGACTAAGAAGACTTTTCTTTAGTAATATGCTCTGATACCACCTATAACGACTCGGTTTCTCAGGGGCGTCACATGGTTTTTTCGCTTGGAGAATTTAAAACCAAAATCGAACGACTGATATTTCATTTGATAAAATCTGATAAATTTTATACTGTGACGGCAACAATTATAATTATTGAATTTAACAATTTAATTATTTCACCCTAAATAGTAAATACACTTATGAATTCAATGTGCAAATATCAAGAATTTCAATAATTTATGCCCGGAACTTGTCCCTTAAAATCTAAATAATCATTCTAGATTTAATAATTATTAAATCAATTTAAATTTCACTTTCCAAACACCAGCTGATCAATTCTTTCTACTTTTCTGATTCTTATATCAAACCATGGCCACTAAAAATGATACTAATTTTTATAGTCAATATTTTACTTTCTAAAATGTGAGAAATTTTACAAATTACAGCAATAATTATAATTTATCGAATCAATTATTTACAATAGTAAATAATAAATACAATTTTTACAAATTTAATAGAAATTCGAAAAAATTTCTGGCGCCACACTATTTTCAAATACATTAAAAAATAATAAAAATCTGATATTTCATTTAGGAATTAATCTCGGTAATTAATATCGATTTATTACGTCAATTTTACAACAATAAATAGTAGATGCAGTTATTATAATTAGAGATTTAACTAAAATTTCTAGTACAATTTTGCTCCCACCGGCTCTACAATCAAAACTGTGGGGTTGTAAGTCAGCACTTAATAAAATTTTAAACTTGCTAATACGTATATTTAATTAATATTACAAATAAAATATATAAGCATCATTTTCACATAATTTTCATATAATCATAATTATTTCATGCGAACCAACAATTATAATTTAACCACATAAATATCATAAATCACACAATAAAAAGATTAAATACATATATTTAAAGAGTTAAAAATTCTACCTGAAATTCAAAACCAAAATCCGACCAGAATAATTTCTTGCTAAAAAAAAACTTATCACAACCCTTAAATTATGTGTATATATATATCGAAAAGTTGGAGCGTCATCGTTAATATATATATATATATATATACTCCTACTCACATAACATAATAGGTAAGTTATTAATATAAAAACACACGTGTTAGACACATAACATATATACATAATATGTGGCCTTAATTTTTTTCATTCATTTTTTTCTTTAATTTCACGGTCATAAACAATTGCTTGGACATTAAATTTTCAAAAATTTCACTTAACACCCTGGAATTATAAAATAATTCATATTGGATCCAATAATTACACTTATATCCTTAAAATTATTAAATATTTGTTCTGAATTTCATAATGTACAAAACAACCCCAAAAAATATTAAACTTATATAAAATAATATTTTTTAAAAAAATATAATTTTTTAGGGTATTACACATTCTCATTGACGGAGTTTTTTACCGGAGGTCATTCTCAGGCCCCTATTCTAGATGTCTCCATCCAGAAGAAACCAAATATGTCCTAACTGAGACTTACGAAGTATTATATGGTAACCACTCAGGGGGAAGGGCCCTCGCCAGCAAGCTACTTCGCCTGGGATATTTCTGGCCCAAGATGCAGGAAGACACCGTGGAATTTGTTAAGAAATGCAATAAGTGTTAAAGGTTTGACCCACACCCTCACGCTCCTCCAACCGTGTTGGTTCCAATTACTAGCTCCTGGCCTTTTGCCCAGTAGGGCATTGACTTGCTCGGGCCCTTCCATTAGTGAACGAGGCAAAAGAAGTTCTTGGTTGTCGCCATTGACTATTTCACGATGTAGGTTGAGACTGAGCCTCTAGCCCGAATCACTAAGGAAAAAATCTAAGACTTTGCATGGAAGAGTATAGTGTGTCATTTTGGCATCCCAAGAGCGATTGTGTCCGATGTTAGCACCCAGTTCAACAACTCACTCTCCATTACCTTATATGAAAAATTGGAGATCAAGACGAACTTTGTCTCCCCCAGCCACCCTCAATCAAATGGCCCAAAGGAGGTCACGAACAGAACTATCCTGCATGGGTTGAAAACAAGACATGGTAAGTTGAAATTATGGTGGGTGGAATATGTCTATCCTGTTCTTTGGGTGTACCACACCACCCCAAGAACCCCTACCTGAGAAACGTCTTTTGCAATGGCCTTCGACTTCGAGGCCATCATCCCCACAGAAATAAACATGTAGACTCTCAAAATTGCTAAGACCTTTGATCAAACTAGGAATGATATGGCGCTATCATTAAACCTTGACTCCTCGAAGAACGAATGGAACAAGCTCGAGGTTCTGTAAGCTACATACCAACAGAGGGCAACAAGATACTATGACTAACAAGTCTGCCCCCGTTCTTTTGGCGTCGATGACCTTATTCTCAGAAAGGTCACTCTGGCCACCAAAGAACAAGGCACCGGAAAGCTGCCCCCCACCTAGGAAGGATCGTACAGAGTTACCGGGATCACGCATCAGGGCACCTACGATCTTGAGATAAAAGAAGGTGTATCGCTTAGGCACCCGTGGCACGCTGACCATCTAAAGCACTACTTCCATAGGGAGGATCTACCTTTGTAAATAACTTCTAGTTTGTACAAAGTATATCGATTTTTTCTTGTCAAATTAAAGAAGGTGTTATGCGCAATATGCCTTGTGTTCCCTTCAAATGAACGAAATCCTGATATTTAGAGTCGCTGATGATTATCCATAACGGCATCCTAACCCTCAGAGTCGTAGATAATCTCTAAAAAATGGCATCTTGATGCTCAACGTTGCGGATGATTCTCTACAAGCTACATCACGACACTCTGCGTCGAGGGTGACAGCCAGACCCTCTCCAGAGATCAATAATCCGTACTCGGGAAAAGACCACGGTTATCCACCAATGGTGGAGAATTGATCGGGTTTGAGGACCTGTAACTAAGTACCTATCCCCACCAGTCAACTGTAAGTCTGAAGTTTTAAAGGAGAAGGTGTTCCTACATGGACTAAATTGAGATAACATGAAATATTCATGAATGAACCTGACTATGAATAACTCACCAATGACCAGACACGGGGGACCAACCATCGCCTTGAGCCCCTGCGAACTGAGAGGACCAGGCACCTTGGGAAACCTTTCTCCTAAGTTTGTGACATGGTTTACTTATAATCAACTTGTGTCCTGGACTAGGGGCAACCGGTCCATGGCCTTGGGCAAAAATGAGAAGCTTTTTTTTTTTTTTTTTTTTTAAATTTTACGACTCTAAAAACAAGGCCGAGCAGAAGATGACTTGGCAAAAACATCAGGAAGAAAGGACAGACTCGCAAAAGTACACAAAAAATGACTTACATTTATATGTTCAGGATATGTACAAGAGGGAGTCATCAGCCCATTACAAAAAGAGAGGGTCGTCCACTCAGTGCAAGTCGCAAAAAAGAATAAGTAAAAATTATAAAAAAATCCTAAGTATTAATAAAAAGACAGCCTCAAAACTCAGTCTTCCCCGCCCTCAAAATGAGGGGTGTTTAGGAGAGAAGAAAAAACGCTGAGCTCGCCCTCCTCAGGAGCCCTCTCATTAGCATTGTCCTCCTCAGCATTTCTTTTTCTGGCGTCTTCGTGCTCGACACCGTTCTCCGACTCTGAGAAGTCCATCTCCACATGGACAGGGAGAAAGTCAACGTACAAGCTGTAGATGGCCTTTGTTGATCCCTAGGTTTTGATAAAATAATTAAAGGTTGATGTTTTTTGTAGAACTAATGTATTTGTTGAGTATTTCAGAAAAAGTGTTCAATAATATTGATTGTACTGAAAATATCATGTAGAAAATAATAAGGGTGCAAAGATGGACGCATTGAAGAAATGAAGAGCTGTAAAGACCTTGAAGATATTAGGTGAAAACAACTCTATTTATACTCTTAATGCAACCCAAATTAAGATCACACATGATACTATTAAATGAATTATTTTTTTGTGTGTTAATATGATAGAATTAAGGATCCTAATTATTGATTTAATATGTGCTCCTTATGTGAAATGGAAAATAAAAATTGAACTAATTGAAAATCATTTTTTAAAGTATAAATAGTTGAAGTTTAGGGTCAATTCAGTCAATCAAGAAAAATAATTGGTTAACTGAATCAAAAAGTAAATTGTGGAGCAGAATTGGTGAAGAAAATGACCAACCAACATCAATCGGTCAACCGATCAGAAAGGATCGGTAAATCGTTTGAAACAGTGAGGTTTTGGAGCAAAAAATGTAGTCCCTGCATTGATCAATCAACCAACCAAAGGAGATTGATTAACCGATAGGCTTAAGGGACTGGCAGGTGAATTCTCCGAACCAATCGGTTAACTGATTGGGACGCAATGCAATCAACTGACTGTGCTGGAGTTTGTCAGGAAAAACTCTTTGAACCAATTGGTCAACCGACTGAAGGAGGATCAGTTAACCCATTGGCATTTTTTATTGGCCTGATTTCAACACTGTGTCAATCGGTCAACCGTTGGCCAGGGATCGGTCAACCGACTGTTTTGGTTGAGATTTTGAGGAACTTGGTCTTTCAGTAAAAAACTAGCAAGTTTTTATGATTCCAAGAGAAAATTTCAAGGGATGTGATCTTATTGAAGATATGGTACATATATTTTATATCCCTATTAATTTGGTCCGCATAATTAATAATTCTCTTAATTTAAATTGTTAAATATTTTCTATCTTTATGATTGTTAAGTGAGAAATATTTTATGGGATTATTTGAGAGATTTAGAAAGTTAATTTAATGTGGAATCCCCAGAATTGAATGATTATGTTATATGGGGTCTAAGAGTGCCTTTTAAAGACGTATCTTTTGAAAAGTAGCAGTTGGAGGACTTGATATTGGTCTATATATTTAGACATGCGGGATTGTGGTGAAATACATCAAGAGCAATCAATTCCTAAGCTTTTCTAAGATATATTATTCTGCTGAGACTTTTAGTGAGATATTTGAGTGAAGTTTTTTATCTAAAGCGCTAATTGATTTGACGTCACCAACTTGTGTTATCTTGTGATTCTGTTTTTACTCATCGGTGTTATCCTAATGAGATCTTTTCAAACTATTATTCTTAATTGTGATTTCATATTGTTATATTTGCTTGGTCATTAAGATCATTGGAACATTGTTTTCAAATCTAAAAACTTGAAAAATCTTTTTAAAACGATTTTATGAAATTATCTGATTACGTGCTTTAATTTGTGCTACCCATACTTGTTTATTAATTAGATATTAATTTCCCTCGCATTGTATCTATTATGTAGTCAATTTCGAGACATTAATCGAGTATATCTGTATTGAGGTGGTAAAAGCTCATTGTGGGAAGAAACTTATATTTTTCTGTATTTGTGAGTTTAAACGAATTAGACACGGTTGGGCCAGTATCTAGTCAGAGTAGCTAGGTGTCAATCTTTTTCGGTAAAAAGATTAGGGTTTGATTTTTGTCCTAAGTATAAAAATGTTAGTTTATTTTTTGTTCTCTTGAAAAGAACTAGATCTTGATTCTCCCTAAATTGAATTGAATGAATTGTGAAAGTTCCATCCTTACTTGTGAAAATGATACTTGTGAGAGTTGTAAGGTTTGATCTTTAGTCTGTAAAAATATTAGGTTTAATCTTTAGGCTGTAAAAAGATTAGGTGTTCATTTTTCCTGTCATAGAATTAGGTTAGTCTTTAACTTGGTAAAAAGATAAGATTCTTCCTTAATCTGGAAAAAGGAAAATTGTAAGGGTTTGGTTCCTACTTAGTAAAGGAATCAGGGTTTAGAGGTTGTAAATCTCCGTGGAGCTCGGCGGACTGGATTAGGTAAGGTTAGCTTACTGAATCAGGATATATCTTGGTGTGCTGTATTCTTTACTTTCATTATATGTTGTTTGGGTGTGCACCTAGAATTAAACACTTATTCTCTGCGTAACGAAGAAAATAATTGATTTAGAGAAATTAATTATTTGATAATTAAGTGTCAAAAGATTTATTTGTTTAAATTTTTATAACTACCCAATTCACCCTCTCTTGGGTAACTCATTGGGCCAACAACCTTCATTATGGCCTTGTTCCCAACTTCCAGGAAGTCGTTAGCCATCTTCTCCCAAAGCTCTTGATACTCGGGGCCCTCCTTCCATTATTTCACTGCCTCTGATCTACCATTTTCCCTGGCCTGCGTAACACTGGTCCGAGACTTCTGCTCTTGGTATTTCATGCGCTACTTATAGGAGGCTAACTCGGCCTCAAGTTTATCGATCTTTGACTGGAGATTCTATCGATCAGCACAGAGTCCGAGATTTTCTGTCCGAACAGCAAACAGATCGGCATAGAGTTTAGCCTCCACCTCTTAACTCTTCTTGAGGGAGGCTCGAGGGGAGTCCATCTTAGTAAGGAGTCCACCCTCGGAGAAGAGCTAGTCTGCTAGCCCGTGATACCAGAAGGTAGCTTGTCATAAAAAATAAGTTGGGTAGACAAGAATAGGTTCAAGAAACTCAAAAAGATTTTTAAAGAATCGAAGTGCTGAGAAAGTGTAAAGTACTCACCCCTGTCAAGTCTCTGTAGACATCCCCGGCAAGCCGCTCAAGGGTGGTGTTCCCAATATTTTTCTTGTCAGCCGAAGGGGTTACCCAGCCTAGGAACCCCGGTGCTAGCATTGGGTTATCCAGCAGATGAGTGTTAATCTCCACCCCAGTATTCCCGACTTCGAAAAAATCGGGATGAGGATCTAGGGGAATAGGAGTGGCTAGTGTTGACTTAGAAGGACGTTTTCTTTTTTGTATGCCTTACTGAGTTAGCTCTTCAGCAAGACGTTTTTCCTTCTCTTGCAGAGTAACAAACATGGTATCCGGCCCCTATATGTTGGGACCGAACTTTCTGGGCTTCGCCCTAGTGTGAATCAGAAGCTGGGAAGGTGGGGCACCACTCTGAGAAGTCTGTCCCTGCTCAATAGTGTAGCTCTCCGTGACCCTAGCCTTCATCTTGGTAGCAACCTTCCTCAACAAAGCAATGTCGTCCATGCCTTTTAGTAAATCACAACTCAGAATATTGAACAAAAGACATGAAAAATGGACGATAAAAAAAAAAATTGTTACTATTCTTAGGCTCTGACAGAAGCTCAGCAGGGGACAAAGACGAGGCTCGATAGAAAAGAATATCGTACAGAGTTGAACTTAATAACTCGTTTAGTTGGTTGAAGGGTGCCCTCAAGGTCCCCTCTCTCTCAGCACAACGATTTCAGGATGAAGCTTTTGTGCTTTGTGTGACTTCTTACCCTATTTTTCACTTTCTGCAAAAATGAGACAAGAACCCAGTAAGTGAAAATGGATGGAGTGTTTTTCTCAACCACCCCCAAGATTTTCTTACCAATTCGTCCCTAATGTTGCTGAACAGGAATCGAGTCAGGGTCGAACTCCCAGTCGTTGTCACCGAGGAAAAAGTACGTCGGTTTTTACTTTTTCATACGGGCATCTATGTCAATTAGGAAAGCTGACTTGGAGGACATGTAGCACCACCCAGTACCCGACAGTAGGGACTTGGTAGAGAAAAGAGCACGAAAAAATTTCAAGTTTGACTCAATCTCCTTCGCCTTGAAGATAATGTAAGCCGCTATCACTATCTTCATGTTACTCTGAGCCAACTGTGACGGACAAAGATCGAGATCTACGTAGACCGCTCAGACCTAGGGGGAAAATAGAGTCCAGCAGCTAACTGGTAGAGAAATACCGTAATAAAACCCGGGAGTGGCTGATGTTCCCTCTGGTCAGCATTAGGGATCCTTGTTACGGTAGAATTCGGGAAGGTGAATAGGCTACGAGCTTTTATCAAATATTTCTCAATTATGTTGGATTGAAGATCCTAGAGAGGACTTTGAATGAGAATAGTAGAGTACAGGATCTCGGGTCTCGAACCATAGATGGGCCACAATACTAGAAGAATTACCCGGAGAAATCGAGTCTTTGTTACCTGATCTTCTTCCTCCGGAACGGCTACGAAGACAGGCTCCCGTGAAGAACCTTTTCTTCCATCCCTGCCAAGGTGACTAACCATAGACACCAGTTCGGCCAAGGAGGGTCTTCCTTTGGGTGATGGTGTCCGAATCGTCGGAGAAGAAGAGGGCGAGTTCGAAGCGCCTGTGCACCGTCTAGTATTCCCAAGAGAAAGGAATGATTGCTTTAACATGCTAAAGCCTGAACGGATCCCTGAATCGCTCTCAAAAGAAGAAGAATATTCAGAACTAGAAATGGCAGGAAATATTTCGACGTAAAGAAAAAGTACCGTGCAGAAAAATTTATTAAAGAGAACACCCAGAGAACTTGAATATGCTTGAATAAGTCTCAGCTCTCTATTTATAGAAAGATAAGGCCCAAGTCGATGAGCTCGAGCGTCAGGCGCGCATGTGCACCACATAAGTTAGCCCCAAGCCAAAGACTTAAGGCCATCGCAGGTTGGCCCTTGGACCAACACGCCCGGAGGAGATCAGCTTGCCCCCTGGTCATCTGGATAGCCACTAAGAGTGTGGGGCTATCTCTAGGGGTCGTGCCTGCCTCACCTCCCTACTTATTCGCAGCGCGCACCCCATGGGGTTGCCTTTATTCTATCTGTGGTGAAGGTTAGTCTGTGCCCGGGATATGTTCATGGTTCAAATGAGTGCCATCCTGAAAATTGAAGAAATTTAGGGTCTCCTTGTCGTGCTACCTAATCTTGGACCCTGGCCGTATGGGGGCCTATTCTAAATTCTCTTCCCGAAAAACGTTAACCGTGGGAAAAGTACCACCTCTAGAAAATCAAAAAAACTCGAGGTTGCCTTGCCGTGCTACCAAACCCCAAACCCCATCCGTATGGGGACTTATTCCAAATTTGCTCCTCGGAGAAAGTTAACCGTGAAAAAAGTGTCGCTTAGAAAATCGAAGAAATTCGGGGTCGCCTTGGCCGGGAGCCTATTCCAAATTAGCTCTCTTAAAAGAGTTAACGATTCGAAAAGTGTCATACAAAACTTTGCCGTCGACAAGGTTGCCCAAAAGTGCATGTGTCCGCCTCCTAGAAGCTCTAATAACTTAGAGAGCGAGCCGTGGGTGTTTCTCGTGCTTCGAAATCTCTAGGACGCCCATTCCAGCTAGAAATTGATATCATTGACCGTCTTGCTTCCTTCAAAGCACAGGGCTAGGGGAAATTGATGAGGGTATTTTCAGGCACCATTGAGTCTACACCTGGGACCTAACCATGTGTCCATCCTCGTAGTGACATGGACACATTCCGGAATCCATAGCATCACGCTGGAACATACACAGACCAAGGCTCCCCCCTCGAATCTCCTTTACACCTAGGAGGAATAGGGTGCCCTGTAGGGATGTTGTTGCCTTGAGCTCTGCGCCGTGCCCTAGACAGCCACTTTTAGGGACTTAGTCGTTCACCTCGACCTACTTCCCACTCTAGCCCGTTTCTCTTCCAGGATTCCACGGATCTCTAGTCTCTTCTACTAGCTTACTATCACAAGCCTGCCAAAGGCTAGCGACTTCGCCAAATGGGCCCAAAAATCCTAAGCCCAATGATTATCTCCTAAATGCCTCGAATTATCGGCTAAACACATGGTTTCACTAATTAACCATGTTTAAACACGACTAATCATCTCTGATACCTATATATACTAGGGGCTACGCAAGCCTGAGGTACGCATTATTACACACATTCTTTGAGTTCATTTTGTTACTTGACGCATTTATGTACCTTTTCTCTCTAGCTCTTATTCTCAAGTCGGAGCCGAGACAAATCCCGGCTCAAGCCTTCTATAAGTACTATTACCTGAGGAGCAAGATTCTACACACAACAGATCAGTCATCCCCGGACCCAGTATAGCTCACGTGAAGAATTTTCAACCGCCAACTCCATCTCAGCAAAAGAACACGTCATCTGACCGGACTATACTCGAGGTGTTGACCACTTTCGGACACCAACAAATGTGATAAACTAAGCTGGGATTGTTTAGAAAACACTATTTACTTCATTAATTTTCCTAAAGCTTGGATTGAGCTAGTTATGAATTGTGTTAGGAAAGCCTCGTCTAGGGTCCTCTAGAATAGGGAACCCCTTGAGGGTTTCTCCCTGAATAGAGGGCCAAGACAAGGGGATCATTTGTCCCCATACTTGTTTGTTCTATGTATGGAGAGACTTTCTTGCATAATTAATAAGAAGTTGATCAACGGAGATGAAAGGGCTTGAGGATATTTAGAAATGGTTCGATTCTCACCCATTTGGTTTTTGTTGATGATATTCTCTTTTTTGCCAAGTCAAACCATAAAAGTTGTGATTCTATTATTAGTGTCATACGTAAATTCTCTTCGGCCTCAGGACTTGTGTGAATCTTAAAAATCCAGAGTCTTTTTTGCCCCTAAAGTCACCTTATTTTCTGCTAGGGAGATTAGTAGCAATTTAGGTATTAATCTTTGTAAAGACCTAGGAACCTATTTGGGAGCCCAGCTTATCCATAACAGATTTAGTTGCAAGTATTTCAATTTTATTTTGGAAAAAGATGCAAAAAAGGCTTTCTAGTTAGAAGGCAAACAATTTATCCATAGCAGGAAGGTCTACGTTGATAAAATCTATCTTGACCACGATTCTTCTTTATTCGATGCAAACGAATCCCCTCTCTCTCAAACTCTATGATAAAATAGATCAAATAGATAGAAACTTCCTTTGGGGGGAAATGGAGGATAAAAGAAAATTACACCCTATTAATAGGGATAGGATTTGCATGCCTCATGATTTGGGGGGCCTTAATATTAGAAAAGCTAGATTAATTAACAACACTTTCATCTCTAAACTAGCTTGGAGAATTGTTTCTAATGATGATAGCTTATGGTTATCTACTGTTTCATATAAATACAACATGGGGAGAAACTCCTCTTCGTGGGCTAAGAGACAAGGAGGCTCCCATGTTTGGAAAGGTATTTTTAGCTCGAGAGAATGCATTCTTAAAGGTTTAGAATGGAAAGTTGGTAATGGTGTTAACATTAACCTATGGACTGATTGGTGGTGCGTAGAGGGGACTTTAGGCAATGAGGAATTACAAAGAAGTTATGATCTTAAGGTTATGGATATTTTGGACGATTCTAATAGTTGGTATCTTCTGTCAATCGCCCGTCTTATTTCAAAAAACTAGGTCAATCACATTATTAATTCTAAGCATCTAGACATACTTAAAGAAAATATGGCTATATGGTATCCGAAATATTCGTGAAAGTTTTCTATAAAATCGGCTTATTCCTTCATTTCGAACTTTGAAGTTCCAAGAACCTTTTCCAAATGGGAGTGGTTATGAAAGCTTAAAATTCCTCAATCTAAAAAAAAATCCTTTGGAAAATTCTACAAAAAGATTGATGACTAACTCACTTAGAGCGAGATGGTCAAATGAGGTTTTTGCTATATGTAATCGATACAATAATGCTACTGAGTCCATTGACCATGTGCTTAGATTTTGCCCAAAGGTCTAGATTGTTTGGAATGTTTTATTAGACAAGGACACTTTGAGGTGGGATCAAGGCATGGAGCTACAGGATCGGATTTCCAAGTCAATTAAAGGGAGATTCGTTAAACCCATTTCTCTATATTTTTTTTATTGCCAACTTACGAGAGATTTGGAAAGATAGAAATAAGGAAGTGATTGAGGAAGCTGTCCAAGATCCTTCCATTGTGGCTTCTAGAATATCTTGATTTGCCGGAGAGATGATGGAAGCGTTCTATCCTAACCAAATCTGGAACAGTTTCATGTTAAATCCTTCTCCTGATTGGCTTTCTTAGGCCGCAGGCTTTTTCAATCTCAATACGGATGAGAGTACTCTTGGTAATCTGGGAAAATAAGGTATTGAAGGGCTTATTAGACACATGGATGGATCATGGAAAATCGAATTCTTTGGTCATCTCAAATCTTACACAAGCCTGGAGGTGAAAATCAAAATTATCCACGCAGGGCTTTGTCTGGAAATTATTAAGGGTTTTCCTAGAATTGTTGTGGAGTTAGATTCTGAAGAAGTGGTAAACCTCATCAAAAGAGATTGTCCCCAGATCCATGTTTTTCAGAGTTGGAATGTGGAGGGCAAACATATTATAAAAACCTACAACTTCATTATCCAAGCAACTAGAAGGGTCAACAATAGGTGTACTGACTACCTTGCTATGATGGGGATGAATAGTGGCTCGAAAATGCACTACCTTGAAGACCCCCCCCCCTCCCGGGAAGGAATAGAAAGCCTTCTAATTGTCGAGATGAACAACGAGGCTTTCACCCATTGTCCTTACTTTTATTGTTTTTGCCTTCGTACCAAAAAAAAAAAAAAAAAAAAAAAATAAAAAATAAATAAAAAAAAAAAAAATTTAGATGTAAGAGTGGAATGATGATCATTATGAAATTCAGAATTAGATCAGTGTGGAGAGAATAAGATGGGTGAAAGACAAGAATTGGACATATATTATTGCGAACGTGTGGCAGAGCATTATGAAGCAAAGAGAAAATATTCTCACGGAATTTAACATGTACTGATAAGTACACCTTCTTGGATTAGAGATCCAAATATCAATAACCCTTTGTAATAGTAAAAAAGAAATATACTTTTAGAGGATCTAGTTTCAAGTTTTTTATGACTGTAAGGCCTTAACCAAGGAAGATATAGGCATCTAAATGTTTTGAATTGTGCAAATTTTGAAAAGATTTATAGTCTAGAAGGGATAATGAAATTGTAAACTAGGCTTAATTAGTTTGTGTAATAAAAAAGATGGCTATACCAACAACATCAAGCCATTAGGATGAGAGACTAGCCTGATTTAAGAGAGTAAGAGATATTTCTGCCAATAGGATGAGGACATGTTTTATGATAAATGTTACCTTGAAGTTGCAGATAATCAACAAAGGCATGATAAATGTTAATATATGTAAATGAGCCTTAACCTATTATGTTAAACCCTAATCTTAGTAGGAAAGTCAAACCCTAACCCTATCAGGGTTACTTTAATCACCTCTTGTATATAGATTCTTTGTATATCTCTATACATATATTTTTCTCATATATCAATACAATTACGCCATGTTCTCCCTCTGTATCTCAATTATTGTAACATGGTATCAAGAACCAATTATTCCTGGCACTATTCTTGCCAAACTTTCACAACCCTAATCTTCTTTTCAAGTCATCTACCGCGTTGTTGCCCACAACCCTCAGCTTCACTATTCAACAAACCAACACCATATTCATCACTGCCATTAGACTCATTTCTTTAAAACAAGTTCAACGACATCAAAATCACCACCAATGGCGGTCTTCTCATACTCCCTCCGCTCAACTAATAGTCTCACCATCTTCGTCACCTTCGTTGACTGCTCATGCTTCAATATCAACTCAAATTCAACACCCACCATACCATCAGTTTTGTCTTGACGAGACGAGCAAACTGACACCACAAACATTGCCAAAAGACTCTTAACGCACCTCTACGTGCCGTCAAACCACTACAGGTCTATCGCATCTGTTGATTACTATAGGCCTTACCATCGGTCTGATATCAATACTCACCACATTATCCCTTCACCCCTTCAGCTCTATCGATTATGTTTGAGGCTCCTACTATGTTTGATGATCATGCACCAACTCGTTTAGAGACACACCCTCCAAATCACTACTGCCACTCTAATAGGGTAACACTACTACCACCACCACCACCACCATCACCACCACTACCACCACCACCACCACCACCATCATCATCATCACCATCATCTTTATCATCATTATCACTACCACTGTCACTACTGCTATCACCTTCCTCATCCTCATTTTCCACATCATTATCACCATTCTCTTATATTTGGCATTCTCGGTTAGGTCACAATTCATCTAGCCACCTCAAATCGATTATTTGTTAGTTAGGTTCAGTTTAGCATGAGTCTATTGTTGTATCCATTGTCAACTTGCAAAATAATCACATTTACCTTTTAATGATAATCGGTCTATTTCTTCTGCACCCTTTGATTTAATGGATTTTGATGTTTGAGAGTCTTCTCCTCATACAACAATGGGTGGTTTTCCTAATTTTGTCATATTTTATCATTAGCAGTCTAGTTATTAAACTTGGATTGGATAGGATACCATATTAAAAGGAAGGAGAAGACTTAAAATTGAAAGAATCATTATGAATTTCTTTTCCATTTCATGCCTTTCTCAATACAACGTTTCCATATATATATATATAGGTATGATCGACTACTCTTTCTCTCTATTTTGTTACAATTCGGCTACAATTAAATGCTAACAACTAACGACTCATAACTTCCTATCTCTAACTAGTTAGTTACAAGTAATTATATTGCTGAATTATGCACTCCACCTGTCTGATGAAATGCTATAGTTGTTGTACTACTAACACAAATATATCCTAATATTTTCTTAGAAAAATTTCATGCGTAACAAACATTAAGGGTTGAATAGAACAAAAAAATACCAAACATATGAGCAATTTTGTGGTGCAATCAGTCACGCCATGTTCACGTATGTGAGGGACAAATAATATAATCGAAAAAGGATAATTTCCCTTGGCTACCTAATTTACTTCAATCCATGGACTTATACAACAAACTTATTCTATACAAGAACATATATTAGGTAGCAAGATAAAGAGAGAAAAGACATAGGGAGCCAAGTGCAATCGCACCCAATATGTAGTATATGTCACCTAAAATTTTGTATGTTTCATTGATCTATGTTTGAAATCAACTCCCAATAACAATTAAAAATGAATCAATTTATATGTAAAGTTCTAAAAATTAAACCAAAACATGCATATACACACATATATAATCATCCAGTTCTCATCATCAAGATGCTCGAACCACCATAGAAATTGATCCTTCTTCCCTCCCGTTCGCCAATTTCCCAATAGGTCGATGTCGATGTAAGGGAATATCATTTGTGTCAAAAAAATGAAGCATCACGACCATGCCAATAGAGGTAGCAAACATGGGTATAGGTCCAAAGAACCAAAGTAGCAAATTTGTTGCAAAATAGATAGCCCTAAGCCCTAGTGACCAAAAATGCCCTCCTCTTATCACAGCCAACTCCACAAACCTTGAGGGAACATCACTTTTGGGCATGCTTATTAGGTAATTAGCATGTATAAAACACCTTGAGGATTGAACAAAGAACGAGAATGCCAAAAGGAAGCATATAAGAAGGGTAATGTATTTAATGGACATAGTGGTTGGCCTTGTGTCTCCATAGATTAATTCACTTTGGAAGATGTTGTTAGTGACTATCCATGCCCCAATTAGGGCACAAAGTGTTAATGAAACTGAGGCTAAGGAATTTGCTGCTGAGGTGTTATAGGAGATCACATCTAGGGCTCTACCAATATCCTCATTGTTGCCCTACAAAAAAAAATTAGAGAAATTCGGTGAATGGTCTCATTCCATAAAACTATCACTTTACAGAGTCTTATAACAGTAATTTTTTAACACATGACATGGTCCTTAGAAAGTGATTTTTTGAGTTTTGGGACCTCTCAACAAGATTCCCAAAAAATTATACCCAAAGTGAGATATGTATGAAAAGAAAAGAGAAAAAGAAGGTAAGGGATGTTTGTTTAGTGTTTTTGTTCTCAAAATATATTGAAGATGAAGAGAAATATGGGAACAAAATAGTAAAATTTTGTTCCACTCACAAATTTCTATATCAGGTTTATGGGATGACATTACTGTTTCCAAATTTTGATTTTCATTCCATGTTTATAGAGACCAAAAACATAAATGTGGAAACGTAAACACCACACACACATATCTCTGTTAATAAATCAGAACTGTATTTAAATCTAAAGATGTTTTAATGGTTATGATTTAATTTTATAAAATGAATGGCTAAAAATTAAAATTAATTTGGGGTTAGAAAAAATTTTCCTTTGCACATTTACTCCCCTTCAAATTTCTACTTCTCACTCCACTCACACCAAAGTTCTTTTTATCACTCTATCTATAGGGCTCTAAGAGCCCATTTCTCTTCCATCTAAAATCACTACCCCACTCACCTCAAACTTTCAATAGAACCCCTCCCCCTTTCATCTAAATTTGTAAATAGATTTTACCACATGGCGTCGCTACTCTGTGTGTGTGTGTGTATATACTTTTGTCTTTGAGTATCGACTATTTAAGTTTTGACAATTTCTACTCTAATTTTTTTTTCCAATACTATCTATTTTCCCAGTTGTTTTAGACTTTATTGATCCAATGTTTTATATTAGTTTGATTTTGTTCGGTTTGCTTAAAATTTTACACCGAACTGAATCGAACTATTTTGTGGGTTTATGTTTCGTTCAGCTTAGTATTGGTGCCAAAAACCAAAATATTTACACTCCTAGTGGGTGACCAAACCAGTTTGGTTTGGATTTGAAATTTGTCAATGGCAACTGTTTCAGATTTGGCTTCCGAATTGAAAATAAAAGCAACTTTGGTTTTAGTTTTAGTTTTGAACTAGTAACCGTGAAATCAAACCATATAACCAAATTGCGTGATCAAACCGCATAATCGTTATTTAAGATTTTTTTTTTTATATATAATATCTTTAATTTTTTTTTTTTTATTATTTATTTACAATTTTACTTATAGTGTGTGCATATGAATGCAATAGAAACAAAGACAAATGGGGTACCTACTCTTAACGGTCAAAGTAAGCCCTCAGATTCTGAATTCAAGAATTTAGAATGAATCAAATCACCCCAAGTAGGATTCGAACCTATGACCAATCATTTAACAATATATATATATATATATATATATATATATATATATATATATTATCATATTGTTTGTTTGTTTTTTTATTATATTTGAAGTTCATGTTTTATATTTTACCTAGTGTATTATTCATGTCGGAAAGCACAAGTGTAAAAAAAAAAGTAATTTAACATTATTTCTTTCCATTTAATTTTAATAAATTTAATATTTCAGTATTATTACTAAATTTAATGTTCATATATCATTTCTATATTTTTTGTAAATTTAATTTTCATAATTTTCATATATTATATTTTCGTTTTTATATTATTTTTTAATATAATATGAAAAATATTTTAATATTGTTACTAAATTTAATGTTCATGTATTATTTCTATAATTTTTGTAAATTTAATGTTAATAATTTTCATATATTGTACTTTCGCTTTTATATTATTTATTTAATTTAAGTTTTATAAATTTAATGATTCAATATTATTACAAACTTTAATATTCATATATTATTTCTATAATTTTCATAAATTTAATGTCAATAAATTTCATATATTATATTTTCTCTTTTGTATTATTATTTTAATTAAATTTTTGTAAATTTAATGTTTCATTATTATTACTAAATCTATTGTGTGTAATATCCTTAAATTCAATGTCTATAATATGTGTATATTATATTTTTTTAATTTATTTTTCATAAATTTAATGTTTTAGTATTATTAGTAAATTTAATATTCATTTATTATTTTTATAAATTTATATATAGAGAAAAAAAACATATTCTCTCTCCTCAATTATACAAATTTTTGTTTATCTCTCCTCAATTAAGTATAAGATATATAAGGTTAAATATAAATATATATTATATATTTATGTTGATTTTTTGGATCAATATAGACCGTTCTTTCTCTCTGGAGGTCGTCTAGAGTGTTTATGTCCGTCTTGTTTTATTAATTTGGTAGTTTGGTGTTGATTTTATTTGGAATTTATGCACTATATTTTAGTTATGTTTTTATTTATAATTTTACAACTTGCATTTCTTGTGAATAGCAATTGCAATAAAGAAAATTAATAAATATATATAAAAATAATGGGTTTATCGTTTTGCGGGTTTAGTTTTGATTTTATATACAATCAAATGGTTCGGTTTAAAAATCAACTTTTAAAAAAACTAGTTATTTATTGTCTTATTTTGGGTTTGGTATAAACCTAACGATTTTGATTTTTGTTTCTACTGAAAGTTACACAAAACACATCGTCATCCCTAATTCCAACAACTTTTGATTAGTAAAAGATATAAAAGAGTTCTCAAATTTGAAAACAAACAAACAAACCCTTAATAAATTCAGAAAGAGAGAGAGGGAGATGGATTACTGAGTAAAAATATAAATCAACTTACGAAAACTTCAAAACGAACAAACCCTTAAACTTTACAGAATTTAGGAGAGAGAGAGAGATGGATTACAAAGTAAATATATAAAACAGTTTATGAAATTTTGAAAACAAATAAACCCTTAACCTTTACAGAATCAAGAAGAGAGAGAAATGGATCAAAGAGTAAACATATAAAACAGATCCCTATGTTCGTAATCTAGTGGATATGTATCTCATCTCATTTGTGAAAGCTCTACGGTTCAACTCTCTCCCTAACACACACACACATATATCTATATATGTCAGCTTATGAAAATTTGAAAACAAACAAACCCTTAAACTTTACAGAATCCAGAAGGGAGAGAGAGAGAGAGAGAGTGAGAGAGACCTGCAGAATCCTGTCAACCCAAGCTTTCTTGTCATTGTTCTCAAAACCAATGACTGTGGTGTGAGGGAGATGAAGGCATCTGTAGAGGAGGAAGAGATGATATGCAAACATTATCGACAACCCTAATGGGATTAGCACCAAATCCAAATTCTCCTTTTTGAAAATCATTCTTAATTTCTTTTATTTAATTTTCCCTCTCCTCTCTTTGCCTTTGATCTTTGTTTTCCTTAATCCCTATTTATAAATTATAATAATCAAGAAAAGTCTCCATAATCCTCTGACCATTTGATTCTACCCAACATATTTTAAAGACAACTTGAAAATTTATGAATTCCAAGTTGTTATTATGTTATGTGTATATGGGTAAATTATCTTTTATTCCCCTCTACTTTATCTAATTATCACTTTATATCCTTCACTTTAAAAAATTACACTACTTTATCTAATTATCACTTTATATCCTTCACTTTAAAAAATTACACTGTAGATACTTCTATCTTGAACAAAATGAGAAAATAATTTTTTTCCCGGTTTAAATTAACGGAATATGTTTAAAAATAGATGGAGTTAAATTTTTCATTCAATTTTTAATTGGAAAAATGAAATTACCACTTTATTTTAATTTTGTTATCATATATATATTGGGTAACTTAGTTTGTATCACTTTCTACTTTATCTAATTATCACTTTACCTCATTTACTTTAAAAAAAACTACATTTCACCACCTTTTACTTTGAATAAACTGAAAAATTAATTTTTCTCTGTTTAAATTAAAGGAATATGCTTAAAAATTGGTGGAGTTAAATTTTTCATTCAATTTTTGAAGGAAATAGATGAAATTATCAATTTATTTTAATTTTAATTTAATTTTACTATCGTAATATTTGAAAAAAATAAAATTAAATAAAAGAATAATTTCTTCTATTTCATTCAAAATTTTAATTACATCTACTTTTTAAGCATGTCCGGTTAATGTAAATAAAAAAAAAAAAATCTCATTTTATTTAAAATAGAAATCGATAAAGTGTAACATTTTGAAGTGTAGGGAGGTAAAGTGATAATTAAATAAAATAAAATATGAATAAAAGGCAATTTATATATACTTTTGCATGCATTACACAGACCATGGACTTTCTAAACTATGGATTAACGTTGAAGCGTCCTCATCTTAGCCGACCTCATGGTAACGTGACCACGAGATTATATACCATGTGAGAAATTAACAAGGTTTGTGGTTTGTTTTTATTATTTTATCGTCAAGAAAGAAATTGAATAAAATAAAAATATCAAAAAAATAATATTTGTTATCCCATGGAATTTGATTAAAAAATAAAAATAAAATTCATCTAGCAATTTGCTCAAATCACAATAGAAAGTTGCAAAATAAAAATAGATATTTAAGATAAAAAAAATATAATTTAATTCAACCGTCGGTGAAGTGAAGGAGAAAATTATGTGGATGAAATTTTTTTAAATTTTAAATTGTTACGAAAATCAATGCAACATGTTGGGTATAAAGATAAATTTTAATTACAAATTTATAGAGTTCGTTAAAAACCTTTTATATTATGACTAACGGATTTGAAGACAACAAATGTTTACTTCAGCCGGTAGTTATCACTTCTTCCTCATTTTGTCTAAAATCACAAACCTCACTATCGTTTGCTAAATATTGGTCATCTTTCTATTTTTTTAGTCAAACACCATTTATCTCCCATATAGATTAAAAATTATTGATTTTTTTATTGTAACGATAATTTTATCCTTAACACTTTAAAAAATATTAAATAAATAAATATTAAAATGCATAAATATATCTTTAATTTTATTTTTTTTATCTTTTTACACTAATATCTCTATTTTAAAAAAATATTTTTATCACCTTTTTTTTAACATTAAAAAATGATGGGATTGGATGGTGGCGGTGGTTGGGGTGGATTAACAGTGAATTAGGGATAAATCTAAATTAAAAATTAAAAATAAATACAGTAAATGTAATTCAAAAAAAAAAAAAAAAGTGTTAGTGAATTTTAAAAATAAATAAATAAATAAATAAAAAATATATATTTTTTTAAATAAGGTAACGACATTCATAATTTTTTTCTTAAAGAAAATGATGAGAGGAGTTAATTGAAATTTTTTTAAATAAATACTTTTACTTGAGTCTTGAGCCCTAAATAAATATTTTTTTTTAAACAAAGACCTTTACTTGAGCCCTCAATCTTGGACTGATTGTGGGCGTTTTTTTAAAATTTTAATACAACTTGTGGCCTCACTTGCGCGAATTGGCCCAATAGATTGTACTATAAAAGTACACTTGCTTTAGTTTATTCTCATTAAAATTTCAGGGCCTATTAATTTTCAACATGCAAAACTTAATATATTTTACTTTTGGTTATTAAGTTTTCTATTTAAATTTTTTTTTTCTTTTAATATAAATGATTTGTAATTTTTTGGCTTAACTAATATATTTGATTTTACATTTTTATTTTTATTTTATTTTTTTATTACATCATATTTTATTTTGACATTCTAATATTGATCAAATTTTATACGGTTTCACTTTGAACACTATATTTTTAGCTACGGTTTTAATTATTCATTCCTTCTAATTTAATTGTTAAATTAGATGGAATAAAGGATAAAATTATAACTATATATATATATATATATATATATATATATATATGTGGTTATATGTGTACATTATTTTTAATTATTTTTAATTATTTTTTGTTTTTTCCTTGTTTTTTCTTTACTCGTCAACTTTGGCAAGCAGATGTTCCTGACAATACTGAACGTGATTATGAACATTCTGAGGGGAAGGACGATGAAGGGAAGAAAAAGCCACCATTGGAGCGGAGTTTCGGTAGGTGGAGATGGAAATGACGTATCTGCTTGTCTTGACAAATTCAAAGTTTAAATTTTAGGTTGGACACATTTTACGGATACGATGAAGTTAAATTTATATTTCAAAATATAATGCGGTAACTTGTGTAAATAAAACAAGGGGTAGGGTGTTCAAAAAGCAGTCTAACTCGCTGACCTGGCCCGAACTCAAAAAATTACCCGAACCCTGCCCATATAGGAAGTGAATCGGCCTACAATGGTTCATTGCGTGAAAAACCAGAACCATCTGGTTCGAAAACTCCTAGAAATACTTCAATTTTCGGCTTAGATCTTCATTCTTCAGTTCTCTACTACACTGCCTTTCTTCCTCCAATTTTCAAATCTGATCTGCGAGTTTTTAGAGATTTCTAAACCTAATTTTCGTATTTGTAGGATTTGAATCCTACAAATATGAATTTATTTCTCCTTTGAGTTCCAATTCGATCCCTAGTTCAATGTCTTCCAATTTTCTCGTGCAGATTTCCGTCGTGCTGTTTGCATCTACGGGCACAGCATCCGTCCTAGGCGTAACAATTTTAAACCTAATAGATCTTTCAATCACTCTAGTCAACGAATAAACCACCTTAATCCTTCTATTAGATCAAAAGGCTTAGAGAAAGAGAAAATGGTTTGTTTTGTTTGCGGATGGGTCAACCACAAGGCAAGAGATTGCTTCTATAAGAAGATTAAGCTTTACAAGCCTCAACTCAATCAAAATAATAATCAACATGGTCCAAGATCTGAAGTCAACGAACAAACCACCTTAATCCTTCTACTAGATCAAAAGGCTTAAAGAAAGAGAAAATGTATTGTTTTGTTTGCGGTCGGGTCAACTACAAGGCAAGAGATTGCTTCTATAAGAAAACTGAGCCTTACAAGCCTCAACTCAATCAAAATAATAATCAATATGGTCCAAGATCTCAAGTCACTATGCTTGTAGATCATGAAAACCTTGACGAACTTTCTTTTAGGTATGATATTTCTGGAATCAATTTTACTTGTGAAAATAAAGATTAGTGGTTAGATTCTAGAGCTAATATACATGTTTGTTTTGATCCTAGTATTTTCAAAACTTATCAGAGATCAAGTGGAGGAAATGTAACTCTAGGAAATGTTGTTGTCACACAAGTACGTGGTATAGGAGATATTGATTTGAAGATCACATCAGGAAATGCTCTAAGTTTAACCGGAGTGCGACATGTTCCCAAAGCGAGAAGAAATTTAATTAGTGTGTTAACCTTAGTCAAGCAAGGTTATAAAATTGTTATGGAGTCCAGTAAGGTTGTAATAATCAAGAATAATATTTTTGTTACGAAAGGTTATGCGTCTGAAGGTTTATTTAAATTAAATGTATTTTTAGAGAATAATAAAAGTTGTCACGTTTTGAATGTTGAGGCTTCTAATATATGACATAATAGATTCGGTCATATAAGTTTGAAAAATGTTAAGAGATTGATGTATCTTGATCTTATTCCTAAATCTTATGTGGAGTATAAACACAAATGTAAGGTATGTGTTCAAGCAAAAGTCTTAAACGTGGATTCTATACTAACTCATGACATACCTTCTATTAGCAATAGTCTTCCTATCGAGACAGACTTAAATTTTTCTGTAGAACCAAGACAAAGTAAGAGACATATAATTGAAAAGAATTTTGGGAAACATTTCTATACTAACTTAGTTGAAGAAGATCCGAAAACTTATAAGGAAGAGTTATGTTCTATAGATGCACCTTTTTGGAAAGAGACAATAAATAGTGACATTGAATCAATCATGCAAAAAATACATGGGAGTTAGTAGATTTGCCTCCAAGGAACAAAACTATAGGTTGTAACTAGATTCTTAAGAAGAAGTTAAAACCTAATGGAAGCATAGATAAGTATAAGGCTAGATTGGTAGTAAAATGATTTAGACAAAAGAAAGAGATTGACTACATTAATACTTATTCTCCTGTAACTAGTATTACAACTGTTAGGATCCTTATAGCTGTAGCTTTTATTCATAATCTAGTGATACATCAAATGGACGTAAGGACTGCTTTTCTAAATGGGGATTTAGAAGAGGAAATATATATGGATCAACCTAAGGGCTTTATTGTTAACGGTCAAGAACATAAGTTTTGTAAGCTAATAAAATCTTTATATGGTATCAAGCAAGCTCCTAAGCAATGGCATGAAAATTTTGATAAGGTGATTTAAGAATATGGCGTCAGAATTAATGGTCATGATGAGTGTCTATATTACAAAGAAAATAGTGGGGTAGTGTTATTTTATGTCTTTATGTAGATGGTATACTTACTTTTTGAACTAATCTCAAGATTGTAGAGGATGTTAATTTATACTTATCCAAGAATTTTGACATGAAAGATTTGGGAGAAGTGTATGTAATTTTAGGAATGAAATTAGAGAAAACCTCTATTGGTATAACCCTTGATCAGTCAAGTATTGCAGAGAAAATGTTGAAGAAGTTTGAGTATTTTGATGTAAAACTTGTTAGCACACTTTATGATTCTAGTGTACATCTGAAAAAGAACAAAGGTCAACCAATATCTCAATTGAAGTATTCCTAGATGATTAGATCACTTTTATATCTATCTAATAAGTCTAGACCTGATATCTCTTATGCAATCGGAAGATTGAGTAGATATACTCACAACCCTAGTAAGGAATATTGGATAGCATTAAAAAGGATTTGTAAGTATCTTATAGGAACTTTAGATTTCACCTTATGCTACAAAAGTTATCCCAGTGTAGATGAAGGTTTTAGTAATGCAAATTGAATTTCTGACAGTTTAGATGTGAAATCCACTACTGGGTTTGTATTTTTATTAGGAGGAGTTGCTATATCTTGGGACTCTAAGAAACAAACTATTATTTCAATGAGTATAATAGAGGCGGAACTTGTTGCACTTGATACCACATGTGCGGAAACAGAGTGAATTAAAAACTTACTTTTATATCTACCTTTAGTTGGCAAACATATTCCTGTTATATCTATTCATTGTGATAATAGCTTTGTTATTGACTTACTCAAACAAGCTTATACAAATAAGAAAATTAATAGACATAAACAAGTAAGATACAAGTTTGGTAAGAGTATTGTTGAAAAGAGATATAATAGCACTAAATTTTGTGAGATCAAAAAGTAATATTGCTGATCATTTGACCAAAGGTCTATCTAGGAATACAGTCCTAGATTTGTCGAGGGGGGTGGGTCTAAGCCCACAAGGAATCCACCTAAGGAAGTAACCCAATCTCTGTGATTGAGAACCCCATGAAGAAGGTTCAATGGGTAGAAACAATTTGTACTTCGCGACTTATTGATTAGCACCTAATAGTAGAAGGATATTCTCAAGAGATATTCTTTTGCTCATCTTTATGGCAATAGTGTTGATGAAGTGTGATGTTAAGGAAAGGTTTTAAGTAAGAGTTGTTGTGAGACCATGACTATGGGAATAGGGTTGTTCCCTAATAACTTTCACAAGAATCAAGATCAAAGTGCATAGCCATTAATAGCACTAACCTGCGAACCAGGTCTAAATATTGATGTTGTGTGTATAACCGTTGATTTTGACTTAAAGGGTCTAGTTCAAGACATAATTC
Organism: Eucommia ulmoides; assembly: GCA_016647705.1. Classification (NCBI taxonomy): domain Eukaryota; kingdom Viridiplantae; phylum Streptophyta; class Magnoliopsida; order Garryales; family Eucommiaceae; genus Eucommia; species Eucommia ulmoides. Next base: position 1,506,214 of record CM028329.1, read on the forward strand.
ACTATAATTCTTCAAAGAAAAACTGTTAACACTAAGTAAAGTTCAAGTCCTGAAGACATCTTCACCTATTGCGCAGTATAATGTTGCCCATATTTTCTATATTTGTTGAATAACGGTTTTGAAATTTGTGGGGGATTGTTACAAACTTTGTAAGTTTTTTTTAAAGCATTAATTAAAAATTTCAAAACCTCCATTTTAATTTATTACATTTTCATTTTTTTAGTTGATAATTATTATAATTAATTTTCAATTTATATTTTGTGCTTATTGTCAATTATTGTGTTTATTATTATTCTGTAACTACCATAATTTTTTACACTATATAAAGGGGGTTGACTACTCTCTGAAAGATATAAAAAATATATCCTGAGAGTTTTTCCTCCTACTAGTATACATCTTATAATATATTCAAGGGCAATTAGATAAAAATAGTTCATTAGTCTCCCAGTAGACGTGAACCCTGAGAGAACGTACTGGTGAGCAACGGTTGTATCTTGGAGTAACCATTGCCTTCAGAACCTTCATGTATGGAGGTAATCGTTACTTTAGGGCAACAATCATTCGTACTTCCTTGAACTCATAGGCTAGTTACTTTTTCTTACTTATTTTATTTTTATATTTTTGGAGAAATTTATTATTTATATTCTAGTGATAGTTTTAATATTTATTTAAACTATTATTAAAATCGTATAATTTTTATAACATTGTATTAGCTGACCCTGATCTAAATCCACATTGCTATGAAGCAATTGTCATTTATGGTAGATTGACATTCTATAAATGCGGAGATGAAGCATGGACATTTTTGGATTATGATAAACATTATCTATTCCAAGATATTCAGTGTTACCAATGACAATGATAGGTTTTTGGGATAACCAATGAGTTAAAACTTACATCTATTGATCTTGCCAGTCATATGGTTAAAGTTATTTTTGAAGGGATTGATCCTGGTTTTGTTGGTATGTCTTATCTATTAAATTTAGGAGGAGGAGGAGGAGAAGAAGAAGATTTGATAACGGTTGAAATGTTTGTGAATGTGTACGAGCTTTCAAATGGCAAATATGAGGCTCTCACTGTATTGTTCGGGTTTTATAAATTAATAACAGATTATAATGGTTGGGTGGAAATTAGGAGCATGGATAATTGTGCTTTGTTCTTGAGAGATAATTTGTAAGACCCCGACTTAGCACGTACATTATTTTAGTTATATTTTGGAGCAATTGGGGAAAATATGAGGTAGAATTGAATTAATCATTATCCGAATTAAAAGTTTAGGGGGGGCGAATTGTAAATTTGTATACTTTGAATCCAACCCTTAGGATTCAAATGGTCTTTCAATTGATAACATGTAAACCTTTAGGGGTGAAATTACAATTTGAAGAAAAATTATAAAATGGTAATTTGGGCTAGAATAGGAATTAAAGAAATTTGGGGGGAGGAAGGAGTAATTAGAGTAAAAGTTTTTTTTTTATATAAACATATATATATATATATATATATATATATATATATATATATATATATATATATACGCATACGGTGGGTGCCGAGAGAAACAACCGGATCGGAAAGGGGAAGGATCGAGATTCATCGACGTGGCGAGCTAGGAATACACCGATCCACCTAAAACATGCAATTGTGAGCTTTGAAATAGGGAACCGTGATCTTCAACGGAGGAAAAAAAAAAAAAAAAAGCCGAAACTGGAAAACAGAGGAGAGAGAGGGGAGGTCCGGCGGTCAGAACGTGGTGAGATCCGACGATCGGAGGTGTGAGTGATTCGCTCGGATCGTTGATCGATCGTCGGTGGTGCCAACGATATGAGGTCCCGTTCAGTGCCGACGGTGTGGAGTGCCGACGGGGTATTTGTCACGGTTTCGTCGGAGGTTGCCGTCAGTCAGTCCGGCGGTGGGCTATTCAGCAGCCGACAGTGGTGAGCGGGGTTGACGGTAAGCTTCCGGTGGCTATCGTTGACGTTGGGATATGTGTGTGTGTTGGAGCAAATTAATTTTGAAAAAATGTTTTGTGTCAAATGGTTTTTTCCCACAAAACCTTATATCTCACATCGGTTGGGAGAGGTTGTATTGTGGTGTATAACTAGTGGTATGTGAGATACTTGGGGTGTGCCCCAAGGGGTACCCACATTTTGTGGAGGGGAGAGGAGTTACATCCCTACTGGTTTAACACACACCCGCGTGCGCCGCAGCCGTCGTCCGTCCGGCCGGGCCGTGCCGAGCCGAGTCAAGTCGCGCGTGTGGTGAGGTGGCACTTAATTTTTTAAACAAAATTTATTTAAATAATATAATTAATTAAGAACGGTTTTCAGATGACTTGGTAAAAAAAAAACTGTTTTCAGTTCCCAGATTTTGCTCCCACGACTTGGTAAAAAAATTGTTTTCAGTTCCCAGATTTTGCTCCCACGTTTTCCTAAGATCTCTCCATGATTCTAACTGATTTCATATCTAAATTTCTTCTATAAATTCAGACGATTTTCAGATCAGAGTAGGGGGTTCGTTCTCTTAAAAAAACCCTGATTCTTCTTCTTCAGATCTGTTTCCGAAATAGTGTTTTGTTCTTTGCTTTCCGAAACTGTTCTTTGCTTTCTGAAATAGTTCTTTGGCTGGCTTTCCAAAACTGTTCTTTGCTTTCCGAAACAGTTCTTTGGCTGGCTTTCCGAAATTGTTCTGTTCTTCGTTTTTTCCGAAACAGTACATTGCATCAGATTTGATTTGTTCCGAAACAGTACATTGTTCCGGTTTGGTTCTGTTCTGTTCCGATCTGCAAGAATTTGTTCCGGTTTTGTTTCTTCGGTTCAAAATTATTTTCCGAGCAGTTTGTTCGTTTTGCGAACAGTGTGTGGGGGTGTTTGGTTTTTGGGACTTCTACAGTGCAAAGAACGTCCTAGACAGAGAAAATTTCTGGGCTGTTTTATCCTGGGGACGACGGGGCTAATATTCTGCTTGCACGCTTCTTGGGCAGAGCCGCGAAACGTCTTAAAAAGAGCGACCTAGTCCGCGACTCAACCCAAGCTAATTCGGTAAACTCGTTCTTTATAATTTCTGCAGCAACAATTTTAAGACGATTTAATTCTGCCAATTATCTACTACAATGTCGGCTGTCGATCTCAACAAGCCCTTTCGTTTCGAAGGGTTTCATTTTAAAAGATGGAGACCGAAGATGTTATTTTTTCTAACTATTGAAAAAGTAGCATATGTTTGTACCACTGAAAAACCTGTTTTACCGAAAGATCCTACCGATGCCCAGATTCAGGAAGATAAGACATGGGCTGAAAATGATTTTCGTTGTAAGAATTTTATTCTTAATGGTGTGTCTGATGACCTATATGATTATTATTGTTCTAACCAAACTGCCAAGGAAATATGGGATGCTCTTTCAAAGAAATACGACACTGAGGAGGCTAGAACGAAGAAATATGCTGTAGGTCGATATCTAAAATATCAAATGACCGATGACAAATCTGTGGAAGCTCAGTCTCATGAACTTCAGAAAATTGCTCATGAAATAATTGCTGAAGGTATGTCCCTTGATGAACAATTTCAAGTTGCTGTTTTAATTGACAAATTACCCCCTTCTTGGAAAGATTTTAAGAATACTCTCAAGCACAAAACAAAAGAGTTTTCTTTAGAAAGTTTGATCACTCGTCTTCGGATTGAGGAGGAAGCCCAAAAACAAGATCAAAAAGATGAAGTGCTCGTTATGTCTAACAACGCTCACAGAAAATCATCTTCTACAATTCTGAAACCCAAAAGAAAAAATATGAAGAATCAGAATCAGAATCGCCACCACAACAACCAGAACAGAAATGCACATCAAAATCAGAATAAGTTTAAACCCCCTTCAAGAAATACTTCTGAACAGTTTACTTGCTTCAACTGTGGAAATGAGGGCCATATGGTTCGGAACTGCCGGCAAAGACGTCGTCCTACTCCGCAGGCGAATCTTACCGAGGACCAACTAATTGCTATGATTTCTGAAATCAACATAGTTGGTAGATCCGAAGGGTGGTGGGTAGACACGGGTGCTTCACGCCATGTCTGCTTTGATCGTGCTATGTTCAAAACTTATTCTGAAAGTGAAGATAAGAAAGTGCTGCTGGGTGATTCCCACTCCACTATTGTCGCTGGTTCTGGTGACGTGGAATTGAAGTTTACCTCTGGAAAGACGGTCATTCTTAAGGATGTTCTGCATACCCCAGAGATGAGAAAGAATTTGGTTTCGGGTTATCTTCTTAACAAGGCAGGGTTCACTCAAACTATCGGGGCTGATTTGTACACCTTAACCAAAAATAATATTTTTGTTGGGAAGGGTTATGCAACTGATGGAATGTTCAAACTGAATGTTGATGCAAATAAAATTTCTTCTTCTGCTTATATGTTGTGTTCTTTTAATATTTGGCATGCTAGACTTTGTCACGTTAACAAACGCATCATTAAAAACTTAAGTAACTTAGAACTAATTCCTAAATTGTCTTTAAATGATTTTGAAAAATGTGAATTTTGTAGTCAAGCTAAAATTACCAAACCCCCTCATAAATCAGTAATTAGAGAATCTGAATCTCTTGACTTGATACACTCTGATATTTGTGAACTTGATGGTATCTTGACTAGAAATGGTAAACGCTATTTTATTACATTCATAGATGATTGTTCTGATTTTACTTATGTTTATCTCATGAAAAATAAAAGTGAAGCACTTGATATGTTTAAATTGTTTGTGACTGAGATTGAAAATCAGTGCAATAAGAATATTAAAAGGCTGCGTAGTGATAGAAGTACCGAATATGATTCTGATATGTTCATTGAATTTTATAATTCTCATGGGATAATTCATGAAAGGACTGTACTATATTCTCCTGAAATGAATGGAAAGGCTGAAAGGAAAAATAGAACTTTTGCTGAATTCGTAGTTGCTATTTTACTTAACTCTGGTGCTGCTTCTCACTGGTGGGGTGAGATTTTGTTGACTGTTTGTTACGTGCTTAATAGGGTTCCCAAATCGCATAGTAAAATTTCACCGTATGAAGTTTTCAAAAATAAGAAACCAAATTTGTCTTATTTTAAAACTTGGGGTTGTTTGGCATATGTTCGGATTCCTGATCCAAAAAGGAGAAAACTTGCAAGTAGAGCATATGAATGTGTTTTTGTTGGTTATGCTGTGAATAGTAAAGCTTATAGATTTTACGACTTGCATGATCATGTTATTATTGAATCTAATGATGCTGATTATTATGAACATAGATTTCCGTTTAAATTGAAGAATAGTGGGGGCTCGACATCTTGTAATATGCCTATCATTAGAATTAATGAGCCTGTTAATGAATTAGAATTTGAACCTAGGAAAAGTAAACGGACTCGTACTGCTAAGGATTATGGTTCAGATTTCTTTGCATACACTTTAGAGGAGGATCCGCACACCCTCCAAGAGGCATTATCCTCTATAGATGCCAATTTGTGGCAAGAGGCTATAGATGATGAAATGGACTCTCTCGAGTCAAATAGAACTTGGCATTTAGTAGATTTACCTCCTGGTTGTAAAACAATAGGATGTAAATGGATTCTAAAGAAGAAATTAAAACCCGATGGAACCATTGAAAAATATAAGGCTCGTCTTGTAGCCAAAGGGTTTAGACAAAGAGAGAATGTAGATTTCTTTGATACATTCTCACCTGTCTCTAGAATTACTTCTATTCGTGTGCTTTTATCACTTGCTGCTATTCATGATCTCGTTGTGCATCAAATGGATGTTAAAACTGTTTTTTTAAATGGTGAATTAGAAGAAGAGATTTATATGGACCAATCTGAAGGTTTTGTTATTCTTGGTCAAGAATACAAAGTATGCAAATTAGATAAATCTCTTTATGGTTTGAAATAAGCACCTAAGCAATGGCATGAGAAATTTGATAATCTAGTCATTTCACATGGTTTTAAAGTTAATGAAAGTGACAAATGCATTTACTATAAATCTGAAAATGATGTTTACACTATTATATGTCTTTATGTGGATGACTTGTTAATTTTTGGTTCTAACATTCATGTTGTGAATAATGTGAAAACCATGCTATGTGCTAATTTTGACATGAAAGATCTTGGTGAAGCAAATGTAATTCTTGGTATTAAAATAACTAGGTCTAAACGTGAAATTTCTTTGGATCAATCTCATTATATAGAGAAGATTCTAAAGAAATATAATTATTTTGATTGTAAACCAGCATGTACCCCTTATGACCCTAGTGTGAAGTTGTTCAAGAACACCGGTGATGGTGTTAGACAAACTGAGTATGCGAGCATCATAGGCAGTCTCCGATATGCCACTGACTGCACTAGGCCCGACATAGCGTATGCTGTGGGATTACTATGCAGGTTTACAAGTAGACCTAGTATTGAACATTGACATGCTATTGATAGGATCATGAGATACCTAAAAAGAACTATGAACCTTGGATTACATTATCAGAAGTTTCCCGCTGTTCTGGAAGGATATAGCGATGCTGATTGGAATACCCTTTCAAATGACTCCAAGGCAACTAGCGGCTATATATTTAGTATAGCTGGTGGAGCTATTTCTTGGAAGTCTAAGAAACAGACTATTTTGGCTCAATCTACTATGGAGTCTGAGATGATTGCACTAGTTTCGGCTAGTGAGGAAGCAGGGTGGTTAAGGAGCCTGCTTTCTGATACCCCTTTATGGGAGAGACCAATTCCAGCTGTCTTGATCCATTGCGATAGTACCGCGGCTATTGCAAAAATTCAGAACCGTTACTATAACGGAAAAAGACGACAAATACGTCGCAAACACAGCACTATTAGGGAGTATATCTCTACAGGGGCTGTAAGAGTGGATCATGTACGGTCTGATGATAACTTAGCCGATCCTTTGACGAAAGGATTAGCACGAGAAAAGGTTTACAAAACCTCGAAAAGAATGGGACTCAAGCCCATGGATTGACGAGTCACTTGTGAGGGAAATCCAACCTATAAACTGAATATCCCAAGAAATAGGTTCAAAGGATAATAACAACTTATGAAGTGATATGAAGAAAAACATACTATAATAATAATTTTGAGTTCTATTCCAAATATGTGTTGTTTGTAGTATGACATCCTGAAGCGATAGAAGGTTGAGTTTTCTTTTATTAACTCTTAATGAGATCTATACTCTATTTAGAGTGGAGTACCTAGCTACAGGAGTACTCTTGATAGACTCACCTATGTGAATGTGGAAGTGTGGCCGCTTCCTATGGAATTTTGGGCAAATTCTCTAGAGCATTCACTATACTAGGATATACGTGCATGGCCGTAAAGCACGGGCTTTTGGACTACACCCTGATAAGGTTGTGCGTGTGATGTTGTTAGAGATAGAGTTCAAAACTACGAGTTACTCCAGTATAATCTAAAACATCTTCACTATGTAAAGGTTCAAGTCGATAGACACCTTTGCTTATGCTCAATCTTATATTGTTAATACTGCTCGAGGAAAAATTATTTTTTAAAAATTCAAGTGGGGGATTGTTGGAGCAAATTAATTTTGAAAAAATGTTTTGTGTCAAATGGTTTTTTCCCACAAAACCTTATATCTCACATCGGTTGGGAGAGGTTGTATTGTGGTGTATAACTAGTGGTATGTGAGATACTTGGGGTGTGCCCCAAGGGGTACCCACATTTTGTGGAGGGGAGAGGAGTTACATCCCTACTGGTTTAACACACACGCGCGCGCGCGCCGCCGTCGCCGTCCGTCCGGCCGGGCTGAGCCGAGTCGAGTCGCGCGTGTGTTGAGGTGGCACTTAATTTTTTAAACAAAATTTATTTAAATAATATAATTAATTAAGAACGGTTTTCAGATGACTTGGTAAAAAAAAAACTGTTTTCAGTTCCCAGATTTTGCTTCCACGACTTGGTAAAAAAATTGTTTTCAGTTCCCAGATTTTGCTCCCACGTTTTCCTAAGATCTCTCCATGATTCTAACTGATTTCAGATCTGAATTTCTTCTATAAATTCAGACGATTTTCAGATCAGAGTAGGGGGTTCGTTCTCTTAAAAAAAACCAGATTCTTCTTCTTCAGATCTGTTTCCAAAACAGTGTTCTGTTCTTTGCTTTCCGAAACTGTTCTTTGCTTTCCGAAACAGTTCTTTGGCTGGCTTTCCGAAACTGTTCTTTGCTTTCCGAAACAGTTCTTTAGCTGGCTTTCCGAAATTGTTCTGTTCTTCGTTTTTTCCGAAACAGTACATTGCATCAGATTTGATTTGTTCCGAAACAGTACATTGTTTCGGTTTGGTTCTGTTCTATTCCGATCTGCAAGAATTTGTTCCGGTTTTGTTTCTTCGGTTCAAAATTATTTTCCGAGCAGTTTGTTCGTTTTGCGAACAGTGTGTGGGGGTGTTTGGTTTTCGTGACTTCTACAGTGCAAAGAACGTCCTAGACAGAGAAGATTTCTGGGCTGTTTTATCCTGGGGACGACGGGGCTAATAATCTGCTTGCACGCTTCTTGGGCAGAGCCGCGAAACGTCTTAAAGAGAGCGACCTAGTCCGCGACTCAACCCAAGCTAATTCGGTAAACTCGTTCTTTATAATTTTCTGCAACAACAGTGTGTATTTTCTGCTCTGAACAGTTCATGTTCTTCCTTGTGGTGTACAGTGCAACGGTGACGATCGGTGGCGTGGGTGGCTCTGCTCCATCGGTACGTGTCGACCCTACAAGGTGTGAGCGTGCTGGGGGTGCATGGGGTTGCCGGAGTTTTCGCCAGAAAATTAGAGAGAGAAAGAACAGTGCGTGCATGGTGGGTGGGACGGTTGGCAGTGCATGGAAGGGTATGGGTTGTCCGATTGGGTGCGTGTGTCCGATCGGTGGGACGGCGAGCTTGATCGACGGTGAGACAACGTCGGCGGCGGCGCGACGGCGAGATGGCATCGACGCTGGCGAGACGGCGTAACAGGAAGCTTGAATACGAACCAGGGAAAGGAAGAAAAAAAAAAAAAGGGGGGGGGGGAAGAAGAAAGGGGAGAAGAAGAGGAAAAAAAAAATTACGTAAACCCCCCCAATAAAAATCCAAATATCACTCTCACGACCAACGGACGATTCGAAGCAGGTAAAATCTAAATCAATTACCATTATTGTTAAATTGAAATAGTAGCAAACGGGATTATAATCTTGAGTCGTTAATTTTACTAATTTTTGTCGTCATCCCTATTAACAAACGCGTGCAATAATTATTAACAAAACGGAATTTACCGGATGTCAATTATTCGTAATAAAAAGTGTGTACGAGGGGGGATAACGGAATTTAGGGCCTGCATTGCATGATTTGGTTATTGTACATAAAAGATTAATTTAAGCTCTGTCACTATTAGGTTTGCGGGCACCGGAGTACCGGTAGGGAACAAACGGTTAAGTCTACAAAAATAGATATTAAGGTGAGTGTACTATCTTCTTACCGAACTATATTTCTATGTATGTGTATGGTGAAATATGTGCTTACCTAAATTGTATGAATTTATAAATGATATGGATCAAGCAGGATTTAGGTGAGTTGGTAAACGGCTTTTGGGAAGATTTCGATGGTTTCCAAAATGAAACTGGAAATGAACTTTCGTTGAATTTGGTAAAATCAGACGGTGTTTTTAAAAGGAATTAGAAAACATCTATTTTCCTAAAAATATATGGTTTTCAAAAGGAAAATAAAGAGTGGAAAAATAGTTGAAAGAATCAGACGGTTTCTCTAAAAAAAAAAGTGTGAAATATGCTTTTGGGCTTAAAAGTTGGTTTTGAGGAAAAGAGATAGATGTGATGATGTGACGATATTTATTGAGTTGTGATTCGATGATACTGTATTTGATTTGACAATGCCCTAATATTTATTTATTTCGGTAGAGTGAGATTATCCGCTTCGGCGGAGTAATGTTATCCGCTACGGCGGAGTGATATTTATCTGCTTCGGCAGAGTGATGTTAGACGTTTATACTGCGCAGTGATTATCCGCTTTGGCGGAGTGATGGGTGTTCGTAGGAAGGCATATCCTACGGATGGTACGGTACCGTTGCAAACTCCTGATCGTGAGGTTAAAACGATCACTAGGGCTGGCCAGTGTGTGTGTGTGTTGGAGGTGTCTGTTTGAAATTGGTGCTTGAAATGTGGTGTTTTACGTATATTGGTTGACTTGATATTACTTATTATAATGTTTGATAGGATTTTGTACTAGATGGAACTTATCTATGTCTCATTATTGTTGTTGTTTATATACTTGTGCTTGATCCATACCAAATTATGTAAAAATTTAGAACGTAGTAATATTTTAAAAATGTTTTACTAAGAAGGTAGTACACTCGCAGGTACAACGGTTAGGAGTCGGTCCCCTACTGGCACTAGGTAGAGCTACGTGATGGAGTCGTATGGACGGTTGAGAGAAGCTGTCAAAGGGAATAAAAACAAAAGGTTCATGAATGACTACTTTTAGCCGGTATAAGTTCGGGACGGGTGTGTCCCTCATGGTAGATGTTTGTATTACACCGTAGGTATATATTGTCATTCTTTGGAAATTTTGGGGATTAGTGATATCATGTTGTAGTCACGTCAACCTTGGGATGACCGGTGTCCGGGACGGGTTGTGACATAATTGTTCATTATCAATTTTTGCGCTTGATTTTCCATGCTGTGTGCCGAATGGTATATACTATACAAATCACTATTGTGAATATTTGACTATCAGATCTAGTGTACTCGATGATATGTGTATATATTACCTCAACGATGAAAATTATGGGGAGCATTACTTACCCGGTTCCTCTACAGAACATTTGATGCCCTCAATTTGGATTGTTCCTAATTTTAAATATTAGGAGTTTAAGTAGGGGTGGGCAGCGGGCAGTTTGGGACCAAACCAATATAATGCGGGTTGGGATAGTTTGAACTGTCGACCGTCCAATAATGCGCGGATTACTATGAGCGGTTTGCGCTACGGTGCGAATGTTTCGATCTAGACAGGTTTGGTGAGTTGACTAAACCCGTTGCACACTCCTAAGTTTAAGTATTCAGGTCTTATGGAGTTTTTAGTCTCTAAAACATCCTTTCTACGCTAGATGGGAAGAGTTTTGATTTTGCGATCAAATTATGATAGATGTTTCTTTTCTTGCTAATTTTAAATTCAAGTGAAATTTAAAACGTAGTGTTCAGAAAATTTGATGGATGTTCTTGATTTCCTAAACATAACATTTGTATAGCATAGATATAAACAGTTTAGTAGTAACATGTTCCGATTTTTAAAATATAAATATTTAAGAGTATACAAGAAATGATAGCATTCAATGATTCCAATTAATATTTTATTTTATTCGTACCAACTAAAGATTTTACAAATAATATTTCAATGATTTTATTTTCAAAATAATGATTTTGTCAACATTTCAATTTTAAAATCTTTTTCATATCCATTCCCAAATATCAATTAAAATCATTTTATTCTCATTTTTCATTGAAACTGGACGATAGAATTTCTTTTTTCTTCTCTCTCTATATCTATATAATAAAACAAAAGGCGGTATATTTTTTCAAACACATTTTAACAACATATTTTAAGGAGTTTTTATTTTTTAGCCCAAATTTTAGTCTCTCTTTCCTCATTCAACATTTTTAAGAAAAAGGTTATTTTTCAAACATTTTCAAAAACATTCTTAAAAGAAAATCCTTGACAATTGAAAAATAAAAATCGATAGACATATATTCCCCTCAATAAAAATAAATAACCTAACACTATTGCTTCATTCTCATAACCCTAACACTACTGTTGCATCTTTTTTTTCAACCGTTCCCATTGCTTCATTCTCATAACCCTAACACTATTTCTTCGTCTTATTCTTCAGTCATTCCCCTCTCTCAATTATCTTCAAACCCTACTATATTTTTCAGTCGTCCCCGTCGCACCACAACTCTCCCACCGATGATTCCGCCCGAACCCTATAATCTTATGGAGAAGTTACTATAGAGTGCTCCAGTACTGACGGTCATGATGGATGAATGACAATTGTTGATCAGATCGATGAACAACGGTGTTGGACAATTTGCGGTAGACAATTTGACCAATGAACGACGGTGGTTAACGATTTGCAGTGGACGATCTGACCGACAAACGATGGTGTTGGACGATTTGCAGTGGACGGTCTTACTTTCTCCCCCTCTCTCTTAGATCTGGAGAATTCCAAATATGAGAAGTCTATATCTAGATTTTTTCAGATCTATTCGTGTGATTGAATATTCCAGATCTAAATGTGTGATTGAATTTTTCCAAATCTATCCCAGATCTGGAATGGTCATGTGATTTTGTGTTGTTTTTGTGAATATTCGTAGCATTTTTCAAAAAAAAAAAAAATTATTGGTCTTTCTTGATTTTTGGGAGAGCTTTTGAGTCTATTTCATTGTGAATGTTCTTTTCGTTGATTTCTCGATAAATGTGTCATTGTGGTTATAATTCTAGATCGGGTTGAAATGTCCATGTTGAATGTTGATGTAAAACACCCAAATATAAATGTTCATTCCCAGTGTTGGTGGACGTTCATTTGCGATTTGATGAATGTTTATGTTGATTTTGTTAGATCTATTTTGATTTTGTTGATTTTTGTGTAAGTTTTTTATTTATTTAGGTGAATGTTCTCTTCGTTGATCTTAAGTTTCTTTTACGTTCTTGATTTGGTTTTTGTGAATATTCACATAGGGTTTTAGAGCTATTTGATTTAGTTTTCGAGGTGAATGTGTCATTTATGGTAGAACAAGATTCAAGTTGATTTTGTTTTTGGTCTTAGGGGGTTTGTGATGTCTTGATTTATTCTTCATGGTGTTTTGAATGAATGTTCATATGGTTTAATGAAATATCCACACCGATTTACCAGAATTGTATTTTATTGATTTGTTCACTCAAAGAACAGTGAATATTCATAACAGTAGAATTAGAGTTAAATTGAATTAAAATATTTAAAAATAGTTGAATGAAAATATGAATGTTTACGACTATTTTTTAACAGAATGACATTATTCGTAAATAATGAAAAAGAGATAATCAAAGAGCAAAGGACTATTTTCTAAAAATCTCTAAGGACTAAAAAATTTATTATAATAATTGGGGTCTATTTTCTTATTTATATATCTCTTAAAGACTAAATAATAAATTTCCCTTTTAAGAACTATTTAAAGAATTTTTTATTAAATTTTGTATTAATAAAAAATATTTTTACTCTTTAATCTAATATAATAAAATAGGATGGGGTATATTTTGCATAACACATTTTGACTACATATTTTAAGAATTATTTAAGGAAAATTTAATATATAGGCCCTAAGCGATATACAACTTATAAAATGAACCCCTCAACTAGGAAAATAAATTTTTTTAGTTTTTACAAAATAGTTCCTAATATTTGCCCCCCAATTGATATTGTATTTATAAATCCATGTCATCCAGTGTTGTATAACCGTTGCATTTATGGGAAGTGCACAGTTCTCATATATCACCAACGTCTGAAAAAACCGCTGCTATGAACCAATTTCCTGTTCAAAAAAATAAAAATATATACATCAAATTAATGTACAAAAAATGATCTTTCTAATGATATAATTTATGAATTTTTTAGATAAAAATGTGAATTTGTGAATGTTCATATGAATTGTGGGACGTTTTCTCTCAAAGAAATCACCCATTTTGATTCCTAAAAAATAGTGCAGCCACCATCCCACTAATCAATCAACTTACCATATATACCTTCCTCGATTCACGATACAAGTTTGGTTTCCAAAAACATTCATCCCTATCACCAGAATTCTGAAAAACCTAACCTAAACATTCAATAGCTTTCTTTTCTCGTCAATGGCGGAAAAGGCTGATTCAAAGCACTCACCATCCAAAAAAAAGAGAATCCTGAATATTCAGTTAACACAATCATTGGTTAATGTTCAAAATTTGTTTGTGCTCTGTGTAATGTCACAATCGATTTTTGCTCAGTGGATGAACGTTCAAAAATGATAGTGATGAAATATTCAGCTCTACAATCATAGTTATAATGTTCAAAATTGTGAATGTGTTGTTCAATTATGAATGTTTCATACCTTATTAGTGAAAACTGCAGTAATTAAATTACAAGTGAATGTGTCCCCTCGTGGTGAATGTTGTTTAAGGTGTGTTGTAGTATGAATATCCATATTTATGTTGCAAGCAAACTGATTAGGTAATTTGTGAACATTAAAATCCTTTAATTGCTTCTATGAATGACCATTACAATGTTAATGTATAGAAACATTCAGCCCATACATTCACGGTTTGAATGTTCACAAAGAACAACAAAAAGAAACATTTACAATTAATAAATAACAACTCCGCCAAAATTCAAAACAAATTTAAACCAATATGAACTTCATCAAATCACAACGAATATTCATAGAAAAAAAAATGATTTGAAAATTTGCAAAGAACAAAAAAAATCAACAAACACAAATATTCACAAATGAATTAACAACTCCATCAAAATCAATAAAAACCAAAAAAATCAAAATAGATATGAACCAAACGTTCACTAAACAAAATGCAACGAACATTCACCAAAAATCACTTAAACAAAATCAACCCAAAACATTATGAACATTCATAAAAAATGAGATCTGAGATCACAACAAACATGCACCAAAAACCCAATCGATATGAATATTCACCAAGAGAATAAGCAACAAAAACCAAACAAATCAAAACTAGATCTGAAAGATATAGAATGCTCACAAAAACAACGAATATTCATAAAAATGGTGAAGATCTATTGCATTGGAACTGGATATGTTGGGGTCTGAAAATGGAGGTCATTGCCCTAAAGTGCCCGTTGATTGAAGTCGTCGTCGTCAATATATCTGTCACCCAGATTAACGCCTGGAACAACGATCAGCTCCCGATTTATGAGCGGGGACTCGAAGACGTGGTGAAGTAGTGCCGAGGAAAAAATCTCCTCTTCAGTACGGACGTTGAAAACCACGTTGCCGAGGCAAATATCATCTTCGTCTCCATCAACACTCTGACCAAAACCAGAGGCCTCGGCGCCGGAAAAGTCATCAACTTAACCTACGGGGAGTGCTCGGCGAGGATGATTGCTAATGTGTCAAAATCCGACAAGATAATGGTGGAGAAATCAACGATACCGGTTAAGACCGCAGAAGCAATTTAGAAGATGTTGACCCACAACAACAACGGAATAAAAGTTCCAAAATCCAAATCTTTTTGAGTATCAATTTCTGGCGAACAAAAAGATTGGTGGAATAAAATTGTCAAACTGAAGGGTTAAGGGTTTGTGACGGCGGTCGTCTAAAGGGTTTGTGACGCGGTCTTAAGAGATTGTGGAAGATAAAATGGATAATTAGGGTTGGTTGATCTAGAGTTTGTTTGGTTATATATATAGAAGGGTCAATATGTCTCTTCACCATCTACAAATGAATACATACTAACAATGTTTTTGTAGAGAACTAAATAATAATCTTTTTACTTCAAACGGTTACTGAGGAGAGAGAGTGTGAAATTTGGGCTAAATATTAAAAATCCTATTATTTAAAGAATCTTCGATTAAGTTTTGTATTAATAGAAATCATTTTCACTCTTTAATTTTAGATTTATTAATAGAAAGCATTTAGTTTTCATTTAATTATTAGGTATTAATTATGAAAATATAGAAATTAAAGGTAATAGTCAGGAGAAATTACACTTTTGTCCCTAAAGTTTGGGGTGTGTTTATGCGGGTTCGAAGGTTTATAAAGTTGCACATTTAGTCCCTCAAATTTTATTTTTATTTCAATTTGGCCCAATTGAAAATTTCGTTAACGAAATTGGATGAAAATGAAATTAGTACAGGGGTATTTTTAATCAATTTTCTGCCTTTAAGTTTGGGTGGAATTTTAAATGGACCATGAGATTTTCGAAAGTGTTATATTTGGTCTCTTATGTTATAACTCAACTTCAATTTGGGCCAATTGGAATTTTTGTTACGAAAATTTGACGGATTCCATTAATTTGGGGCTATTTTCATAATTTTCGTCTCTCTCTCTCTCTTTGCAACTATAGGAAGTTATTTTTGTCCCAAATCTATTCATTGCATTCATACATTTTCATAAAAAATTTACTCCTATATTTTAATGAAAATTCAATAAAATTCTAAAAAATATAACACAAAATTTATAAAAAAAAATAAAAATAAAAAATCAAAAGTGGCTCATTTAAAATTTTAAGAATTTAATTGAATTTTTTATTAAAATATGTGGATAAATTTTTTTAGGGATTTATATAAAAATTTAAGAATTCTAATTGAATTCCATTGAAATGTAGGAATAAAAGTTTTTATTCTCCATAATTTAGTTCAAGATTTATAAAAATCAAATTGGGTTTTTTTATAAACATATAAGAATTTTTATTGAATTTTCATTAAAATGTGGGGTAAAATTTTTCATTCTCAATAATTATGAGATGTATGAGTACAAGAATGGGTTTCAGGGTTTCAGGAGAAAAAAGTCTTTTCTGGGAATGTGGTGTCTACTTTATGACGGATTGCCTAGTCGTTGGGTTAATCTTTTTAGGTGATGACTTTGCTTCATGATGAATTGCCTAGCCATTATTTGGACAAATATTCGGACATGAAAAAGTATTTTCTAGCATTGTGGTATTTTTTTTTATGATGGATTTCCTAACCGTTGGGTGACAAATATTTGGACATGGAAAAATATTTTTGGGGCTTATGGTGTTACTTTATAACGGGTTGCTTAGTCATTAGATGGTGGATGAAGTTTAGAAATTTGTCTCGAAAGATGCCTAGGATTTTCTGACACTCATTTTCAGTTCTCTAGCAAGGCGAGTCATCTTGTTTTATTTCCTCTTTAGATCAAAGTCTCTTTTAGTATCAAACTTATATTCATCATGTTCAAAATCATTCTCAACACATAGATTAGACACAAACAGTTTTGGAATATTTGAAAAATAAACATTAAACATTTAAGGTATGATGTAGGTAACACAGCAACACTTATTGAGATGTTAAGGCCATCTAAAAACTAAGTCATCTACCGTTTAGAAGGGCAACTAGAGGGAGACTTGAATTTTAGGAAAAAAAATTCCCAATTTTATCGAAATATATATTAGCATACCAAGTTCACAAGTGGTACCCTTAGGTCAGACTTTGGCCTGTAGTGGGAGGATGTTTTCCAATAAAGTTAAAGTTTCATCCTAAGGTAGGTTCAGTTAAAATCCTTCTATTAGTTGACTAAACTTATTTAGTAGATATGATATTGAGAGTTTATGACCAGTTGAAGATTTGGTTCATGGAAAGATGGGTAATTCAAAGTACTATGGTGGGCTATGGTTTTGATTTTGGTGAGGTTATAGGGGTACTACTTGATTTGGGAATATAGGCCAATATGAATTTCCATTGATGACCATTTTATCTCATTCGGGAGGGAAATATCGAAAAGTTTTCAGTAGTATTTTTTTCTATCTTTTTTTTTTATCCTTTCCTATTTTCTTTTTGCTGTTATTTATTGATTTTTTTGTATGATTCTCTTGATCAAAATTCCTTGAAATTATTTAGGGAAAATAACATGAGTAAGAGATGAAAAATACCTTTACTTGAGCCCTAAATCTTTGACTACTAGTAGGGCTTTTTTTCCCCTTTTTGAATTTTAATACTAGTTGTGGCCTTAACTTGTGCCAATAGGCCCAATAGATCGTTTGTTTTTTACTTTAATTAGTTTTATGGATATTGAGTTCAATATTTGCATGTCAGGTGGTTTTTAATGTATTTTATTTTTGATTGTTGAGTTTTATCTAAGGTTTTGTGGCTTAATCAATATACTAGTTTTAGACTCGCAACTCTACGGGTCTAGAAAAAATAAATTATAATTCATATTAATAGATATTTAATATTTGACTGTTACACATGAAATATTTAAAGTGTTGTTTCTTTCAATTTCATGTTTAATAATATATATATATATATATATATATATATATATATATATATATATATATATATATATATATATATATTTAAAAAAATGTTTATACTTAGATTAAAAAAATGTATTCCTCTCATTTGTTTTCACACCTAAAAATAATAAACAACAAAAAAGTAAAGAAATTTAAGTATTAAGTTCCAAAAGGAGATATATAATTTTTCAGCGTTTTTTTTTTTTTTTTTGGTACATATGATGGGAGGAGAGAGTTGCACTCTAAACCTTCCACAATGAAGATTAAATACATATCCACTTGGTCACAAGTCTTGGGATATTTTTTAGCTTTCTAATGTGTGTCTGAATAATAATTTTATTTATTTATTTTTAGATTTTTTAATTTTTTAAGATTACCTTTTAAACAATATAATAGCTCTTAGTTTGTATTAGTCGGTTTGTTATTATTATGATTATTATTATTAATTATAATAGTGATTATCAATAAAAAAATCACAACAAAAGAGAGAATATAATTATTTTGGCCAATTTAATATGTCATATTTATCAAAAAATAAACATTTGTTTTGAATTGGAAGAAAATCATTGAACTACTTGGATAATTAATTAGAATAGATACACTTTATAAAGTACGATGGATTCAATCAATTTACATTAAAATCTCATTAAAATTCTACTATCTTTAAAAACTAATTACATGCTTGGAGGATTTCTTTTCAATCTAGGCAAAAACTTCCACTTTTAATATTACACTACTTTTAGGCCCATGCTAAGTGAATTTTAAAATAATTTGAATTTGTATTTTAGTTAATTGGGTAAATTTAATTTTGTGTTAGTTAGTGGATTTCTTTTTTATATTATTTATGTGGGTTAACTATAAATTATTGATATCATAAAACATATTTAAGAATTTTTTTTTACATTATTTGTATTTAATTAACATTGTGAACATTTTAGTTTTATGAGTTTAAATTGAGGGTATTATTTTAATTTTTAAAAGTCATGCAATTGCGAATTCATTTTTTTTTATTCATACTATAGTAAGAAAATAAATCTATTTCTTTAATCTTGCTTATTTGATTTGGTCATTTTCTATCTTCCACGATCTCTCCAAAGAACCAACATACCTTTACACACATCCAAACAAAAATGTGATTATATACACCTTTAGATATCCCTAGCAAAATACATAATTATATATACCTTTACAAATTTGCAAAAAAAAAAAAATATAATTATGTAAACCTTTATAACACAGACAAAAAATATAATTATATAAACGTTTATACAACCTTATATAAATCTTTATACACCTAAAAATAAAAATTTACACCCACAAACGATTTTTTATTTTATTTTTTTCAAAATTACAACAACAATTTTTTTTCCCCAAAATTATATTAAAATTATATCTAAAAAATGAACATAAATTTTTGTTTCTACTCAAGTTTTCCAGGGAATAGAAATAGAAACATGGGAATAGATACACAAAATTAATCGGTCTGATAAAAAAAATTATGACAAAATAATCACATTTTTTGTCACATATATTAATACGGAATTTAATGTTTGATATGAAACATAAATTCAAATTTGACGTAGACAAATCCACGGCCATTTATTTTACATTAATAGAATTAACAAAATATTAATAGTGAAATGAATTAATCTTGATCATCCATTTCACATTTTTAACTCTCATTCATTGTAAGGTATTCTCTTCCAATTTTAAGTTTTACTATTAGATATTAGATTAGATATATCAGATATAGATTTGGTTTTGCTTCTTTATTTTTATTTTATTCTATTCTTAAAATGTTTAAGTATATTGTAAGATTACATACGGAACGTCATATTTCATTTTTGACTCTCTAATTATAGACCAATTTTTATCTAGTCCGTTTAATTGCCTGATTTCACTTTGAAGTCTATATCTTTTGTTACGGTTGTAATTATTTATTTTGTTTAATTTAGTTGTTAAATTAGACATAATAAGGGGATAAGTTTATGTATTTTTTATTTTTATTTACTTTGAACATCGACGAACAAATATTCTTGACAATACTAAATGTAATTAGGGAAAGAGTCACCATCGGGGCAAAATTTCGGCAGGTAGTGACGAGATGACGTATCTGCTTGTCTTGACAAAGTCAAAGTTCAAATTTCAAGAGGGACGGAATAGGGTTAAATTTTGTATTTTAAAAATATAATGGGGTAACATATGTAAATACAACAAACGGTAAAAAGAGAAAAAAATTCAATCCGAAATCTTTCAATTCTCTCTCATCCTTAAAAGCCTTTGCCCCCTGCTCTCAATCTCTCAGCCTGAAACCTTCGATCTCCTCTTCCCCACCGAGCGCCCTCCCTCCTCCTCTCTTCTCCACCGGACCGACGGTCGTCCTCTCTCTCTCTCTCTCTCTCTCTCTCTCTCTCCTCCACCGCCACGACAGTGAACCGCGATCCTAAGTCCCTAATCCTGCAGCTTCTCCTCCCGATCGTCGACCCGAACTTCCGCCGCGCTGTTTGTATCTTCGAGCATAGTGTCCAGATCAGCCAGGACCGTCGCAAGGCTTCGTCGGCGACAGGTATTTCATTCTCTTCTGTCCTTAATAGTGAAATTCTGGATTTTATTGCTCTTTTATGGATCTGTTGTGTTTTCTTTTCCGCCGCGCCGTTTGGATCTGTTGAATATTATTGTTTCACTGGGCCATAGACATTCGTTTTTGATAATCCTGGGCAGTGGATTGCTCGATTATATGATCTACGAATGTGTTTGATTACTCAAATTTGTTTAATGTTTATGTGTTTCAATTGGATTGCTTATGTGTTTCAATTGTCTCCATTTTCGCTTTGCATTGTCCTTGACATTGTAAAAATCATGTAATATGAGATTATGAGTTCTTAACCAAAAAAATATGACTTAAAAACTTAATTTCTGAAAACAATAGGGGTGAAACTTATTTACAGGGTTGAGATAAAACGCCCTTTCGATTTGTGTTTTTTTAAAAACGCATTTGCGAAATGCGGATTCAACTGGCGGGAAGTCGAGGTGAAAACGCAAAAGAGATTTGCGTTTCTTTAAAAACGCACTTCCCTTTTGCGTTTTCCAAAACAGAAAAAAAAAAAGGTAGATGTAAGAGTGGAATGATGATCATTATGAAATTCAGAATTAGATCAGCGTGGAGAGAATAAGATGGGTGAAAGACAAGAATTGGACATATATTATTGCTTTGAATGAAGATATGATGGAACGTGTGGCAAAGCATTATGAAACAAAGTGAAAATATTCGAATTTAACATGTACTGATAAGTACACCTTCTTGGATTAGAGATCCAAATATCAATAACCCTTTGTAATAGTAACAAAGAAATATACTTCTAGAGGATCTAGTTTCAAGTTTTTTATGACTGTAAGGCCTTAACCAAGGAAGATATAGGCATCTAAATGTTTTGAATTGTGCAAATTTTGAAAAGATTTATAGTCTAGAAGGGATAATGAAATTGTAAACTAGGCTTAATTAGTTTGTGTAATAAAAAAGATGGCTATACCAGCAACATCAAGCCATTAGGATGAGAGACTAGCCTGATTTAAGAGAGCAAGAGATATTTCTGCCAATAGGATGAGGACATGTTTTATGATAAATGTTACCTTGAAGTTGCAGATAATCAAGAAAGGCATGATAAATGTTAATATATGTAAATGAGCCTTAACCTATTATGTTAAACCCTAATCTCAGTAGGAAAGTCAAACCCTAACCCCATCAGGGTTACTTTAATCACCTCTTGTATATAGATTCCTTGTATATCTCTATAAATATATTTATCTCATATATCAACACAATTACGCCATGTTCTCCCTCTGTCTCTCAATTATTGTAACATGGTATCAAGAACCAATTATTCCTGGCATTGTTCCTGCCAAACTTTCGCAACCCTAATCTTCTTTTCAAGTCATCTACCGCGTTGTTGCCCACAACCCTCAGCTTCACTATTCAACAAACCAACACCATATTCATCACTACCATTAGACTCATTTCTTTAAAACAAGTTTTACGACATCAAAATCACCACCAATGGCGGTCTTCTCATACTCCTTCCGCGCAACTAATAGTCTCACCATCGTCGTCACCTTCGTTGACTGCTCATGCTTCAATATCAACTCAAATTCAACACCCACCATACCATCAGTTTCGTCTTGACGAGACGAGCAAACTGACACCACAAACATTGCCAAAAGACTCTTAACGCACCTCTACATGCCGTCAAACCACTACAGGTCTATCGCATCTGTTGATTACTATAGGCCTTACCATCGGTCTGATATGAATACCCACCACATTATCCCTTCACCCCTTCAGCTCTATCGATTATGTTTGAGGCTCCTACTATGTTTGATGATCATGCACCAACTCGTTTAGAGACCCACCCTCCAAATCACTACTGCCACTCTAATAGGGTAACACCACTACCACCACTACCACCACCACCACCTCCATCATCATCATCATCATCATCACCATCATCTTTATCATCATTATCACTACCACTGCCACTACTGCTATCACCTTCCTCATCCTCATTTTCCACATCATTATCACCATTCTCTTATATTTGGCATTCTCGGTTAGGTCACAATTCATCCAGCCATCTCAAATCGATTATTTGTTAGTTAGGTTCAGTTCAGCATGAGTCTATTATTGTATCCATTGTCAACTTGCAAAATAATCACATTTACCTTTTAATGATAATCAGTCTATTTCTTTTGCACCCTTTGATTTAATGGATTTTGATGTTTGGGAGTCTTCTCCTCATACAATAATGGGTGGTTTTCGTAATTTTGTCATATTTCATCATTAGCAGTCTAGTCATTAGACTTGGATTGGATAGGATACCATATTAAAAGGAAG
This sequence comes from Eucommia ulmoides, assembly GCA_016647705.1. Taxonomy (NCBI): domain Eukaryota; kingdom Viridiplantae; phylum Streptophyta; class Magnoliopsida; order Garryales; family Eucommiaceae; genus Eucommia; species Eucommia ulmoides. The sequence continues at coordinate 1,529,105 of CM028329.1, forward strand.
GAGAAGACTTAAAATTGAAAGAATCATTATGAATTTCTTTTCCATTTCATGCCTTTCTCAATACAACGTTTCCATATATATATATATATATATATATAGGTATGATCGACTACTCTTTCTCTCTATTTTGTTACAATTCGGTTGCAATTAAATGCTAACAACTAAAGACTCATAAGTTCCTATCTCTAACTAGTTAGTTACAAGTAATTATATTGTTGAATTATGCACTCCACCTGTCTGATGAAATGCTATAGTTGTTGTACTGCTAACACAAATATATCCTAATATTTTCTTAGAAAAATTTCATGCGTAACAAACATTATGGGTTGAATAGAACATAAAAATACCAAACATGTGAGCAATTTTGTGGTGCAATCAGTCACGCCATGTTCACGTATGTAAGGGACAAATAATAGAATCGAAAAAGGATAATTTCCCTTGGCTACCTAATTTACTTCAATCCATTGACTTATACGACAAACTTATTCTATACAAGAACATATATTAGGTAGCAAGATAAAGAGAGAAAAGATATAGGGAGCCAAGTGCAATTGCACCCAATATGTAGTATATGTCACCTAAAATTTTGTATGTTTCATTGATCTATCTTTGAAATCAACTCCCAATAACAATTAAAAATGAATCAATTTATATGTAAAGTTCTAAAAATTAAACCAAAACACGCATATACACACATATATAATCGTCCAGTTCTCATCATCAAGATGCTCGAACCACCATAGAAATTGATCCTTCTTCCCTCCCGTTCGCCAATTTCCCAATAGGTCGATGCCGATGTAAGGGAGTATCATTTGTGTCAAAAAAATGAAGCATCACGACCATGCCAATAGAGGTAGCAAACATGGGTATGGGTCCAAAGAACCAAAGTAGCAAATTTGTTGCAAAATAGATAGCCCTAAGCCCTAGTGACCAAAAATGCCCCCCTCTTATCACAGCCAACTCCACAAACCTTGAGGGAACATTACTTTGGGGCATGCTTATAAGGTAATTAGCATGTATAAAACACCTTGAGGATTGAACAAAGAATGTGAATGCCAAAAGGAAGCATATGAGAAGGTTAATGTATTTAATGGACATAGTGGTTGGCCTTGTGTCTCCATAGATTAATTCACTTTGGAAGATGTTGTTAGTGACTATCCATGCCCCAATTAGGGCACAAAGTGTTAATGAAACTGAGGCTAAGGAATTTGCTGCTGAGGTGTTATGGGAGATCACATCTAGGGCTCTACCAATATCCTCATTGTTGCCCTACAAAAAAAAATTAGAGAAATTTGGTGAAAGGTCTCATTCTATAAAACCATCACTCTACAGGGTCTTGTAACAGTGATTTTTTAACACATGACATGGTTCTTAGAAAGTGATTTTTTGAGTTTTGGGATCTCTCAACAAGATTCCCAAAAAATTATACCCAAAGTGAGATATGTATGAAAAGAAAAGAGAAAAAGAAGGTAAGGAATGTTTGTTTAGTGTTTTTGTTCTCAAAATATATTGAAGATGAAGAGAAATATGGGAACAAAATAGTAAAATTTTGTTCCACTCACAAATTTCTATATCAGGTTTATGGGATAACATTATTGTTTCCAAATTTTGATTTTCATTCCATGTTTATAGAGACCAAAAACATAAATGTGGAAACGTAAACACCACACACACATATCTCTGTTAGTAAATCAGAACTGTATTTAAATCTAAAGATGTTTTAATGGTTATGATTTAATTTTATAAAATGAATGGCTAAAATTGAACTTAATTTGGGGTTAGAAAAAATTTTGCTTTGCACATTTACTCCCCTTCAAATTTCTACTTCTCACTCCACTCACACCAAAGTTCTTTTTATCATTCTATCTATAGGGCTCTAAGTGCCCATTTCTCTTCCATCTAAAATCACTACCCCACTCACCTCAAACTTTCGATAGAACTCCTCCTCCTTTCATCTAAATTTGTAAATAGATTTTGCCACATGGCATCGCTACTCTGTGTGTGTGTATATACTTTTGTCTTCGAGTATCGACTATTTAAGTTTTGACAATTTCTGCTCTAATTTTTTTTTTTTTTTTTAACAATACTATCTATTTTCCCAGTTGTTTGACTTTATTAATCCAATGTCTTATATTAGTTTGATTTTGTTCGGTTTGCTTAAAATTTTACACCGAACTGAATCGAACTATTTTGTGGGTTTATGTTTCGTTCAGCTTAGTATTGGTGCCAAAAACCAAAATGTTTACACTCCTAGTGGGTGACCAAACCAGTTTGGTTTGGATTTGAAATTTGTCAATGGCAACTATTTCAGTTTTGGCTTCCGAATTGAAAATAAAAGCAACTTTGGTTTTAGTTTTGAACTAGTAACCTGAAATCAAACCATATAACCAAATTGCGTGATCAAACCGCATAATCGTTATTTAAGATTTTTTTTATATATAATATCCTTACTTTTTATTATTATTATTTATTTACAATTTTACTTATAGTGTGTGCATATGAATGCAATAGAAACAAAGATAGAAAACGGAGTACCTACTCTTAACGGTCAAAGTAAGCCCCCAGATTCTGAATTCAAGAATTTAGAATGAATCAAATCACCCCAAGTAGGATTCGAACCTACGACCAATCATTTAACAACATATATATATATTATCATATTGTTTGTTTGTTTGTTTTTTTATTATATTTGAAGTTCATGTTTTATATTTTACCTAGTGTATTATTCATGTCGGAAAGCACGGGTGTAAAAAAAAAAGTAATTTAACATTATTTCTTTCCATTTAATTTTTATAAATTTAATATTTCAGTATTATTACTAAATTTAATTTTCATATATTATATTTTCGTTTTTATATTATTTGTCAATATAATATGAAAAATATTTTAATATTGTTACTAAATTTAATGTTCATGTATTATTTCTATAATTTTTGTTAATTTAATGTTAATAATTTTCATATATTGTACTTTCGCTTTTATATTATTTATTTAATTTAAGTTTTATAAATTTAATGATTCAATATTATTGCAAACTTTAATATTCTTATATTATTTCTATAATTTTCATAAATTTAATGTCAATAAATTTCATATATTATATTTTCTCGTTTGTATTATTATTTAATTAAATTTTTGTAAATTTAATGTTTCATTATTATTACTAAATCTATTGTGTGTAATATCCTTAAATTCAATGTCTATAATATGTGTATATTATATTTTTTTAATTTATTTTCATAAATTTAATGTTTTAGTATTATTAGTAAATTTAATATTCATTTATTATTTTTATAAATTTATATATATAGAAAAAACATATTCTCTCTCCTCAATTATACAAAATTTTTTTTATCTCTCCTCAATTAAGTATAAGATATATAAGGTTAAATATAAATATATATTATATATTTATGTTGATTTTTTGGATCAATATAGACCGTTCTTTCTCTGGAGGTCGTCTAGAGTGTTTATGTCCGTCTTGTTTTATTAATTTGGTAGTTTGGTGTTGATTTTATTTGGAATTTATGCACTATATTTTAGTTATGTTTTTATTTATAATTTTACAACTTGCATTTCTAGTGAATAGCAATTACAATAAAGAAAATTAATAAATATATATAAAAATAATAGGTTTATCGTTTTGCGGGTTTAGTTTTGGTTTTATATTAAATCAAATGGTTTGATTTAAAAATCAACTTTTAAAAAAACTGGTTATTTATTATCTTATTTTGGGTTTGGTATAAATCTAACCATTTTGGTTTTTGTTTCTAATGAAACTTACACAAAACACATTGTCATCCCTAATTCCAACAACTTTTGATTAGTAAAAGATATGAAAGAGTTCTCAAATTTGAAAACAAACAAACAAACCCTTAATAAATTCTGAAAAAGAGAGAGGGAGATGGATTACTGTGTAAAAATATAAATCAACTTACGAAAACTTCAAAACGAACAAACCCTTAAACTTTACAGAATTCAGGAGAGAGATGGATTACAAAGTAAATATATAAAACAATTTATGAAATTTTGAAAACAAATAAACTCTTAACCTTTACAGAATCAAGAAGAGAGAAATGGATCAGAGAGTAAACATATAAAACAGATCCCTATGTTTGTAATCTAGTGGATATGTATCTCGTCTCATTTGTGAAAGCTCTACGGTTCAACTCTCTCCCTAACACACACACACAAACACACACACACACACATATCAGCTTATGAAAATTTGAAAACAAACAAACCCTTAAACTTTACAGAATCCAAGAGAGAGAGAGAGAGAGAGAGAGAGAGAGAGAGAGACCTGCAGAATCCTGTCAACCCAAGCTTTCTTGTCATTGTTCTCAAAACCAATGACTGTGGTGTGAGGGAGACGAAGGCATCTGTAGAGGAGGAAGAGATGATATGCAAACATTATCGACAACCCTAATGGGATTAGCACCAAATCCAAATTCTCCTTTTTGAAAATCATTCTTAATTTCTTTTATTTAATTTTCCCTCTCCTCTCTTTGCCTTTGATCTTTGTTTTCCTTAATCCCTATTTATAAATTATAATAATCAAGAAAAGTCTCCATAATCCTCTGACCATTTGATTCTACCCAACATATTTTAAAGACAACTTGAAAATTTATGAATTCCAAGTTGTTATTATGTTATGTGTATATGGGTAAATTATCTTTTATTCCCCTCTATTTTATCTAATTATCACTTTACATCATTCACTTTAAAAAACTACACTTTACATACTTCTATTTTGAACAAAATGAGAAACTAATTTTTTTTTCCGGTTTAAATTAACGGAATATGCTTAAAAATAGATGGAGTTAAATTTTTCATTCAATTTTTAAATGGAAAAATGAAATTACCACTCTATTTTAATTTTTTTATCATATGTATATTGGGTGACTTGGTTTGTATCACTTTCTACTTTATTTAATTATCACTTTACCTCACTTACTTTAAAAAAAACTACGTTTCATCACCTTTTACTTTGAATAAACTGAAAAATTAATTTTTCTCTGTTTAAATTAAAAGAATATGCTTAAAAATTGATAGAGTGAAATTTTTCATTCAATTTTTTAAGGAAATAGATGAAATTATCATTTTATTTTAATTTTAATTTAATTTTACTATCGTAATATTTAAAAAAAATAAAACTAAATAAAAGAATAATTTCTTCTATTTCATTCAAAAATTAAATGAAAATTTTAATTACATCTACTTTTTAAGCATGTCCGGTTAATATAAATAGAAAAAAAATTAATTTCTCATTTTATTTAAAATAGAAATCGGTGTAACATTTTGAAGTGTAGGAAGGTAAAGTGATAATTAAATAAAATAAGAATAAAAGGCAATTTATATATACTTTTGCATGCATTACACAGACCATGGACTTTCTAAACTACGGATTAACGTTGAAGCGTCATCATCTTAGCCGACCTCATAGTAACCTGACCACGAGATTATATACCATGTGAGAAATTAACAAGGTTTGTGGTTTGTTTTTATTATTTTATCGTCAAGAAAGAAATTGAATAAAATAAAAATATCAAAAAAATAATATTTGTTATCCCATGGAATTTGATTAAAAAATAAAAATAAAATTCATCTAGCAATTTGCTCAAATCACAATAGAAAGTTGCAAAATAAAAATAGATATTTAAGATACAAAAAATATAATTTAATTAAACCGTCGGTGAAGTGAAGGAGAAAATTATTTGGATGAAATTTTTTTAAATTTTAAATGGTTATGAAAATCAATGCAAATGTTGGGTATAAAGATAAATTTTAATTATAAATTTATAGAGTTCGTTAAAAACCTTTTATATTATGACTAACGGATTTGAAGACAACAAATGTTTACTTCAGCCGGTAGTTATCACTTCTTCCTCATTTTCTCTAAAATCACAAATCTCCACTATTGTTTGCTAAATATTGGTCATCTTTCTATTTTTTTAGTCAAACACCATTTATCTCCCATATAGATTAAAAATTATTGATTTTTTTATTGTAACGATAATTTTATCCTTAACACTTTAAAAAATATTAAATAAATAAATATTAAAATGCATAAATATACTTTTAATTTTTTTTTTTTTTACACTAATATCTCTATTTTAAAAAATATTTTTATCACCTTTTTTTTTGTAACATTAAAAAATGATGGGATTGGATGGTGGCGGTGGTTGGGGTGGATTAATGGTGAATTAGGGTTAAATATAAATTAAAAATAAAAAATAAATAGAGTAAAAGTAAATTAAAAAAAAAAGTGTTAGTGAATGTTTAAAAAAAATAAAAATAAAAAATATATATATTTTTAAATAAGATAACGACATTCATAATTTTTTTCTTAAAGAAAATGATGAGAGGAGTTAATTGAATTTTTTTTAAATAAATACTTTTACTTGACTCTTGAGCCCTAAATAAATATATATATTTTTTTAAACAAATACCTTTACTTGAGCCCTCAATCTTGGACTGATTGTAGGCCTTTTTTTATTTATTTTTTATTTTTTATTTTTATTTTAATACAACTTGTGGCCTTGTGCGAATTGGCCCAATAGATTGCACTATAAAAGTACACTTGCTTTAGTTTATTCTCATTAAGATTTCAGGGCCTATTAATTTTCAACATGCAAAACTTAATATATTTTACTTTGGTTATTGAGTTTTCTATTTAAAAAGTAATTATTTTTTTCCTTTTAATATAAATGATTTGTAATTTTTTGGCTTAACTAATATATTTGATTTTACATTTTTATTTTTATTTTATTTTTTTATTACGTCATATTCTATTTTGACACTCTAATTATTGATCAAATTTTATATGATCTGTTAAATTAAATGGTTTCACTTTGAAAACTGTATCTTAGTTACGGTTTTAATTATTCATTCCTTCTAATTTAGTTGTTAAATTAGATGGAATAAAGGATAAAATTATATATATATATATATATATATATATATATATATATATATATATATATATATATATATATATATATATATATATATATATAGTTATATGTGTACATTATTTTAAATTATTTGTATTTATTTTTTGTTTTTTTCTTGTTTTTTCTTTACTCGTCAACTTTGGCAAGCAGATGTTCCTGGCAATACTAAACGTGATTACGAACATTCTGAGGGGAGGGACAATGATGGGAAGAAAAAAGCCACCATTGGAGCGGAGTTTCGGCAAGTGGAGATGGAAATGACGTATCTACTTGTCTTGACAAATTCAAAGTTTAAATTTTAGGTCGGACACATTTTACGGATACGATGAAGTTGAATTTTATATTTCAAAATATAATGCGGTAACTTATGTAAATAAAACAAGGGGTAGGGTGTTCGAAAAGTAGTCCAACTTGCTAACCTGGCCCAAACTCAAAAAATGACCCGAACCCCGCCCATATAGGAAGTGAATCGGCCTACAACGGTTCATTGCGTGAAAAACGTGAAAAAACCCGAACCATCTGGTTCGAGAACTCCTAGAAATACTTCAATTTTCGGCTCAGATCTTCATTCTTCAGTTCTCCATTCCACTGCCTTTCTTCCTCTAATTTTCAAATCTGATCTGCGAGTTTTTAGAGATTTCTGAACCTAATTTTCATATTTGTAGGATTTGAATCCTATAAATATGGATTTATTTCTCCTTTGAGTTCCAATTCGATCCCTAGTTCACTGCCTTCCAGCTTCCTCGCGCAGATTTTCGTCGCGTTGTTTGCATTTACGGGCATAGCATCCATCCTAGGCGTAACAATTTTAAACCTAATAGATCTTTCAATCGCTCTAGTCAACGAACAAACCACCTTAATCCTTCTACTAGATCAAAAGGCTTAATGAAAAAGAAAATATATTGTTTTGTTTGCGGTCGGGTCAACCACAAGGCAAGAGATTACTTCTATAAGAAAACTAAGCCTTACAAGCCTCAACTCAATCAAAATAATAATCAACATGGTCCAAGATCTCAAGTCAACGAACAAACCACCTTAATCTTTCTACTAGATCAAAAGGCTTAAAGAAAGAGAAAATGCATTGTTTTGTTTGCAGTCGGGTCAACCACAAGGCAAGAGATTGCTTCTATAAGAAGACTGAGCCTTACAAGCCTCAACTCAATCAAAATAATAATCAACATGGTCCAAGATCTCAAGTCAACGAACAAACCACCTTAATCCTTCTACTAGATCAAAAGGCTTAAAGAAAGAGAAAATGCATTGTTTTGTTTGCGGTCAGGTCAACCACAAGACAAGAGATTGCTTCTATAAGAAGACTGAGTCTTACAAGCCTCAACTCAATCAAAATAATAATCAACGTAGTCCAAGATCTCAAGTCAATATGCTTGTAGATCATGAAAACCTTGACGAACCTTCCTTTAGGTATGATATTTCAAGAATCAATTTTACTTGTGAAAATAAAGATTGGTGGTTAGATTCTGGAGCTAATATACATGTTTGTTTTGATCCTAGTATTTTCAAAACTTACTAGAGATCAAGTGGAGGAAATGTAACTCTAGGAAATGTTGTTGTCGCACAAGTATGTGGTATAGGAGATATTGATTTGAAGATGACATCAGGAAATACTCTAAGTCTAATCGGAGTGAGACACGTTCCCAAAGCGAGAAGAAATTTAATTAGTTTGTTAACCTTAGTCAAGCGAGGTTATAAAATTGTTATGGAGTCCAGTAAGGTTGTAATAATCAGGAATAATATTTTTGTTACGAAAGGTTATGCATCTGAAGGTTTATTTAAATTAAATGTATTTTTAGAGAATAATAAAAGTTGTCGCGTTTTGAATGTTGAGACATTTAATATGTGACATAATAGATTAGGTCATATAAGTTTGAAAAATGTTAAGAGATTGATGTATCTTGATCTTATTCCTAAATCTTATGTGGGGTATAAACACAAATGTAAGGTATGTGTTCAAGCAAAAGTCTTTAACATGGATTCCACACTAACTCATGACATACCTTTTATTAGCAATAGTCTTCCTATCGAGACAGACTTAAATTTTTCTGTAGAACCAAGACAAAGTAAGAGACATATAATTGAAAAGAATTTTGAAAATTTTTTCTGAACTAACTTAGTTGAAGAAGATCAGAAAACTTACAAGGAAGAGTTATGTTCTATAGATGCACCTTTTTGGAAAGAGACAATAAATAGTGACATTGAATCAATTATGCAAAATAATACATGGGAGTTAGTAGATTGGCCTCCAAGAAACAAAACTATAGGCTGTAAGTAGATTCTTAAGAAGAAGTTAAAACCTAATGGAAGCATAGATAAGTATAAAGGCTAGATTGGTAGCAAAAGGATTTGGACAAAAGAAAGGGATTGACTATATTAATATTTATTCTCCTGTAACTAGTATTACAACTGTTAGGATCCTTATAGATGTAGCTTTTATTCATAACCTAGTGATACATCAAATGGATGTAAGGACTGATTTTCTAAATGGGAATTTAGAAGAGGAAATTTATATGGATCAACCTGAGGACTTTATTGTTAAGGATCAAGAACATAAGTTTTGTAAGCTAATAAAATCTTTATATGGTATCAAGCAAACTCCTAAGTAATGGCATGAAAATTTTGATAAGGTGATTTTAGAATATGGCTTCAGAATTAATGGTCATGATAAGTGTCTATATTACAAAGAAAATAGTGGGGTAGTGTTATTTTATGTCTTTAATGTAGATGGCATACTCATTTTTTGAACTAATCTCAAGATTGTAAAGGATATTAATTTATACTTATCCAAGAATTTTGACATGAAAGATTTGGGAGAAGTGTATGTGATTTTAGGAATGAAATTAGAGAAAACATCTAGTGGTATAACCCTTGATCAGTCAAGTACGGTAGATAAAATGTTGAAGAAGTTTGAGTATTTTGATGTAAAACTTGTTAGCACACTTTATGATTCTAGTGTACATCTGTAAAAGAACAAAGGTCAACCAATATCTCAATTGAAGTATTCCTAGATGATCAGATCACTTTTATATCTATCTAATAAGTCTAGACCTGATATCTCTTATGCAATCGGAAGATTGAGTAGATATACTTACAACCCTAGTAAGGAACATTGGATAGCATTAAAAAGGATTTGTAAGTATCTTATAGGAACTTTAGATTTCACCTTATGCTACAAAAGTTATCCCAATGTAGATGAAGGTTTTAGTGATGCAAATTGAATTTCTGACAGTCTAGATGTGAAATCCACCACTGGGTTTGTATTTTTATTAGGAGAAGTTGCTATATCTTGGGACTTTAAGAAACAAACTATTATATCAAGGAGTATAATGGAGGTGGAACTTGTAGCACTTGATACCACATGTGCGGAAACAGAATGAATTAAAAACTTACTGTTATATCTACCTTTAGTTGGCAAACATATTCCTGTTATATCTATTCATTGTGATAATAGCGTTGTTATTGACTTACTTAAACAAGCTCATACAAATAAGAAAATTAATAGACATAAACAAGTAAGATACAAGTTTGGTAAGAGTATTGTTGAAAAGAGATATAATATCACTAAATTTTGTGAGATCAAAAAGTAATATTGCTGATCATTTGACCAAACGTCTATCTAGGAATGCAGTCCTAGATTTGTCGAAGGGGTGGGTCTAAGCCCACAAGGAAACCACCTAGGGAAGTAACCCAATCTTTGTGATTGGGAACCCCATGAATTTGTATTGCGCAACGTATTGACTAGTACCTAATAGTAGAATGATATTCTCAAGAGATATTCTTTTGCTCATCCTTACGGCAATAGTGCTGATAAAGTGTGATGTTAAGGAAGGGTTTTAACCCTGAATGAGACCAAGGCAGAAAAACTCTTGTAGGGTATAGGTCATACATACTCTTGGAGGACTTACTTAAGTGAGAGTTGTCGTGAGGCCATGACTATGGGAATGTGGTTGTTCCCTAATAACTTCATGAGAATCAATATCAAAGTGCTTGGTCATTAATAGTACTAACCCGCAGGTCTAAATATTGATGTTGTGTGTATAACCGTTGACCTTTGACTTAAAGGGTCTAGTTCAAGACATAGTTCACTATGATTCTTCAAAGGAAAACTATTAACACTAAGTAAGGTTTAAGTACTGAAGATATCTTCACCTATTGCACAGTATAATGTTGCCCATATTTTCTATATATGTTGAATAACGGTTTTGAAATTTGTGGGAGATTGTTACAAACTTTGTTAGTTTTTTTTTAAAGCATTAATTAAAAATTTCAAAACCTTCGTTTTAATTTATTACATTTTCATTTTTTTAGTTGATAATTATTATAATTAATTTTCAATTTATATTTTGTGCTTATTGCCAATTATTGTGTAACTACCATAATTTTTTATATTATATAAAGGGGATTGACTACTCTCTGAAAGATATAAAAAATATATCCTAAGAGTTCTTCCTCCTACTAGTATACATCTTTATAATATATTCAAGGGCAATTAGATAAAAACGGTTCATTAGTCTCCTAGTAGACGTGAACCCAGAGAGAACGTGCTGGTGAGCAACGGTTGTATCTTAGAGTAATCATTGTCCTCAAAACCTTCACGTAGGAAGGTAATCGTTACTTTAGGTCAACGATCATTCGTACTTCCTTGAACTCATAGGCCAGTTATTTTTTCTTACTTTTTTTTATTTTTATATTTTTGGAGAAATTTATTATTTATATTCTAGTGATAGTTTTAATATTTATTTAAATTATTGTTAAAATCGTATAATTTTATAACATTGTATTAGCTGACCCTGATCTAAATCCACATTGCTATGAAGTAATTGTCATTTATGGTAGATTGGCATTCTATAAATGCAGAGATGAAGCTTGGACATTTTTGGATTATGATAAACATTATCTATTCCAAGATATTCAGTGTTACCAATGACAATGATAGGTTTTTGGGATAACTAATAAGTTAAAACTTATATCTATTGATTTTGCCAGTCATATGGTTAAAGTTATTTTTGAAGGGATTGATGCAGGTTTTGTTGGTATGTCTTATCTATTAAATTTAGGAGGAGGAGGAGGAGGAGAAGAAGAAGAGGAAGATTTGATAACAGTTGAAATATTTGTGAATGTGTACAAGCTTTCGAATGGCAAATATGAGTCTCTCACTGCATTGTTCGGGCTTTACAAATTAATAACAGATTGTAATGATTGGGTGGAAATTAGGAGCATGGATAATCATGCTTTGTTTTTGGGAGATAATTGTTCGTTTGTAATTTTTGCGCTTGATTTTCCATGTTGTGTGCCGAATGGTATATACTATACAAATCACTATTGTGAATATTTGACTATCAAACCTGGTGTACTTGATGATATGTGTATATATTACCTCAACGATGAAAATTAAGGGGAGCATTACTTGCCCGGTTCCTCTACAAAATATTTGTTGCCCGCAATTTGGATTGTTCCTAATTTTAAATATTAGGAGTTTAAGTAGAGGTGGGCAGCGGGTGGTTTGGGACCAAACCGGTGACCAAACCAATATAATGCGGGTTGGGATAGTTTGAACTATCGACCGTCCAATAATGCGCCGGTTACTATGGGCGGTTTGCTTTACGGTGGAATGTTTCGATCTAGACAGGTTTGGTGGATTGACTAAACCCACTGCACACTCCTAAGTTTAAGTCTTCAGGTCTTATGGAGTTTTTAATCACTAAAACATCCTTTCTACGCTAGAGGGGGAGAGTTTTGATTTTGCGATCAAATTGTGATAGATGTTTTTTTTCTTGCTAATTTTAAATTCAACTGAAATTTAAACATAGTGTTCAGAAAATTTGATGGATGTTCTTGATTTCCTAAACATAACATTTGTATAGCATAGATATAAACAGTTTAGTAGTAACATGTTCCGATTTTTAAAATATAAATATTTAAGAGTATACAAGAAATGATAGCATTCAATGATTCTAATTAATATTTTATTTTATTCGTACCAACTAATAATTTTACAAATAATATTTCAATGATTTTATTTTTCAAAATAATGATTTTGTCAACATTTCAATTTTAAAATCTTTTTCATATCAATTCCCAAATATCAATTAAAATCATTTTATTCTCATTTTTCATTGAAACTGGACGATAGAATCTCTTTTTTCTTCTCTCTCTATATCTATATAATAAAACAAGATGCGGTATATTTTTTGAAACACATTTTGACAACATATTTTAAGGAGTTTTTATTGTTTAGCCCAAATTTTACTCTCTTTCCTTATTCAACCTTTTTAAGAAAAATGTTATTTTTCAAACCTTTTCAAAAACATTCTTAAAAGAAAATCCTTGACAATTGAAAAATAAAAATCGATAGACATATATTCCCCTCAATAAAAATAAATAACCTAACACTATTGCTTCATTCTCATAACCCCAACTCTATTGTTGCATCCTTTTTTTCAACCGTTCCCATTGCTTCATTCTCATAACCCTAACACTATTTATTCGTCTTATTCTTCAGTCGTTCCCCTCTCTCAATTATCTTCAAACCCTACTATATTTTTCAGTCATCCCCGTCGCACCACAACTCTCCTACCGATGATTCCGCCCGAACCCTATAATCTTATGGAGAAGTTACTATAGAGTGCTCCGGTACTGACGGTCATGATGGATGAATGACAATGGACGATAAGATCAACGAACAACGGTGTTAGACAATTTGCAGTAGACAATTTGACCAACCAACGACGGTGGTTAACGATTTGCAGTGGACGATCTGACCGACAAACGATGGTGTTGGACGATTTGCAGTGGGCAATCTTCCTTTCTCCCCCCCCCCTCTCTCTCTCTCTCTTAGATCTGGAGAATTCCAAATATGAGAAGTCCATATCTGGATTTTTTCAGATCTATTCGTGTGATTGAATATTCCAGATCTGAATGTGTGATTGAATTTTTCCAAATCTGTCCCATATCTGGAATGGTCATGTGATTTTGTGTTGTTTTTGTGAATATTCCTAGCATTTTTCAAATTTTTTTTATTGGTCTTTCTTGATTTTTGGGAAAGCTTTTGAGTCTATTTCATTGTGAATGTTCATTTCGTTGATTTCTCAATAAATGTGTCATTGTGGTTAAAATTCTAGATCAAGTTGGAATGTTCATGTTGAATGTTGATGTAAAACACCCAAATATGAATGTTCATTCCTAGTGTTGGTGGACGTTCATTTGCGATTTGATGAATGTTCATGTCGATTTTGTTAGATCTGTTTTGATTTTGTTGATTTTTGTGTAAGTTTTTTGTTTATTTTGGTGAATGTTCTCTTCGTTGATCTTAAGTTTCTTTTACGTTCTTGATTTGGCTTTTGTGAATATTCACATAGGGTTTTAGAGCTATTTGATTTAGTTTTCGAGGTGAACGTGTCATTTATGGTAGAAGAAGATTCAAGTTGATTTTGTTTTTGGTCTTAGGGGATTTGTGATGTCTTGATTTATTGTTCGTGGTGTTTTGGATGAATGTTCATATAGTTTAATGAAATATCCACAGCGACTTACCAGAATTATATTTTGTTGATTTGTTCACTCAAAGAGCAGTGAATATTCATAACAGTAGAATTAGAGTTAAATTGAATTAAAATATTTAAAAATAGTTGAATGAAAATATGAATGTTTACGACAATTTTTTAACAGACTGACATTGTTCGTAAATAATGAAAAAGAGATGATTAAAGAACAAAGGACTATTTTCTAAAAATCTCTAAGGACTAAAAAATTTATTATAATAATTGGGAGTCTATTTTCTTATTTATATATCTCTTAAAGACTAAATAATAAATTTCCCTTTTAAGAACTATTTAAAGAATTTTTTATTAAATTTTGTATTAATAAAAAATATTTTTACTCTTTAATCTAATATAATAAAATATGATGGGGTATATTTTGCATAACACATTTTGACTACATATTTTAAGAATTATTTAAGAAAAATTTAATATATAGGCCCTAAGCGATATACAACTCATAAAATGAACCCCTCAATTAGGAAAATAATTTTTTTTAATTCTTACAAAATAGTTCCTAACATTTGCTCCCCAATTGATATTGTATTTACAAATCCATATGATCTAGTGTTGTATAATCGCTGCATTTATGGGAAGTGCACAATTCCCATATATCACTAATGTCTGAAAAAATCGCTGCTATGAACCAATTTCTTGTTAAAAAAAAATAAAAATATATACATCAAATTAATGTACAAAAAATCATCTTTCTAATGATATAATTTGTGAATTTTTTAGATAAAAATGTGAATTTGTGAATGTTCATATGAATTGTGGGACAGTTTCTCTAAAAAAAATCACCCATTTTGTTTCCTAAAATATAGCGCAGCCACTATCCCACTAATTAATCAACTTACCATATATACCTCCCTCGATTCACGATACAAGTTTGGTTTCCAAAAACATTCATCCCTATCACCAGAATTCTGAAAAACCTAACCTAAACATTCAGTAGCTTTCTTTTCTCGTCAATGGCGGAAAAGACTGCTTCAAAGCACTCACCATCAAAAAAAAAAAGAAGAGAATCTTGAATATTCAGTTAGCACAATCATTGGTTAATGTTCAAAATTTGTTTATACTCTGTGTAATGTCACAATCGATTTTTGCTCAGTGGATGGACGTTAAAAAATGATAGTGATGAAATATTAAGCTCTACAATCATAGTTTTAATGTTCAAAATTGTTAATGTGTTGTTCAATTATGAATGTTTCATACCTTATTAGTGAAAACTGCAGTAATTAAATTACATGTGAATGTGTCCTCTCATGGTGAATGTTGTTTAAGGTGTGTTGTAGTATGAATATCCATATTTAATTTGCAAGAAAATTGATTAGGTAATTTGTGAACATTAAAATCCTTTAATTGCTTCTATGAATGACCATTACAATGTTAATGTATAGAAACATTCAGCCCATACATTCACGGTTTGAATGTTCACAAAGAACAACAAAAAGAAACATTCACAATTACTAAATAACAACTCTACCAAAATTCAAAACAAATTTGAACCAATATGAACTTCACCAAATCACAAAAAAAAAAAAAAAAAAAAATGATTTGAAAATTTGCAAAGAACAAAAAAAATCAACAAACACAAATATTCACAAATGAATTAATAACTCCATCAAAATCAACAAAAACAAAAAAAAAACAAAACAGATATGAACCAAACGTTCACTAAACAAAATGCAATGAACATTCACCAAAAATCACTTAAAAAAAATCAACCCAAAACATTATGAACATTCATAAAAAACAAGATCTGAGATCACAACGAACATGCACCAAAAACCCAATCGATATGAATATTCACCAAGAGAATAAGCAACAAAAACCAAACAAATCAAAACTAGATCTGAAAGATATAGAATGTTCACAAAAACAACGAACATTCATAAAAATGGTGAAGATCTGTTGCATTGGAGCTGGATATGTTGGGGTCCGAAAATGGCGGTCATTGCCCTAAAGTGCCCGTTGATTGAAGTCGTCGTCGTCGATATATCTATCACCCGGATCAACGCCTGGAACAGCAATCAGCTCCCGAATTATGAGCGGGGACTCGAAGACGTGGTGAAGCAATGTCGAGGAAAGAATCTCTTCTTCAGTACGGACGTTGAAAACCACGTTGCTGAGGCAAACATCATCTTCGTCTCCATCAACACTCCGACCAAAACCAGAGGCCTTGGCGCCGGAAAAGTCATCACTAACCTACGGGGAGTGCTCAGCGAGGATGATTGCTGATGTGTCAAAATCCGACAAGATAATGATAGAGAAATCAACGATTCCGGTTAAGACCGCGGAAGCAATTGAGAAGATCTTGACTCACAACAGCAAAGGAATAAAAGTTCCAAAATCCAAATCTTTTTGAATATCTATTTTTGGCGAACAAAAAGATTGGTGGATTAAAATGGTCAGACTGAAGGGTTAAGGGTTTGTGACGGCGGTGGTCTAAAGGGTTTGTGACGCGGTCTTAAGAGAATGGGGAAGATAAAATGGATAATTAGGGTTGGTTGATCTAGAGTTTGTTTGGTTATATATATAGAAGGGTAAATATGTCCCTTTACCAACTACAAATTAATAAATACTAACAATGTTTTTCTAGAGAACTAAATAATAATCTTTTTACTTCAAATGGTTATTGAGGAGAGAGAGTGTGAAATTTGGGCTAAACATTAAAAATCCAAATAATCTTCTATTAATTTTTGTATTAATATAAATCATTTTCACTCTTTAATTTTAGATTTATTAATAGAAAGCATTTAGTTTTCATTTAATTATTAGGTATTAATTATGAAAATATAGAAATTAAAGGTAATAGTCAGGAGAAATTACACTTTTGTCCATAAATTTTGGGGTGTGTTTATGCGGCTCCGAAGGTTTATAAAGTTGCACATTTAGTCCCTCAAATTTTATTTTTATTTCAATTTGGTCCAATTGAAAATTTCGTTAACGAAATTGGATGAAAATGAAATTAGTACAGGGGTATTTTTACTAATTTTCTGCCTTTAAGTTTGGGTGGAATTTTAAATGGACCATGAGATTTTCGAAAGTGATGTATTTGGTCTCTTATGTTATAACTCATCTTCAATTTGGGCAAATTGGAATTTTTGTTACGAAAATTTGACGGATTCCTTTAATTTGGTGGTATTTTCATAATTTTCGTCTCTCTCTCTCTTTGCAACTATAGGAAGTTATTTTTGTCCCAAATCTATTTATTGCATTCATACATTTTCATAAAAAAATTACTCCTATATTTTAATGATAATTCAATAAAAATTCTCAAAAATATAACACAAAATTTATGAAAAAAAAAATAAAAAATCAAAAGTGGTTCATATAAAATTTTAAGAATTTAATTGAATTTTTTATTAAAATATGTGGATAAATTTTTTTAGGGATTTATATAAAAATTTAAGAATTTTAATTGAATTCCATTGAAATGTAGGAATAAAAGTTTTTATCCTCCATAATTTAGTTCAAGATTTATAAAAATCAAATTGGGTTTTTATATAAACATATAAGAATTTTTATTGAATTGTCATTCAAATGTGGGGTAAAATTTTTCATTCTCAATAATTATGAGATGTATGAGTACAAGAATGGGTTTCAGGGTTTCAGGAGAAAAATGTCTTTTCTGGGAATGTGGTGTTTACTTTATGACGGATTGCCTAGTCGTTGGGTTGATCTTTTTAGGTGATGACTTTGCTTCAAGATGAATTGCCTAGCCATTATTTGGACAAATATTTGGACATGAAAAAGTATTTTCTAGCGTTGCGGCATTTTTTTTTATGACGGATTTCCTAACCGTTGGGTGACAAATATTTGGACATGGAAAAATATTTTTGGGGCTTATGGCGTTACTTTATAACGGGTTGCTTAGTCATTAGGTGGTGGATGAAGTTTAGAAATTTGTCTCGAAAGATGCCTAGGGTTTTCTGACACTCATTTTCAGTTCTCTAGCAAGGCGAGTCATCTTGTTTTATTTCCTCTTTAGATCAAAGTCTCTTTTAGTATCAAACTTATATTCATCATGTTCAAAATCATTCTCAACACATAGATTAGACACAAATAGTTTTGGAATATTTTAAAAATAAACATTAAACATTTAAGGTATGGTGTAGGTAACACAACAACACTTATTGAGATGTCAAGGCCATCTAAAAACTAAATCATCTACTGTTTAGAAGGGCAACTAGAGGGAGACTTGAATTTTAGGAAAAAAAAATTCCCAATTTTATCGAAATATATATTAGCATACCAAGTTCACAAGTGGTACCCTTAGGTCAGACTTTGGCCTGTAGTGGGAGGATGTTTTCCAATAAAGTTAAAGTTTCATCCTAAGGAAGGTTCAGTTAAAATCCTTCTATTAGTTGACTAAACTTATTTAGTAGATATGATATTGAGAGTTTATGACCAGTTGAAGATTTGGTTCATGGAAAGATGGGTAATTCAAAGTACTATGGTGGGCTATGGTTTTGATTTTGGTGAGGTTATAGGGGTACTACTTGATTTGGGAATATAGGCCAATATGAATTTCCATTGATGACCATTTTATCTCATTCGGGAGGGAAATATTGAAAGGTTTTCAGTAGTATTTTTTTTCTATCTCTTTTTTTTTTTTTTTTTTCCTTTCCTATTTTCCTTTTGCTGTTTTTTTTTTTTTTTTGTATGATTCTCTTGATCAAAATTCCTTTAAATTATTTAGGGAAAATAACATGAGTGAGAGATGAAAAATACCTTTACTTGAGCCCTAAATCTTTGACTACTAGTAGGGCTTTTTTCCCCCTTTTTGAATTTTAATACTAGTTGTGGCCTTAACTTGTGCCAATAGGCCCAATAGATCGTTTGTTTTTTTACTTTAATTAGTTTTATGGATATTGAGTTCAATATTTGAATGTCAGGTGGTTTTTAATGTATTTTATTTATGATTGTTGAGTTTTGTCTAAGGTTTTGTGGCTTAATCAATATACTAGTTTTAGACTCGCAACTCTGCGGGTCTAGAAAAAATAAATTAAAATTCATATTAATAGATATTTAACATTTAACTGTTACACATGAAATATTTAGAGTGTTGTTTTTTTCAATTTCATGTTTAATAATATATATATAAAACAGGATGACTTTTTAATTGACTAGGACAAACTTATGATTAGGATAAAAAAATATGATTAGGACAAACAAAATTGTTGACGAGGCTAAACAAATTTGCTAACTAGGACAGATTGAGACAAATTAATTTTATTTTAGGTATTGATTTAATTTTTTCTAATTGAGCATTGATTAAGGTACACTAATTTTATTTTAGGCATCGATACCTCATTTCTCTTAATTTAAATGTTAATTTAGTTAACTAACAAAAATTTCCCTTTTTCACATTTTCTGAATAGGAAGGTTTGTAACTTAATTATGTCAATCTCTCTCTCATATTACCTTCTAACCCTAAATTATCTCCAATTGCCTCTCTCTCTGCTTCCTCCATCTCTATCAATCCTCTCTCCCTCCCACTTCTTTCCCTATTCTATGTCCATCACGATCTCCCCCCCCCCCCCCTCTCTCTCTCTCTCAAGATAAACAGGCACATACACGAGGAATGACATGTGATGGGCTTGCGACTGAGAGGGGGCTGGGCGAGGTTGAAAGGGTCGAGGATCTGCGATTGCGACGGTTACGGAGCTAAAAATGATCGAGGTGGCGGTTGAGAGGGTTGGGGGATGAATCTAAATCTGAATCCAATTTTTCACCAGATCTGAGATTAAAATTGGGTAATATTCAATAAATTATTTTCTATTTTTTTTCTTTTATTCCGATTTGTGTTTCTCCTCTGCAACAAAACAACAAATGTTGCAATTGCCATTTGTGTCTCTTCTATGTTCATTTTGTGTTTTTATTCCCATTTGTGTTTCTAACATCTTTATGGTTCCCATTTGTGTTCCCATTCGACGATTAACATGTCCGTCTTTGATTCAGTTCATTTTCAGATTAGCGTCGTTTAATCTGTCATCGATTATGTAATTCAGGTTCGCCGTCGATTCGGTTCAGGTTAGATCCATCACATTGCCAGCACCCATCACTGCTCTATTTTATTTTATTTTTATTTGAATCCGATGATCGACAATCTAGCCATTAAATCCACCCGATTTGCTAGGGTTTGTGGCTTCCATTTCTCTGATTTTTTTTTTTTCAAATTGTTTTGTTGAAAATTCATATTGAAGAGAACATCTATAATATCGTGAACAAGGTCTAAAGCATTACTATCTCCAGTGTATTCATGATCTTCAACTTCAAGTTCCCGATTCAACGTAAATTACTTTATTAGTTTCCTTTACTTTGTATTATAGATTAGTCATTAGAGTTCAAACCAACTATTTATGTTTCCAGTTTTTTTTTTGTTACCATATTTCTATTTTAAAATTTATTTTCTAAGATCTATTTTCCTAGATTTTATGTTTCTCTTTTCAGATTTTAGTTTTTATTTCTAGATTTGTGGTAAACCACTTGAGTTTGTTTCACTTTTATTTTGTATTATAGATCAGTGCTAAAGCAGAAGATCTATATTCCCATATTTTTTGTTCCAAATTTTTTGTTTCCCATTTTATGTTTTGGGAATTGTTCGCAGATTTTATGTTCCCATTTCTTAGATTTTAGAGGGGTTTTTTACTTCACCTTCTAAACTCTATTTTTGTTCATTTCGATTTTTTATGAATGAAATATATTTTAACATGGAGTGTTCCTTTATAATTTCTCCAAATGTCAGGAAAAAAAAAAAAAAAAACATGAAAAAGTATAGGTTATTAATTATGCTCCTCGAAATCTCTCCTTCTTCTCTTTTTTCTAATATTTATCTCAAATTAAGTTTAGTTGGTTAACTTTTTCATTATATTTGTATTAGATTTTTTTTATTGCAATCATGCTCAAATGGTGTAATTTTGTTTACATGAGTTTTGTTTATAATAAGCGTTCAATTATTGAAATGTTAGGGGTATTGTTGTATAATCAAAATTTGATTATCTCATTTTTTCAAAGAATTTTACTTTTTTTTTTAATTTTTGTATTCTTGGTTATTGTTGTATTGGTTTGAAAATCCATTGTTGAAAATGAGAGTGTTATATAAATAAAGTAAATGAAATAAAGTGAAATTTGAAAACTTGAGAAATAAATTGTGATTTCTCATTTTTTTTGAATTGTTGGTTAAGTTTTGTTGATTGTTATTGGTTCTGTTACGTATTGTTCTATTCATTTGAAAAGCAGAAGTAAGATCTTGAAAATGATATATCGATTGTTCTATAATTTTATTTTTTTAAATTTGTGCACGTATTATTAATTTATGCCTAATTGTGATTAATTGAAATTATCCAATAATATAAAAAGTTAAATAATTTGATGTTCAATTTGTTAACACCCGTGCCTTCAGGCACGGGTTATACGCTAGTATTATATAAAACAAAACGATTTTTTGGCTGATTAGGATAAACTTATGACTAGGACAAAAAAATATGACTAGGACAAATAAAATTGCTGACTAAGACAAACTAAATGCTGACTAGGACATTTTAAGACATAAATTGAGGATGTGTAAGGAAACTAGATTTGTCAAATAGAAAATCAGATTAATGTAAATGGAAATCAAATTAATATAGTATTGAATAATTAATTAGACAAATGCTGACTAGGACAAACAAATTTGCTAACTAGGATATTTTCGAGATATAAGTTTAGGGCCATAAAAGGAAATTAAAATTTAATTTGGGGCAAAAAATGTTGGGATACATATATGGCCTTAAATTAATATTAATTAGTAAAGATAATGCCTAAAATAACATTAATGCCTAAATTTTGTCCTAATCACATTAAATTTTCCAACTAATTAATTTTAGGGTCAAAATTAACATATTAAGTTTAGAGCCAAAAGTTTAGCCATTAATATTATTTTAGGTAACGATTTATCCATTTTTCTCTAATTAAATTACTAATTAATTAATTAATTTAGACATTGATTCATCCATTTTTTCTTAATTAAACTACTAATTATGATTCAATTTAATTAACCCTTCTTTCAGCTCTCTCTCTCTCCCCAATTGCGGTGCGTTTTTCTCTCTTTTATGCAGTTACTCACCCTTTAAGTAATTAAAAAATACATCCTATTTGTGAGCACGTGATCAACTATTTACTACTAAAAATGTTCATATTTTGTAATTTATGCTGACTTTGAAATCTTTTCTCTCTACCTCTTTATTTTGCTAAATTTTAGTTCGTTATGTGTTCATCAGACCTGAAATATTCGTTTAATGTGATTGTCAGTTAACTTTTAAAATCATATTTTAAAATATTAATTAAACCTATCATATTTAAAAATCATAATTGCATGTTCATCGAATTATTTATCATTTTTAGCACAAAGAATAAAGAAAATCTCTTTAAATGCGTTGTTTTTTAATCATTTTTTGTCATTGCTTGAAGGTTTGTGCACTATACACACATACATGCGTGCGCGCAAGTGCGCACACATCCGCACACACATATATAAGATAATATATATTGAGATTTCAGGAAAATGTGATTTTTTTTATGAGCTTATTTTATTTTAATTCCAGCGTAAATAGTTTGTCAAGTTTACATGTTATTCTTTATTTTTTTAAGTTATACATTGATTCTATCCGAATAGGAGGTAAGGTCATATTATTATTGATTTCCCTTACAATGTGTATGTTTATTTGAGATTCATTTTACAAAATTAATTATTATCGTAAGAAATTGGTTTTTGAATGCGTTTTATGGTTTTTTTTTTTTTTTTTTATTTGGCTAGGATTTTTCTTAAAAATGTTTTTTAAGTGTTTGTATTTATAATAAGATTGTTTCGTAATGAAGCATAATTGTGTTTTTGGGCTTTCTTAATGAAGCATAATAGTACTTTTAGGCATGCGTTATGCACTAACTGTTCGGTACCATTATTTTGATTGGATAATTTCATTATTGTCATTATTTTTATTTCAATTGGTTTATAACTTACTTTGAAGATTA
Organism: Eucommia ulmoides; assembly: GCA_016647705.1. Lineage (NCBI taxonomy): Eukaryota > Viridiplantae > Streptophyta > Magnoliopsida > Garryales > Eucommiaceae > Eucommia > Eucommia ulmoides. The sequence continues at coordinate 1,552,629 of CM028329.1, forward strand.
AATTATATATAAACTCGTAGAATATTATTGAATTTTTTATATTGTTGAATTTTTTTATATCAGTACAAGTTTTAGTCTCGATTGTTAATTACAATTGATGTTCTATTGTTAATTATTATTAATGTTCAAATGAATATGTGTATTATGTTTGTCTTGATTGTTTTTTTTATTAATATTCAAATGTAATAGATGTAGAATATTGTATAATAGATAAAATTATATCATTTTGTTTTTATTTGGTTATTCTACTCCCGTACCTTCAGGCAGGGGTTATACACTAGTATATATATATATATATATATATATATATATATATATATATATTTAAAAAAATGTTTATACTTAGATTAGAAAAAATATATTCCTCTCATTTGTTTTCACACTTAAAAATAATAAGCAATAAAAAAGTAAAGAAATTTAAGTATTAAGTTCCAAAAGGAGATATATAATTTTTCAATTTTTTTTTTTTTTGGTAAATATGATGGGAGGAGAGAGTTGGACTCCAGACCTTCCACAATGAAGATTAAATACATATCCACTTGATCACAAGTCTTGGGATATTTTTTAGCTTTCTAATGTGTGTCTGAATAATAATTTTATTTATTTATTTTTAGATTTTTTAATTTTTTAAGATTACCTTTTAAACAATATAATAGCTCTTAGTTTATATTGTTTGGTTTGTTATTATTATTATTATTATTATTATTATAGTGATTATCAATAAAAAATCACAACAAAAGAGAGAATATAATTATTTTGGCTAATTTAATATGTCATATTTATCAAAAAAATAAACATTTGTTTTGAATTGGAAGAAAATCATTGAACTACTTGGATAATTAATTAGAATAGATACACTTTATAAAGTACGATGGATTCAATCAATTTACATTAAAATCTCATTAAAATTCTACTATCTTTAAAAACTAATTACATGCTTGGAGGATTTCTTTTCAATCTAGGCAAAAACTTTCACTTTTAATATTACACTACTTTTAGGCCCATGCTAAGTGAATTTTAAAATAATTTGAATTTGTATTTTAGTTAATCGGGTAAATTTAATTTTGTGTTAGTTAGTGGATTTCTTTTTTATATTATTTATGTGGGTTAACTATAAATTATTGATATCATAAAACATATTTAAGAATTTTTTTTTACATTATTTGTTTTTAATTAACATTGTGAACATTTTAGTTTTATGAGTTTAAATTGAGGGTATTATTTTAATTTTTAAAAGTCATGCAATTGCGAATTCATTTTTTTTTTTATTCGTACTATAGTAAGAAAATAAATCTATTTATTTAATCTTGCTTATTTGATTTGGTCATTTTCTATCTTCCACGATCTCTCCAAAGAACCAACATACCTTTACACACATCCAAACAAAAATGTGATTATATACACTTTTAGATATCCCTAGCAAAATATATAATTATATATACCTTTACAAATTTGCAAAAAAAAAAAAATATAATTATGTAAACCTTTATAACACAGACAAAAAATATAATTATATAAATGTTTATACAACCTTATATAAATCTTTATACACCTAAAAATAAAAATTTACACCCACAAACGATTTTTTATTTTATTTTTTTCAAAATTACAACAACAATTTTTTTCCCCCAAAATTATATTAAAATTATATCTAAAAAATGAACATAAATTTTAGTTTCTACTCAAGTTTTACAGGGAATAGAAATAGAAACATGGGAATAGATACACAAAATTAATAGGTCTGATAAAAAAAAATTATGACAAAATAATCACAATTTTTGTCACATATATTAATACGGAATTTAATGTTTGATATGAAACATAAATTCAAATTTGGCGTAGACAAATCCATGGCCATTCATTTTACATTAATAGAATTAACAAAATATTAATAGTGAAATAAATTAATCTTGATCATCCATTTCACATTTTTAACTCTCATTCATTTTAAGGTATTGTCTTCCAATTTTAAGTTTTCCTACTAGATATTAGATTAGATATATTAGATATAGATATGGTTTTGCATTTCTTTATTTTTATTTTATTCTATTCTTAAAATGTTTAAGTACATGGTAAGATTACATACGGAACGCCATATTTCTTTTTTGACTTTCTAATTATAGACCAATTTTTATCTAGTCTGTTAATTGTCTGGTTTCACTTTGAAGTCTATATCTTCTGTTACGGTTGTAATTATTTATTTTGTTTAATTTAGTTGTTAAATTTGACGTAATAAGGGGATAAGTTTATTTATTTTTTATTTTTATTTACTTTGAACATCGATGAACAAATATTCTTGATAATACTAAATATAATCACAGACATGTTAGGGGCGGTCAAATTTCAAGAGGGACGGAATAGGGTTAAATAATGGGGTAACATATGTAAATACAACAAACGGTAAAAAAGAGAAAAAAAAATCAATCCGAAATCTTTCAATTCTCTCTCTTCTCTCATCCTTAAAAGCCTTTGCCCCCTGCTCTCAATCTCTCAGCCTGAAACCTTAGATCTCTTCTCTTCCCTACCGAGCGCCCTCCCTCCTCCTCTCTTCTCCACCGGACCGACGGTAGTCCTCTCTCTCTCTCTCCTCCTCCTCCACCGCCACGACAGTGAACTGCAACCCTAAGTCCCTAATCCTGCAGCTTCTCCTCGCGATCGTCGACCCGAACTTCCGCCGCGCTGTTTGTATCTTCGAGCATAGTGTCCAGATCAGCCAGGACCGTCGCAAGGTTTCGTCGGCGACAGGTATTTCATTCTCTTCTGTCCTCAATAGTGAAAATCTGGATTTTATTGCTCTTTTATGGATCTGTTGTGTTTTCTTTTCCGCTGCGTCGTTTGGATCTGTTGAATATTGTTGTTTCACTGGGCCATAGGCATTCATTTTTCATAATCCTGGGCAGTGGATTGCTCGCTTATATGATCTACGAATGTGTTTGATTACTCAAATTTGTTTAATGTTTATGTGTTTCAATTGGATTGCTTATGTGTTTCAATTGTCTCCATTTTCGCTTTGCATTGTCCTTGACATTGTAAAAATCATGTAATATGAGATTATCATTAAAAAATTATCTTCTTCTTCAAGGTTTGGTTGCATAATGACTATGGCAATAGATGTGTCAGATGATGAGTCAGATTGGGCATGGCTTCCTCGAGACCTTGTTGATTCAATTTCGGAGCATATGACACAGTTTGCGGACTATTTGCGATTTGGGTCAGTTTGCAAATCATGGCGTTGGATTGTACAAGAGGAGAATCATCTTCACTCTCTTCACAAAAAGAAATGGCATATCCTTAACACATGTCGGAATCGTCTACCAATGCTCATGGTAGATAACACCAAGGATAGGAGTAGAAGAAGCTTTTATAGCATCACGGACAAAGCAACATATGACTTTGAGTCTGTTCAAAATAAATCCTTTTGCAGTAGACATTGCTTTGGTTCTTCACATGGATGGTTATTCACCATAGACGAAAATATGGTCGTGACACTGGTGAATCCTTTTACTGATGGGATCATTCATCTTCCAGAATTCAAAGATCCAGAAAATGAGTACGAATATTGGAGAGCTTATGATTATTTCATTCGTAAAGGCATTTTATCATCTGACCCTAATCTGAATCCACATTGCTATAAAGCAATTGTCATTTATGGTGGCATGCGAAGATTGGCATTCTATAAATGTGGAGATGAAGCATGGACATTTTTAGATGTTAATGAAGATTATGTGTTCGATGATATTCAGTGTTACGAAGGACAGGTTTTTGCAATAAACATCAGGTCTCAACTTGTATCCGTTGATCTTGTCAGTCGTATGGTTAAAGTTATTATTGGTAAATGGATGTCGAGTGATTTTTCTGGTATGGCTTATCTATTAAAGTTAGGAGGAGGAGGAGATTTGATAATGGTTCGAAGATTTGTAGGTTTAGACGAGCTTTTGAATGGCAAATACAAGATTCACACTAAATTGTTCAGGCTTTATAAATTAATAAAAGATTGTAATGATTGGTTGGAAATTAGGAGCGTGGATAATCATGCTTTGTTCTTGGGAGATAATTGTTCGCTAGCAATTTCTACCCTTGATTTTCCATGTTGTCAGCCGAATAGCATATACTATACGAATGATTATTCCGAACTTGGGCCTCACAATTTGGCATCTGATGGAGTTGATGATGATACGGGTATATTTTACCTCAAAGATGCAAGTTTTGGGTCGCATTACTTGCTTGGTTCCTCTACAAAACATTTGTTGCGCGCGATTTGGGTTGTTCCGAATTTTAAATATTAGGAGTTTAAGTAGAGGAGAGTTTTTCAGCTTGGATTTTGAATGGCCACAAATAATGGTTTTTCAATCAAATTGTGATTGATGTTATTTGGAAAGTATTTCTTTTGTTTGTTCTTATATTTTCTTTTTCTCTCACTCATTTTTTTTATTTTTTTTTTCAACAGAAAAAACACTAAAACCAACATCACCAAATATTAATTTTTCCATTTTCCTCATTGAAAATGAAAGTTAACAGAAAAAAAAAGAAAAAAAAGGGCACCTTATTTTGTAAGTTTTGCATGTTGAAAATTAATAGGCTCTGGATTTTTTATGAGAATAAACCAAAGTAAGTATATTTTGGTAATAAAATCTATTGGGCTTATTGGCATAGTTAAGTTCACAGCTTGTATTAAATTAAAAAACCGGCCCACTAGCTGTCAAAGATTTAGGGCTCAAGTAAGGTACCTGCCTCTACCACCGTTTTGCTTAAAATCACAAATTTATTCTATCATTTAGAAAACACTAATCAGCTCACTTGATCCATTTTAAAATATATATATACCTTTCTTTTAATTTTTTTTTAAATATTTTTTATTCATTTATTGTTTCAAAATTCACTAAGAGCCTTATTTTATTTTTTAAAAATACTATTAGCTGGATAAAAATTATAGACCATGCAACTTAGTAGAGTTGTTACCTAATAATTTTTTTTTTACTCTTTTTAACTAAAAAAAATGCTCATTTTTAACTTATTTACCGAATACACATAAAACAAGAGTAGCAATCCAGGCATATTAAAGTTGGGATTGCTACTCCCGGCATATTAAAATCATTAAGATAGAGGTAGCACCTCCGGCTTAAGAGAAGAAGATTTTTCCAAACTTCTCAATTTTTTGTTCATTCTTGCCCATTCTAGTCGCCACCTACCAGACCACTTCTTTCTTCTTCATTTCTTCTCCTCCTTCATTTCCCTAGCTACCTGCTCCCCGATTCTAGCCGCCTTGTTTCGTCGCTACCGTTCTCCCTTTCCAGCCATTTTCGTCGCTATCGCTGCCATTCTCTGCCGCCATGTATTTTTTTTTTCTTTTTCTTCTTATTCCATTATTCTCTTCTCCTCATTTAGTCTTCATTTTTTTGCTTGTTGTCCAGATCCAATCACCTCTTAGAGTTTTACGCTGGCGATTCGTTGTTCCGCTGCTTCACCATCGCTGTTGATCCACTGTCGTCATTGCCGTTGTCGTACACTCTTGCTCGGGTTAATTTTTTTTCCATTGTTGCTCTTTCTTTTAGTTTTATTGTTGTTGGCTGTTTTATTTTATTTTTTCATTTTTATTTAGGGTAAATTACCTTTTAAACTCTCTAACTACTGACACATTTCTATATTATCCAAAACGTTTGTGGCGTTTCAGTTTAAATCCTCTAAGTATATAGGTGGTTTTAATTAGTCATTCTGTTAGATTTTCCATCTAACCTAACAAAAATAGTCTTTTATTAAGGAGTAGAATAGTCATTTCATATTTATTTATTTTTACTTTTTCTTTTTCTTCTTCTCCGTATCATCCTTGCTCTCTCTCTTTGTCTCTCACACACACACACACTCCCACACACACATAGTCACTGAGAGAGAGAGAGAGAGAGACCATTGTTTGAGAGGCCTTTCAAGAGGCTTGCTCTGTGAGAGTGTGTGTGACTGTGTGTGTGTGTGAGAGAGAGAGAGAGAGAGAGAGAGAGTGGATAATATAGAGAAGAAGAAAGGAAAAAATAAATGAAAAAGAAAAAAAAAATATAAATAATGACTATTTTACCCCTTGAAAAGGCTCTTTATGTGAGTTTGGATGGAAAATCTAACATAAGAACTAATTAAAATCATCTATATACCTAAAGGGCTTAAACTGAAATGGCACAAACCTTTTGGAGCACATAGAAATGTGTCAATAGTTTAAGAGTTAAATAATTTGCCCTTTTATTTAAATCTCATTTAGTTTTTGTTTAATTAGTTGTCTTTTAATTTGTGTTTAATTAGATGTGATTATATATTTTGTGTGATGTTTGGTATTGTACATTGTGTGTGTTAGTTATAATTATGTATTTATATGATATATGTTGTGTTAATTAATTGTAAATATTTAGTTATATAATTTATTTAGTTGTAAATTTTGTAAGAATCTAAATGATCCAAATGGAAGCTAAACAATAAAATTTGATCAATAACTAAAGAAAACCAAAAATCAAAACATACCTTTGTCCATTGCACCTTCTCTTTTTATCTCACTTTCCTCACTGTTTTGGCATTTCTAAGCTCTCAAAACACTTAGATTAGACGGTGTGTATGCTACTAATTGAGTGATTGAGCCTAGGGACCAAAACCTCCTTATATAGCCAAGCTCCCATCAAAGTTATGGTTTTTCAGTTGCCAATTCTTGAGTAAATTCATGAGTAACAAATGAAATATTTTCCAATCTTAATGGAATTCGATGGACCATATTAAGATTACCGTTTTCTTAAACCGATCAGTTAGGTGGCGTTTGGTTAGTGTTTTCACTTTTTTCAACCCAACTAAGATGGGTTGGGTTGGATTGAGAATTTTGTTTCCTATTGGAAAGAAAATTACGTTTGATAATGACAATTTTTTTTGTGTGCTGGGAACAGAATTGCGTTTGGTAACGATATTATCCTAGAATTATTTCCTCACAAATTTTTTTCTTTTTTTTTTCTTCTTTTCTCTTCATTCGTCTTCATTTTCACCAAACAACATCGCCATTGATCGAATTCCACAGAGATTTCATAAACGAACAACGAAATCGAAATCATAGAAGTAATCAATGAAATCGAAATCATAGAAGTAAACGAATAGCGAAATTGAATTCACAGAAGTAAAAAAAACCAATTAAAACATACATTCAACAAGGAAATCATCCCACATCCACCTGAAATCGTCCCACGCTGCAGAAACTCCATCGCCTAGCCAACCTAGAAATTGAATTGGCGGTGGAAGAAGTCTAATCGCCACTTGAGAGGCTTCGAATCAGCAAAAACAACTGAACTCTCACCACGACGAACAACAAAATTGAAATGAAATGAAAACCAGAATTAGAGTCTCGCAACCCAGAACAGCGAAATCAAAATGAAAACCATCGAAATCGAAATGAAAACCAACAAAATTGAAATGAAATTGAAATCGATTTCACAAACCCCTAGCTCATTGACAAAATCGATTTTTTGAACGAAATCGATTTTGTCATCGAGCTAGGGTTTCAATTTCGTAGGCGATGGCGATTTCGTTGGCTTCCTGAACGACGAATTTGTTGTTCTTCGCCGTTGTTCGTCGTTGGCTAGGCGATGGCAATCAGCAACGAAACGGAGAGAGCAGTGATGGCGAGAATGATGGAGCAGTGAGATGATGATGACAACGAGAAGACGCAAGACGAAGATACTAGCAGAAGACGAAGACAACGATGGTAGATGGAAAAAAGATAAGAAGACACACAGCGAAACAAGAGCGATAGAAAGATCACAGAGCATGGCCGACAAAAAAGAAAAATAAAAATTTGTTGTTTTGCGCTTAACAAAAGTATAGCATACAGGTATCCTAGCTCGGCTAACCATCTGGCTCCTTCCCTACTCTAACTGGCCAACATTCTGTTTGGATACATTCTACTGTCGCCCGAAGTATGATTGTCGTGGACCTCGACTCCTAGCGGATTGGTTAATTGTTGGGGCCCGAGCAAGTGGCGGTCGAGCTATAGTTCCTCAAAAAGTGCCACCTGGATATCTGCCAAATAACTCGAATATACTATTCTTATAGTGCTCACGGTTCTCGCCTGCTTCTCGTATATCATTTTCTATTAATTTCGCTGTGTTTACCAATTCTATATAACTTTTGATCTGCCTGCCCGTCAACTTGGAACGTATTTCTAGATCAAGTCCTTTCTAGAATCGTCTACATCTTGCCTCTTCTGTTTTCACCAAATCAGGATAGGGCATCGAATTCAATTTCATACTGTAGAACGATCATCTTCCCCTGTTTTAGTGATATGAATTCCTCATCTATCTGGAACTGATATGATTCAGGAAAATATTTTTTATTAAACACAACAACGAATCGATCCCAAGAAATCTCTTCGCTTGGAACTGAAATTAACCTCTTAATTTCCTTCCACTAATGTTCGATCTCTCCTTTTAACTGGAAGGTGGCAAGAGGAACTTGGTTGTCATCGGTAATTCTCATTACCTCGAATATATGCCCTACGCTCCTCAACCAATTTTCGGCATCAGTAGGACTCGCAGTTCCCGTAAAAGTTGGGGGGTCCAATTCCTTGAATATCTTCAAGAGTATTGCCTGGGAAATAATTGTTTCGGTTTAGGCCTTCTGGCACTCCATCATCTTTGCCTGCTGCTCTGTCAATTGTACAACAGCTTGTAAAATTCGTTCAAAGGCATCCAAGCTTTGCTGCATCCTATCCCTCTTTCCCTAGGGTCCAATACTCCCAGTACTTTCATTTTCACGCTCCATACTCAAGACCTGAAAGGAAATTTAATAAGCAACAGAGTTAACAGACAAATGATAGTGTATGATGAAAATATACTATTTAATTCAATAAAATAACTACCACCCACATACCGAACCCACTTATCGACACCTTATATCATGATCCAAACTGGCTAGACAATTTGACACGTCTACAGAACCTATAGCCTAAACTCCTGATACCAAAAACTGTCACACCTTTCCCCGGGTCCCCATCGCCTAAGGTCGAGCATGAAATCGACTTAACGTTACCTGACCGATCAATATATACACACACACACACACACACACACACACACACACACACACACATACATACATGCATTGCTATATTTTTTTTCTAAAAATATATTTACCCATTTCAAAATTTGGGAATACACCTATCCCAAATATTAACAACAAAATCATAAAAAACTATTGTACCATCCACGGTTCATACCTGTCCGACCAACTCTCCCAAAATGCCACCACCTCTTGACTCTATCTAATGCCAGTAGTGGGCATGTCTCTAACTGCGGTATCTGAAACCAAATATTTTATCGTTGTACTGTCTTTATAATAAAAATAATTTATGGATCAAACATAATTATTAAATGCTACTTCTCAAAATATAATATAATATAACCGCATACCATGCTGGAATAAAATTTCACTATCATCATTGCAATAAGATAATGTATTTAAATCAACCAATCCAAATATTTCGACATATAATAAAATACCACACTCATATTTTTCTACTAGCCATAAGATTGTTTCACCTCATGATCGGGAGTTACGACGATACCGTAACCTGTACAATTGTACCATCTAAAATGACTATCAGTGTCAGGGCTATTTAGTATCCCCAATGGTAGGGGCAACCACCTATATGATTTACACTCTTAACATATCCACATATATCCATCCTGTAAGATTTGCCTGATAGGTAACAACGAATATCCACCATACAGGACTTGCTTAACAGGTAACAATAAATATTCACCATGTAGGACTTACCTGACAGGTAACAACAAACATCTACCCTGCAGGTCTTACCTGACAGGTAATCCATATCTCGCAGGACATGCCCTCCTAACGAGAAGACAACGATGATATAGTCGGATAAATTATGCACATGTAAAAGTTAGGTCTTACAGTGATAAAATAACAAAATTATTTTATTAGAAAGTCACGAGAATAATCAATAAAATGATAAAATTCCAATTCTAAATATATTGATTTTTTTAGACTTTCAAGATGAGTTCCTTCTTCGATTTAAAAAATGATGTTACCAAAAATTTCTGACATGTGTAATAGCTCCACACGTGCTGAAAATCTTTTCACCTTCCTCCTCTTATCTGTAGAACTGTGAGTTCTAATGGGGGACACTGGTGTGGAATTAATGTGTGATCGTTTTGGAATTAATGTGTGATCGTTTATGACAATATGCTAATGTATAACCGGGGAATTAAGTCACGGATAATTTTTTTTTTTTTTAATATTTAAATAATGAATATCAACAGAGTCAATAACAAAAATATCATTAAAGAATATAAATACACTATCCAAAACAACAAATATCGGAACTAATATTCCACAATTTAGTTATTAACACATATTTTCAAATGAATAATACATTTCCACTAGATAATTCTAAAATTAAAAAAAAAAAAGGGATAAAATTCCCTCCATTTATACAATATTCCAAAATTTTCACTTCATATTTTTAAATGAAACCAACAATAATAACTTAAAAATATTGATTCAAAATTTTAAAAAACAATTGTGACATAATTCCATTTGTTTATCGTATTAATACTATACAACAAAATTTCTGCATAAACAATATTCGTTGTAAATAGAGAGTGATACAGAATGATTATTGCCAATGCTAGAGTTTTATTTATACTTTACCTGATTCTTATAGAAGATGAGAGGGGTGGTGAGGACAAAATTTAATTATTATACCTATAATTTTCATATATTAATTAGTGAGAATTATTTCTAATTAGGGAGAATTAAATTATTTTATAATTATTTATATAATTTCTGTATATTAGTTCAGACAAACTATTTCTATTATATTACGTATTTTAATTAGTAGAAATTATTTTTAATTAGGAGGAATTAGAATTTTCTATAATTAGTTCAATAATTTATGTATGTTAATTAGGGCGAATTAGAATTTTCTGTAATTATTTCAATGATTTCATAATCATAATTAGGGGAATTACTTCTAATTAGGGAGAAATAAAAATATCTATAATTATTTTTATAATCTTCATTAATTCGGGAGAATTAGTTCCAGTTAGGGGGAATCATAAATTTCGTAATTATTTTTATAATTTTTGTATATTAGTTAATGCGAATTATTTCTAGCTACAGAGAATTATTTCTAATGAATGGGAATTATAAATTTCTATAATTTTTGTGTATTAATTAGTGGAATTTATTTCCAATTGATGGGAATCAGAAATTTCTATAATTATTTCTATAATTTTCGTACATTTGCTAGGGGGAACTATTATTATTATTATTATTATTATTATTATTATTATTATTATTATTATTATTATTATTATTATTATTATTATTATGATTATTATTTATGTATAGTAATTAGCGAGAATTATTTCCAATTATGAGAAATTATTTCTAATTAGAGGAAAATAGAATTTCCTGTAATCATTTTAAAAAATTATGTATGTTAATTAGGGAGAATTAATTTTTTTAATCGTTATTTCTATAATTTCGGTATGTGAATTGGGAGTGATTATTTCTAATTAGGAGAAATAAAAATTTCTATAATTATTTTTATAATTTTCTTATATTAGTTAGGAGAATTTTATTTCCAATTAGAGAGAATTAGTTTTTTTTTTGTAATTATTTTTATAATTTTTGTATATTAATAATTGAGAATTATTTCTAATTTTGGAGAAATGTTTTAATTAGGGGGAGTTATAAATTTCTATACCCATATATTAATTAGTGGAAACTATTTTTAATTACAAGAAATTATTTTTAATTAAGGAGAATTATAAATTTCTATAATTTCCGTATATTAATTAGTGAACATAATTTTCATATAATTTTTTCTGTTTAATATTTTCTTATATAGTCCTCAAACTTTGAAGACAATGTATACCCTCCTGTTTTATTATATATAATTAATTTAAATTAATAAATTATTAAATAATAACAAAATATTTCTATTATTAATTAAATTAATTTTTTTAAACAATTTCTCAAACTATGGAGGCAAAATGTGTAGGAAAAATATGATTTTGATATTTACATATAATTAATTTTAATTATTAAATCATTAAAGAATAAAAATTATTAACATTTACATATAATCTAAATACTTTAGTATTATTAAAAAAATTAATGTCCATATATTATTTTTATAATTTTTGTAAATTTAATGTCTATAATTTTCATATATTATTTCTAATTTAATATTTCTATAAATAGTCCTAAATTATACAAAAAACAAATTAGTTTCTCAATTAGGTATAAGATATATAAGGTTAAATATAAATAGACATTTTTATTTATTGATATTTTACTTTGATCTGAACTATTCTGTCTCTCGAGACATTGGACGACTGAAAAATATCTAGAGCTCTTATATACTTCCTTTTTTTGTATAATAGATAATTATGTCAAAAATTGGTTGATTAGATATTGTCCTCTCCAGTGTCAGATTACAATCTTCCTAACATTTTAGGTTCTTGAAAATAATACATCGCAGATGAGTTTGCTAGCGTTACACCTCCAATATAAAAATATGTAGAGTTTTGAGGAAATTTTAGAAGAGTTAACTAGGATAATTCTGCTATCTTACGTAAACCACCCTTTGTGCTATTTATAGGAAAGAGAAGAGTTGTTTTACACGTTTTACATAAATCTCAGCCATTCTCCATTTCCCCCCCACTAAATTAGCAAGATTCAAGAGTTATGGACCATTACTTAGTATCTGGTTCTCTTTCCATTTATAGCGGTATTTGGTAAGCGTTCCTCAGTAGGGGTTTGTCCTCAGGCATGGGACGGGGTTTGAGTAGTCTTCTGATATCTCGAGGATGTTCTTATGCATGTAACCTTGAGCTAAGATCTTGAGTTAGTTAGAATCATGCTTAGATGTAGGTGTTATTAGTTAGTTCCTTGGATCCCGGGCATAGTCCTTAGGTCTCTACATTGAGTTTGGGCTCATGTGAGTTGCATGTGAGTCTTAAGGTATAATCCTCGAGATCCACGTATTCCACATGAATTCCTTCTTAAATGTGGCGTTATTCGATACTTCCCAAAATATCCCTCATCAATTACTTCCCATCCCCAAGACCTAAGAATAAGAGGGTCAGAAATAATTGTTCAGGATGGAATGAAGTCTCGAGACCCGAGCTTGAATGGAATTCAAACAATCATATTTCCTTGATTTTGTCTCCAATAAAAAACTTGAAAAAACTGCACACCCTATTTTTCGTACCTAAAACCTGCTATGCATTTATTGCATAGCTGATTGGATAGAGTTTTTTTTTTTAGCTCCTAGGTGGCGGCTAACATTCCCTTTCCATTTGGATCTCACCCATTTAACCAGAGCATTCCCATTATTTGGGCCCTTCTGCAACTTTAGGCTTTCTTCCACTATCTCTAGTTATCTTGTCTAGCCATGCCTAAAAGATGTTATTTTTCCAGTTTGGACAATTTGTTTGGCGACGTCTATAATGACGATGCTGAGCTTTCTAGTCCCACCAGCTCGAATTCTGGAGCTGGCGAGAGGGTTGGGACCTCTGTTAGGCCCGATACTATAGAGAGAGCGGAGCAAACCCATACTCGGGAGGAGGATCCTCATCTTGTGCCTACTGCTTGGGATGAGGTAGGTTGTCCTCATATACATATTAATATATGTATATGAGCCTTTAACCCACTAAGTTAAACGTTATGCCAACTAGAGAAAATCCTAGTTATTGTCTAGGCATAGATTCTTTGTACATCTATGTAACGTTGTACATATTTACACATATCAATATTATATCTCAGACCTTGCTTGGTTATTATATATGTTCCTTAATTTTTGTTCCCGCTCTCAAAATTTTTGGATTAGTGCTTTGAAACGCATTTGGTAAACACGTTTTCGTTCTCAAAATGTTAAGAGTAATTAGAGACTATTTCCTGAATTTCGTAAGAATTTGATAAATAAAAAAATGGTGATTTTTATTTACTTCCACAAAAACTATACACATTGCGCTCCCACTACCGCCACCCCTTGCAATCCACCCCACCCCCACCCGACCGATCACCACCACCACCACCTGTTGGCAACTGCCACTCATTGGTTGCCACCACCAATGTGTCGGCCACTATTACCATGTCAGCCACAACCATCATGCATGCCACAATACAGTCAAAAGATAAAAAGAACAAATATTGCAACTGAACGTGTTTTTTGTTTTCATTCTCATAAATTAAAAGAAACAATTACAAGATAATGGTCGTTACCCAACATGTTTTTATTTCTGGAATACTCCAAGATGGAAATAATTTTCTCATCTCATTCTATCCCAATTTATTGGAAGTAGAAATAGAAAAAACAAAAATACTAACCAAACGTCACCTTATATTCTTTCTCAATATTCTGCTTCTCAATTAGTTTGACATTATCGAAACTTTGTTCAAAGTGAAAAGCTTTCAAAGACTAATTGAAAATTCAATTGTAATCAAAGGTGTGTATTGCTAATTTTGTCCAATTTGGAAAAGAATCAAACGTTAAATTTGAATTTAAAAAGTTAAGGACACTGTCATTTTTTTAAAATTAAAATTTTAATTTGAAATAATATGAATATATTGTTTTTCTTTTTCTTTTTCACATCGTCAATGTGGTAATATTACACATTCAATCATTAATTAAACGTTTACTTAATTTACCTTCTTCAAAATTCAAACATTAGGATTTGACAATTGGCATCATTAAATGTCATATAAATCAATATAAAACATGGAAATATGTCCCCTGATTTAAAGACATTGAATTGGTTCCATCACAAATAATGCACTCCTACCTACCCTACCCTTTCCACGTGATATAAGAATTAATTAAATATTTAAACCCTTCTTTCCGTTTGAGATGTTTTGTTTTCTTCGAGAGTTATATCATTGAGACGTCATGTAGACTTGGTTACAGATGTGCAATCGTTATCTTCATCATTCATTAAAAAAAAGAATACAAAAACAAGATGTGACAAAATAGGATCCAACTTATTTATATGCTCGTTTTGGATATATTATAAAATATTAATATAAAATAATATTTACAAATTGTTTCTTTTAATATATTATAAAATAATAAACAAATAACTATAGATTAAAATTAATTTTATCAATTTTTGCAAGTGAACAAATTATAATTTAATTAATTTATATCTTATTTTTTCTGGATTTTTTTTATTTTAATCATATTAATAATTATTTTTAAGTAATTTAAAATATGACAATTAATTATATTATATTTGTATATTAATTAAAAAAATAAATATATCTAAAAAAAGAGAAAAAAAAATTTGGGTGTTTCCCTCATTATTAAATATATATAAAAAAAAATATAAAAACTCATGAGATGAATTGAAAGCATTATCCTCTTATTTCGTTAAAATATTTTTCCTTCTTCCGCTTTTAACAAGTAATATTAGATATATTTTTTATCGATCTACATTTAAATTTTAAAAACTAATATTAATTCCTCTTTGAATTATTTTATTTAAAAATTTAATCTGTATAAATTGAATTTTATATTGCTCAAATTATAAATGATTTAACTGAATGTACATATGGTGATCACATAACTAATTATTTTGGTTTAATTGGTCAACCTATCCATGAGTCGTTGGATTTCCCAACAACTAATCTTGAAAGGACACAATTTTAAAATTTAATTTAATGCAAATATCAATTATATTACTTATTAAAACTTTTATTCAATTTTTAATACAGTAAAATTGCCAAAGAACATAAAAACATTTCAAAATTTAATTATATTATAGTCAATCTAATCACAGTGGATTTATTATTAAAATATTATCCCATTTTTGTTATTTACCAATCTTTTGGAACATCTAGACGTTTTCTATGCTATGCAACATAAATATATTTAGGATTTTTTTTGAATAAAAAAAAAAATATTGTGGACTCGGCCCTTAAATCCATATTTATATTTTTAATATATATATTGTCGGAGTGGTGGTGGTGGTTGGTGTTAGTTATAATCCATAAATCTCAATAGTTTTCTTAGTCACAAATCTTCATGTCAAATTATTAAAAGTTCTTTAACACATAAATAAGCTTATCTGAATCCATGGCGATGAATCGCCGGGATATAGGTTTTCCACAGACTAATCACTTGATATTTCTCAATGGGTTCTCTCTCACAGATGAGAAAGAGGTGATGAATAGGGAACTATAACCCTGATATAATATCCTTTATATATTAGGTAAACTCTTGCCCTATTAACTATAATTGCCTAATATAGGTCACTACACATTACAAAGCCCATACTCATTAAAAGTTTTCTGAGCCCATTAGTTAGATCACTTATTTGGGCCTCTATAAGATTGATAGCTCATATTATAACTATTTAATCAATCATATGAACCCAAAATAAGAATTATTAATTTCCTAGCAATCTCCCACTTGGGCTATATATGAAATTCCGATGACAGTTATATTCCGTTGTCTTAAGTGTGCGCAATAGTGATATATTCTTTGAAACATTCCCTAGTTGCAATTTGGTCAATCAACTATATCAGCATGAGATAAAAAAGACATCCGTTACATTCATATCCGTAACAAGATCCATTAATGATCACCATACCAAATATATTTAATGATATAGATCAAGTATGGATGTGTAGTAAGAAATTATATGCAATGTGATCTCAAACATATCTATTTCCAACTAGCCCTTCTTTATTCCATAGTGAGATCAATCTTTAATCTTTCTATCCTTATGTTTAAACCACAATTAGAAAGAACACATTCAGACTGAAAAAAATTTAAACTATCTACTTTATTCTGCAGAAAAACAAATATATTTATCTAACAAAAGAACATTAAATAAACACAAACTCTCACTAAATCAACATATCACCAAATAAAATCACACCTATATTGAAACACGTTAAGTGGTAAACCTTTAGTGAGTGGATCCGCAATCATGGAGTTCATTCTCATATGTTCTATAGATACTATCTTGCTCTGAATTCTTTCTTTAGCAACTACAAAATTAATGTTAATGTGCTTCGACTTTGTGAAGCTTCTGTTGTTGTTAGAATATGAAACTGTAGATTTATTGTCATAATATATCTTTAGTGGTCTTTCAATACCATCCACTACTCGCAACTTAGTGACAAAGTTTTGTAGCCATATCCCGTGATTTGTTACCTCATAACAAGCTATGAATTCAATTGTCATGGTGGAAGAAGCTATAAGTGATTGTTTAGCACTCCTCTAGGAAATATCACCTCCAGCCAACAGGTAGACATAGTCTGAATTGGATCTCTTAGTGTCTTGGCAACCCGGAAGATAGGAATCAGAATACCCAATGATCTCCAAATGATCTATTTTTCGATAAGTGAGCATACAGTCTTTTGTTCTCTATAAATACCATATAACCCGTTTGGCTGCTTCCAATGATCTATCTCAGGGTTACTTAAGTATCTGCCTAACATTCCAACTATGAACATTAAATCCCGACGCGTACATACTTGAGTGTACATAAGACTTCCTATTGTTGACGCATAAGGAATATTTTGTATCTCTTTATTTTGCATCTCATTCTTGGGGCATTGAGTAAGACTAAACTTGTCACCCTTAGAGGCAAGAGTATCTCTTAATGCACAATCTTTCATGCCAAATCTAGTAAGTACCTTTTCAATATAGCTCATTTGTAATGACCCGAGGATACCTTGAGAGTGATCTCGATGTATCTTTATTCCTAATATAAAAGAGGCGTCTTCAAGATTTTTTATTTCAAAATTCTTAGTTAAAAATCTCTTTGGTTTTTAGTGCTATAAGTTAATATCTCTACTAGCCATTAGTATGTCATCGATATATAACACTAAAAAAATAAATTTACTCTCACTGAACTTGTGGTATACACAATTATCAATTGCATTTACCTCAAAACCATATGAGACAATGATTTGATGAAATTTGTGATACCACATGACGGGAAGCTTGTTTGAGACTGTAGATGGATTTCTTTAATTAACTTGAAAACGATAGACTTTGGATCGCCTAATGCAAAGTTCATTGGCTGCACCATGTACATAGTTTTATCAATGTCTCCATTGAGAAACGCGGATTTTACAGCCATCTGATATAGCTCTAAATCAAAATGAGTTACACGTGCCATTATAATTCTAAAAGAATCTTTTGTTGAAACTAGAAAGAAAATATTTTTATAATCAATGCCTTCCTTTTGCGTAAAATCCTTGGCGACTAGACGAGCCTTAAATCTCTCAATATTACCTTTTAAATCCCTATTGGTTTTAAATATCCATTTGCAACTAATGGGATTCGCACCTTCAGGCCACTTGATAAGATTCCAAACGTCATTGTCCTTTATAGATTTCATCTCATCATTCTGGGCATCGATCTACTTTTGCGAGTTAGCACTTTGTTTGCCTTAATGGAAGTTGATTGGATCGTCTTCTATTGACCCTATGTCAAACTCATGTTCTTCGAGAAAAATATATAATCCCTTGAAACCACGCTTCTCTTTTCTCTAGTGGATTGACTTGGTGACACTTCTTCTTGAGGTTGTTGAATTTTCTCTTTAGGAGCAATTTCTTAATTTTGAGTTTGGAATCCTTCATTATTGTCTTGAATTATGTCTTGAACAATGTTAGGAACCTAATGTAGACACCGCATTTTGTCTTGCCTAGTCAATGTTGAATCAAGAATACAATTTCAGATAAAATTTAAATTGAGGTTTAAAGAGAATAAATTTATATCTTAGATCACACTAGATAACTCAGGAAAAAAAAAACATAAGAAAACATAAAACTGTTAAATTGGACTGAATTCAGTTAAGTAAAAGTTTCGGGTCAACTTAAAAAATTCTAAAATTAAAGGCGGTCTAAAATGATACTATTAAATGTTGATTGTCATCAAATCACCTTTAATATTAATAAAAAATAGTTGCTACCCTCCAATTATAGGATATTTCACCAGTTACCTTTATTAACTACTTTGACCTTGAAACATTTACTATCACTGATTTTGTTTGTTTAACATAAAACATACTATTTTTTTTTGTGCATGTTACATTAAATACCTTTAAGAAACAATGAAAAAGACCTTGATCAAGGCATATAAATGGCATGACAAATCCAAGTTACCAAAGTAACTAAGGATTAAGAGTTGGTTCGAAATCGACCAAACCGAAGTAATTTGATTAACAATCAAAGCCCATCCAACCAAGGGCCCAACCAAACAATAATGAATCATCAAAATGAGAATTAAAATCCTAAATGAATCTTCCTAGAATTTTTCTACAAAATATCTAAGGAAATAACCAACTTTCTTAAGAAGTAACTAATCGTTATCGAAACTAAGCCGATTCGGTTCACCACCTTAGAAAGGCATTTAATGACTATTAAATGCCCATCCCATCTAGAATTTAATTCTTGCGATGATAAGGATGGACAACATCCAAAGAATCTAGATATTTTGAGCAAAATGTCTTAGGGCAACTAGAACACTTGAAATGTAACTACTGGTTACAAGACAAACTAAGTCGATTTGATCCAAATGCAACCGATTCTGGCCCTATCACATCAAGTGTCTCAATAAAGAAATAAATGCCTAATGACACATCAAGACTAGATTAAAAAAACCTTGGATGCATTAATGGAAACTAAATCAAAATAGTGAAACTAACCGGTACTTAGCCCCCAAACCAAATAGGAAGTGTCACATCAAGCCATTAATGACCCCATGTGCAACCAATCATATCAAAGATATGGTAATGACGATTAATGATTGCAAATGATTTGCAATGATTGCCAATCATTGAACCTAGTCATGTAATCATTACCAAATCTTTTAAAGATCTTTGGGAATCTTACAAAATCTTACAAATTCGTTCAAACCAATTCAAGATCAAAATAAGAAAGGGTGGACCCTAAGCCAAACAACCCCTAAGGAGCAGGCTGGGTTACCTTTGCGCATTGGCCAATCAGCAGGGTGCCCAACCTATAAATACAGAGCTTATTTTCAAAAATTTCAAGAGTTGGAACCCTAGCTTTCTCTCTCCAGGCTCGAGCAATCCTCAAAGGTCATTAGGGTTTCCAAGATTGCTTTTTCAATAAACACCTCAAAATTCTGCTCAAATACTGCCCGGAAGAGTTCTTGAGGTTCTTGGAGAAAGAACTCAAGGAGTTGTTGGTAACTGATCGAGGTCAGTGAAGAAGATCTAAAGAAGATAATGAAGGTAATCACTTAGGGAATATTACTTCCCCAAAGTTAGGTATGTCTTCCTAAACCTCCTTTAATTTGTCTTAAATTTAGTTATTTTGTTTGTATATAGCATGTTCATGTAGTTATTAGACTTATATACCATGTACATAGCATATATATGAAATAACCAAGTAAAAAACATGTCAAATTCATCAAACCATTTAAAAATTATCCAAATTTATGTCAAGAACATTAAGAACATGTCAAGAACATGAAGAATACGTCAAGAACATGACAAGAATGTCGATTACACCGTGGGTGGTACATAGTGTATTTGATTTTCTTAGGAACAAATGAAACCGAACTCTAATAAACTCAAAACAAAAATCATCTCTAAACGAAATACGTGATGACCTAATTGTCATTAATCTGAGATACGTAGGCAGCCCACGTAAGGGTTCAGTCATCTATCTAAATAAATTAGTCATATATCTTGCATGTTGGAACTACATGTCAACCTGATTCCCTGTGAAAACTAGGATATATAGGCAACCTTTATAAGGCCTGGTCATTAGGAAAATATAAAAAATATTTCATTCTTATATATTGTTATTGGGTTGTCGCTGCTAGTTTAGTTTAGTTTAACTATTTTTATTACATAAAAAATACAAAAAAATATTTTCATTTTCAGTATGCTTTATTTGTTGTTGTATGATAGATAATTAACCTTTACTAGCTTTTTCATTTAATGAAAATCCATAAAAAGACAAAAAACTTAAAAATAAAATGGGGAATTATTTTTTTAATAAGAACCAAAGGAAATGACTTGGGTATTGTTTAAATGTGAATATCTATGTAGACTGAGGTACCGTATTCGGATGGGTGTCTTGGGTTGCATAAAACCTTCCCTGAGCATGATCGACCCCTAAATTTAAAGAAATCTCTGGTACAAAGACCTTTAGGAGTCAAAACACAGGCCATTTCAAAATAAAAAAATGAATTGTTAAAATCCCGGTGACCTAAACCATCTAACCTATGCTAGGTGGCAACTGCGTTTTCAACTCAAATTCCGGCCCAAAGAAGTTTTCAAAACCGATGCCTAGAAAAGTCATTGAAAACCATTTTTCAAAAATAAATGGATTTGGAGGACTTAGAGAGGGATGAATGGAAACTTGTTTTTCTCTTCTTCTTAATCTCTACTTCCTCTTTCTTTCAAACAAAATCCGAGGTGTATCACCTGATCATTGTCAATAGTAATGTTTGGAAGAGAAATTGATTCATTTTCAAAGACAATATTCCTAATAACCTTATCTTCTCATCTCCTTCAAACTCAACATCCTCAAGAAATCTTGTATTTTCCGTCTCGAAAAATCTCTTATTTGAGGGATCATAAAACTTAAATCATCTTGACCATTTAGTGCACCCAACAAAGCAACAGTTAACCGTTCTTAAGTCTAGTTTCCTTTCATTTAACCTATAAGGCATTGCCTCAACTGGACAACCCCAAATATGTAAATGCCTTATGCTAGGTCTTTTTCCTAACCACAATTCATTAGGGGTTTTAGCTACCGCTTTACTTGGTACCCTGTTTAGAATATATGTTGCAGTTTTAAGTGTGTCTTTCCAGAGTGATTCTAGCAAAGAAGTATGGTTTATCATACTTCTTACTATGTCCTTAAGCATTCTATTTAATCTCTTAGCAATATTGTTCTTGCTAGGTTTGCCTGGCATTGTGTATTGTAGGACGATTTTGCATTTCTCTAGGAAATTTTCAAATAGTCCTAGACGTTGTTCTTTTAGTCCATCATATGGATCATAGTATTCACCACCACGATCAGATTTAATGGCCTTCATTTTAAACTTGCCTTACTGGCTTTCAACTTCAACTTTGAAAGTCTTAAAAATTTTCAAGGATTGAGACTTCTCATGAATCAAATACAGGTACCAAGAATGAGAGAAGCCTTTTTCAAACGTAATAAAATATTTTTGTCCATTCCAAGATGACGTAGGGAATGGTTCACATATATCAGTATGTATTAGTTCTAAGACGTCAGAACTCCTATCACACCCCTCCCCAGGACTCCATCGCCCGAGGCCGGGCGTGACGTCAACTTGATATTACCTGACCAGTCAACAAATATATATATATATATATATATATATATTATTTACTCATTTCAAAATTTGAGAATACACATGTCATAAACAGTCACAACAAAACCACAAAAAAAAAAAAAAAAAACTGAACCTTCCACGGTTCACACCTGCCTAGCCAACCCTTTCAAAAATGACATCACCTTCTGACTCTACCTAGTGCTAGTAGTGGACCCACTCCTAGCTGCGGCACCTGAAACTAAATAATTTATCGGTGTACTGTCTTCGTAATATAAATTTTTTTTACGGATCAAGCATAATTATCAAACACCACTTTTCAAAATATAATATAATATAATCGCACACCAAGTCGGAATGAATTTTCTCTGTCATCATCACAATGAGATAATATAGTTAAATCAACCAATCCAAACATTTCAATATATAATAAAATACAACATTTATATTTCCTACTAGCCATAGGATCGTTTCAGCTCACGATCGGGAGTTACGACGGTACCGTAACCTGTATAATTGTGTCATCTAAAGTGACTATCAGTGTCAGGGATATTTAATATCCCCAATAGTGGAGGCAGCCACCCGCAAAATTTGCACTCCTGACAGGTCTACATATATCCACCCTGCAAGACTTGTCTGACAGGTAACAGCATATCCATCCTGCAAGACTTGTCTGACAGGTAACAACATATCCACCCTGCAGGTCTTGCTTGACAGGTAACAACAAATATCCACCCTGCAGGTCTTGCCTGATAGGTAATTCACATCTCGCAGGACATGCCCTCCTGACGAGAAGACAACTATGACATAGTGGGATAACAAAAACCACTTTCCACATTTAAAAATATACTTGATCCACATAACGTTATAACACCATCCATTTTAATAAACATTTTTTTTTTCACAATTTATACAAAAATATACTTTGTCAATTTACATAGAAGACAGTATATTCACCTCGATTTTTACGCTACCTAAAACACTACCATCAAAAGATTACGCGGGCGGTATTGCCTGTGATCCTAACAGCGATAGGGCCTAAATTAATAATTTATTCAAATAAACCTAATATGCAATGTGTGACCCTAAAATGGATAATTTTCTATTCCCCAAATTTTTGGTTATACAAAATTACTATACACCCTATTTTCTATGTCAATAT
This sequence comes from Eucommia ulmoides, assembly GCA_016647705.1. NCBI lineage: Eukaryota > Viridiplantae > Streptophyta > Magnoliopsida > Garryales > Eucommiaceae > Eucommia > Eucommia ulmoides. The sequence continues at coordinate 1,576,130 of CM028329.1, forward strand.
TAACTGTACGAAAATTATTATAGTAATAATTACAAAAAAATTCACGTTAATAAATTAATTTATAGAAAAATATTAATCGATTATTAAATTTTTTATTAGTTGATGAAATAATAAAAATTGTCATTTTAGTAAAATTTATAATTTTTATTTTAAACTGTGTTCTTCGCAAATCAGATATTTCTATACCGGCTGTATTTTTCGAACCCACTATATATATTTTTGACATACAAATATACATATATATCTTTCCATATAATTAGTCACATAAATTGAATGTGTCATATATATATTTTAACATTATATATAATATATATATGTGTGTGTGTGTGTGTGTGTTACATTATTCCCAAACAAAACCCACCGCCAACTTTTCCTCTTTTTTTTTTCTTTCTTCGGACACGTGTCACTATATGAAAGAAAGAAAAAATTGTTCAAGAGGTCTCCACCGCCTCAAGATAAAGATGATCGGATTGTTTTTTTTATAATTACACATTGATCCCTAGGATAATTTAAAATTATTTACTTAAACCCCAAAACTATTAAAACAAAATTTTAAATTACAGATTAGACCCCTAATTTTTTCAAGTAATTATTAAATAGCACAACGCACCCCTATTATTTTCTAAATGTTCTAAAATGCAACTAAAAATTACGCATATACAAAACTCGGGTCTTACAACCCTTCCCCTCTAAAAGAAATTTCGTTTCAAAATTTTAGTTACCTTGGACGAATAAATGCGGGTATTTATTCCTCATCTCATCCTCTCGCTCCCACGTCGCTTCCTCTACCGAGTGACTACGCTATAATACCTTTACCAATGGAATCATTTTCGTCTGCAATACTTGATTTTTATGGTTTAGAATCTGGACTGGCTCCTCCACATATGTCAAATCCTCTTTCAATTTGATTGGATAAGAAGTCAACACATGCAAAGGGTCTGGTACATATTTCCTAAGCATCGACACGTGAAAAATGTTGTGTAATCTGGATAATTCTGGCAGTAGGGCTAGTCGATAAGCCACCATGCCAACTCGTTCTAGGATTTCGTGTGGACCGATATACCTTGGACTTAGTTTCCCTTTCTTCCTGAATCTCATTATGCCCTTCCACGGGGATATACGCAAAAACACATGATCACCTACTTTAAATTCTAACTCCTACCTACGTTTATCAACATAACTCTTTTGCCGACTCTTAGCAGTCTTCAGTCTTTTTTAAATCACTTTCACCTTGTCCGCCGTCATCTGGGCTATATCCGGCATCAATAATTTTTGTTCTCTCACTTCTGTCCAACAGACTGGATTTCTGTATCTCCTGCCATACGACACTTCATATGGTGCCATCTCGATTGCTGAGTGGTAATTGTTATTATAGGAAAATTCCATTAATATCAAATGATCGTCCCAGCTACTAGGGAATTCTAGAACACAACCCCTCAATGTATTCTCCAACGTTTGAATCGTATGATCTGATTAGCCATCAGTTTGAGGATGGAAGGTTGTGCTGAATTTTAACTTAGTACCTATGGCAACTTGGAGACTCGACCAGAATTTTGAAGTAAATCTCGGATCTCTATCCGACACTATGGAAATCGACGCGCCGTGCTTTCGGACAATTTTGCATACTTGTCCAAGGAGTACATCGTCTTTACAGCCAGAAATGAGCAGACTTGGTGAGCCTATCAACAATCACGCAAATGGAATTATGTCCCTTTTGAGTGCGAGGTAATCCCAAAACAAAATCCATTGTGATATGTTCCCATTTCCACTCTGGAATAGGTAGAGGCTGCAATAACCCACTTGGACGTTGGTGCTCGATTTTGACTTGTTGACAAATGAGACACCTGACAACAAATTCATAAATTTTCCTTTTCATTCCATTCCACCAATATTGTTCTCGCAGATCCCAATACATTTTGGTACTACCTAGGTGCATTGCGTATGCTGAGCTGTGCGCTTCTTCCAAGATATCTTTCTTCAAATTGGCATAATTAGGTACACACAGTCTATTCTCCAACATCAAAGCTTCATCATTATCTCTCACACGATTGTCAGTTCTGTGACCATTCACTACATCTCTGACCTTCTTCAATTGAGCATTCGACTTCTACACTTCTATAATATGGTCGATTAATGTCGGTTTTAAAGTCAAAATCGTAGGCAACGCTGCCGTCTAACCAACCGCCAATTGGATTCGCAAATATTTCAACTCAGCATATAGATTAGTGTAAAAAACTTGAAGGTGTGCAATTGAACTTGCCGATTTTTGACTCAACACATCTACTACAACATTGGCCTTTCCAGGATGATAGTGGATTGTGTAGTCATAATCCTTGATTAATTCTATCTAATGTCTCTGTCTCAAATTTAGTTCCTTTTGAGTAAATAAATATTTCAAACTCTGGTGGTCTGTGTATATCTCACAAGTCTCGCTATACAGATAATGTCTCCAAAGCTTCAAGGCAAACACAATCGCCACCAACTCCAAATCATGTGTCGGGTAGTTACGCTCATGATTCTTTAATTACCGGGAGGCATATGAAATCACATGACCATGTTGCATTAGTACACACCCTAGCCCCTGATGTGAAGTATCATTGTAGATCATAAAATCACCGCCTTCGGTCGGGAGTGAGAGTTTTGGCACAGATATCAGTTTACTTTTCAGCTCCTGGAAACTTTGTTCATATTTGTCAGTCCACTCGAATTTAGATTCCTTGCGGGTCAATCTAGTTAACAGGGCAGCTATAATCGAAAATCCCAATACAAACCGACGATAATAACCCGTCAATCCCAAGAAGCTTCGAACCTTAGTCATACTTTTTAGCCTTTCCCATTGAACAACATCTTTGAATTTCTTTGGATCAACTTGAATACCATCCCCCGAGATAACGTTCCCCAAGAATACAACTCTGTCTAACCAAAACTCACATTTACTGAATTTCGCATACAACTACTTCTTTCGCAAAATCTGCAACACAATCTTGAGATGCTCTGTATGTTCTTTTTTATTTTAGGAATAGATCAATATATCATTAATGAACATGATAATAAACTGATCTATATAAGGCTGGAAGATCCGATTCATCAAATCCATAAAGGCAGCAGGGGCATTCATTAACCTAAACGGCATAACTTGAAATTCATAATGCTCATACCTTGTACGAAACGCCGTCTTCAACACATAACTATCTCTGACTTGCAGCTGATGATATCCCAATCGAAGATCTATTTTGGAAAACACCTTGGCCTTCTGCAATTGGTCGAACAAATCATCAATTCTAGGCAACGGGTATTTGTTACGAACCGTCACCTTATTCAACTACCTGTAATCAATACACATCCTCAGCGTGCCATTCTTTTTCTTTACGAATAACACTGGGGCTCCCCAGGGACAAACACTAGGTCTGATAAACCTGCAGTCCAACAGATCTTGCAACTGAATCTTCAATTCTTTTAGCTTGGTAGGCGCCATACGATAGGGTGAAATTGATATAGAAGAAGTTCCTAGGAGTAACTCGATAGCAAAATCAATTTCCCAATCCACTGGCAACCCTGACAATTTTTCTGGAAATACATCGAAAAAATCCCCGATCACTTGAATATCTGTCACTTGTACCTTATTCCGACTGGTTTCAATCACATGCGTGAGGTATCCTTAACATCCATTCTTTAATAATTTCCTTGCCTCCAGAACTGAAATCAAACTGACAGGGGTGATGATTTTGTCCCCTGAAATACAAACTCTGGTTCACCTGAAACCCGAAAAGTAACTTCATTTTTTAAACAATCCACCATGGCATGATAACCAGATAGCAAATTTATACCCAATATCGCATCAAAATCGTGAATACTAAAAGGTAATAGATCCACCAATAATTCTCTATCACCAATACGAAGTGGATTGTCTTTATACGCTCTATCTATCAGCACGAACTCGCCCATAAAAGTAGAGATAATAATATTATATGACAAAGAAGTAGGAAATTTATTTATATGCATAATAAAAGTAGTCGAAACAAATGAATGAGTTGAACGAGGATCAATAAGTATACGTGCATCTATATCATATAAAGACATGATGCCTGTAACCACATCCGGGGTAGCCTAGGCATCCTTCCTGGTAGTAGCGAATACACGACCTCAAGTCAGAGGTCTACCGACTGATCCTTTACCATGCCCTTGAATACTACTAGGGCTAGTACTACCCACACTGCTCGCAGAAGGTGCAGATGTAACAATAGATTTCAGAAAATTCACAGATATATGACCCGGCTCGTGACAACGAAAACATATTGGGCCTCCTATGGGACAGTCCTTAGCGAAATAATCAGGTGATCCACATTGGTAGCACACAGGTGTCCCGACTCGACTAACCAGTTGGCTCCTACCCTGCCCTCGCTGGCCGACATTCTGTCCAGATACATTTTGTTGTTGCCCTGGAATATGATTGCAGCGGACAACGGTTCCTAGCCGATTGGTCGATTGTTGGGGCCCGAGCAAGTGGTGGTTGAACTACAGCTCCTCGAGAAGTGTCACCTGGATATTTGCCAAATGACTCAAATCTACTCTTCTTATACTACTCACAGTTCTCGACTGCTTCCCTTACATTTTTCTCTATTAGTTTTGCCGTGTTTACGAATTCTGCCTATGTTTTAATCTATCTGCTTGGAACATATTTCTAAATTGAGTCATTTTTGAAATCTTCTACATTTTGCTTCTTCTGTTTTTACCAAATCAGGGGCAAAGCGGGATAAGGCATCAATTTTGATCTCGTACTGCAAAACGATCATCTTCTCTTATTTCAGTAATATAAAATCCTCCTCTATCTGGAACCGATAGGATTCAGGGAAATATTTTTCGTTAAACACCGCAACAAATCGATCCCAAGTAATTTCCTCACGTGGATCTGAAATTAACCTCTTCATCTCCTCCCACCAATATTCGGCCTCTCATTTCAACTGGAAAGTGGTAAGAGGAACTCGGCTATCATCGGCAATTCCCATTGCCTCAAATACGTGCCCCATGCTCCTTAACTAATTCTCGGCATCAGCCGGACCCACAGTTCCCATAGAAATCGAAGGGTCTAATTCCTTGAATATCTTCAAGAGTACTGCCTGAGAAGTAGATGTTTCGGTTTGGCCCTTCTGGAATTCTATTATCTTTGCCTGCTGCTCTGTTAGCTGCTCAACAGCTTGTAAAATTCCCTCAACTGCATCTAAACTTTCTTGCGTCCTATCCCTCTGCGAACTATCCTTCTTCCCTTGGGGTCCAATACTCCCAGTACTTTTATTTTCACGATCCATACTCAAGATCTGAAACGAAATTTAATAAGCAACCGGACCAATAGACAAACAACAATGCATGACGCAAATGTATTATTTAATGTAATAAAATAACTACCACTCACGTACCGAACCCACTTATCGACACCCTATCTCATGGTCCACTACTGACTCAACAACCTGACACGTGTACAGAACCTATAACCTAAGCTTTGATACCAAAAACTGTCACACCCCTCCCCGGGCCCCCATCGCCCGAGGTCGGCTGTGACACCGACTTGACGTCACCTCATAGCCTTCATTTTAAACTTGCCTTGCTGGCTTTCAACTTCAACTTTGAAAGCCTTAAAAATTTCCAAGGACTGAGACTTCTCATGAATTAAATACAGGTACCCATAATGAGATAAACTATTTTCGAATGTAATAATTTTTTTTTTGTCCATTCCAAGATGACGTAGGGAATAGTTCACAGATATCAGTATGTATTAGTTCTAAGACGCCATAACTCCTGTTACACCCCTCCCCAGGCTCCTATTGCCCGAGATCGGGCGTGACGCCGAGTTGATGTCACCTGTCCAGTCAACATATATATATATATATACATGTACCGCTATATATATTTTTTTCAAAAAAAAATATATATTATATTTACTTATTTCAAAATTTGGGAATACACTTGTCCCAAATAATCACAACAAAACCACAAAAAAAAAAAAAAAAAAAAACAAACTGAACCTTCCATGGTTCATACCTGTCTAGCCAACCCTTTCTAAAATGACACCACCTCCTGACTCTATCTAGTGGCAGTAGTGGACCCACTCCTTACTGCGGCACCTGAAACCACATATTTTTTCGGTGTAATGTCTTCGTAATATAAAAATATTTTATGGATCAAGCATAATTATCAAATACCACTTTTCAAAATATAATATAATATAATCGCACACCAAGCCAGAATAAATTTCAATTGTCATCATCACAATGAGATAACATAGTTAAATCAACCAATCTAAACATTTCGACATATAATAAAATACCGCACTCATATTTTCTACTAGCCATAGGATCGTTTCACCTCACAATCGGGAGTTACGACGGTACTGTAACCTGTACATCTATGCCATCTAAAGTGACTATTAATGCTAGGACCATTTAATATCCCCAATGGTAGGGGCAACCACTCGCATTATTTACACTCCTGACAGGTTCACATATATCCACCCTACAGGACTTGCTTGATAGGTAACAATATATTCACCCTGCAGGACTTGTCTGACAGGTAACAATAAATATCCATTCTGTAGGTTTTGTCTGACAGGTAACAATATATCCACCCTGCAGGTCTTGCCTGATAGGTAATAACAAATATCTATCCTGCAGGTCTTACCTGACAAGTAATCCACATTTCACAGGACATATCCTCCTGATGAGAAGACAACTATGGCATAGTCGGATAACAAAAACTACTTTCCACATTTAAAAATATACTTTATCCACATAACGTTATAACACCGTCCATTTTAATAAATATTTTTTTCCCACAATTTATATAAAAATATACTTTGTCAATTTACATAGAAGACAATACACTTACCTCAATTTTTGCGCTACCCAAAACACTGCCGTCAAAAGACTACGCGGGCGTCGCCGCCTGTGAACCTAACAGCGATAGGGCCTAAATTAATAATTTATTTAAGTAAACCTAATATGCAATACGTGACCCTACAATGCATCATTTTCTATTTCCCAAATTTTTGGTTAAACAAAATTACTATACACCCTATTTTCTATGTCAATATTAACTGTACGAAAATTATTGTAGTAATAATTACAAAAAAAATCATGTTAATAATTTAATTTGTAGAAAAATATTAATCGACTGTTAAATTTTTTTATTAGTTGATGAAATACTAAAAATTGTCGTGTTAGTAAAATTTACAATTTTTATTTTAAATTGTATTTTTCGCAAATTAGATATTTCTATACTGACTGTATTTCTCGAACCCACTATATATATTTTTGACATATAAATATACATGTATATTTGTCCGCATAATTATTCTCATAAATTGAACGTCTGATATATATATTTTAACATTATATATATATATATATATATATATACACACACATACGTGTATTATATACGTGTGTATATAAAGAAAAAAAATTAAAGCTTACCTGTTCCTGTTCTGTTTTCCCTTTTTTTTTTCTTCCATGTTTTTTTTTCCTCTGTTTGTTCGGCTGAAACTGTATGAACACACACACACACACACACACATATATATATATATATATATATATATGTTCATACAGTTTTAGCCGAACAAAACCCACCGCCAACATTTCCTCCCCCCCTTTTTTTTTGTTTTTTTTTTTTTTTTTGCTTCGGACACAAGTCACCATATGAAAGAAAAACAAAATTGTTCAAGAAGTCTCCACCGCCTCAAGATAAAGATGATCAGATTTTTTTTTTTTTTTTTTTATATAATTACACATTGATCCCGAGGATAATTTACAATTATTTACTTGAACCCCAAAACTATTAAAACAAAATTTTAAATTACATATTAGACCTCTAATTTTTTAAAATTAATTATTAAAGCACAATGCACCCTATTATTTTCTAAATGTTCTAAAATACAACTAAAAATTATGCATATGCAAAACACGGGTCTTACAACTCCTGTTGGCACCTAATTTCCTAATGTTTGTTTGTTTATTTTCTCTTTACACATTCAATACAAACTTTGAAATGTGCTAAATCACGAGGGTCAAAATGTCGTCAGACACAAGCCTCTCTATTATTTGTTTGGAGATATGTCCTAAACCCTCGTGCTAAGGTATGACAGAATTCTTATTAGTTAATTTACGCTTTGTACCACGAGTAGTTGTTTGCAAGATTTCATTATGTGAAGCAATAATATCCAATAAGTGCAAATTATCAATCAAAGAACCGGTAGCAACAATATTTGAATCTCGGAAAAGACTAAATTTATTATTTCTAAATGAATAAGAAAAATAAAATTTGTCTAAAGTAGAAATAGAAATCAAATCATATCTAAATAACGGTACTATATACGTCTCTTCCAAATCCAAAAAATAATCAATCTTTAAAGGCAATCTAAAAGTCTCTATTGCCTCAGCAACAAATGTTTTACCATCACCCACATAGATAAATCTTTCAGTATTAATTGGTTGTCGGCTCTACAGGCAACCTTGCAGAGACACACTTACATGAATTATAGCACTGAAATCTAACCACCAAGTGTGACTTGGTACAAAAGCTAAAACAAACAAGAGTAAGAGGTGTACCCCTTTATACACGCTATGTGACGTATTTGGAACATTCTTTCTTCATATGTTCAACTTTCTTGCAGAAAAAACAGGTAAATTCCTGATCTTGTTTCATTTGCGATTTGGACTATTGTGTTCTAACTTCAGCTTCTTGACTTTTATCCCTTTGTCGTTTCTTGCCCTTAAAGGTAGTGATTAAGTGAGCACTTTAAGTCTTTTCTTGCCTAATTCTTCCTTTTTCTTATACACAGTGAGATATGAGTTAATTAAGAATCCATTTATCCTTTTGAGTATTATAACTCACTGCAAATTGACTGTTTTGTGCAGGAAGAGAAATAAGTACTAAATGCATGATCAAGTTCTCAGACAGCTCTAACTTTAGTGCCTTTAACTTTAAAGCGACATTAGACATTTCCATAATGTACTTTCTTATGTTCCATTTTTCTTTATATTTCATTGAGACAAGTTTAGCTAAGAGCGTACTTGTCTTTGCTTTTTTGTTCTTTGTAAAAAGTTTTTCTATTTTCTCAAGGAACGTCTTAATACTTACCTCATCGAACATAACGCCCATAGATGTTTCTAGAATGTTGCGTTTCATCATCGTAAGACTCATGCGATTAGAATGCTCCCACCTCTCATATTCCCTTTTAACCTCAAATGAACTTTCAGGTGAAGGTTGTTATTTCCTTAGCGCAAGGTCAAGATCTATACAGATGAGAACAATTGAAATGTTCGTTTTTCAATTCTTGAAGTTTGCGCCATTAAGCACATAAATGGAATTAATGTTAGCTGTAATACTAGCAGCAGAAACAGTAACTAAACAGAAAACAATGACGAATAATAAACTCATAATCTAAAGTTTTATGTCAAATTATTAATCAAAACATCAACACATATTTATAAGCACGACATAAACAAAACAATTGTATTGGTGGGCCTTTTCACAACATACCCAACATAACATTGATATTTAGTCTTCAGACAAAAATCACCAACTTGTAAGTGATACTGTTAATACAGTAATCAAATTTTGACAATAAATCATGTCAAACAACAAGTATTTTTTTTGACCGACTTATTGTTCATGTGGAAACTTGATAAAACATTACATATTTATTCATGTAGGTATGCCTATTACTTGAACAAATAATAACTTTCCTTTGGACCAATCATTGCTTGCATAAATAACAAATCATACACATCTTAATATCCCAAAATAGATAAATCTACGCAATAGACGTTACTTTGGCAACATATTACTTCAATTAGCTTGTTTCAAGATATAAGATGCCATCGGCCGATCACCCTAATGATCGGTTGACTGATTGCCTTGTAATGTGCTAATTTATGATGTTTTAGGCAATGCTTGTTGGTCGACCGATTTGATCAGTAGTGGCTAGTCGGTCGACCAATTTATCTATCAGTTGACCAATTCGGTCAGTGGTCTCTATCGATCAACCATATGTTCTTTCAAAATGTTAAAAACATGAAATGCTTATTCTCATATGGAGTACTAAATAATCCACCTAAATCGCGAAAAAACAAATGTAGCTGATGCCATTACACCGCTATGTAACATATACTGATACACTCGAGAGAAACTGAATTTTAATCCAGGAATTAATTCTAGTAATTAACCTCAAACTATTAGTAAGATTTAATAATATTACTGTTATTAGTAATGAATTTAATTACTGTTATTAGGAGATTGTTAGATAATGGGTTCTTACACTATGCGTGACATGCATGCTCAATGAACCATCACTTTCATCATTCGTGATGGCACCCAATTCTCAAACCCTCTATAATACCAGCTTCATTTAGTGATTAGCATGTTCATAATGATACATAATCGAAATTAAATCGGATAAAAAGGAGCACATTCACTCGACTTCAATCACTCTATAGAAAAACTTTAGATTAAAAAAATAACAATTAATACTTCAACCGCCAGGAATTTCCATTTTAATCAACTAGAGCCAATACTCAAATTAATTTGCTAAATTTGTTCTTCACGTCGGTTTCACGTCTGTATATGAGTTAACCAATTTCAAACAAATTGATGAAGGCTAACAATCTAAAATTCTTGAAATCATCATGAAGTACAATCATCCAGAGAACCACGTACTGCAAAACTAGCATAAGAACAAATAAAATTCACCATGCAACTAAATCCAACACAAAAGTGACCATAGATTCCATCAAATTAAATAAAAAATCTAATAATTCAACATAAGCAGGCTTTCACAACACTTGTTAGTAATAGTCCATAAATCTCAATAGATTTCTTAGTTCCAAATCATCATGTCAAATAATCAGAAGTTCTTTAACACATAAACAAACATATGTGAATCCATGACGATGAATCGTCGCGATAGAGGTCTTCCACAAATTAATTATTTGATGTTCCTCAATGAGTTTTCTCTCATAGATGGGAAACAGAATATGAATAGTTATCTGATTAGCCTTGGGGACCATAACCATGATATAATATCCTTTATATAGTAGGTCAACCCAGGCCCCCTTGACCCTAATTGCCTAATATTGGTATCTACACATTGCAAAGTCCATACCCATTAAATGTTTTCTGAGCCTATTAATTAAATCACTTATTTGGACCCCAATAAATTTGAAAACCCATATTATAACTGTTTAATTAATCATATGAACCCACAATAGGAAATTATTAATTTCCTAATAGTTGGTTGGTTCGGCAGCAAAGGAAGAAGAAAGAGTGGAGTCGGTCGTAGAGAAATTGATTGCCTTTTGGATTTAAAATTTCATTTTGGACCCTTACACTACATTCGGTACACAGGAATTAAATGATAATAGGATTTGAATTACTATGGTAATGGAATGGAACGATCATTATCATTCTTATATTTAGTGATAAAAAAGATTAGATTTGGTATTGAAATGACTATTCTCATTTCAATGTTTGATTAGTGTTGGAAATAAATTAGGAATGTAATGCATTTGTATAGTAAAGTCTCTATTTCAAAAACATATAATTTTTTATATATAATTTTTTCAAATAAAAAATATTTGATTGTAAACCAAATGAAGTTCTAAATAAGAGGGGTTTGCGTGTGTGTGTATATATATATATGTATTTTGTCGTTCACTATATACCTCTCACGTGATGTTACAAATACCGGTCAACCTCTTATTATTGTTTTTTTGTTAAAAACCACTTAGTTCCTTTATAGATACAAAAATTAGTAAATTTATTTATGGTAATGACAATTTTACCTTTATCCATTTAAAAATAATTAAATAATTAAAAATTAAAATATATAAATAATCCATTCAAATTTGTTATATATATTTTCATCCTTTACTTTTTAACACTAATGTCCCTATTTAAAGATATATATATTCTTTTAACCTTTATTTTTAACAAAGTAAAAAAATAAAATAAAAATAAAAATAGAAAAGAACAAGAAGAAGATTGCTCTCTGCCCTCTCTCTCTGCCATGAATATGTGCTCTCCGGCACGGATCCATGGCCACGGATTTATGCTGCAAGCACAGATCTACGATGGAATCGTGCTACGAGCTAAGATCCGCGCGGCACAGATCCATGGAGGATTTGTGCCGCGAGGTATGTTTCAGTTTTGGCGATTTTTTGCAAAGAGAGAGTGAGGATTCTGGTGGCGATGGTGATGGCGGTGGATAGTGTGGGGGTTGGGGCGGTTGTAGGGTGGAGTAGGTGGAAGGTAAATGTAAATATTTAAAAAATTAGAAGTGAAAATTATAATTTTAAAAATAAGAGAGTGTTAGTGGATTTTTATTGAAATAAAAGAATAAATTTTATTTATTTATTTTAGAATAAAGGAAGGGCTGTAAGACCTTGATTTTTTTTTAAGATGTATTTTAGCACATTTAGAAATAACGGGATAAATGGTATTATTTATTAATTAGACTTAAAAGTTTAGGGGTCAATTTGGAATTTGCAAAATATTAAAAATTTGAATTTGGGTCTAACTAAGAATTTAAAGAAAGTTAAGGGATGAAGAAGGTAATTAAGGGAAAAAGATTAACATATATGCATATACACACACACACACAGAGGTAAGGCTGTTGAGATCATTCTGTCATCACGATCGGAGAAACGGGACGTGGCGAGGCGGGGATCAAACTCACACCACTTCCTTCATGCATATATATAGGTATAAGCACTATACAATTGTCATGAAACACAATGAAAATTGACACGAAAGGCAAAGAGAAAGATCAAACAGAGCAGAGAAGAGAGGCAGAGGATCGGAGGTGGCGTCGTCGGTCGACGGAGAGTGATCGGCGCAGGGGATGTGGGTCTGTGTGTGTGTGTTTGGGGTGTATGTGTGTGTGTCCAATTGACGCAAACATGTGGGGGTGTTGTTCCGGCCACAGGTGAGTCGCCGGAGTGGGTAGAGAGAGAGAAAAGTTCGGTCCGGTGGTATGGACAGTCTGTTGACGGGTGATCATCGCTGGGAGTTGGTCAGCTGTGCAGGTGGATTTCATTGATCATTGTGCTGAGAGTGTGTATTCTGATCGGGGGTGGTGGTGCGTGTTTTGATCGTCGCCGGAGCGGAGAGAGAGAAAGGGCCTGACGTTGCCCTGTTGTCAGTGGCGGTAGGGCCATGTTTCATCGTATGTGTATGTCTATCATATGTGTGTGTGTTTTAGAGGTCGCCGGATGTTCACTGGCAGTGAGTTTAGAGAGAGAAAGTAGCGTGTGTGTGTGTGTGTGTTACTGTGGGTATTGTGTGGGCGGATGGTGGGTGTGCATGGGGGGGTAGACATGGTGGTGTGTGGGTTCGGTTGTCCGGTGGTGCGGGTGTTCGGTTGGTGGGACGGCGAGACGTGATCGACGGCGAGACCTCGTCGGCGGTAGCTTGTCAGGGAAACAGAAAACAGTAATGCAAAACAGAAAAGGAAAAAAAAAAGAAAGAATAAAGAAAAAAAAAAAAGAAAAAAAAGGAGGAAATTGCAGAAACCACCCCAGGAAAATCCCAAAACCCCTCTCGTGGTCGCCAAACGTTTCGAAAACAGATGAAACTTCAATCGATTATTAATTCTCATTAAATTAAATTTTAATTAGTGTTATAAATCCTAAAATCATAATAATTTCGTGAAGATTAAATAATTTTAAGTATGTGGTACATAAAATTAGTAACGATTCGGAACATAGGGTCTGCATTGCATGATTAAGATATTTTAGATAAGATATTAATTTAGACCCTACCACTATTAGGTTCGCAGGTACTGGCGTCCAAATAGAGTGCAGTCAGTGTTAGTTTTGCAAAACGGATATCGAGGTGAGTGTACTGTCTTCTTACCAAACTATTTTTCTATATATATATATATATATATGAGAAAATATGTGGTTACTTAAATTGTATGAATTTATAAATGATATGGATCAAGCAGGATTTGGGTGAGTTGGTAAACTGGGTTTTTGGAAGATTTCGATGGTTTCCAAAATGAAACTGAAAATAAATTTTTGTTGAATTTGGTAAAATCAGACGGTGTTTTTAAAAAGAAATAGAAAATATTTGTTTTCCTAAAAATGTCTAGTTTTCAAAAGGAAAATAAAGGGTCGAAAAGTAGTTTTGAAAGAATCAGACGTTTTCTCTTAAAAGAAAGTGGGTAATATGCTTTTGGACTTTAAAGTTGGTTTAGAGAAAAAGAGATAGACGTGGTGATTTTTGATGATATTTATTGAGTTGTGATTCAATGATACTGTAGTTAATTTGACGATGCCCTAGTATTTATCTGTTTCGGTAGAGTGAGATTATCCGCTTCGGCGGAGTGTTGTTATCCGCTACGGCGGAGTGATGTTTATCTACTTCGGCAGAGTGATGTTAGATGTTTATACTGCGCAGTGATTATCTGCTTCGGCGGAGTGATGGGTGTTCGTAGGAAGGCATATCCTACGGATGGTATGGTACCGTTGCAAACTCCCGATCGTGAGGTTAAAACGATTACTAGGGTTGGCCAGTGTGTGTGTGTTGGAGGTGTGTGTTTGAGATTGGTGCTTGAGATATGGTGTTTTACGTATATTGGTTGATTTGATATTAGTTATTATGATGATTGGTATGATTTTATACTAGAAAAATTTGGATAGAACCTATCTATATCGCTTTATTTTCATTGCCTATATACTTGTGCTTGATCCATACTAAATTGTGGAAATATTTGGAACGTGTTAATATTTTAAAAATGTTTTACTAAGAAGATAGTACACTCGCAGGTACAACAGTTAGGAGTCGGTCCCCTATTGGCACTAGGTAGAGCTACGTAATGGAGTCATATAGGCGATTGAGAGAAGCTGTCAAAGGCGAACCTATAAAAGGTTCTTGGATAAATACTTTTAGTTAGAAAATGGAATTTGGGACGGGTGTGTCCCCCATAACAGACGTTTGTATTATACAGTGGGCGTATATTGTCATTAGATTGATTTATTTTGGGATTTCAGGTGATGTCATGTTGTAGTCACGCCAGCCTCGGGATGACGGGTGTCCAGGACAAGTTGTGACAATTTTGGTGTCAGAGCCTAGGTTATAGGTTCTATAGACTTGTTAGGAGATGTGTCGGTAGAAGACCATGAGATAGGAGGACGTGCCAGTCGTCTAGTCAGTAGGGGACATGAGATAGGGTGTCAATAAGTGAGCTTGGTATGTGAGTGTTAGGTCTTTTATTTCATTAGTTTGTGCTTTGGCATGATGCATGGAGGGTTGTCTTTTTGGCAAGCAGCGATATGACCACGTGGGGATATTACTGGGAGTGATGTCTCCCACAAGATAAAAAGGCTAAGTTAGACAAACCACAAATTACGTTGTTATCAATATACTAGATGATATGGCAAAACACACTTAATTCAAAATAAGAAATAATATTCAAAGGGAGTAAATCGCTTTCTAGGCAATCTGAAAGGAAACTGTGACGTTACCGGATAAGAATTTAATTTGGTAGCACCTTTTAAATTGATTAATAGACGGAGTAACAGTTGTGGCATGTAGCAAGGTAATAGGAAATGATATATAAAAGTAGCCGAGGATTGTGGATCTAGGAGGATAATAGGTGCGTGTAAAGAAAATCCATTTGAATGAGTAATATAGAGTTGTGGGTGGAGTCAAATTTGGGGATGAATAAAAGTATGTATTGTTGGGAAGACATATCTAGTACCTCAGTTAGTCTGATAGGGGGGTTTGGGAAGTTAGAAAAGTGTTAAAGAAAGGATATCACAAGTCGGAACGCAGATGCTGTTCAAACAAGTTTCGACAGTGGATACTGTAATAACTAGGGATTTTCCCTATGTAGTATCGAGAATTGACAGGGTGCTTGTAAGCGCGATTAGTAATTGTGGTTGCTGTTAGATAAGTTCTATAAGGATAAAGAGGTGAATGTTTGGCTCGTAAGTTGGTTAATTATACTTGTGTTAATAAATGTGGGAAAGTAAGATTGGAAATTATAATCTTGGGACTTTAAAGGCGATTGCTATGGTATAGGAAAAATTGATTGAGTTAATTTAAGTCGATAATTGATTGTATTTAGTTGAATTTGAATAACTTTGGTGGTGTATGAAAAAAAAAAAAATAAAATAAAATAAAAAATTTGGATGTTGGGAATTGGAGTAAGTTTGTTTTCGGTTTAGGAAGTTGTAATAGAAGAAGAAGTCGTCACAATAAATTAGAATATCAACTAACGATTTATGTAGACTTGGTGTGTGTTTTCATAAAGATCTGGTGTTGGTAACGCAAAAGTTGGAATGGATAGGTTGTTAAATTGATTGCAACGAATAGGGTGTCCGATTTTTGAGTAGGATATTTGTAATCGAAGATTAGAGACTGCAACGTGGTAAAAAAAAAAAAGGGTGGGGTGATCCAGTTGGAAGTAGAGAAGAGCATGTCGAACATCTCCAGCATGTGACACTAAGGCAGTGACTAGGATAGTAAATATAACTAGTACTTTTAAGGCATAGCATTCAAGTGAATCCAAGGGAAGTCGAAGTGGTGGATTGGCGAAATATGGAGAAGACCAAGAACATGTGACTGGAATTCAAAATTTTTTGGAACTAGTAGAGATTGTATTCGTTCTAACGTTTACTAATGTATTTGTCAAGTTGAGATCTTCGTAAGTTTAATAGGCAATTGGTCGGATGACCACTCTAATTGAGCTTATAAATATGAAGTTGATATTTATCGATTGTAGGGTAGAAGTGCAGAAGTAGATGTCCAATTGGAAACGATTAGAGTGAAAGGGAATGATGATGGTCACGATGCTGACTATAGCAAATATTTCGGGTAAAAAATTGGTGAGTTGATTGTTCATATTAATTTATGGGTTAAATTGAGAGCCTTGTAAGTTTAGTGGGCAGCTGGTCAGATGGTAACGCTGTTCGGTATTGATTATTACCATAGTATAGACATGTAAAGGTCGGATGTCCAGTTAAGAAGTTTTAGCAATACAATGGAAATTGACTGTAGAGCTAATTACCGTGTTTGAAGGAATTATGAAGTTTGGGATTTTGGAATAAGATGTGTAGGGTTGATAATGTCAATTTACAGATGAGACCTTAAAAGAGGTGCATAGAATAAGATATGCAGTACCCCAGTAATATTAACTATATTGTAATGGCATGAATATGATTAGTAGGTTGGAATAGAAATAGAAAATCGTAGCAATTGTTATTCGGTGATTTGTTAGTCAAGTTAAGATCAGGAAGTAATGAAATCTCTAGGAGGGGCTATTGTAGCCTTGACCTATACCAGAAAAGAAAAGGGAGAGGAGTTCGAGGAGTGTTTTTCTAATGCGCATGTCCAATATATATATATATATATATATAGGATTGTTCGATTGCGTGATGCACCAATTTTATACAAATATTAAAATTAAGTTGGGACAGGATTTTCTGTTAAAATCAAAAGGAATAAGGATTAGTAATTCTAGGAATTTTATTAATCGGTTATTCGAAATCTTGGAATTGGAATTCTGAAATCATAGGTGTTGTCGCCATATGGTGACCGAGACAATAATTGTTATCAAAGTGAAATAAGTCGTCAGTGTATGAACAATGCGTGAGGGAAACTGTAGTATTAGAAGCTGATAGTTATTTGGACATGCGGGTTAAAAAATTTCCATATTCCTTTAGTTGCCCAAGTGGAAGTTGATACCTTGTTCTAGTTATGGATCAATGGTTTATCAGGAAATACAATTCAAGTGTTGGAAGATATGTTGAGGGGATGTGTCGTGGAAGTTTCTGGTAAGAGGGATGATTGTGTAATGTTAATAAAATCTATTTATGCCAATAACTATCTTATCGTCAATCGTGGTGGTATCGCATAAAGCGCTATATGAAAAGGATACAAGATTTCGATCTGATAGACTGAACTGAGATTGGAGAACGAAACTTGCGGAATTTAAAAATAGCCCGATGTGACTACAATTTTACTGGAAATTGGAAGTTATTAAGATATCACGAACAGGAAAAATTTAAAATATCCTTGAGATGATATGTACACATGATATAATATCTTACGGTTAATAGCTATTAATTATTAGAATGTATAGATTTCGTTGTGACTAGGGTGTACCTATGTCCTTCGAGTCGTATACCTACGTGGATATATGTTTGAAGCATGTTAGGTAGGTGAAAACAAACTTGAAACACGTGACCATGTCAGGGACTTGGTAAAATGTGGAGGCATGAAAGGAATTCTTATAGATTATTTGTTTAATATATTTGAGTTATAGTTATGTGGGTTGGTGATATTTAGGTATTATGAATGATGTCGATATGAGTATTAAAGAGTTGAGGTAGGTATCGAAGTTAATGATAGTTGAGTTATCTGTGCTTATGAGATTGGTGGCGATTATAGTTAGGTTAAGTGTTAAATGGAGAATATTGTTGCAACGGGCGACTAGGAAATGTCTGATGAAATAGATAAGCGCCGGTCATGACGGAATGAAATAGACTCAATGTACTAAAATATTTACAACAGATAGTGTTGTTACTGATTTTAATTTTATCAGAGTAGCGCAGTGGAAGCAGTTAGGAAGATGAGATTTTTTGACAGTGGGTGATCCGTGTTAAGTGTAACCGACCAAATGCACCATGTTTGTTGGATGGTTATGATTTGACGAAGAAGTTGTTGGTTATAAATTTTGGGCGATTTGTGATGATGAGACCGTATATAGGAAACAATTGTTCTGGAATCACATGAGACGAATATAACTTTGTAATGCGACTTTGACGTATTAGTAGCCTGACGCCAATTTTGGAAATAATTTGATGATTACGAATTATGAGTGATTTTCGGTTTTAGGACCCTACATAAGAAACAATTGTTCTAGAATCAAGTATGACTAACATCCCCGTGTGGTGCGATTCTGGATTGTAATTGTTTTGACCGAAATTTTAATTCCTATTGTTTTGAACGAAAATTTAGGGACGAAATTTCTTTTAGGGGGGAAGAGTTGTAAGACCTTGATTTTTTTTTTTTAAGATGTATTTTAGCACATTTAGAAATAACGGGATAAATGGTGTTATTTATTAATTAAACTTAAAATTTTAGGGGTCAATTTGGAATTTGCAAAATATTAGAAATTTGAATTTGGGTCTAACTAAGAATTTAAAGAAAGTTAAGGGATGAATAAGGTAATTAAGGGAAAAAGATTAACATATATGCATATACACACACACACACACACACAGGTAAGGCTGCTGAGATCATTCCGTCATCACGATCGGAGAAACGGGACGTGGCGAGGCAGAGATTAAACTCACACCACTTCCTTCATGCATATATATAGGTATAAGCACTATACAATTGTCACGAAACACAATGAAAATTGACACAAAACGCAAAGAGGAAGATCAAATAGAGCAGAGAGGAGAGACAGAGGATCGGAGGTGGCGTCGTCGGTCGACGAAGAGTGATCGGCGGCAGGGGATGTGGGTATGTGTGTGTGTGTGTTCGGGGTGTATGTGTGTGTGTCCAATTGACGCAAATATGTGGGGGTGTTGCTCTGGCCACAGGTGAGTCGTCGGAGTAGGTAGAGAGAGAGAGAAAAGTTCAGTCCGGCGGTATGGGCAGTCTGTTGATGGGTGATCATTGCTGGGAGTTGGTCGGCTGTGCAGGTGGATTTCATGGATCATTGTGCTGAGAGTGTGTATTCTGATCGGGGGTGGTGGTGCGTGTTTTGATCGTCGCCGGAGTGGAGAGAGAGAAAGGGCCTGACGTTGCCCTGTTGTTAGTGGCGGTAGGGCCATGTTTCATCGTATGTGTATGTCTGTCGTATGTGTGTGTGTTACTGTGGGTATTGTGTGGGCGGATAGTGGGTGTGCTTGGGGGGGTAGACATGGTGGTATGTGGGTTCGGTTGTCCGGTGGTGCGGGTGTTCGGTGGGTGGGACGGCGAGACGTGATCGACGGCGAGACCTCGTCGGTGGCAACATGTCAGGGAAACAGAAAACAGTAACGCAAAATCGAAAAGGAAAAAAAAAGAAAGAAGAAAGAAAAAAAAAAAAAAAAGAAAGAAAAAAAGAAAAAGAAAAAGGGAAAATTGCAAAAACCACCCTAGGAAAATCCCAAAACCCATCTCGTGGTCGCCAAACGTTTCGGAAACAGGTGAAACTTCAATCGATTATTAATTCTCATTAAATTAAATTTTAATTAGTGTTATAAATCCTAAAATCATAATAATTTCGTGACGATTAATTAATTTTAAATATGTGGTACATAAAATTAGTAACGATTCGGAACATAGGGTCTACATTGCATGATTAAGATATTTTAGATAAGATATTAATTTAGACCCTGCCACTATTAGGTTCACAGGCACTGGCGTCCAGATAGAGTGCAGTTAGTGTCAGTTTTGCAAAACAGATATCGAGGTGAGTGTACTGTCTTCTTACCAAACTATTTTTCTATGTATATATATATGAGAAAATATGTGGTTACTTAAATTGTATGAATTTATAAATAATATGGATCAAGCAGGATTTGGGTGAGTTGGTAAACTGGGTTTTTGGAAGATTTCGATGGTTTCCAAAATGAAACTGAAAATGAATTTTTGTTGAATTTGGTAAAATCAGACGATGTTTTTAAAAAGAAATAGAAAACATTTGTTTTCCTAAAAATGTCTAGTTTTCAAAAGGAAAATAAAGGGTCGAAAAGTAGTTTTGAAAGAATCAGACGTTTCCTCTAAAAAGAAAAGTAGGAAATATGCTTTTGGACTTTAAAGTTGGTTTAGAGGAAAAGAGATAGACGCGGTGATTTGATGATATTTATTGAGTTGTGATTCGATGATGCTGTAGTTGATTTGACGATGCCCTAGTATTTATCTGTTTCAGTAGAGTGAGATTATCCGCTTCGGCGGAGTGATGTTTATCTGCTTCGGCAGAGTGATGTTAGACGTTTATACTGTGCAGTGATTATCCGCTTCGGCGGAGTGATGGGTGCTCGTAGGAAGGCATATCCTACGGATGATACAGTACCATTGCAAACTCCCGATCGTGAGGTTAAAACGATCACTAGGGTTGACCAGTGTGTGTGTGTTGGAGGTGTATGTTTGAGATTGGTGCTTTAGATGTGGTGTTTTACGTATATTGGTTGATTTGATATTAGTTATTATGATGATTGGTATGATTTTATACTTGAAAAATTTGGATGGAACCTATCTATATCGCTTTCTTTTCATTGCCTATATACTTATGCTTGATCCATACTAAATTGTGGAAATATTTAGAACGTATTAATATTTTAAAAATATTTTACTAAGAAGATAGTACACTCGCAGGTACAACAGCTAGGAGTCGGTCCCCTACTGGTAATAGGTAGAGTTACGTGATGGAGTCATATAGGCGATTGAGAGAAGCTGTCAAAGGCGAACCTATAAAAGGTTCTTGGATAAATACTTTTAGTTAGAAAACAGAATTTGAGACGGGTGTGTCCCCCATAACAGACGTTTGTATTATACAGTGGGCGTATATTGTCATTAGATTGATTTATTTTGGGATTTCAGGTGATGTCATGTTGTAGTCATGCCAGCCTCGGGATGACGGGTGTCCGGGACAGGTTGTGACAAGGGCATTCATGTCTTTTTACAAGAAAAAATTGGTAAAAGGGTTTGACCGGTATTTGTAAAATGACATGGGAGGTATTTGGTTAATGGTTAAAAGACAAGGGATGTTAGTGGTTTAAACCTTATATATATATATGTGTGTCTGTGTGTGTATGTCTCTGTGTGTGTGTGTGTGTAGAAGAAGAAGAAGAAGAAGAAGAAGATGGAGGCCGTGAAAAAGGGGGTGGAGGGCCGACAAAGGGTCGGGGTGGTGCTACCGTTGGGGGGGGGGGGGGGTTGGGGGCTTAATTAGAAGATTAGAGAGAGAAGGAGAGTGAGAGAATCTGGTGCTGGCTATAGGAATCCGATCCGTGCTTGAAAAGATAGTGTAGGGAGGAAGGAAGAGGGGGGGAGGGAAGTGTAAAAAAATTAATTAAGGGATATATTTATTAGAACTTCAAAGGTAAAATAGTAATTTAATTAAATTTTCAAAGAGTATATAAAATAATAATTTAATTAAATTTCATTTTCATTTCCATATTTGGTTAATGTTTAGTCGTGATTTTTAGCCGATGAAAATTAAAACCTAATCCCATGTAATTTGGATTAACTAATACCAAATTTATCTTGGGATTGGTTAATTACATATTTTGTAGGATTAGAAAATTCTTGGTAATAGGAATGAAATTTAATCTTATTTACTAAATATAGGAATGAAATAATAATTCCCATGACTTTCATTCCCTTGCCCAATCTCATGTACCAAATACAAGCCGTTAAAGTTTTTGAAGTAGTGTCTAAATTATCCCCTTACAATTAGTTGAATGTAAATTGTACAATTTGAAGGGTATAAATGTCATTTAACATTGATTAACAAATCTTCATTAACAATTTTTTTTTTTTTTTATTAATTTAGAAACAAAATGTAAATTATTATATAGGTTAGGTGGCTTAAATAAATATGGGTTAGGGTATGGGAAAGATTATTGCCTTTATGTAAATGAGAGTCAATGTGTTGAATTCAACACAACTAGATTCAACAACTAAAACAAATATATTGTGTTGAATTTAACGTGAACGTTTTTTTTTTCAATATGAAATACATGATCAGAATATCATTTTAAAGAAAAAAAGAGCAATTATTTTAGTATAATTTGTTGATGAGAAGAAAAATTATGAAATGATTAATTCGATGATTTTAAAATAAATGCTTTAAATATATTTTTGTGGAAATTATTGGGCTATAAATTTGAAATATACTGATGTTTAGAAGGACAAATCTGTCGATATATTTCAAAAAGGTTATTCGGTTCATGAAAAAAGACTTGGAGTTCCAAATTTGGGATTCATTTGATAATTTTGAATTCAAAAGAAGACTCCAATAATAGCCGCATTGCTATATAGGTTAGGAGGCAGAAGTACAATTACCCTAAATTATTGATGTAGTTATTTAATTAATCTCATGACAACAGCACAGAAATCCAACAAATAACTTGGACCTTCTCCATATTCGGTTTTGGTAGTCAATCTAATCTAAAATTAGAAATAAATTGAGATTTTGAAGACTTATGAATGCGTTGAATAACAGTCGATTTATTATTAAAATATTGTCTCATTTTTAATTTACCAATCTTTTGGAACATCTAGACGTTTTCTATGCTATGCAACAGAAATATATTTAACATTTTTATCAGAAAAATATAAATACTATGGACTCAATCCGTGACTCCATAATGCGCCACTTTATTTTTTTGAAAAATATTCCGTCTGAAAGAAGGTTTCCTATTACTCGTTTCTACTTTTCATCTCGATCTACTTTCTCTTCCTTTTCTTTTAACCTGCTTGTCTCGGGCTTACATTTTCGCAGCGACATTTGTCCGTGCGGCGCCCCAACGCGTTCACTTAGGTTGGGGCAAGTTTGCCTTCTTTAAGATGCTGACTATTTTCGTCCTGTCTTGAACTCATCAGGAGAACAACTCCAACTCCAGACCAATTTGTACAAAAGAGGCCTAACTCCTTATTTTTTTGTCAGGTCCACGACCAGCAACGTATTCTCCGAACTTAACCGGGTCGGTACGCCTTGACTTCGAATAGACGCCCACTTGTTGTTGACGCCCAAACTTAGTTAAAAGCAGCATTTGAGTGCTCAACCCTTCAGTCAGCATGATTCTTCGATCTGACCGCCTTGATAATAACAGTTCGTGACACTCACTCCTACCCAATATCGCAAACGTCCTCGTTGTGATACGAACAACTCTCAATGCCGCGCCCTTTGTCGTGCCTCCGCATTTAGTGCGATAGAGAGAAAACCGGATGAGGTGCCAGGATCGCACGATCCACACTTCGACGTGACGCTCCGTGAAACCCTGCCTGCTCCATCATGAGTGCTTGGTGAATCATGACTCCCTGCCCATCCCCCGATGGCGCTAGATGTAATATCTCTTGCAACTCAACTCTTTCCCGGTTGGAGTGTCCTCCCCACGGCTTGAGCGAGTCACCCGCCAGTGGAGCTAATCGTGCCCTGCTTTGATACTACTTGTCATGGGCTCACATTTTCGCAGTGGCATTTGCCTGTGCGGCCCCTCAACGCATTCGCTTAGGTTGGGGCAAGCCTTGCCTTCTTTAAGATGCTGATTGATTTCGCCCTGCCTTGGACTTATCAGGAGAGTAGCTCCAACTCCCGACCAGTTTATGCAGAGGAGGTCTAACCCCTTCTTCTTTTGTCAGGTCCACCACCAGCGACATATTCTCCGAACTTAATCGGGTCGGTACGCCTTGACTCCGAATGGACACCCACTTGTTGTTGATGCACACATTAGGTTGAGAGCTGCATTTAAGTGCTCAACCCTCCAGCCAACATGATTCTTCGTTCTAAGCACCTTGATAACAACGGTCTGTGACATGCTAGTCATATGATATTTTTAAGATCAATTACAGGGTTAATTACAAATTATACCCTTATAATTATACCAAATTGTACTTTGTCCCCTGTAATATTTTCGTCACCAATTACACCCCATGTGCTTTAGACTTGAGTACAACGGTTAATTTTCCGTTAATTTTCGCGGTCAAAGTGGAAAATCAATCTATTAACCAGGTAACACGTGCTTGTTATTTCATGGATCAAATTCGAGTAAATTTGAATATATTAAAAACTTGATTATATGGATGAATGCATGTGATTTACAAATACGCGGTTCTGTTAGTGAATCTAAAATAAAAAAGTTTCAGGTATTAGATGTGATCTCAAATGTGAGTTTTAGATGCTAATTCTTCTTGACTGGAGAAAAATAATTAAAATATTAAGAACTAAATAATAATAACTCCAATCATTAAGAAATTAACCTAACGAAGAAAATGTCGAAGCGCTCTCTCTCTCTAAGAAGTGATAAATAAAATTAAGGGCCTGAAAGTAAAGACCTCATAATATTATATGATATTGCAATGCTCTTCCTATATGATATATGTATACGGTCAACATCCATATATATATGTTCATACATATGTTCAAAGTCGATAGTGTATATACTTTGACATTTGCTTCAACATATCTGAATTATTTCTCATTAAACATCAACTATCCCTTATTTCATTATTATATATTATATAATAATACAATGAAACTATCATAGGTTGACAATTCTTCTCTTGATAGTCCTATATAAGCCCCCTGCCCATGCCATAATCCATAAAATCCCAATTCATCTTCGGACAACGAACAAACGAAAGAAAGACGCAGAGAGACATGGCGAGCCAAACAACCAAGAACATGTTCAATGCTTTATTGATCCTTGTTTTGCTTTCATTTGCATCCCTTGCAACATGTCAAGAAGTTGGTGAGAAAAATTATTAATATTCTTTATTTCCTTTTTCTATTTTTTCAAGTTCAACAAATAATACGATCTTCTTTCTCTTCTTAAAAAGTTGTTTAGTTCTTAATAGTACGTTTGTGAGTGTGTTCCGTGTGTAGAGGATGAGAGAGAGAGTTTAGTTACATGGAGGATAGTGAGACGGAACTGAGTAGATGAGGAGAGCTTCATCCGGAGTGGAGTGCATGTGGGAACGGAAGAATGCAGTTGCCCATCGATCTTCTTCACCATAGGGTTCAGGTCGTATCCGACTTGGGGAGGCTCCGGAGGCACTACCGGCCGACTAATGCCACCCTTGTCAACAGAGGCATTATATTATGGTACATACTCTTTAATTTTAATAACATCATCATCTTCAATTCTGTATTTCTAATATGTTTGGTTATAAATTTAGTTACTCCTGTCAATTGGGCAGTACAACACATAAAGAGACACTTGCCTTAATTTGTGGGGAGTTGCACAAATGAAAAATCTCCTTACACAATATGATGAAATTAAAACTTTAAGGTATAAATTGAAAGTCAATGTATATCAAATCCTACGAAGTGTAATTTAGTGTAGTCATTGTAAACTATGTATTCTACCCTTATTTTTCAATGCATGAATCAATTTATTGATGATTAACGATACCATCAATGGCTACAGATGAGATGGAAAGGCGGGGCTGGAAACATTACGATTAATGGAACAAATTATCAACTCAACCAGTGTCATTGGCATTCCCCTTTAGAACACACCATTAATGGCAAGAGGTACTTCTTTATACCCAGTCATGTGTATATACAAAATAAATTCACAATCTAACATGCTTTTTAAAATTGGAAAATATAGGTATGATCTGGAAGTGCACTTGGTTCATGAAAGCTCAGACGGAAGGGTTCCCTTGTTGGAATTGTTTATGAAATTGGACATCTTGATTTTTTCTTATCCACAACACGTGATCTCAATTTTTCTCGAATGAAAAAATAAATAGATTTTTGGACCCATCACAGTATATCGGATGTGTTTTATATATAGATAAGAAACCAACTAAGAGCCGTTGCTGACGAGGAAGAAGAAGAGAGAAACGTGGGCATAATCAACCCAAGGCTAATAGAGTACGGGAGTAGAAAGTATTACAATTACATTGGTTCTCTTACTATTCCACCCTGCACTGAAAATGTGGTATGAGCCATTATAACAAAGGTATGTATATATATATATATATATATATATATATATATATATATATATATATATATATATATAATTACTATCTAATTAGTTATACATTTATTTTTTGAAATGATTTCCTTTTTCTAAATTGGATTGCATCATGATTTCATCAGGTGAGGACTGTGACAAGAGAACAAGTGCAACTATTTCGTGAGGTTGTTCACGATGTAAGAATATTTATTTGAGTTATTTTGGTTCATGTTAATGTGCTACTTAGTTTGGAGACTCCAAATTGTAGTTTCTAAACTCCAAATTTACATAATTTTGAAAATGCAGTTTGAGGCCTTAAAACAGGTCACAAACAATTAACAAGTCATTGATTTTATTAATTTAGTTTATGTGTTTGTTTTGCAGGATTTAGAAGCAAATAAAAGACAAGTACAACCAATAAATAATAAATGATCGCAATGTAAAACTTTACCATCCAAATATCCATGAACATTGAAATCTTAATGTGGAATTAGGGAATTTGTATACTCAACAAAATACATTTAATTTTTTTCATGTATTATTAATGCTTATATTGTTCTTGAGATTGTATTCATTAAATATCATATAGTTTTTTTTAATAAAAGCCAACGAGTATTGATAAATTTTTTATTTTTTTTATTTTTTCGCTTCAATTTTTTTTTATAAAAAATATTGTATAGATTTAATGTGAAGTGTAATTTTTCCTTTAAATTACACAAAAAAATAAATGAAGTATGGTTTAAATGATGTCCACTTATTTTGTCGATGAGAGACAAGATTATATAAGAAATCAAATTCATCCTCCAATTCCAATTAAATAATTGAGAGGTGGAATATTCACTACAAGAAAAATCAAGATCTATCATTGTCAAAAATATAAATAAAAAGATTTTATCACCATTTTTGGTCCCAAACTGACCATGATGGATGAAGGTGTGATAAAAAATACGATACTTATTATCACGTTTACTGACATTGATAGATGAGTCAAAAAATTGGGATGATAATCAAAATTCAAGATGATTTACTTACTTAAAATCTCGCTTGTGTGCTAAAAACCGAGATTGTTAGTATATTTAATCTCTGTTTTTTCATGTGATTAAAGGGGTTATTTATGTGTGATAAAAGTAAAAAAATTGTGATTATTTGTACAATATTTATCTCAGTTTTATGTCAAACTGAGACATTTACCCTATTTTCCATCACATTTAATAATCGTGTTCTTTATTAATAAGAGGTTACATTTAAAAACTGTGATTGTTTCTCATATTTTTTTTCATAAAAAATAATACTACCCCGCTCAAGAGTTAACAAACAAATGAATTTCACGTTTCCAAAATAACCAAACCACTAATGATATAAAAGTTTTACATTACCATAAAAAACACAAGAATCAATATCAATATGATATATATAAAAACAGAAGCTTTACCTTTGAAAACAACTAGAGTTGAGAATGGCTAAATTCTCGCCTCTCCTTCACTCTACGCCTGGACCCACTTTCTATACCACAATCCTACAAAAATGAAAGGTCAGGATTAATTCAATCCATCATTAATATTTTAACCCAATGTATTTGTCCAACCCCTTCCTTCCCAAATCGATCTTTATTTCTTTTCCTTAGTATAATCTATCATAAATATTCTCATGCTCTATCTTATTTGCAAAGCTCTTCGTCGACGACCTTCTCTCTCCATCTATCAAAGGTAAGGCACCCTTCTTCTTCTTCTCCTCTTCTTCATTGTTCACTTCTTATAGATTTTTCACGTCAGATCTTCGTAGATATATCCCATTTTTGCCCAACCAGCCTTCAAGTATGCCTTCAACCACCCACCACAATTGTCGATCTCTCTCTCATTGTCGATCGGTTCTAATTGGCTACATTTGTCCTGATAGAGGTCCTATTTGGCTAGATCTATGGTTTGAGTTGGTCGGAATTCACCAGATATGACGTTTGAGTTCATCTTCATGCTAATTATTTTGTGTTTTTGTCAATTTTGCTTCTGTTTTATTGTGTAGGGATTGAATATTTCTAACCAAGTTTGCTCATTGTCTGCCTCTTCAACAATTACGGTGTTTATTAAAGTTTTTTCTTCAGGAGTAATCTCTCTTATCAATGTAATCTTCATCTTTACCTTCTTCTTCTTAAAAAAAATCATGTTTTTTGTTTGAACAAATCTGTATTGAGTGTGCATACATTGTGTGTGGGTGTATGGGTTTTCCATCTTTTGTTTAATCAATGGCGAAAGTGGATAGAAGAAACACTGAGACTGAGAGAGCGAGATGTGGACGGAGCTTATTTGTGGTCTTATAATCTATCGATTGGTCTGTTATTTTGTATACGACGACGGTGACGATGATTTTTTCGTCGTCCAGACCTTTGATTCCAATGCCCTATTTTCTATTGCCAAAAGGTATTTTCGATTCCTTCCTTCATTTTTCATGGTTTGATCATCATATGTTTTGCTGCTTTCGAAATTGAGATTAATCAAAAGCATTACTTTGTTTCGCTCTCTCAAATCTCAATTCAATCTTAGTTAACGTGCTTTTTAATGAATCATGTTTGAAATTCGAATTTCACCGAACTTTGACTATGTAGTGCTCTAGCCTCTAAGCCACGTATAATACAAATGTGGCCCTTCTTACTCATTATCTGGATATATGTGATCATGCTTAGTTTTTTGCAACAAAGCTTTTTATTTCACTTAATCACTTCAATCTTTATTGTCTTACTATTTATTTGACTTTTAATTGTATATTTTCCATGAAATTTCTTTCACAAAATTGTAATGTTTCCAATTACCTGCTATTTTGTTCTACATTAATGCTTGCAGGTTGAGAATCTTGCTAAAAGACTGAAACCATCAATCTGGAGACCATAAGCGGAAAAACAAGCCTATTAGCCCAAACCAAGAGGAGGGTTGAATTGGGTAGTTACAAAATTTAAACAAATAATTCTATAAACACTTAATTATCAAATAATTAATTTTTCTAAATTAATTATTATTTTAGTTACACAGCGGATAAGTGTTTAATACTAAGTGCCCACCAAAACATAATATAAAAAATATAAACAACACAACACACTAAGACATATATTGGTTCTCCAAACAAGCCGTGTTTAATCCAGTCCTCCGAGTTCCACCGAGATTCGCAACCACTAAACCCCTAATTCATTTACTAGGAAGGAACCAAGCCAATGATGAACCCTATCTTTTTACAAGGCTAAAGATTAAGCTTACCACTCTCTCAAGTATCATTTTCATAGGTAAAAATTGAACCTTTAATATTCACTCAAAAATAACAATTCAATTGTAGTGATAATCAAAACCTAATTCTTTTCAAGGAAAAAGCATAACCTAACATTTTTGCAGGATAAAGATAAAACCCTAATATTTTCACAGGAAAAATATCGAAACCTAACTACCCTAACTAGACACCATTCCAAACATGTCCAATTCCCTCAAATGCAAAAATACAAAAAAATATGAGTTTCTTCCTGAAAGGAGCTTCTACCACTTAAATACAGATATATTTAATTAATATTCCAAAAATTACTACATGATAGATACAATGTGAGGCAAACAATATCTGATTACTAAATGAATGGGTCGTACAATTTTGAGTATGTAATCAGATAATCAAACAAAATCGTTTCAAATTTTTTTTTTCAGGCTTTTAAGTTTAAAAATAATTTTCTACCAATCTTACAACCAAGCAATCAATAAATATATGAATTCAACATAAAGAACTAAAGCCTGGAAAGATCTCACTAGGAAAACACCGATGATGGAAATAGAATTGCAATAGAGCACAAATCGGTGATGTCAAATTAACAGCACTTTAAATCAAGAATTTAGAACAAAATCTATCACAGGAATCTTACCATAAAAATCACTCTTAGAATAGCACAAACTGATTGTTCTTGATGCCATGTCTCTCAATCCCACAGGACTATTTTTATAGACAGATATCAAGCCCTCCAACGACTACTTTTCAAAAGATATGTCTCTAAAAGACACTCTTAGACCTCTTGTAATATTATCTTCCATTTCAGGGAAAATCCACTTAAAAATGTCTTTTAAATCTTTCAAATAAGTCCATAAAATAATTCTCAATTTACAATCATAAAGATATGAAGTATTAATCAACTTAAATTAAGAGAATCACAAATTATGTGGACCAAATCCATAGGGGTAATCAAATAGATGTACCATATCTCAATTCAGCTCAAATCCCCCAAATCTCTCCCTTAGAATCCTAAAAAACGGATAGTTTTTTTACCAAGAGACTAAGTTACATGAAATCACAACTGACATAGTCAGTTAGCCAAACCCATAAATTCGGTTAACTAAATGATTCACAGCCGAAACACAACCTAAACCTTTAGGCCAATCGGTTAGCCGAATTCCCCCATTTAGTTGACTAAATGATACAAGTTGGTTTAATTTCTCCTAAAAAAACACATTAACTCAAACGGTTAACCAATTGTTTCTAATCGGTTGAGCGACTGCTTTAGGTTGGTCCAATTCTGCTTCAAGAAACACATTGACTCAAACGGTTGACTGATTTTTTCAATTGGTTGACCAACTACTTCAGGATGTCTACTTCCTTCACCAATTCAGTCACTGTTTCAAACGGTTAACCGATCTTTTTAATTCAATTGACCGATTGGATTAGTAGCACCTCAATTTTGCTCCAAAACTAACTATTTGATTCAATTAGCCGATTGTTTTTCTCGATTGACCAAATTGACCAAAAAATACAACATTTTATATTTTAAACCATGTTTTGCAATTAGGTCAATTATCAAATTGATTCCACATAAGAAAGAACATATAAAACTTTAATTAGGATCTTAAACTCTATCATTTCAATTTCGAAACACACATAAAGATAACTCATTTAAAGTATCGTTTATGATCCTAATTCAGGTTGTATTAAAAGTATATGAGTAGAGACTTATTTTTATCTAATTTTCTTCAAGGTCTTCAACACTCTTCATTTCTTCATTGCGTCCCTTTTGCACTCTTTAAATTTTCTTTATTAGGTCTTCTTCTTAATCAACTATATGGAACTCTTTTTCGAAACACTCAACAAACACATTAGTTCCATAAAAAAAATTAATATTTAATTATCCATCAAAACCTAGGGTTCAACAATCTCTCTCTTTTTTATGATGACAATTAACTTTGATGTTTTCTTCAATAAAGAATGTAATCATGCTCCCCTTAAATCCGTGGATGGGTATTTGACTCATTTAAGTATAAACATGAAAACATAATCAAACAACGATAAACATATGCATATAAGCTCAATTTAACCAATTTAATCGATAAAGATATCCAACATAACGCCCAACAACTAACGCCTCTCTTTAATAATACAATGCTTAGGCTAACAATTTCCTAATCATCAACTAACTCATTTAAACATCAACTTCTCCCCCTTTGTCATCTCAAAAAGTAGGGGCGGAGATCCAAAAATATCACTCTATACATACATTATTATGCCTGGCCATACCTAAACCTCAAATAATTTTTATGAATTGACCTTCCACTAGAAGTTTGGTAAAGATATCGGCAACTAATCGGAGGTATCAATATACTCAATAGCTACATCCCTTTTTTTGAATGTGATCATGATTAATATACTGTCTCATCTATATGTGCTTAGTTCGTGAGTGGTGTGCCGGATTCTTACTTAAGCATATAACACTTTTATTATCACAATAAATAGGGACTTCCTCTATACGTATTCCAAAATCATATAATTGTTTCTTAATATATAGAATTTGAGCGTAATAATTACCAGCTACCATATAGTCAGCCTCAGTAGTAGATAAGACAATGGAGTTATGTTTCTTACTAGACTAATAAACAAAAGCATGTCCTAAAAAGTGACATAACCCGCTTGTGCTTTTATGCTCAACTTTGCATCCAGCAAAATCAGCGTTGGAGTAACTAATTAACTTAAAGACACTCCCCCTAGGATACCATAATCCTAGGTTACTCGTCCATTTCAAATATCGAAAGGTTCGCTTAATCGCAGTTAAATGCAATTCTTTAAGACAAGACTGAAATATAGCACACAAGTATACACTAAACATTATGTCAAGTCTACTAGTAGTAAGATAAAACAAGCTACCAATCATAACTCGATACATTGTCTCATTTATGTTTTTACTCATATCGTCTTTGTCTATTTTCGTTGTTATTTCCATGCGAATTTTGTAATCTTTAGCGCCATCCAAGCCATATTTTGTCAATAACTCTTTAGTATACTTGGCTTGATTAATGAAAATCCCTTCTTTGGTTTACTTGATTCGCAACCCAAGAAAGAATGTTAACTTCTCCATCATACTCATTTCGAATTCAACCTGCATAATCTTGACAAACTCTTCACAAAAATTCTCATTAGTAGAACCAAAAATAATATCATCAACATATATTTATACTAATAGGATATCAGACTCATTTTGCTTGATAAGTGATAGGTGTGAAATACCTATCTATTTCGGAATCGAATTTGTTAGTTTTCAAGAGTATTAGTTATATTTAATTGCGTTTTAGTTTGTTTTAGTGTAAAACAGGTAAAGGGACGTTAGTGAGCGATAAACAAGCAAAAACGGTGGAGAAACGGTGAATAAAACGTGAAGAACAAGGTTTTGGTGCATGAAGACCACCGCCTAGGCGGAAAAGAGGCAGAATGTTGGAGTGCTGAAGTGCCGAACCACCGCTTAGGTGAGAAAACCACCGCCTAGGCGAGAAAACGTCAGAATGTTGTGCCAGCAGCCACCGCCTAGGCGGAGAAACCACCGCCTAGGCGAAGATCTGATAGAAACTTAACCGACTTAAACCACCGCCTAGGCGGTGAACCACCGCTTAGGCGGTGACACTCTGTGCAGAAATATCTATTTTTAGATATTTTGAAGATATTTTCCAAACTTTGCCTATTAAACCCTTTTTTTCCCCAATTGTTGAACCCTAGAGAGAGGAGGCTTGGTTTATATTTTGAGAGCTTCTTCCACCTTAGTTAGGTTTAGATAATTTAGGAAGTAGATTAGATTAGTTTTAGGAATTATTCTTAGCCAATTCTTGAAGAGCTAGAAGAGGAAGTTCCTCAATGGAGAAGAGGAAGCTCGGGATGATTGTTCTTTGGCGAAAGTAAACTACTCCACTTTGAGATTTGATTTTTCTTCCCTTGTTTCCATCTTTGTACTTAATGTATGTTGTTGATATTGATGATCTCCTCTTGATTTACTATTGTAATGGCTAAGATCATGTTAGTTTAATTAGAGATTAGTTAGGGTTAGATGTAATTCATGTAAATACTCGTTTGATTTAACATATGTTTCTTTAACGGTTGTTGTTTTAATTCCGATTGTGTTTATCATTTGATGACGATCTTAGTATGCTTGTAATGGTATTAGGGTCGGATTTGAGAATCTACGGTTTGACACTCGGGAGAGGTAACCCTGGATTCAGACTAGGGTAAACACATCGTTACGACCTAACGACCCGGGAGGGCGTTAGTTAGTGTGCAATCGATGATGTTGGGTCAAGACTCACGCGGCCTAGAGTCGTTAAGACATTGAGGGGGACCTCTTCATTGACACGAAGTCGCGTATTCCCTCGTCTTACACTCAGAAAAGGTGGCGGAGGAGTTTACGAACCGAGATTGTCGGATACCTAAACTCCGTTATTGTTAACTAAACGAAATCAAACATGTATTAAGTAAACGAAATCAATCCCTAGTTAATCAACTTAGTTATGATTAACCCACTAATTGTAGTTTAGTTTAGTTTAATTTTAAATCATGTCTTTAATTGTCAGGATAACATGAGACTACGTAAATTGTGGTATTCAATTATTCACACTTTTATCTATGGGAACGATATTCGATTTTCAAGATCCACTATATTAAAACTTAGACCTCGTATACTTGCGAGAGTAAGTAGCGGTGTATTTTACACCCTACCAATAAGTATATCACTAAGACCCTGTCGAAAACTATTTTCGATCAAATATCGGTTAAGTCTCTCATACAAAGCTCTCGGAGCTTATTTAAGCCCATACAAAGCTTTCCAAAGTTTAAACACATAATCGGGAAGCTTATCACTCTCAAATCCTGGTAGTTGTTCGACATAAACTTCTTCTGATAAAAAGCCATTAAAGAATGAACTATTTACATCCATTTGATATAATTTAAAATTTCGTGAACATGCAAATGAGAGTAACATTCTAATAGTTTCTGATCTAGCCACAAAGGCGTAAGTCTCATCATAATTAATTTTCTCTTCTTGAGTATAAATCTGTGCTACTAATATTGGTTTATTTCTAATTACCATACTCTTTTCATTTTTTTATTACGAAAAACCCATTTTGTACCAATTACAGGACGAAAGTCCGGTTTAGGAACTAAAGACTACACCTTATTACGTTCAAATTGAACTAATTCTTTTTGCATTGTGGAGATCCAAGATTTATCAATTAACACCTCATTGATATTCTTAGGCTCAATTTGAGATAGAAAATCAAGATTAATTATATCTCTAAGAGAGGATCTTGTACTTACACTTCTCTCGAAATTACCAATAATTTCTTTCACCAAATGTCCCAGTACTGTCTTTATAGCACATGGTAAAGTCGTCTCCTCTCTTTTAGGTCCCTAATTCTATGGTTCATCTGTCGTATCACCTTCTTGGTTTTGGTTATTTTGTGTACCTGTATCATCATCATCCAAAATCTTTCTTGACACAAGTGGATCAGATTCCTCAAATATGACATGCATAGATTCTTCCACTATTAAGGTGCATTTATTATAAATTCTATAAGCTTTACTATTAGAAGTGTACCTGTAAAACACAAGTTGTAGAACGTACGTCATAAATAACTGTATTATAGGACGTTAGAGAATTTTAGGGTAAATAAATTATTAAATTACGGAAAAAAAAAAAACGTAACAAAAATGTTAGGGGCAAAGATTATAATTTTGAAACTTTTAAAAATAGAAATATACTAAAATGAAAATCCTAAAGAAAATGAAGGAAGGAAAGTGTAATTTAATTTAATTTTTTTATATATATATGTGCGTATAAACACCCGGCACACCGACGGCAACCCACCGGCCAAGGAGCGACGATCGAGGGGCAACGTGGCAGGCTCAAAATCGGTTTAAAACCACTAATTTCATGCGTTAAATTACCTCCTTCGTGTGCTAAGATGAGAAATCAGGGAAAAGGGGAAGGAAAACTTGAAAAATCTAGAAAGAGAGAGAGAGAGAGGAGAAAAACGTCGGGGGCTCCGTGATCGACGTGCCGCCGGCGAGAAGGCAGAGCGTGTGTCTCGTGGCTACCTGGGTATGTTCCTGTGGCCACTGCTGTGAAAACGATCGTGTGGAATTCCTGGTGGTTTGCTCGGCGGCCGTGGAAAGGGATGAGTTCGTCAACGGTGTGACCGATCGCCATTCGTTTCCATCGTTCGGTAAGTCTTTATGAGTATTCTGTTTCTATTTTTTTTCAGTAGGTGATCAGCCATTGGTCACCGGCCGACGGAGGTTAAGTGGGTAGGGGGTGCACGGGTCATCAGGTGGGTAGACGTGGAGGGTCGTCGGCGGCACTGTTGGATTGCCGGCGGAGTATGTGTGTGCGTGTGGGGACTGTGTGTGTGTGTCTGTTCAGATCGCCGGCGACAGCTGTAGACGATAGCGGTGGCCGGAGCTGCTGCGACGTCTATGTTGACGAGACTATGTGTGTGTGTCCGTTCAGATCACCGGGGACAGCTGTAGACGGTAGCGGTGGCCGGAGCTGCTGCGACATCCATGTTGACGAGACTGCGTGTGTGTGCATGCCGGGTGTTTTGGCCGTTCGCCGTTGGTGTAGGGGCTTCGAGTGTGTGTGGGCCGTCCACCGTTCGTGGGTGGTGAGTCGCCGGCGGTGGAGGCTGGTGAGGAAGGGGCTGTGTCGTCGGCGGCGAAAACGGGAGGAACCGTGAACAGGAAACAAAAGGAAGGAAGAAGAAGAGAAAAGGAAAAAAAAAACTAGTAACACTAAGAACCCCAATAGAAAAATCAAAAACCCAATTAGGGACCGGTGAGTGATTCTTAATAAATAATGACTTCGTTGATTAATATTTTAAATTATTAATTATTATTTCCATCTAGTTAAATTGTTAGCATTAAATTTTATACTCGTTACGATAATTTCGTAACCGCTAATTTTAATCATATCGTACAGTTAATATGGATACAGAAAATGGGTATAGATAACAATTTTGTATAATTAACTCGGGGAATGAGAAATATAAAAATTATGGTCTGCATTGTATGCTAGGTTATTTTAAAATATTAATTTAGACCCTATCATTACTAGGTTCGCAAACGCCAGCATCCCGGTAGGTTTTGGACGGTGCAGTTACGGTAACACAAGAAGTGAGGTGAGTGTACTGTCTTCTTGTCAAACCGTTCTCAGTATTTATGTAATGACATATGTGTTTATTGATGCTATACGATTCCGTAAAAAGTGTGAATTATGTTTCTCCCCGTAAGGGGTGTGGATTATGTTTTCTCCCCGCAAGAGGTGTGGATTATATTTCTCCCCAGGAAGGGGTGTGGATATTTCGTAGGAAGGCATTCTTATGAATGTTACGGTACCGTTGCAACTCCTGATCGTGAGGTTAAAACGATCACTATGGCTAGCCAGTGTGTGTGTGTGGTGGTTTGAAATGTGGTATTTATTCATACTAGATGATTTATTACTTTATGGTAATGGTCAGTAGGATATTTACGGTGGGTAGTTTTGAAATGGAACCTATAAACATTGCTTTATTTCCACCATATATATATTGGGAAGACTACTGCACGTTATGTGACATCTAGATGTTTGTGCTTAAATGATGTTTTTTTTTAATGATATTTTATTATTATATGAGAATGTTTTACTAAAAGAAAGCAGTACACTCGCAGGCGAAATAGCTAAGAGTCGGTCCCCTGCTGGCACTGGGTAGAATCCGTCGGCGATTTAGCAAACTGGGGGTATTTTGGGAGGTGCAGCCTGAGGCGAACCTAACAGAGGTTCATTGTCGTTTTTTTTAGCTTTTGCTGTATTTAGAATCTCAGGGACGGGTGTGTCCCGAGTAGAAGAAACCGTTTTATGACCTGATTTTGTGATTGTATAAAAATAAATACTTCCTTTCGCCTTCTGGTTTGTTTATGTCGCCCAGGTGAGGTCCTGTCAGCGTCACGTTGGCCCCATGGGTGGCTGGCGCCCGAGGTGGGGTGTGACAATTTTGGTATCAGAGCCTAGGTTATAGGTTTTGTAGACTTACTAGTGCTTGTAGTGTAAAGGATTGGGGGATAGGAAGACGTGTCGGTCATCTAGTCAGTAGGGGACTTTAAGATAGGGTGTCAGTAGATGCTGTTGATACTTGCGTAATAGTTAACTAACGTATCTAAATTGCTGTCATTTCTCTGGTTGACCTAGTCAGTCGTTGAATTAAATTTTATGGCTAATAACAGGTATGGAGGGGGGAGATGAAACCTCTAGGAGTGTGAGACCTCAGGGGCAGGCGGAATCCTCGAGGCATGTGGAGCCTCCGGAACGAAGAGATAGGCACTCGGAAAGTTTGCATATTGTGGAATCCCACACGCAGGGTGATAGGTTGCAAGGGAGCTTAAACGCGGTTAATAGAATTTGAGGATTATGGAAAGTCAAAAGGCCCAAAGTGATACTGCTGCATCTCAGGCGGTACGACTGAAGAGGTTCAAGGAGTTAGACCCACCGGCTTTCACCGGGACGGCAGGTCCGGCTGATGCGGAGAATTGGATTAGAGGTGTGGGTCATGTATTCGAGGCGATGGGAATTGTCGACGATAGTTGAGTTTCTCTTGCTACTTTCCAGCTAAGGGAGGAGGCCGAGCACTGGTGGGAAGAAATGAAAAGATTGGTTTCCGGTTCTGGTGAGGAGATCACGTGGGGTCGTTTCGTTGCCTTGTTTAACGAAAAATATCTTCCCGAGTCTTACCGATTCCAGATGGATGAAGAATTTATCATGTTGAAATAGGGAAAGATGACAGTTCAGCAGTACGAAGTCAAATTCGATTCTTTGTCCCGTTTTGCCCCTGATCTGGTAAAGACGGAAGAGGCAAAATGCAGACGTTTCCAGAAGGGACTTCAGTTAGAGATACATTTCAGGCTGACAAGCAAAGAGATTAAGAATTATGCAGAGTTGGTGAATACGGCAAAACTAGTGGAAAGAGTTGTGCAGGAAGCCGTCGAGAGTCGAGAGCAGTTCAAAAAGAGCCGACTCGAGTCACCTAGCAGATTTCTGGGTGGCACTTCGCGAGGGACGGGATTTTGACCGTTATTTGCTCGGGCCACATCGTTTGGCCAATCTTTCAAAAGTCGTGGTCCTCGACAATCATACCTTAGGCAACAACAAAGTGCATCGGAAGCGAGTGTGGGTCCGCAAAGGTATGGGAGAAGTCAGCCAGTCACTCAAATTGGAGGAAGCAGATGTTATCAGTGTGGAGCACCGGGTCATTTAGCTAGATATTGTCCCAGGGGAAGACTGATATGTTTTCACTGTCACGAGCTGGGATACATATCTACGCATTGTCCAAAACTTGCTTCTACGTTTGTGCCTCCTACGAGCAGTATGGGTAGTGTGGGCCCGAGCACCGTCCAAGGGCGAAGTAGAGGATCGGCTGGTAGACCTTCAACGCGAGGCCGTGTGTTTGCTACTACACGACAGGATGCTCAGGCTACTCCAGATGTGGTCACAGGTATCATATCTTTATATGCTAGAAATGCTCGTGTAATTATTGATCCTGGTTCTACACATTCATTTGTTTCAGCAACCTTCATGATGCAAGTAGGTAGATTTCCCATTTCTTTGTCAAATCGTATTGTTATTTCTACCCCAGTAGGTGAGTCGGTCGGGATCGATAGTGTGTATAAGGACAGTCCACTTCGGCTTGGTGATAAAGAGTTATTGGCAGATCTATTACCCTTGGATATTCACGATTTTGATGTATTTCTGGGGATGGATTTGCTTTCCGGATATCATGCTACGATGGACTGTTTCAAGAAAGAAGTGATATTCTGAATCTCAGGCGAGCCAGAGTTTGTATTTGCTGGCGATAGAAGTATCACTCCTGTCAGTTTAATTTCAGTATTAGAAGCCAGGAAATTATTGAAGAAAGGATGCCAGGGATATCTTGCGCACGTGATTGACACTAGTCGGAGGAAAATTCCGGTGGCAAATATTCTAGTAGTTAGGGATTTTCCCGACGTATTTCTAGAAGAACTGCCAGGGTTGCCCGTAGATAGGGAGATGGAATTCACGATCGAGTTACTTCCAGGCACTACCCCTATATCGATTCCACCTTATCGG
Source organism: Eucommia ulmoides (assembly GCA_016647705.1). NCBI lineage: Eukaryota > Viridiplantae > Streptophyta > Magnoliopsida > Garryales > Eucommiaceae > Eucommia > Eucommia ulmoides. The sequence goes on from CM028329.1 coordinate 1,616,210, forward strand.
ATGGCACCCACTTAGTTGAAAGAATTGAAAGTACAGTTGCAAGACTTATTAGACCGTGGGTTTATCAGGCCCAGTGTCTCCCCCTAGGGTGCCCCAGTGCTGTTCGTGAAGGAGAAGGTTGGCACTTTGTAAATGTGTATTGACTATCGGCAGCTGAATAGGGTGACGGTTCGCAATAAATATCCGTTACCTAGGATTGATGGCTTGTTTGGCCAGCTCCAGAAAGCTAAAGTATTTTCCAAGATAGATCTTCGATCGGGGTGCCACCAATTGAAAGTCAGAGATAGGGACGTAGCAAAGACGGCATTCCGTACGAGATATGGACACTACGAATTTCTGGTTATGCCCTTTGGATTGACAAACGCCCTTGCTGCTTTCATGGGCTTGATGAACCGTATCTTTCAGCCTTACCTGGATCAATTTATTATAGTATTCATTGACGACATTTTGGTCTATTCCCAAAGTAGGGAAGAGCATGCAAAGCATCTCCAACTCGTACTGCAGATATTGTGAGAGAAGCGGTTATATGCGAAATTTAGTAAATGTGAATTCTGGCTAGATCATATAGTATTTTTGGGACATATTATTTCAGGAGAGGGTATCCAGGTAGACCCAAAGAAGGTAGAAGCTGTTTTCCAGTGGAAAAGACCGAAAAATGTGATGGAAGTTCGAAGCTTTCTAGGATTGGCGGGTTACTATCGACGGTTCGTGCAAGGATTTTCCGTTATAACTACCCCATTGACTCAAGTGACCTAGAAGGAATCCAAGTTTGAGTGGACTGACAAATGTGAGCAAAGTTTCCAGGAGTTGAAGAATAGATTGATATCGGCACCAATACTGTCCCTCCCGTCAGAAGGGGGTGGTTTCGTAATTTATAGCGATGCGTCACATCAAAGGCTGGGATGTGTTTTCATTCAGCATGGCCATGTGATCGCATATGCATCCCGACAATTAAAGAACCATGAGCGTAATTACCCGACACACGATTTGGAGTTGGCTGCAATTGTGTTCGCCCTGAAGATTTGGAGGCACTACCTGTATGGCGAGACATGTGAAATATACACTGACCATCAGAGTTTGAAGTATTTGTTTACTCAGAAGGAATTAAATCTGAGGCAGAGGCGTTGGATGTAGTTGATTAAGGACTACGATTGCAACATTCATTAGCATCCGGGAAAAGCTAATGCTGTAGCAGATGCTCTAAGTCGAAAATCGGCAGGCGCGGTTGGCCATCTTCATGTTGCCCATGCTAACCTGTATGCAGAATTAAGATCGATGCGAGTTCAGTTAGCGGTTGGTCAGACAGCAGCACTGCTGACAACCTTGACTTTGAGACCGACATTGATTGACCGCATTACTGAAGCTCAAAAATCAGACATTCACTTGGAGAGGATCCGAGATGAGGTAAAAAACGGTCACAGAACTGATCATCATATCAGGAAAAGGGACGGAGCTTTGATGTGTGGAAATAGGCTGTGTGTGCCTAACGATGTCAATTTGAAAAAAGATATCTTGGAAGAGGCGCATAGCTCCGCATACGCAATGCATCCGGGGAGCACTAAAATGTATCGGGACTTGCGTGAACATTATTGGTGGGCCGGAATGAAACGGGAGATCGCAGAATTTGTGGCCAGGTGCCTTATGTGCCAACAAGTAAAGATCGAGCATCAGCGTCCAGGTGGGTTGCTGCAACCCCTACCTATTCCAGAGTGGAAGTGGGAGCATATCACGATGGATTTTATTTCGGGATTACCCCGTACCCAAAAGGGGTATAATTCCATCTGGGTGATCGTTGATAGGCTTACCAAGTCCGCTCATTTCCTAGCCGTAAAGACGACATTCTCTTTTGAAAGGTATGCTCAGCTGTATATCGATGAGATTGTTAGATTGCATGGCAACCGGTTTCTATAGTGTCGGATAGAGATCCGAGATTTACTTCGAGGTTCTGGCCGAGTCTCCAAGCTGCTTTAGGTACCAAACTGAAATTTAGCACCACTTTCCATCCTCAGACGGACGGCCAGTCAGAGCTTACGATTCAGACGTTGGAGGATATGTTGAGGGGATGTGTTTTGGAATTTCTTGGAAGTTGGGACGATCACTTGCCGTTGATGGAATTCTCTTACAACAACAGCTACCACTCGGCAATTGAGATGGCTCCGTATGAGGCATTGTACGGTAGGAGATGCAGAACCCCTGTTTGTTGGACTGAGGTGGGTGACCGTAAGTTGTTGATGTCGGACCTAGCCCAACTGACAGCAGACAAAGTTGAAGTGATTCGAGAAAAATTGAAAATCGCGCAGAGTCGGCAGAAGGGTTATACAGACAAGTGCCGGCGGGAGTTAGACTTCGAGGTAGGGGATCATGTGTTCTTACGTATCTCTCCATGGAAAGGCATAATGAGGTTTGGAAAGAAAGGGAAGTTGAGTCCAAGATACATCGGACCATATGAAATCCTAGAGCGGGTTGGCACGACAGCATATAGACTCGCGTTACCGCCAGAGTTATCTCGACTACACGATGTTTTCCATGTATCGATGCTCCGGAAATATGTACTGGACCCTTCCCATGTGTTGACCTCGTAGCCAATCGAATTGGAAGCTGATTTGTCCTATGTTGATGAGCGGGTCCAAATCCTAAGTCGTAAAGATCAAGTATTGCGAACGAAGACAATCCCGTTAGTCAAAGTGTTGTGGCGCAGTCATACGGTGGAAGAGGCGACATGGGAACGAGAGGAAGAAATGAGGAGCAAATACCCGCATTTGTTTGATTAAGGTGTATATATATATATATATATATATATATATATATATATATATATAAAATAATAATAATAATAAAAAATAAATAAATAAAATTTCGGGACGAAATTTCCTTTAGGGGGAAAGAGTTGTAAAACACAAGTTGTAGAACGTACGTCATAAAGAACTGCATTATAGGACGTTAGAGAATTTTAGGGTAAATAAATTATTAAATTACGGGAAAAAAAAATGTAACAAAAATGTTGGGGGCAAAGATTATAATTTTGAAACTTTTAAAAATAGAAATATACTAAAATGAAAATCCTAAAGAAAATGAAGGGAGGAAAGTGTAATTTAATTTAATATATATATATATATATATATATATATATATATATATATATGTATATATATATATATATATATATATATATATGTATATATATATATATATATATATGTACGTATAAACATCCGGCACACCGACGGCAACCCACCGGCCAAGGAGCGACGATCGAGGGACAACGTGGCAGGCTCAAAATCGGTTTAAAACCACTAATTTTATGCGTTAAATTACCTCCTTCGTGTGGTGAGATGAGAAATCAGGGAAAACGGGAAGGGAAACTTGAAAAATCTAGAGAGAGAGAGAGAGAGGAGAAAAACGTCGGGGCTCCGTGATCGACGTGCCGCCGGCGAGAAGGCAGAGCGTGTGTCCTGTGGCTGCCTAGGTATGTTCCTGTGGCCACTGCTGTGAAAACGATCGTGTGGAATTCCCAATGGTTTGCTCGGCGGCCGTGGGAAGGGATGAGTTCGTCAACGGCATGACCGATCGTCGTTCGTTTCCATCGTTCGGTAAGTCTTTATGAGTATTTTGTTTCTATTTTTTTTTAGTAGGTGATTGGCCATTGGTCACCGGCCGACGGAGGTTAAGTGGGCAGGGGGTGCACGGGTCATCAGATGATTTATTACTTTATGGTAATGGTCAGTAGGATATTTACGGTGGGTAGTTTTGAAATGGAACCTATAAACATTGCTTTATTTCCACTATATATATATTGGGAAGATTGCTGCACGTTATGTGACATTTAGATGTTTGTGCTTAAATGATATTTTTTTTAATAATATATTATTATTATATGAGAATGTTTTACTAAAAGAAGGCAGTACACTTGCAGGCGAAATAGCTAGGAGTCGGTCCCCTACTGGCACTGGGTAGAATCCGTCGGCGATTTAGCAAACTGAGGGTATTTTGGGAGGTACAGCCTGAGGCGAACCTAACAGAGGTTCATTGTCGTTTTTTTTTTTACCTTTTGCTGCATTTAGAATCTCAAGGACGGATATACTTAATTAATGTCCTGAAAATTACTACGTGATAGATACAATGTGAGGCAAACAATATTTGATTAATAAATAAGTGGGTGGTACAATTTTGGGCACGTAATCAAATAATCAAGCAAAATCGTTTTAAAAAAGTTTTTCAGGCTTTTAAGTTTAAAAACAATTTTCTAACAATTTTATTACCAAACAATCATTAAATATATGGATTTAAAATAAATAACATAAGTTTGGAAAGATCTCACTTGGAAAATATCGAAGATGAAAACAAAATCGCAATAGAGTACAAATCGATGACGCCAAATCAACTGCGCATTAGATCAAGAACTTAGAACAAAATCTCTTCGAGAAACCTCATCATATAAAAATCACTCTTAGAATGACACAAACTGGCTGGTCTTGATGTTACATCTCTCAATCCTGCGGGACTATTTTTATAGACTGATATCAAACCCTCTAATGGCTATTTTTTAAAAGATATGCCTCTAAAAGACACTCTTAGACCCCATATAATATTATCTTTCACTTAAAAATATATTTTTTAAATCTCTCAAATAAGTTTATAAAATAATTCTCAATTTACAATCATAAAGATAGGAAGTATTAATCAACTTAAATTAAGAGAATCACAAATTATGTGGACCAAATCAATAGGGGTAATCAAATAGATGTAGCATATCTGCTTCAAGAAACATACTGACTCAAATGGTTGATCAATTTTTTCAATTGGTTGATCGACTGCTTTAGGATGTCCACTTCCTTTACCAATTCAGCCACTATTTCAAACGGTTAGCCGACCTCTTTAATTCAGTTGACCGATTGGATCAGTAGCACCTCAATTCTGCTCCAAAACTCACTGTTTGATTTAGTTAACCGATTTCTTTTCTTAGTTGACCGAATTGACCTAAAAATACAACATTTTATACTTTAAAAACCATGTTTTCGATTTAGGTCAATTATGAAATTGATTTCAAATAAGGAGCACATACGAAATATTTAATTAGCATCTTAAACTCTATCATTTCAATATCAAAACACACATAAAGATAACTCATTTAAAGTGTCGTGTGTGATCCTAATTCAAGTTGCATTAAGAGTATATGAGTAGAGAATTGTTTTCACCTAATTTTCTTCAAGGTCTTCAGCACTTATCATTTCTTCATTGCGTCCATCTTTGCACCATTTATATTTTCTTCATGAGGTCTTCTTCTTAGTCAACTATATGGAACTCTTTTCTGAAACACTCAATAAATACATTAGTTTCATAAAAAAATATCAATACTTAATTGTCCATTAGAATCTAAAGTTCAACAAACCCAACCCACTACCAGAAACCCAAATTTTATACGAGGGTGTTAGTTCTACATAATGCTTTTTTTTTTTTTTTTTTTGGCGACGTGCTCTTACGGTGCACTTTTTGCTGAATTTATTTGTTATTATTGTCATCTCGAGTCTAGATAACTATATTTATGATGCATTATGTATTTGCCTGCGGATTACTAACAGTTTTAGAAATGTTAGTGCATGTTTCTCCTATAAGAAACTCCACATATTTTTTTTGTTCTACTCTCCTGTTCTCTTTGATTTTCTTTTGCATTCCATATGTGAAACTGTAAGAAATTCCTTGCTCATTTTGTTCCTACAAATTTTTGAAAACAATTGGACATAAACACTCAAGAAACAGAATTTTGCGTGCATATTTTGCTCATTGAACTGAAACACTTGGCAGTTTTTTGTGTTTTTTTTTTTCCCTTCATTTTATTGGTTTAATTTCTATGTTTCCTTATGTTTTCAATTGGGGGTTTGTTTTGCATTCAGTTTTGGGATACTCGCAATATGGTTCATCCCTTCACCATGCTTGCTTTGTATGATTTTCATGGATTTTTTGAAGGGAAAATTACCTATTAATCCCCAAAAGAGAAATTATTTACCACCTACTCTCGTCGATTTTTTTTTGCACCGATTAGTCCCGTCAACACGTTTTTCTTGCACCAATTAGTCTCATCAACATCTTTCCTTATACTAATTAGTCTCATTTTAAAAAATGGTTAGGATTGAATTTACCGAAATGCCCTCCCGTGAGTTTCACATCGAGAAGAAAGGTCATCAAATTGGTTTACCACTGCTGTCAGCCGCTGCCGCCGCCGCCCCCTGCCGTCGCTGGTAGCCGCCGCCGCCGCCCGCCGTAGCCGCCGGTGGTTGTCGCCATAAATTATAGCTTTACCCCAAATTTTATGATTTTTGGTCACTTTTATGTGTTCCAAAAAAAAATAAAAAAAAATCTTGATTTTAGGATAAAATCGTTACTAAACGTAACATAAAATAAGAGAATAATTGATATTATATTTAACATTTACAGGTATTGAATGTAATATTCACAGGTGTTCAATGTAATATCATATGTATTTTACTCTGCATACAAAAATAAGATAATAATGGATGTTACATTCAACATCCACAGGTGTTGAATGTTACATTCAACATCCACATGAGGAGTATTTTGGTCAGAAAAAAATAACATAAAAAAAAAAAAAAAAAGTTGATATTACATTCAACATTCACAGGTGTTGAATGTTACATTCAACATTCACATGAGGGATATTCAACATCCACATGAGGGGCATTTTGGTCAGAAAAAAATAACATTAAAAAAAAAAAAAACAGTTGATGTTACATTCAACACTCACAGGTGTTAAATGTTACATTCAACATCCACATGAGGAGTATTTTGATCAGAAAAAAATAGCATTAAAAAAAAAAAAAAACAATTGATGTTATATTCACACCTAATGTTACATTCAACATTCACATGAAGGGTATTTTGGTCAGAAAAAAATAACATAATTTTTTTTTAATAATTTTGAAGTTACATTCAACATCCATGTGAGGGGTATTTTGGTCAGAAAAAGACAAAAGGACTTATTGGTGCAAAAAAAAAAAGTGATGGGAGTAATTGGTAATTTTTTTTTGTATTTTGGGACTAAATGGTACCTGTCCCTTTTTTGAAATTATGTGGATTTGGATTTTGCCATAGTTGTATTGCGACTTTAGGTTTGATCATGAAATGTTCATAGTAAATTTGATAATTTATTCTCTCATGGGATGCAACTGTATGGGAGCAATCAGGTGATATATGGTTTCTTTTATTTTCTTTTATTTTTCTTTCCATGCATCTCATTTTTTTAAAAATAAAATAAAAAATCAAATCTGAAATCTATTGCAGCTACCATTTTCCTTCCTCTTCAATTTCTATTTATTGCCACTCTCATGTACAGGTAATATCTGGCGAAATCAGATGTTAATAATTTTTTTCTCTATGATTTTTTTTAATATCTCTGTGATTTTAATTGGTATATTCATTTTGTATTCTCATTGTCTACACCATTTACACTTGTTGTGGTGTAAATTTGTAAATCATTTCAAACTATGCAGATTGAAGATTGATGATTACGATGCCATCTTAACTTATGTCATGGTCTACATTCTGATTTGTTTTTTTTTTCTTTTCAAAGTTTTGTTTGGTAGTTCCAATTGATACTTTTATGGTTTTTTGTTTCAATTTGGGGTGCCCATTTGTAGTTGGTTTGTATTGATTACATGACACTGACATTTTTTAAATTTTGTTCTTAAAACATAATAGAAATAGATTTTTTTTTTCTTTGCAAATTTCTGTTTCTATTCCCATTTTTTTTGAACAAAAAAAAGTAGAACATTCAAATTTCTTCTCTATTTTTTTGAACAATTTTTTGTGAATAGAACATAAATATTTTTAATTGTTTGTTTTTTTTTTTCCAATTTTTTCAGAAATCTGGGAACATAAACACTAAACAAAGACTCGTAATAAGTTATATTTGTGCCTTTCTTCATTTGTAGCTATAATGATCTTTTCCATATGTATAGATTTTCATTTTTAAGCCTTTTTTAATTTCTGAATGCTTCATTTCGTAGAATTTCAAATGTTGTCATTGCAGTTTTACAAGTCCGAGCTATGGAAAAATGATGAACTTGTTATTGAAATATTGACGCTTCCAGTAACTTATCAAATGATGTCATTGCTATTTTCAGATGTTAGCAGTGCTTCTAACAACTTATTGAGAGTATCAATACAAGAGTTACACAAGTAAAATTGGTTTAGTTTGCATGCTAATGTTAATTGTGTGTGTTAATTATACAATACATGTTCGGCACGGGCCATAACTAGTTTTAATAACATAAATCTTCACTACATGAAAAACATTTGGAGAATACTCTGAACAATCTCACGGCAATTTCAAGGTCATTAATGGATGCATAGGACCGCTCAAGCTTATGTTTAATCATTCCAAATGAACCTCCCTGCCTTGATAATCACATCGAAAGCACTAACAAAGTGCCATCTGAAAATTGGGAGCAAAAACAGCTATATGAGACCTCCAGTATATTTCTTGTGAAAACTGGAAATTAACAAAAGACAACCGCATGAGAACAAAAAAAACTCTTCTATATTTCTATTTTTGTTCTGTTAAAGCTAGGAACAAAAACAAGCATATGAGAACAAAAAAATCCAATATATTTATGCTTCTATTTTGTGGAAACAAGAAACAAAAACAGCTAAATGAGAACAAAAATAGCCATATGAGAACAAAAAGAAAAAAGAAAAAAAACCAGTATGGTAATATATGTGTATGGACCTTGGCCCATTGTGTCAAATCCTAGTCCCACTAGGAAAACCAAACCTAACCCTACAAGGGTTAACCTAATCATCTCTTATATATAGACCCTTAGTATATTTCTGTAATTGTGTTTTTCTCATAAATCAATATAAGTTTTTCTTGTTCTTTCAACATTCCGCCTCTTAATTATTCTAACATGGTATCTAATGATGCCTGGAAGTGGATCAACTCTGAAATCAGAGAACGAAGGATTTCGGGGTGTTTCTTACTGTCTCTCGGTCAGGTTAATTCCTGCAAAACAATGCATTGCAAGTGAGCCTGTTGACATTACACCTCCCTCGGGCAACCAATTCATTTTTTCCTTCTTCTTATTTTTGTTTTGTACTGTTTTTGTGCAGGTTTGCAGTGTATTTGTTTATGTTTTTTCCAGTTTTTTTCTATTATTAATTTTCTGTTTTTTTTTTTTTTTTTAATTATTATTGCTTGTTTCTGTTTTTGTTTTTACACATTTGTTTTTTGCTCGGTTTTATTTTTAACTATTTATTATTTTTTCCAAATAAAAAAAAAAAAAAGAACAAAAAAACAAAGAAAATAGAGCAGAAATAAAGAAAAAAAAACAGAATACATACCAAAACAAAATAGAAAATTGTTAAAAAATGATAAAAGGTAAAACAAAAACTAAGAAAAAAACAAAATACAGACCAAAAAAATAAAAAAAGAAAAACAGAGTATAATTAAATAAAAAAATAGAACTGATCCTTAATTTTTGTTTTATGTTTCAGTTCCATACTTTTACTTTTGTTCCCTAATTTTTGTTTCCCTTTCAGTTACTAGGGTGGCGTTTGGTAACCGTTTCTATTTCCATTCCAACAGTGGGATGGGAATGGGATGGGATGGGATGAGAATTTTTTTTTTTTTTTTTGGAGTCGAATCGCATTTAGTAACGATAATTTTTTTTTTTTTTTTTTGTTTTGGGAAGAGAATTGTGTTTGGTAACGATTTTATCCTAATTTTTTTTTTTCTTTTTTGGCGGGACGGTAGTGGTGCCGTCACCGGCCGAACGGCGCCGGCTCTGGCAGTGGCTCCGGCGACGCTAGGACGGCGGTGGCTCCAGCGCCGGCGACGGCTAGACGGCAATGGCGCCGGCGCCGGCGACGGTTGGACAGCGGTAGCTGGTGGGTGACAGTGGCTGGAAAGTTTCGGGACGGACGGTGAATGGCGATAGTCGCCGGAGAAAGCCGGTGGCCGGCGGCGGCAGCCGGCGGTGGACGATCGTCAGCCGGCGGGTGAACAGTGACTGTGTGTTTTGGGAATGAAATGGGAATAATGAGAAACAACTTTTTTTTGTTTCTCATTTCTTAAGAAAAAAGTTGGCACAATTCTCAAATGGGAATGGAAACAAAAATTACCAAACGCTATTTCCAAACAGAATTCCCAAAAATCTAGGAATGGAATGAGAATTTTTGGAATGGAAATAGTTACCAAACGGGGCCTAGATTTCCCTTTCAGTTTTCGTTTCAAATTTATGTTTCTTTTTTTTCACTAATTCGTATTTTGTTTCTGTTTCTATTTCTTTTCTCATAAATCTATCACTCCTAGATTTATATTTACGTTCGTGTATTATTAGGTGCTTAATTGATATATTTTTTATATGCTATTTCATTTTGAATTGTAGATATAGAAAGGTCGAAGAAAAATAAACAAGTGTTCCCTTGTCAAGAATGTAAAAGAGATTCTACGGTTCGAAAATCTGTGCTTAAGGTATGTTTCATTAGCTTTGGGTGATGGACTTATGTTTGGTTTTATTATTCATTTGAAAACAATTGTTGACAATTACTTTAGTTTTTATGATTGTGTTGGTTATTGTTTTGCTCAATGGTTATTAATTATATTTGCTATTGTTGTGTTTGGTTGACAGATACTTTAAGATTGTTAAACAAATGGAATTACATCAAAAAAATTATGTACTTGAATTGGTTTTTCAACTACAACTAACACAAAACAAACGTTGCCTTAGTGTTTCTGTTGTTTTTGTTTTTCCTGTGTTTATGATGTTTGTATCTTTGTTGTTTCTGGTTTTGTATATGTATGGGTGTGGTTTTTCTAGTTAATTCGGCGTGTGATGTTGGTTCCATTCTCTTCCAAGGGGATTTGGATAGATGATTAATTTAGATGATATTGATTTGTGTTATATTAGGAGTTAAATTCAATATTATTTCATTGATGTATTTTTTAATTTTTTAATTTTTTTTTTTTTTTTTTTGTATTTTGTAGTCTTTGGAGGTTAGGTTCATGTCACCCTCGATTATTTGTATTTCCAGTTGGATTTTGTTGATGATTAATAAAATTATTGTTATTTTGTTTAGATCTCTTAAAAATAGTTGATTTGTACTATTCAATTTTTATTATGTGAATTTATTAGTGGCAATAGTAAATTGCCACTATTGCGTTAACCGTTTACTTGCTAGAATACAAGTCAATAATTATAAATATAAAGATTTTAAATAAATATTATTTTTAATCTTTTGTATCATTTATATTTACCATTATCCAAAAAATAAAATGGTTGATCAATGTAAAATATAATGGCTAAATCGTCACTTGTAACTAAATATAAAAATAAATATAAAAATTATTTTTATTTTATTTTTAATAACATTTAAATTTGTTACTATACAAAAAATACAGTAGCCGGTAAATGTTTTACATTTACTAGCTAAATCTTCAATTGCCACTAAATGTAAAAATAATATATATATATATATATATATATATATATATATATATATATATATATATATATATATTAATTTTGAGTGGTATTTAAATTTCTCTTTATTCAAAGATATAATACCCATTAAAGCTTTTATATTTCGTGTCTAAATCTTATTAAGTAATTAAAAGTTAAGTGCTATATCCAATAGCGACTACAGTATTCACTGTAGTTGTATGAATTGTAGTTAAAACTTTTAGTAGCAAAAAAATGAGTTTTTAGTGATTAATAGAACCACCGCTAAAGCCTATTTTTCTTGTAGTGATTCAACTTAATATGAAATCATTGTTTGTCAAAGATACTATTTTTTATTTTTAGAGAGAGAGTTTCAGATTTTTTAGTGAGCATTATTGTCATTGATTTTTCTCGAATTTAAAATTGAAATTAAACGATATAATTACCAGGTCGTTGACTTTTATTTAGTTCAGTTATAACTGTGTGAAATAAATGGATAAATTGAACCTCCTAATGGGTCCAGTTGGTCAATTTCCCTTCTTCTCTTTTATTATTATTTTTTTTAAACTTTCTTTTTTGACAAAAGTAGAGTTGAGTAAAGCGTTGTGCTTTCAAACTCGTTATGAAAACTTTTAAATAAGTTTTGGGAAAATTAATTTTTTGATCCCTAAAGTAGAGATTAGGTGTCTATGTAGATTTTGAGATTTTCTAAATTGTACATTTGATCTCTTGAGTTTCACATTTTCAATCCCAAAAAAATTTAAAATATTTTTAATGATTTTTGAAAAAAAATGGGTTGTGCACATCAAGTAACCTTATAATTGAGATTATTTTTTTTCCCGTTATTACACCACTTCACTAAACTCCATTTTTTTGGTTACCAACGATTAAGATTTCTTTCTCATTTTTCAAACAAAATTTTGTTAGACAGATTAAAGAAAAACGTCTTAAAATTAGTGGAGCCTCATTAGAAGGCCACACGTTAAGTACAACCGATTTTTCATCCCAAATCAGTAGCAACATTTAATTTAATTTTGTAAAAATATAATTTTTCTAGAAGTTTTGGTGGATAGCGCCTTGATATGTCTAGAAGTTTCAAAGAATTGATAATAGAAAAGAAAGAGACGAAATATTGTTGTTGCAGAAAATAAATAAAGAACGAGTTTACCAAAATTTCTTAGGATGAGTCGCGGACTAGGTCGCTCTCTTTAAGACGTTTCGCGGCTCTGCCCAAAAACGTGCAAGCAGTGTATTAGCCCCGTCGTCCCCAGGATAAAACAGCCCAGAATTCTCCTCTGTCTAGGACGTTCTTTGTACTGTAGAAGTCCCGAAAACCAAACACCCCCACACACTGTTCGCAAAACGAACAAACTGCTCGGAAATCAAAATGGAACTGAAAAACAGTACCGGAACAGATTGGAACAATTCCGGAAGATCAAACCAAAAATTGTTTCGGAACAGAAACAGAAACAGAAGCAAAAACAGAAACAAATCCGGAACAGAAACAGAAACGAATCCGGAACAGAAACAGTAGCAGATCAGAACACTGTTTTTCTTATTTTTCTCTCTGAAAATTGAGGAAACAAAACAAGTATTTATAGGGAAAAAATAAATTAAACCGTTTGGAAAATTTTTTGAAACCGAAACTTAATAAAAGAGAAAAAAAAAACGTTTGAAGGTTTTAATTAAAAAACGTTAAAACGTTTTTATTAATTAAAAAACGTTTTTTTTTTTTTATTCTAACGGTTAAATTTTTTTTTAAACGTTTATTAATAATTTTTTTAATTAAACTATTTTTTAAAAAAATATTTTTAAATAAATTTTTTCTAAAAAATAAATAAGTGCCACCTCATCACACGCTCGGCTCGTCTCGTCTCGTCTCGTCTCGTCTCGGCCGGACGGACGGCGGCGGCGCGCGCCTGGTAAACCGATAGGGATGTAACTCCTCTCCCCTCCACAAAATGTGGGTACCCCTTGAGGCACATCTCAAGTGTCTCACATACCCCTAGATATCTACTTTAATTTTATCTCTCCCAACTAATGTGGGACAAAAGGTTTTGAGGAAAAAACCAATTTGACACATTTAACACTTTCTATTCTAAAAATAAATTCATTTGTTTCAACAAATATTGAAAGGCACATTTAATAAATCTTTTAACATGATAAGAAGGATTTCAAATATTGAAACGTGCTGATGGAAGGATGTTATCCAAAGTCCAAACGTGACCAGTCTTAAATTTTTTTGAAGCTTGTATATATAGATTCCGAAAACAACACATGTATGATCAATTTTGATGGTTGAAGTAGTTTTTTAGTAGATAAGATATTTTTTTTGGTATGTTAAAAATATTAATTTTTTTTTTTTTAAAAAAAATGACAAATTGGAAAAAGCTATTGTGAGCCTACCAATACAAATGCTCTACCACTAGTTACTGTTTCTTCTTAGACGACATACTCAATTCTTGACGCATTAAGAAACAAATTGTGGTTACCCGTTTTAGTGCTTAAGTTGAGTATCGTGCCATTGTTGATGAATTACTTTGGCTTAGTTAGTTCCTCTCTAGCATGGGAATCTGAATCTGCTGTTCTACAGTTATTGTTCTAAATTATGATAATTAGAGTGCTATTCAGATCGTCCAAAATGAATTTTTTTCACTAGCACATCAAACACATCGAGATTGATTGTCACTTCATTTGTCATTACATCCTCCAGAATACTCTTTTGTTTCCACTTTGTAAGTTATGCCGATCAGACAACAAATATTTTTACCAAGGCACATCTACCAGGATGTTTTCACACTCTGATTTCTAAACTCAAATTCATGTCTTCTTTACTACCTTGAGTTTGAGGGGAATATTAATATATGTGTATGAGTCTTAATCCACTAGATTAAATGCTAACCCAACTAGAAAAATCCTAGTCATTGTTTGAACATAGACCCTTTGTACATCTATGTAACGTTGTATCTTTTTACACTAAATGATAGAACATATCAGTCCTCATTTAATTGGTTACTATATATGTTCCTTGATTTTTGTTCCCGTTCTCAAATTTTTGGTATTAGTACACAGAAACGCATTTGGTAAATATGTTTTCGTTCCCAAAATGTTAGGAGTAATTAGGAACTATTTCCTAAATTTCATAAGAATTTGAGAAACAAAAAAATATTGATTCCTAGTCACTTTCACAAAACGATCCCCACTACCATCCCACAGCCACCACCCACCGCAGTCCACCCCCCACCCTGTTGGCCACCACTCCCCACCAGCGTGTTGGCCAACATCACTCCTCGGTTGCCACCACCGGCGTGTTGGCCACCATTACCACATCAACTACCACCATCACGCCAGCCACTATACATTTAAAAGGAAAAAAGAACAAATATTGCAACCAAAAGTGTTTTTGTTTAGAAACAGTTATAGGATAATGGTCGTTACTGAACATATTTTATTTCCAGAATATTCCAAAACAGAAACAAAATTTTCATTTCATTTCATCCTAATTTATTAGAAGTAGAAACAGAAAAATTGAAAAACAAAAATACTAATCAAACGTCATTTCATATTCTCTCTCAATATTCTATCTCTTCATTATTCTAACGTTTATTGAAACTTTCTTCAAAGTGAGAGTCCTCAACCCTCTTAATTATTCTGACATTATTTAAACTTTCTTCAAAGTGATAG
Organism: Eucommia ulmoides; assembly: GCA_016647705.1. NCBI lineage: Eukaryota > Viridiplantae > Streptophyta > Magnoliopsida > Garryales > Eucommiaceae > Eucommia > Eucommia ulmoides. The sequence goes on from CM028329.1 coordinate 1,631,347, forward strand.
CCCTCAAAGACTAATTGAAATTCATTTGTAATTAAGGGCGTCTATCACTTATTTTATCAAATTTGGGAAAGAATTGAACAATAAATTTGAATTTAAAAAATTTAGGACATTATGTGTTTTAAAATTAAAATTTTAATTTGAAATAATATGTATATATTGTTTTTTCTTTTTTTTTTTTTACATCATCAATGTGGTAGTATTACACATTCAACCATTAATTAAACGTTTACTCAATTTACCTTCTTCAAAATTCAAACATTAGGGTTTGATAATTTGCATCGTTAAATGTCATATAAATCAACATAAAACATATTTAGCGAAAAAAAAAATCAAAAAACATATAATCATGTCCATCACAAATAATGCACTCCTATCTACCCTTCCCTTTCTAGATGATATAAGCTATTTAAACCCTCTTTTTCGTTTGACATGTTTCCTTCAAGTGTTATATCATGCAGACATCATCTAGACTTGGTTACAGATGTGCAATAGTCATCTTGATTGTGAATTAATTAAAAAAAGAAAGCAAAAACAAGATGTGACAAAATACGATTCAACTTATTTATATGCTAGTTTTGTAATCACATATTGTGCACGAATAAAAAATAAAATAAAAATAAATAAATATTATTAATAATAATTATAACGAAATCTCAATATTAAAATCTAAAATACATAAATGAATAATGATATTTTATAAATACCGAAAATAAATATACTATTAAAAATTACATTAATAATATGAAATAATATTTCTACAAAATAATTTTTCTTAATATATTATAAAGTAACAAACAAATAACCAAATAACGATAAATGAAGACTAATTTTATCAATTTTTGCGAATGACAAACTCTAATTTAATTAATTTATATCTTATTCATTTTCTTTTTATTGAAAATATTTATCTTATTCATATTAATTATTTTTTTTGAAATAATTCAAAATGTACAGAAGAAAAATTAATCATATTATATTTATACATTAATTAAAAAAATCAATATAACTAAAAAAACAAAAAGAAAGAAAAAAATTGAGTGGGCCACTCTTTTTTAGATATGTAAGTAAAATACACAAACTCATGAGAAGAATTGAAAGCATTATTGTCTAATTGCGTTAAATCTTCTCTCTCCTCTGAGTAGTAATATTAGATATGTTTTTTTTATCAATGATAATTTAAACTTTAAAAATTAATATTAATTACTCTTTGAATTTTTTTATTTAAAAATTTAATCTGTATTCATTGAATTTCATATCTCTCAAATTATAAATGATTTAACTGAATTTATCACATAATGATTTATTTTACTTTAACTGGTCAACCTATCCAAGAATCGTTGGATTTCTCGACAAGTAATGTTGGAACGGCACAAAATATAAATTTAAGGGAAATTTGTCCAAAGATCACATTCTATAAAAATATCACTTTATGGAGTCCTGTAACAGTAAATTTTTTTTACATATAAAATAGTCCTTAGAAAGTTATTTTTGAAATCTTAGACCTCTTAAAAAGTCTCCCTAAATTTAATTTAGGGTGAGTTACCAAAAAATCGTTTTATGAGGACAAAATTACGAAATACATCTTTTTGAAAAATATATTACAAAATAATCATTTTATCTTTTTGTGACGATTTTACCCATATAACATGAGATCGTATGACATTCACCACGATTATTTAACACGATCTCATGTTGAATATAACACGAGATTGTGTTATATTCCACTTCCATCGCTGTTCAAATTTTATCAAGTCGTCGTATCCATTCCATCTCACCAAAATAACTATACAATATACCCAATATAAGCTCTACTCCACAAGGTGCATAGATCAAGTCCATTTTCTCTTTCTCTCTCTCTCTCTCTCTCTCTCTCTCTTTCTCTCTCACATTTGTTTAGGGCGACGAGTTCGAGGCCACCTCCATCGTGTTGTATTCAACACAATCTCGTGTTGAATATAATATGAGATATAGTTATATTCCATTTTTTTTATAATCCAAATTGATAATTTTCTCTCTACATTCATATACTTGATTTATTCCCAATACAAACCAAATTAATCCAATCAAATAAACCTTAAATACCACCCCTCCACAGTCCCCATATATATATATATATATATATATATATATATCAAATTCACTATTCAATCCAACCAAATCATTACAAAACCTTAGAAAATAGTGACACATTGATCCGTCCACACCTACATCGGACAATCATCGAATATTGAAGTCAAATAGGTACAACAAACAAACCCTAAAACATAAATCCACCACGATCGACCTTTATTGTTTGCAATCCGATCGAATTCACCATAACCACGTTGCTTGAAACGGGACCCTGTCGAACTTTGACTCACCACCTGTTCTTTAGTATCCCACTTTCGGATTTGGCTCAGGCAAGCCCTAGTGTTCCAATAAGCTTCGCAAAAAGCTTCAGCTTGAAAAACTTGACCCAATTTGACAATCTAATGACACAAATTCCTCAGTCGAAGCTGAAAGCGAGGCGATTCTTCATAGTTTAAAGCGACAAGTCTGTCTAGATCGAAAATCACTCGTCACTTTATACTTGGAATTGGACGAAGAAAGAAGCGCTTCCGCGGTGGCGGCGAACAACGTCATGGCGATGATTACTCAATTACAGGCGGAGAAAGCGGAATACGATCAAGAGGCGATGTAAATCATGAAGGAATTGCTGATGAAGAGGGATGATGTCTCAAAGAGAAAAAAAGAAGGAGATGAAAGAAGGGCAAAATTGTCAATTCAAAATATTTAGGACTATCTTGTGCAAACTAACGCTTTTTGAAGGACTATTTGGTGCAAAGAAAAAGTAGTGAGGTCATCTTGTAATTTTAGCCTTCTAAGTAGACTATTTGGTATATTTCCCTTTAATTTAATGCAAGTGTCAATTATATTGCTTATTAAAACTTTTATCCAATTTTTAATACAGTAAAATTGACAAAGAACCAAAAAAAAAAAAAAAAAAAAAAAAAAAACTTCAAAATTTAATTAATGGTCAATCTAATCACAGTAGACTCATTATTAAAATATTATACCTTATGTAAATGTGAGCCAATGGGTTGAATTCAAAACAATTAGATTCAACAACTAAAATTAATACACTGTGTTCAATTCAAAGTGAACGTGTTTTTTTTCTTTGATCCGAAACATGATCATGATATTATTTTAAAGAAAAAAATAGGAGATTATTTCAGTATAATTTGTTGATAAAAATAAAATTATGAAATAATTAATTAGGTGATTTCAAAATAAACGCTTTATATATATATATATATATATATATATATTTATATTTGTGAAAATTATTAGGGTTGTAAATATGGAATATACTGATACTTTGAGGGACAAATATGTCCATATATTACAAAAGGATTACTCGGTTCATGAAAACAACTTGCGGTTCATTTGATAGTTTCGAATTCAAAAGAGGACTCCCTAATAATTGCCTTATTGTTATTGTTAGAATAATGGACAGACGGAATATTGGGAGAACATGGAAGGATTGTATTGATATATGTGAAAAGTATAATTATAGAGATATACAGAAAGTTTATATATAGGAGGTGACTAGGGTAACCATTGTAGGGTTTGGATTTACTTTTCCTAGTGAGAAAAGGGTTTGACATAGTAGGCCAAAGCTCATCACATATATTAACATCCCCCCTCAAACTGAAGATGGTAAATGAGACATGAAATTGAGTTTGAAAACCAAAGTGTGAAAGCATTTAGGTGAATGAGTCTTAGTGAAAATATTTGTTGTTTGGTCGACTGAACTGATAGATTGAAGACGAACTGTATTCTGGAGAAAATGGTGATGGGTGAAGTGAAAACTAGTCTCGATGTGTTTTATACGCTTGTAGAAAATGTCATTTTGGACGCACTCCTATTATCACAATATAGAACAGTGGTAGTGAGGGAGAAGACTCATTTATCAGCGAGGAGCCAACGAAGCCAAAGTAGTTATGGTGTTGTATTAGCAATGGTACGGTATTCAACATCATTGTTGGAGCAGGAAACCATGATTTGTTTCTTACTACGCTAGGAAATGAGGGAGTTGGAAAAAAAAAAAAAAAAAAAAACAGTAACCAGTGGTTGAATATATGTTGGTAGGATCTCTAACCCAATTGACATCAGAATAAGCCTGTAAGGTAGGAGTGGACTAGGAGAAGAAATAAGTCTATGAAATAAGGTGCCCTTAACATACCAAAGAATGCAAAGAACAACTGTGTAATGAGTTGTCTGAGGAGTAGACAAGAACTGGCTGAATTGATGGATGACATAGGTGATGTCTAGGCGAGTAAATGTGAGATGTACCAAACCTCCAATTAGTTACTGATAGAGAGGAGAGCCATCTACTAAAGTAAGTATAATATTCGACTCTAAAGGAGTATTGGCCATGGTGGAGTCAGTGATTCTTACCTTGGAAAGAATATTAGATTCATATTGGGTCTAGGAAGGAAAGTATCCATCTGAATAGTTGAAACTTTAAGACCAAGAAAATAAGTGAGTATGCCAAGGTCTTTCATCTTGAATTAACCACTGATAAAATTTTTGCGTTCATAGATTTCACGTAGATTATCTTCTGTAATGATTATGTTGTCCACATACAGTAGAAATATGATAATACCATTGCCAGTTCGGCGAATAAACATGGCATAATCATGAACACTCGATGTGAACTCGAACTGATGGATGGTGGTGCTAAATTTTGCAAATCAAGCATGAAGAGTTTGTTTGAGACTGTTTAGGGCATGATGTAGGTGATAAACTTTGTGTCGAGGAAAAACTAGATCAAGAAGAGTATGCATGAAAACTTCATTTAGAAGGTTGCCATTGAGGAAGGAATTCTTGACATCCATCTAAAAAATGGTCCATTTACAAATGGCAGCGACGGTAAGAAAAGTACGGATAGATGTAGGCATGACTACTAGAGCAAATGTCTCTTTATAGTCAATGCAAGAATCTTGAGCAAATCCATTAAAAATGAGTCAGGCTTTATAGCGTTCAACAGAACCATCGAAAAGTGGTTTTTTTTTTTTTTTTTATTTATCTTGAATACGCACTTACATCCAATAGGAGTTTTCTTGGGAGAGAGGTCAACAAGATCCCAAGTGTGAGTTTTGGGTAGGGCCTAATGTTATTCGTCAATTGCTTTCTGCCAAAGAGTGTTAGTGCTGCCCTCCTTATAGGTTGAGACTTATGCAGACTAAGTATGGTAGAAAAACAATGATAGTCATGAGATAAAAGAGAGGATGAGTTACCCAATTAGAGTGGCGAGAGTGATCTAGATGGTGGGTCTCAAAAGGAGTTGGTGCTAAATCATTGGACATAGGAGGAGCCTCAAGCATAGTCAATAGAGTTAGAGAAGTAAGATTAGCTAGTGGTTCAAAAGTGGGCTCAACTGGTGGTTGGTGGAGTCTACTTAGTTGGTGCATAGTTGTGGAGTGAGCTCAACTGTTAATTCTATAGTAGGCTCTGTAGTACCTAGAATTGTATCCTCAAGGATTAACTCAAGAGATGGATCAGTAAAGAGTCTGGAATTAGTAATGCTTGATTTATCAAATGATCGTATGGAAGAAAACATTTGATGCCCCAAAAAAATGACATGACGAGAGATATGAAGAGTTTTAGAAATAGAATCCCAAAAACGATACCCTTTATGTTCATTGTCAATTCTTAGAAAACAACATAGATGGCCCTTGGTTCTACTTGTTGTGTTCATGTGGTTTGAGAAGAACAATACAAAATGCAACCAAAGACTTTGAGTTTAGAATAATTGGGAGGTTTACCAAAAAGACTTCAAATGGAGAGTGATCGGAATTGCAGCGGATGAGACACAATTTATTGTGTATACTGCAGTTAGGATAGTCTCACCCCAAAAGTGCTCAAGACAGAATGAAGAAATAAGAAGGGCACAAATTGTTTCAAGAATGTATCTATGTTTGCGTTCAGCTCATCCATTTTGTTGGGAGATTCTAGGACAAGAGCAGTGGGGGAGTATGCAATTTTTGTGAAACAAGTTGAGAAAAACATGATCCTTGTATTCTATTGCATTATCTGAGTGAAAAACTTTGATATTTAGAGAAAATTAGATTTGAACCATAGAAGAAAAATCAGAATATACTTGGAATAGTTTAAATCTATTTTTTTAATATTAACTAATCATGTATATCGAAAGTAGTTATCCACAAAGATAACAAAATAAGGATAACCAACCATTATTGCATGAGGAGAACGTCCCCAAACATCATAATACACTAGATCAAATGGTGCAAAAGAAAAAGATTGACTCTCATTAAAAGGTAAGGCTGATTAGTTTGCAAGTTGGAAATGAATACAATTGAAAGACTCATGCTGAACTGAACCTAACTAACTACTAAAAATAATTGATTTGAGTCAGCTAGATAAAGTGTGACCTAACTGAGAAGGCCAAATATAAGATAATGATGATGATAAGGAGGAAGATGATGGTGATAGTGGTAGAGGAGGTGGTGGTGATAAAAAGGATACTGGTAATGAGGACAATGATGATAAGGATGGTGATAGTAGTGGTGAGGTTGCATAAGTTGATGAAGGGACATTGGGTAGCGGTGATGAGGTTTGAGGTGGAAGGTACAAATTATTGAGCTCAAATAGACGTCTAACTGTACCACCAGTCCCCAGGGTTTCTCTTGTCCGAGGATCCTACACACGATAACCACTATTAGAGAATATTACTTCAAGTCCTAATTTATAGAGTTGCCTAACAAATAAGATATTTAAAGTGAATTTTCAAAATTAAATATGTGTGAGAAATAAAAAAGATATGAAGTAAAAACCTGATCGGTATGAGTAACACATATTTGAGAACCATCAGTAGTATAAATGCTATGAGTATTCATAGTGGATAGTTTGGATAAGAAGATGTTGGGATTAAAAGTCATATGACTACAAGAGGTAGAATCAAAGAATCATGAAGAATTACCTAAAGTAAGTGAAAGGGTAGGGGAAACGTTTGTACTATAATCAAAGATAATTTTGTGGAAGAGTGAAGGTATATCCACAATAAAGATGGCAACAATAGTGCAGATAGGATTAGAACCCTCTTTGGCATTGAGAATGATGGAGGAAGAACAACCCTTAGACATTTGTTTTGAATCAGATCAACAATATACAACAAAGTATATTGTATGATATGAATCTGGAGAAACTGAGGTCGTATATGGATTTAAAATGCTGAAATTATCTGGAAACCTTGGAACCAGTCTATAATTGTGAATAACTAATTAAAAAACCTTGAACCGTTCAAATTATTGTGATGAATTGAATCAATTATATGAAGAAAACTATAATGTATGATTCAAATTTTAGTAAATAGAGCCCACAAATGGATTTAGAACTCCAAAATTAGCTAAGAATATGTATTAGATTTCCAATAACCAATTTGAAAATGGCTAAACCAGTCAATGGAAGTTAATTATTTGTGAATCAATGATGTGGCAGAGAACAACTTATGTGGCGGTTGACTGCTGATATGGACATTAGCTGATGACGTGGCACTGAAATTGCAAGGGACTCAGATGATGTGGCGCTGACATGACAACCATGTGGTGATGACGTAGCGTTGGAAGACTAGTCAAAGCTAATGTGTTTGATGACGTGGCAGCTGATGCATCGTGGTTTTTAGAAAAAGATAGGAAAATAGGAGAGAAAGAAGATGCAATTTGATTTCCTCCATCTCAAAATCCTCAAAATTCGTTCATTTAAAAAAAACAATTTCAGGGGTTTTTTCAGGCACTGATTTTGAAAACGTTCTTTGGGCCGAGATTTGTTTGAAAAATAGAGTCACCACCTAGTATTGAGTTAAATATTGTGTTAGGTCACTAGGATTTTGAAAATTATTTTATTTTAGAAATGGCTTAAGTTTTGACTCGAAAATAATTGATCTTTACTAGAGATTTCTTTAAAGTTTAAGGGTTGGTTATGTTCGAGGAAAGTGTTAGGTATCCCAAGACATCTGTCCGACCATGCTACCTAAGTTTAAATGAATCTTTAAGTTGAAACTAGTCCAAGTAATTTCCTTCAGTTTTGGTTAACACACTAATTCCTATTTTGAAATATATTTTTTTTATTTTTTTTTTATTTTTTTATTTTTTTTTATGTTATTTATGTAAAACAAATAAAATTATATGGGGTCTAAGAGTTCATATCTTTGAGAAACTAACCGGTGGAGGGCTTGATATTTATCTATTAATATAGACCTACGGGATTTGTGATGAATACATCAAGAACTATCAATTTGAGCTATTTTAAGAGTGATATTTTAGCTGAGATTTTTGTGAGAGATTTATTCTAAGTTCTCGATCTAAAGCGCTTGTGATTTGGCGTCACCGACTTAAATTCTATTTTTATTCTATCATTATCTTCAATGTTTCCTTGTGAGATCTATCCAAGCTTTGTTATATAATTTGAAGATATATATATATATATATATATATATATATATATTAATTGCTTGGAATAAAATTGTTTAAAAAATTGTTTTAAATTTAAAAGCCTAAAAATCTATTTTAAATGATTTTGTTTGATTATCTAATTACTTGCTTAAATTATGCTACCCACATTATTTATTAATCAAATTTTATTTGCTTCATATTAGATCTATCATGTAGTAATTATTCGGGTTATTAGTTGAGCATATTCATATTAAGGTGGTAAAAGCTCCTTATGGGAAGGAACTTATATTTTTTTTGTATTTGTGAGTTTGAGCGGATTAGACACGTTTGTGATGTTGTCTAGTCAAGGTAGATAGATTTCGATCTTTTTTCTATGAAAAAATGTTAGGGTTTGATATTTGTCTTGATAAAAATGTTAGGTTATTCTTTCCCCTTGAGAAGAATTAGAATTGTAAATGTTCATCATTCCCTGTGAAAATGATAAGTGAGAGAGTGTTAAGTTAATCTTTAGCCTGGTGAAAAGATAGGGTTCATCATTGGCTTAAGAAAAGGGTAATTTGTAATGGTTGATTATGTGTCTGTGAAAGAATTGTTGTAAGAGTTTTGTTCCTACCTGGTAAAGAGATCAAAGGGGTTTAGTGGATTGCGAATCTCCTGGAGCTCGGGGGAATGGACATATGAAATATTAGCTTGATCAAACAAGGATATATTATTGTGTGCTATATTATTTATTTTCTTATATTATGTTTGGGTGTGCACTTAGTATTAAACACATATCTGCTACGTAACTAAGATAATAATTAATTTAAGAAAATTGATTATTTGATATTAAGTGTTTAAAGAATTTAATTGTTTAAATTTTGTTACTATGAAAATTATTAAGAGAAAAGAAATTTTATTTTTTTAGAGTAAAACACAAAGTACTTTTCATGTAGAAAATTTCTTATGTGAAAACTCTTTTTCTTTTTTCTTTTTTGTTCCATTTTCATTTATTTATTTAAGAAATGTAAGAACAAACATGACACTAATGGTTAAGATATGTACATTTTATTCTTGTTAAGAGCACTCCGACCAAACTTACTTGTTTAGGCAAGTTTAATGTTATTGTTTACTTTTGTTAGTTAAAAGGAAAAAAAAAATATAGATTTAAATATAGTCCTACTCGTAACTAACAAGGAGAAAATGTTTTTGAAGAAGAAATATACTTATCCCCGAAGGGTAGAGGGTCTCCCATTATTGCACCTTTTAGCCACAAGGGTCTAGACGTAGTAATATACATTCGGTGCCAGTCCATAATCTGAGATGTAGGGCCAATTCATGATCTAAGCTTATATATATAAGGGTGCCAGTTCACAGCCTGAGACGTAGAGCCAAGCCATGATCTAGGCTATCGCGAAAAGACGCAGAGCAAGAAAAGTAAATAATTAGTTATTAGTAGTTAATATTCCAGAGTCAGTAGTCCATAGTTGGTTTATTTTAGTTAATTGAGTTTGGTTTCTTAACAAAAAACAAAGATGCTATGTACCAAAAGTTTTTGTTGTTCCTGACACGAAACAAAGATACTATGTACAATATGTACAAAATACCAAAGGCAACGAAGACAACCAAAGGAAAATATGTAAAACAAACTAAAGATGATAAACAAACAAACTAAAGAGAGGTTTAAGAAAACTTAAGTTAGGGTTCTCTTTCCCTAAGTAAATATTTCATTCTTCTCCTTCTTTAACTTTTTCTCTTTCTTGGCTTGATTGTTCTTGAGAAGTTTCTTGAACTCTTCGTAGAAGAGTGTCAAGTTCACATTTTAAAAGGATTTTTGGAAGTTTTTGAGGTGTTTGAGAAGTGGAAAACTTAGGAAATCAAGAAATCTGAGAGAGAATTTCAAATTTAGAGAGAGAAATGGTCTAACTAGTGTGTTCACCTTGACAAAAACAGATTGCCTTTTATAGGCAATGGCATGCCTACACATTCCCTAATGTGCAGGAATTGTCAGCCTAAATTAAATGCTATTTTCTTCTAGTTTAGGCTAGGAATGATGACGATCTTTTAGGATTTGCTAGATAATGATGAGATCTTGTTAATTTTGTGATTTTTTTCAACAAAATCTTTCCAAAAGATCTCTTATTTAATGCATGTCATTAATGTTTCATTAAATGCCCTTAAATGCTCTTAAATTTTTTTGAATGATGAAAGGCTGCTTAGACTAAGTTTAGGCAACAATAACCAATGGGAAATGATGAGATTCTCTTATGATGGTATTTTTGTAACTAAATCTTTCCATAAGATTTCCGAATTAATGTTTCGTTAATGATTTCGTTTAATGTCATTTAATATTCTTCAATGATGACATGCTAATCAAGCTAGGTTAGACATCATGACATTCCATAGAAAATGATGACATTCTATGGATGAAATCTTTCTATAAGATACTCATTCAATTCCTGATATTAATGCATATCTTTCTTGGAAAGTTTCCAATTTGGCTGAGAGCACTCCTGTGGAGGAAATGCTTCTTGCCAGGCTTGGAAGGTGTGCTCTTAGTAAACTTAGTATCTTGGGCACCCAATTGGCTAATCAAGACTTTATTAATTGATTTAGTAAATTAAAAATTTAAACACAAAAATATATTTGCCGTCAATTTTGATAAAACCAGTGAAAACGAAAGTTCCACATAAATGAAGTAATGGTAATTAGTGAAATTTCTTCAAATTAAAGGGTAGAAATTGAATTAAACAAATTAAAAGTAAGATCCATAGAAAATACACTTTAATATTGTAATTCTTGTCCCATTAACTTTAAAAAAATTTGAAATTGACCCGAAACATTTGTTTATAGCGAAATTCGATCGAATTGACGATTTATGTGGGTTTTTTTTTTTTTTTTTTTTTTTTTTTTTTTTTTTTTTTTTTTTTTAAGTATCAAATGTAATCTAAGGCAGAAATATGTTCCTGCTAAATCTCGGTTTAAACTTTATCCAAATTTGCATTTTAGACCCGATACCTTTGAAAACTAAATGAACTGGACAAAATGCGGTGTCTATAGCAACTGGCGTGTCGGTCTATGATGACATGGAAACAGATGTGTCATTGATGTGTTACATCCTGGGGTGCTAATGTGGTAGCGAATGGTCAACCCTAGGGCTGACATGGCGTCTGCGTGTGAACGGCACGACAGATCTGCAGGATTTTCAGAACGTGTGTGACGGCACGTACGGTGTTCGATTTTGGTGATTTTGGAATCTTCGCATCAAGATGAAGGTGATGATTTAATGGTTGTTGATATCAGATTGATTGTGAGGCTTGTAGCAGTCAACAAAAGTAACAGCAACGGCGAGACTGTTGGTGGCGTGTTGGATCTCCAATGGCAGTGATTTCGGTGGTGTTGGAATCGTCTCGTCAAGATAAAGGTGGTGGTGTGATTATTTATTTATTTATTTATTTATTATTTTTTTTTTTATCTTGGAGCGATGGTGAGACCTTTAACAATCAACAGATCTAATGACGGTAGCAGTGGTTTAGTTGGTTGCATGTGAGGGTGCACGAGAATCTCGTTGGCAATGATGTTGGTGTTGTTGAACTCATTTTGACAAAACGAGTCTGATGGTGGGGTGTTGAATGATGAAAACGAGGTGGGCAACGACGCAATGAAATATTTCAAATTTATGGTTGCAAAAAAAAAAAAAAAAAAAAAGTAGGAATAGGTTCAGGAAAAATTGACTATTGATACTATGTTAGAATAATTGAGAAGTAGAATATTGGGAGAACATGGAGTGATTATATTGATATAGTAGAAAAGTACAATTACAGAGATATACAGAGAGTGTATATATATCCAAGTGAGACTATGGTTTGACATAGTATTCCAAGTCCCATTACATGTATTAATAGTTATCATATAACGAAAACTAAAAGACAAAGCCTAAGCTTGAGCTTTCAAATGAATGAGAGTTTACCAACACTATTTCTCTTACTTTTCATAATTTTGAGTACATTTTAATTACTAGGAGTATTTTGTAATTGATTTCATTGTCATAATTATACAAATTCAATGCTTTCGATGTGTAAGTATGTCAAAAGTTTTTAATTATTTTATTGTTATAATTCAATTGAAAGCTTTACATTGATTTCACATAATTTCATCAATGGTTAGAATGTGGGAATACTCCAAAATACTTTATATAGAGTTTTTTGCACTTTTGGTGTTTAAAAAGGTTGAAATTACCTAACTAGGGTTGCTCTCAACTTTATTACATTTTTTGGGCTAACCGGCCGTGTGAGGGCCAGATTCAACTTCTTTTTTTTTTCTTCCTCTAAAATCGGCCATGGCACAGCCGGTTTTAGAAATTGGGGTTGCCACATGGTAGCCCCATCCCCCACACCCTCCACTTCCAATTCGAATACCAAATCAGGCCCTGCAAGGGTTGGATTTGGTCGGGGTTTTCAAGTATTACACTTTAGACCCCTTAAGTTTGGGTGTAGTCTCATTTTACCCCTTAACATTTTGATTATCATATGGTGACCCTGAAGTTAGCTTTCCATATCAATTTGGTTCAAATTAGGCACTTAGCCCAAATTAATACAGAAAGTGAACTTTAAGAGACAAATTGTAACAATTGAAATGTCAGGAGCCAAAATGGGACATCACCAAAATATTAGGGGCACAAGTGGGACATCACCAAATGATAATCAAAACGTTAGGGGGTAATATGAGACTACACCCAAATTTTAGGGGTATAAAGTACAATTTAGCCTTGAAAATACCCTACCAAATCGGGTCATTGTAGGGCCGGATTTGGTATTCAAATTAGGGTTGGGGGTGGGGTATGGGGCTGCCACAATTTCTAAAATAATTGGGTTAATTGCCATTTACCCCGATTTTTTTTTTTTTTTTTGTTTAACCCATTTACTTTGAAAACTTACACAAAACTCATTTCTACTATTGACTAAATGGATAAATTCACATTTTATTCCAAAAATATAAAATGATTTAATTTTTCTTTATTTCTATATTTAAGTTTACTATTTAAATGTAATAAAAGTGAATAAAACAAATTTTTTCTCTGTTGGACTCTCTTTTGCTAATTTATTCTAATTTTTTCTAATAAAAATAATTGCAATATATGATAATTTTGTTCCTTTCATGTAAAATTTAGATATAAAATAAAATTTATTTTTAATACATTCTATTAAGTGGGAAAAACATTAGTTTTCAAAAGTGTAGATTTTTAAAATAAAGAGGAAGAAAAAAAAGAGACCAAAATAGGGGGGGGTCGGTAAAAGTGAATTAAGAAATATCATTAGTTGATATGTCAATCTAAAATAGATAAATTTGTTCATCATTTTTATTTTTATTTGTTTTTCTGCATTAAATTTGGGTCTAATTTGTATATGCAATGTTGGGTTTTCTCTGTATGTGTTTCATTTGTTTGTTTAAAAGTTATTAATATTGTCATTTCATTTTGTTTTAGGGGATGGGTAAATGCTATTATCGAATATCATTGCATGAAATAGAATGATTTATTGTTTATAAGTAACTATACATTTGGAATTAAGACACCCAATTAAAATGCATAAATTATGAACGAAGTCATATTTCTTGTGATCATGTATTAGTAACTTTGATGACATTTGTTGGATATTATTTCTGTGCAATTTTTAGGGACACATATTGTAATGTTAAAAAAAATAAAAATCTATGTATCTGTAGAAAAATAAAAAATTTAAAGAAACAACTCATGGGTTGTTGAACCTCTACAATAAAAAATAAAAAACAACTCAATCATTTTATTATTAGCCAAAATTTTTAAAAGATACTAAATAAACCAATCAACCCTAATAATAGATAGTAAAATTAGGATATTATATCTATTAACCAGAAATAGACACTCTAAGGGCATATTGGGGACAAAAATTAATGATTACATTAAATAAAAAAGTATCTTTAAGTTGAAATTATGATAGACCTATTTAAGAGAAAACGATTTTTTTATTTTTATTTTTTATTTTTAAATGAATGTATGATTTCTTGCTTGCTATCTCCTAAATTTAATTAGGATATATTTTAAAACAACAATTCAAACTAAAAAAAATTAAACACAATAAAAAAAATATATAAACACAATTTTATAAATATAGAACTCAATAACCCGCGCTATCCATGGGGGGCATAGAACTAGTATATAGAGGTTAGGAGGCTGAAGTATAATTATCCTAATGGCATGTTTTGTTGGACGTAGTCAGGGTAGGATAAAATCATCATTCCGCCCTTGATTCCAATTCTGACGTGTGGTTGTCCAATGTAATCAATTTTTTGATTCCATTGAAATGGAAAATTGAGGAATGTGATTCCTCCTTTGATGGGCTAGAATCAAATCTAGCCCAATAGAATCAAACCTCAAATTACACAAATCCCTTGATTAAATCCATTTGGTCCCAATTCAATTAACCTTCCTTGGCTCGATACTTGTCATTTCAGATCAACTTGAGCAGTCCATTCTATCCAATTCAAAATCGAGCAACGTAATCCAATTCATCTCAAATCCAATCCATTTCAGATAAAAATTCATCGGAACCCTAGCAGGTCTGAAACACTCGCTGCCTTTCATAACCCTAGCGTTGCTCAGATTTTATTTCCCATTTCGTTTTTAGCCCTCAGACATGGCGATTCTCAAATTAGCCTAAAACACTTGCTGCAACATTTGTCGATACTCTCGGATCGGATAAGTATGTTATAGTTCGCTACATTCGAAACACGCTTGAGCTGTTAATTTTTTTTTTTTTTTGGTACTGAAATCTACCAATTGAAGTGGTTTTTGATAGTGCATAGCAGATTATGTGCATTTTGTTTGATAATTTGTTGTGTGATTCGATTTTATGTATATTTTTTAATTTTATGCCGATAATGTTTTAGTAGATTTGGCTGCTTATTTGATTATTGTTTAATCGAAAAATAGAAAGATTGGATTTTCTGATAATGCACTTATAGATGGGATGAAAGAGGTATCCCAAGTTGTTGCTGCACAAATGAAAGAGTTTACAAATCTCTTGAGCCAAGCTGTGGGATTTGATTTGATTGAGAAGCAAATGATGAATCACGGGGGAGCTACAAAAGCTAGTTGGGCTCACGGATCTTGATAGGTACAAAGCCGATTATATAATATGTGGTAGTTCTTTCACAACCAATCTTTTCCTCTCCATTAATGACACTGAAAAGGAAAAATAGGTAAGGTTACTTCTAAATGGACGTTTATGATATGTTTTTCTTGGTTGATTGTTTAGTTAAGTAAATGTTGATATTTTCATTTGGTTGAAATATTTTGGAGACAACATGGTGATTGACTTGATCAGTTGTCACGATGGAATGGATTAGTTTATTATTTGAACTTAAAATAATTGGTGTTTTCTTAATTTTTTGGTTCATCTCTTTTATTTATTTTATAAGTTTTTATGCAGGTTAAAAAGTAGCAATTGTGTATTATTTATTTATTTGTTTGGATTGAATGATAGTTTTTAGTTAATTTTTCTTTTAAAAACTAGCAGTTATGTATGTTAAAAAGTAGTAGAAGTTTAATATTTTTCATATATAATATTTTATAATTATTATTTTTTTAGGGAAAAGTACATTTGAAACTCTATAACTATTGATATATTTCGAAGTGGTCCCTCTCCGTTTTAACGTTTCATTTTAAACTCTCTATGTATCACCACGCTTTTATTTAGCCATTCTGTCAAAAAATCATCCAAACTAACAAAATTTTGAGGGTAAAATTGTAATTTTTTTTTTCATTTTTTAATCATTTTTTCTTTTTCTTTTCCTTTTTCTTTTTCATTTTCTTCTTTGACTTCTCTATCTCTCTCTCTATTCCTCCTTCCCTCTTTCTCTCTCTCCCTCTCCCTCTCCCCTCCTCCATCTTCTCGCCAACCAGAACCACCCCTGTTACGGTCGTGGAACTACCCCAATAATAGGGGGCGGAATTACCCCCTGTTACGGGGGATGAACACCTTTGTAACATGGGGTGGTTCACTCCCCGCAACAGAGGGTAAAACACCCCCAAAATAGAGGTGAACCAACCCCTGTTACAGGGGTGGATAGGGGGTGCCACGCCCTATTTCAGGGGTGGACACGGGTGTTCACCCCCCATAACATGGGTGGTTTTGACCGGCGGAGAGAGGGAGAGAGGATGAGAGAGAAGAGCGGGAGAGAGAGAGAGAGAGAGAAAAAAAAATAAAGAAAAAAAGAAAAAAAAATAAAAAGAAAAAGAAAAAATCATTAAAAAATTAAAAATATGTAAAAGGACTATTTTGCCCTCTCCATTCTGTAAGTCTTGACAGATTTTTTGACAGAATGACTATTTAAAAATGTGCTGATACATAGAGGGTTAAAAAATAAATGCTCAAACGGAGAGAGATTATTTAGAAATATACCAATAGTTAAAGGGTTGAAAATGTACTTTTTAACTATTTATTTATTTTATATATATATATATATATATATATATATATATATATATATATATATATATATATATATATATATATATATATATATATATATATATATATATATTATGGACTCAACCCTTGACTCCATAATGCGCCACTTTCGTGTGAGAAAAATCTTCGTCAAGAAAGAAGGCTTCCTATCAATGTTTTTAAAACTGGACCGGACATCGAACCGGAAAGGTCACCGGATCACAGGTTATCGGTTCAACCAGTAGGCGAACCGCGGTTGAACCGGTGATGCCATAATTTTTATTTTTTTTTATATATATTTATTTAAATAAAAAAAATACAAAATATATATATATACACACACATTTATTTGAAGAAAAAATAAACATAAAAAATAAGATCCACCACAACTCAACTGAAATGTAAACAGTCACTGTGAATATGAAGTGCGAACGATGAACACGGTGAAGAACTCAACAGTCAACAACAATACATTTCTAAAATGAACTATCAACAACTCAACAACAATCAACAACTCGAGTGAAGAACAAAACTCTAAACTAACAAACAAAATATAAATGTCAGACAAAAAAAACAAACTTACAGCAGTGAGTCGTCCGTCATCCGCTGTCAGGCCGTCGTTCGCTGTCTGGCCGTCGTTCACCGTCGTCGGCGAAGGTCGCACAAGCAAGGAAGTAATCAGATCTCGTTGGGAAGGAGATTGACAACGATAAAATTGGTTGAATATTTGAAATCGGACAAAATTAAGGTGAAATCGGAATTGAGACTTGAGAGAGAGAGATTGAGGAAGGGAAAGGCACCGATGCCCGATAGAAATCGGAAGGATGTAGGGTTTTTTTTTGGGTAAGTATTTATTTGTTGGGGAAAGTTCAAAAACTGCCCCGTTTCGCCTAAAACCGGACTGGTTCACCGGTTCACGGTTGAACCGGGTTGGCCGGTTTTTAGCCCCAGACAGTTTTGGGGGGTGTTTCCAAACTGGAAAGGCGACCGGTCGTTGGTTTAACTGGTCCGACCGGTCGGTCCGGTTCGGTTTTTAAAATATTGCTTCCTATTACTCGTTTTCACTTTTCATCTATATCCCCCTTTTTCCTTTGTTCTTTTTTTTTTTTTAGTCACATGATAATTTTTGGATTGATTATAATGTTAACTACACTTTACACCCATGTGCTTAGACCAAATTGTAATTTGTACCCTTTAGTATTTTTGTCACTATTTACCGCCCATGTGCTTTAGACTCAAGTAGAACGGTTAAGTTTTCTGTTAATTTTTATAGTCAAAGTGCAAAAGTCAATTAAAATAAATTATTTAATGATATTCCTAGAAATTCCTTGATATTTTAAAATTTTGACGGTGTAGAAATAATTTTAGTTTGATACTTGAGTTTAATTTGTGTTGAAGTATCAATATACGGACAAGATAACATGTGCTAGTTATTTTATGGATCAAATTAGAGTAAATTTGAATATATTAAATACTTGATTATACGAATGCATGTAATTTGTAAATACACAATTCTCTTAGTGAATCTAAGGTAAAAAAGTTTCAGGTGGTAAATTAGAATATTTTTTTAAAAATAAAATAAAACGGACACCAAACGTAAATTTTAGTACCAATTATTTAATTCATAACTTCGTATAAATATTTAAATTTTGATGTTTCAATTTAGTTTCTCATGTTTCAATTTCATCTTTGAAAATTTAGTTAAAAGTAGTTTGGAATTAATTCGCCAACGAAATTGATCTAGCATGTGTTTCAATTAACTGCTCCTCAAAATTCTAGAATGTGACTCGAATGTGAGTTTTAGATGCCAACTTTTTTTGACTAAAAAAAAATAAAAATGATTAATTGGATGATTTTAAAATAAATGCTTTAAATATATATTTGTGAAAATTACAGGGACGGTAAATATGAAATATACTGATGTTTAGAGGGACTAATCTATCTATATATTCCAAAAGGGTTACTCGGTTCATGAAAAAAAAAATTGGGATTCATTTGATAGTTTTGAATTCAAAAGAGATCGCTCCAATAATTGCCCCATTGTTATACAGGTTAGGAGGCCGAAGTATAATTATCTTAAATTATTGATGTAGTTATTTAATTAATATCATGACAACAGCACAGAAATCCAACAAACAACCTTGTCCATATTCAGTTTTGGTAGTCAATGTAATATAAAATTAGAAATAAATTGAGATTTTGAAGACTTATAAATGCGTTGAATAATCGATTTATTATTAAAATATTGTCTCATTTTTAATTTACCAATCTTTTGGAACATCTAGACGTTTTCTATGCCATGCAACAGAAATATATATAACATTTTTTTATCAGAAAAAAATATATATACTATGGACTCAGCCCTCGACTTCATAATGCGCCACTTTATTTATTTGAAAAATCTTCCGTAAGAAAGAAGGCTTCCTAATACTCGTTTTTACTTTTCATCTCTATCTACTTTCTCTTCCTTTTCTTTTAACCTGCTGATCATATGATATATAATTTTAGTATTAATTACAGGGTTAATTACAATTTATACCCATATAATTAGAATTTGAACTTTGTATCAAGTAATATTTTCATCACCACTTACATCCTATATGCTTTAGACTTAAGTACAACAATTAATTTTTCGCTAATTTTCATGTTCAAAATGTAAAAGTCAATAAAAATAAATTATTAAATGATATTCCATGAAATTCCCTAATTTTTTAAAATTTTGACCTTTTGGAAATAATTTTAGTCTAATACATGAGTTTAATTTCTGTTGAGAATCAATCTATTAACAAGATAACATGTGCTAGTTATTTCATGGATCAAATTAGAGTAAATTTGAGTATACTAAAAACTTCATTATATGAATGCACGTGATTTGTAAATATGCAGTTCTGTTAGTGATCTCGAATGTGAGTTTTAGCTACTAACTTTTCTTGACTGGAAAAATAAAATAAAATATTAAGAACTAAATAATAATAACTCCCACCATTAAAAAATTAACCTAACGAAGATAAAGTCGAAGCGCTCTCTCTCTAAGAAGTGGTAAATAAAATTAAGGGCGTAAAAATAAAGACCTCATAATATTATATGATATTGCAATGCTCTTCCTATGTGATATATGTATATAGTCAACATTCATATACATATGTTCATACATATGTTCAAATCTGATAGCGTATATACTTTGACATTTGCTTCAACATATCTGAATTATTTCTCATTAAACATCAACTACCCCTTATTTTATTATTATATATTATATAATAATACACTAAAATTATCATAGGTTGACATTTCTTCTCTTGCTAGTCCTATATAAGCCCCATGCACCCCCATGCCATAATCCATAAAATCCCAATTCACCTTTGGAGAACGAACAAACGAAAGAAAGACAAGAGAGCGACATGGCGAACCAAACAACCAAGCACATGTTCAATGGTTTATTCATCCTTGTTTTGCTATCATTTGCATCCCTTGCAACATGTCAAGAAGTTGGTAAGAAAAATTTTAATATTCTTTATTTCCTTTTCCAGTTCAACAATTAATACGATGTTCTTCCTCTTCTTAAAAAGTTATTTAGTTCTTAATAGTATGTTTGTTTGTGTGTTCTGTGTGCAGAGGATGAGAGAGAGTTTAGTTACGTCGAGGATAGTGAGACATGACCGAGTAGATGGGGAGAGCTTCATCCGGAGTGGAGTGCATGTGGGAATGGAAGAATGCAGTCGCCCATCGATCTTCTTCACCATAGGGTTTAGGTCGTATCTGACTTGGAGAGGCTCCGAAGGCACTACCGGCAGCTAATGCCCCCCTCGTTAACAGAGGCCATGATATTATGGTACCTACTCCTTAATTTTAAAAATATCATCATCTTCAATTCCGTATTTCTAATACGTTTGCCTATAAATTTGTATTTATAATAAGGTCAAATTTCATGCTTTTAGTTACTCCTGTCAATTGGGCAGTACACCATGTAGAGAAACACTTGCCTTAATACGTACGAAAATAATGGCTATATCAATAGACTTAAAATGCGAGATGATTTACTTAAAATGCGAGATGATTAAAATGCGAGATGATTTACTTACTTATAATCTTTCTTGTGAGCTAAAAATAGAGATTGTTAGTGTCACACCCCACCCCGGACACACATTACCCTAGGGCCGGCGTGACGTCGACACGACATCACCTGAATATCCAACCTACTATAGACGACAAAAAATAAAAACGCAATTACAGAACAAATCATAAGTATATACACTCTCTCATTTAGGGATACCAGTCCCTACAAAAATTCATTTAAAAACACGAATACGAAACCCTAAATCTTTCATTTAGTTTCCCTTCAAGTAGCACCCCCAAGATATTCCTTCTCTATCGCACCTCCGGATTTGACCTAGTGCCAGTAGGGGACCGACTCCTAGCTATTTCACTTGCGAGTGTATTGCCTTCTTAGTAAAAATATTTTTAAAATAATAAAACATTCTAAGCAATAGCACATTTAAATGGATCAAACATAAATATACAAACATCACATTTCTAATAAAAATCACCATAATATAAATATTGGAAGTAAATCAATATATATAAGTAAAACACCACATCTCAAAACACCACTCTACCACAACACATACTGACTAGCCATGGTGATCATTTTAACCTCACGATCTGGAGTTGCAACAGTACCATACCACTCGTAGGATATGTCTTCCTAGTGGGACAAATGACTATATGCCTGGACCACCCATCAGACATGTCATAATATCAATATCTACATGCCGGACCACCTATCGGCTGGATATAATATTAATAATCATCTGCCGGACCACCCATCGGCAAGACATAACATCAACAACTGCCTGTTGGACCGCCCATCGGTAGGACATAAAATCAATAACATCATCAAATCAACAACATTATCACCAACTACAACTCATTAAATAATCAACGAAAACCACATTTCCAAATCACCTAAATCCAACTAATCATTTTTCAACGTTCTTTTAAAACTAGCATAATTCAACGAAAATCCACTTTACTAACTCACCCAAAACCTGCTTGATCGACGTGGTTCTAAAATCATCCAAGTCAAGTAAAATTCATTTCACACACACACATAGTTTGGTAAGAAGACAGTACACTCACCTAATTATTCGTTTTGGGAAGACTTTGACCGCCTATTTTCTATCGGTACTCTGGTGCCTGCGAGTCTAATAGTAACAGGGCCTAAATTAGTATTTTATGTAAAAATAACCTAATCTTGCAATGCAAGCCCTAATTCCCGCAATTTCCTATTCCCTGTCTTTTATTATAAAATATATCTATTTAACAAATATTGCTCCGTTACAGTTTACTATATCGAAATTATTCATGCGAACGATCTCACTATTTCTTATTGCAATTATGACATTTTCATACGAACACTTAACGCTAAATTCAACGATAATGATAACACGTATTTCACATTGAGACAATTAAATGCATATATTAAAGAAGTGCGAAATTCTACCTTCCCCGAATTATTCCATCGGCCGTGAGATTGGATTTGTGTTTTTGTTTGCGGTGGTTTGTGTATTTTTCCTTTTTTTTTTCTTTTTCTTTTTTCTTCCTTTTCCCGCTGCTTCTTCTTTTTCCTTTTTCTTTTTCTGTTTCTGTTCTTCCCGGTTATGGGACTCGCCGCCGACCAACCACCGACTTCCCTGCCACCGCCCCCGGTCATCCACAACCAATCAGACACACATACACATGGCAACGGAATGCCCACATACACACATCCATGCCGAAACATACACAAGCCGAACCCACCTGCTCTCTCTCTAACTCTCCGCTCTGACGACACCCACACAACCGAAACGACGAGCACACCCAAACGATCACCGGTGACCCATGCCTACCGGTGACACCCACACAAACCTCACACACACATGAGACACTTGTCCACACAAACAATCACCGTCGACATGCCAAACTCACCCCACCGCCACCACCGGTGACAGTATGACGATAAACATACACATGCCCATACCAAAATGAACAGAGGAATCATCCACACTCCATTGACGAACGAATGGCAATTGATCACACACACACACATGCCCCGGAACCGCCTCCTCCTCTCTCTCCCCTGTTTTCTTTGGATTTTTCTCTCTTTCTTTGAGCTACCCTACTCGCCTCCATTCTTGATCCTTCGGCTGATCTCACGACACACGCACGCACACACGCATTCAATTATATATATATATATATATATATATATATATATATATATATATATATATATATATAATCTTTTATTTTAATTACACATTTCTCCTCCTATTTTCCTTAACTCTTGCTTTTAATTTATTTCAACATTAATAATTTATATTAAATTGTAATTTCACCCCTAATTAAAAAGTTAAAAACATTTAAGTCCAAAAGTGTACCATTTGCATTTTGAAAATTACTAATTAACCCCTCGATATTTAAATTAAATTATAAATGGCACCCGCTACCCCCATATTTCCTTATACGTGCGAATTTGCATTTTTTAAAATAAAGATCAGGGTCTTACAGTTAGTCTATTTAATCTATGTTTTTTTCATGTGGTTAAAAGGATCATATATATGTGATAAAAGTTAAAAAAAAAAAAATGTGATTATTTGTACAATATTTATCTCAGTTTTATTTCAAACTGAGATATTTATCCCTTTTTTTTCCATCACATTTAAAAATCGTATGTGTTCTTTACTAATAAGAGATCACATTTAAAAACTATGATTGTTTCTTTTATTCTTTTCATAAAAATTCGTAATACCCTGCTCAAGAATTAACAAACAAATGAATTTCACGTTTCCAAAATAACCAAACTACTAATGATATAAAAGTTTTACATTAAGATAAAAAAAATACAAGTAAAACGCAAGAATTTTAATAACATAAATCTTTACTACATGAAAAAACTAAAATTGGAGAATACTCTGAACAATCTCACGACAATTTCAAGGTGCTGATATAGGACTGCTCAAGCTTGTGTCTAATAATTGCAAATGAACCTCTAGTCCTGATAACCACATCTAATGCACCAGCAGAGTGCTATCTGAAAATTGGGAGCAAAAACAGCCATATGAGACCAGCATTATATTTTTGTTTCTAATTTGTGAAATCTGAGAATCAACAAAAAACAGTTATATGTCAACAACAAAAAAAAAAAGCCCCAGTATATTTCTATTTTTTTTCCGTTAAAGCCGGGAACAAAAACAACCATATGTGAACAAAAAAACATATCCAGTACATTTATGTTTCTTTTGGGTTAAAGCTAGGAACAAAAACAATCATATGAGAAATAAAAAATCCAATATATTTATGTTTCTATTTTGTGGAAACTGGTAACAAAAATTGGCAAATGAGAACAAAAACAGCCACATGAAAAAAATAAATAAATTAGAATGGGCCATGGCCATAGTTTTCTTTTACTAAAGAGGTTTTTATTATTTAGTCCTGATTTAAGAGTTCATGTAGGAAAAAGACCTTTGATGTATTCAATTAAGCTTTTAGTCCTGGTGATAGACAAAATAAGAGGTAAAAAGACATATCTAGCCCTGAACAGTAACAAATCAATGTTCACTCGTAAATAAGAATGCGTTTTCAGAGACGAGAACAACCCATTGTTTGAGACCTCTCTCTTTCTCTCCTCTCTCTTCTCGCTCTCTGTTTACATCAAACTCAAAATTAGGGTTAGGGTTTTTGAACTGGCGACCCACTCAGGCCCTGCACTGGCTCAGGCGAGAAAGAGGGAGTTCTAGTTCATCGGAATTTCTCCGACCCTTTTTAGGGTTTTTTTGTTTTTTCTGTAATAGGCCATCGTTCTTATTTGATCAAATGGTATCATCTCCACAACTCGTTGAAGCTGTTGTTCTTGTTCTGGGTTCTCATGTTAGCCCAAGAGGACTTCATTTTCTGCTCTGATTCAGACAAATCAACTTTTCTGGAGTTCAAAAATTCAGTCTCCTACCCATCGTAGTTGTTGCTCCGTTGGGATTCAACCGATATTGACCACTGTTTGTGGCCCGGTGTCGCCTGCGACTTGAACTCTCGGGTGGTGGCTCTCAACAACACCAGCGGCGGTAATTCTGATGCTTTACCTTGTGCTAATTTTTTTAATTTTCCACCGTATGGGTTCGAAATTAGGAGGGTCTGTTCACTTAGTCAACTGAAAATAGAAGGCAATTTATCTCTGGCGATTGCGAAGCTCCGAGCTCAGGGTTTTGTCCTTCATTTTCCATTGTTTCAATGGCGAAATCCCCATGGAAATTTGGGGCATAGAGAAGCTTGAAGTACTGGATCTCGAAGGAAATTCCATCGCCATTTCTTTACTTTCACGATTCATGGGTTTGACGTGTGTTTTTTCTGGACAATGTTTGACGTGTTAACGTTAACACAGACGAGACCAAAAAAATATGTATTTTTTAACGTTAACGTCACATATGGGTTTTCCAGGCAACGTAAATGCGTTAACGTTAATGCATGAGACCAGAAAAAATGTGTGTTAACGTTAACACAGGAGACCAGGTAATGTGGTCTGACTTCTCTTCTCCTTGTGTAGAGATTTGGGTTTCGCAATTTTTTTTTCTACTTTTGATGCTCGTTTCGGCAGTGATCATTGGAAGGAGCGGTAGCTTCAATAATTGGGCAGTGGGTAGTAGGTGTCAATTTACGGCGAACATTGGTTGTCTTTTGTGCAATAGATCGGGACTTGGGATTAGAGTGGTGAACAATCCATTAGAGTGCCGGTGAGAGGGTTGTTCTTGGCGGTGGCGACCAAAACTCTTCCCCTGGGGAATTTGCTATTCGGTTGGCTTTTTTTTTTTTTTTTTTTTGATGTTCAATTCGACGGTATTTTTTCACATGTTTTCTAGGCAAAATCAAATGCGTTAATGGCTGAGTTGTAATTATGTTGAACGTTAATGTTACTAAGTTAATTGTGTTGGGTTTGTAATTGTGTTAACGTTAATGCAATTAAATTAAATGTGTTGGGTTGTAATAGCATTAACGTTAACACAATTAAGCTAATGTGTTGGGTTGTAATTGCGTTAATGTTAATGCAACTAAGTTTGCATGTGTTATGAGTGATTTTTATTTCATACATTTTTTGGACAACATTAAATGCATTAAAAAATAAGTTAACGTTAACACACTAAAAAATGAGTTAACGCACACCAAAAAAATAAATAAAAAAACACAAAGGGGGGGTGTATTTGTAGAAAATGAAGATTGAGTTAACGTTAATGTCGTATGAGTATATTTTTGTCTTCTTGCATAGGACAAAATGACAAAAATTGTAAATAAATATTATTAGGGGGTCAGAATGAAGGACTTTTTTCTAAAGCCTAAAGTCTCTCTCTCTCTCTTATCTCTTTCCATGGCTTCATCCTTATACCGTTGCCGCCATCAAACCACCGTCGCGCCACCAACAACTTTGGCCATCATTGCCTCAATTCCATGGCTTCATCCTTATGGCGCCGCCACCATCGAATCGTCGTCCCGCCACCAACAACTTCGGTCATCGCCGCCTCCATTCCATGGCTTCATCCCTATGTCATCGCTACCATCGAACTGTCCTCGTGCCACCTACAATACTGCCACTAATTTTCTCTCTCCATTTAGATGATAATGGCCCAGATTTGGTCAAAACAACCACGCCACCATTTTTCTCCTCTCACTCTCTCTCTCTTGCCGTCGTCTTAGGTCGTATTGGCATGCGATGACCAAAATTTGGCTGCGTTCGCCCAGATCTGGCGATGGTGGCCCAGATTTGGCCATCGCGGCCAAATCTGACAGCCATTTGGCCAACGTCGACTTTACAAGACGTCGGCGGCAAGTGGTCTTCTGGATTCTGGAGTTTCTCTGTTGATTTGCATATTTTTTTAATGTTTTTAATTATAGAATTTTGATATTTATTATTGATTAGTTGTGGTGTTGATTGCAGTGATAATAACTTAGGCTTTTATGTTATGGTGATGATGACGATGATAGTTCGATAGTTAATATTTGTTGTGGTGATGGTGATAATAGAAATGTTTGTGTTGATGGTGAGGGTAATTATAGAAATGTCTGTTGCGACGGTGAAGGTAGTGATAGTGATTATTGCTTGTTATTGAATGTTGTGATAGTGACGGTAATAGTTGTAATTGGGTCGTGGAGGTAACAATAAATGTTTCTTACGGTTGTAGTACAGTAAATATTTCTCTATAGTAGTGGTGGTGGTGATGATAAATATTTGCTGCAGTTATGTGATGGTTAATGTTTATAATTAAAAATTATAATTAAGAGGTATTCTTGTCATAAAATTAATATAATTTTTGAAATGGGGTTTTCATAAACTTAAAGAAAAAAGTAGGGATAAAGTTAATAAGTGGTGGACTTTTGGGGTCCATAAAAAAATCATCCTTGTTAATATATGTGTATGGGCCTTGGTCTACTATGTTAAACCCTAGCTCACTTGGAAAACTAAACCCTAATCCTACCAGGGTTTTCTTACTATCTCAATTAATTGAAACCAAACCCTCTTAGTTATTCTAACATAGTATTTATTGATGTCTGGAAGTGGATCATAGGACACGTCAGCTCTAAGATCAGGGAGCCATGGATTTTGAAGGTTTTCTCACTGTCTCAATTAATGTACATGGCACTCTGTTCTCTCTCTCTACTCTCTCTCTGTCTACCCTGCTTTTCTGGATGCACTCTCTCTCTGGAGTCACCATGAGCTCTGTAATTCTCTTTGATCTCCATTTATGGTGGATAATTTTTGTGTTTCTTGTTCTTCTAATTAAATTGTTTGGGCTCACCATTGATGGGGTTCTCTTACTTTCTCTTAAGTACAATGTTCTAAGTGATCATTTGGATGTTCTATAGCACTGGAACTACAATGATCAGGCGCCATGTTCATGAAACGATGTCTTTTATGGTGCTCCAGCTATGATTAGGCGCCATGTTCACCGACTTGTCTCTTCTCAATTCGCAGTTTCTGGGTTTTATACCTGCCGATCTTGGTATGATCGAACACTTCTGGAACCTTGATCTTTCTAAAAAAAAAAAAGAAAAGAAAAAAAAAAACGAATTTGGCAGCCCAAAGACAGACGCCATGGATACGGAAACTCAGAAGAGAGAGAGAGAGATAATAAGAAAGAAAAACCAAAAAGGAACAAAATAAAAAGAAATAATATATATTTAATTTTTTAATTTTTTTTTTCTTTTTAATAAAAAGACCAAAAAACCACCTTAAAAAGTCATGTGCATGGCATATGTCATCAATTCTGTTAATTTTGATCGAAAATTTGAGAGAAAGTCTATTTAAAATCGATTACATACTTAAAAGGTTTAAACTGAAACAAACAAACTTAATGGACCAAATAAAAATATGTTTATAGTTAGAGGGTTTAAAAATAAATTTACCCTTAATTATTCTTTTAATTAAATTAATAAAACTACTTTTCTGTTTCTTTGGGTGTGCAATTAGATAAACATATTTTCTCCACTTAGAAAGATAATAATCAATTAGAAAAAATCATATCTTGGGTTTAAATTTATTTATTTTTTATTTTTTTTATAACTACTTAATTCATCTCCTCTTGGGTAGATCTCTAGACCAACAATCGGTACTAGAGTTGATTTTAGCTTGATAAGCTTAACATCCTAGCTAAACTGATCACGTGACACACACTATGGATAATATTCTGTGTATCATTTCTTGAAGGTGATAAATCCTCGTATGATAATATTATTTTTGATTCTTGTGATATTAATGGCGGTGATAAAAATAACGATAATAAAAATGTTCATATTGTCATGAAAAATTGCTTACTTTTATACTTCTTTTTGCAAAGAAAACTTTAGTTTTAAAAGGAAAATCAATTTTTTGAAAATAGAAGAAAAAGTGTTCGAAAATCTAAAATATATCTATGTTGGCCTAATGTACTACCTGTTGGCCCAGTGAAATACCTAAGAGGGGGGTGAATTGGGTAATTAAAAAATTATCAAAATAATACTTCAATAAATCAAATAATTAATTTTAATCCTAAATTAATTATTATCTTTATATCACAGCGGAATTATATAATTAACTAGATGCACACCAAACAACAAAAATAAATAAATTAAATATTGCAGCACACTAGAGATTTATACTGGTTCACCAAGCTACTCTTAGCTAATCCAGTCCCCTAAGCTCTACGGAGAGTCGCACCCACTAGTATTTAAGATCCCTGTAAAGGTAGGAATCAAACCCTCACAACGATTCTTTTACAGGCTCAGAATCAAACTTTACAAAATCTTTTTCATAGGCAAAGGAAGAACCTCTACTTTTTACAGGTTAAAGAATAACCTATTTTTTTTTTATTTTTTTTTTTTTAACACTAAGGCAAAAGAATCAAAACCTCACCAACACTCCAAATTTCCTTTTTCCAGGTAAGGATGGAACCTTTACAAAATTCACTTAAAATCAATTCTATCTAGGAAGAATTACTACCTCAATCTCTTTACAGGAAGAAACTGAAAACCGGCTATCCCTGATTAAATATCCCCAACAGTATTAAATCCATCACACTACTCACCAATACAAATTGATAAGCAGATTATCTCACTCGGAGCTTCTACCACCCTAGATAAATTAAAACTCGATTAATATCCCAAATCTAGTGATAGAAAAGTGTGAGATTGAAAATATAATTTTAAACAAAATATGGGTAGCAAATAATTGAGCATGTAATCAGATTCAAGAAATTGTTTATAAAATATTTTCTTCAACAAATAATCAAAAAATAATTTTTAAAGATCAATTTCCAAATTTAAACAAGCAATGCACAAATAAAAAATAATTGGAAAGATCTAACTCGAAATCCACAAAAATAAATAAATAGCGTGATGATACTTCAGATCCGGTAGTAGCAAAGATTAATAACAATTGATTCTCATGATCGCCTCTGAGAATATCTCAGAAAGATAACTCTTAGAACAACACAATACGATCTTATCTCTTTAAGCATACTTCTCTTGATTAATGATATATGAAAAACGCAGGTCTATATATATGGAAAATAAATCAACTCTCTAACGGCTAGTTCTCATGTGTCATGACAATTAAATGCTCTCTTAGACCCCATATATCATTATGACTTCATTTTGATTCAATTCACTTAATTATAACTTATAAAACTTTTAATTAAATCCCCTAAATATTTCTCAATCTTAATTAGAATACAATAGAAACAATTTCATATACCAAATTGAGAAATATTAAAACTTAATGAACCAACTTAATAGGATTTAAATAATAGATGAAACATATCTTAAATATCAATAAATTCCTTAAATCTCTCTCAAATTTCAACTAAAAATGGCTACTTTTAGATATGATTTCGGAATGCATAGAATCTTGAAATAGTGCCCTCAGTCGATCGACTAGTTAATTGCTAGATTTAGGATCAAAGCTACTGTATTCATCGGTTGACGTATCTGTCGATTTAGAGATTCAAAGAGTTTTATTTAACTTCACCGGTTGACGTATCTGTCGATTTAGAGATTCAAAGAGTTTTATTTAACTTCACCGGTTGACCTATCTGTCGACTTAGAGATACAGAGAGTTCAACTTCTCTTCACAGGTCGACCTGCCTGTCGACTTAGAGATACAGAGAGTTCATGCTGCTTTGTCCGGTCGACTTATATATGCTGGATTTCTTTTCTGAACTCGTTTTTAACTCATTCTCTTTTACGTTTTTGCCCCTTTAACCATTTTCTTTTCTAAATAATCTCTACTAATTTCTTAAATTCCATTTTAGTCAATTATAAATATTTCTTTTATAAATACACATATGAGCAAATAATTTTATCTTATCAAAACACATATAGACAATAAAAACTTTTTGTGACGTGAATGTTCCTAATTGGGATATTAAGAGTTGAAATTCAATTGAGTTGTTTTTTCTAATTTCTTCAAACTCTTAATTTTTTATCATCTTTGACATCATCATTTAGCATCCATTTATAAATTTGTCATTGCATCTTCATCACAGGAACTTAATTAACTGAAACACTTGAACAAACCATTAGTTCTATCAAAACATCAACACATAATTGTTTAACAAAATCTTAGAATCAACACTACCCAAGAGGGGGATTAATTGGGTAGATAAAAAATTATCAGAGAAAATACTTAAAAAATCCAAATAATTAATTTTTATCTTTATATCACAATGGAAATATAATATCAACTAGGTACACACCAAACAACAAAAATAAATAATGAAAAATAGATACACATTAGAAATTTATACTGGTTCACAAAGTTACTTTTGGTTAATCTAGTCTTCCGAGCTTTATGGCGAGTCGCACCCACTAAACTCAAAATTTATTTAAAGGTAGGAATCAAACCCTCATAAAGATTCGTTTCACATACTTAGAATCAACATTTACAAATTCCTTTTCATAGGCTCAGGAATAACCTCTACTTTTTACAGGCTCACGAAAAATCTAATTCTTTTTTTTACCTTAGGCTAAACAATCAAAACCTTACAAACATTCTAAATATCCTTTTACCTGGTAAGAATTGATCCATTACAAAATTGGTCACAAATCAATTCAATCAAGGAATAATTACTACCTCAATCTCTTTACCAAGAAGAGACTGAAACCAACTACCCTTAGATTAAATACTCCTAATAATATTCAATTTGTCACTCAACTCACCAATTACAAATTGCTAAGCACTTTTTTTCAATCGGAACTTCTACCACCCCAGATAAATTAGAACTCAATTAATATTCCAAAACTAGTGATAGAAAAGTGAGATATTTAAAATTGAATTTTAAATAAAAATTAGGTAACAGGTAATTGAGCACGTAATTAGATTTCTTCAAGAAATTGTTTCAAAAATATTTTTCAATAAAAAATCTGAAAAACAATTTCAAAGATCAAATTCCAAATAATAGATATAATCAAACAACAATTAATAGAAAGTAATTTGGAAAAATCTCACCAGAATTCCACCAAAAAAATAATGATTAGAGATAGTAATGAAACTTCAGATCGGTAGCAACAATAATTCACACCAAATAATTCTCAAGAATAGCTCTTTGAAAAGATCTCACAACTCAATCAATATGATTACTCTTAGAAAGCTCAAAAGTGGAATAACTCAGTATAATTCTCTTGATGTGTCACTCAAATGTGAAAAAACGCAGGTCTATATAAAAGGGAATAAAACAAGCTCTCCAACTGCTAGTTCCCATTTGTTATGACATTTAATTTCTTTTTTAGACCCCTTATATCATTAAGATTTCATCATGGTTCAAATCACTTAAGTATGGATTTCAAATTTCTCAATTAAGTCCCCCAAATATTTCTCAATCATAATTAAATAAGATAGAAAGAACTACAAGTACCAAATTGAGAAATATTTAAAGTTAATGAACCATATCTATAGGGATATCATAATATATGTTGCATATCTCAAATAACATCAAATCCCTAAGATATCTCTTAGATTTTAACCATAAAATGGCCAGTAATGGCTACTTTTAGAATAAAATCCAGAATTCCACAAAATCCTGAAACAATGCCATAAGTCGACTGACCAAAGGTCACCTATCGATCGCTCGATTCAGGATGTAGTCAAGCAAAAAATTCTACGCCCATCGGTCGACTTATTTGTTGACCTAGAGATTCAGAGAGTTTTATTTCTGGTCACAGGTCGACCTCCTTATCGACTTATCGATTAAGGGAAATCACCATTTAAGCTCAGGTTGACCTACCTATCGACCAAGAAATTCAGCAACTTCATAGTCTATGCATCGATCGACTTACCTGTTGATAGGTGTGATCTACCTACATATTTCCAAACTAGTTTTGTTAGTTTTAGAGTAGTTTTTATATTCATTTTATTATGTTTTCATTAGTTTTTATACATTTTGTATAAATCAAGCGTGTAGGGCAAAAGGATAGGAAACTGGAGCAAAAATGATAAGATCAAACCAAGAACGGTCGAAGAATGATGGAAAAATGAGCAAGGAAGCAATATTTTGAAAGAAGCCCACTACCGCGGCGTCTAGACCTCTGCCGCAGCGGTGAAAATATAGAGAATGGCCTATTCTTGCTGGACACTCACCGCCTAGGCGGTGAAACTGCTGGATCTCATCCTAATCCACCGCCTTTTTCATCGCCACGATGATCAGCCAATCGACCTACTCACCGCCACGGTGAAGAATCCCACCGACGTGGCGGTGACCTCTGCACAATTTAGATATTTTTATTAGATATTTTAAGATATTTTGCCTATAAATATCCTTTCATCTCCTCTCCTCTTGCACCCCCCGCCCATTTGGAGCCCCTTAGAATATATCTAAGGGTAGGAAGAGTAGTTTTAGAATGAGAGCTCACATCCCGAGGTGAAGGAAGACGGTAGAGCGATCGTTGAGCGATTCTTAGCGACAAATCTTCTAAGTTCTTTGATTTGTTCCCTTATTTCTTTAACTTAGGATTTTGTGAGCTTGTTTAGTTTGTGATTTCTTGTTAATATAGCTATCGCCATAGTTAAACATGGATTATATAGGGATTAACAATATATTTATAAATATGTGTTTCGTATGATTTCGGTGTTGCATTTATGTTTGTTCTTCGTAGTTTGATTGTGTTTATCGTATTGTTTGTTTATTATGCGTAGATAGATATTCTAGAGAATACGGGGTTTGACAAATCCCAGATTCGGACTAGGGTAAATGAATGCCACGATCTAACAACCAGGTCGGGAGTTGGATTGTGGACAATCGATGACTTTGGGGCAAGACTTATGTGACCTAGGGTCATTAAGACGTTGAGGGGTACTTCTTCGTTGACTCGAAGTCATGTATTCCCCCGTCTTATACTCGGGAGAGGTGACAATAGAGTTTTAGAACTAAAATTGTCGATTGGGTAAACACAACGCGATGATCCAATGACCCGGTTGGTAGTTGAATTGTGTGCAATCAATGACGTTGGTGTGAGACTCACGTGACCTAAGGTCGTTAAGATGTTGAGGGAGATTTCTTCGTTGACATGAAATCACGTTATATCCCTCGTCTTATACTCGGGAGAGGTGGCGATGGAGTTTAAGAACTGAGATTGTCAAATAGGTTGAACACCGTAAACGTAAGTCAATTGAGATCGAACACGCATTTGTAAACCGAGTTAATCCCTAGACAATTCTTTCCCCTAAAACATCTCATTATATTAGTATAGTTAATTTAGGTTATATTAGTATTAATATTAATTAAAATAAATACATTTGTTTTTAGCCTAGATAAGTTTAGGTCATGATAAACATGGTACTCGATAATAACGAACCCTATGGATATGATCCTCGATCTTAACAATCACACAATACTAAAACTTTAATCTCGTACACTTGTGAGTAGTCAATACGCGAGCACGTAACAAACGCTTCGCCGTACAAGTTTTTGGCGCCATTGCCTGGGATTGGTCGTCTGCCTAATACAGTTTTTGTCGATCGCCACCAAATTTTTGGCTCTATTGCCGAGGATTGTTTTGTTGGTTATTGTTGATATTGTGAGTAAATGACCCGATTTTACTTTAGGCATTTCTTTTGTATATAATTTTTGTTTGTAGTTTTCTTTTTGTTTCTTATGCTAGGTACTTGATGATGTTAGATCGACGAGTATTGATACATCCCTTTCGACGGGATTCCAAGCCATTTTAAGGTGCCTGGCCATGTACATAAGCCGATGAGGCATTTCATTAAAAGATCGAGCCGATCAAAGCAAAACCTCACCAAACTTGAGGGCGTTCTGAAAATGTTGAGCCGAGGACATTAAACCACGCACTTCTCAGAAGGCAACCCAAGGTAAAAAATAAATTAAATCCGTCACAACCGAATTGAATCGGATATGAGATTCTCTTGCCTCCCAGGTACGTGTTCTAAACCCCATTTGTCAGCATGCTTAAATTTCATAGGTTGAGAATGATGATTGGGCTCGTTGAGGACACCATTCGTTTTGAGTTCGGAAGTGATGTGTAGTATATTATGTTAAATGTGTTATTATTTTTTCATATTGCATGTGTGTTTAGGTTAGAATGTGTTTATGTTTTTGTGTTGTTGTTTTCATGCTGAGTTTTGCGTTCGTCTAGGCCATTACTCGATGATGATATTACCCCCTGGTTGTTTTCGAAGTCAAGGGTAATACCTATGCATATGTGCTCTATGTGCTTGACTATGCTTTTTGGTAAAACTTATTGTAGATCCTAATTTACACGAGCACATAGACTAAATGTATTTCTATTCAATTGATTTGAGCCTTTGAAGCCTACCTTGTAACATGTTTATCCCTCATTACCCTATCGAAACCTAAATGCCAATTCAATTCTGAACACATAAACAAGTACCCTGGCCAGTTAATCTTTTTCCAAATGTAAATAATTGAATTAAAGGAAGCTGCAAATGTTTCTTGATGTGAGCGGTTGGGTTTAGGGCGAACTTCGAATTAGTTCAGTATTCGAGTACTCACTTGTTGTTTTTCTTCATTTTGACCACATCCGTGAAAATCGAATAAGTTTGGGGATGTAGTTCGTTAAAAAAAATGTAAATATTATTAAATTTTGTTTCTTTTCGACAAGTGAGTACGTCGATCTTAACTATTTGTTCGAGATTGGTTTTCCAATTTATCTATGGGGGTTTGAGAGTAAATGTGCCAAGTGTTGAGCCTTGGGTAACGTTAAGTTAACAACTTTAACCCGATTTCTATTCCAAACTATCGTTGGCCAAATATTCCATAACCAAACTAAGTCCTTCTGATCTCTATGAACTTCCAAACCTACATTAGTAGAGAATAGACCCCAATCAGGCATATGGAAATCCTAGTCCTATACAGTCTAAGTCATGAGTTTCGTTGGAGGTTAATCCAATCTGGTCGTTGTATAGTTATATTATTGAGTCTCGCACTAACATGTTTATAGGATCTAGAATGGCGTTCACCATTATTGCGTGTCGAAAATCTAGAATATCACATGATGTGTATTACTGCCTGAACTCGATATGACTGGCGGTTGTTGAGGGAAAAATAAATAGGTCGATAAAAGAATGTAAAACTCGCATGTCGTTATGTTTACATTATTTTTAGGTTGTTTGTTTTTTTATTTAGTTGTGTTTTTCATTTTTGTGTGTGTGTTTTGCTCGAGAACTAGCAAAATTCTAAGTTTGTGGGTATTTGATAGGTGTGATCTATCTACATATTTCTAAACCAGTTTTGTTAGTTTTAGAGTAGTTTTTATATTTATTTTATTATGTTTTAATTAGTTTTTATACTTTTTATATAAATCAAGTGTGTGGGGGTAAAAACATAGGAAATTGGAGAGAAAACGATGAGATCGAACCTAGAATGGTTGAAGAATGGTAGAAAATTGAGCAAGGCGGCAATATTCTAAAAGAAGCCCACTGCCGCGATAGTGAAAATGCAGAGAATGACCTATTCTTGCTGGACACTCACCGCCTAGGCAGTGAAACTGTAGGATGTCATCCTAATCCACCGCCTTCTTCACCACCGCGGCAATCAGGCAACTAACCTACTTACCGTCGTGGCGGAGGCCTTTGCACAGCTTAGATATTTTTATTAGATGTTTTAAGATATTTTGCCTATAAATATCTTCTTCTCTCCTCTCCTCTTGCAACCCCCGGCCATTTAGAACCCCTTAGAATATATCTAAGGGTAGGTAGAGTAGTTTTAGAGAGAGAGCTCACATCCCGAGGTGGAGGAAGACGGCGGAGCGATCGTTGAGCGGTTCTTAGCGACAAATCTTTGGACGAGACTAAGTTCTTCGATTTCTTCCCTTATTTATTTAACTTAGGATTTTGTGAGTACGTTTAGCTCGTGCTTTCTTGTCAATATGGATATGGCCATAGTTAAACATGGATTGTATAAGGATTAGCAATATATTTATAAATATGTGTTTCGTATGATTTCGGTGTTGCGTTTATGTTTGTTCTTCGTAGTTTGATTGTGTTTATTGTATTATTTGTTTATTATAGGTAGATGGATATTCAGAGAATATAGGGTTTGACAAATCCTAAATTCGGACTAGGGTAAACGAACGCCCTGATCCAACAACCTGGTTGGAAGTTGGATTGTGGACAATCGATGACGTTGGGGCAAGACTCATGTGACCTAAAGTTGTTAAGACGTTGAGGGGTACTTCTTCGTTGACTCGAAGTCATGTATTCCCCCATCTTACACTTGAGAGAGGTGGTGGTGGAGTTTTAGAACTGAGATTGTCGATAGGGTAAACACAACGCAACGATCCAATGACCCAGTTAGGAGTTGGATTGTGTGCAATTAATGACGTTGGGGCGAGACTCACGTGACCTAGGGTAATTAATATATTAAGGAAAACTTCTTTATTGACACGAAGTCGAGTTATATCCATCGTCTTACACTCAGGAGAGGTAGCGGGAGAGTTTACGAACTGAGATTGTCAAATAGGTCGAACACCGTAAACATAAGTCAATCGAGATCGAACATGTATTTGTAAACTGAGTTAATCCCTAGACAATTCTTTCCCCTAATACATCTCATTATATTAGTATAGTTAATTTATGTTATATTAGTATTAGTATTAATTAATTAAATACATTCGTTTTTAGCCTAGATAAAGTTAGGTCATGTTGAACACGGTACTCAATAATAATGAACACCAATATCTGTGGGTACGATATCCGATCTTAATGATCACACTATACTAAAACTTTGACCTCGTACACTTGCGAGTAATCAATACGCGAGCACGTAACAAACGCTTCGTCGTACACCTGTCGACTTACCAATGCTGGAATCATCTCCTTAATTCGTTTTTAATTCATTCTCATCGACGTTTTCGCCCCTTTAACCGATTTCTTTTCTTAGTTAGCTCCACTAAATTCTTAAATTCAATTTTAATTAATTATTAATATTTCTTTTTCAATTTCACATAGGAGCAAATAGTTTAACTAATTAGGATCCTATAAAAAATACACATATTTATAAAAATCCTTTTAATGTTTTTTTTGTGTCGTGTGTGATCCTAATTGAGATATTAAAAGTTGAAATATAACCTGAGTTATTTCCCCTAGGTTCTTCAAATTATTCAACCTATTAATCCTTCATCATCTTTGTCATCATCTTTTAGCATCCATTCATTACTTGTTATTATATCTTCATCATTGGAACTAATAAACTGAAACACTCAATTAAACCGTTAGTTCCACAAAACATATCAACATTTAATTGTTAATCAAAATCTTAGGATCAACAATCTAGATGATTATTATGGAACAAAAGAGTCTTCACATATTATTTTGGAAAGAAAGAACTTGCTCTATAAAATAGATTTTCTTGAAAATGAAAATGGTTTTTTTGAAAAATGATTTAAATTCTTTGAAAGAAAATGTTTCCGTTTCTATAGCTTTTGAAAAAGAAAATGAGGTTTTAAAATCAAATCTTGAGATTTCAAAATTTGAACATGAAAAATCAATTTTAAAACTTACATTGGTTGAAAATGAATACAGAGTTTAAAAAAATAATTTTTATGTGGTTTTTAGACAAAGGTCAGATCTTGAAATAAATATTGATTTACTTAAGAAAAATTTTGAAAAATCAAAATCTAACCTCAAGTCTATTTTAAGTGACTTTGAGATTGTTTCTCCGTCTTTCAAAACAATCTGTGAAAGTGGATATGTTTCATCCTCTCATTCTTCATCACAAGCCACTGATTGTAATTTTTCTATTATTAGAAATGATTCATGATTTACTTCTCGTTCTATGTATGATAATCAATTAAAGTAGAGATGTAATTATTGCAATTGGGATAGGCATTTTAAATTATCATGTTTGTTCAGGAACCTTAAGTTTATTTCTAACAAGAACGGATTTAAAATGAAATGGTTACCAAAGAGCGGTACGCAAATATCTTGTACAGAGTTACATACTGTTGGAACTGGAACAAAAGTAACAAACGTAAAAGATGTAGCAAAGCCAAGATGGGAAGTCACCCAGAAGACACAAGCGACATACAAACAAAAACGATATACCAAAGTCAAGTTGGGAAGTCACCAAGAAGCTGCAAGTGACATGTGCAAATGAAAATATAATAGAATCAAATGGCAACAATCAAAGGCTTAAAGGATACAAACAGGCTAAGAAAAATTGTGCACCCAAATCAATTGTCAGCACAAATAAGGTAACACGCCAAGTCGTCCCTAAAAACTTCAGAGGTACTCCTAACCCTTCACAATTTAAATTTATTAAATATGTTAAAGAGGTAGGTGTCCGGCCTGCTGATTAGGTAAGTCAGTAATGGTTTCTAAGATACGTATTGTTGTTTTGGAGACATTGCATGGTGATTTAGAGAATTACATTTATTTAAAGTGTAGTAACATGTTTGTATAAAATTTGTTTATATTATTCATATCATGCATTCATTAATGTTTGTGAAATCAATAATATGATTATAAGAAACATATTGTGTTATCACTAGTATTATATTATGTTTTAATTGCATGTTTATTTTACTGGAATCTGTTTCTATAATGCACTCTTATCTATGTTATATTTCATTTATACAAATGGTTTATATTAAGTGTGTTTTCTAAAAAAGGAATGCATTTTGAGATTTTCCAAAGATAAAATAATACCACGATGCCTTTATAAGAACTTGATTTAATCAATGTATTTGCTAGCATCGTATATCTCATATGTGGTGATATTAGTGTTGTTTAAATTTGATTAGAGTTGAATATTTATTTAGCTCAATGGTAAAACAATCTCATTCTTGCATGATTATATGCAAAATTTATGTAATATCAAATTGTTAATGAAAATATTATTCACAGAAATTGACTCACATTTTTATGAAGAGTTCTTTACCATTTAATTATTAATTAAATAACAAATTATGAAAACTAGTGTAAACAAACATATATACGAAACAATGATAAAACGCAGAACTGAAATGCGTTTTTTGAGAAATGCATTTCATTTCTGCATTTCTCAAAAAAAAAAAAAAAAAAAAAAGGCCAAACCGCAAAAGAGAAAGACGTTTCTACAGTTGTTTTCCAAAAAAAAAAACAAAACATTTTGACCGTTTGAGAGAAACGCAAATGTGCTTTGAGAAACGCATCTCTTAAATGCGTTTCTCAAGGAGAAACGCAAATCACATCTAAGTTTCTCCCTCTACCAATATTTTCCTTGTTTATGGAGTC
The DNA here is from genome assembly GCA_016647705.1 of Eucommia ulmoides. Lineage (NCBI taxonomy): Eukaryota > Viridiplantae > Streptophyta > Magnoliopsida > Garryales > Eucommiaceae > Eucommia > Eucommia ulmoides. Next base: position 1,671,516 of record CM028329.1, read on the forward strand.
TTGGACTTCAAATAAAAGAAACGAAGTCCATGTAAAATTCCAATACTACCCCCTGTTTATTGTTTGAATGGGCTTCCAAGGGCAGTTTTGTGGTAGGGTGGTGGTGGAAGATGAGGAAAAGACAGTGATCGATCAAACCGAGTATCAAATGGCGGCAATTGAAGTCGTTGACGAGCCATTTCGAATAGAAGAAGGTTTTTTTTTTTTTTTTTTTAAAGAGAGAGCGAGAGAAAGAGAGAGGTAGTTCTAGTGTCGAAGGGCACAACATTAAAATGGAAGGGGATGGTAGTGGACTAAATTAAACCTTTACACCTAAATTTTAAAGTATATGTTTATACTAAATTACGCTTTTACACCTAAACTTTTAATTCCATTGTATTGTATCTTAATTTAATCAAAATTGTGTACGATAGACTCTGTTAGCTTGCTAAAAACAAAACATAATAGAAAGTTTCAAAATTTACATGTTTGGAGCTTGGTTAAAATTGATCAATCAACAACGCATATGCAATTGTCGATGTATATATAATTTACTATAAACATAAGGGAGCAAAGTGTAATTAAATTCTCTAAATTAACCTCTCTACTCTAATGCTTCCCCCTCACATGGAGAAGAGGCAAATTTGGACATAAAAGTGAGTTTTAATGGGACCCATGTTTTTTTTTTCCCTTATTTTAAATGAAAAATTCCCTTATTTTAATTTCCCCTTATTATAACTTTCTTTTATTCCCCCGAGTCATGGTAATTATGATAAATTTACCATAATCAGTCAAGTAATCAAGGTAAATGTTTCGTAATTAGTTAGGTAATTATGATAAATTTACCATGATTACCATGACTCGGGGGAGTTAATAAGTTTGAAACAAGGTGTAAAATTAAAACTAAAAATATCTACTAAACTTATTAATTTTACATTTTTAATTTTACAAGTTTGAAACTAAAATTAAAAAACTTGTAAAATTAAAAATGTAAAATTCATTAACGATATTTTTAGTTTTTCAAACTTGTAAAATTAAAAATGTTGATAATGATTTAGTAGAGTAACAAAATTTAAAAAATTATCTCCATTAATGGCCATGTGCTCAGCACAACTAATTTTTTGTCCAAAATTATTAATGATATTTTTGTTTTTGTGGGATTGATATAAATGTGAAATTTGAGAGATCAACTGAGTAATTTGATAAATTTCAGGATTCATATCAACACCTACTCGATACTTTAGAGATAAAAGTATACTTTGTCCCAATAATTTAGCAACTTAAAATGAGGATATTTTTTTTTTCTTTTTTTTATCTTAAAATTCAGGTGACTAAATGTACATTTTAACAAGTGTAATTTTTCCCAAATATACCCAAAACGTTGGGGGTTGAAAAGTGTAATTTTTCCTAAATCTCTGTCCTCATTCTTCTCTCACTATACCAATCTGCAAGCCTTGATTTGGGACCTGTGCTCATTGATTATCATCACCATCTCCCTTGTTCAATGACCTCCTATGTCAAAACCCTCATGCTAAGATCGACCATCAAACAAGTCATGTCGGTGACCATCAAACAACTCATGTCGGATTTCAACAACGACACGCTACCGTTGAGATCGACCACGATGCAGTCCTCCACTACCTTGCGAATTGATTTAACGAGGAATTTAAACTCATGTTTCTTCATGGGTTAAATAAAATGAATTGATCACGAGATTGCTAAGGAGCTCCAACGTTTCACCTCCTTGGGAAGAAGGCAGCCAACGAACTCTTGTTTAGTAAACTGCTGTGGCAAATAGAGGTGAAAAAGGTAGAGGTGAGAAACGCATATGTGATTTACGTTTCTCACAAGGAAACTCAAATCGTATTTTCATTTTTTTTGAGGAATCAACCAGCTGTATAAATGAATATTTCTTTGCATTTTTTGGATTTTTTTTTTATACATTTTCAATATGCGTTTTATCATCTTTTGGTATATATCTCTCTCTTAGCTTTCCATAGGTTTTTGAATCACCTCAATCGGAGCTCGAACGAAGAAGTTATAGCCAAAACAAGAAAATGTGTCATAGCCAAGGCGGAAATAACTTCGCCTAGGCGAAGTAGCGGCAGAAAGTTAAACGACTTAACTTAGTCTAGGAGGAAATTCCTTCACCTAGACAAAAATCCGGCAGCACAGAGATATTTTCTGAGATATTTTGAACCCTTGTGCTTATTTATATCATTTCTCCCACTTCCCTTAGGATGCTTGGATGTTTTGAGAGCCCTTTTCACCATAGATAGGATTAGATAATTTAGGAGTAGATTATATTAGTTTTAGGAAATGTTCTTGGCTAAATATTGAAGAGCTAAAAGAGGAAGATCATCAATGAAGAAGGGGAAGCTCGGGAGGATCATTCTTTGGCGAAAGTGGACTACTCCACTTTGAGATTTGATTTTCTTCCTTGTTTCCATCTTTGTACATAATGTTTATTATTGATGATGATAATCTCCTCTTGATTTAATATTGTAATGGTTAAGATCATGTTAGTTTAGTTAGATATTAGTTAGGTTAGATATAATTCATGTAAATATCTCTTTGGTTGAATATAAGTTATTTTGATGGTTTGTTAGCCAATTCTAATTGTGTTTACTGTTATTTCACATTTATTATGCTTATTATGATAAATCGTGAATACAGGGTTTGACACTCGGGAGAGGTGACCCCGAATTCGGACTAGGGATAAACACAACGCGACGATCTAATAACCCGGGAGGGAATTGGATTGTGTGAAATCCATGAGGTTGGGTCAAGACTCACGTGATTATGTGTTCGGAAAGGCGTTCAAGGGGGATTTCAACGTTAACGCGAAGTCATGTATTCGCTCGCTTTTCACTCGGAAGAGGGAGCGAGTGAGTTATAAATACCGAGATTGTTGAATGTAATAATAACCATTATTGATAACTAAACTAATCCAAAAAGATACTAAGTGAATGAAATCGATCTCTAGTTAATTAGTGTAATTAGAATTAATCCTTAGGAGTAGTTTTAATTAGTTTAATTTAAATATTAATTGAATCGTCAGGATAATATGAGACAACGTAAATTGTGGTACTCAATTATTCATACTTTCCCTATGGACACGATACCCGATCTTAACCGATCAACTATTCTAAAACTTTGATCTTGTATACTTGCGAGTGTAAGTAGTAGTGTATTTCACACGCTACCAATCTACTTTGTGGGCAATGATCATATCAATTTAAGTTTGCATGGTTGGTATTTTGTATGAAATCATGTTAATCCATTTCGATACCATTTACATGATCATCAGAATATATATGGTATATCAATCGGTGCTTATAGATTATTAAACTATTGATAATTTGGTATGTGATTAATCTCTTTGGACATTAGTTGCTTAGTTGTATGCATAATTCTTAGTGTGAATTATCATGAACATACATTTATTATCTCTAATTTTTAATAATTACTGGTACGATAAGAAACTCATATTTTATAGTAACATGACAATATATGATTATCCAAGTTTAAGCATGTATTAGATTTATATCAATTAGCTTAATATATTATCATGATTGAGACATTCCCTACGTCCTTGCGCTTTAATGTTTAAATAATTTTGATTTTATTTAAAGGAAAGTTGTTAATTGGTATCATGAAGACATGAAATGAAGCTTGTTGACTTACTTGAAAATATATGATTTTAGGCAATATTGAGTTGTTTAGAGTATTATGTTCTCATCTTTATCAAGAAGTGATATTTGAATTCTTTGGGATTTAGGTATGGTTAGGCATATGATGTATGTTTACAATTAATATTTTGATCCTTCATCCCCATTTTTTGAGATGACAATTGGGGAGAAGTTGTATGGTGTCTTAAAAGAATGTATTTGATCTCCTAAGCATGAATTAATGATTACAATTATATAAGCCGAGAAGTGAAATTATATAGGGAGGGAAGTTGTATGCTTATATTGAAAATGTTTTTGATAAATGTTTTTGTTTCTTATAAAGGTTCTTAAACAAGTTGAAAAACCCCGTCCTTAGATTTAGGGGGAGTGTAGTTACATTATTTTTGAGAAAATAACAAAGTTAATTGTCATTATAAAAAATGGGGAGTTTATTGAACCAAATGTTTTGCTGAATAATTAAACGTTGAGATTTTAAGGAACTAATTGTTTAGTTGAGTGATTTCAGATTAAAAGATTCATAATTTGAAATGAGAAAAAGAATGGGTTTAAAACATTAATCATTCAAGAATTCATGAGGTGATTGGTGGCAGAATATTACATCACCACTTTCACCACAAGTGTACGAGTCAAGTTTTAGAATAGATGGGAAGGAGTCGGGGTTTTCGTATCCACAGGGATTAGTTGAGATTATTATCCGTGATTGTCATAACCTAATTTTATCTAGGCGACATAAATTGAGTTTATAAATAATTAATACTAGTACGAAGTTAATTAATCTAACTATACTAATATTATATTGAAATGTTTAGGAAAAATATTGCCTAGGGATTAACTTTGTTTACAAAATATGTTTGGTCTCATTTAGTTTACAATAACAGCGTTCATCCTATCCGACAATCTCTGTATTGTAAACTTACTCGCTACCTTTCCTGAGTGTAAGACGAGTGAATATGCGACTTCACGTCAACGAAGAAGTCCTCCTCAACGTCTTAACGACACTAGGACACATGAGTCTTACCTCAACATCATTGATTGCACACTTTTTAACTCTCTCTCGGGTTATTAGATCGTCGTGTTATGTTTACCCTAGTATGAATTCAGGGTTATCTCTCCCGAGTGTCAAACCTCATATTCTCTAATTATCTAAACAAGTATAATATCAAAGAATAACAGTAAACACAATTGAAATAGCGAAGAACAACCATTAATGAAACACAAACTCAAATAAACAACGATTTCATAAATTATATTAATCCCTAAACAAAATCTGTTTAGCTAATGGCCATAACCATTTATACAATAAAAATCGAGATAAACATGCTCAACAACTTACTGAAGTTAAAAAAAAAAAAAAAAAAAAAAAAAAAAAGAAACGAAGAAAACTTAGCCATAGTCCGAATATTTGGCGCTAAAACCGTTCAACGACCGTTTTTCCTTCTTCACAATGTGTTAATCTCCTTCGGAATTGGTTGAGCATACCCCAAAATACCTTCAAAATATTAGGAACCCTAAGAGGTCTCCTATGGATCGAGAGGTAGAGAAGGAGAGAGGAGAGAGGCTTAAGTAGGGAACAAGATATCTAAATAAATATCTAACAGTTGTGCAGAGTGACTGCCGCGGCGGTGGGTATGTCAGTTAAGTCACGGCCTCAGGAGTGGACTTGGTGGTGGGATCAGGTACCTTCCTGTTGTTTTACCAACTCAGCAGTGGGTGTCCAACAAGGATTAGGCCTTCTCTACATATTGACCGCCGCGGCGGTGGTCTGGACGCCACAGCGGTGGACTGCTTTTCAGAATTTTGCCCTTATGCTTGTTTTCCTACCGTTTTGCCACATTTTTTTATCCGATTTAATCGTTTATGATCCATTTTTACACCTTTTCACCCCACACAACTGATTTATATAAAAAAAAATACATAAAAACGTAATAAAACATACTAAAAAACTAACAATGTTCGGTTAAAAAATAGATAGGTAAATCACACCTATCAAATACCCCCAAACTCGAAATTTTGCTAGTCCTTGAGCAAAACATCCACACAATACAAGAAAATATAACAAGTAATTATGAAATTTAAAAATTAAAAATGGAAAACACTAAAAATAATAATGTGCAAGTTTTAATTATCATCTATCGGCCAAATGATTTTCTCCTTCTTCGGCCCCCAATCCTATCAAGTTCAAGAATAAATCACGCCATTTGATGTTTTAGAATTTTAACATTCGATGATAGTGAGCGCCATTCTAGATCCTATTAAAGTGTGTGTGATAAAACTCAAATATACAACTATCCGTTCATTAGATGGGATTATCCCCCAATAAAGTTCATGACTAAAACCATTTAGGTATAGGGAGTCCATAAGCCTGACCTGGGATCTATTTTCCACTAATGTAGGTTCAGATAAATCCATAAAGATCATTAGGACTTGGTTCAGTTTTTGAACAAATGGCCAAGAGTATATCGGAATTAGAAAACAGGTTAACGTCGTTAACTTGATGATACCTGAGGCACATCGCTTGGCACACTCACACTCGAACCCCATAGATAAATTGAAATAACCCTGAACATACATTTAAAAATGATGTACTCACTTGTCAGAAAGAACGGAAATTGTACTATATGTACATAGTGTAAAGTTTTTTTATCAAACAAACTTACCATAACCCCAAACTCATTTGATTATTAGAATTTCACGGGTGTGGTTTAAACAAAATAAAAATGAAAATTGAGTACTTGAATACCAAACCAATTAAAAGTTCACCCTTAAACCCAACCGCTCACTTGAAGTAGCATTTGCAACTGCTAACTTGATTCACCCAAATTGTGCCTTTGGCTCAGTGATACAGGTTTAGAAAAAGTTCAATCGGCCAGGGTATTTGTTTAAGTGTTCAGAATTGAAACAATTTTTAAGCTTCAATAGGGTAATGAGGGATAAACATTTAAGCAGGTAAGCTTCAAAGGCTCAAGCGATGAAAATGAATACCTAAATCATATTTCCCGAACTACCTCGCCTAGGATTTCGCCTTGAATTTTCCCCAAATCAAGTTCTAAAATCCCTATTATCAGGAACTTGGATAACGAATAATCATTTTTAAATCAAATAGACAGTTATACATTAAGTTTACGTGCTCGTGCATTTAGGATCTACAATAACTTTTACTAAAACGATATGTCAAGCACATAAAACACACATGATTGAGCTTTAAGCTCGACCTCAATAAACAACCAGGGGATAGACTCATCATTGGATAATGACCTAGATGAAGTCAAAACTCAACACATAAAAACAACTAAACTAAATAAACATGCATACAATAAAAACAAAACAACATAAACTAACAATACTAACACATACTAAACATACTACACATCACTTCTAAACTTAAAACAAGTTGTGTCCAAAATGACCCATTAGTGATCCCAATGACAGTATATAGCATGATAATTAAGACGGGAGTTCAGAACACGTACCTGGGAGGCGAGAGAATCTCGCCTCCGAATCAAGTTGGCTGTGACATATCGTTTGGTTTATGGTCGTCAGTTTGACACGCCGAAGTGCTCGTTAAAGAGCGGCTTCTGCCCGTAGTAAGTGTCAAACAACACTACATATGGATCTTGATTTATTACGCCCTCAAGATTGGTGAGATATTACTCTGGATTGCTCGATCTTTCAACGACACGCCTCACTGGTTTATGTACTTGGTGGGCATTGATAGGTGTGATCTACCTATATATTTCTGAAATCGAAATTCTTAGTTTTTTAGTACGTTTATTACGTTTTATTATGTTCTAATATGTTTTTCTATATTTTGTGTAAATTAGGTGTATGGGGTAAAAATGGATGAAAACGGATCATAAACGATCAAATCGGACCAAGAATGGTGGAAGAACGGTGGGGAAATAAGCATAGAGGCATAATTCTGAAAATTGGCCCACCGCCGTGGCGTCTAGACCACCTCTACGGTGGTAAAAATGCAGAGAATGACCGAAATGTTTCTGACATCCCACCGCCACGGCGGTGAAAGAACAGGATGGTTTAGATTTCGCCGCCATGTCTACTGCCTAGGTAGTGACCCCAACCGACATCCCACCATCGCAGCAATCACTCTGCACCAGATTTAGATATTATTTAGGATATTTTTGGATATTTTGTTCTATTTAATCCTTCATCCTCCCTCATTTTCGGCCATATAGCTCCTTAGAGCATATTTTGAGAGGATTTTGGGGAGCTCCACCAAATCCGAAAGAGAAGATTATAAGGTGAAGAAGGAGAAACGATCTCAGAACGGTTTTAATACCAAATCTTTGGACTACGGATAGTTTCTGTCATTTCTTTCTTCATTTCTTAACTTTGGATTATGGTTTGAGCATGTTTAGCTTGTTTATTATTGTATATATGGTTATGGCTGTTAGCTAAACATATATTGTCTAGGGATTAATATAATTTATGAATATGTAATTTTCAAATCGGTGTTTCATTTATGATTGTTCTTCGTTATTTGATAGTGTTTGTCGTTTCTCCTTGTTTATTATACTTGTTATGATATACTGAGAATACAGGGTTTGATACTCGGGAGAGGTAATCCCGGATTCTGATTAGGGTTTAAACACAACGCGACGATCTAATAACCTGAGAGGGAGTTAGAGAGTGTGCAATCAATGACATTGGGGCAAGACTCATGTGACTATGTGTTCTAAAAAATACTAGGGGGGACTTCGACATTAATGCGAAGTCATATATTCATTCACTTGTCACTCGGGAGCAGGAGTGAATGAGTTTACAATACAGAGATTGTCAAATAAGTCAAACATCATTAACGTGAACTAAACAAGATCAAACGCGTATTTGTAAATAAAGTTAATCCCTAGATAATCCATTCCCTTAAACATCTCAAAATAGTAATATAGTTTAATTAGTATTTTTAGTATTAGTATATTATTAATTATAAACTTCATTTTCTATCTCCTAGATAAAATTAGGTTATGATAATTACGGTACTCAACAATATTCTCAACCAATCCCTGTGGAAACGATAACCCTTACTCTTCCCACTTTACTAAAACTTGACCCGTACACTTGCAATAAAAGTGGCGACTTAATATTCCGCCACCAAGTTTTTGGCACCGTTACCGAGGATTGTGTTTTTTTATTATTATTGATATTATGAGTAAATGACCCAATTTTACTTTAGGCATTTATTTTGTGTATAATTTTTGTTTTGTAGTTTTGTTTTTATTTCTCTTGCAGGGTACTTGGAGATTTTAGATCGATAAGTATTGATGCAATTCTTTCAACAAGATTCTAATCCGTTTTATAGTGCTTGGGATCGATACAAGGAATTGCTACTTCGGTTTTCGAACCATAATTTCTTGAGGGAGTGTCAACTACTGAACTTTCTTGATGAGTTTCTAGCTGAAACCAGAATGTGGGTTGACAGAGGAAACAGTACCACCTCTTTCGACTAACTAACCGCGGATGAAGCATATTGGTTGCTGGAAGATATGGCAGCCTTTAATTATCAGAGTTTCAATACTACGGCGCCATGGATTGACATTTCGGATTAAGAAGAGGAGTCTTCCCCCACCTTAGAAGACGTGTTCGTTATAGTTATGGGGGAAACTCAATGATTCTTGAGAAAGACGCATGACCAAATTAACGAGCACAAAGATCATCTTGATTATTTCGAGACGGTCTGCGCAAACATCGAAGCGACCGTAACATCTTTGCAGATGCAAATCGGTCAGCTTATCTGCTTTGTTGAGGCCGAGACAGAGATGATGGAACTGAAAGGCGAGCAAGTCAAATCCTATTGTGAAAGCCACTAGGAGGAACCGGAGACAAGCGGGAGGTACTTGGATGAGATCGATGAAAATTCACATATTAGTCGTTGTGAATTTTCACCGTTTGAATTCCAGCTCATGACGTCGCAGTCGATCTAAGATGATCACATGTATGAGGATTCGATGTGTCTCACTTGTCCTTCACCACCGTTAGCAACGTCCTTTCATGCCCACCAAGTACATGAGCCGGTGAGCCATGTCGTTGAAAGCCCGAGCCATCCAAATCAACATCTCGCCAAGCTTGAGGGTGTGCACAACCAAGACCCGTACGTCATGTTATTTGACACGTACTACGGGCGGAAGCCGTTCTTTGACTAGCACTTCAGCGTGTCAGGCTGACGACCTTAAAACAAACGCTTCTTGGGAGGCAACCCAAGGTAAAAATAAATTAGAACTGTCATAGCTGATTTGATTCGGAGGTGAGATTCTCTTGCCTCCCAAGTACATGTTCTAAACCCCCGTCTTCATTATCATGCTATATATTGTCATTGGGATCGCTGATAGGGTTGTTTTGGATATTGCCTATTTGAGTCAGGGGTGATGTATAGTATGTTTTAGTATATATTTTAGTTGTAGTTTATGTTTTACTGTTTTTATCTTGTGCATGTTTGTTTAGGATAGTTATTGTTATGTATTGAGTTTTGACTTCATTTGGGTCATTACCCGATGATGAGTCTGTCCCCTGATTGTTTATTGAGGTCGAGAAGCTCATTCATGTGTGTTTTGTATGCTTAACATATCGTTTTTGTAAAAGTTATTGTAGATCCTAAATGCATGAGCACGTAAACTAAGTATAACAGTATCTAATTGATTTGAAAATGATTATCTTTCGTTCAATTTCATGACAATAGGGATTTTAGAACTTGATTTGGGGGAAATTTGAGGCGAAATCCTAAGTGAGGTTGTTCAGGAGACATGATTTTGGCAGTCATTTTGTCGCTTGAGCCTTTTAAGCTTACCATGATATATCATTAACCCTCGTTACCCTGTCAAAGCGTAATAGCTGTTTCAATTCTAAACAATTAACAAATACCATTGCCGATTGAATTTTTTCCAAACCGATATCGCTAAACCAAAGGCACAATGTGAGTGAATCAAGCTAACAGTTGCAAATGCTACTTGATGTTTGCGGTTGGATTTTGGGCGAACTTCGAATTTGTTCGGTATTAGAGTACTCACTTGTCATTTTTCTTTCGTTTAAACCACACTTGTTAAATCATAGTAATTGAATAAAATTAGGGGTGTGGTAAGTTGAAAAAAAAAATGTAAATGTCGTTAAATTTACGTTTCTTTTGACAAGTGAGTATGTCGATCTCGGCTATGTCTTCCAACAATCGATAGACTTCATCCTCGGATAATTGGTCGAAATACATTGTACCGTTTTCTCTTTTAACCCAATTTCTAGTTGCGACTAATAACCCATCGATGAAGTTCAGTAGTTGACACTCCCTCAGGAAACGATGGTTTGGAAATCGGAGTAGCAATTCCTTGTTACAATCCCAAGCACTATAAAACACTTGAATCCCAATGAAAGAAATGCATCAATACTTGTTGATCTAGCATCTTTAAGTACCCTGCATAAGAAATAAAAACAAAACTACAAAGAAAAAAATTATAAACACTAAAAAATGCCTAAATTAAAATCAAGTTATTTACTCACAATATCAACAATAATCTAAAACACAATCCCCGGCAACGGCGCCAAAAACTTGGTAGCGGAATATTACGTCGCCACTTTCACCGCAAGTATACGGATCACATTTTAGTATAGATGGGAAGGAGTAGGGGTTATCGTATTCGCAGTGATTGGTTGAGATTATTATCGAGTACTGCGATTGTCATAACCTAACTTTATCTAGGTGACATAAATTGAGTTTATAATTAATTAATACTAATACTAAGTTAATTAATCTAACTATACTAATATTATATTGAGATGTTGAGGGAAAAGATTGCTTAGGGATTAAATTTTTTTACAAAAACGTGTTTGGTCTCGTTTAGTTTACAATAACGGCATTCATTCTATCCGACAATCTCTATATCGTAAACTCACTCGTCACTTCTCCTGAGTGTAAGACGAGTGAATATGCGAATTCACGTCAATGAAGAAGTCCCCCTCAATGTCTTAATGACACTAGGTCACATGAGTCTTGTCCCAACGTCATTGATTGCACACTTTCTAACTCTCTCCCGGGTTATTAGATTGTCGTGTTGTGTTTACCCTAGTCCGAATTCAGGGTTACCTCTCTCGAGTGTCAAACCCCGTATTCTCTAATTATCTAAACCAGTATAATATCAAAGAATAACAGTAAACACAATCGAAATAGCGAAGAACAACCATTAATAAAACACAAACTTAAACAAACAACAATTTCATAAATTATATTAATCCCTAAATAAATTCGTTTAGCTAATGGCCATAACAATTTATATAATGAAAACTGAGCTAAACAAGCTCAATAACCAATCGAAGTTAACAAAATAAAGAAGAAACGAAGAAAACTTAGTCGTAGTCCAAAGATTTGGTGTTAAACCCGTTCAATGATCGTTTTTCCTTCTTCGCAACGTGTTTTTCTCTGTCGGAATTGGTTGAGCACACCCCAAAATACTCTCAAAATATTTGGAACCCTAAGGGGTCTCCTATGGCATGTGGGGGTAGATAAGAAGAAAGAAAATAGGTTTAAATAGGGAGTAAAATATCTAAATAAATATCTAACAGCTGTGCAGAGTGACCGCCGCGGTGGTGGGTATGTCGGTTAAGCCACGGCCCGGCGGTGGACTCGACGGTTGGATCAGGGACCTTCCTGTTGTTTCTTCGCCTCGGCAGTGAGGTCACTGCCTCGGTGGTGGATGTCCAATAAGAATTAGGCCTTCTCTGCATATTGATAGCTGTGACGGTGGTCTGAATGCCGCGATGGTGGGCTGCTTTTCAGAATTTTACCCTTATGATTGTTCTCCCACCATTCTTCCACCGTTCTTGATCCAATTTGATCATTTATTATCCGTTTTCATGCCTTTTCACCCCACACACCTAATTTATACAAAAATACATAAAAACGTATTAAAACGTAATAAAACATACTAAAAAACTAACAATGTTTGGTTTGAAAATAGATAGGTAAATCACACCTATCAGTGATTATCGAACAATCAATGGAATTTGATAGTAGCAAGATGAAGATAATGAATATTTTCTAAGCATTAAAAACATGGAAGACAATTAGGTGAAAACAACTCATTACCTTTATACTCATAATGAAACCTAAATTAGGATCACACACGATATTTTAAAATAAATAAATCTATTTGTGTTATAGTAAGAAGTGATAAGTTTAAGGACATAAAATAATTTTTATAAAGTGATATAGTTTAAAAATATTTTCCTTAAGGGTCTAATTAAAAAAAATAGTTTTAATACTTAAAATGGTAGGTTTTCGGGTCAAATCGTTCAACCGACGAAAGGGGTCGAACGACTAAACAGTAGCTTTAGGAAGTAAAATGGGTGATCTACTAACAAATTGGGTTGACTTACCATTATGGTCGGTCGACAAGCGCAGGGGGTTGATCAACTGACAGATTTAGTAATCAAATTTGACTGTTTCGATTTTTGGGTCAATTCTCTTCGATTTTAATGATTTCTAGTTTTCACAGGAGTTAAATATGTTTCTTATATATATATATATATATCACATATTATGTGTTTCCTATTTATTTGGTCCACTATTTAATTATTCCTTTAATAGAATTGATAAAACTACTTCATATTCTTATGTTTTTATATTCGAAAACGTTTTAAGGACCAAATTGAGATTTTCTAGAAATATTTTTAAATAGAACATACTTATTTTGAATTTATATGATATATGGAGTCCTGGAGTGTCATTTAATGACATAACATTTGAAAACTAACCGTTATAAGTTTAGTTCTGGGTCTATTAATAGAGACATGCGGGACTCATAAAAAGTAATCAAGAACATTTAGATTTTGGCTATTCTAAGAGAGATTTTTGTGTTAAAAATTATAAGTGAGATTATTGAAAGAGTTATAGATCAAATGAGCTCAAAGTTCTTGTTATCGGTTTGTGTTCTCTATTGAATTATCATAATCGTTTTCAATGAATGTCATTGAGATCTTTTCAAGCTTTGTAAATTTATTTATTTATTTATTTATTTTTTATTTTATTTTTTTCGCTTTCTTAGATTGTTTAATTAGCTGCTTGGATAAATTGTTTTGGGAAAAATCATTTTTAAAGCTTATTTCGTGAAAATCCTTAGAAACGGTTTTTATTTAAGAAATCCTATTATCTGCTATTTGTGTTAATTTTTTAAATCAGATTCGTACCTCACATTGAATCTATCACTTAATATTTCGGGACATTAATTAAGTATAACTGTATTGAAGTAGTAGAAGCTCCTTGTGAGAATAAACTAGTAAATCTTTTATATTTTCCAGTTTGAGAAAATTAGGCATGTTTGGGTCGGTGTCGAATTAGGATAACTAGGTTTTGATATTTTACCTAAGAAAAACATTGGGGTTTAATCTTTAGCCTAAAAAATTATTAGAGTTTGATCTTTAGCTTGCGAAAAATATTAGGTTAACTTTAACCTTTGAAAAGATTAGGTTTTAATACTTCTTGTAATCAAATTAGAGTGTTGTAAAGTTTCTTCCTACGCCTGCAAAAAGGATAAGTGTAATAGTGTGAGAGAGTGATAGGTCGATTCTGAGTTGTGAAAAGAATCAGTGTTCTGGAAATTGATTCTAAACTTGTGAAAAGAATCAGAGTTGTAAGGGTTTGGTTCCTATTTGGGAAATAGTAGATTGCGAAATCCCTGTGAAACTCGAGGGGATTGGAACTAGGTAAGATTAGCTTGTTGAACCAAGATAAATTCTTGTGTACTATATTGTTACTTTTCTATTAGTTTGGGTGTGCAGTTAGATAAACATATTTTCGCTACTTAACAATATAATAATTAATTTTGAAAATTGATATCTTCGATTTGAATTTAAATTTTTTATAACTACCCAATTCATCTCATCTCTTGGGTAGATCTTTAGGCCAATAATTTGTACCAGAGATGGTTTTAGCTCGATAGGCTTAACATCCTAACTAAACCGGTCATGTGGCACAAACTATGAATAATATTTTATGTGTATCCTTGAAGGTGATAAATCCTTGTATGATAATGTTATTTACGATTCTTGTGGTATTAGTGGTAGTGATGGAAATTATGATAATAAAAATATCCATATTGTCATGGAAGAATGATGGGTATTCAGGTCAAGTCGATCAACCGACAAAAGGAATCAATCGACTAACCAAAAAAATAGCTTTAGGAAGTAAAATGGGTGATCTAGTAGCGAATTCAAGTGACTTACCATTATGGTCGGTCGACTAACACAGGGGGTTGGTTAATTGGCAGGTTTGGCAGTTAAATTTGACTATTTCAGTTTTTGGGTTAATTCTCTTCGATTTTGACGATTTCAAGTGAGGTTTTCAAGGAAATTATATATATATCACAACGTATTTACATTTCGAGATATTTTGAGTCGTCGGATCGAATATCTGACGCTTGAGATTGAATATGGACAAATTATATATTTGAGACATTTTAGACTGTTGGATCGAATATCCAATGGTCGAGATTTAATGATTGCAAGAGATATTTTCAGTCGTTAGACCTCTCTTGATCCAACGGTCAAGATCAAATATTTAATTATACCCAAATCTCGCACATCACTAACTAATTGCCGAACTCCTCTATTCCTTTCCCATTAACTACACTCATCTCCCAAATCTCACCTATCTGATTGCTCCTTCTCCCGTCTCACTTAGAATTTGGCAGATCTCTCTTCTTCGATATCTCTGCCACTGGCGAACGACTGGTAGAAAAGAGACAGACTGTTAGGGATTGAAGAGAAAGAGAAGAAAGAGGTGAAAAGGTGGGAAGACTCATTGATAAAAGAAGAGGAGTAGACGGCGGCAATACGTCCCCTGGCACCATCGAGTTAGACGGATTTTTGGTACTACGCCGATGGGAAGGGTATTTTGAGGTGCCCTTGTTATCGCTGTTATCACCGCATCAGAACTCCTGATTGCGTAAATTCATGTTCTTTGACTGGAGAGATCATCATGAACCCTAATCTAAATTCAATGCTTATATATGGTTATTTACTAATTATAGTTGATAATTTTTTCTGTTGAAGGCTTGATTTCTTGCTTCATTATAATTATGTGTTAGATATTGTTACATTTGTCATTTCTAATGGATTCTAGGGTTTCTTGAATGAATTTTAGGTTTTAATAGAAGCATTTAGTTGCAATTTCTTTAATTTTCTTT
The DNA here is from genome assembly GCA_016647705.1 of Eucommia ulmoides. Taxonomy (NCBI): domain Eukaryota; kingdom Viridiplantae; phylum Streptophyta; class Magnoliopsida; order Garryales; family Eucommiaceae; genus Eucommia; species Eucommia ulmoides. The sequence continues at coordinate 1,687,366 of CM028329.1, forward strand.
ATTTTTTCTTGTGGATAAGCTCATGAATTTTCATTATTTCCATATTAATATTTGATTTTATTTTTAATGTTTCAAAATTTTTGGATTCATAGGAGGAAAGCAGAAAATTGGACAAGGAAACATAATAAACCAGAGAGTTCTTAGGAGGGAAACCCCAACCGCTAATGTCTCTTTCCCTATCTCCCCCTCTCTCTCGCTCACACAACCGAGCTTTGCCTCCCCATATCCCTCTGTTTCTCTCGACTGTTGTTCAACACCATTGCCATTGTTACTGCTCGCGCAACAGGTAAGCCCTTTTGCCCTTCCCCTATTTCTCACGACGACAAGTAATCATCAGCACCATGGATTTTCTTAGATTTCTTCTTTAGATTTTCACATCCGGTTATCAGATTTGGTTTTCGCATTAGAACTTTTGATTATTGTTCATTTCTCATTAATTTGATTTCAGGGACCTTCTTAAAAAATTTGGGTTTGATAATTGAATCTTTTGTTCATTTCATCAGATATGGTTAATGTCTGATTGAATTATTTTTGGACCTGATGAAGTGAATACCAATTAATGGACAAACATTGACCAATTGGGTGAATTTTGCTCAGATCTGAGAGATTTTCACATTTGTCGACCAACATCCACTGCAGATCTAAATGTAACATTCTTGGTAATGTTTCACTCTTTGATTTTATTTATCTTTATATAGTTTCTATTGTTTGGTTAAAAAATAGTTCTTGAGTTCTGTAAATGAATTAATAATCATTGTTTAGCGCCATGCTGAAATTAGTTTTTTTGTGAAGGAAGACTAGAAAAGTGCATTTCATTTATTTATGAATGTGAATAAATCATATAACTATTTAAGCAACCATGGCATTGTTCCATAGTCTCTTATAGATGACACTGGTTAGTATCTTGTCCTGAACTTCTTTGGCTTAGGTCATTATGCTACTGTTAACAAACTCCGTTGAATAATTCCCTAAGAGGCAGCTTTTCTACTTTCACAAACGTTGAAGAAATCTAAACTCCCTTAGGAAATAATTCAAACAATAGTCGTTCCAAAGAATGGTGTTTAAGTTCTGAATGCAGATCAGAAAATGCAAGCAAAAGCACAAGCTTAAGAGATTGTGTAGATATGGAGATATCTCTAGGAGGAGGCCGCCGGAGACTGAGGAACGAAACATTGGCCCAACAACAAATTTTGAGATGTTTTGTGCCAGTGCCGCAGCTGCCGCTTCTATTCAAGATAAGCATAGCTAAGGTATTACAGAATATATGCTTCTATTTCAAGTAATTTTAACCATATTAGTTGCCTCATGGGCTCGGTTTAGGTAATGGATTTTCCATATGTCTAATTGGCCATAGTTTTCCTTGGACATGGAAAATGTGTTATGATTAATGATTTTTCACTGCATATTATTGCTTGACATTAGGGACCAAATTTCATAAATTTATTAGCAAAATAATTCAATAAATGTTGTTACATTCAGGTGAAAAAAAGGTTGTGGAACATCCCTATATCGAAAAGGAAGCCAAGTAAGTAAATGAGTCAATTATTCTATCAAGTGACTTCATTTTCTTCTCCATTATGAAAAGTCACGCTTCTAAAAATGACTAATGAGAGGAATAGACATTAATAGATTTAAAGAATATTTTCATTGTCATGTAGTGGAATAGAGACTAATGAGGGCCTGAAAAATATTTGGATTGGATAAAAAATTTAATAGAGGGTTCTATGAAGATATGCTTGAAAGGTGATCTACAAATTACAATATAAGATTTTGTTTTTTTTTTCTTTACATATAGCTAACGGAAATAAGTTCAGCATTTTCATAATTTTTTAATTTTTATTTTAGTTTCTACTATTTTTGTGTTATATGTTTAAATTTTGAATTCTCGGCCTTTTGGATTTACAGGTGGGAAATGGAGACAAAATATCTTAAAAAAATTGCTTTGCAGCTCAATTGTCATACCCTACCATCCTAGGTAATAATTCATTTCCTTTTATGTCCAGTTAAGGGTTAACTCATTTTATTCTTTTCCTATGTTAGTTTGTAGATTAAAATTTTTTTAATTTCATCTTAACATAGTTTACATTTGTGAGAAATTTGACATTTTTTTTATGGGATGTCGGGAAAGGAAATAAAAAAATTTAGGTATTTAGTTGTTTCATCATTGTGGTTACATACCTGCAGATTGTCTCTTTAAACCTTACATAATCATCTAATTTTTGATTTTATGGTGTTTCTTTTGCTGGTTGATTTTGTGTGTTTAATTTGAATGTTCTGAATTCGTGTGCGCCAGATTTAACATTGTTAAATTGCTCGAAATCTTAGTTTTCTTACATTCATTTCAAATGGATTGGATTACTCTCGATATTCCAATTTTCAATTAGATATTCCAATTCATCTGGATTATCAGATATCAAATTTCAAGAAAGTTTAGTTTTCAATTATGAATTTTTGTTCTTTTTTCAGACGCTATCTTCTCCAAAAGAGCTACCAATTGTTTGTTTACAACATATTTAATAAATCTACACCTGTATAATTTATGTATAATCTATACTTTTAATTTGGATTTTAATTTTACAATTCTTTGATTCATTATTTGTTTGTGAACTGTTTTCTACAAACAAAAATAATTTCCACAATTCAGCGAGCAAAACTCATGTATAACCATCCGTTGTCATCGCCTTCCCATCTTTGTCACATTTGGTTTTGATTGATTTTGACTGATGATCTTGCTTTTTTGTCAGGCCCATGACTATAATGAAATTGACGAAGCATGAGAATTGAGTGGATTGTAAAGACTATTTTCTAACTGAAGGTCTAATGAGAGTTAATTGCCTCTTAATTCCAAACCAAACTACAACCGTTTTGAGAATTTTGTTTATGTTCCCAGAATGTCATAAACATTTCTGAAACTGCTTTCAATTTTTTGGGAACAAACACTGAAATTTGAAAAAATGTTGTATTTCCAATTTTTAAATTATTGTTTGTGAATTCCAGTTAGTATCTTTTTTTTTGTTTCTTAATTATTGATTTGTTTCAATTAGTACTGCCTTCTGCACAAGAATATTCCATAAGGTTGCAAATATTACGGGTATTTTAAGAATTTTTTTGTCACATGTATGCGTTTAACTTTTCACTTAATATATTTATGGGTTGGGATCGTTTTTTGGTCAAACTGTTGGAAACAAAGCAGTGCACCTAATGTTCTTTCAAATTTGTTTATGTTCTTTGAAATTTGGGAACAAAAAGAAATATGTCTTTTGTTTATGTTCTCAATTTTCTGATAACAAAATCTGAAATTTGTAAAACAAAAATGATCTGATTCCAGTAATTTGTTATGAAAATCATGGAATAGAACATTTTTTTTCTATTTTTGTTTTGTTCCCATATTTTAAATTTTTTTCCCTACTTAGTGTTTTTATTTATGTTTTTTTCTTTTTCTATTTTTTAAAAAATTTCCCATTTTCAAATTGAATTTTCCCTTTATCTGTTAGAGAGAGTTTCAATAATATGATCTTATGGGTTGTCTCATCTTGCTAACAAGTTGCTCGGGTTTTTAAAATTATTTCATTTAGAACATGAACATATCTTTTTGAGGGTGGGTCTAACATGTCATAGAACTTGATGAGGTTATGATTGTGTTGCTTTTGTGATTGTTAATCATACATGAAATCTTTGTTATAACTACTGATGGGCCAAGATGGCAATGGATAGGATTTGGAGAGTTTGATAGGTAAATATGGTCTGATATAGAATGGTTCTATGTTTTCATGTCAACCAAGGTAACACTGACATTGGAGTTATATTTATAATATTTGATGTAAATTCCAGTTGTTTGGTACGCTTTAATGTCGTTAATTTTTGGTTTGAGAGTGTATGCTTAAGTTAGTTTTTAGTAACCATGAGTGGACTTATTTATTTGTTTGTCTTAAATATGATATTAATTTATTTGTCCAGTTGATAAGTGTTGTGTTTGTTTTTCATTAGAAGATACACAAACATATGGCACTTGAAATATTGATGACAAATGTAGAATCCTAGGTGGTGGACTTATATTACTAAGTTTATAATGTATATAAATAATTATTATTTGTCATATTGTTGAAGTTCAAATTGTAGATTATGATATTATTTTTTGTTAGAAGTTCAAATTGTAGATTACGATATTATTGCCTGTTAGAAATAATTATTTATGATATAATTGTGTTCATTATTGTCGTACTTGATTGTTATGGATTGCGTTTGTTAGTATCGTGTTATAAAACATGAGTTGAATTTCGAATGTCATATAAATAAAGAGGGCTATTTTGAATTTTTAATTTTTTTTACATTAATTATTAGAAGTGTTCATTTGAAAATAATTTTTGAATATCAGAGTGTGTCGCATAAACAAAGTGAATTATGTCAAAATATTTTAATTTTTTTTATTAGTTTTGTTTGTTTATGCGGTGTTCATTACAAAGTTGGAGTTGATAATTTGGGAATGTTATAAAAATAAAAAAGGTTATGTCAATTTTTAAATATAAAAAAAATTAAAACCCGTGCCTTCAGGCATGGGTTATACCCTAGTATATATATATATATATATATATATATATATATATATATATATATATATATATTATGTGTTTCCTATTTGTTTTGTTTGTTCCACCTATTTAATTATTCCTTTGATTGAATTGATAAAACTACTTCATATTCTTAAGTTTTTTTATTTGAAAAAGTTTAAAAGACCAAATGGAGCTTTTATAGAAGTATTTTGAAAAGGAACATACTTATTTTTAAATTATATGATATATGGTATCTTGGACTGTCATTTAATGACGTAACATTCGAAAACTATCTGTTATAAGTCTAGTTCTAGGTTTATTAATAGAGTTTTGCGCGATTCATAAAAATTGATCAAGAACATTCAGATTTTGTTGCTCTAAGAGATATTTTTATGCTAAAATTATAAGTGAGATTATTCAAAAGAGTTCTTGATTAAAGGCGCTCGAAGTTCTTGTCATCAGTTAGTGTTCTCTATGGAATTATTGTAATCGTTTTCAACAAATTCTGGTGAGATCTTTCCAAGTTATTTGTCTTTCTTTCTTAGATTATTTGATTAATTATTTGGATAAATTATTATGGGAAAAAACGTTTTCAAAGCACTAAAAGAAAAGTTACTTTTACCTACGAAATTTGGCTACAAAATCTAAATTTCGTAGCTAAACGTTAGTTTTTCGCAACTAGCTATAACAGTTGTAGCCAAATGTCTTCCTACCAAATACTACTTTGGCGCAAATGGTAAAGCTACAGAATTGATTCATAACCAAAAATATTTTTAAATTATTAGCTATGGCTAGCATTTTTTTCATTGCCAAAGGACTGTATAGGCTAAAAAATTAAATTTTCTAACCAAAAAATAGCTCTTTCTTTTTTTGCAAAAATTACAAATTTCGTTGCTAAATACATGGATTTCGCAACAATTTTTAAATTTGTCGAAAATGGGTATGGTTATGGATAAAGATACCGTAGCAAAATTTGTGTACTTTGTACTATCCAAAACAAATTATAAGAAAAACTAAAATAAAAATTAAAAATTGTAGCCAAAACTTTTAGACCTTTGACAGGCAATGTTGCAACCTAATTGTTGGTGAAATAAAAAAAAGGGAAAATTTCCAACAAATACCATTCGCAAAAAAAGAAAAAAAACATGTTTAAGGCTAAACTTAACCCTCCCCTAAAAAAAAGCGCTAGGAAATTTTGAATTCCCGCTCCTCGTCGAAATCTATTTTTTCCCTTTTGTTGGCACTTAAATCTTTCTCTCACAAATCACGATCTCTTCATTCTCTACCCTAGCCGTCGCTCAGCCCTAGCAGTCGAAGCCTTTCTTTCTCTCGATCTTGAAATCACTGAGATTTCTCCATCATCATCGCTAAGCCTTCAGCCTTCATCGTCATTATCATCGTCATCTTTAACCTTCACTTTGTTCTCTATTCTTCGGTCATTGCCATCGTCGTCTTCTCCTATCATCTCCATCGTCGTCTTCTCAGCCTCTCTCGATTTTGAGGTTACTCTCATCTTCTTTCTCATAGTTTTGCATCCAAGCTACTCACTACTTTTCCAATCGCACAATCCTGAAGCAAAAACACAAGATCCAAGTAACGATTCGAACAATGCTCACTCAATGTTTCCTGCATTTGTTAGGTTTAGTGTTTTTTTTTTTAATTAGGGTTGTGTAGATTTTTCGTGGAATAAGGGTTTTTCGAATTAAAAGTTCGTTTTCTATTTAGTTTCCTCTATATTTGTGATATATCTTTCTGCAATTGTTCATATATGCATATGATTGAAATGTTTTGCTTCCTGTGCTCTTCTGCAGTTGTCATCTCTCTTGATTGATTCCAGGTTTTATTAGCATTGAAGCAATCTAGTAAGTCTTATTGTTGTTGTTGTTATTATTATTATTATTATTATTATTATCTAATCACCATGTGTGTGTGTGTGTGTGTGTGTGTGTGTAAAATTTGATGGGTTGAAATTTGTGTTGTTTTGGCCAGATTTTTGAAAAAGCTTGAGAAAGGATTTTTTGAAGAAACAGAGTTCTTTTTTAGGTCAAATTCTTTGAAACATAGTCTGCAAATATCTGGGAATTAATAACAAAAAATGTGAGCTATATGTTTCCTAGATTTTCATTGAAGCATCTAGTCATAGTGACCTCTAAACAAACTAGCGATTTTGGTGATCCTTGCAACAGGTTAAACAAATTGGGGCCTAATTTTACTCAAACAAATTCTCTAGTTTCTACTGCAATACAGCAAGCACAACGACCCTACGTTATCTGGGATACATGAACAATAACTTGGTTGTCCTTTTTGCTTCTTTGATTCCTATGCCAAGGTGCCATTTTTTGATGACAGGATATACTGTGTATATATGTTGGTTTATTTCATTTACACCCCCTGTCTGGATTGATGTCTAGTGTCTGTGTGCGCGAATGTTAGATTGAACATCTACATTTCAAATTTGATGCTTACGTTTTAACATCAACCAAATAAGCTTCTCCTCTATGTAAGACTATTTTTCTGTTCACATATCTCATGGGTCTTGATTCAATATTTTTCCAATTACTTTCTTCAATAAGATGCTCATAAAATAATTTTCTTTGTCTTTTTGCTCTCTTTATCTCTCTCTCTCTCTCTCTCTCTCTCTCTCTCTCTGTGCAGATACACCTTCGTTTTGAAGGATTCCATGGGCTTAATTAACCAATTGATCCCAGTAGCAAATCCAATGTAGCTCAGGTTCGACACATCTATTTCACTGTTACTCTTTCTGTAATGCTCTCATTTTAGTTTTTGGTTGAACTCGTCTCATATGTACAAGAAATTGCAAATTTGGGACTTGGGTTGCATTTGGTTTCATGATACTGTCGTGATTTTTTGTTGATTGTAGCTTGTTTTTGCTTTGATTTGCATTTGCTTGAGAATTCATGCTAAGAATATACATGGTTAATGGAAAATAAATAACTACTAATCCCATAGTTTAAATTGATGGGCATCATGCAATGTTTGTTGAGAACTTATATTGTTTATATTATTTGATAGTGGTGATATAATTAGATCCTTAACATATTTTTGTATGCAATTCAATTACCTTCATTAATTCGGTGTTTGATAAATTTTGAAATATAATCACTTGAATATGAGCCCTTGTTTTTTCTTCTTTTGTATATCTTGAAGTCATAAATCCTGTGAGTAAGAAGCATGTCAAGGGAACAACTTGTCCTCAATATCACCATCATTTGGCATAACTATTGCATTCATAAATACAAAATTTGCCATTTTTTCTTCATGGAAATGACCACCGGTGAAGCCTTTGTTTCTTCGTTATTTGGTTGGAAGAATATGAGGTTAGGTTTTATGGGACAATCAGGTGGTTTATTTCTACTCTAGTCCTATCTTACCAACTTTTACAATTCATTTTTTTTGCTGGAACCAGAACCGAAATGAAACATTATGGGGACAAAGATCATATGGTATTGGAGTTGAACCCATATTTTTGTTAATTGTGATGTTATTAAAATCTACCCATCTTTTGGCCTTAATTTATGAGAGTTAAATGCTTATCCCCAATGAACTATCTTGCATTCCTTCATCTTACCATAAATTATTGTAGTACATGATCCTCTCTCTCTCTCTCTCTCTCTCTATATATATATATATATATATAGATGCTTCAATTGTCACGGTGTCTGACTACAATGTACTTTGGAATTCCTAATTGTAGAATTTAAAGACTTGGAATTTATGGTTCTTCATTTCTTCACTGTCTTTTATCATTCTTCAAATACTTGGAATTTGTGGTTCTTCGTTGTTTTTTATTATTTGTCAAATTTCACTATTCTTGGTTAATTATATTTGTTGTTAATATAATATAAGATTGGATATTCATGTCCTCTCTCTCTCTCTCTCTCTCTCTCTCTCTCTCTCTCAGTTCCTTCGGCGAAGATTTTGAAATAATGGTAGCAAAGTCAACAGCAAGCAATCTGAGTGTTGTTTCCCAAGTTTGATTCTTCAAGGTATACTTTAATTTCTATCCCCACCTCTAATAGGTGATAGGACAGTTCATATGAGGTTCTTGTCTCATTTTATACTTTAAATGTTTTTCAAGAGCAAATAGCAAATGTACCCTATCTTGTATATTTAGGTTTGTGGTAGCGGAATATTACGTCGTTACTTTTATCGCAAGGGTACAAGTCAAGTTTTATAGAATAGTGAATGAGAAGGGTTGTCATATCCACAGGGATTGGATTAGATGGTCGTTGAGTACTGCGATTATCATAACCGAACGTCATTTAGGCGATAAAAATTGATTTTTGTTTTTATAAATAATATACTAAATTAACAATTAATTAAACTATAATACTAAATATAATATATGGGAATAGATTATCTAGGGATTAATTTCATTTACTTATACGTGTTTGATCCAATCTAGTTTACATTTACGATATTCAAATCTATCTAACAATCTAGGTATCGAAAACTCACCCACTACCTCTCTCGAGTGTAAAGTGGATGAATATGCGACTTCGCGTTAATGCCGAAGTCCCCCTCGAGCGTCTATATGACACTTGATCACATAAGTCTTGCCCCAACCTCACGGATTGCACACTTTCTAATACTCTCCCAGGGTATTAGATCATTGCGTTGTGTTTAAACCCTAGTCCAATTCCAGGGTTACCTATCCCGAGTGTCAAACCCCGTATTCTCAAATCAACCATAATATCATAACAAGCATATTATGGAGGTAAAAGAACGGTAAACACAATCGAATAAAGATAAACAACCGTTAATGAAACATGATTTATTCAAACAACATATATTAGTGAATTACATCAATCTCATAGATAATAAGTGTTTATCTTTTGGACATAACCATATATTCAATGATAATCCATATATACGTGCTCAAACAACCAAAAACAAGTTAAGAATAAAGAGAGAAACAATGGAGAATAGTCATTATCTGAAGGTGGCATCCGTAAAAATCGCTCTGATATTTTTTCCTCTTCTCCAATTGTGTTCCTCCTCTTTGGTTAGTTGAGAGCCTTTTAGAACATTCAAAAACACTCCCTAAAATGTTCTTTGAAGTAGGGGAATGGATCAGGAACAAAAAGAAATAAAAACAAAATATCTAGAAAATATCTAAAACAACTGGTCATTAACCGCTGCAGCAGTGGGTTTCACCACTGCAACGGTAGAGAACTCTTTGCTGTTTCACCGCTGCAACGATGAGCTGACCGCTGCAGTGGTGAAACTGCTGCTTTAACACTTCATCGTTTCTCCACCGATTTCCTTGTTTTTTGATCGTTTTCGCTCCTAACCCCTGCTTTAAACATAAACAAATAAAAATGAATTAAAATATTACAAGAATACTCGAAAACTACAGAATTCACCTATAAAATAACTTGGTAGTGGAATATTACATCACTACTTTCACCACAAGTGTACGGGTCAAGTTTTATAAAATAGTTAATGAGAAAGGTTGTCATATCCACAAGGTTTGGATTAGATGGTCATTGAGTACCGCGATTATCATAACCGAACTTTATTTAGGCAATAATTATTGGGTTTTTGTTTTTATAAATAATATACTAAATTAATTATTAATTAAACTATAATACTAAATATATTATATGGGAATAGATTATCTAGGGATTAATTTCGTTTACTTATACGTGTTTGATCCAATCTAGTTTAATTCAATGGTATTCAAATCTATCTGATAATCTAGATATCGAAAACTCACTCACTACCTCTCTCGAGTGTAAAGTGAATGAATATGTGACTTTGCGTCAACACTAAAGTCCCCCTCGAGCATCTATACGACACTTGGTGACATGAGTCTCGCCCCAACCTCACGGATTGCACACTTTCTAATACCCTCCCGGGTCATTAGATCGTCGTGTTGTGTTTAAACCCTAGTCCGAATCTGGGGCTACCTCTCCCTAGTGTCAAACCCCATATTCTCAAATCAACCACAATATCATGGAGGTAAAATAGCAATAAACACAATCGAATAAAGATAAACAACCGTTGACGAAACATGATTTACTTAAACAACATATATTAGTGAACTATATCAATCCCATAGATAATCAGTGTTTAGCTCTTGGCTATAACCATATATTAAACGATAATCCATATATACATGCTCAAACAACAAAAAACGAGTTAAGAATAAATAGAGAAACAAGGGAGAATAGCCATTATCTGAAGGTGGCGTCTGTAAAAATTGCTCTAATCTTGTTTCCTCTTCTCCAATTGTGTTCCTCCTCTTTGGTTGGTTGAGAGTCTTTTAGAACACTAACAAACACTCCCTATAATGTTTTTTGAAGTGTGGGAACGGATTAGAAACAAAAAGGAACAAAAATAAAATATCTAGAAAATATCTAAACAGCTAACCATTGACTGCAGCAGCGGTGGGCATGTCGGTAGGCTTTTTTCCCTTTTACCACTGCAGTGGTGGATCTCACCACTACAGCGGTGAGCAATCAGAAACTTAGAGAACTTTTTGTTGTTTCACCGTTGCAACAGTGGCCTGACTGTTGTAGTGGTAAAACTACTGCTTTAACACTTCATCGTTTCTCCACCGATTTCCTCGTTTTTCGACAGTTTTTGCTCTTAACCCTTGCTTTAAACAAAAATAAATAAAAACAAATTAAAATATTACAAGAATACTTGAAAACTACCAAATTCGATTTTGAAATAGATAGATAAATTTCACCTATCAAATAACTTGGTAGCGGAATATTACGTCGCTACTTTCACCACAAGTGTACGGTTCAAGTTTTATAGAACAATGAATGAGTAGGGTTGTTCACAAAGATTGGATTAGATGATCATTGAGTACCGCAATTATCATAACCGAACTTTATTTAGGCGATAAAAATTGGGTTTTTGTTTTTATAAATAATATACTAAATTAATAATTAATTAAACTATAATACTAAATAGATTATATAGGGATTAACTTCATTTACTTATACGTGTTTGATCCAATCTAGTTTAATTCAATGGTATTCAAATCTATCTGATAATCTAGATATCGAAAACTCACTCACTACCTCTCTCGAGTGTAAAGTGAATGAATATGTGACTTTGCGTCAACACTAAAGTCCCCCTCGAGCATCTATACGACACTTGGTCCCATGAGTCTCACCCCAACCACATGGATTGCACACTTTCTAATACCCTCCTAGGTAATTAGATTGTCGCGTTGCGTTTAAACCCTAGTCCGAATCCGGGTTTACCTCTCCCGAGTGTCAAATCCCGTATTCTCAAATAAACCAAAATATCATAACAAGCATATTATAGAGGTAAAATAATGGTAAACACAATCGAATAAAAATAAACAACCGTTAACGAAATATGATTTACTCAAACAACGTATATTTGTAAACTACATCAATCCCATAGATAATCAGTATTTAGCTCTTGGCCATAACTATATATTCAACGATAATCCATATATATATCTTCGAACAACCAAAAACGAGTTAAGAATAAAGATAGAAATAAGGGAGAATAGCTATTATTTGAAGGCAATGTCCGTAAAAATCGCTCTGATCTTATTTCCTTTTCTCCAATTGTGTTCCTCCTTTTTCGTTGGTTGAGAGCCTTTTAGGACACTAAAAAATACTCCCTAAAATGTTCTTTGAAGTGTGAGAACGGATCAAGAACAAAAACAAAATATCTAGAAAATATCTAAAACAGCTAGCCATTGACCGCTACAGCGGTGGGCATATCGGTAGGCTTTCTTCCCTTTTACCGCTGCAGTGGTGAGCAATCAGAAACTTAGTGAATTATCTGTTATTTCACTGTTGCAGCAATGAAACTGCTGCTTTAACACTATATCGTTTCTCCACCGATTTTCTCATTTTTCGACCATTTTTGCTCCTAACCCCTACTTGGAATAAAAATAAATAAAAATGAATTAAAATATTACAAGAATACTCAAAAACTACCAAATTTAGTTTGGAAATAGATAGATAAATTTTACCTATAAAATAGTCCCAAACTTGGAATTTTGCTAGTTTTCGAGCAAAACACCCACGCAATAAAATAAACTACCATGACTAATAACGAATTTAATTTCTGAAAACGAAAAAACACAAACGAACTAAAAAAAAATAACAAAGTGTACATTTTGAAATTCATCTAACGACTAAAAAGTTTTCCCTCATCAACCCCCAATCTTATCTATTTCAAGAGTAAAACGCACCATGTGTTGTTCTTGAATTTCAACATTCAATAGTAGTAAGCACCATTCTATATCCTGTTCAAGTGTGTGTTCAAAAACTCAATCATAGACCAGATTGGATTATCTACCAACAGAGTTCATGACTAAAACCAAAAAGGTATAGGAAATCCATATACCAAACTGGGTTCCACTCTTCACTAATGTAGGCTTAGAAATTAAAAAAGATCAATACGATTTGGTTCGATTTTTGAAAAATGGCCAAGGGTATATCAGGAATATAAAAACAAGTTAACGTTATTAACTTAACAATACCCGAGACACAACGCTTGGCTCAATCACACTCGTAACCCCACATAGATCAATTCGAAACAACCCTGAACTTATATTTGAAAACGAAATACTGACTTGTCAAAACAAACAAAAATAGAACGATATTTACATATGTCTTTTTTTTTTTTTTTTTTTTTATTTATTTATTTTATATATATATATATATATATGAACCACACTTCCAAATTTATTTGATTTGTTATAATTTCACGGGTGTGGAAATACGATAGAAAAATGACAAATGAGTACTCGAATACCGAACCAATCAATAGTTCGCCCACAACCCAACTGCTCACTTCAAGTAGCATAAACAAATGCTAACTTGATTTAACTCAAATTGTACCTTAGGTTTAGCAATAAAGGTTTGGAAAAAATTCAATTGGCCAAGGCATTTATTACGTGTTCAGAATTGAAACAGCTAACAGGCTTTGACAGGGTAACGAGGGATAAATGATATTACATGGTAAGCTTCAAAGGCTCAAGCGATCAAAATGAATGCCTAAATCATATCTCCTGAATTACTTCGCCTAGGATTTTGTCTCGAATTTTTCTCAAATCGGATTCTAGAATTCCTAATATCATGAACTTGGCTAACGAATAATCAGAGTCAAATCAAGTGGATAGACATACATTGAGTTTAAGTGCTCATGCAAGTTAGGATCCACAATAACTTTTACCACAATGAAACTTCAATCACACAAAACACACATGAATGGGCATTACGCATGACCTCGATAAACAACTAGGGGATAGACTCATCATCGGGTAATGGCCTAGATGAACTACGAAACTCAGCACACAACAACAACAATCATGCTACAAACGTAAACATACTAGCACTAAACTAAACAAGCATGCATACAATTAAACAATAAAACATTTAAACTATATAACTAACAACAATAAAAAATAATAGCATACTATACACCACCCCCAAACTTAAAACGGGTAGTGTTCATAATGTCCCAACATCAAACTCAACAAATAGCATGCATTAATAGTAACGAAGGGGGTTTTGAACACATACATGGGAGGTGAGACAATCTCGCCTCCGAGTGAAGTCAGTGGTGATGGATCTAATTTATTTTAGACTTGGGTTGCCTCCTAAGAAGCATTTGGTTTACTGTCATTGGCCTGAAACAGAGAATGGCTCGTCAAAGAGTGTCTTCCGCCCGTAGTACTTCTCATACAACACCACATACGGGTCTTGATTCAGAACGCCCTCAAGACTGGCGAGATTTGGCATTGTTTGGCTCATACTCTCAACTTAATTCTTTACCGTCTCATGTACTTGGTAGGCATAAAAGAGCGTTGCAAAAGGTGGTGGAGAATAAGTGAGCCACATCGTATCCTAAAAAATTTGATTGTCTTGGATCGGTGGTGGCAACACTTAGTGGATCTCAAATGGCGGATAATCACAAGTATTATCTTGTGATTTTTCATTGTCTTTGAATTGACCCAAGTTCCTCCCGCTTGTTTCTAGTTCCTTACGGTGGCTTTCAGTGCATGTGGCGTTTGTGTCTTTTAATGCCATCGTATCTGACTTGGTCTCAATGAAGCGAATGAGCTGACCGATTTGAGTCTGAATAGACATTACAGTTGCATTGATTTCAGCGCAGGTCATCTCAATATTGTCAAGACAAACATCATGCTCATTGAGATGGTCATTCGTCTACCTCTAGAAAGCCTAAGTCTCCCCCATAAATTTAGCAAACATTTTCTCTAGGGTGGGAGAAAACTCCACATGTCGGTTCGGGGTGTCAAACCATGGTGCCGAAATGGTGAAATTATCCCCCAAGGTTTGGTAGCTTGTTGAATAATTCCAACTTTGAAAATCATACTCCGCTATGTCTTTCAACAATCAATAGGCTTCGTCCACGGTTAGTTGGTCGAAAGAGGTGGTACTATTTCCTCCTTCAATCCAATTTCTTGTTGTGGCTAGTAACCCATCGAAGAAGTTTAGTAGTTGACACTCCCTCGGGAAACGATGGTTTCAAAACTGAATAAGAAACTTTTTGTATTGATCCCAAGTACAATAAAACGGCTCGGAATCTCATTGAAAGAAATGAAACAGTACTTGTTGATAAGACATCTTTAAGTACCCTGCAAGAAAAAGAAAACTAAAAATTAAAATTAAAAAAAAAAAAAAATGCCTAAATTAAAATCAAGTTACTTACTCACAATATTAACAACAATCTAAAAGTCAATTCTTGGCAATGGTGCCAAAAACTTGGTAGCGGAATATTATGTCGCTACTTTCACCGCAAGTGCATGGGTCAAGTTTTATAGAATAGTGAATGAGAAGGGTTTTCGTATCCACGTGGATTGGATTAGATGGTTGTTGAGTACAGCGATTATCATAACCGAACTTTATTTAGGCGATAAAAAATGGGTTTTTGTTTTTATAAATAATATACTAAATTAACAATTAATTAAACTATAATACTAAATATATTATATGGGAATAAATTATATAGGGATTAACTTCGTTTACTTATACGTGTTTTATCCAATCTAGTTTATATTAACGGTATTCAAATCTATCTAACAATCTAGGTATCGAAAACTTACTTACTACCTCTCCCAAGTGTAAAGTGAATGAATATGCAACTTCGCGTTAATGTCTAAGTCTCCCTCGAGCGTCAATACGAAACTTGGTCGCATAAGTCTCGCCCCAACCTCATGGATTACACACTTTCTAATACTCTCTCGGGTCATTAGATCGTCGCGTTGTGTTTAAATCCTAGTCCGAATCCGGGGTTACCCCTCCCAAGTGTCCAACCCCATATTCTCAAATCAACCACAATATCATAACAAACATATTATGGAGGTAAAAGAATGGTAAACACAATCGAATAAAGATAAACAACCGTTAACGAAACATGATTTACTCAAATAACATATATTAGTAAACTACATCAATCCTATAGATAATCAATATTTAGCTCTTGGACATAACAATATATTCAAGGATAATCCATATATACATGTTCAAACAACCAAAAATGAGTTAAGAATAAAGAGAAAAACAAGGGAGAATAGCGGTTATCTGGAGATGGTGTCCATAAAAACCGCTCCGATGTTGTTTTCTCTTCTGCATTTGTGTTCCTCCTTTTTGGTTGGTTGAGAGGCTCTTAGAACACTCAAAAACACTCCCTAAAATGTTCTTTGAAGTGTGGGAATGGATCAGGAACAAAAACAAAATATCTAGAAAATATCTAAAACAACTGGCCATTGGCTGCTGCAGCGGTGAGCATGTCAGTAGGCTTTCTGCTTTATCACTTCATCATTTCTCCACCGATTTCTCGTTTTCCAACCGTTTTCTCTCTTAACCCTTACTTTGAACAAAAATAAATAAAAACAAATAAAAACGAATTGAAATATTACAAGAATACTCAAAAACTACTAAATTCGGTTTAAAAATAGATAAATAAATTTTACCTATCAATTTACAACTAAACTCAAGTTGGTCCATTGCCATCGCAATACCATCAACAACAAAATAACTTTTCAGTTTTTAAGGTTGTCTTGAGAATTATGAGGACCCATGATGGCAGATGGCAGTCCCATGACTGATACTTCAACCGATGCAGACATTGATAAGAAGAATTTGAAGGTGATGTCTCCAACCATTTTCAACATTTATTTGCATATTGTTATATGTTCTATATATTTTAATGATGATTTATATCCCGAGGTGGATAAATATCATGTTCGATGGAAAATAATCCCTTTATTGAGAGTATGCATGTTTTAACCTGTTTAATACACACACTATCTACAAGGCTGGCAAACAAACCAAGCAGTCTTTGAGATTTCATTTGTAGACCATTTCGGAAAAACTAAAGATGACTACCACCATCCTTATGTTGTTATACTAGCAATTTGTCTTGATCGGGTAGGGTTTTCATCAATTTCGGATCCAAGTTATGTTAGTTTGGAGTTTACAGCTTTTGGTTACAATAGCAGACAAATATATACCTATCATCATGTATATATACCATCTAGAACACCATCATAACTTCATGATTAAATGAATTTATTAGTTGAATCTTTTGTTACTAAAGATCCTAGAGAAATAGTACAATGCGCAATTAGGTTGGTACCAGATTGGGCAATTAGGTTAGTGCTTGATTTTTTGTTTAAGGTTTTCTTTGAGAAAAGCATTGCACTCATCATTTATATTTCAACTTTCTTCTTTAAATATCTCCTGACATTTAATTTGTTGATGCCTTCATTTTTCAGGGTTTATTACTATCTAAGCAAAATCCAAAGGCAAAGAGCCTAGATGATTCATCCTTAAGTCAAGTTGATGAGGTGATTCAATCTTCTATAGAAGATAAAAACAAATGGTCGGTTAAAACTAAGGAAACGTACCCGGTTTGTCAAGAAACGCTCAACAATAAAAAAAATGGTCTTAATATTTAATTTTTCGGTATACGTTATAAATTTTGAATTGTGTTTAGAAACATATAAAATTGTTTGATGCATTACTTTTGTTGAATTGTTTTAATTGGTGAAGTTTTATTGACATTTTGATATAAAGAACATGTAATGTTTTGGCAACAAGTTTGTTATTTTGCTACAACTAATAATATGAATTTTTGTTGCTAGTAGTTTTATTCTTTACAATTTTATTTATTGCGATTGTATTGTTTCTATGATATTTTTATCGTTTCCAAAACAAATCAAAATTAGCTCCAAAGCAAATATTCATTGCACAAAATTCTTATTTTTCCCTATAAAATTTTACATTCGTTGCGGTTGATGGGTGTCCATTTTCATAGCCAATGATGTTTGGTAGCGCAAATTTATGTCACAACTTTCACCGCAAGTGTACAGGTTAAGTTTTAGTCTAATAGGAAGAGTAAGGGTTGTCGTATCCACAGGGATTGGTTTAGATTATCATTGAGTACCGTAATTGTCATAACCTAACTTTATTTAGGCAATAAAAAATAGGTTTTTATAATAATTATAAACTAAACTAATTAAACTAATTATACTAATATACTAGTACGACGTTTATGGGAAAATATTACCTAGGGCTTAACTTCGTTCATTTAAATGTGTTAGTTTCAATCTAGTTTATATTAACGGCATTCAAATCTATTCGACAATCTAGGTATCCAAAACTCACTCACTACCTCTCCCGAGTGTAAAGTGAATGAATATGTGACTTTGCATCAACGCCGAAGTCCCCCTCTACCATCTATACAACACATGGTCACATGAGTCTCGCCCCAACCTCATGGATTACACATTTTTTAACGTCCTCCCAGGTCATTAGATTATCGTGTTGTGTTTAAACCCTAATCCGAATTTAGGGTTACCTCTCCCGAGTATCAAACCTCGTATTCTCAATATATCATAACAAGCATATAAACGTGGAATAATGGTAAACACCATAGAATAGACAAGAAAAATCATTAACAAACATCGATTTATTCAAACAACGCTTTCATGAAGTACGTCGCTCCCTAGACAATTTATGTTTGGCTACACATGGCCATAACCCTATATACAACTAGAAACAAGCTAAACATATAGAAAACAACCAACCAAACTAAGAAATAAAGAGATAAACGAGGAGACTAGCCTTTATCCGAAGAACTGACGCGAAAATCGCTCCGAGAACGTTTCCTCCTCTTGGCCTTGATAATTTTCTATTGGTTGGATGTGTCTTGGAGCTCTCAAGACTCCCAAAAAAATGTCCCGAGTGTTTGGGGGAGAAGAGGGGATATTTATGGGATATAAAATATCTCAAAATATCCCAAAATATCCTAAAAGATATGCTGTCGGACCACTACCGCGGTGGTTTCACCGCTGTAGTAGTGGGGAAGTCAGTAGGGTTACTGTCAAATGACCACTGTAGCAGAGGTGTCACCACTGCAGCAGTGGAGCTCTCTGAATTTTGACTGCTACAGCAATGGAAATGCATCAACTCTCTGTATTTTGACCGCTGTAGCTGTGGATGCAGGTTCTAAAAATTGATCTTTTTGCTCATTTCTTCCACCCTTCGTCATCCGACTTGCTCGTTTATAGACTATTTTCATCCCTTTTTGCCCCAAACACCTGATTTATACATAAACAAATAAAAATATATTAAAACGCTATAAAAATACTCAAAAACTATCAAAACCGGCTTGGAAATAAATAGATAAATTACACCTATCAAACACTCCCAAACTTAGAATTTTTCTAGTTCTCGAGCAAAACACTAACACTAAAAAAAACAACGAAATTAACTAACACAAAAATTAAATACGAATAAAATCATAAACTACCTAAACTTAACGATATGCGAGTTTTGAATTCAACTATCGACCAAAATATTTTTCCCTCAACAACCCCTAATCATATCGAGTTCAGGAGTAAAATGCACCATGTGATATTCTATAATTTTGACATTCAATAATGATAAACATCATTCTAGATCCTTTCAAAGTGTGTATGCGAAACTCAATAATATGACTTTCCAACAACCGGATTGGATTATCCACCAACGAAGTTCACGAATTAAACCGATAAGGATTAAGATTTCTATACGCCTGAATGGGTTCCACTCTGCACTAATATAGGCTTGGAAGATTAATAGAACTTGGTTCGGTTTGAAACATTTGGCCAAGGGTATATCGGGAATATAAAACAGGTTAACTGTCTGGCACCTGATCACTGGATCACCGCTACAGCGGTGGGGAAATCGGTGGCTTCCTGTCGGATGACTGCTGCAGCGGTGTTTTCATCGCTGCAGCGGTGTTTTCATCGCTACAGCAGTAGAGCTCTCTGTATTTTAACCGCTACAGCGGTGGAGAGTTCAGCAACTATCTGCATTTTGACCGTTGCAGCGGTGGATACAGGTTCTGAAAATTAATCTTTTTGGTCTTTTTTTCCACCGTTCTTCTATTAACTTGTTCATTTATGGACCATTTTCGTCCTTTTTCACCCCAAACACTTGATTTATAAATAAACAAATAAAAACATATCAATGTTCCTTTAGCTACGAAATTGACATTTGTCTCAAAAAGAAATGTCTCAATAATCATAGAGAAAGATTATACGTTTTTCTACAAAAATGTACAATTCATTGCTGAATACGTTTTGCCACAGAGCTACTACTACGAACCTATCTACGACAAATATTCGTCGCCAAAATGATTTCGCTACAAATGGTAAGTTTTACCTATGAATTATTTCATAGCCGAAAGTCATTTTTCTTGTAGTGAAACTTTGTTAAAATCCTTCAAAACAGTTTTTGTTTAAGAAATCTAAATATCTACTATTTGTGTGTTAAATTGTTTAAATTAGATTTGTGCCTCACACTAAATCTATTACTTAATATTTCTGGATATTAATTGAGTATAATTGTATTGAGGTGGTAGAAGCTCCTTATGGGAAAAAACTAGTAAATCTTTTGTATTTGAGAGTTTAAGTGGATTGGACACGTTTGGGTCGGTG
Source organism: Eucommia ulmoides (assembly GCA_016647705.1). Taxonomy (NCBI): domain Eukaryota; kingdom Viridiplantae; phylum Streptophyta; class Magnoliopsida; order Garryales; family Eucommiaceae; genus Eucommia; species Eucommia ulmoides. Next base: position 1,707,895 of record CM028329.1, read on the forward strand.
TCTAATTAGGTTATCTAGGTTTTGATCTTTAGCCTAAGAAAAGTATTGGGGTTTAATCTTTAGCCTGAAAAACGATTAGGGTTTATCTTTAGCTTACAAAAAATATTTGATTAATCTTTACCCTTTAAAAATATTAGGTCTTAATTCTTCCTGTAATATAATTAGAGTGTTGTAAAGGTTCTTCTCAAGCTTGCGAAAAGAATCAGTATTGTAAAGGTTGATTATAAGCTTTTGAAAATAATCAGAATTGTAAGGGTTTGTTTCCGCCTTGGGAAAGTAATCAAGGCGTAGTAAATTGTGAAATCGTTGTGGAGCTCAAGGAACTGGACATAGGTAAAATTTGCTTGTCGAACCAAGATAAATTCATGTGTGTTGCATTGTTACTTTTCTATTTGTTTGTGGGTGCAATTAGATAAATATAATTTCGTTGCTTAACAAGATAATAATCAATTAGTGAAATTGATATCTTGGATTTGAATTTAATGTTTAATTTTTTATAACTACCCAATTCACCTCCCCTCTTGGGTAGATCTTTGGTCCAACAGGAGTGTTATTTAGATTACCCCAATGACATTTTCCATGAGCGCAATAAACATATCAAGTGTAACTGCCACTTCATCCATTATCGGATTCTCCATGATATTTGTTGATCCTAAGATTTTGATGGACAATTAAATGTTAATGTTTTTTGTGGAACTAACGGATTTGTTGAGTGTTTCAGTTTATAAGTTCCATTGAAGATATTATCATGAAGAAGTTGAGATGGATGCTAAAGAGACTAACAAAGATGATGGATATTAAGAGACCAAATACTTTGAAGAATCTAGGGGAAAACAACTCAGGTTAATTTTTACTCTTACTGTATCCCGATTAGAATCACACACTATACAAAAATATTTTTATGATTATGTTTATTTGTGATAGAATCCTAATTAGTTAAACATATTTGCTCCTATATGAAATTGAAAAAGAAATATTGATTTATGAAAGATTAGAAATTAAAAAATTAATTTAAGGAGTCAACCGAGAAAAAAAATTGGTTAAAGAGGAAAGAACGTCGAATAAATTAAATTAAAAATGAATTAAGGATTAAGTATAGTAGGATCGGTCAACCTGCCTAAAAAGATTGGTCACCGATGAGAAGGTGATGGAATTGTGCAGTTTCTGAATCGATAGGTTGACTTGTGGTGTACAATCGGTCGACCTATGGAAAATAGATAAACTCTCTAAATTATTCAGTCGATAGGGAGGTCGACCTAGGGCAATTAGATGAACTCTCTGAATCGATAGGTCGACAGACAAAGATGGAGAGGTTAACCTGAGAAACTCTATGGATCGTCCGGTCGATAGATGAAGGATCGAAGATCAACCTATGGGAAAGCGTTTTTGGCCTAGGCCATATCCTGAATGCGGTGGTTGACTTATGCCTTCTGGTCGGTCAACCGACGGTTGATTTTAGAATTTGAGAATTTCATGGTTTTGATCCAAAACATAGTCATTACTAGTCATTTTACGGTTAGAATATGAGATACATCTTAGGGATCTGATGGAATTGAAGATATATGGTTGATAGTTTGTTATCCTTATAGATATGGTTCATGTATTTTGATTATTTGTCAATTTGGGTCATGTAATTCTTTCTATCCTATCTAATTGAATTTGAGAAAATGTTTGAGGGACTTAATTGAACATTTTAAAAGTTATAATTAAGTAAATTATACCAGGATTAATTCATAATGATATAAGGGTCTATTAGTGTAATTATTTGTCATGATATATAGGAACTAGCCGTTGTAGGGCCTTTTCTAACTCCCTACAAATAAACCAGCGTTTTTAAGACTTAAAAATCTTAATCAATCATATTTCAAGATCTATTCCGTTCCTGAGCGTTCTAAGAGTGATCATTCTGATTTTATACTAAGAGTATTGTAGGCTCTGTTCTTAAGAAACTTTGCTGTGGATTATTGCTACTACCGATTTGAAAATGTTATTGCTTTTCATACTTTATTAAGTGGATTCCTAGTGAGATCGTTCTAATTTTGCTCCATTATTTGTTATGTGATATTATTATTTAATACTTGGAATTTTGATCTTTGAAATCATTTTCCTGAACTATAAAATCGCTTGAAAATTATTCTAAAACGATTTTTGTGAAATGTGATTACGTGCTAAATTGTATGAAACCCGTTTTTATTTAAAATCAGATTTTGAAATTCTCACTTAATTCTATTACTAGTAGCGGGACATTAATTGAGTTCAAATTAATCTAGGGTGGTAGAAGCTCCGAGTGGGAAAAGGCTTATCAATTTTGTAATTGGTGGATTGTGTGTTGGATTAGATACTATTGAGAGTGTCTAATTAGGGCTAGCCTTGGGTTTCAATCTGTTCCAGTAAAGAGATTGAAGTTTTGATCTTTGCCTACAGTACAAAAATATTAGGGGTAATTCTTCCTGACTAGAATTATTTTTGAGTGAATTTGTAACGGTTCAATCCTTACCGGGGTAAAAGGATACTTGGAGTGTTTTTGTAAGGTTTAATTTTTAGCCTAAGTATAAAAGAATTAAGTTAATCTTTAGCATGGAAAAATGGTAGAGTTATTCCTTAGCCTGTGAAAAGGAATTGTAAAGATTGATTCTGAGCTTGCGAAAAGGATTTTATAAGGGTTTGGTTCCTACGTGGTTAAAGAGATCATAGTGATTAGTAGGTGCGACTCTCTACGGAGCTTGGGGGACAGGACTAACCAAGAATACCTTACTGAACTAGTATAAATTTCTGGTGGTGTTGCCTTATTTATTTTATTTATATTTTGTTGTTTAGGTGTTCACGTAGTTGATATCATATATCCGATGCTATAAAGATAATAATTAATTTAGGATAAAATTAATTATTTGATTTTTGAATTGTTGGTATTTGCTTAATTTTTATTACTACCTAATTCACCCCCCTCTTGGGTAGCTCACTGAGCCAACAATTGGCATCAGAGCTAGTTTAGCTCGATACACTAAGCTAACAAAGATCACATGACGCACACAATAGGCACAGTAACTGAGGGGCAGTCTATGCACTGATCACCTTTGTTTGCAGGTGAAAATTATGCATTCTAGAAGGGCAGAATGATTGCTTTTTTTCAGGCCACGAATTATGACGTGTAGCTAACAATTAAGGATGGTCAGTTTGCCCCTATGGAAAATGGAGTCGAGAAGAAGAAAGAGCAGCTAACTGCTTCTGATAAGTAGAAACTTTATATAAACTCTCAAGCTATTAATATCTTATTTTATTCTTTAGATGCTAATGAATACTCGAGAGTTTCATGTTGTAAATTGGTAAAGGAAATGTGACACAAGTTACAGGTTACCCACGATGGGACAAGTCAAGTGAAACAATCGAAAATCAACGCTCATATCAGGCAATTTGAATTGTTCAGAATAGGAGAAAATAAATCAATCCAAGAGATGTACACTCGGTTCAATAACATCTATAATCACTTGAGCCAACTTGGAAAGCCGTACTCCATGGAGGACAAAGTTCAAAAGATTCTAAGTTCTTTAACTAAAACATGGGAGCCGAAGGTGACTGCAATTGAAGAAGTTAAGGATCTTGCCAAATACAAAATTGATGAACACATCGGCAACCTGATGACGCATGAAACAGCGATTCGAGGATATGAGGATGACCTGAAGAAGATGATGATAGCAAATATGTAAGCATTGACAGTAAGCAAGAAAAAGATGTGGCACTACTCACGAAGAATTTTAGAGGAGTGACTCGACGTACATTTCGTGGAAGAATAAACTTGAACATGAACAATGTGGAATGCTACAACTATCATAAGACTGGTGATTTTTAAATTAATTGTCTCGAACCGAATAATGATAAAGAAAAATAGAAGAAAATAAATGAGAAGAAGAAAGGAAAAAAGAGCAAGAAGAAGTTCATGAAAGCTACTTGGGATGATACCGAATTGAGTAGCTCAAAAATATCAGAAAGTGAAAAAATGTCCATACTTGCATTGATGGCCACTAGTAATGAGGTAATAAAATGTTCAAGTTCTTATCCTTTAGATTTTGATGAATTGTTTGACGTTTATATAGAACTTATGCATGATTATAAAACTAGTGTTCTAAAATAAATGCCCTTCAAAGTACAATTAACACATTAAACAAGCAAGTAATGGACTATGAATCTGAAAACAATGAATAGAAATCCAAGATGTCGGATTTACATTCAATTGTTTTCAAATTCACTGGTGGAGAGAATAACTTGAAAATACTTTTGGGAAGTTCACGTGGTATTTTTTATAAAGCCGGTATTGGGTTTCAAAAAAATCTTAAGCAAAAACGTTTTCATAAAATATTTTCTGAAACCAGAGATCTTGTTAGATGTTTTAAATATAATGTTGTAGGGAATACTATTCGTAAATGTTTTGCTCAACTATCGAACTGCAAACAAGTTTGGGTTCCGAAAAGCACTAACGTTTTCCCGACTAACAAAATCAGACTCACTTAGATTGTGTACCACTTAGGAACTATTTGAGATACTTCTTGCAGGTTATTCTAAAAGTATCAATAAGCAAGGACAAATGGTTCCTGGATAGCGGTTGTTTCTTGACACATAACGGGAGATAAAGCAAAATTAACATCTTTGACACCTAAAGATAAAAGTCATGTGAAATTTGGAGATAATGCAAAGGGTGAAATTATCGATATAGGTTGTCAAAACCCGTCCCGGACTCCCATCATTCCGAAGCGGGCGTGACTACAGCATGACATCACTCAAAAACCAAACAACCTAATAAATATGACAATATACACCGACTGTATAATACAAACACTTATTATGGGGGCGCACCCGGCCCGAAGTTTTTCTCCAACTAAAAATATTTATCCCTGAACCCTCTTAGATTCGCCTCTGACAGCTTTTCTTAATCATCTACAAGACCCCATCACATAGTTCTACCTAGCGCTAGTAGGGGACCGACTCCTAGCCATTGTACCTACGAGTGTACTGCCTTCTTAGTAAAACATTTCGAAGATATTAATACTTTCTAAATATTTCCACAATCTAGTATGGATCAAGCATAAGTATATAAGTAATGACAATAAGGCAATATAGATAAGTTCCATCTAATATAAAATCCTACCAATCATCATAATAAATAATATCAAATCAACCATTATATGTGAAACACCACATCTTAAGCACCAATCTCAAACACACACCTCCAACACACACACACTGGCCAGTCCTAGTGATCGTTTTAACCTTACGATCGGGAGTTGCAACGGTACCGTAACATTCATAGGAATGTCTTCCTACGAAATATCCACACCCTTTTTTGGGGAGAAATACAATCCACACCCCTTACGGGGAGAAATATAATCCACACCCCTTTCGGGGAGAAATATAATCCACACCCTTTTCGGGGAGAAATATCATCCACACCCCTTTCGGGGAGAACAGCCATGACATCGTCAAAATCAAATACAATATCATCGAATCGCAACTCAATAAATATCACTTACTCAAAATCGTCAAATCACCACGTCTACCACTTTTCTCAAACCAGCTTTTAAATTCAGAAATCATATTTTATATCTTCTTTTAAAAAAAACGTCCGATTTTATCAATACCACTTTTTCACCATTTATTTTTTTTATTTTTATTTAACCAGGCATTTTTAGAAAAATAGATGTTTCCTATTCTCTTTTTAAAACGCCGTCGAATTTTACTGAATCCAGCGGAAATTCATTTTCAGCTCCTTTTCAAAAACTATCAAAATTCAGTTTACCACCTTATTCAAATCGTGCTTGATCCGTGTCATTTATAAATTCATACAGTTTAAATATTCACATATTTCATCATATATATTCGTAGAAAAATAGTTTGGCAAGAAGACAGTACACTCACCTCCATATCCATTTGCAAAACTGACACTGACCGCACTTTATCTGGACGTCAGTGCCTGCGAACCTAATAGTGACAGATTCTAAATTAATATCTTATCGAAAACATCCTAATCATACAATGCGGACCCTATATTCTGAATCGTTACTAATTTTATGTACTACACACTTAAAATTAATTAATCGTCACGAAATTATTATGATTTTAGGATTTGTAACACTAAATAAAATTTAATTTAACGAGAATTAATAATTGATTGGAGTTTCACCTATTTTCGAAACGTTTGGCGACCATGAGATGAGTTTTGGATTCTCTTGGGGTGGTTTCTGCAATTCCCCCTTTTTTTCTTTTCTTTTTTCTTTTTTTTTTTTTTTTTTTTTTTTTTTTCTCTTCTTCTTCCCCGTTTCCTATTTTTTGCTTCCTGGCTCTGTTCACCGTTTGCTGTTTTGGGGTGCCCACCGGCTAGCCACGCACCATCCATCGGCAAGGCAGTACCCACTGACGCATATCGTCACAGGCAGCTGACGGTCGACGGCCGTCCACCCGTACATCACTGACCAACCGAACCGACGAACGCCCTCCGCCGATCTCTCTTTCACCAACTCCAGCCACCCTACTAAATATACACATCCACATACACACAAACACGTTTAAAACACTCACGCACACCGACAATAACTCAAAGCAGAGCACACACGCACGGCCGAACATATTACCGAATACTTACCGGACGACCGGCGACGATCACCCACTAACCAAGCCGAACCACCCTCTTTGTCCTCCTGAAAATTGACAACGGCACACCACGAAGCTCCCCGTCGTCCACCGAATACCCACGCACACCCACAACCCTGAACCCGGAACACCCTGCCTTCGCCGGAGAACCCTCTGATCTTTTCTCTCTCTCTAGATTTCCTCTCTTCTCCTCCTCCGGTTTGGGGTTCCTGTTCCGAGAATTGTTTCTTCGTGATCATTACATGCACAGGTCGGTATTTATATGAATGTAGCTAGTGGATTAAGCGGTCACCTCCTCCTGCCACGTCGTCGTCCATGCTCTGCTCCGGCCGGTGGCTCCTGATCAAGTAAATATATATACTTTTTTTTTTTATGAAATTACCCTTAACTCCTTAAAAGCTTCATTTTAGTTTAGGTCCATTTTTAAGATTTTTCCCTTAAATTGCGGTTGCACCCCTAAAAGTTTTAATTTTAAGTCAAATGTCAATTTACCTTTCTAAATTGGGATTTACTGTTTCCATATTTTCAATTTGACCCCAAGACTTTTTATTTGAATTTTTTAATTGCCCCAATTTCACCCCGAATTTTCACAATTACTCTAAAATACCACTGAGATGACGCACATGCTATAATTGAGGTCTTACATAGGTAATATCGGTAATGGTACTACTGTTATTATAGATGTGTTACTAGTTGATGGTCTTAAACATAATTTGCTTAGTATAAGTTTACTATGTGACGAGGGCTATAATTTCGTATTTGATCGTGATAAATGCATTACTAAGAATGGACATGATAGTAGTATTCTGTTAGTTGCATCACATTTTCAGAATGTTTATAATTGCTCATTTGATGATTTTACTTCTCAAAATTTTTCCTATTTGAATGCTTTATCTTAGAATAGTTGGTTATTGTATAGGAGACTTAGGCATGCTAATATGGAATTGATTTCTAATTTATCTAAGAAGTGTCTCGTATGTAGCCTATCTGATTTGAAATTTGTGAAAGATAAAGTATGTGATGCATGTCAGTTAGGCAAACAGTCTAGATCATCATTTAAGAAAAAGATACACACGTCCACATCTAGATGTCTTGAATTATTGCATCTTGATTTATTTGGTCCAAACTCTATTGCTAGTCTCGGTGATAAGTTTTATGCTTTCGTTTACTAACCTACTTTTGGGCCGAAGCAGTAAGTATAGCTTGCCACGTGGTGAATCAGGTATTGATTCGTAGAGGGTTTAATAAAACCCCAGATGAAATTTGGAATGGTAAAACTTCTAACATTTCATATTTTAAAGTATTCAGGTGTAAATGCTTCATTTTGAATGATAAGGATAATTTAGGTAAATTTGATGCTAAATCGGATTATGGGATTTTCCTTGGATATGCTACTATCAGTAAGGCCTATAGAGTATATAATAAACGTATGTTAGTAGTTGAGGAGTCTATGCATGTTGTCTTTGAGGAAGCTGACCCATTTTTGTCGAGAAAGGTTTGGATGATGATGATGCAGGTATTTCAAATAATCAAAACCAAGGTGATAATGTAACAAAGGAATCTCAAAAAGTGGAGGAGACTAAGGAAAATGATTCGGTATTACCACGAGCTATAAAGACAGTATCGGGACATTCAGTAAAAGATATCATCGGTAATTTCAAAAGAGGTGTAAGTACTTGATCCTCCCTTAGAGATATAATAAATCTTGTTTTTTTTATCTCAAATTGAGCCTAAAAGTGTGAATGAGACATTAACTGATGAATCTTGGATTTCCGCAATGCAAGATAAGTTAGTACAATTTGAGGGAAACAAAGTGTGGTGTTTAGTTCTTAGACCTGATTTCATCCAGTAATTGGTACTAAATGGGTTTTTTGAAATAAAAATGCTAAATCTGGTATGATAATTAGAAACAAAGCAAAATTAGTAGCATAGGGCTATAATCAAGAGGAATGAATTGACTATGATGAAACTTATGCTCTTGTGGCTAGACTAGAAACTATTAGAATGCTACTCGCTTTTGCATACTCACGCAATTTTACGCTATATCAAATGGATGTTAAGAGTGCATTTCTAAATGGCTTCCTAGCGAAAGAAGTTTATGTAGAACAACCCCCGGGATTTGAAAGTGATAAATTTTCCGATCACATATTTAAACTTCGTAAGGTTTTATATGGGCTTAAACAAGCTCCTAGAGCTTGGTATGAGAGACTTAGCCGAAATTTGATCGAAAATGGTTTTCGAATGGGTATTTGTGATATAACACTATTTGTTAAGCAAACTAATTCTGATATTCTATTAGTACAAGTTTATGTTGATGACATTTTTTGGATCTACTAATGAGGATCTTTTCCAAGAGTTTCCCAAGATAATGCAAGTTGAATTTGAAATGAGCATTGTGAGAGAGCTAAATTTCTTTCTTGGGTTGTAAATTAAGTAAACCAAATGTAAACACAACATTTTGACCGTCCTGCAAAAATTTTATGCATTATTTTAAAATTTATTTTATTTATTTTCAAAAAACTAAAAAAAATAGAGAAAAAACAAAAGAAAAAATGAAAAAACAAAAGAAAGATAAAAGAAAAAAAATAAAACTAAAAAGAAAAAAGAAAAAAATGTTTCCTTATCAAAATGGGATTAGGTTTTGTTTTCTTTTCCTCGTCGAATTGAGGCTGGGTTTCCTAGGGTTTCTAGGATTTTTCACTCTACATCCTTCCTATAAATAAGACTCTCCTCCTCATAGTTTATACACAAACAAAAATTCAGAGAGAAACCCTTCGGATACATTCAAAAATGGAGAGGAGTCACCCCCTTTAGAAGAGTGATTCTCAAAGCCCTTTCGGGAAGCCGTCTGCGAGGGAGGAAAATATAAGTATCAAGATTCTTGGCCTAGAATAGATATGTTTTTCTAATTTTTAATTCATCTTTCAGTTTATTTTATTCTTTTTGTAATTTAAATTTTCTCAAGTTTTATTTATTTATTTATTTATTGTCGTCCGATGATCCGATGAAAACGTCGGGGTGGGCTTCTCGTGCTTAAACCTAACCTCCGATCGTTAGGTGAATGACATTTTCATTATTTATTTTGTTTTGTTTTGTTTTGTTTACAAATTCAAAAAGAAAGACACAAAAAAATAAAGTCGTGCAATGATCCGATAAAAACGTCAGGGTGAGTTTCTCAGGCTTAAACCTAACCCCCGATCGTTTAGGTGAATGATGTTTTTATTGTTTATTTTTTTTGTATTTTCTTTATTTTTATTCTTGTTATCAAAACCCTAAAAAATAAAAAAATAAAAAATCCAAAAAAAAATAAAATAAAAAAATCTTTTATTTCTAGAAATTAATCCTTACGAACCTTAAAGTGAATCCGACAATTCAATAAATAATGAGAGAGTTTTCCGTGACCTCATTTCCATTCCCCTAACTCGAGTGGAAATGGGAAATGAATGGTTTTAGGAAATCTCTTCCCTCGGTAAACTTTTCGTCAGATTTCTTTTAAGTATCGAAAAGATTAATTTCAACCAACTTGTTTTCGTGAACCTCCCTCGATTCTCTTATCAATAGTATTTGACAAAATTTCAAAATGGGATTTCTTTAAATTAATTAGGCAACTCAAAGTAGATTTTTTTTATTTTTTATATCCACTTAGCATGTTTATTTCTCGTATCATTTAGATGGTATATTTAGGACATTTTCACCACTTACACTTTTCATACGTATAGTTTTTATTTTTATTTTTTATTTTTATTTTTATGAATCCACGCTACTTTTGCACATCTAGTCATGACACGTGAATCACTTATATTTTTACATTAAAACATTGTCAAGCATAATCACGTTAATTCACATAGTGTCCCCTATTCGATTCCCGTATTCATATCAGTTTGCATCAACGTATTTAAACTAAATCATTTAGTTTTTTTAGTCACTTTTGCATAAAAAATAAAATTCACATACATGTTAGTTTTGCATTCATATTTTATTTTTTGTTTTCACCTATTTTAGTTTGCCTATTTAAATTAAAGAATCTTTAGGAAACATATATAAATACCCCCCAATGACCATCCTTATCGAATCTTTAATATTCAATAAGAGGTTATACCGGGAGAACATTCCCAAAACATCCAAAAACTTATCCCACCTTATTTGTGAAAATACCAAAAAGATTTTATAAGAAGGAAATGATTTCAAAATAAAATAAAACACTCGAACTAAACTAATTGGACTTAATTGGACATAAGGTACCATTTTCGGACGGGCGTCTTGCGGTGCCTAACACCTTCCCCGAGTATAACCGACCCCCGAGCCTTTAAATGAATCATTGGTTTGACTGTATTTTTTGGACTTAATTTTTTACTTAAGCCTTTTAAACTGTTTTCTAAAAATTCGGTGACCTAGCACACCATTTAAACCCAATGCTAGGTGGCAACTCTATATTTTTGAAAACAGCCTAAGTATATTTTTGAGAAAATCGGCGCTTTAAAAACCCCTCTCTACTTAAGCTTAATTATTATTTAATATTCTTTTCCTCTCCGAAAAAATAGGGCGCGTCAGCTAGCGACTCCACTGGGGATAATTAGAAGGTTAAGCCTAATATGTCCAAATAAGTCTAACTATTCCATGTCTAAATGTTATATTTTATTTTGTTATCTTTTCTATCTGTTTTTTTGTAAATAAGCTGTGATGTTTATGTTTTTTTCTTTCTTTCTTCTCTCTCGGGCTCTTATATTATTAAAAACCCTCTGACACCAGTACAATCGTCTTGTATCCATATTATCCCCTTGGGATTCTACGATACAAGACCGGGGGGAAGGGAGGGTTCATACTTGATAGATTGATGTTGTCTTAGGAAGCCTTAAAACCCAAACGAGTTCAAAGTTTCCAGTACCGACTAAGTAATGAAAGAATTTTCACAAATATTTATCTGTTTTGATCGGTCATTATTGAAATTGAAAACTTTGAACTCGAATGGATTTTAAGGCTACATAAGACCCACGTGGACTAATAAATGGGTTTGTTGTTGAACAGGACGAGATAGAAAAATTAGTCCCAAAAAAGAAAATCCGGTTCTCCCCATTCAAAGTCCGATCTTTACTCGCAGTCAGGCCCGGACTCATTCCCGGATGACATTAGAAAGCAATCCTGAATCTCCCCATACGACTCAGATGGATCGGATGTAGGAAACCATTAACATATTGAGGGAAAGGATCAACGAATTTAGCCAACCTCAGGAGGTGCCTCTTCCTCCGTCCAGTGGAACTCCTGTGACTGAATCACCAAATGGAAACCCTCCAAGTGTCGGGATGGAGAACTCAGTGCCGAATCTGAACCATGTCGGGCCGAACCTTGGGGTACCGGTCTACTACGAACCCCAGATGGGCCCTCAGCCCTTCGCTTATGGAGTGACGGCATATCCTAGCCAGGGGCATGTCTATCAGGATTTACCAGAAGTCTCGGCCCCCACCACATCACAGATCATCATTCACCCGGAGAAGGTCGTTGCTCCACCGAACGATCCGAATGGTAATCAACCGACCACGGCCACTTAAACCGAAAACAGAAAAGAAAATAATAGACCTCATCTGGCCTGGGTTCTAAAAATGGAGGAGTTGGAAAAAACCATAGAAGAATGGAAAAGTGAGAAGCCATCTAGGAAAACAGTATACAAGGAGTTGTCAACACCACCCGAGGTGGTGTATCCGAAAAACTTCATAGTTCCGGATTTCATAAAGTATGAGGGTACGGGGCCCCTAGAATGGCATGTCAGCATTTATAAAGAACAATTAGGAGTTCATGCTAGGAACGAAGACCTTTGCCTGAAGATGTTCTGGTAATCGTTGAAAGAACCGGCTCTCAGATGATACATGACCTTAGACCTAGCACAAATTTAAATGTTTGAGGAGCTGGTAAAGACCTTCTGTGAGCAGTATGTGTACAATAAAGATGTCGCGCCAGACCGTAATACCCTTTACCAGATACTGAATATAAAATATGAAAGCTTCCGAATGTATACTGCCCACAGGAGGGAAGAAGCTACCAAAGTTGTCCCTAGGCTGAGCGAGGAGTCTCAGTTGGAGGTATTCAAGTCAATCCAGATGCTACCGTTCTATCGAAATCTATTGAGCATAGCAGTGACTTCCTTCAGCGATGCGATCAAACAAGCCAAGATGATAGAATAGAGAATAAGAAGCGAAAAGATTGAAGGGACCTCACCCGATCTGACTAGGAGGTTAGCCCCGCCAAAGAAGAATGAGAATGAAGTAGTCATTGTCGTTTTCCCTCAGCAAACCCATCACCAGAACTATCCCCAAGCTTCCCATCCCAAAAACTACCTGAACCAAAACAACCAATATCACAACTACCCTTCCCAAAATCGCCAAAATCAACATTATCCTTGGAACCAACCCTATTCCCAAAGCCGTCCCCACTATTACCAAAACGTGCCTCCTCCTTACCAAAACCACACTCCCCAGTATTATCCCCAAACCTACCAAGCACCCTCTTACCATACATATCAGCCAAACCCAAACACTCCACCTCAAATTCCTAACCATACCCTTAGGCCAAGAACCCAATACCACCAAGGCTCTTTACCTTATGCTACTGGGGAAAACTTTCGGAACGATGACAAAGAGCTACTAGACCTTCCGGTTTCAATCACCGAGTTGTACCAGAGTTGTTTGAAGCAAGGGATGCTGACACCTCTTCCATTCTACGAAGTTAAACTAGGGAGTAAAGAAGCTTCTTCAAATGCTTTCTGTGAATACCACTCGGGAACCAGAGGACATACGACCGAGAAGTACTTTCAGCTAAAGGACAAGATCCAGGAGTTCATACGAACAGGGGCCATTATGTTTCCTAAAAAACCTGAGACTGGTTCGCCAAACTGTCAACAGAATTCGCTACCTGAGCATGTATCTTCAAGGAGTGGTGAAGTCAATCTTTACGAAAACGTTAGTGGGGATGGGAGCGAGTCATGTGCCTGAGGCTCGATTTGAAAAATCTAATGGCTGCAAAACTAGGTTTTCTTGTTTACTTTCAATTTGCTAGAAGTTTTGATAAAATTGGGACGTTTTTATATACTCACCTCTTCATCCCGTTGGTCTTTTGGATGGAAAATGATTTACTCTATAATGGATTTCTAAATTTCAATAATGTAATACTGTTTATCTGAAATTGTGGTCTAATATTTGAATCTTACTATTTCAGGTGCCCAAAATTGCTTGCATATGTTGTATGTGATGTGACTGAGCAAGGATGTGAAGATATGATTTCGATACAGAGCTAAACCATGATCCAATAGGACTAGAAACAAATAAATATTTTGTTTATCCAAACGATGGTAAGATCCAAAAGGCCCCTGACCAAATCCGACAGTAATTCCAAAGTATCGGGGGATTCGAAATTCAAGATTAGTATCCATTGTCCTAACGATGCTTTGATATATTGTTGCAAGATGATCAAGCTATCTCCGGTGCAAGATGATCAAGCTATCTCCGGTGGTCCTTTAGTAATTGATAAAACTGGGTGTAAAGATCCTGGTTCGCCTGCTGTCTGAGTTACCCAATGGTAAAAACAGAATACAATCATCTCAGGCCAAGGATCCTAATGAAGAAACTTTCAAATGTTGCAAAAAGGTCTCAATTCGCAAAGAAGATCAATGTCATTAATAAGTTCGGTTGCCCCAGAACCATTGTAAGTTCGATCATTTATTTTTTTAAAAAAAAAAAAAGAGCAAAAAAAAAAAAAAAAAAGGAAAAAAAATGAAAAAAAAAAAAAAAAAAGGAAAAACGAAAAATAGGGTAACCGAGCAAGAAGCGCTACTGTAAATGTGGAATAGATTTGAAGAGAAAAAAAAAAAGATTGATTTGTTCAAGTTTTCCGCCTCGGTCCAAATTGGCTGACAAACAACGTTTTTTGGGATCGGAACTTGATAGATTTGAATGAAATCAAAATTTGTGAAAAGAAACATTGGTCGTGGTTTGGAAATGTATTGGAACCGTATTCCTCTGCAATCCGACTCAAGATCTCACAGAAAATCATATTGGGCATTGAAGGTACTCATTTTAGTAATTTTCAACATTTGCCCATTTTTGGACTAAAGTAGTTTTCTAGGACTTGAGAAAATACAGAGCAAGCAGGAGTATTAAAACCCTAAGCATCTAATCACCTAGAAATTTGAAAAGACAAGAATCTAGTCGTCCAAGCCAAGGAAACCTTGATAAAGGCATGTTAGGCCCTCCTATGAGTTGAAAAGTGAAATATCAAAAGTAAAAAAAAAATAGTTTCATCGAACCACCCAAGGCATATCAAGCCCAGAGTGGGAAAGCAAAGCCTCTAAATTCAAATAGAAAAACCTCCCAATACTGTTCCGATCCAAGCGCCATCACCCGAAGCGATTATGACCGAAATGGGGGAACGGAATTGCGAGTCGTCAAAGGTGACAAGTTTTTCAAACTAATTTTTTGTGTTGCATGTGTTTTTTTAGAACAGTTATAGGGATCTTAAAGGGGCTGGAAGCATAGATTTCCCTATCACTAGGACTTCTTACCTTCCAACTCAAATTGGAGACTCTTATTGCTGAAAATTCAGAAGCTCTAAATGAGCATCCAGGTCTGTGTTTTACCCTAAAAGGGGCATTTAGTGAAGTTCACTAAATCTGATCCTCGGTGTAATGCTAAAGTACGTAAAAAACCTATAAAGGTTCGGTCATCTAAAAGTCAGCCCCAGCCAAAGGTTGGGGCACATTTTATATCTTTACTCTCTCATTTTTGTCCAGCCACAAGCTGGGGTATATTTTATACCTGTGGACTTTCTTTTGTCCTTCCCCAGCCAAGAGGGCTTAGGCTTGAGCTTTTTTTATCACTCTAAATGATCCTCTAAACAAATATTTGTTCGTCATAAGTATCGTCATGAGCCTTTTTTCATTACTCTAAACGATCCTCTAAACGGACACTTGTTCGTCATGAGTATCATCATGAGTCTTTTCTTTTTTCATTCTTTTATTACTCTAAACGATAATTTAAATGGACATTTGTTCGTCATGAGTATCGTCATGAGTCTTTTTTCATTACTCTAAACGATCCTCTAAACGGACGCTGGTTCATCATGAGTATCGTCAAGAATCTTTTTTTTATTCATCACTCTAAATGATCCTCTAAACGGATAATCGTTCGTCATGAGTCTCGTTATGAGTCTCTTTTTTCCATTACTCTAAACGATCCTCTAAACAGACATTTGTTCGTCATGAGTATCGTCATGAGTCATTTTTTCTATCACTCTAAACGATCTTCTAAACGAATAATCGTTCGTCATGAGTATCGTCATGAGTCTCTTTTTTCCATTACTCTAAATGATCCTCTAAACAGACATTTGTTCGTCATAAGTATCGTCATGAGTCATTTTTTCTGTTACTCTAAACGATCCTCTAAACAGACAATTGTTCGTCATTAGTCATTCTTTTATCACTTTAAACGATCATTTAAATGGATAATTGTTCGTCATGAGCCATCTTATTTTATTTGTTTTATCGCTAAATATTCACTTTGAAAAATGGGACGATTAAAATGACGTGATCTCCTATCTTTGCCAAACAAGTGGAACTCGTATGACGAAGAGGGGCAACTGTAGACACAATATTTTGACCGTCCCGCAAAAAAATTATACTTTATTTTAAAATTTATTTTATTTTATTTTTCAAAAAACTTAAAAAAAAAAAAAAAAAAAGGGTTTCCTTGTGAAAATGGGATTAGGTTTCCTTTTCTCTTTCCTTTTAGGTTTTGTTTCTTTTTCCTCATCGAATTGGGACTGGGTTTCCTAGGGTTTCTAGAATTTTTCACTCCACATCCTTCCTATAAATAAGACCCTTCTCCTCATAGTTTAGACACAAACAAAAATTCAGAGAGAAACCCTTCGGATACATTCAAAAATGGAAAGGAGTCACCCCCCTTAGAAGAGTGATTCTCAAAGCCCTTTCAGGAAGCCGTCTGCGAGAGAGAAAAATATGAGTATTGAGATTCTTGGCCTAGAACATGTATGTTTTTCTAATTTTTAATTTCTCTTTCAGTTTATTTTATTCTTTTCACAATTTAAATTTTTGCAAGTTTTATTTATTTATTTATTGTCGTCCGATGATCCGATGAAAACGTCGGGGTGGACTTCTCGTGCTTAAACCTAACCTCCGATCGTTAGGTGAATGACTTTTTCATTATTTATTTTATTTTGTTTTGTTTTGTTTACAAATTCAAAAAGAAAAACACAAAAAAAATAAAGTCATCCAATGATCCGATGAAAACGTCGGGGTGAGTTTCTCGGGCTTAAACCTAACCCCCGATCATTATGTGAATCATGTTTTCGTTGTTTATTTTTCTGTATTTTCTTTATTTTTATTCTTGTTATCAAAATCCTAAAAAATAAAAATAAAAAAAAATCCAAAAAAGAATAAAATAATAAAATCTTTTATTTGTAGAAATTAATCCTTACGAACCTTAACGTGAATCCGACGATTCGATAAATTGTGGGAGAGTTTTCCGTGACCTCATTTGCATTCTCCGACTCAAGTGGAATTTAGAAACGAATGGTTTTTTAAAATCTCTTCCCTCAGTAAACTTTTCGTCGAATTTCTTTTAAGTATCGAAAAGATTAATTTCAACTAAATTGTTTTTGTGAACCTCCCTCGATTCTCTTATCCATAGAATTTGACGTAATTTCAAAACGGGGTTTCTTTAAATTAATCAATTAAACTCAAAGTAGATTTTTTTTTTTTTGCATCCACTTAGCATGTTTATTTCTCGTATCATTTAGACGGCATGTTTAGGACATTTTCACCACTTAAACTTTTCATACATTTAGTTTTTATTTTTATTTTTTTATTTTATTTTACGAATACACGCTACTTTTGCACATCTAGTCATGACACGTGCATCACTTATATTTTTTAATTAAATCATTGTCACGCATAATCACGTTAATTCACGCAGTGTCCCCTATTCGATTCCCGTATTCATATCAGTTTGCATCAATATATTTAAATTAAATCATTTAGGTTTTTTAGTCACTTTTGCATAAAAAATAAAATTCACATAGATGTTAGTTTTGCATTTATATTTTATTTTATTTTTTCACCTATTTTAGTTTGCCTATTTAAATTAAAGAAATCTTTAGGAAACATATATAAATATCCCCCAATGACCATCCTTATCGAATCTTTAATATTTGATAAGAGGTTATACCGGGGGAACATTCCCAAAAAATTCAAAAATTTGTCCCACCTTATTTGTGAAAATACCAAAAAGGTTTTATAAGAAGGAAATGATTTCAAAATAAAACAAAACACTCAGACTAAACTAATTGGACATAACATACCATTTTTGGACAGGCGTCTTGGGATGCCTAACACCTTCCCCGAGCGTAATCGACCCCCAAACTTTTAAATGAATATTTGGTTTGACCGTATTTTTTGGAGTCAATTTTTTACTTAGGCCTTTTAAACTGTTTTCTAAAAATTCGGTGACCTAGTACACCATTTAAACCCAATGCTAGGTGGCGACTACTTATTTTTTAAAACGGCCTAAGTATATTTTTGAAAAAATCGGCGCTTTAAAAACCCCTCTCTCCTTAAGCTTAATTATTATTTAATATTCTTTTCCTCTTCGGAAAAATGGGGCGCGTCACCAAAGAAGGAATATTCATAAACCAAGCTAAATATACCAAGGAGTTGTTAAAGAAATATAGCTTGGATGGCACTAAAGAATACAAAACTACCATGGCAACAACTACAAAGATAGACAAAGATGATGCGGGTAAAAGCATTAATGAAAAAATGTATCGATGTATAATTGGTAGCTTGTTGTACTTAACTACTAGTAGACCTAACATTATGTATAACGTTTGTTTATGTGCTAGATTTTAGTCTTGTCCTAAAGAATCTCACTTGACTGAGGTTAAGCGAATGTTTTTATATTTAAAGGGGACGTTGATTTTGCTGGTTGCAAAGTCGAGCGAAAAAGCATAAGTGAGACATGTCATTTGTTAGGACATGCTTTGGTTTCTTGGTCAATCAAGAAACAAAATTCGATAGCCTTATCCACTACTGAGACTGAGTATATGGCAGCTGGCAACTGTTGTGCTCAAATTTTGTATATTAAGAAATAGTTAAATGATTTTGGAATACATATGGAGGAAGTCCCAATTTATTGTGATACTAAAAGTGCTATTTATCTAAGTAAGAATCTTATACAACACTCAAGAACTAAGCACATAGAGATTAGATATCACTTTATTCATGATCATATTCAAAAAAAGGATATCGTTATTGAATATATTGATACATCCGACCAGCTTGTTGATATTTTTACCAAAGCATTAGCAGAAGATCAGTTTGTGACAATCATTTATGGTTTGGGAATGACTAGATATAATGATGTTTGTCTAGAGTAGTTATGATTTGTGGTTCCCCTTCCCCCCTTTTTGAGATGACAAAGGGGGAGAATTTGTTGATGTTTTGTTGAATATCTTAAGGGGGAGATATTCATTTATGCAAGGGGAGTTAATGAATTATAGTTGTGCTATAAATTAGTTTGCATTAATGTAAGGGGAGTTTATGAATGATTTATTATTGAGATGATTTTGTGCTTTGTTGAATATCATATGTATTTTTAAATAATTCTTCATGATTGTACTTTAATAAGTTAAAAACCCGTCCTCAAATTTAGGGGGAGTATGGTTACATGTTATTTTCACAAAAATATCAAAATTAATTGTCATCATAAAAAATAGGGAGATTGTTGATCTTAAGATATTGATGGATAATTAAATGTTGATATCGCAATTAGTACAAAAATATTTTTATAATTATGTGTTTTTTTTATAGGATCCTAATTAATTAAACATATAAGCTCCTATATGAAATTGAAGAAGAAATATTGATTTAAGAAAGATTGGAAATTAAAAAATTGATTTATGCAGTTAACCGAGAAAAAAATTGGTTAAAGGGGTAAAAACGTCCAAGAAATTAAATTAAAAATAAATTAAGGATTAAG
This sequence comes from Eucommia ulmoides, assembly GCA_016647705.1. Lineage (NCBI taxonomy): Eukaryota > Viridiplantae > Streptophyta > Magnoliopsida > Garryales > Eucommiaceae > Eucommia > Eucommia ulmoides. The sequence continues at coordinate 1,727,571 of CM028329.1, forward strand.
TACAGCAAGATCAGTCGACCTGCCTAAAAGGATCGGTCAACCGATGAGAAGATGCTGAAATTGTGCAGTCTTTGAATCGATAGGTTGACTTGTGGTGTATGATTGGTCGACCTATGGAAAATAGATTAACTCTCTAAATCATTCAGTCGATAGAGATGTCGACCTATGGCAATTAGATGAACTCTCTGAATCGACAAGTCGACAGACAGAGATGGAAAGATCGACCTGAGAAACTCTCTGGATCGTCAGGTCGCTAGACGAAGGATCGGAGGTCGATCTATGGGCAAGAGTTTTTGGCTTACGCTACATCTTGAATCGGGCGGTCGACCGACGATTGATTTTAGGATTCGAGAATTTCATGGTTTTGATCCAAAAAGTAGTTGTTACTAGCCGTTTTATGGTTAGGATATAAGAGATATCTTAGGGATCTGATGAAATTTCAGATATCTGGTTGATATTTTGTTATCCCTATAGATATGGCTCATGTATTTTGATTATTTGTTAATTTGGGTCATCTAATTCTTTCTATCCTATCTAATTGAGTTTGAGAAAATATTTGAGGGACTTAATTGAACATTTTAAAAGTTACAATTAAGTAAATTATACCAAGATTAAGTCATAATGATATAAGGGATCTATTAGTGCAATTATTTGTTATGATATATGGGAACTAGCCGTTCGAGGGCTTGTTCAAATTCCCTATAAATAAACTTGCGTTTTTAAGACTTAAAAAACTTAATCAATCATATTTCAAGAGCTATTGAGTTCCTGAGTTTTCTAAGAGTGATCATTCTGATTTTATACTAAGAGTATTGTGAGATATGTTCTTAAGAAACTTAGCTGTAGATTATTTGCAACTACTGATTTGGAAATGGCATTGCTATTCATACTTTATTCGGTGGATTCATGGTGAGATCGTTCCAAGTTTTTGCTATTATTTGTTGTGTGATATTATTATTTAATACTTGGAGTTTTGATCTTTGAAATCGCTTTCCTGAACTTTAAAATTGCTTGAAAATTATTTTGAAACGTTTTTTTGTGAAAATCTAATTACATGCTAAATTGTGTGCTACCCATTTTTATTTAAAATCGGATTTTGAAATTCTCACTTAATTCTATCACTAGTATTGGAACATTAATTGAGTTCAAATTAATCTGGGGTAGTAGAAGTTCCGAGTGAGAAATGGCTTATCAATTTTGTAATTGGTAAGTTGTGTGTCAAATTAGATACTATTGGAAGTGTCTAATCAGGAGTAGCCTTAGGTTTCAATCTCTTGTGGTAAAAAGATTGAGGTTTTGATTTTTGCCTAAAGTACAAAAAGTTTAGGGGTAATTCTTCTTTACTAGAATTATTTTTGATTGAATTTGTAACGGTTTAATCCTTACCAGGTAAAACGATATTTAGAGTATTTTTGTGAGGTTTAATTTTTAGCCTAAGTATAAAAGAATTAGGTTAATCTTTTGCTTTGGAAAGAGATAGGTTTATTCATTAGCCTGTGAAAAGAAATTGTAAAAGTTGATTCTGAGCCTGTGAAAAGAATCATTTGTAAGGATTTGGTTCCTACCTAGTTAAAGGGATCATAGTGATTAGTGGGTACGACTTTCCGCTGAGCTCGGGGGACTGGATTAGACAAGAATAACTTGGTGAACCAGTATAAATTTTTGGTGTGTTGTTTTATTTACTTTATTTATATTTTGTTGTTTGTGTGGGCACTTAGTTGATATCATATATCCTCTATTATAAAGATAATAATTAATTCAGGATAAAATTAATTATTTGATTTTTGAAATATTATTATTTGATTAATTTTTATTATTATCCAATTCACTCCCCCACTTGGGTAGCTCACTGGGCCACCAATATTGTTTATCTACAGTCAATCAGTTTTGTTAATAAGACTGTAGATATTTTCACTAAAGGTCATCCACTCAGACACTCTCACACTTTATTTTCCAAACTCAAGTTTGTGTTTGTCTTACCACCTTACATTTGAGGGGGAATGTTAATATGATGTATATATGGAGGCTTGGCTTACCTGCACTTTAATACTCCAAACTTTAATAGGCACCATTATGTTATGCAGTATTCGGTAGGCTTAACACAAATCAATATATTGTCTCATATTCTCTCCCAATATCTTTCCTCTTAATTAGTTAAATTAGTTAAATGGAATTGGATGATGAATTTTACTTTTTATATAATCTTGTCTGTCATCGACCAAATAAGTGGCTATCATTTGATTGCGTACCATAATTAATTTTTTTTTTTTTTTTTTTGGGTATACTTTAATGAAAAAATTACACTTTACGTTAAATTAATACAATATTTTTCAAAAAATAGAAGCGAAAAGGAATGAAATAAAAAAGTATAATCTGCCAATACTCATTGGCTTTTATTAAAAAAAAAAACTATAAAATATTTAATGAATACAAGGGGTATCCCTAGATCTCAAGTATAATATAAGTATCAATAATACATGAAAAAATTAAGTGTATTCTGTTAGGTATACAAATGCCCTAATTCTACTTTAGGGTTTCAATGTTTATGGATATTTGGATTGTAAAGTTTCACATTGCGATCATTTAGTGGTTGGACTGGCCTAGCATTTGTTTCTGAATCCTGCAGAACAAACACATAAAACAAATTAGTAAAATCAACAACTTGTTAGTTATTTGCAAGTTGTTTTAAGACCTCACACTGCAGTTTCATAATTATGTGAATTTTGAGTTTAGAAACCGCAGTTTGGAGTCTCCAAACTAAGCACCAGATCAACATTAACCAAAATAACTCAGATAAATATTCTTACATCATGAACAGCCTCACGAAATAGTTGCACTTGTTCTCTTGTCACAGTCCTCACCTGAAGAATTCATGATACGATCAATTTAGAAAAATATAATCATTTTGAAAAGTAAATGCATAACTAATTAGATGATAATTATGTATATATGTCATATGTACATACCTTTGTTATAATTGCCCAGACCACGTTTTCAGTACAGGGTGGGACAGTAAGAGAACCAATGTAATTGTAATACTTTCTACTCCCATACTCTATTAGCCGGGGGTTGATTATGCCCAAGTTTCTCTCTTCTTCTTCTTCATCAGCAACGGCTCTCAGTTGATTTCTTATCTATATATAAAACACATCCTATTATATACCGTGACAGATCAAAAAATCTATTTATTTTTTCATTTGAGAAAAAGTGAGATCACGTACTGCAGATAAGAAAAAGTCAGGATGTCCAATCTCATAAACAATTCCAACAACAGCAACCCTTCCGTCTGAGCTTTCATGAACCAAGTGAACTTCCAGATCATACCTGTATTTTTCAATTTTAAAAATCATGTCAAATTGTGAATTTATTGTGTATGTTATATTTGAAAATATATGTGTGTAGGTATATACATGATTGGGTATAAAGAAATACCTCTTGCCATTGATAGTGTGTTCTGAAGGAGAATGCCAATGGCACTGGTTGAGTTGATAATTTGTTCCATTAATTGTAATGTTTCCAGCCCCACCTTCCCATCTCATCTGCATCCATTCATATCCATGAATTATTAATCGTAAACATAAATGCTAAAAATAATAGTAGAACTGATTCATGCATGGTATCATGTTAGAAAAAAGCTACTAGATTGAAAAATATGCACTATGCTAAAAGAGGTAATTAACACGTAAACTCGTAAGAGGGATGTTAAAATAAGCAGAGGTGTAACGTGAAACTCAATATTTCATGGGGGGTGTTGAAATTTTAATTTTTGGGGGGTTCGAACTGTAATTTGTAATTCTATTGACTACATAGCCATCATTTTTGTATGTATAAGGCAAGTGATTATCTTCATATTGACTATATGTGTTTGTATGCGTGTGCGAAGTCTTCTTTTGAAACAGATTGACCAGTACTCCGTTTTGATGTACTGAAAAAGCCCAATTAACAGGAGTAACTAAAAGCATTAAATTTGAGACAGAAAAAAATAAAATAAAAAATCATCGTCATGAATACTTATAGCCAAACGTATTAGAAATATGGAATACAAGATGATGATATTATTAAATTAAGGGGTATAACTAGTTACCATAATATCATGGCCTCTGTTAACGAGGGTGGCATTAGCCGGCCGGTAGTTTCTCCGAAGCCTCCCCAAGTCGGAGACGACCTGAACCCTATGGTGAAGGAGATCGATGGGTGACTGCATTCTTCCATTCCCACACGCACTCCACTCCGGATGAATCTCTCCCCATCTACTTGGTCCCGTCTCACTATCCTCCACGTAACTGAACTCTCTCTCATCCTCTACACACAGTACACACACACAAATATACTATTAAGAACAGAACAACTTTTCAAGAGGAGGAAGAAGATCGTATCAATTGTTGAACTTGGAAAAACAGAAAAAGGAAATCAAGAATATTAATAATTTTTCTTACCAACTTCTTGACATGTTGCAAGGGATGCAAATGAAAGCAAAACAAGGATCAATAAACTATTGAACATGTTCTTGGCTGTTTGGTTCTCCATTTCTCTCTATTTCTTCCTTTCTTTCTTTCTTTCTTTCTTTTGTTTGAAGATGAATTGGGATATATGGAGTATGGCATGGAGAGGGGGTATATATATAGGGCGATTAAGCGGTGCAATGTGAACCTAGAATAGTTTTATTTTATTATTATATTACGTAATAACATGAAAAAAGGGCAGTTTATGTTGAAGGGGAAGTTTCTGAGTCGTAGTAAATGTCAAGGTATATCGGCCATCCAATTTGAACGCGAGAAGTTGTGAAGAGTTGACAGCTAACCCATCTCTCTTGACAACATATGTGTTTGCGTCATCATTTATAGCCTTAATTACACCCTTCAACCCTAAAGTTTGGGGTTTGTATTAATCTGGCTTCAATATTTTAATTTTTTAATTAGGTTTTTAATACCAACTTTTTGTTTATATTCCTGAACATAGTTGAGCATTGATCACACCATAGGCTAAATTAGACTAATTTTTAAAATTTAAGAACTTGATTGAAATTAATATCTACGACTTTGACAAGTTAACTTTAACATAATCTAGTGTCAGGGACTAAATTGAAATAATTTAAAAAATTTAATGACTTTAATGAAAAAAATGAAATTTCAAAAACCAAATGGATTCTAACCTTAAACTTTAAGGGCCAACAGTCTATCCCTATTTTTCATATTGTCTTCGTATAATAGAGGGACAAACATGACCATGGCATACATGCGGTTGTCATTTTTCATGCCTTTTTATCCCTACTGAGAAAGAAAGAGAGTTATTTTCTTCGATGATCGCGGTGACAAATCTGAGTTGAAATGGTAAAAGAGAACTATCATCATCATCATCATAGATGTCTCGACCTTATGTGAGAACAAACAAGCAGATTGAATTAAAAAATGATAGATAGATAAAAAAAAAAAAAAAAAAAAAGGAAAATGAGATTAAAAAAAAAAAAAAAAACTTGTTTGATATTAATGGAAATGGAAGGAAAAAAAAAAAAGAAATTCGAAATAAAATTTTTTTAACACAAATTTGGGAAGAAAATAATGAAAAATGAAGAAGAATGAGTAAAATTACAATTATACCCTTGATAATAGAATTTTTAATTTATTTTTATAATATATGAGGGTGAAATTGTAAATTACATTAAAGTGAATTATTTTTTCTCATTTTATTTTTTTTCCTAACCAAACAACATTACGGAAAATAATTTCCGTTCCACAATGAATAAAAAAATTATCAGCTCATTTTTTTTTTCTTGTTTCTTTCCATCATTCCAATCAAATGTACGTATAAAATGTAATTAAAGTCAAGTACTTTCTAAGTAGAGGGTCAAATTTTTAGACGAGAATTTTTTCTTCTAAATATTTTATTATCTCATCACAACCATTTATTCCCTTCAAACAGTTAATCAAGACATTAAAAAATTAGGAACTATAAAATTTTTAGGTGAGAATTGGCTTGCATGCTCAGATATTTGTTATGAGTAAAAAAATATTATAAATTTGTCTAGACTGTTGAATCAATTTTGATTCAACTTTCAAAAATGTTTGAAATATAAAATATGTTTCGATTAGAATAAATTTTATTTAAACATATATAAAAATAATCATAAAATATGCATCAAAGGAGATCTCTCCAATTTATGAAAATAATCAAAGAATCTTGTGTCCATTTAGGGGGGGAAAAGAAGCAGCAAGGGTAAAATTTACCTAATTACTAACTATTTCTTTCTAATTGAATATTAAAATATGATAAATTGATGTCGAGACTAAATTGAGTAATTTAAAAAAAATATAATGTCTTTATTAGAAAAACTTAAAATTTGAAAGACCCAATGGACGCTAATTTTAAAATTTAAGGGCCAATGGTCTAATTAAACCTATTTTGTATGTAGTCATGATATATACATGGACAAACATGGCCAGCATACATGGGGTTGCTTACTTTCTTTTACGACCGCGGTGACAAATCATGAGTGGAAACGGTAAAAGAGAGCTATCATTATTATTATTATAGAATATTTTGTCTTTGGACAAATATCAACTTATTTGTCGGAGAAAAATAATAATTATTAATTATTTATTTGTTGTTATCTTTTGAAATTTTTTTTTTTTTTTTTTTCTCTCGCCCAACCGCCCACCTAAGCCACCATTACTATCACCACCACAACTGTCAAGTCGTCCTCGCCGTTGCCGCCACCACCTCTTGTGCCGCCGCCTCCTCCTCTTCCTTCTTCGTCTTCTTCTTCTTCTTCTCTCTCTCTTTCTCTCCTAAACCACCGTAGATTCGGCACCACTAGATTTGCATAGATCCAATGATCGTTGCGCGGATATGCCTTATCCGGTTGTCTCCTCCTTAAATTTGCCAAATCTAGCAAGGAGACAAGGGACTTCGGGGTGAGAAGCGGACTGGGAGGAGAGAGAAAGACTAAAATGAGGCCGACGACGGCAAACAGAGGTTTCGAAGAAGACAGAGGTAAGAGCATGAAGAAAGAGCGGAAAAAATAAGAAAAAGAAAAAAATGTTCAAACTGAAGGATATGAAGATGGCCTTCTCTTTCAAGAGGATTTGGGCTCTTCTAAAAGGAAATTCTCTCTGGTGTGATTTTATGCTGTCCAAGTACACTAATAATCTACCTTTATCTCTGTTGACATATCAGATTGGGAGTTCCAAAATGTGGAAAGATATCCTGTCGGCTAAAAATACTTTTCTACAGCTATCAAGATGGAAAGTTGGTAATGGCGAGCTAACTAGTTTTTGGCATGATGACTGGAAACTTGGTATCCCTGCAAATGACCTACATTTTACCAACTCGTTGTCTTCTGTCAAAATTTGCCTTCAAGATAAGGAATGGATCTCCCTAGACTTGGAAGATGTTGCTCAGGATTACTTGGAGGGATCCTTCCCTTCATTGTCATTATAATCCAATTCTCTAATTTGGCTTCCTAGCGATAATGGCGTCTTCTCCATCAAATCAGCTTGGAGGGCTATTCAAGGTGAGGTAATCCCGATTGATCATTATTCTAAGCTTTGGAGTTTCCGCTCTCCTTTGAAGATTAAAATTTTCATGTGGCGGCTGTTAAAAAATAAACTAGCAGTTGATGTTTCTATCCAGCAAATGGGAGTGATTTTGGTCTCGGGTTGTCGATGCTGCCTCTTTCGTTCTACTGAGAGCATCCAACATCTTTTTCTAGAAAGTGAGGTTGCTTCTAAAGTGTGGCGGAACTTTAGCTCCTTCTTTAATATTCCATTTATCCCTCAACCCTTAATACACCGTATTAAGTTGTGGTAGAGTAGACTTAAAGGAAGTTCTCAATTTCAGAAATTAGGGGCGTTGATCCCTTCACTGATTTGTAGGGAGATATGGTTAAGTCGGAACCGTGCTATCCATGCTAACATCTCTATGTCTGATACAAATATTATTTCCAAAGTCAGGAACTGGGTTAGTACGTTGAGCCCTATGATTATCCCTAAATCGGTCTCCTCTTCTTTTGGGGTCCATTCTCTGGCTCTATTGGATTGCCCGATCAAGCAGGTTATTCGTCGTCGGCCGCTGGTTTGCCATTGGTCCCGTCCGCCTGAGGGGTTTTTTAAGCTAAATGTGGATGGAGCTTTGAAAAGGGGAACAATGACGTCTTCTTGTGGTGGGGTTGTTCGCGACAGTACAAGAGCTGTTAGTTGGGCTTTCTTCTACCCCCTAACGGTTAGTTCGAGTTTCCTAGTCGAGTTTTATGGGTTGTTCTTGGGGATTTAGGAAGCTCTGCGTTTGGGCCAGCTCCCCTTGCTGGTGGAAAGCGATTCATTAGCTTTGGTTCATTCTATAAGGAACGATAGTCCAGCCTGGTCGATTGCCCATCTTTGGAACACAGTTCGGTTCTGGTTTCTATCATTTCACATTCAGATTGCTCATGTTCATCGAGAATGTAACTTTGTTGCCGATAGTCTAGATAATATTGTTTCGAATATCCTTTTATTTTTTTCTATAGATAGCCCATTACCTCATGACGTTCTTTCTTACGTTCATGAGGATCAAGACATGTCTTAGATTGTAATTTTCCCGCTATTTTAATATAGAGTTCTTTATTTAAAAAAAAAAAAGTAACAACAATTAGGTAATTTCAGCAATGAATTTTGTAGTATGAAAATAAATTTGGAATTGAAAGAATGAGATTAATAGGTCAATAATGGTTAATTTTAATTTGGGAGATAAGGTATTCCATTTAAAAAAGATAAAGGGTGCTCTTTATATTTGTTAAATAAGAAAAATAAACTTGAGATAAAATAATATTAACTATATCTTTTTATTTGGTTAAATTTAAATATTGTTAGCATGTGAGGGGAATAGTATAATACACCTAATTTTTTAACTATTAATGGAGAATTGCGAGAAAAAAAAAGGGGGGGGGGGGGGGGGGGGTGTTTGCAAACAAATAATTTTTGGTGGAAAATATTTCTAGGAACAATTTTTTTTCCGAACAAATAATTGTTTTGGGAACAAAATTTTTGTTTCCAAATTATTCCTTTTTGGGAGACGAATTTTGTTCCCAAAAAGTATATTTCCAAAACTATTATTTTCTCCAAAAAAATGTTCTTAAAAAATTATTTATTCCAAGAAAAATATTACCAAAACATTATTTGCTCCCAAGAAATATGTTCCCAAAAAATATTTGTTCCCTAAAACCTGTTCCTAAAAATCTATTCCAAAAAAAATTATTTGTTCCCAAAAATATTTTCAAAAACAAATTTTTCTCAAAATTTATTCCCAAGATCAATTCCCAAAAAATTATTAGTTTTTTTTTTAACAGAAAAACAAACTCATTTTTATTCTTAAAGTTGAACAGCCAATGGTATTAATTGTCCTGCATTCTAAAATTTTAAGGGCAAAGTGTAGTTCCGCCAAACATTTATCAAACAATTGGGAGGTAATAATTTCAGGGATAATTTGATAATTTAAAAAATTAAAAAAAAAAAATTAAAAAAAAAAAAACAAAAAAAAAAAAGCTCATTTTGGCGTGGGAGACATATTTAGCGAAAAAAGGTAATGGTAACACATTTTGTCATAATTGATGGGAGTTTAGTTTTGTCTCCAGAGTTGATAGTGTATGGAGAGAAATTATTCTCCCATAAAATTACACGAGTGTAAAGTGTAATTTTCCCATATTTTATATACCATATTAAAAATATATGGGGAAAATTATATTTTTGCTCCCTAAAATATGGGATGGTTGTCTATGTGGACCCTAAATTTGCCACATTTGGTCCTTCAATAGTTTTATCTATATTTGTTTTTGTAAAATTTAAAACGTTGTTAATATTTTTAGATGGAAAATGACTATGTTCAGTAGGGGTGTTCAATTATCAAGTAGACGTGACCTACCCGGGCCAAAGCTACCGGGCCATAATTCGGGTAAGGGTCGAGGCTCAAATTTTTTCGAAGCGCACAGGAGTTCACCTGACCCGCTCGTAGGCCTTATATAAAAACCCTAGTTCTAGATTATTTCGATCACATATCATTTGTCTTCTTTCGTGAGTTCATTCTTTGCCTCTTAATCTTCGATTCCCTCATTCGCTTCGTCTTCTACTCTCATTTATTCTTCTTTGCTAATTCATCCAAATTTCCAATAAGGTTTCAATTTTTTTCATTCCCATCCACCGCACCCTTTCCCCATCCAAAAATATCTATAAAGTTTCAATCTACTCATTTAAATCTTCTAGTTATAGCAGTAGTACCCGTTCTTGAGAATCCAAATCAGCTAAATCATGTGCATGCCTGTGATGATGGTGAGTGGAGATAGATGCCACAACGGTGAAAACATTAAGCGACACTAGTGACGAATGATGATACCAAGCACCTGTTTCTGTTCTAAGTTTCTGTTTTTGTTTAAACTTTATTCCAAGGTTTCTATTTCTGTTCTAACTTTTAATCATTAGTGTTTCTGTTTTTGTTCTAACTTATAGTTTGATTGTTGTTTTTGTTTCTATTCTAATTTTTATGGTTAGCATTTTTGTATGTTCTAAGTTCTAGTTTGACTGGTGTTGTTTCTGTTAAATCTGTTTTGAGTTTGTGGTGATCTGGTTTGGGTTGTAACTAAAATAATTTTAGTTACAATCATTTCAATCACAATTCACAGATCAACAGATCTTGATTCCGCAACCCTACTATCCAGATCCGAATTAGACAGGATCTAACAACACCTGAAAAAAAGTCAGATTTCCATTTTGAAAGATCGAAAATGGGTCTAGAAAAACTTGACCCGATACATTCGGGTCAAATCTCGAGTTCTACCCAAAGTGGTCAACTTGATCAGATGAACACCCCTGATGTTCCATATGCATGTGCTTTTCTATTGTATTCATCCTACTTCGAATGTAGAAGGAGTTGTTGGTCAAGTTATAAGTGTAAGGAAAAATCTCACCATATAAGGTAGATTTTCAAGTCAAGATAGCCCCAAGAGTACCCTCTACACTGGTATCGAAGCCCAGGTTACATTTCTCGCCCAACATCCACAAAGGGAGATACTTGTCGAGGGCTAGCCGATCAAAGGTTCGATGTGTGAAGAAAAGATTGTTGAGTTTATCCCACATCAAATGTAGATGGAGTTGGTGTTCAAGCTATAAGTAAGAGAAAAAGACTCGTTTCATAAGCTATCTTTTTGGGTTGAGAGAGGTCCAAGACCACCCTACACTTTCTAATGGATGTATCAATCCACTACATTCAAAAAGTTGTCTTAAACTTTTTCTAATAATAAGTCTTTTGAAAAATGAGAGAAGACTGAATCATGATTAGGGAATGACATTTATATTGTTTAATAGAGTGATAAAATAACAGAATTATTTTATTAGAAAGTCACGAGAATAATCTATAAAATGATAAATTCCAATTCTAAATATATTGATTTTTTTTAGACATTCAAGATGAGTTCCTTCTTCGATTTAAAAAATGATGTTACCAAAAATTTCTGACATGTGTAACAGCTCCACACGTGCTGAAAATTTCGTCACATTCCTCCTCTTACCTGTAGAACCATGAGTTCTAATGGACGACACCAGTGTGGTGTCGGCCAAAGAACCTTCGGCGTGAGAATAAATTAATCTGGTATATGGAGAAAGTAGTACGCAGATTAAGTCATAAAAAATTACCAGTGATATCTACCCTTTTTATAGGCTTAAAGATATGTTAACGTTACTTTGGAGAGGTTCCTAATCCCGTAATACGTTCCTAACAGCTTAAAAGATAACTAATACCTCCATGATTTCAGGAGAGATTTCTATAATGGTCCCTATTAAATATGGGTCGTTATAGTCAATCTGGCTCATCTCTTCAAGTGTAGGGGATATGTTCACATTGGACTGATCTATTCGTTTTTTAGCCTTGTGTCACACCCCTCCCTAGGCCCCCATCGCCCAAGGTCGGACTTGATACCGACTTGACGTCACTTAACCAGTCAACAAATATACATATATATATACATGCACCGCTATACCTTTTTTATCCCAAAAAAAATAATATTTTACTCACTTCAAAATTTAGGAATACACTTATCCCAAATATTCACAATAAAACCACAAAAAGAAAACTGAACCTTCCACGGTTCACACCTGTTCAGCCAACCCTCCAAAATGACACCACCTCCTGGCTCTACCTAGTGTCAATAGTGGACCCACTCCTAGCTACGGCACCTGAAACCAAATATTTTATCACTATACTGTCTTCATAATATAAAAACATTTCATGAATCAAGTATAATGATCAAATACCACTTTTCCAAATATAATATAATATAACTGCATACCAAGTCGGAATAAAATTTCACTGTCATCATTGCCAAAAGATAATGTATTTAAATCAACCAATCCAAATATTTCGACATATAATAAAATACCGCAATCATATTTTTTCTACTAGCCATATGATCGTTTCACCTCACAATCGGGAGTTACAACAGTACCGTAACCTATACAACTGTGCCATCTAAAGTGACTATCAATGTCAGGTCCATTTAATATCCCCAATGGTAGGGGCAACTACCTGTAGGATTTGCACTCCAGACAGGTCCACATATATCCACCCTACAGGACTTGCCTGACAAGTAACAACAAATATCTACCCTGCAGGTCTTACCTGACATGTAACAACAATATCCACTCTGCAGAACTTTCCTGACAGGTAACAACAAATATCCACCTTGTAGGTCTTGCCTGACAAGTAATCTACATCTTGCAAGACATGCCTTCATGACGAGAAGACAACTATGGCATAGTCGGATAACAAAAGTACTTTCCACATTTAAAAATCTACTTGATTCTCATAACGTTATAACACCCTCCATTTTAATAAATATTTTTTTCAACAATTTATACAAAAATATACTTTGTCAATTTACATAGAAGACAGTACACTCATCTCGATTTTCGCACTACAAATAATATTGTTGTCAAAAGACTATGCGAGCGGCGTTGCCTGTAAACCTAACAGTGATAGGGCCTAAATTAATAATTTATGTAAATAAACTTAGTATGCAATACATGGCCCTCAAATGCACCATTTTCCATTCCCAAAATTTTGGTTATACAAAATTTTTATACGCCCAATTTTCTATATCAATATTAACTGTACGAAAATTATTATAGTAACGATTACAAAAATTTCACGTCAATAATTTAATTTGTAGAAAAATATTAATCGACTGTTAAAATTTTTATTAGTCGAAGAAATACTAAAAATTATCATTTTAGTAAAATTTATAATTTTTATTTTAAATTATGTTCTTCGCAAATTAGATATTTCTATACCGGTTGTATTTCTCGAACCCACTATATATATATATTTTGACATAATTATACATGTATATTTGTTCATACAATTAGTCCCATAAATCGAACATGTGATATAGTTTATTTTAGCAGATACATATACACATACAGATATATATATCTATATAATAAATCAGTTCATTTACATCTAGAGCCGTTGGATGTCTCTGGATATTGGTAGCCGTTAGATCAAAATGACATATCTTCACAATTAGGGTTCGCAGCCGCTGGTAACGCCCATCTCGCACTCTTTCTCTCTCTTCCTCCATTCTACCCCATATCTCTCTCGGCGTCTCCCCAACCATCTCCACTATTATCGCCGTTCTTGGTCCACCATCGATAGTCGTCATGCCACCATGCCATCTTACTCTCGGCTTCTCCATTCACGATCGACGATGCCAACACCGACATCCAAACTATCGTTGCTCTCCGTCATGCTTCGCTTCGCCGCCACCAACGTCGTCCAGATCTGGCCAACTATCGCAATCGGACAAAATTTCTCGGCACAAGAGAGATTTGATTCGAGTTTCATCGTTTCCACCATTCACGACCAAAAGGTGAGTCTCGATTCAATTTCTGATTTGCTCATATTTCTGATTTGTTCAAATTCTAGCCATGGCATGAACAATTAGGGCTCAATCTTTCTCGCCGCAGTAACAATAGCCATCGATCTAGCCATGGCATGAACATATTTCTATTTTTATTTTTATTTTTTGTTCCAGGCCTGTTCTTTAATTTCTGATGCCTAATAATAGATCCACAGTTCGATTTGTCAAAATGTCCACACTCTACACTCTCGGTTGATTTAGGGTTGCCGGTTGATTTGGGGTTGCCAACTCGATTGTAGCTGTTAATGAAGAATTAAACTAGTGTAAGAAGTTGAATGTTGAGCCAAAATTGCCTTACTTCATACCATTGGTTTATTTGTTTCTGTTCTTATGTAGTGTTCTACCCTATGTTTTTTTTAACAGACGCGACCTTCCTCTCTGCGTTTGTCTTCTCAATGATGGTTTGTTGAATAGGTTACTTCGATATTTCTCCTACATTTTAGAAATTTCATGTATGTTCAACCCTACATTTTAGAAATTGCATGTATCCGAATTTGTGTTTCTGTTTACATTAGTGTTCTGTTTAGAAATTTCAGGTATGTTTCGACGCCCATTCTTCTCTCTTGCCCCTAGATTAGTGTTTCTGTTTGGTGTTTATGTTTCTTATTAGTGTATTTGTTTTTTGTTTCAATATTCTTCCTTTGCTAGGTATCATTTAAATGTCTTTCTATTGATTTGAGGTGCAAATATGTGGCTAATTAGTAGGTATATTGCAGCTGCAACTCCTATACATATTAGAGACCTCATGCAAGTGGATGGTATAATATGGGTTTGTTTGTTCAATTATGCATTTATTTTTTCTCTTTTACATCTTATGGATTGAATGTTTGATGAGTGGTGTTCTTTGTTGGTTTGATCTGATTCATATATGGTTCTTCAATTGATTTGTATTCTTAGCTGAATTGGGATTTTAATTCATTATTTATTGATAAATTGCTGGTTTGCAGACTATCTTTTGATAAATAGATATACAGTGTGTATTTGCTTGAATTTTTGGAAAGACATTAGTATAATAGGGATTGAGTAAGCATTAAATTAGGGCATTGGGATTGTATTATAATTGTATTTATAATATATTTTAGATTTTTGTTTATTTTCATTTGATTCCTCATCTATGAAACTATGGTTTAATATCAATTTCTACTTTAATCTTACAACTCTGCAGCTATGCAGTGCATTGCTCAACCTAGACTTTCCTTCACTATTTATTGATAAATTGTTGGTTTGCAGATTATCATTTTACGTTTTTAGCCGTAGAATCATTCTAAGATTTTTTAACAATTGATTTGCTCCTATATATATAAGCAAGTAGTTGTGTTCGCTCCTATATTTTTTTTACTTTGTTTCCGTATTTTTCTTTATGTTCCAAGTTTCTTAGTGTTAAACACAATTCTAAAGAAATATGATGATAGGTGTTACAGGTTTGGGGTATTAGGAAATAATTCTATTTGTTTGTTTCAAGATTTCACAAACTACATGTTAATCTGTCTATAAAGCCATAAATATTTTTGTGCTAATGTTTTTGTTCTACGTTTCTATTTCTGTTTGTTAATCTAGGGTTTGTGTTGATTGTTGTTTAGAAATTAAGCTTAGTTCTCTTTGTAATGGCATGAATAAAACTTTGTAATGATATCCAGGTTTTGTTGCAGATCTCAATTTCGAGGTATGTTTCATTTTTTTCCACCAATTTTCTTTGTTAATTAGTTTCCTTTCAATTGGATTTTGATTCTTTGCACGAATATCTCTTAATAGTGAATTCCCATATGGTAATTTTATTTTTCATTTGTTCAAGTAGTGGCATTTGTTTGGTGTTTCTATTCCCATTTGTTCTAAGATTTTAATTCCTACTTTTGTTATCTGTTTCTATTCCTGTTCTTTGTTTCTGTTTCTGTTCCTGTCCTCTGTTCATGTTTCTGTTTCTCTTCCTATTTTTATTTCTGTAAACTTAGGCCCCGTTTGGTAACCCATCCCATCCCAGAAATTTTCATTCCATTCCCAGATTTTTGGGAATTCTGTTTGGGAATAGCGTTTGGTAATTTTTGTTTCCGTTTCCGTTTCCATTTCATTCCCATTTGAGAATTGTGCCCACTTTTTTCTTAAGAAATGAGAAACAAAAAAAAATTGTTTCTCATTATTCCCATTCCATTCCCAAAACACATGGTTACTATTCACCTACCGGCCGACCACCGTCCGCCGCCGCCAACCACCGCCCGCCGCCGCTACCGTCCGGCCAGAAATTTCCTGGCCATTTCCGGCCGGCGTCGCCGGTGCCACCGCCGTCCGGTCATCGCCGGCGAGGGGCCACCGCCGTCTCCGATGCCAGAGCACCGCCGGCGGTCGTTGCCAGGAGTACCGCCGTCGCTGGCACCACCACCGTCAGGCCAAAACAGAAAAGAAAAAAAAAATAATTTTAGGATAAAATGGTTAGCAAACACAATTCTCTTCCCAAAACAAAAAAAAAAAAAAATTATCGTTACCAAACGCAATTCTACTCCCAAAAAGAAAACAAAATTCTCATCCCATCCCATCCCACTGTTGGAATGGAAACAGAAACGGTTACCAAACGCCACCTTAATTTATGTTTCTAGAAACTTAATTTCTATTTTTTACTCCTGTTTTTGTTTCTCTTCCTGTTTCTGAGTTAAATAATCTTAAATAATCGAATAATTTAATTAAATTTTTGCACCGAAGGCATAGGAAAATACTTAGTTCTGAATACTAGAGTTTTTCATGCCGCAGTATGAGTTTTTTGAACTATCACTCTTGGTATGCCAAACCAAGTTTGTAATTTTATTTAGTTTTACATGGTATTGTGCAGATTATCCTATCTTAGGACTTGATCTTATATAAGTGTGGATCATAAGCCAACACTTTACAAGGTACCACAGTGCTTTGAACTTTTCGTAATTGTATTTTTCTTTGTTTTTGTCTTTTTGTTGTCAATAGAACTTCATGTATTTATGTTCCCAACATAATATTTCTGTTTTGTTCCTAAATTAGTTTATCGATTTTGGTGACTTATCCGTATATCTACATCTACAATTGCAGATCCATGACTTTCGCTTTGAGTGATTTATCCATATATCTAAACTCTAATCAATTGAGTATTTTTTGTTTTTGATTATCTCTTCGGCAATGTTTGGGGTGTTTAATTGTTTTTATTCGTATTGATTATCTCTTAATGATTTATTTAAATTATTTTTGGCTGTAAATTCTTCATTCTATATATTTGCAATCTGTTCCAAAATTTATATTTTTATTTTTTTTATGTTTCCATAATCCAGTGTTTTCATTCCTTGATTTTTGTATTTGTACCAATTCATACAATTGGAAAAAGTAGTTTGATATAATAACTGTGAGAACTGAGAGTCACTATGATTTCAAAGTTCACACTGCATTTTGATTCTGAATGTGCTTCAAATTTGTTTTGGACGATGGAATTAAAAGGATTTGAGCCAAATCTCATCCATTGGACATCATTATTGACAAACCATGCCAGGTCTGGGCATTAGCGCTAATGCTGAATAAATCGCAATGGCTATAACCGTTTGCATTGATCCATATTCGTTTATAAAGACAAGGCGATGCATGAGTATGTTTGTTGTATGTGGTTGCGTGTTTTTTATTAGATTATTATCTTTCATTTTAATTTCTGATTGTAGACTATAATTGTTTGTCGTTACATGAGACAAAACTGAAATACAAAAATTGCATCTCTCTCAACGTCATCATCTCTAAAATTGATAAAATTATCAAAACTCTTGAGGTATAATAATTTTTTTATTTCTTTTAATTAGATTTCTATTTCGGTTCCAAAATAACTGGGAGACATTGTTGTGGTAGAGCTAAACAGGCCAAAACAATTTATTTGTTTTTTTCAATTGGACGATTGTTATTTTGTTTAATTGTGATTGGATTTGATTAAGTTTATGCTCAATTTTGATAAAATTTCAGAATTACATTGTTGAATTAGAGTAGTTTTTGACGCAATTTGAGGAGGAATTACTCAATTTCGCAATTTCATAAAGATGTATACTTAATTGGTGAGTTTTCTATTGAAATTCTAAAGGAACAAGATTGCATCATTTGCCAATGCATTAATATACCTTTTGAAAAAATCTGGTATTGTGCTAGAATTTTTTTCTTCACGAAAGTGCATACAAGTTATGCATATATCTTTATATCTTGCTATTCCCAATATTTTTATATTAGAGAACAGTGTGTAGACTTTATGTATGTGCAAGTTTCATTATATTTCGTAATTTGTGATTTTTTATGTTAAGGATTTTTTCGTATAAATAGATTGATCTAAATGTGAGATTTGTTGTATTTTATAAATTAGTGATCTTTCGTGTTATTTTCTAAGCATTGAATTATATTTTCTTTTTTTCATTTTAAGTTTGTTTTAATCCGATTTTATTTTTTACTGTTTTTGTTCCTATTCCTGTTTTGTTCCTGCTCCTGCTTCTGTTTCTATCCTATGTATTGTTTCTAAATCTGAAAGTTTTGATTAGAATGAAATCGGGAAGAGGGGTTATTTTTTCTTCCTAAGCTAAGTTTGTGTTTGTTTACAGGCACCAGAGAACAATGTTGGCAAGAGTTCATTTAACTATTTCCAAGTTAGTTCCAACTTCATGATAATAATAATGCATTATTATAGTGATAGGCGATAATAATGGCGATGTTTTATTTGATTAATAATGCATGATGTCGTTCCAGTTATTATGATGTCCAACTTTTACCATTTAGGCACAAAAAACTAATATAAAAAATATGTTCTTATACATTTTTTCTAATACTGATTACGTTAGTGACAAATGTAACTTTACTAATATAATTAAGTTTATACTTTTTTTGTTCAATTTTGGATTTTGAAATCCATTTCCGTTTCCGTTTCTGTTTCTGTTTGTGTTGTTGTTCCTGTTTCTGCTTTTGTTCTGATCCTTTCTCTGTTCTCTGTTCCTATTGTGTTCATTTCTACATTTTGTTCTATTTTAATTTTTGTTTATATTTATATTAGAAATGTTTTCATTTTGTGTTTGTGTTTTTTTGTTATATTTATATTTTTTTGTAGAACTTAAAAAAAAAGTTCTACACTGGTGGATATTATGAGGTAATTAAGTAGTTGTAATTTATTTCAGGTACAGGTTTATTGAGAGACATTTTGACAACACATGTTAACAATTGAAATTCATTATATTTTTTTATGTTTATGGTTGTGGGTACTTGCAGTATATTCTGTAATGATATTTTGGTGATGAGGTCAATGATTTTTTATGCTAAGTGGTAAAATATTAGGTTATTTATTTCAGCCCGTGCCTAAATATACGCTAGTGTGTATATATATATATATATATATATATATAAAGGGAAAAAAAAAAATTAAAGATTACGTATTTATGTGTTTTTTGGTTTTTTTTTGGGACTAAGTCCTTCACGAAGATGGAGATGAACATATATATATATATTAATAATATAAATGGATATGTGTGATCTCAATTCCCAAAACTACTGCCCACTTTTTCACTTTTTTTTTTTTTTTTTGATCTTATATATATATATATATATATATATATATAAAAAGGGGAAAAAAAAATTAAAGATTACGTATTTATGTGTTTTTTGGTTTTTTTTTTGGGACTAAGTCCTTCACGAAGACGGAGATGAACATATATATATTAATAATATAAATGGATATGTGTGATCTCAATTCCCAAAACTACTGCCCACTTTTTCACTTTTTTTTTTTTTTTGATCTTATATATATATATATATATATATTTCAAATTACATTAATCTTCCCCAATTTCCTTTAAATTATCATTTAAGCCCAAAATCTAAAATTAATATTTTAAAAATGGTAATTGACCCCTTAAATTTTAAAAGTAAATATTAAATGACACAATTTACCCCGTTATTTTTTTAAGTGTTAAAAAATGCAACTAAAACTTATGCACATACAAACATCGGGTCTTACACCTTGTACACCATGAGTTTGAGTATACCCAAATATGGGTCTCCTTAAGGGGCCATGAGTCTTGCTTAGAAGATTGTCGAAATTAGCACCGAATTGAGTCTGTCATTCTTCGGTCCAAATAATCCATTCAGTCTGTCTATTTCGGATTAAATTTCAAACCCAATTCGATATATTTAAAACTACATACCTATATCAGTTATGAGCGGGAGTTTCCTCTATCAAAAAAATTACTACTGTTTTGAATTACTTGTTTATTACGGAGAACGCATATTTGGATGACATGACATGTTGTATTCGTATTCCCCAATCCCCCCCCCCCCCCCCCCCCCTCTTCTCTTTTCGCAAATTTGTCGTTTTTTAATCCTTGTCTGGGCATGAGGTGTACATGTGAATGGATGGCCATCAATTTCTCGGACCTTTCATTGATTATTCATCAATCTTCCAAAGAAATTAGATGTGGTGTATGATTTTTCTTGCCTTTATTTTATTTTTTTTATTTTTTGGACGAAAATAGAGTTGCATTATTGAGTCAATGTCCGAGTCATTGCAGATTTTTTTTAAAATAATTTTGGTGGATGGTGCTTTGATATGTGTCCAGAGAAATTACCTAATTCATGTCTGAGTCATTAATTAAACGTTTACTTAATTTACCTTCTTCAAAAGTCAAACATTAGGATTTGACAATTGGCATCATTAAATGTCATATAAATCAATATAAAACATGGAAATATGTCCAATGATTTTAAGACATTGAATTGGTTCCATCACAAATAATGCACTCCTACTTACCCTTCCATTTCCACGTGATATAAGAATTAATTAAATATTTAAACCCTTCTTTTCGTTTGAGATGTTTTCTTCAAGAGTTATATCATTGAGACGTCATGTAGATCTGGTTACAAATGTGCAATCGTCATCTTCATGGTCCCTTAAAAAAAAGAATACAAAAACAAGATGTGACAAAATGGGATCCAACTTAATTATATGCTCGTTTTGAATCCGTATATTGCGCGGACATAAAAAAAAAAAAAAAATATTAAAATATATTTCATAAATATAAAAAAATAAATATACTACTAAAAATAACATTAATAATATAAAATAATATTTTTTACAAATTGTTTTTTTTAATATATTATAAAATGATAAACAAATAACCATAAATTAAAATTAATTTTATCAATTTGTGCAAGTGAACAAATTATAATTTAATTAATTTATATCTTATTTTTTTGAAAATATTTATTTTAATCATATTAATAATTTTTTTTTAAGTAATTTAAAATGTGACAATTAATTATATTATATTTGTGTATTAATTAAAAAAAAATACATCTAAAAAAAGAGAAAAAAAAAAAGGCTGTTTGGTTCTCCATTTCTGTCTATTTCTTCCTTTCTTTCTTTCTTTTGTTTGAAGATGAATTGGGATATATGGAGTATGGCATGTGGAGGGGGTTATTTTATTATTATATTACGTAATAACTTGAGAAAAAGGGCAGTTTCTGTTGAAGGGGAAGTTTCTGAGTCGTAGTAAATGTCAAGGTATATCGACCATCCAATTTGAACGCGAGAAGAGTTGACAGCTAACCCATCCCTCTTGACAACATACGTGTTTGCGTCATCATTTATAGCCTTAATTACACCCTTCAACCCTAAAGTTTGGGGTTTGTATTAATCTGGCTTCAATATTTAAATTTTTTAATTAGGTTTTTAATACCAACTTTTTGTTTATATTCCTGAACATAGTTGAGCATTGATCACACCATAGGCTAAATTAGACTAATTTTTAAAATTTAAGAACTTGATTGAAATTAATATCTACGACTTTGACAAGTTAACTTTAACGTAATCTAGTGTCAGGGACTAAATTGAAATAATTTAAAAAATTTAATGACTTTAATGAAAAAAAAAATGAAATTTCAAAGACCAAATGGATTCTAACCTTAAACTTTAAGGGCCAACAGTCTAACCCTATTTTTCATATTGTCTTCATATAATAGAGGGACAAACATGACCATGGCATACATGCGGTTGTCATTTTTCATGCCTCTTTATCCCTACTGAGAAAGAAAGAGAGTTATTTTCTTCGATGATCGTGGTGACAAATCTGAGTTGAAATGGTAAAAGAGAACTATCATCATCATCATCATAGATGTCTTGACCTTATGTGAGAACAAACAAGCAGATTGAATTAAACAATGATAGATAAAAAAATAAAAAGGAAAATGAGATTAGAAAAAAAAAAAACCTTATTTGATATTAATGGAAATGGAAGGAAAAAAAAAAAGAAATTCGAAATAATTTTTTTTTAACACAAATTTGGGAAGAAAATAATGAAAAATGAAGAAGAATGAGTAAAATTATAATTATACCCTTGATAATAGAATTTTTAATTTATTTTTATAATATATAAGGGTGAAATTGTAAATTACATTAAAGTGAATTATTTTTTCTCATTTTATTTTTTTTCCTAACCAAACAACATTACGGAAAATAATTTTCGTTCCACAATGAATAAAAAAAATTATCATCTCATTTTTTTTTTCTTGTTCTTTTCCATCATTCCAACCAAATGTACTTATAAAATGTAATTAAAGTCAAGTACTTTCTAGGTAGAGGGTCAAATTTTTAGGCAAGAATTTTTTCTTCTAAATATTTTATTATCTCATCACAACCATTTATTAACAGTTAATCAAGACATTAAAAAATTAGGAAATATAAAATTTTTAGGTGAGAATTGACTTGCTGCACTATGCTCGGATATTTGTTATAAGTAAAAAAATATTATAAATTTGTCTAGATTGTTGAATCAATTTTGATTCAACTTTCAAAAATGTTTGAAATATAAAATATGTTTCGATTAAAATAAATTTTATTTAAACATATATAAAGATAATCATAAAATATGCATCAAAGGAGGTCTCTCCAATTTACGAAAATAATCAAAAAATCTTGTGTCCATTTAGGGGGAAAAAAGAAGCAGCAAGGGTAAAATTTACCTAATTACTAACTATTTCTTTCTAATTGAATATTAAAATATGATAAATTGATGTCGAGACTAAATTGAGTAATTTAAAAAAAATATAATGTCTTTATTAGAAAAACTTAAAATTTGAAAGACCCAATGGATGCTAATTTTAAAATTTAAGGGCCAAATCATGAGTTGAAACGGTAAAAGTGAGATATCATTGTTATTATAGAATATTTTGTCTTTGGACAAATATCAACTTATTTGTCGTAGAAAAATAATAATTATTAATTATTTGTTTGTTGTTATCTTTTGAAAAAAAAATAAAAAAAAATAAATAAATAAATATTTTATTCTTATATATTTTTTTTTTCTTTTTTTTTTTTTTTCTCTCTTTCTCTCGCCCAACCGCCCACCTAAGCCACCATTACTATCACTACCACAACTGTCAAGTCGTCCTCGCCGTTGCCGCCACCACCTCTTGTGTCGCCTCCTCCTCCTCTTCCTTCTTCGTCTTCTTCTTCTTCTTCGCTCTCTCTTTCTCTCCTGAACCACCGTAGATTCGGCACCACTAGATTTGCATAGATCCAGTGGTCGTTGCGCGGATATGCCTTATCCGGTTGTCTCCTCCTTAAATTTGCCAAATCTAGCAAGGAGACAGGGGACTTCGGGGTGAGAACCGGACTGGGAGGAGAGAGAAAGACTAAAATGAGGCCGAGGACGACAAACAAAGGCGTCGGAGAAGACAGAGGTAAGAGCATGAAGAAAGAGCGGAAAAAATAAGAAAAAGAAAAAATGTTCAAACTGAAGGATATGAAGATGGCCTTCTCTTTCAAGAGGATTTGGGCTCTTCTAAAAGGAAATTCTCTCTGGTGTGATTTTATGCGGTCCAAGTACACTAATAATTTACCTTTATCTCTGTTGACAGATCAAATTGGGAGTTCCAAAATGTGGAAAGATATCCTGTCGACTAAAAATAATTTTCTACAGCTATCGAGATGGAAAGTTGGTAATGGCGAGCTAACTAGTTTTTGGCATGATGACTGGGGACTTGGTATCCTTGCAAATGACCTACATTTTACCAACTCGTTGTCTTCTATCAAAATTTGCCTTCAGGATAAGGAATGGATCTCCCTAGACTTGGAAGATGTTGCTCAGGATTACTTGGAGGGATCCCTCCCTTCATTGTCATCAGAATCCGATTCTCTAATTTGGCTTCCTAGCAATAATGGCGTCTTCTCCATCAAATCAGCTTGGAGGGCTATTCAAGGTAAGGTAATCCCGATTGATCATTATTCTAAGCTTTGGAGTCTCCGCTCTCCTTTGAAGATTAAAATTTTCATGTGGCGGCTGTTAAAAAATAAACTAGCAGTTGATGTTTCTATCCAGCGAATGGGAGTGATTTTGGTCTCGGGTTGTCGATGCTGCCTCTTTCGTTCTACTGAGAGCATCCAACATCTTTTTCTAGAGAGTGAGGTTGCTTCTAAAGTGTGGCGGAACTTTAGCTCCTTCTTTAATATTCCATTTATCCCTCAACCCTTAATTCACCGTATTAAGTTGTGGTGGAGTAGACTTAAAGGAAGTTCTCAGTTTCAGAAATTAGGGGCGTTGATCCCTTCGCTGATTTGTTGGGAGATATCGTTAAGTCGGAACCGTGCTATCCATGATAACATTTCTATGTCTGATACAAATATTATTTCCAAAGTCAGGAACTGGGTTAATACGCTGAGCCCAATGATTATCCCTAAATCGGTCTCCTTTTCTTTTGGGGTCCATTCTCTGGCTCATTGGGTTGCCCGATCAAGCAGGTTATTCGTCGTCGGCCACTATTTTGCCATTGGTCCCGTTCGCCTGACGGGTTTTTTAAGCTAAATGTGGATGGAGCTTTGAAAAGGGGAACAATAACGTCTTCTTGTGGTGGGGTTGTTCGCGACAGTACTGGAGCTGTTAGTTGGGCTTTCTTCTACCCCATAACGGTTAGTTCGAGTTTCCTAGCCGAGTTTTATGGGTTGTTCTTAGGGATTCAGGAAGCTCTGCGTTTGGGCCAGCTCCCCTTGCTGGTGGAAAGCGATTCATTAGCTTTGGTTCATTCTATAAGGAAGAATAGTCCAGCCTGGTCCATTGCCCATCTTTGGAACACAGTTCGGTTCTGGTTTCTATCATTTCACATTCAGATTGCTCATGTTTATCGAGAATGTAACTTTGTTACCGATAGTCTAGCTAATATTGTTTCGAATATCCCTTTATTTTTTCCTATAGATAGCCCATTACCTCATGACGTTCTTTCTTACGTTCATGAGGATCAAGAGGGTTTTCCACGTCTTAGATTGTAATTTTCCCGCTATTTTAATATAGAGTTCTTTATTTAAAAAAAAAAATTAACGAAAAAAAAAAAAAGTAACAACAATTAGGTAATTTCAGCAATGAATTTTGTAGTATGAAAATAAATTTGGAATTGAAAGAATGAGATTAATAGGTCAATAATGGTTAATTTCAATTTGGGAGATCATAAAAAAGATAAAGGATGCTCTTTATATTTGTTAAATAAGAAAAATAAACTTGACATAAAATAATATTAACTATATCATTTTATTTGGTTAAGTTTAAATATTGTTAGCATGTGAGGGGAATAGTATAGTACACCTAATTTTTTTAACTATTAATGGAGAATTGCAAAAAAAAAAAATTATTCCCAAGATCTATTCCCAAAAAATTATTAGTTTTTTTCCTTTTTTTTTTTTTTTTTTTTTTTTTTTTTTTTACAGAAAAACAAACTCATTTTTATTCTTAAAGTTGAACAGCCAATGGTATTAATTGTCCTGCATTCTAAAATTTTAAGGGCAAAGTGTAGTTCCGCCAAACATTTATCAAACAATTGGGAGGTAATAATTTCAGGGATAATTTGATCATTTAAAAAATAAAAATAAATAAATAAATTAAAAAAAAAAAAAAAAAAAAAAAAAAAAAAAGCTCATTTCGGCGTGGGAGACATATTTAGCGAAAAAAGGTGATGGTAACACATTTTGTCATAATTGATGGGAGTTTAGTTCTCCCATAAAATTACACGAGTGTAAAGTGTAATTTTCCCATATTTTATATACCATATTAAAAAAATATGGGGAAAATTATATTTTTGCTCCCTAAAATATGGGATGGTTGTCTATGTGGACCCTAAATTTGCCACATTTAGTCCTTCAATAGTTTTATATATATTTGTTTTTGAAAAATTTAAAACGTTGTTAATATTTTTAGATGGAAATTGACTATGTTCAGTAGGGGTGTTCAATTATCAAGTAGACGTGACCTAACCGGGCCATAATTCGGGTAAGGGTCGAGGCTCAAATTTTTTCGAAGCGCACAGGAGTTCACTTGACCCACTCGCAGGCCTTATATAAAAACCCTAGTTCTAGATTATTTCAATCACATATCATTTGTCTTCTTTCATGAGTTCATTCTTTGCCTCCTAGTCTTCGATTCCCTCATTCGCTTCGTCTTCTACTCTCATTTATTCTTCTTTGATTTTTTCTCAAAATCCTAATTCATCCAAATTTCCAATAAGGTTTCGATTTTTTTCATTCCCATCCACCGCACCCTTTCCCCATCCAAAAATATCTATAAATTTTCAATCTACTCATTTAAATCTTCAAGTTATAGTAGTAGTACCCATTCATGAGAATCCAAATCAGCTAAATCATGTGCATGCCTGTGATGATGGTGAGTGGAGATAGATGCCACAACGGTGAAAACGTTAAGCGACACTAGTGACGAATGATGATACCAAGCACCTGTTTCTGTTCTAAGTTATATATACATGCACCGCTATACCTTTTTTATCCCAAAAAATATAATATTTTTCTCACTTCAAAATTTAGGAATACACTTATCCCAAATATTCACAATAAAACCACAAAAAGAAAACTGAACCTTCCACGGTTCACACCTGTCCAGCCAACCCTCCAAAATGCACCACCTCCTGACTCTACCTAGTGTCAGTAGTGGACCCACTTCTAGCTGCGGCACCTGAAATCAAATATTTTATCGCTATATTGTCTTCATAATATAAAAATATTTCATGAATCAAGTATAATTATCAAATACCACTTTTCCAAATATAATATAATATAACTGCATACCAAGCCGGAATAAAATTTCACTGTCATCATTGCCAAAAGATAATGTCTTTAAATCAACCAATCCAAATATTTCGACATATAATAAAATACCGCAATCATATTTTTTCTACTACCCATTTGATCGTTTCACCTCACGATCGGGAGTTACAACAGTATCGTAACCTATACAACTGTGCCATCTAAAGTGACTATCAATATCAGGTCCATTTAATATCCCCAATGGTAGGGGCAACCACCTATAGGATTTGCACTCCTGACAGGTCCACATATATCCACCCTGCAGGACTTGCCTGACAGATAACAACAAATATCTACCCTGCAGACCTTACCTGACATGTAACAACAATATCCACCCTGCAGGACTTTCCTGACAGGTAACAACAAATATCCACCTTGCAGGTCTTACCTGACAGGTAATCTACATCTCGCAAGACATGCCTTCATGACGAGAAGACAACTATGGCATAGTCGGATAACAAAACTACTTTCCACATTTAAAAATCTACTTGATTCGCATAACGTTATAACACCCTCCATTTTAATAAATATTTTTTTTCAACAATTTATACAGAAATATACTTTGTCAATTTACATAGAAGACAGTACATTCATCTCGATTTTCGCACTACAAAAAATACTGTCGTCAAAGGACTATGCGAGCGGCATTGCCTGTGAACCTAACAACGATAGGCCCTAAATTAATAATTTATGTAAATAAACCTAGTATGCAATACATGGCCCTCAAATGCACCATTTTCCATTCCCAAAATTTTGGTTATACAAAATTGTTATACGCCCAATTTTCTATGTCAATATTAATTGTACGAAAATTATTATAGTAACGATTACAAAAATTTTACGTCAATAATTTAATTTGTAGAAAAATATTAATCGATTGTTAAAATTTTTATTAGTCGACGAAATACTAAAAATTATCGTTTTAGTAAAATTTACAATTTTTGTTTTAAATTATATTCTTCGCAAATTAGATATTTCTATACCGGTTATATTTCTCGAACCCACTATATATATATATATATATATTGACATAATTATACATGTATATTTGTTCGTACAGTTAGTCCAATAAATTGAACATGTGATATAGTTTATTTTAGCAGATACATATACATATACAGATATATATATAATAAATCAGTTCATTTACATCCAGAGCCGTTGGATGTCTCTGGATATTGGTAGCCGTTAGATCAAAATGACATATCTTCACAATTAGGGTTCGCAGCCGCTGGTAACGCCCATCTCGCGTTCTTTCTCTCTCTTCCTCCATTCTACCCCATATCTCTCTCGGCGTCTCCCCAAACATTTCCACCATTATCGCCGTTCTTGGTCCACCATCGATAGTCGTCACGCCACCATGCCATCTCACTCTCGGCGTCTCTATTCACGATCGACGATGCCAACACCGACATCCAAACTGTCGTTGCTCTCTGTCATGCTTCGCTTCGTTGCTACCATCGTCGTCCAGATCTGGCCAACTATTGCCGTAGGACAAAATTTCTTGGCACAAAAGAGCTTCGATTCGAGTTTCATCGTTTCCACCATTCACAACCAAAAAGTGAGTCTCGATTCAATTATTGATTTGCTCATATTTCTGATTTGTTCAAATTCTAGCCATGACATGAACAATTAGGGCTCAATCTTTCTCACCGCAGTAACAATAGCCATCGATCTAGCCATGTCATGGACATATTTCTATTTTTTTTTGTTCCAAGCTTGTTCTTTAATTTCTGATGCTTGAGAATAGATCCACAATTCGTTTTGTCAAAATGTCCACACTCCACACTCTCGGTTGATTTAGGGTCGCCGGTTGATTTGGGGTTGCCAGCTCGATTGTTGCTGTTAATGAAGAATTAAACTAGTGTAAGAAGTTGAATGTTGAGCCAAAATTGCCTTACTTCATACCATTGGTTTATTTGTTTTTGTTCTTATGTAGTGTTCTACCCTATGTTTTTTTTAACAGACGCGACCTTCCTCTCTGCGTTTGTCTTCTCAATGATGGTTTGTTGAATAGGTTACTTCGATATTTCTCCTACATTTTAGAAATTTCATGTATGTTCAACCCTACATTTTAGAAATTGCATATATCCGAATTTGTGTTTCTGTTTACATTAGTGTTCTGTTTAGAAATTTCAGGTATTTTTCGACACCCATTCTTCTCTCTTGCCCCTAGATTAGTGTTTCTGTTTGGTGTTTATGTTTCTTATTAGTGTATTTGTTTTTTGTTTCAATATTCTTCCTTTGCTAGGTATCATTTAAATGTCTTTCTATTGATTTGAGGTGCAAATCTGTGTCTAATTAGTAGGTATATTGCAGCTGCAACTCCTATACATATTAGAGACCTCATGCAAGTGGATGGTATAATATGGGTTTGTTTGTTCAATTATGCATTTATTTTTTCTCTTTTACATCTTATGGATTGAGTGTTTGATGAGTGGTGTTCTGTGTTGGTTTGATCTGATTCACATATGGTTCTTCAATTGATTTGTATTCTTAGCTGAATTGGGATTTTAATTCACTATTTATTGATAAATTGTTGGTTTGCAGACTATCTTTTGATAAATAGATATATAGTGTGTATTTGCTTGAATTTTTGGAAAGGCATTAGTATAATAGGGATTGAGTAGGCATTAAATTAGGGCATTGGGATTGTATTATAATTGTATTTATAATATATTTTAGATTTTTGTTTGTTTTCATTTGATTCCTCATCTATGAAACTGTGGTTTAATGTCAATTTTGACTTTGATCTTACAACCCTGCAGCTATGCAGTGCATTGCTCAACCTAGACTTTCCTTCACTATTTATTGATAAATTGTTGGTTTGCAGATTATCATTTTACGTTTTTAGGCGTAGAATCATTCTAAGATTTTTTAACAATTGATTTGCTCCTATATATATAAGCAAGTAGTTGTGTTCGCTCCTATATTTTTTTGACTTTGTTTCCGTATTTTTCTTTATGTTCCAAGTTTCTTAGTGTTAAACACAATTCTAAAGAAATATGATGATAGGTGCTACAGGTTTGGGGTATTAGGAAATAATTCTATTTGTTTGTTTCAAGATTTCACAAACTACATGTTAATTTGTCTATAAAGCCATAAATATTTTTGTGCTAATGTTTTTGTTCTACGTTTCTATTTCTGTTTGTTAATCTAGGGTTTGTGTTGATTGTTGTTTAGAAATTAAGCTTAGTTCTCTTTGTAATGGCATGAATAAAACTTTGTAATGATATTCAAGTTTGGTTGCAGATCTCAATTTTGAGGTATGTTACATTTTTTTCCACCAATTTTCTTTGTTAATTAATTTCATTTCAATTGGATTTTGATTCTTCGCACGAATATCACTTAATAGTGAATTCCCATATGGTAATTTTATTTTTCATTTGTTCAAGCAGTGGCATTTGTTTGGTGTTTCTATTCCCATTTATTCTAAGATTTTAATTCCTACTTTTGTTATCTGTTTCTATTCCTATTCTTTGTTTCTGTTTTTGTTCCTGTCCTCTGTTCACGTTTCTGTTTCTCTTCCTATTTCTATTTCTGTAAACTTAATTTATGTTTCTAGAAACTTAATTTTTATTTTTTACACCTGTTTTTGTTTCTCTTCCTGTTTCTGAGTTAAATAATCTTAAATAATCGAATAATTTAATTAAATTTTTGCACCGAAGGCATGGGAAAATACTTAGTTCTGAATACTAGAGTTTTTCATGCCGCAGTATGAGTTTTTTGAACTATCACTCTTGGTATGCCATGCCAAGTCTGTAATTTTATTTAGTTTTACATGGTATTGTGCAGATTATCCTAACTTAGGACTTGATCTTATAGAAGTGTGGATCATAAACCAAAACTTTACAAGGTACCACAGTGCTTTGAACTTTTCGTAATTGTATTTTTCTTTGTTTTTGTCTTTTTGCTGTCAATAGAACTTCATGTATTTATGTTCCCAACATAATGTTTATGTTCTGTTCCTAAATTAGTTTATCGATTTTGGTGACTTATCCGTATATCTACATCTGCAATTGCAGATCCATGACTTTCGCTTTGAGTGATTTATCCGTATATCTAAACTCTAATCAATTGAGTGTTTTTTTGTTTTTGATTATCTCTTCGGGGATGTTTGGGGTGTTTAATTGTTTTGATTCGTATTGATTATCTCTTAATGATTTATTTAAATTATTTTTGGCTGTAAATTCTTCATTCTATATATTTGCAATCTGTTCCAAAATTTATATTTTTATTTTTGTTATGTTTCCATAATCCAGTGTTTTCATTCCTTGATTTTTGTATTTGTATCAATTCATACAATTGGAAAAAGTAGTTTGATATAATAACTGTGAGAACTGAGAGTCACTATGATTTCAGAGTTCACATTACATTTTGATTCTGAATGTGCTTCAAATTTGTTTTGGACGATGGAATTAGAAGGATTTGAGCCAAATCTCATCCATTGGACATCATTATTGACAAACCATGCCAGGTCTGGGCATTGGCGCTAATGCTGAATAAATCGCAATGGCTATAACCGTTTGCATTGATCCATATTCGTTTTATAAAGACAAGGCGATGCATGAGTATGTTTGTTGTATGTGGTTGCGTGTTTTTTATAAGATTATTATTTTTTATTTTAATTTCTGATTGTAGACTATAATTGTTTGTCGTTACATGAGACCAAACTGAAATACAAAAATTGCATCTCTCTCAACGTCATCATCTCTAAAATTGATAAAATTATCAAAACTCTTGAGGTATAATAATTTTTTTTATTTCTTTTAATTAGATTTCTGTTTCGGTTCCAAAATAACTGGGAGACACTGTTGTTGTAGAGCTAAACAGGCCAAAACAATTTATTTGTTTTTTTTCAATTGGACGATTGTTATTTTGTTTAATTGTGCTTGGATTTGATTAACTTTATGCTCAATTTTGATGAAATTTCAGGATTACATTGTTGAATTAGAGTAGTTTTTTACGCAATTTGAGGAGGAATTACTCAATTTCGCAATTTCATAAAGATGTATACTTAATTGGTGAGTTTTCTATTGAAATTCTAAGGGAACAAGATTGCATCATTTGCCAATGCATTAATATACCTTTTGAAAATATCTGGTATTGTGCTAGAATTTTTTCCTTCACGAAAGTGCATACAAGTTATGCATACATCTTTATATCTTGCTATTCCCAATATTTTTATATTAGAGAACAGTGTGTAGACTTTATATATGTGCAAGTTTCATTATATTTTGTAATTTGTGATTTTTTATGTTAAGGATTTTTTCGTATAAATAGATTGATCTAAATGTGAGATTTGTTGTATTTTAGAAATTAGTGATCTTTCGTGTTATTTTCTAAGCATTGAATTATATTTTCTTTTTCTTTTTTTCATTTTAAGTTTGTTTTAATCCGATTTTATTTTTTACTATTTCTGTTCATGTTCCTGTTTTGTTCCAGCTTCTACTTCTGTTTCTATCCTGTGTATTGTTTCTAAACCTGAAAGTTTTGATTAGAATGAAATCGGGAAGAGGGGTTATTTTTTCTTCCTAAGTTGAGTTTGTGTTTGTTTACAGGCACCAGAGAACAATATTGGCAAGAGTTCATTTAACTATTTCCAAGTTAGTTCCAACTTCATGATAATAATAATGCATTATTATAGTGATAGGCGATAATAATGGCGATGTTTTATTTGATTAATAATGCATGATGTCGTTCCAGTTATTATGATGTCTAACTTTTACCATTTAGGCACAAAAAACTAATATAAAAAATATGTTCTTATACATTTTTTCTAATACTGATTACGTTAGTGACAAATGTAACTTTGCTAATATGATTAAGTTTATACTTTTTTTGTTCAATTTTGGATTTTGAAATCCATTTCCGTTTCCGTTTCTGTTTCTGTTTGTGTTGTTGTTCCTTTCTCTGTTTTTGTTCTGTTCCTTTCTCTGTTCTCTGTTCCTATTGTGTTCATTTCTACATTTTGTTCTATTTTAATTTTTGTTTATATTTATATTAGAAATGTTTTCATTTTGTGCTTGTGTTTTTTTGTTATATTTATATTTTTTTGTAGAAATTAAAAAAAAAAAAAGTTTTACACTGGTGGATATTATGAGGTAATTAAGTAGTTGTAATTTGTTTCAGGTACGGGTTTATTGAGAGACATTTTGATAACACATGTTAACAATTGAAATTCATTATATTTTTTTATGTTTCTGGTTGTGGGTATTTGTAGTATATTCTGTAATGATATTTTGGTGATGAGGTCGTTGATTTTTTATGCTTAAGTGGCAAAATATTAGGTTATTTATTTCGGTCCGTCCCTAAATATACGCTAGTGTGTGTGTATATATATATATAAGGGAAAAAAAAATTAAAGATTACCTATTTCTGTGTTTTTTGGTTTTTTTTTTTGGGACTAAGTCCTTCACGAAGATGGAGATGAACATATATATATTAATAATATAAATGGATATGTGTGATCTCAATTCCCAAAACTACCACCCACTTTTTCAAATTTTTTTTTTTTTTTTTTTTTTGGTTTTGATCTTATATATATATTTATTTATTTATTTTTCAAATTACATTAATCTTCCCTAATTTCCTTTAAATTGTCATTTAAACTCAAAATCTAAAATTAATATTTTAAAAATGGTAATTAACCCCTTAAATTTTAAAAGTAAATATTAAATGACACAATTTACCCCGTTATTTTTTTAAGTGTTCTAAAATGCAACTAAAACTTATGCACATGCAAACATCGGGTCTTACACCTTGTACACCATAAGTTTGAGTATACCCAAATATGGGTCTCCTTAAGGGGCCATGAGTCTTGCTTAGAAGATTGTCGAAATTAGCACTGAATTGATTCTGTCATTTTTCGGTCCAAATAATTCATTGGGTCTGTCTATTTCGGATTAAATTTGATACCCAATTCGATCCATTTAAAACTACATACCTATATCAGTTATGAGCGGGAGTTTTCGCTATCAAAAAAAAATTACTACTGTTTTGAATTACTTGTTTATTCCGGAGAATGCATATTTGGATGATATTGACATGTTGTATTCGCATTCCCCAATCCCCATCCTCTCTTTTCGCAAATTTGTCGTTTTTTAATCCTTGTCTGGGCATGAGGTGTACATGTGAATGGATGGCCATCAATTTCTTGGACCTTTCATTGATTATTCATTGGACCTTTCATTGATTATTCATCAATCTTCCAAAGAAATTAGATGTGGTGTACGATTTTTCTTGCCTTTATTTTATTTTTTTTTATTTTTTTTGGACGAAAATAGAGTTGCATTATTGAGTCAATGTCCGAGTCATTGCAGATTTTTTTTTAAATGTCTGAGTCATTAATTAAACGTTTACTTAATTTACCTTCTTCAAAAGTCAAACATTAGGATTTGACAATTGGCATCATTAAATGTCATATAAATCAATATAAAACATGGAAATATGTCCGATGATTTTAAGACATTGAATTGGTTCCATCACAAATAATGCACTCCTACTTACCCTTCCATTTCCACGTGATATAAGAATTAATTAAATATTTAAACCCTTCTTTTCGTTTGAGATGTTTTCTTCAAGACTTATATCATTGAGACGTCATGTAGATTTGGTTACAAATGTGCAATCGTCATCTTCATCGTCCCTTAAAAAAAAGAATACACAAACAAGATGTGACAAAATGGGATCCAACTTATTTATATGCTCATTTTGAATCCGTATATTGCGCGGACATAAAAAAAAAAATTAATATTAAAATATATTTCATAAATATAAAAAAATAAATATACTACTAAAAATAACATTAATAATATAAAATAATATTTTTTACAAATTGTTTTTTTAATATATTATAAAATAATAAACAAATAACCATAAATTAAAATTAATTTTATCAATTTTTGTAAGTGAACAAATTATAATTTAATTAATTTATATCTTATTTTTTTTTGAAAATATTTATTTTAATCATATTAATAATTTTTTTTTAAGTAATTTAAAATGTGACAATTAATTATATTATATTTGTGTATTAATTAAAAAAAATACATCTAAAAAAAGAGAAAAAAAAAAGGTTGTTTGGTTCTCCATTTCTCTCTATTTCTTCCTTTCTTTCTTTCTTTTGTTTGAAGATGAATTGGGATATATGGAGTATGGCATGTGGAGGGGGTTATTTTATTATTATATTACGTAATAACTTGAAAAAAAGGGCAGTATCTGTTGAAGGGGAAGTTTCTGAGTCGTAGTAAATGTCAAAGGTATATCGACCATCCAATTTGAACGCGAGAAATTGTGAAGAGTTGACAGCTAACCCATCCCTCTTGACAACATATGTGTTTGCGTCATCATTTATAGCCTTAATTACACCCTTCAACCCTAAAGTTTGGGGTTTGTATTAATCTGGCTTCAATATTTTAATTAGGTTTTTAATACCAACTTTTTGTTTATATTCCTGAACATAGTTGAGCATTGATCACACCATAGGCTAAATTAGACTAATTTTTAAAATTTAAGAACTTGATTGAAATTAATATCTACGACTTTGACAATTTAACTTTAACATAATCTAGTGTCAGGGATCAAATTGAAATAATTTAAAAATTTTAATGAATTTAATGAAAAAAAAAATGAAATTTCAAAGACCAAATGGATTTTGACCTTAAACTGTAAGGGCCAACAGTCTAACCCTATTTTTCATATTGTCTTCGTATAATAGAGGGACAAACATGACCATGACATACATGCGGTTGTCATTTTTCATGCCTATTTATCCCTACTGAGAAAGAAAGAGAGTTATTTTCTATGATGATAGCGGTGACAAATCTGAGTTGAAATGGTAAAAGAGAACTATCATCATCATCATCATAGATGTCTCGACCTTATGTGGGAACAAACAAGCAGATTGGATTAAAAAATGATAGATAAAAAAATGAAAAGGAAAATGAGATTAAAAAAAAAAAAAAAAAAAAAAACCTTGTTTGATATTAATGGAAATGGAAGGAAAAAAAAAAAAAAAAGGAAATTCGAAATATTTTTTTTTTTTTTACACAAATTTGGGAAGAAAATAATGAAAAATGAAGAAGAATGAGTAAAATTATAATTATACCCTTGATAATAGAATTTTTAATTTATTTTTATAATATATGAGGGTGAAATTGTAAATTACATTAAAGTGAATTATTTTTTCTCATTTTTTTTTTTTTTCCTAACCAAACAACATTACGGAAAATAATTTTTGTTCCACAATGAATAAAAAAATTATCATCTCATTTTTCTTTTCTTACTCTTTTCCATCATTCCAACCAAATGTACGTATAAAATGTAATTATAGAATATTTTGTCTGGACAAATATCAACTTATTTGTCAGAGAAAAATAATAATTATTAATTATTTAATTGTTGTTATCTTTTGAAAAATTAAAATAAATAAATAAATAAATTATTTTATTCTTATATTTAATTTAATTTAATTTTTTCTTTCTTTAATTTTTTTCTTTTATTCTCTTTCTCTCACCTAACCGCCCACCTGAGCCACCATTACTATCACCACCACAACTATCAAGTCGTCGTCGCCGTTGCCGCCGCCACCTCTTGTGTCGCCTCCTCCTCCTCCTTCTTCATCTTCTTCTTCTTCTCTCTCTCCTAAACCACCGTAGATTCGACACCACTAGATTTGCATAGATCCAGTGGTCGTTGCGCGGATCTGCCTTATTCAGTGGTCTCCTCCCTAAATTTGCCAAATCTAGCAAGGAGACAGGGGACTTGGGGGTGAGAACTGTTTTTTTTGCAAACAAATAATTTTTGGTGGAAAATATTTCTAGGAACAATTTTTTTTCGGAACAAATAATTGTTTTGGGAACAAAATTTTTGTTTCCAAATTATTCCTTTTTGGGAGACAAATTTTGTTCCCAAAAAGTATATGTCCAAAGCTATTATTTTCTCCAAAAAAATTGTTCTTAAAAAATTATTTGTTCCAAGAAAACTATTACCAAAACATTCTTTGTTCCCTAGAAATATGTTCCCAAAAAATATTTGTTCCATAACACCTGTTCCTAAAAATCTATTCCCAAAAAAATTATTGGTTCCCAAAAATATTTTCAAAAACAAATTGTTCTTAAAATTTATTCCCAAGATCTATTCCCAAAAAATTATTATTATTATTTATTTTTTTTTACAGAAAAACAAACTCATTTTTATTCTTAAAGTTGAACAGCCAATGGTATTAATTGTCCTGCATTCTAAAATTTTAAGGGCAAAGTGTAGTTCCCCCAAACATTTATCAAACAATTGGAAGGTAATAATTTCGGGGATAATTTGATAATTTAAAAAAAAAAAAAAAAAAAAAGGGAAAAGAAGCTCATTTTGGGGGTGGGAGACATATTTAGCGAAAAAAGGTGATGATAACACATTTTATCATAATTGGTGGGAATTTAGTTTTGTCTCCAGAGTTGATAGTGTATGGAGAGAAATTATTCTCCCATAAAAGTGTAATTTTTCCATATTTTATATACCATATTAAAAAAATTTGGGGAAAATTATATTTTTGCTC
Organism: Eucommia ulmoides; assembly: GCA_016647705.1. Lineage (NCBI taxonomy): Eukaryota > Viridiplantae > Streptophyta > Magnoliopsida > Garryales > Eucommiaceae > Eucommia > Eucommia ulmoides. The sequence goes on from CM028329.1 coordinate 1,765,155, forward strand.
CCTAAAATATGGAATGGTTGTCTATGTGGACCATAATTTGCCACATTTGGTCCTTCAATAGTTTTATATATATTTGTTTTTGTAAAATTTGAAATGTTGTTAATATTTTTGGATGGAAAATTGACTATGTTCAGTAGGGGTGTTCAATTATCAAGTAGACGTGACCTACCCGGGCCAAAGCTACCGGGCCATAATTCGGGTAAGGGTCGAGGCTCAAATTTTTTCGAAGCGCACAGGAGTTCACTTGACCCGCTCGCAGGCCTTATATAAAAACCCTAGTTCTAGATCATTTCAATCACATAACATTTGTCTTCTTTCGTGAGTTCATTCTTTGCCTCTTAGTCTTCGATTCCCTCATTCGCTTCGTCTTCTACTCTCATTTATTCTTCTTTGATTTCTTCTTAAAATCCTAATTCATCCAAATTTCCAATAAGGTTTCGATTTCTTTCATTCCCATCCACCGTACCCTTTCCCCATCCAAAAATATCTATAAATTTTCAATCTACTCATTTAAATATTCTAGTTGTAGTAGTAGTACTCGTTCATGAGAATCCAAATCAACTAAATCATGTGCATGCTTGTGATGATGGTGAGTGGAGATAGATGCCACAACGGTGAAAACGTTAAGCGACACTAGTGACAAATGACAATACCAAGCACCTGTTTCTGTTCTAAGTTTCTGTTTTTGTTTAAACTTTATTCCAAGGTTTCTATTTCTGTTCTAACTTTTAATCATTAGTGTTTCCATTTTTGTTCTAATTTATAGTTTGATTGTTGATTTTGTTTCTATTCTAATTTTTATGATTAGCATTTTTGTATGTTCTTAGTTCTAGTTTGACTAGTGTTGTTTTTGTTGAATCTGTTTTGAGTTTGTGGTGATATAGTTTGGGTTGTAACTAAAATAATTTTAGTTACAATCATTTCAATCACAGTTCACAGATCAACAGATCTCGATTCCGCAACCCTACTAACCAGATCCGAATTAGACAGGATCGAACAACACTTGGAAAAAAGTCAGATTTCCCTTTTGAAAGATCGAAAACGGGTCTAGAAAACCTTGACCCGATACATTCGGGTCGGATCTCGAGTTTTACCCAAAGAGGTCAACTTGATCAGATGAACACCCTTGATGTTCCATATGCATTTTTTTTTCCTATTGTATTCATCCTACTTCGGATGTAGAAGGGGTTGTTGGTCAGGTTATAAGTTTAAGGGAAAATCTCACCATATGAGCTAGATTTTAAAGTCAAGAGAGGCCCAAGAGTACCCCCTACACTGGTATCGGAGCCCAGGTTACATCTCTCGCCCAACAGCCACAGAGGGAGATACTTGTCGAGGGCTAGCAGATCAAAGGTTCGATGTGTGAAGGAAATATTGTTGAGTTTATCCCACATCAGATGTAAATGGAGTTGGTGTTCAGGCCATAAGTGAGAGAAAAAAACTCATTTCATAAGCTATCTTTTTGGGTTGAGAGAGGTCCAAGATCACCACACACTTTCTAATGGAAGTATCAATCCACTACATTCAAAAAGTTGTCTTAAACTTTTTCTAATAATAAGTCTTTTGAAAAATGAGAGAAGACTGAATCATGATTAGGGAAAGACATTTATATTGTTTAATAGAGTGATAAAATAACAGAATTATTTTATTAGGAAGTCACGAGAATAATCTATAAAATGACAAATTTCAATTCTAAATATATTGATTTTTTTTAGACTTTCAAGAAGAGTTCCTTCTTCGATTTGAAAAATGATGTTACCAAAAATTTCTGTCATATGTAACAGCTTCACACGTGCTGAAAATCTCTTCACATTCCTCATCTTACCTGTAGAACCATGAGTTCTAATGGGGGACACTAGTGTGGTGTCGGCCAAAGAACATCCGGCGTGAGAATAAATTAATCTGGTATATGGAGAAAGTAGTACGCAGATTAAATCATAAAAAATTATCAGTGATATATGCCCATTTTATAGGCTCAAAGATATGTTAACGTTACTTTGGAGAGGTTCCCAATCCCGTAATACATTCCTAACAGCTTGAAAGATAACTAATACCTCCATGATTTCAGGAGAGATTTCTGTAATGGTCCCCATTAAATATGGGTCGTTACAGTCAATCTGGCTCATCTCTTCAAGTGTAGGAGAGATGTTCACATTGGACTGATCTATTCGTTCCTTGGCCTTGTGTCACACTCCTCCCTAGGCCACCATCGCCCAAGGTCGGACGTGATACCGACTTGACATCACCTAACCAGTCAACAAATATATATATATATACACATACATACACCACTATACCTTTTTTATCCCAAAAAATATAATATATTTACTCACTTCAAAATTTAAGAATACACTTGTCCCAAATATTCACAACAAAACCACAAAAAGAAAATTGAACCTTCTACGGTTCACACCTGTCCAGCTAACCCTCCAAAATGACACCACCTCCTGACTCTACCTAGTGTCAATAGTGGACCCACTCCTAGCTGCGGCACTTGAAACTAAATATTTTATCGGTGTACTGTCTTCATAATATAAAAATATTTCATGGATCAAGTATAATTATCAAATATCATTTTTCTAAATATAATATAATATAATAGTATACAAAGCTAGAATAAAATTTCACTATCATCATTTCCAGAAGATAATGTATTTAAATCAATCAATCCAAACATTTCGATATATAATAAAATACCGCACTCATGTTTTTCCTACGAACCATAGGATCGTTTCACTTTACGATCGAGAGTTATAACGGTACTGTAACCTATACAACTGTGCCATCTAAAGTGACTATCAATGTCAGGTCCATTTAATATCCCCAATGGTAGGGGCAGCCACCTGTAGGATTTGCACTCCTAACAGGTCCACATATATCTACCCTGCAGGACTTGCCTGACAGGTAACAACAAATATCTACCTTGCAGGTCTTGCCTGACATGTAAAAACAATATCCACCCTGCAGGACTTGTTTAACAGGTAACAACATATATTCACCCTACAGGTCTTACCTGACAGGTAATCTACATCTTGCAAGACATGACCTTCCAACGAGAAGACAACTATGGCATAGTCGAATAACAAAAGTACTTTCCACATTTAAAAATCTATTTGATTCGCATAACGTTATAACACCGTCTATTTTAATAAATATTTTTTTTAACAATTTATACAAAAATATACTTTGTCAATTTACATAGAAGACAGTATACTCACCTCGATTTTCACACTACGAAAAATATTGTCGTCAAAAGATTATGCGAGCAGCGTCACCTGTGAACCAAACAGGGATAGGGCATAAATTAATAATTTATGTAAATAAACCTAATACGTGGCCCTAAAATTCACTCTTTTTCATTCCCCAAATTTTGGTTATACAAAATTGTTATATGCCCAATTTTCTATGTCAATATTAACTGTACGAAAATTATTATAGTAACGATTACAAAAAATTTACGTCAATAATTAAATTTGTAGAAAAATATTAATCGACTGTTAAAATTTTTATTAGTTGACGAAATACTAAAAATTGTCGTTTTAGTAAAATTTATAATTTTTATTTTAAACTGTATTCATCGCAAATTAGATATTTCTATACTGGTTGTATTTGTCGAACCCTATATATTTTGACATCATTATACATGTATATTTGTCCGTACAGTTAGTCCCATAAATCGAACGTGTGATATAGTTTATTTTAGCATATACATATACACACACAGATATATATATATATATATATATATATATATATATATATATATATATGTATGTATGTATATCTATATAATAAATTAGCTCATTTACATTTACAGCCGTCCGATGTCTCTAGATATTTGTAACCGTTGGATGTCTTTTGATATATACAACATCTATATATATAATCTATAATATATTAATATATATAATCTATTAATCTATTAATATATATAATAATACACTATTCTGGTACACATCTATAATCTATTCTATTCGCCACCCTATATAATAAGCCTTACCATCAATTTATCAAAAAAAAAAAAAAAAAAAAAAAAGAAAACAAAGAAAAGCCTAAGACCCTTACCGTCCGCAGGAGCAGAGACCCTATAGAGCCGCAGGAGTAGAGACCCTTACCGTCAAGCCGTCGCTGTCGCCGTCGCCTCCCTACTCTGATAGACCTGTAGCTATCGTCCGCCGCTTCTCCGTGCCCTAATGGAATCGCTCCTCACATCTATAAAACCCTCGCAAGGTAGCATTTGGTTTTGGTTTCGATTTCTGTTTCAGTCAAGCTTGGACGGTGATTTCGGTTTCTGTTTCAGTCAAGCTTGGACGGTGAAGGTAACCCTAATCCGAGTGCTCTTCTTCATGTTATCAGTATAGATTAGTTTTGAAAAATTGGTTTTGGTTTCGGTTTCTGGTGCCGGGAAATTTGATGGGCAAACAAATGATGCCTTTGATGAATTCTTCGAATTTTCACCAGAACTTGAAACGTTATCCACATATATGCATATGATATATAGCATGATATATATATATATATATATTATTTAGTTATGAATTCTTTGAGTTGAGGCCATGAACCCTCTTCTGCAAAGCTCCGTTCATTTGCAAAATGGAGGATTTTTCGAGCAATTCTGTGACTGATTTGGGATTCCAGGGCACGAAAACGTTGGAGTGGTTGAGCAGTATAGATTTGTTCACCTGAGGGTCGGTGTTTCTGTTCTGATTTAGTGCTTGGATTTAGTGTTTCTGTTCTGATTTAGTGTTTCTATTCTGATTTATGTTCTGATTTCTGTTCTGATTTAGTGTTTCTGTTCAGAAACAGAACAGTATAGAAACAGAACAGGTTCTGATTTAGTGTTAACTGTTTCTGTTCTGATTTAGTGTTTCTTTCTTATTCTCAATGCTGAAATTCTCAATGGATAAATGTGGTTTCTGTTTCGGTTTCTGTTTTCTGTTCATTTTTTTTTTCATTTGAAACAGGGATTAGGGCTTGGATTTAGTGTTTCTGTTCTGATTTAGTGTTAACTGTTTCCGATTTAGTATTTCTGTTCTGATTTCTGTTCTAATTTCCATTCCGATTTAGTGTTTCTGTTCAGAACTGAAAATTGGAAAATAAAAAATAAAAAACAGAAACAGAACAGTATAGAAACAGAACAGGTTCTAATTTAGTGTTTCTGTTCTGATTTTGTGTTAACTGTTTCTGTTCTGATTTAGTGTTTCTGTTCTCAATGGTGAAATTCTCAATGGATAAATGTGGTTTCTGTTTCGGTTTCTGTTTTCTGTTCATTTTTTTTTTCATTTGAAACAGGGATTAGGGCTTGGATTTAGTGTTTCTGTTCTGATTTAGTGTTAACTGTTTCTGATTTAGTGTTTCTGTTCTGATTTCTGTTCTGATTTAGTGTTTCTGTTCAGAACTGAAAATTGGAAAATAAAAAATAAAAAACAGAAACAGAACAGTATAGAAACAGAATAGGTTCTGATTTAGTGTTTCTGTTCTGATTTTGTGTTAACTATTTTTGTTCTGATTTAGTGTTTCTGTTCTCAATGGTGAAATTCTCAATGGATAAATGTGGTTTCTGTTTCGGTTTCTGTTTTCTGTTCATTTTTTTTTTTCATTTGAAACAGGGATTAGGGCTTGGATTTAGTGTTTCTGTTCTGATTTAGTGTTAACTGTTTCTGATTTAGTGTTTTTGTTCTTATTTCTGTTCTGATTTAGTGTTTCTGTTCAGAACTGAAAATTAGAAAATAAAACAGTATAGAAACAGAAACAGAACAGTATAGAAACAGAACAGAAACAAAGTTTTCTGGGAGCAGAATTTATAAATCAGAACAGAAACAAAGTTTTTTGGGAGCAGAAACAGTTAACACTAACCAAATGCGTCACCTAAATACAAACAATTTGATCTCAACGCTTCTCGCAAGGTAGCATTTGGTTTCGGTTTCTGTTTCTGTTTATGAATTGTTTCTGTTTCTGTTTTTGTTCCTATTTTTGTTTCTTTTCATTTATAAGTACAAAAACGAGAACCCTGTTTGGTTGCGGCATTTGTTCTTTTTTTTTTTTCCGAGTGATTGTTCATGCTCTGTTCATTTTTTTTTTTTCATTTGATTTGGGGGCCTATAACAGAAACAGAAACAGGGATTAGGGCTTGGACGGTTTTGGTTTTGGTTTCGGTTTCTTCCTTGATTCTTAGTTTTGAATTGCGCCTTTTGCAATACAGGTTATCAATACAGCGAGGACGTGCAATTGTATTCTGATTGTCCTGAATGCAATAAAGCCTATAACTCGCTTGATAGAGAGAGAGCTCGAGGGATTTGGAATAAGGTTTGTGTTCATTGTTTATGTTCTGTTTAACGTTTGTTCTTGAAAACTTGAAATGGTTTTGTTCCCGGAAACACTAAAACAGAAACACTAAAACATGGTTTTGGTTTCTGTTTCAGTCTAATAATTACAGCTTTCGGTTTACATGATTTTTTTTTTCATTTGAAATTCTCAATCGTTCTTCATTGTATAGATTAGTTTAGGTTTGTGTTCATTGTTTATGTTCTGTTTAACGTTTGTTATTGAAAATTTGAAATGGTTTTGTTCCCAGAAACACTAAAACAGAAATACTAAAACAGAAACACTAAATCAGAACAGAAACAGTTAAACAGAATAGAATAGAAACAGAACAGAAACAGTTAAACACTAGGTTTTGATTTTGTGTTAACTGTTTCTGTTCTGATTTTGTGTTTCTGTTCAGAACTGAAAATTGGAAAATAAAAAATAAAAAATAGAAACAGAACAGAATAGAAACAGAACAGAAACAAAGTTTTCTGGGAGCAGAATTTATAAATCAGAACAGAAACAAAGTTTTCTGGGAGCAGAAACAGTTAACACTAACCAAATACGTCACCTAAATACAAACAATTTGATCTCAACGCTCCTCGCAAGGTAGCATTTGGTTTCGATTTCTGTTTCTGTTTCTGTTTATGAATTGTTTCTGTTTCTGTTTTTGTTCCTGCTGTTCCTGTTTTTGTTCCTGTTTTTGTTTCTTTTCATTTATAAGAACAAAAACAAGAACCCTGTTTGGTTGCGGCATTTGTTCTTTTTTTTTTTTTCCTTTAAATGTATGGTGGTCGGTGGGTGGTGGTGGCCAACGGGATGATGGTGGGGCCTATAACATCAGGGGGGTTAAACAAGAATCAGGGAACACAAATGGGTCCTATAACATTCAATTCGCAAAGTGCGTTAGAACAGAAACGCTTAAAAAGAAATAGGAAAAACTATCGAGACATATTATTTTTGGGTTCCTGAAATTTATTCTATTTTTTTTTTGTTTAACGTTTGTTAAGTGTTTTAGTTTAGTGTTTGCCTTATGTGTAAACAAGAATCAGGGAACACAAATGGGGCCTATAACATTCAATTCGCAAAGTGTGTTAGAACAGAAACACTTAAAAAGAAATAGGGAACACTATCGAAACATATTATTTTTGGGTTCCTGAAATTTGTTCTATTTTTAGTTTAGCATTTGTTAAGTGTTTTAGTTTAGTGTTTGCCTTATGTATTATTTATGTCCTTCAATCTCAGGCAATATGGTACGACCTGCTATCGTATTGAGAACGAGTACTAGATTAAAGTTGCGTAAGGAAAAACAATTCTTTTATGAGAAACTTTATTTACAAAGTTGTCTCGTTAGAGAATATGGGATGAATAAAATAGCAAGTACTAGAATTTTGCAGAATTATAGGTACAAAATTAGTGAGAGAGACATAATGAACCAAATTGTTGATGGTTTACCATCAAATTGGGATGTGGCGACAAAGAATATATTTGAAAATCATCGGCCTCTTACTGCCTTTGAATTTGTACAATTTTTAGAAGAGGCTGAACGAGATGTACATCCATTATGGAGAGAATTTGAAAGAGGGAAAATAAATGAAAAAGAGAGTGTTAGAATGCATGTACTTAGAAAAGAGCGCCTGTACTACCACTTAAAACGTAAGGGGTTTCAACCAAACTGGGTAGTGTTGGTGTATGTAATAGTGCGTACTCTACCGAAATCTTGGCCTAGAGTTAGAGTTCATAGAGCCTTAAAGAAAGAACTCCTAGACCTAAGAGCATTAGGAACTTTGTTAGAGAGCATCGAGGACGACCAAATTGGCTTAAAGGCATTGGAGGAATACGAGGTTCAGCTACAAATTGGCAACCAAAATAATGAAGTTGTGCCGTAAACTATTTTTTAAGGTATAAATAATTTTTAATGTAATTTGTATTCTTGATATACATTTTGTATATTTTATGTCTAATATATTTTTTCCTTTCTTTTCCTTTTGTAGGGTTACCGCGTCAAGTTTGTTTTTTCTCTTCGGTTGTTGAAAATATATTTTGAATGTATTTTGTATTCATGATATACATTTTGTATTTTGTAATGTGATTGATTGTTTTACTTTGTTATATTCAACAAAAGTTGTCTTAATGTGATGGATTTAATATTATATATGTTTCTGTCTTAATTGTTCTCTTGCTTTTGTTAATTGTTAATTAATATGTAAATCTTACAATTTATTTTTTAAACTCATAATATAATTTTAGTTTATCATTTATTTTGCATTGAATTTTTATTTTTATTTTTTCAAGGAAAAAAATTTGGCAATGGATGACAAGTCAAATAAAAATTCTACTTCAAATAGTAGAGGGAAAGAGAAAAGTGAAAAGGGGAACATCAGTAGCAATGTGATATGTGTCTAATTAGTAAGGTTAATTATTTTTAGTTTTAATTATCACTGTTTTATCATTCAACAATAATCACATATTTAATCTATTAAACGTATTAAATAATTATGACTATTTGAGTCCATGTTAGGTTTATACTTAAATTTTGAAAAAATCTTAACCTGAAAATAAACATGATAAGAACATATTTAGCTGTGATTTCAAATGTATAGTTATTTATCTAATCTGATTTTGTATTTATACTTTTACCTTTGTGGTGATATTAAATTATCCGTATTCTTATTTATACCGTAACTTATTACATGTTATTTATAGTTTCATTTAGTACCAATTTTAGTTCGTACTTTGTCACATTGTCCTCCACTATTCTTTTTCATTTATTTGATCTAGAAAATTGAAGATTCAACCTCATATTATCTTTAGGTATTCAATGATAACGTCATATCAAAATCTGCTATATCCCAACGAATACAAAGGGAACGAGAGAGGTTTAGTCGTCTGATTCTAGAATGTCAAGAAGGTGGAAGATCCCGCATAGGTAACATTGCCAGAACATCTAGCACAAACGATGTGTCAAGACGTTCTGTGGCTCAACTAGAACGAAGAGAACGAGAGAGAGCTGATAGGGAGATATGTAATGGCCCTATGGAAGGAGGTCAGTCGTTTGTGTCCACAACACCTAACAGTCGCTCAACGGGGGTTGAGCAAACAATTATACCTTCTGAATATATAGCATCCAACAAGAACGATGTATTGAAACGGGCTCTAGCTCAACGAGAACGAAGAGAATGGGAAAGAGTTGACCGGGAGTGGTGTGATCGCTTCAATAAAGATAATCGTGAATGCCTGGAAGGAGGTCAGCCATTTTTGGGAGAATCATCAGAGCCTACGCCGAAGCGAAGAATGATTACAACATCTCTGTGTCATTATCACGCACAAGTCGATATACCCCTATAATTCTCAGTGATCAAGTTTCTTCTCCAGTAATGGAAAACAAAATGGATTCTACTTTTGAGGCCAATTTGACGTCCCTACCAAATCTTACTGAAATGTTTGTGTCCACAATACCCAACAGTCGCTCAACGTTGGACGTTGAGCAAACAATTACACTTCCTAAATGTATAGCACCCAACAACAACGGCATATCGAAACGTGTTCTAGATCAACGAGCACGAAGAGAACGAGAGAGATCCGGTCAACAAAATATTCAGAATAGTTAACATTTAGAAATGAATAGAAGACTACTTGAACAATCATCTCAGCCTCTACTACAACAGAGAATGATTGTACAATCATGTGGGCCATCAGTGATTACGAGTCCATGTACCCTTGGAATTGTGGACCTCCTTCGGGATCGCACTACTCTATCGTCCATAGCTAGTCAAATGAATTTTATTGTTGAACCAAATTTGCCTTTTCCACGTAATCTTACTGAAACATTTATTACCGTAACTCCGAATGAATGCTCAACGCCTGAAGTTGAGGAACCAATTGTATTGCCTGGTATAAGGTATTATACTAATCCATTATTCATGTTATTAAGTATTAAATGTTTAAAAGTGTTTGATGTGTAAAATTTAATATTTGCCAACTATAGGTCAACTTTAACAAATCAACACCTTGCCGAGAATCAAGATACTGAACATGCAGGAAATTCATCTGTTGACGATGGGATGGTTACAAATTTGATTCCTCATTCTCTTGGTTTAATTGACGATGCATGCCCTTTTGCGTGGGGTAACCAAGAAGCTTTTGTTTCCACGAACCTTAATGAAAGCTCGACCGTAGCAGTTGAAGAAACAAATCTACCTTCTGGGAGTAGATGGTGAGTTTCTTTTTTATCTTATTCATTTAATTAAATATGGCATTCACAAATATGTTGTTAGAATCTACATAATAATTTTGTTATTTATCAAATGTAGACCGCCAAATTCTACCAATGATGAGTTTTACGATAATCAAGATATTGACGAGTTGAACAATCCAACTGCTGACCGTGATGTTCATACAAGTGAAAATCGACACTCGCTTGGTAGAATGAATGTCATGTGCCCTCATTGTTCTGCGTTACACTGGATGGATGAGAGATTAGTAAGATTATCCGAACGACGTCTTCTCTTTGGTACATGTTGCTTACAAGGGAAAGTTAGGCTTCTATTACTTCTCACACCTTCTCTACAAATTAAAGCGTTATATGATGGTAATGATGATAGATCAAAATCATTCTGAAGTTATGCTAGAGAGTACAATGCAAGCAATGCTTTTACAAGCCTCGGTGCCAACTTGGATACAAGGCTGCTTTCTGGAAGAGGCCCAACAACGTTTACTATACATGGAGAGTTGCGTCATTGGACAGGAGCATTAATCCTAGAACCGGGACAAGATGCCATTTATTCTCAGTTGTACATCTACGATCCTGATTTCGCTTTTGGCGTGAGAAGCCGTAGAAATCCTCATTTGAGAACGGATGTTTTGCAAACTATTCAAGATACATTGTTGCAACATAATGCATTCGTAGATAAATTTCGTCAAGCGTTTGCGATTTTAAATCAATTGGATTTGGAACAACAAACGTTGCCTGCTTTTCTTCACTACACAGCATCTACCGATCGTCGGTGATATAATTTGCCGACAACTGATGACGTGGCTGTCATATTACTGGGGGATGGAACCGAAACTAGCGCGATGAGAGATATTGTTATACATTTAAGGGGGGAAAATGAACTAATGAAAATCAATGAATGCCATCCTGCTTATCTACCATTGCATTACGTTTTGTTGTTCCCTTTTGGTGAGCTTGGATGGGAGCCTGAATTTAAACAGTGGGATGTGATTCACGGTCGACACACAAACGCTCGACTAACTTAAATGCAATTTTATAGCTACCGTATTTTTGAAAGGCCGACAGAGTATTCGACAATTCTAAGGGGAGGAAAATTATTTCAAGAGTTCTTGGTAGATGCTTGGGCTGCGACCGAGCAAAATAGGTTGAATTACTTTAGACAACATCAACCAAATCTTCGTAGTGAACTCTATCAAAGTCTTACTGATGTGGCATTAGATGGGATGGAACCTAATCAAATAGGTCAACGAATGATTTTGCCATCATCTTTTATTAATAGTCCAAGACATATGTTTGAAATCTTCCAAGATTCAATGGCCATAACCCCGTACCACCATCATCCTGATGTGTTTCTTACCATGACTGCGAATCCAACTTGGACAGAAATCACTGAAGCTTTATTGCCTCATCAACAACCAACTGATCGTCCAGACTTAATTGCTCGCGTTTTCGAGTTAAAAAGAATTGCTCTAATGAAAGAGATTGAAAGCACTCGAGTATTTGGAAAAAAAGTTACCCATGTTTTTACAATTGAGTACCAGAAAAGAGGTCTGCCGCACATGCACTTATTGATATTTCTTGATAATCATGATAAAATTCGAACGTGCGACCAAGTAGACAGAATAGTTTGTGCTGAATTTCCAGATCCAAATGAAGAGCCAGAACTTTTCGAGACTATAAAAAAATGCATGGTTCACGGACCATGTGGTGCTCGAAATTGTCAAGCCCCGTGCATGGAAAACGGCAGATGCACTAAGAGGTATCCACGAGATTTTGTGGAGTATACAACGATGGATTCACATGGATATCCCATTTACCGTCGTCGTGATAATGGCAAAGTTTATACCGTGAGGGGGCAACAAGTTGATAATAGAGATGTCGTCCCATACAATCCGTACCTTTCCAAGATGTTCGACTGTCATATTAATGTTGAAGTATGCGCTGGGATTAGGTGCGTCAAATATATCCACAAGTATATCTATAAAGGAGGTGATATGATGACATTGATTTTGGGAATGATGGATGAGATCAAGCAATATCTTGATGCAAGATACATTGGACCCTCTGAGGTAGCCTGGCGATTGTTGAGTTTTCCTTTGCACGATGAGAATCCAACGGTTGTTCGATTGGCGCTCCATTTGCCTGGAATGCATCAGGTTGTCTCGAGCTCAGTCACAGAAGTCGACTCTAACAGAATTTTTTTCATATTGTGATGCACATGCTTCTGCACGTGTGTATACTTATCAAAAGTTTCCCCAGCATTTTGTTTGGAATAAAACTGAAAATTTTTGGAAGCCACGACAGAGGGGATTTGCCATCGGCAGAATGTATTTTGCGCCTCCCAATTCGGGTGAACGATTTTATCTGCGTCTACTATTGACTGTAGTCAAAGGGCCGCAATCGTTTAGGTGTTTACGCATTGTAAACAATGTTGAACATGTGACGTTCAAAGCCGCATGTGTAGCAAGAGGGCTATTGGAAGATGATAGTGAATGGATACAACGTCTTCAAGAGGCGTCTACTATGAGTACTGGATATTAACTGAGAAGATTATTTTGCGTCATTCTTACTCAATGCTCCCCTTTAAATCCGTGTGAATTGTGGGATCAATTTTGGATGCATATATGTGATGATCTCTCACATAAAGTTCGCACGTTGTTTTTGATACCCGTCCCAAGCGAGGCACAGATTAAAGACTACGGTTTGTACCTTTTGAATCAATTACTTCAAGAATCGGGCAAGTGCTTAGTAGATTTTCCTTCGATTCCACAACCTGTCCAGAATTGGAATATGGTAGTTGGAAATAGATTGATATGAGAACATCGTCAAATGCAAAGTGAAGCACAATAAAGGAATGTGCAGTGTAATATTGATCGTCTCAATGAAGACCAACGTGTTGCATACGAATCAATCACTTCATCAGTGTTCGGAAATTTAGGAAAAATGTTTTTTTGAATGGTGGTGCTGGTACGGGAAAAACGTTTCTATATAATACCATAGCAGCAAAATGTCGAAGTAACAGTCATATTATCATTACTGTGGTATCGTTCGGTATTGCATCGCTACTACTTGAAGGAGGTCGAACTGCACATTCCACATTTTGCATCCCTTTAGATATTCTTGATAATTCAATTTGTCATTTCAGTAAACAATCGTTGCATGCCGAATTGTTTAGAGAGACAAAGTTAATCATTTGGGATGAAGTTCCGATGCAACATAAGTACTGAGTTGAGTCTGTGGATCGCACGCTACGAGATATTTGCAGTAATCCAAATCCATTCGGGGGTATCACGGTCGTTCTTGGATGAGACCTTCGGAAAATTCTACCTGTTATACCTAAAGGTGTCCGTCAAAAAATTGTGGTAGCATCGTTGAGACGTTCGTACCTTTGGAATGATATACATGTCTTAACTTTGAATTTAAACATGCGCCTAAATAGTAGGAACATTGAAAATGCAGAGTTTTCGAGATATTTATTTAAGGTAATATTTCATTTAAATATATTTTAGTATTTTGTAATAGATTACTTATATATGCTTTGATACTAAATTATTCATTTACATTTATTTTTTCTTTAAATAGGTTGGCAGTGATCCGCATGAAATCGTACAGTTGCCGTCAACCATACACAAGTGTCGTAATGTGATTCAACTAATATCTTCAGTTTATTCACATCTAGGCACACCCAGTGTTGTTATCCCTACATTTCTAACTGAACATTCTATTCTTTCTATAAGAAATGACGATGTTAGTGCTATTAATTCGGCTGCTTTAAATATTTTTCCCGGAGAAATGATCACATATCTGGCCGCAGATAAAATGTCTGAAGATAATGGAGTCGATCGTCCAATTACAAATCGTTATCCTAACAAGTACTTGAATTCCTTAGATCCTCCAAGATTACCTCAGTTCAAATTAGATTTGAAAATTGGATGTCCAGTTACGTTGTTGAGAAATATCGCACCAAGTGATGGACTTTGTAATGGCACACGATTAATGGTTGTCAGGTGTTCTTTACGTGTAATAGAAGCTCGAATATTGACAGGGGATAAAGCAGGAAATTTGGCGTTCATTCCAAGAACATCCTTGATGCCATCATCTTCTGAATTTCCTTTTCAAACGACAAGGCGCCAGTTTCTAATTCGTTTGGCGTATGCTATAACGATAAATAAATCACAAGGACAATCAGTGAAATTTGTTGGAGTTGATTTGACTACACCGATTTTTAGTCACGGTCAACTATATGTGGCCTTATCAAGGTGTACATCATTTCATCGATTAAGTGTACTTCTTCCCGAATATGGATCTCTATCCACGACAAATATTGTTTATCCTGAAGTATTATTGTAACTGTAATTGTTTCTGTTGATGCAACATTTAAAGTTGAATAATAAAATAAATTGATATAATTGTTCAAATAGATGATGTATGTTTTATGCCCGTGCCTTCAGGCACGGGTTATACGCTAGTATATAATAAATCAGCTCATTTACATCCAGATCCGTTGAATGTTTATGGATATTGGTAGTCGTTAGATCAAAATGACATATCTTCACAATTAGGGTTCGCAGCCGCTGGTAATGCCCATTTTGCGCTCCCTCTCTCTCTCCCCCCATTCCACCCCATATCGCTCTCAACGTCTCCCCAACCATCTCCACCATCATCGTCGTTCTTGGTCTACCATCGATAGCCTTCATGCCACCACGCCATCTCACTCTCGGCGTCTCCATTCACAATCAATTTCACGATCGACGATGCCAACACCAACATCCAAACTATTGTCGCTCTCCGTCATGCTTCGTTTCACCGCCACCATCGTCGTCCAGATCTGGCCACCTATCGCCGTCGGACAAAATTTCTCGGCACAGGAGAGCTTCGATTTGAGTTTCACCGTTTCCACCATTCACGACCAAAACGTGAGTCTCGATTAAATTTATGATTTGGTCATATTTCTGATTTGGTCAAATTCTAGCCATGGCATGAACAATTAGGGCTCAATCCTTCTCGCCGCAGTAACAATAGCCATCGATCTAGCCATGGCATGAACATATTTATGTTTTTTTTTTTTTTTTGTTCCAGGCCTGTTCTTCAATTTCTGATGCCTGAGAATAGATCCATAGTTCGATTTGTCAAAATGTCCACACTCCATACTCGGTTGATTTAGGGTCGCCGATTGATTTGGGGTCACCAGCTCGATTGTAGCTGTTAATGAAGAATTAAACTAGTGTAAGAAGTTGAATGTTGAGCCAAAATTGCCTTACTTCATACCATTGTTTTATTTGTTTTTGTTTTTATGTGGTGTTCTACCCTATGTTTTTTTTAACAGACGTGACCTTCCTCTCTGCGTTTGTCTTCTCAACGATGGTTTGTTGAACAGGTTGCTTCGATATTTCTCCTACATTTTAGAAATTGCATGTATGTTCTACCCTACATTTTAGAAATTGCATGTATCCGAATTTGTGTTTCTGTTTACATTAGTGTTTTATTCAGAAATTTTAGGTATGTTTCGATGCCCATTCTTCTCTCTTGCCCCTAGATTAGTGTTTATGTTTGGTGTTTATGTTTCTAATTAGTGTCTTTCTTTTTTGTTTCAATATTTTTCCTTTGCTAGGTATCATTTAAATGTCTTTCTATTGATTTGAGGTGCAAATTTGTGGCTAATTAGTAGGTATATTGTAGCTGCAACTCCTATACATATTAGAGACCTCATGCATGTGGATGGTATAATATGGGTTTGTTTGTTCAATTATGCATTTATTTTTTTCTCTTTTTCATCTTATGGATTGAGTGTTTGATGAGTGGTGTTCTTTGTTGGTTTGATTTGATTCATATATGGTTCTTCAATTGATTTGTACTCTTCGTTGAATTGGGATTTTAATTCACTATTTATTGATAAATTGTTGGTTTGTAGATTATCTTTTGATAAATAGATATGTAGTGTGTATTTGCTTGAATTTTTGGAAAGACATTAGTATAGTAGGGATTGAGTAGGAATTAAATTAGGGCATTAGGATTATATTATAATTGTATTGATAATATATTTTAGATTTTTGTTTGTTTTCATTTGATTCCTCATCTATGAAACTAGGGTTTAATGTCAATTTTGACTTTGACATTACAACTCTGCAGCTATGCAGTGCGTTGCTCAACCTAGACTTTCCTTCACTATTTATTGATAAATTGTTGGTTTGCAAATTATCATTTTACATTTTTAGCCGTAGAATCATTCTAAGATTTTTTAACAATTGATTTGCTCCTATATATGTAAGCAAGTAGTTGTGTTCGCTCCTATATTTTTTTTACTTTGTTTCCGTGTTTTCGTTTATGTTCCAAGTTTCTTAGTTTTAAACACAATTCTAAAGAAATATGATGATAGGTGCTACAGGTTAGGGGGTTTAGGAAATAATTCTATTTGTTTGTTTCAAGATTTCACAAACTACATGTTAAATCTGTCTATAAAGTCATAAATATTTTTGTGCTAATGTTTTTGTTCTATGTTTCTATTTCTATTTGTTAATTTAGGGTTTGTGTTGATTGTTGTTTAGAAATTAAGCTTAGTTCTCGTTATAATGGCATGAATAAAACTTTGTAATAATATCCAGGTTTTGTTGCAGATCTCAATTTCGAGATACGTTTAATTTTTTTCTATCTATTTTCTTTGTTAATTAATTTCATTTCAATGGGATTTTGATTCTCCGCACGAATATCTCTTAATAGTGAATTCCCATATGGTAATTTTATTTTTCATTTGTTCAAGCAGTGGCATTTGTTTGGTGTTTCTATTCCCATTTGTTCTAAGATTTTAATTCCTACTTTTGTTATCTGTTTATGTTCCTGTTCTTTGTTTCTATTTATGTTCCTGTCCTCTGTTCCTGTTTTTGTTTCTCTTCCTATTTCTATTTCTGTAAACTTAATTTATGTTTCTGGAAACTTAATTTCTATTTTTACTCCTGTTTTTGTTTCTCTTCCTATTTCTGAGTTAAATAATCTTAAATAATCGAATAATTTAATTTAATTTTTGCACCGAAGGCATGGGAAAATACTTAGTTATGAATACTGGAGTTTTTCATGCCGCAGTATGAGTTTTTTGAACTATCACTCTTGTTATGCCATGCCAAGTTTGTAATTTTATTTAGTTCTACATGGTATTGTGTAGATTATCCTAACTTAGGACTTGATCTTATAGAAGTGTGGATCATAAGCCAACACTTTACAAAGTACCGCAGTGCTTTGAACTTTTCGTAAATATATTTTTCTTTGTTTTTGTCTTTTTGCTGTCAATAGAACTTCATGTATTTATGTTCCCAACATAATGTTTCTGTTATGTTCCTAAATTAGTTTATCGATTTTAGTGATTTATCCGTATATCTACATATCTAAAATTGCAGATCCATGACTTTCGCTTTGAGTGATTTATCAGTATATCTAAACTCTAATCAGTTGAGTGTTTTTTGCTTTTGATAATCTCTTCGGCGATGTTTGGGATGTTTAATTGTTTTGATTCATATTGATTATCTCTTAATGATTTATTTAAATTATTTTTGGCTGTAAATTCTTCATTCTATATATTTGCAATTTATTCCAAAATTTATATTTATATTTTTGTTATGTTTCCATAATCCACTGTTTTCATTCCTTGATTTTTGTATTTGTACCAATTCATACAATTGGAAAAAGCAGTTTGATAGAATAACTGTGACAATTGAGAGTCACTATGATTTCAGAGTTCACATTGCATTTTGATTCTGAATGTGCTTCAAATTTGTTTTAGATGATGGAATTAGAAGGATTCGAGCCAAATCTCATCACTTGGACATCATTATTGACAAACCATGTCAGGTCTGGGTATTGGCGCTAATGCTGAATAAATCGCAATGGCTATAACTGTTTGCATTTATCCATATTCATTTTATAAAGACAAGGCGATGCATGAGTATGTTTGTTGTATGTGGTTACGCGTTTTTTATTAGATTATTATCTTTCATTTTAATTTCTGATTGTAGACGATAATTGTTTGTCATTACATGAGACGAAACTGAAATACGAAAATTGCATCTCTCTCAATGTCATCATCCCTAAAATTGATAAAATTATCAAAACTCCTAAGGTATAATAAATTTTTCTATTTCTTTTAATTAGATTTCTATTTCGGTTCCAAAATAACTGGGAGACACTGTTGTTGTAGAGCTAAACAGGCCAAAACAATTTATTTGTTTTCTTCAATTGGACGATTGTTATTTTGTTTAATTGTGACTGAATTTGATTAACTTTATGCTCAATTTTGATGAAATTTCAGGATTACATTGTTGAATTAGATTAGTTTTTTACGTAATTCGAGGAGGAATTACTCAATTTCACAATTTCATAAAGATGTATACTTAATTGGTGAGTTTTCTATTGAAATTCTAAGGGAACAAGATTGTATCATTTTCCAATGCATTAATATACCTTTTGAAAAAATCTGGTATTGTGCTAGAATTTTTTCCTTCACGAAAGTGCATACAAGTTATGCATACATCTTTATATTTGGCTATTCCCAGTATTTTTATATTAGAGAATAGTTTGTAGACTTTATGTAAGTGCAAGTTTCATTATATTTTGTAATTTGTGATTTTTTACGTTAAGGATTTTTTCGTATAAATAGATTGATCTAAATGTGAGATTTGTTGTATTTTATAAATTAGTGATCTTTCGTGTTATTTTCTAAGCATTGAATTATATTTATTTTTTTTTCATTTTAAGTTTGTTTTAATCTGATTTTATTTTTTACTGTTTTTGTTCCTGTTCCTATTTTGTTCCTGCTCCTGCTTCTGTTTCTATCCTGTTACTATTTCTGAACCTTGAAAGTTTTGATTAGAATGAAATCGGGAAGAAGGGTTATTTTTTCTTCCTAAGCTGAGTTTATATTTGTTTACAGGCACCAGAAAACGATGTTGGCAAGAGTTTATTTAACTATTTCCAAGTTAGTTCCGACTTCATGATAATAATAATAATAGTGCATTATTATAGTGATATGCGATAATAATGGCGATGTTTTATTTGATTAATAATGCATGATGTCGTTCCAGTTATTATGATGTCCAACTTTTACCATTTAGGCACAAAAAAATGATATAAAAAATATCTTCTTATACATTTTTTCTAATACTGATTACGTTAGTGACAAATGTAACTTTGCTAATATGATTAAGTTTATACTTTTTTTGTTCAATTTTGGATTTTGAAATCCATTTCCATTTCCGTTTCTATTTGTGTTGCTGTTCCTGTTTCTGTTTTTATTCTATTCCTTTCTCTATTCTCTGTTCTTATTGTGTTCATTTCTATATTTTGTTCTGTTTTAATTTTTGTTTATGTTTATATTAGAAATGTTTTCATTTTGTGTTTGTGTTTTTTTGTTATATTTATATTTTTTTTTAGAAATTAAAAAAAAAAATTCTACACTGGTGGATATTATGAGGCAATTATGTAGTTGTAATTTGTTTCAGGTACAGGTTTATTGATAGACATTTTGACAACACATGTTAACAATTGAAATTCATTATATTTTTTTATGTTTGTGGTTGTGGGTACTTGCAGTATATTCTGTAATGATATTTTGTTGAGGAGGTCGTTGATTTTTTATGCTTAAGTGGCAAAATATTAGGTTATTTATTTCAGCCCGTGCCTAAATATACGCTAGTGTATATATATATATATATATATATATATATATATATATATATATATATATATATAAAGGAAAAAAAATTAAAGATTACTTGTTCCTGTGTTTTTTTTTTTTTTTTTCGGACTAAGTCCTTCACGAAGATGGAGATGAACATATATATATATATATATATATATATATATATATATATATATATATATATATATATATATATATTAATAATATAAATGGATATGTGTGATCTCAATTCCCAAAACTACCGCCCACTTTTTCACTTTTTTTTTTTTTTGTTTTGATCTTATATATATATATATATACATATATATATTTTCAAATTACATTAATCTTCCCCAATTTCCTTTAAATTATCATTTAACCCTAAAATCTAAAATTAATATTTTAAAAATGATAATTCACCTCTTAAATTTTTAAAGTAAATATTAAATGACACAATTTACTCCGTTAATTTTTTAAATGTTCTAAAATGCAACTAAAACATATGCACATGCAAATATCGAGTCTTACACCTTGTACACCATGAGTTTGAGTATACCCAAATATGGGTCTCCTTAAGAGGCCATGAGTCTTGCTCAGAAGATTGTCGAAATTAGCACCGAATTGGGTCTGTCATTTTTCGATCCAGATAATCCATTGGATCTATCTATTTCGGATCAAGTTTCATACTCAATTTGACCCATTTAAAACTACATGCCTTTATCAGTTATGAACAAGAGTTTCCTCTATCAAAAAAAAATAATTTACTATTATTTTGAATTACTTGTTTATTCCCGAGAATGTATATTTGGATGATATGACATGTTGTATTCGCATTCCACAATCCCCACCCTCTCTTTTCGCAAATTTGTCATTTTTTAATCCTTGTTTGGGCATGAGGTGTACATGTGAATGGATGGCCATCAATTTCTCGGACCTTTCATTGATTATTCATCAATCTTCTAAAGAAATTAGATGTGGTGTATGGTTATTCTTGCCTTTATTTTCTTTTCTTTTTTTTTTTTGGACGAAAAGAAAATGTTGAATTGGTTCCATCACAAATAATGCACTCCTACCTACCCTTCCATTTCCACGTGATATAAGAATTAATTAAATATTTAAACCCTTCTTTCCGGTTGAGATGTTTTCTTCAAAAGTTATTTCATTGAGACGTCATGTAAACTTGGTTATAGATGTGCAATCGTCATCTTCATCGTCCATTAAAAAAAAGAATACAAAAAAAAAATGTGACAAAATAAAATCCAACTTATTTATATGCTCGTTTTGGGTCCGTATATTGCGCGGACATAAAAAAAAAAATTAATATTAAAATATATTTCGTAAATATAAAAAAATAAATATACTACTAAAAATAACATTAATAATATAAAATAAATTTTTTTACAAATTGTTTTTTTTAATATATTATAAAATAATAAACAAATAACCATAAATTAAAATTAATTTTATCAATTTTTGCAAGTGAACAAATTATAATTTAATTAATTTATTTCTTTTTTTTTGAAAATATTTATTTTAATTATATTAATAATTTTTTTATGTAATTTAAAATGTGACAATTAATTATATTATATTTGTGTATTAATTAAAAAAAATACATCTAATAAAAAAAAAGAAAAAAAAAAATGGGTGTTGCCCTTGTTATTAGATATATAAAAAGAATATAAAAACTCATGAGATGAATTGAAAGCATTATCCTCTAATTTCGTTAAAATATTCCACATCCTTCCGCTTTTAAATAGTAACTAGTTTTAGACCCGCATAATATGCGGATCTAGAATATTATGAAGGTGGAGAATCATGTAATAGAAGGACATATGTTATGAGTATAGTAATTTGTAAATATTTTGTTTAACAATTAATATTTTGGTAAATCAGGAAAATATATATGGATACTTGTGGAAGATATAGGACTGTTGGAAGTAGATGAGTTTTTTTTTTGCAATGAGAAAAGCATTAATTGACGGTGTTGGCAATATCAATGTGGGGATTGGATAAACTAATGCATGCACCAAATTGAATGAACATTAATGCATTGATGCATGTGTGAATACATAATCATTAAACATTGAATACTAAATGGTGAAATGAGTTAATTTCAACCATCCATTAACTCAAGAGAATAGGATTACAAAGATTGATAATTCTTAACTCTCAATAGTTGTTTTCCACTTTTAGTATATATTATAAGATATTAGATATATTTTTTATCGATCAACATTTAAATTTTAAAAATTAATATTAATTCCTCTTTGAATTATTTTATTTTAAAATTTAATCTGTATAAATGGAATTTTATATCTCTCAAATTATAAATGATTTAGCTGAATTTACATATGGTGTTCACATAACTAATTATTCTGATTTAATTGGTCAACCTATCCATGAGTCGTTGGATTTCCCAACAACTAATCTTGAAACGACACAATTTTAAAATTTAATTTAATGCAAATATCAATTATATTACTTATTAAAACTTTTATTCAAATTTTAATACGGTAAAATTGACAAAGAACATAAAAACATTTCAAAATTTAATTATATTATAGTCAATCTAATCACAGTGGATTTATTATTAAAATATTATCCCATTTTTGTTATTTACCAATCTTTTGGAACATCTAGACGTTTTCGATTTTACCTTTAGTGAGTGGATCCGCAATCATGGAGTTCATTCCCATATGTTCTATAGATACTATCTTGCTCTGAATTCTTTCTTTAACAACTAGAAACTTAATGTTAATGTGCTTCGACTTTGTGAAGCTTCTATTGTTGTTAGAATATGGAACTGCAGATTTATTGTCATAATATATCTTTAGTGGTCTTTTAATACCATCTACTACTCGCAGCCTAGTGACAAAGTTTTGTAGCCATATCCCTTGATTTGTTACCTCATAACAAGCTATGAATTCAGCTGTCATTGTGGAAGGAGCTATAAGTGACTGTTTAGCACTCTTCTAGGAAATATCACATCCAGCCAGCAGGTAGACATAGCCTGAAGTGGATCTCTTGGCAACCTGGAAGATCAGAATCAGAATACCCAATGATCTCCAAATGATCTATTTTTCGATAAGTGAGCATATAGTCTTTTGTTCTCTATAAATACCACATAACCTATTTGGCTGCTTTCCAATGATCTATCCCAAGGTTACTTAAGTATCTGCCTAACATTCCAACTTTGAACGTTAAATCCGGACACGTACATACTTGAGTGTACATAAGACTGCCTATTGTCGACGCATAAGGAATATTTTGTATCTCTTTCTTTTCCATCTTATTTTTGGGGCATTGAGTGAGACTAAACTTATAACCCTTAGAGACAAGATTATCTCTGAATGCACAATCTTTCATGCCAAAACTAGTAAGTACCTTTTCAATATAGCTCATTTGTAATGTCCCGAGTATACCCCGAGAGCGATCTCGATGTATCTTCATTCCTAATATAAAATAGGCGTCTTCAAGATCTTTCATTTCAAAATTCTTAGTTAAAAATCTCTTTGGTTTTTAGTGCAATAAGTCAATATCTCTACTAGCCATTAGTATATCATCGACATATAGCACTAAAAAAATAAATTTACTCCCACTGAACTTGTGGTATACACAATTATCAATTGCATTTACCTCAAAACCATATGAGACAATGAATTGATGAAATTTGTGATACCATTGACGGGAAGCTTGTTTGAGACTGTAGATGAATTTCTTTAATTAACTTGAAAATGATAGACTTTGGATCGCCTAACGTAAATTTCACTGGTTGCACCATGTACATAGTTTTATCAATGTCTCCATTGAGAAACGCAATCTTTACAGCCATCTGATATAACTTTAAATAAAAAATGAGTTATAAGTGCCATTATAATTCTAAAAGAATCTTTCATTGAAACTGGAAAGAAAATCTCTTTATAATCAATGCCTTTCTTTTACGTAAAATCCTTGGTGACTAGACAAGCCTTAAATCTCTCAATATTACCTTTTGAATCCCTATTGGTTTTAAATATTCATTTGCAACCAATGGGCTTCGCACCTTCAAGAAACTTGACAAGATTCCAAATGTTATTGTCCTTTATAGATTTCATCTCATCATTCTGGGCATCGATCTACTTTTCAGAGTTAGGACTTTGTGTGCCTGGATGGAAGTTGATTCGATCGTCTTCCATTGACCCTATGTCAAACTCATGTTCTTGAAGAAAGAGATGTAATTACTTGAAACCACGTTTCTCTTTTCTCTAGTGGATTGACTTGGTGGCACTTTTTCTTGAGGTTGTAAATTTTGCTCTTTAGGATCAATTTCTTGATTTTGAGTTGGGAGTTATTCATTGTTGTCTTGAATTATGTCTTGAACAATATTAGGAACCTAATCCTGCCCAGTCAATATTGAATCAAGAATACAATTTCAGATAATTTTTAAATTGAGGTTTAAAGAGAAGGAATTTCTATCTTAGATCACATTGGATAACTCAGAAAAACAACAAAAAACATAAGAAAACATAAAACTGTTAAATTGGACTGAATTCAGTTAAGTAAAAGTTTCGGGTCAACCTAAAACATTCTAAAATTAAAGGGGGTCTAAAATGAAATTATTAAATATTGATTTTCATCAAATCACCTTTAATATTAATAAAAATTAGTTACTACCCTCCAATTATAGGATATTTCACCAATTACCTTTGTTACCTACTTTGACCCTGAAACATTTACTATCACTGGTTTCGTCTATTTAACACAATAAATACTATTTGTTTGTGCATGTTACATTAAATACCTTCAAGAAACAATGCAAAAGACCTTGATTAAGGCATATAAATGGCATGACAAATCCTAGTTACCAAAGTAATTAAGGATTAAGAGTCGGTTCGAAATCGACCAAACCGAAGTCATTTGATTAACAATCAAAGCCTATCCAACCAAGGGCCCAACCAAACAATAATGACTCATCAAAATGAGAATTAAAAGCCTAAATGAATCTTCCTAGAATTTTTCTACAAAATATCTAAGGAAAGAACCAACTTACTTAAGAAGTAACTAATCGTTATCGAAACTAAGCTGATCCGGTTTGCCACCTAAGCAAGGAATTTAATGAGTATTAAATACCCATATCATTAGTAATTTAATGCTTGGGATGATAAGGATGGAATACATCCAAAGAATCTAGATATTTTGAGCAAAATATCTTAGGGCAACTAGAACACTTGAAATGTAACTACCGGTTACAAGGCAAACTGAGTCGATTGGATCTAAATACAACCGATTCTGGCCTCATCACATCAAGTGTCTCAATAAAGCATTAAATGCCTAATGACACATCAATACTAGATTCAAAGAACCTTGGATGCATTAATGGAAAGTGAACCAAAATAGCGAAACTAACCGCTACTTAGCCCCTAAACCAAATAGGAAGTGTCACATCAAGCCATTAATGACCACATGTACAACCAATCATATCAAAGATATGGTAATAATGATTAATGATTTCAAATGATTTGCAATGATTTCCAATCATTGAACCTAGTCATGTAATCATTACCAAATCTTTTAAAGATCTTTCGGAATCTTACAGAATCTTACAAATTTGTTCAAACCAATTCAAGATCAAAATAAGAAGGGATGGACCCTAAGCCAAACATCCCTTAAGGAGCAGGCTCGGTTACCTTTACACATTGTCCAATGTGTAGGGTGCCCAAGCTATAAATACAGAGCTCATTTTCAAGAATTTCAAGAGTTGGAACCCTAGCTTTCTCTCTCCAGGATTGAGCAATCATCTCAGGTCATTAGGGTTTCCAAGATTTATTTTCAATAAACACCTCAAAATTTTGCTGAAATACTGCCCGAAGGAGTTCTTGAGGTTCTTGGAGAAAGAACTCAAGGAGTTGTTGGCAACCGATCGAGGTCAATAAAGAAGATCCAAAGAAGGCGATGAAGGTAACCACTTAGGGAAGATTACTTCCCCTAAGTTAGGTATGTCTTCCTAAATCTCCTTTAATTTGTCTTAAATTTAGTTATTTTGTTTGTATATAGCATGTTCATGTAGTTATTAGACTTATATCCCATGTACATAGCATGTATATGAATTAACCAAGTAAAAAAACATTGAAAACATGTCAAATTCATCAAACCATTTAAAAATTATCCAAATTTATGTCAAGAACATGAAGAATACATCAAGAACATGGCAAAAATGTAGTTTACACCGTGGGTGGTACATAGTGTATTTGATTCTCTTAGGAACAAATGAAACCGAACTCTAATAAACTCAAAACCAAAGTCATCTCTAAATGAAATCTGTGATTAGCTGATTCTCATTAATCTGAGATACATAGGTAGCCCATATAAGGGTTCAGTCATCTATCCAAATAAGTTAGTCATATATATTGCATGTTGGAACTACATATCAACCTGATTCTCTGTGAAAATTGGGATATGTAGGCAACCTTTATAAGGTTCGGTCGTTAGGAAAATATAAAATACATTTCATTCTTATATATTGTTATTGGGTTGTCGCTGCTAGTTTAGTTTAGTTTACCTGTTTTCATTATATAAAAAATACAAAAAAATATTTTCATTTTCAATATGCTTTATTTATTGTTGTATGATAGATAATTAACCTTTACTAACTTTTTTCATTTAATGAAAATCTATAAAAAGACAAAAAACTTAAAAAAATAAAAATAAAAAAAATGGGAAATTATTTTGTTAATAAGAACCAAAGGAAATGACTTGGGTATTGTCTAAATGTTAATATCTATGTAGACTGAGGTACCGTTTTCGGATGAGTGTCTTGGGTTGCATAAAACATTCCCTGAGTATGACCGACCCTTGAATTTAAAGAAATCTTTGGTACAAAAACCTTACGAGTCAAAACACAGGCCATTTCAAAATAAAAAAAAAAATGAATTGTTAAAATCCCAGTGACCTAGTAAACTATTTAACCTATGTTAGGAGGCGACTCCGTTTTCAACTCAAATTCTGGCCCAAAGAAGTTTTCAAAATCGATGCCTAGAAAAGTCATTAAAAACCATTTTTCAAAAATAAATGGATTTGGAGGAATGAAAACTTGTTTTCCTCTTCTTCCTGATCTCTACTTCTTCTTTCTTTCAAACAAAATCCAAGGTCTGTCACCTGATCATTGTCAATAGCAATGTTTGGAAGATAAATTGATTCATTTTTTAAAGACAATATTCCTAATAACTTTATCTTCTCTTCTTCTTCAAACTCAACATCCTCAAGAAATCTCGTATTTTCCGTCTAGAAAAATATCTTATTTGAGGGATCATAAAACTTAAATCATCTTAACCGTTTAGTGCACCCAACAAAGCAGCAATTAACCGTTCTTGAGTCCAGTTTCCTTTCATTTAACCTATAAGGCCTTGCCTCAGCTGGACAACCCCAAATATGTAAATGCCTTATACTAGGTATTTTGCCGAACCATAATTCATAAGGGGTTTTAGTTACCACTCTACTTGGTACCCTGTTCAGAATATATGTTGCAGTTTTAAGTGTGTCTTTCTAGAGTGATTCTAGAAAAGAAGTATGATTTATCATACTTCTTACCATGTGCTTAAGCATTCTATTTCGTCTCTCAGCAACACCATTCATGCTAGGTTTACCTAGCATTGTATATTGTAGGACGATTTTGCATTTCTCTAGGAAATTTTCAAATGGTCTTGGACGTTGTTATTTTAATCCATCATATGGATCATAGTATTCACCACCACAGTCAGATTTAATAGCCTTCATTTTAAACTTGCCTTGCTGGCTTTCAACTTTAACTTTGAAAGCCATAAAAATTTGTAGTTTGTTTAGTATATGTTTTAGTTGTAGTTTATGTTATTTTGTTTTTATTATGTGCATGTTTGTTTAGTTTAGTTGTTGTTATGTGCTGAGTTTTGACTTCCTCTGGGCCATTACCCGATGATGAATCTATCCCCTGATTGTTTATTGAGGTTAGGCGTAAAGCTCTTTCATGTGTGTTCTGTGTGCTTAATGTATCGTTTTAGTAAAAGTTATTGTAGATCCTAATTGCACGAGCATGTAAACTCAATGTATAACTATCTAATTGATTTGAAAATGCTTATCCATCACCCATATTCATGACAATAGGGAATCTAGGACTTGATTTGGGGGAATTTTGAGGCAAAATCCTAGACGAGGTAGTTCGGGAGATATGATTTAGGCATTCGTTTTTATCACTTGAGCCTTTGAAGCTTGCCTCGTTAAATGTTTATCTCTCGTTACCCTGTCGAAGCCTAAAACCCGTTTCAATTCTGAACATTTAACTAATACCATGGCCGATAAAACGTCTTTCAAAACTTGTATCGCTGAGCCGAAGGCACAATTTGAGTGAATCAAGTTAGCATTCTGTATGCTACTTGAAGTGAGCGGTTGGGTTTAGGGTGAACTTTTCATTGGTTCGGTATTCGAATACTCACTTGTTGTTTTTCTTTCATTTTAACCACACCCGTGAAATTGTAATAATCGAATAAATTTGAGGGTGTGGTTCGTTAAAAAAAACAAAATAAAACAAAACAAAACATGTATATACGATTTTATTTTTCATTTGTTTTGACAAGTGAGTATGGCATTCTTAAATGATTGTTCAGGGTTATTTCAATTTTATCTGTGGGGTTTCAAGTGTGAGAGTGCCAAGTATGTGCCTCGAGTATCGTCAAGTTAACGATGTTAACCCATTTTCTATTTCTGATATACCATTGGCCATTTTCCAAAATCATACCAAGTCCTACTGATCTTTTTGAATTGCATAGCCTACTTTAGTGGAGAATAGAACCCAGTCAGGCTTATGGATTCCCTATACCTTTTTGGTTTTAGTCATGAGTTTATTTGACGGAAATCCAATCCGATCGACGGATAGTTGTATAATTGAGTTTTATCACACATATGTTGATAGGATCTAGAATGGTGCTTACTATTATCAAATGTTGAAATTCTAGAATACCACATGGTGTATTTTATTCTTGAACTTGATAGGATTGGGCCAATGGGAGAAAAATCGTTTGGCCGGTAGACGATATTCAAAACTTGCACATTATTATTTTTAGTATTTTTTGTTTTTAGTTTTTAATTTAGTAATTAGTTGTTATATTTTCTTGTATTGTGCGAGTGTTTTGCTGAGGACTAGCAAAATTTCAAATTTGGGGGGTATTTGATAGGTGTAATTTACCTATCTATTTTCAAACCGAACTTGTTAGTTTTTTAGTGTTATTATAGCGGTGGAAGAACGATGAAACAAGAACAAAGAGGCCAAAATTCAGAACCTGCAGCCCACCGCCGCGACGATAAAACCACTACCGCAGTAGTCAAAACACAAAAAAGGGGCCTAAACCCTCTACAAATCTACCGCTGCAGCAGTGAGATCCACCGCTGTAGCGATGAAACCACATAATGTCTCTGCTCCCACCGCTGTATCTACCACCGCAGCGGTGACACTGCCGACATGCCCATTGTCGTGGCAGTCACTTTACACAGATTTTAGATATTTATTCAGATATTTTGATCCCTATCTCTTCATCATCTCCTCTATTTTGGCTATAAGAGAGTTCCTAGGATTAGAATAGAGTAGAGAAGTTTTTGAGGAATGTTCCACCAAATTCGAAGGAGAAAAACACGTTGCAAAGAAGGAGAAGCAATCTCAGAATGGTTTTAGCGTCAAATCTTCGGATGATGGCTAGTTCTCTTCGTTTATTTCTTTATTTCTTAACTTTGGTTTATGATTTGAGCATGTTTAGCTTGTTTATCATTGTATATACGGTTATAGCTATTAGCTAAACAGATATTGTCTAGGGATTAATAATATTTATGAATATGTGGATTATTTGAAATTGGTGTTTCGTTAATGATTGTTCTTCGTTATTTGATTGTGTTTGTCATTTCTCCTTATTTATTATGCTTGTTATGATATATTGAGAACACAAGGTTTAACACTCGGGAGAGGTAACCTTGAATTCGGAGTAGGGTTAAACACAACACGACGATCTAATAACCCGGGGTAGAAGTTAGAAAGTGTGCAATCAATGACGTTGGGGCAAGACTCATGTGACTATGTGTTAGAAAAAAAGCTAGAGGAGGACTTCGGAATTAACGCGAAGTCACATATTTGCTCGCTTTACACTCGGGAGAGGGAGTAAGCAAGTTTACGATACAGAGATTGTTAGTTAAGTCAAACACCGTTAACTTAAATCAAACAAGATCAAACACAGTTAAGTAAATGAAGTTAATCCCTATATAATCAATCTCCTTAAATATCTCAATATAGTAATATAGTTTAATTAGATAAATTAGTATTTTAGTATTAGTATATTTAATTATAAAACTACAATTTTTATCGCCTAGATAAAATTAGGTTATGATAATTACGGTACTCGACAATAATCTCAACCAATCCCTATGAAAACGATAACTCTTACTCTTCCCAGTCTACTAAAACTTGACCTGTACATTTGCAGTGAAAATGACGACGTGAAATTCCGCTACCAGTGACCTAACCGAGAAGGCCAAATATAGGATAATGATGAGGAGGAGGAGGAAGAGAATGTTGATAGTAGTAGAGGAGGTGGTTGTGATAAGAAGGATACTGGTAATGAGGACGACGATGATAAGGATGGTAGTAGTAGTGGTGAGGTTGTACAAGTTGATGAAGGGACATTTGGTGGTGGTAGTGAGGTTTGAGGTGGAAGGTGCAAACTGTTGAGCTCAAATAGACATCCCACTTTACCACCAGTCCTAAGGGTTTCTCCTGTCTGAGGATCCTGTACATGACAACCACTATTAGAGAATATTACTTCAAGTCTTAATTCACAGAGTTGCCTAACAGATAAGAAATTTAAGGTGAATTTTCAGAATTAAATATGTGTCAAGAATAAAAAGATATGAAGTAAAAATCTGACCAGTATAAGTAACACATATTTGAGAACCATCAGCAGTATAAATATTAGGAGCATTCATAACGGATAGTTTGGATGAGAAAATGTTGGGATCAAAATCCATATGATTCCAAGAGGTAAAATCAAAGAATCATGAAGAATTACCTAAAGTAAGTGAAAGGGTAAGGAAATCGTTTGGACTATAATCAAAGATGATTTTGTGGAAGAGTAAAGGTAAATCCACAATAAAGATGGTAACAACAGTAGAGATAGGATTAGAATCCTCTTTGGCATTGAGAATAATGGAGGAAGAACAACCCTTAGACATTGTCGTTGAATCAGATCAAGAATACACAACAAAATATACTGTATGATATGAATCTAGAGAAACTAAGATCATAGATGGATTTAAAATGTTGAAATTATCCTGGAACCTTGGAACCAATCTATAATTATGAAGAACCAATTAAAAAACCTTGAACCGTTCAAATTATCGTGATGAACTGAATCAATTATATGAAGGAAACTACACTGTATGATTCGAATTTTAGTAAATGGAGCCCACAAATGGATTCAAAACTCCAAAATTAGCTAAGAATATGTATTACATTTCCAATAACCAATTTGAAAATAGCTAAACTGGTCAATAGAAGTTAATTATTTGTGAATCAGTGATGTGGCAGAGAACAACTTATGTGGCGGTTGACTGCTGATGTGGACATTGGCTGATGATGTGGCACTAAAATTGCAAGGGACTCAGATGATGTGGCACTGACATGACAACCACGTGGTGATGACATGGCATTGAAATACTAGTCAAAGCTAATTTTTCTGATGACGTTGCAGCTGACGCACCCTAGTTTTTAGAAAAAGATAGGAAACTAAGAGAGAAGGAAGACACTTTTTGATTTCCTCCATCTCAAAATCCTCAAAATTCATTCATTTTAGAAAAAAATAATTTCAGGGGCTTTTCTAGGCGCCGATTTTGAAAACGTTATTTGGGCCGAGATTTGTTTGAAAAATGGAGTCACCACCTAGTATTGAGTTAAATATTGTGCTAGGTCACTGGGATTTTGAAAATCATTTTATTTTAGAAATGGCCTAAGTTTTGACTCGAAAATAGTTGATCTTTACAAGAGATTACTTTAAAGTTCAAGGGTTGGTTATGCTCAAGGAAGGTGTTAGGTACCCCAAGACACCCATCCGATGACGTTACCAAATTTTAAATGAATCTTTAAGTTAAAACTAGTACAAGTAATTTCCTTTAGTTTTCGTTAACACACTAATTCCTTTTTCGAAATATTTTTGTCTTTTTGATGTTATTTTAAGTAAACAAAACTAAAAAAAAAAATTATATGGGGTCTAAGAGTTCATATATTTGAGAAACTAGCTGTTGGAGGGCTTGATATTTATCTATTAATATAGACCTACGGGATTTGTGATGAATACATCAAGAACTATCAGTTTGAGCTATTTTAAGAGTGATATTTTAGTTAAGATTTTTGTGAGAGATTTATTCTAAATTCTTGATCTAAAGCGCTTGTGGTTTGGCGTCACCGACTTGAGTTCTATTTCTATTCTATCATTATCTTCGGTGTTTCCCGGTGAGATCTATCCAAGCTTTGCTATATACTTTGAATTTATATTTTTTTATTAATTTCTTGGTATAAAATTGTTTAAAAAATCGTCTTAAATTTAAAAGCCTAAAAATCTATTTTAAACGATTTTGTTTGATTATCTGATTACGTGCTTAAATTGTGTTACCCACATTATTTATTAAACGGATTTTATTTGCCTCACATTATATATATCATGTAGTAATTATTCGGGTCATTAATTGAACATATTCGTATTAAGGTAGTAGAAGCTACTTATGGGAAGAAACTTATTTTTTTTTTTTTTTTTTTGTATTTGTGAGTTTGAGCGGATTAGACATGTTTGTGACGGTGTCTAATAAGGGTAGCTAGGTTTCAATATTTTTTCTATGAAAAAAGGTTAGGGTTTGATATTTGTCTTGGTAAAAAGGTTAGGTTATTCTTTTCCCTTGAAAAGCCTTAGATTTAGATTCTTCTGGTAATTGAATTGTTTTTTTTAGTGAATTGTAAATGTTCGTCATTCCTTGTGAAAACGATAAGTGAGAGAGTGTTAGGTTAATCTTTGGCCTAGTAAAAATATAGGGTTCAGCCTTGACCTGGGAAAATGGTAATTTGTAAAGAAAGATTATATGTCTGTAAAAGAATTGTTGTAAGAGTGTTGTTCCTACCTGGTAAATGGATAAAAGGGGTTTAGTGGATTGCGAATCTCCTAGAGCTTGGGGGACTGGACATAGGAAATATTAGCTTGATCGAACTAGGATATATCATTGTATACTACATTGTTTATTTTCTTATATTGTGTTTAGGTGTGCACTTAGTATTAAACACATATCCGCTGCGTAACTAAGATAATAATTAATTTAGGGAAATTGATTATTTGATATTAAGTGTTTAAAGAATTTAATTGTTTAAATTTTGTAACTATGAAAATGATTTAGAGAAAACAAATTTTTATTTTTTTAGAGTAAAACACAAAGTACTTTTCATGTAGAAAATTTCTTATGTGAAAACTCTTTTTCTTTTTTCTTTTTTGTTCCATTTTCATTTATTTATTTAAGAAATGTAAGAACAAACATGACACTAATGGTTAAGATATATACATTTTATTCTTATCAAGAGCACTCCAACCAAACTTACTTGCTTAGGCAAGTTTAATGTTATTGTTTACTTTTGTTAGTTAAAAGGAAAAAAATTATAGATATAAGTATAGTCCTACTCGTAACTAACAAGGAGGAAATGTTTATGAAGAAGACACATACTTATCCCCGAAGGGTAGAGGGTCTCCCATTATTTCACCTTTTAGCCACAAAGGTCTAGACGTAGTAATATATATTAGGTGCTAATCCATGATCTGAGACGTAGGGCCAATCCATGATCTAAACTTATATATATATGGGTGTCAGTTCACAGCCTGAGACGTAGGGCCAAGCCATAATCTAGGCTATTGCGAAAAGATACAGAGCAAGAAAAGTAAATAATTAGTTATTAGTAGTTAATATTCCATAGTCAGTAGTCCATAGTTAGTTGGTTTATTTTTGTTCATTGAGTTTGGTTTCTTGACAAAAAACAAAGATGCTATGTACCAAAAGTTTTTGTTGTTCTTGACACAAAACAAAGATACTATGTACAATATGTACAAAAAACCAAAGACAACAAAGACAACCAAAGGAAAATATGTAAAACAAACTAAAGGTGACAAACAAACAAACAAACTAACTAAAGAGAGGTTTAAGGAAACTTAACTTAGGGTGCTCTTTCCCTAAGTAAATATTTCATTCTTCTCCTTCTTTAACTTTTTCTCCTTCTTGGCTTGATTGCTCTTGAGAAGTTTCTTGAACTCTTCGTAGAAGAGTGTCAAGATCATATTTTAAGAGGATTTTTGGAAGTTTTTGAGGTGTTTGAGAAGTGGAAAACTTAGGAAATCAAGAAATCCGAGAGAGAATTTCAAGTTTAGAGAGAGAAATGGTCTGACTAGTGTGTTCTCCTTAACAAAACAGGTTGTCTTTTATAGGCAATGTCATGCCTTCACATTCCCCAATGCACAGGAATTGCCAGCCTGCATTAAATGATCATTAAATGCCATTTCCTTCTAGTTTAGGCTAGGAATGATGAAGATCTTCTAGGATTTGCTAGCTAATGATGAGATCTTGTTAATTTTGTGATTTTTTTGAACAAAATATTTCCAAAAGATCTCTTATTTAATGCATGTCATTAATACTTTGTTAAATGCCCTTAAATGCTCTTAAATCTTTTTGAATGATGAAGGGATACTTAGACTAAGTTTAAGCAACAATAACTTATGGGAAATGATGAGATTCTCTCATGATGAGATGTTTGTAACTAAATCTTTCCAACATAAAATCATCAATTCGATTGAACGTGTGTGATGGCACGTACGGTGTGATGTGGCATCCGTGCGTGAACGTGTGTGATGGCACGTACGGTGTTTGATTTTGGTGGAGTTGGAATCTTCGCATTAAGATGAAGGTGATGATGTAATGGGTGTTAATATCAAATTGATTATGAGACTTGTAGCAGTCAACAAAAGTGACATCAGCCCCATCCCCAGCACTCTCCACTCCCAATTCGAATACCAAATCTAGCCCTACAAGGGTTGGATTTGGTCTGGGTTTTCAAGGATTACACTTTACACCTTCTTAAGTTTGGGTGTAGTCTCATTTTACCCCTTAACATTTTTATTATCATATGGTGACCCTGAATTTAGCTTTCCATATCAATTTGATTCAAATTAGGCACTTGGACTAAATTAATACAGAAACTAAACTTTAAGAGATAAATTGTAACAATTGAAATATCATGAGCCAAAGTGGGACATCACAAAAATATTAGGGGCACAAGTGGGACATCACCAGATGATAATCAAAATGTTATGGGGTAAAATGAGACTACACCCAAATTTTAGAGGTATAAAGTGCAATTTAGCGTTGAAAAAACCCTACCAAATCTAGCCGTTAAAGGGATGGATTTGGTATTCAAATTGGGGTTGAGGGTGGGGGTGGGGTATGGGGCTGCCTCATGGCAGCCCCAATTTCTAAAATAATTGGGTTAATTGCCTTTTACCCCGTTTTTTTTAGGGAAAATTACCTATTAATCCCAAAAAAAGAAATTATTTACTACCTACTCCCATCGACTTTTTTGTTGCACCAATTAGTCCCGTCAACATCTTGTTCTTGCACCAATTAGTCCCATCAACACATTTTCTTGCACCAATTAGTCTCATTTTCAAAAATGGTGAGGATTGAGTTTACCGAAATGCCCTTCCGTGAGTTTCACATCGAGAAGGAAGGTCGTCAAATTGGTGCACCACCGCTGTTAGCAGCCGCCGCCGCCGCCGCCGCTGCCCCCGATCGCCGCCGCCATAAATTACAGGTTGCACCCCAAACTTTATGACTTTTTGTCACTTTTATATGTTCCAAAAAAAAAATTGATTTTAGGATAAAATCGTTACTAAATGTAACGTAAAATAAGAGAACAATTGATGTTATATTCAACATTTACAGGTATTGAATGTAACATCCGCAGGTGTTTAATGTAACATCATATGTATTTTACTCTGCATACAAAAATAAGATAATAATAAATGTTACATTCAACATCCACATGAGGGGTATTTTGGTCAGAAAAAAATATCATAAAAATAAAAAATAGTTAATGTTACATTCAACATCCACATGAGGGGCATTTTGGTCAAAAAAATAACAACATAAAAAAAAAAAAAAAAAAAAAAAAAAAGCAACAACAACAACAACAAAACAGTTGATGTTACATTCAACACTCACATGTGTTGAATGTTACATTCAACATCCACATGAGGGGTATTTTGGTCACATCATAAAAATAAAAAAAATAAAAAAACAATTGATGTTACATTCAACACTCACAGGTGTTGAATGCTACATTCAACATCCACATGAGGGATATTTTGGTCAGAAAAAAATAGCATAAAAAAAAAACAATTTTTTTTTTAATAATTTTGATGTTACATTCAACATCTATGTGAGGGGTATTTTGGTCAGAAAAAGACAAAAAGACTTATTGGTGCCAAAAAAAAAAAAAAAAAAGTGATGGGAGTAATTGGTAATTTTTTTTGTATTTTGGGACTAAATAGTACATGCCCCTTTTTTTTATCCCCTCTACTTTGAAAATTTACACATAACCCATTTCTACTATTGACTAAATGGATAAATTCACAATTTATTCCAAAAAATATAAAATGATTTAATTTTTCTTTATTTATGTATTCAAGTTTACTATTTAAATGTAATAAATACGAATAAAACAAATATTCTCTCTTTTTGACTATCTTTTGCTAATTTATTCTATTTTTTTCTAATAAAAATAATTAAAATATATGATAATTTTGTTCCTTTCATGTAAAATTTAGATATAAAATAAAATTTATTTTTAATACATTCTGTTAAGTTGAAAAAACATTAATTTTCAAAAGTGTAGATTTTTAAAATAAAGAAGAAAAAAAGAAAAAGATCAAAATATGGGAGGGGGGGTCGGTAAAAGTGAATTAAGAAATATCATTAGTTGATATGTCAATCTAAAAGTGATAAATTTGTTCATCATTTTTATTTTTATTTGTTTTTTCCGCATTAAATTTAGGTCCAATTTGTATATGAAGTGTTGGGTTTTTTCTGTATGTGTTTCATTTGTTTGTTTAAAGTTATTAATATTGTCATTTTATTTTATTTTAGGGGACGGGTAAATGGTATTACAGAATATCATTGCATGAAATAGAATGATTTATTGTTTAGAAGTAACTATTCATTTGAAATTAGGACACCTTATTAAAATGCATAAATTATGAACTAAGTCATATTTCTTGTGATCATGTATTAGTAACTTTGATGACGTTTGTTAGATATTAGTAATTTTTAGGAACACATTGTAATGTCAAAAAAAATAAAATTATGTATCTGTAGAAAAATTAAAAATTTAAAGAAACAACTCATGGGTTGTTGAACATCTACAATAAAAAATAAATAAAAATAACTCAATCATTTTATTATTAGCCAAAATTTTTAAAAGATACTAAATAAACCAATCAACCCTAATATAGATAGTAAAATTAAAGTATTATATCTGTTAACCAGAAATAGACAATCTGAGGGCATATTGGAGACAAAAATTAATGATTAGATTAAATAAATAAATAAAATATCTTTAAGTTGAAATTATGATAGACCTATTCAAGAGAAAACAATTTAAAAAAAAAATAAAAAAATAGTGTATGATTTCTTGCTTGCTATCTCCTAAATTTAATTAGGATATATTTTAAAACAACAATTCAAACTACAAAAATTAAACTCAATAAAAAAACTATATAAACACAATTTTATAAATATAGAACTCAACAGCCCGCGCTATTAGCGAGGCATAAAACTAGTATATATAGGTGAGGGGGCTAAAGTATAATTACCCTAATGGCATGTTTGTTTGGACGTAGTCGGGGTGGGATAAAATCATCATTCCGACCTTGATTCCAATTCCAACGTTTGGTTGTCCAATGGAATCAATTTTTTTATTCTAATGAAATGGAAAATTAAGGAATGTGATTCCTCCTTTGATGGACTAGAATCAAATCTAGCCCAACGGAATCAAACCACAAATTACACAAAATCCCTTAATTAAATCCATTTGGTCCCAATTCAATTAACTTTCCTTGGCCCGATACATGTCATACTTGAGCAGCCCATTCTATCCAATTCAAAATCGAGCAACCTAATCCAATTCATCTCAAATCCAATCCATTTCAGATCAAAATCCATCGGAACCCTAGTAGGTCTAAAACACTCGCTACCTTTCAGAACCCTATCGTTGCTCAGATTTCATTTCCCATTTTGTTTTTAGCTCTCAGCCATAGCGACTCTCGAATCAGCCTAAAACACTTGCTGCAACATTCGTCGGTACTCTCGAATCGGATAGGTATGTTATAGTTCGCTACATTCGAAGCACGCTTAAGCTGCTAATTTATTTATTTTTTGTACTGAAATCCACCAATCGAAGTGGTTTTTGATAATGCAGAGAAGATTATGTGCATTTTGTTTGACAATTTGTTGTGTGATTCGATTTTATGTATATTTTTTAATTTTATGCCGATAATGTTTTAGTAGATTTGGCTGCTTATTTGATTATTGTTTAATCGAAAAAGAAAAAGATTGGATTTTCTGATGATGCACTTATAGATGGGATGAAAGAGGTATCGCAAGTTGTTGCTCCACAAATGAAAGAGTCTACAAATCTCTTGAGCCAAGTTGTGGGATTTGATTTGATTGAGAAGCAAATGAAGAATAACGGGGGAGCTACAAAATCTTGTTGGGCTCACGGATCTTGATAGGTACAAAGCCAGTTATATAATATGTGGTAGTCCTTTCACAACCAATCTTTTCCTCTCCATTGGTCACACTGAAAATGAAAAATGGGTAAGGTTATTTCTAAATGGACTTTTATGATATGTTTTTCTTGGTTGATTGTTTAGTTAAGTAAATGTTGATATTTTCATATGGTTGAAATATTTTGGAGACAACATGGTGATTGACTTGATCAGTTGTCACAATGGAATGAATTTGTTTATTATTTGAACTTAAAATAATTGGTGTTTTCTTAATTTTTTGGTTCATCTCTTTTATTCATTTTATAAGTTTTTATGCAGGTTAAAAAGTAGCAATTGTGTATTATTTATTTATTTGTTTGTTTGGCTTGAATGATAGTTTTTAGTTGATAACTTTTCTTTTAAAAATTAGCAGTTGTGTATGTTAAAAAGTAGTAGACGTTTAATATTTTTCATATATAATATTATTAATATTTTATAATAATTATTTTTTAGGGAAAAGTACATTTGAAACTCTACAACTATTGACATATTTCAAAGTGGTCTCTCTCCGTTTTAACGTTTCATTTTAAACTCTCTATGTATCACCACGTTTTTATTTAGCCATTATGTCAAAAAATTATCCAAACTAACAGAATTTTGAAGGCAAAATTGTCATTTTAATTTTTTTTAATTTTTAATCATTTTTCCTTTTCCTTTTTCATTTTCTTCTTTGACTTCTCTCTCTCTCTCTATCTTGTTCTTTCTCTCTTTCTCCCTCTTCCTCTCCCCCCCTCCATCTTCTCGCCGGCCGGAACCACCCTTGTTACGGTAGTGGAACCACCCCCATAACAGGGGGTGGAATTACCCCCTATTACAGGGGGTGAACACCCCCGTAACAAGGGGTGGTTCACTCCTCGCAATAGAGGGTAAAACACCCCCAAAATAGAGGTGAACCAACCCCTGTTACGGGGGTGGATAGGGGGTGCCACCCCCTATTTTAGGGGTGGACACGGGTGTTCACCCCCATAACAGGGGTGGTTTCGACCGGCGGGAAGAGGGAGGGAGGATGAGAGAGAGAGAGAGAGCAGAACGGGAGAGAGAGAGAGAGAGAGAAATGAAGAAAAAAAAACATAAAAAAAAAAAAAGAAAAGAAAAAGAAAAAGAAAAAGAAAAAATCATTAAAAAATTAAAAATATGTAAAAGGACTATTTTTCCCCCTCCATTCTGTC
Source organism: Eucommia ulmoides (assembly GCA_016647705.1). Taxonomy (NCBI): domain Eukaryota; kingdom Viridiplantae; phylum Streptophyta; class Magnoliopsida; order Garryales; family Eucommiaceae; genus Eucommia; species Eucommia ulmoides. Next base: position 1,805,421 of record CM028329.1, read on the forward strand.
AGTCTTGACAATTTTTTTGATAGAATGATCATTTAAAAACATGCTGATACATAGAGAGTTTAAAAATAAATGCTCAAATGGAGAGGGATTACTTAGAAATGTACCAATAGTTAAAGGGTTTAAAATGTATTTTTCCCTATTTATTAAGAAATATATATATATATATATATATATATTCAAATTGAAATCTAAATGGGCATTACCAGATTTTTATTATATTTCACAATTTTATTTTTCACTCATTTCATACAAAACAAATAAAAGAATGAAATAATAATTGCACAAAGGCATAATAGAAATTTTATTATATTTCACTATTTCATTTCTTCTCTCATTCTATACCAACCAAACAAAAGAATCTATTTCTTCTCTCATTCTATACTAACCAAACAAAAGAATGAAATAGTGATTCTATTGATAAATATATTTTATTGATTTTCTCATTTCATTTTTTCTTCTATTACATTCCACCTTCATTTTATTTCTTCAAACCAAACATACCATAAATTATTTTATTAATGTAGTTGTTTAATCGCATGACAACAGCACAGAAATCCAACAAACAACTTGGACCTCCTCCATATTCAGTTTTGAGGTTTTGAGGACTTATGAACGCGTTAAAATACATTTCGGTAGTACATATTTTTAATCTTTGGGACATTTAGACGTTTTATATGCCATGCAACAGAAATATTTTTAACTGTTTTTTTATTTTATATATATATATATATATATATATATATATATTATGGACTCAGCCCTTGACTCCATGATGCGCCACTTTTGTGTGAGAAAAATCTTCGTCAAGAAAGAAGGCTTCCTATTACTCGTTTTCACTTTTCATCTATACGATTGATTATAATGTTAACTACACTTTACACCCATGTGCTTAGACCAAATTGTAATTTATACCCTTTAATATTTTTGTCACTACTTACCGCCCATGTGCTTTAGACTCAAGTAGAACGGTTAAGTTTTCTATTAATTTTAATAGTGAAAGTGCAAAAGTCAATTAAAATAAATTATTAAATGATATTCCTAGAAATTCTCTGATATTTTAAAATTTTGACCGTGTAGAAATAATTTTAGTTTGATACTTGAGTTTAATTTGTGTTGAAGTATCAATATATTGACAAGATAACATGTGCTAGTTATTTTATGGATCAAATTAGAGTAAATTTGAATATATTAAATACTTGATTATACGAATGCATGTAATTTGTAAATACACAGTTCTCTTAGTGAATCTAAGGTAAAAAAGTTTCAGGTGGTAAATTAGAATATTTTTTAAAAAATAAAATAAAACGGACACCAAACGTAAATTTTAGTATTATTTAATTCATAACTTTGTATAAATATTTAAATTTCGATGTTTCAATTTAGTTTCTCATGTTTCAATTTCATCTTTGAAAATTTACAATTAAAAATAATTTGGAATTAATTCGCCAACGAAATTGATCTAGCATGTGTTTCGACTAACTGCTCCTCAAAATTCTAGAATGTGACTCGAATGTGAGTTTTAGATTTTTGAACTTTTTTTGACTGAAAAAAAAAATGATTAATTGGATGATTTTAAAATAAATGCTTTAAATATATATTTGTGGAAATTACAGGGACTGTAAATATGAAATATACTGATGTTTAGAGGGACTAATCTGTCTATATATTCCAAAAGGGTTACTCGGTTCATGAAAAAAAAAAATTGGGATTCATTTGATAGTTTTGAATTCAAAACAGATCGCTCCATTAATTGCCCCATTGTTATATAGGTTAGGAGGCCCAAGTATAATTATCTTAAATTATTGATGTAGTTATTTAGGGCCTGTTTGGTTAGGTGGCGTTTGGTTAGGTCCCGTTTGGTTAGTGTTCCCAACCAAACCCAACCCAACACAACTCAATAATTTTGAGTTTGATTTTTGGGAACGTGTTTGGCAAACACAAAACTCAACTCAACCCAACCCAAAAAATAGGAATTGATTCTCAAAATTCTAAAGAAACCAGAAACAAAAAAAAATTGTTTATTTTTGTGCCCAAAAAATTCAACCCAAAATTCTCAACTTCCGACTTCATCTGCCGGCCAACCACCACCACCCGCTGCCGGCCACCGTCCGACGACCATCGCCAGCTGCCGCCGCCGTGGCGACCGACCGCTGTCTCCGGCCACCTCCGGCGACCTTCCGCTGCCGCCGGCCACCTCGCCGCCGCCAGTCGTCCGGCCGCCACCAAACAAAAAAAAATTCAAAATATAAATAAATTAGTTTTAGGATAAAATCGTTACCAAACACATTCTGTTCTCAGCACAAAACAAAAATTATCGTTACCAAACGTAATTCTGTTCCCAAAATTCTCAACCCAACCTAATTCAACTCAACCCAACCCATTCCAGTTGGGTTCAGAAAAGTGGGAACACTAACCAAACGCCACCTTAGTGTCCCACTTTTCTAAACCCAATTGGAATGGGTTGGGTTGAGTTGATTTGGGTTGGGTTGAAAATTTTGGGAACAAAATTGCGTTTGGTAACGACAATTTTTGTTTTGTGCTGAGAACAGAATGTGTTTGGTAACGATTTTATCCTGAAACTAATATTTTTTTTTGAATTTTTTTTTTTTGTGTTTGGCGGCGGCCGGACGCCGGCGACGGCAGTGGTGTCAGACGGTAGCCAGACGCCAGCGATGGCGGTGGTGGCCGGACGGTGGCTGGCGGCAGCGGACGGATGGCGACGGCGGCGGTGGACAGCGGCGGGTGGTCATCGGACGGTGGCCGGAATTGAGAACTCTGGGTTGAGTTTTTGGGGAAAAAAAAATAATTTTTTTTTGTTTCTCATTTCTTTAATATTTTGAGAACCAATTCTTATTTTTTGGGTTTAGTTGGGTTGAGTTTTGTATTACTAAACGCGTTCTCAAAAATCATACTCAGAACTTTTGAGTTGGGTTAGGTAGGGTTTGGTTGGGAACACTAACCAAACGGGACCTTAGTGTTTCTATTCTATTCCAACCCAACCCAACCCAACCCAAAAATTTTGGGTTTGATTTTTCAGAACGCTTCTAGCAAACACAAAACTCAACCCAAAAAATAAGAATTGATTCTCAAAATTCTAAAAAAATCAGAAATAAAAAAAAATTAATTTTTTTTTTCCCCAAAAAACTCAATCCAAAGTTCTCAATTTCCATCTTCATCCGACGGCAGACCACCACCATCCGCCGCCGTCCGGGCCGCCGGCGACCGTCGCCGACCGTCAGGCCACCGCCGCGCCGTCGCCACCAAAACAAAAAAAATAAAACAGAAAATCTCAAAAAAATAAAATAGTTTTAGGATAAAATCGTTACCAAACACGATTCTATTCTCAGCACAAAATAAAAATTATTATTACCAAACGCAATTCTGTTCTCAAAAGAAAATAAAATTCTCAACTCAATCCAACCCATCTCAATTGAGTTGAGAAAGATGGGAACACTAACCACACGCCACCTTAATTAATATCATGACAACAATACACAAATCCAACAAACAAACCTTGTCCATATTCAGTTTTGGTAGTCAATGTAATATAAAATTAGAAATAAATTGAGATTTTGAAGACTTATAAATGCGTTGAATAACAGTCGATTTATTATTAAAATATTGTCTCATTTTTAATTTACCAATCTTTTGTAACATCTAGACGTTTTCTATCCCATGCAAAGAAATATATATAACATTTTTTTATCAGAAAAATATGTATATACTATGGACTCAGCCCTCGACTCCGTAATGCGCCACTTTATTTATTTGAAAAATCTTCCGTAAGAAAGAAAATTTCCTATTACTCGTTTTTACTTTTCATCTCTATCTACTTTCTCTTCCTTTCCTTTTAACCTGCTGGTCATATACTATATAATTTTAAGATTAATTACAGGGTTAATTACAATTTATACCCATATAATTAGAATTTGTATTTTGTATCAAGTAATATTTTCGTCACCACTTACATCTCATATGCTTTAGACTTAAGTATAATAATTAATTTTAAAAGTCAATAAAAATAAATTATTAAATGATATTCCCTGAAATTCCCTGCTAATTTTTTTTGACTGTAAAAAAAAAAATTAAAATATTAAGAACTAAATAATAATAACTCCAAACATTAAAAAATTAACCTAATGAAGATAAAGTCGAAGCGCTCTCTCTCTCTCTCTAAGAAGTGGTAAATAAAATTAAGGGCTTCAAAATAATGACCTCATAATATTATATGATATTCAAATCTGATAGTGTATATACTTTGACATTTGCTTCAACATATCTAAATTATTTCTCATTAAACATCAACTACCCCTTATTTTATTATTATATATTATATAATAATACACTAAAATTATCATAGGTTGACATTTCTTCTCTTGCTAGTCCTATGCCATAATCCATAAAATTATTGATGTAGTTATTTAATTAATATCATGACAACAGCACATAAATCCAACAAACAAACCTTGTCCGTATTCAGTTTTGGTAGTCAATGTAATATAAAATTAAAAATAAATTGAGATTTTGAAGACTTATAAATGCGTTGAATAACAGTCGATTTATCATTAAAATATTGTCTCATTTTTAATTTACCAATCTTTTAGAACATCTAGACGTTTTCTATGCCATGCAACAGAAATATATATAACATTTTTTTATCAGAAAAATATATATATACTATGGACTCAGCCCTCGACTCCATAATGCACCACTTTATTTATTTGAAAAATCTTCCGTAAGAAAGAAGGCTTCCTATTACGCGTTTTTACTTTTCATCTCTATCTACTTTCTCTTCCTTTTCTTTTAACCTGTTGGTCATATGATATATAATTTTAGTATTAATTACAGGGTTAGTTACAATTTATACCCATATAATTAGAATTTGTACCTTGTATCAAGTAATATTTTCATCACCACTTACATCCCATATGCTTTAGACTTAAGTACAACAATTAATTTTTCGTTAACTTTCATGTTCAAAATGTAAAAGTCAATAAAAATAAATTATTAAATGATATTCCATGAAATTCCCTAATATTTTAAAATTTTGACCTTTTGGAAATAATTTTAGTTTGATACATGAGTTTAATTTCTATTGAGAATCAATCTATTAACAAGATAACATGTGCTAGTTATTTCATGGATCAAATTAGAGTAAATTTGAGTATACTAAAAACTTCATTATATGAATGCACGTGATTTGTAAATATGCAGTTCTGTTAGTGATCTCGAATGTGAGTTTTAGCTACTAACTTTTCTTGACTGGAAAAATAAAATAAAATATTAAGAACTAAATAATAATAACTCCAAACATTAAAAAATTAACCTAACGAAGATAAAGTCGAAGCGCTCTCTCTCTCTCTAAGAAGTGGTAAATAAAATTAAGGGCGTCAAAATAAAGACCCCATAATATTATATGATATTGCAATGCTCTTCCTATGTGATATATGTATACAGTCAACATTCATATACATATGTTCATACATATGTTCAAATCTGATAGCGTATCTACTTCGACATTTGCTTCAACATATCTGAATTATTTCTCATTAAACATCAACTACCCCTTATTTTATTATTATATATTATATAATAATACACTAAAACTATCATAGGTTGACATTTCTTCTCTTGCTAGTCCTATATAAGCCCCATGCACCCCCATGCCATAATCCATAAAATCCCAATTCACCTTTGGAGAACGAACAAACGAAAGAAAGACAAGAGAGCGACATGGCGAGCCAAACAACCAAGAACATGTTCAATAGTTTATTAATCCTTCTTCTGTTTTCATTTGCATCCCTTGCAACATGTCAAGAAGTTGGTAAGAAAAAAATTAATATTCTTTATTTCCTTTTTCTTTTTTTTCAAGTTCAACAATTAATACGATCTTCTTCCTCTTCTTAAAAAGTTATTTAGTTCTTAATAGTATATTTGTGTGTGGGTTCTGTGTGCAGAGGATGAGAGAGAGTTTAGTTACGTCGAGGATAGTGAGACAGGACCGAGTAGATGGGGAGAGCTTCATCCGGAGTGGAGTGCATGTGGGAACGGAAGAATGCAGTCACCCATCGATCTTCTTCACCATAGGGTTCAGGTCGTATCTGACTTGGGGAGGCTCCGAAGGCACTACCGGCCAGCAAATGCCACCCTCGTTAACAGAGGCCATGATATTATGGTACCTACTCAATTTTAAAAATATCATCTTCAATTCCGTATTTGTAATATGTTTGCCTATAAATTTTGTATTTATAATAAGGTCAAATTTCATGCTTTTAGTTACTCCTGTCAATTGGGCAGTACACCATGTAGAGAAACACTTGCCTTAATACGTATGAAAATAATGGCTATATAGTCAATAGACTATGAAATATTGAGTTTCACTTTACACCTCTAGATATTTTAGATGCAAATTGAACAAATTTAATGGTTGCAGATGAGATGGGAAGGCGGGGCTGGAAATATTACGATTAATGGAACAGATTATCGACTCAACCAGTGCCATTGGCATTCCCCTTCAGAACACACCATCAATGGCAAGAGGTACTTCTTTATATCCAGTCAGGTGTATAGACCTGCACACAAATATTTTCAAATATAATATACACAATAAATTCACAATCTAACATGATTTTTAAATTGGAAAATATAGGTATGATTTGGAAGTGCACTTGGTTCATGAAAGCTCAGACGGAAGGGTTGCCGTCGTTGGAATTGTTTATGAGATTGGACATCCTGATTTTTTCTTATCCATGGTACATGTGATCTCAATTTTTCTCAAATGAAAAAAAATAAAATAAAATAAATAAATAAATAAAAAATTGGATCCATCACAGTATAATAGGTTGTGTTTTATATATAGATAAGAAATCAACTGAGAGCCGTTGCTGATGAGGAAGAAGAAGAGAGAAACGTGGGCATAATCAACCCAAGGCTAATAGAGTACGGGAGTAGAAAGTATTACAATTACATTGGTTCTCTTACTGTTCCACCTTGCACTGAAAATGTGGTATGGGCAATTATAACAAAGGTATGTACATATATATATATATATATGTGTGTGTGTGTGTGTGTGTGTAATTACTATCTAATTAGTTATGCATTTATTTTTCGAAATGATTTTCAATTTCTAAATTGGATCGCATCATGAATTCATCAGGTGAGGACTGTGACAAGAGAACAAGTGCAACTATTCCGTGAGGCTGTTCACGATGTAAGAATATTTATTTGAGTTATTTTGGTTAATGTTGATCTAACTCTTAGTTTGGAGACTCCAAATTGCAGTTTCTAAACTCCAAATTTGCATAATTTCGAAACTGCAGTTTGAGGCCTAAAAACAAATAGCAAACAACTAACAAGTCTTTGATTTTATTAATTTATTTTATGTGTTTGTTTTGCAGGATTCAGAAGCAAACGCAAGACCAGTACAACCAATAAATGATCGCAATGTGAAACTTTACAATCCAAATATCCATAAACATTGAAATCCTTAAGTGTAATTATGGAATTTGTATACTTAACAAAATACATTTAATTTTTTCATGTATTATTAATACTTATATTGCACTTGAGATTGTATTCATTAAATATCATATAGTTTTTTAATAAAAGCCAATGAGTATTGGCAGATTATTATTACCTTTTTCGCTTATTTATCAATGACAAACAAGATTATATAGGAAATCCAATTAATTCTCCAATTCCATTTAAATAATTGAGAGGTGGAATGTTCGAAAAAATCAAGATCTATCATGGCTAAAAATAGAAATAAAAATATTTTTATCACGGTTTTTAGTCCCAAACTGACTGTGACACATGGAAGTGTGATAAAAAATACGATACTTATTATTACATTTAAGGACATTGACAGATGAGTAAAAAAACTTGGATGGTAATCAAAATGTGTGATGATTTACTTACTTATAATCTCTCTTGTGCGGTAAAAATAGAGATAGTTAGTCTATTTAATCTCTGTGTTTTTTATGTTGTTAAAAGGGTCATATATATGTGATAAAAGTAAAAAAAAAAAAAAAAAAAAAGGAAATGTGATTATGTGTACAATATTTATCTCAGTTTTATGTCAAACTGAGATATTTATCATTTTTTTCTATCACATTTAAAAATCGTATGTGTTCTTTATTAATAAGAGATTACATTTAAAAATTGTGATTGTTTCTCTTATTCTTTTCATAAAAAATCGTACTACCCCGCTCAAGAATTAACAAACAAATGAATTTCACGTTTCCAAAACAACCAAACTACTAATGATATAAAAGTTTTGCACTAAGATAAAAAAACACAAGTAAAACACAAGAATTTTAATAACATAAATCTTCACTACATGAAAAAAAAATCGGAGAATACTCTGAACAATCTCACGACAATTTCAAGGTGCTGATATAGGACCGCTCAAGCTTGTGTATAATCATTCCAAATGAACTTCTAGTCCTGAAAACCACATCGAAAGCACCAGCAGAGTGCCATCTGAAAATTGGGAGCAGAAACAGCCATACGAGACCTCCATTATATTTTTGTTTCTAATTCATGAAATTTGAGAATCAACAAAAAAAACAGTCATATATCAACAAAAAAATAAAATAAAATCCAATATATTTCTATTTCTTTTCCGTTAAAGTTGGGAACAAAAACAACCATATGTGAACAAAAAAACATATCCAGTACATTTATGTTTCTTTTGGGTTAAAGCTAGGAACAAAAACAATCATATCAGGGAAAAATAAAAAAATCCAATAAATTTATGTTTCTATTTTGTGGAAACTGGTAACAAAAATTGCCAAATGAGAACAAAAACAGCCATATGAAAAAAAAAAAAAAAAAAGGAAAAAAAAAAAAGGAAAAAAAAGAGAAGCAGTTTGTTAATAGGTATAATTGAAGATAACCCACATATAAGTAAATAATTAGAATGGGCCATTGGCCATGGCCATAGTTTTCTTTTACTAAAACACCATCTGCAAAAAGGAAAAAAAAAATCCCATAACTTAAAAAGGAATTTCCAAAATTATCCTTCAATTAATATTCAAACAAACCCTACAAACCATTCTCTCCGCAGCCAACCCAAGCCTAAAGTCTCTGTCTCTCTTCTCCCTCTACATGGCTTCATCCCTATACCGCCCCCGCCGCCGCCATCAAACCACCGTCGCGCCACCAACAACTTCGGCCATCATTACCTCCATTCCATGGCTTCATCCCTATGGCGCCGCCACCATCGAACCGCCGTCCCGCCACCAACAACTTCGGTCATCGCCGCCTCCACTCCATGGCTTCATCCCTATGCCGTCGCTACCATCGAACCATCGTCGTGCCACCTACAGTACCGCCACCGATTTTCTATCTCCATTTGGCCGATAACGGCCCAGATTTGGTCAAAACAACCACGCCACCGTCTTTCTCCTCTCTCTCTCTCGTCGCCGTCTCAGGCCGTATTGGCATGCGATGACCAGAATCTGGCCGCGTCTAGCCAGATCTGGCGGTTGTGGCCCAGATCTGGCCATCGCGGCCAGATCTGACCGCCGTTTGGCCAACGTCGGCTTTACGGGATGTCGGCGGCGAGTGGTCTTCCGGATTCTGGAGTTTCTCCGTTGATTTGCAATTTTTTTTTTTAATTGTATAATTTTGATATTTATTATTGATCAGTGGTGATGCTGATTGCAGTGATAATAACTTATGTTTTTATGTTGTGGTGATGGTGACAACGATAGTTCGATAGTTAATATTTGATGTGGTGATGACGATAATAGAAATATTTATTGTGATTGTGAGAGTGGTTATAGAAATTTCTGTTGCGACTGTGAAGGTGGTGACAGTGAATGTTGTTTGTAAAGTGATAATAGTGAATATTGACTATTGTGATAGTGACGGTAATAGTTGTAATTGGGTGGCGGAGATGACAATAAATGTTTCTTATGGTGGTGGTACAATAAATGTTTTTTATAATAGTGGTGGTAGTGATGATAAGTTATGTGATGGTTAATGTTTATAATTAAGAATTATAATTAAGGGGTATTCTTGTCATAAAATTAATATAATTTTTGAAATAGGGTTTTCATAAACTTATAGAAAAGAGTGGGGATAAAGTTAATAAGTAGTGGACTTTTGGGGTTCATAAAAAATCATCTTTGTTAATATATGTGTATGGGTCTTGGTTTGCTATGTTAAACCCTAGCATACTAGGAAAATCAAATCATAATCCTACTAGGGTTTTAACCTAGTCATCTCTTATATATAGATTCTCTGTATATCTCTGTAATTGTGTTTTTTTTATAAATCAATGCAAGTCTCTCATGTTCTCTCCACATTCCGCCTCTTAGTTATTCTAACATAGTATCTATTGTTGTCTGAAAGTGGATCATAGGACACGTCAGCTCTAAGATCAGGGAGCAATAGATTTCGGGGGGTTTCTCATTGTCTCTTGGTCTGGTTAATTCCTGCAAAATAATACACCGTGAGTGAGGCTATTGCCATTGCACCTCGGACTACAAATTTGTTTTTTACCTCTTCTTATTTTGTTTTGTACTGTTTGTGTGCAGGTATGGTCTGATTTTTCTGTTTGCAGTCTATTTGTTTCTGTTTTTTTTTTTTTTTTTTTTTAAGTAATTCTGCACTTGTTTCTGTTTTGTTTTTTAAGACGTGTTGTTTATTTTTTTAATTTTTTTTGCTCAGTCTTATTTTTCACTATTAATTATTTTTTTTTTTTGAACAGAAAATAAAAAACAAACAAAATAGAAAACAAAGAAAATAGAATAGAAATAAAGAAAAAACATAGAATAGATACAAAAAAATAAATAGATATTTAAAAAAAAAAAAAAAAACAAAAACAAAAGTTAAAAAGAAACCAAAACAAAAAAAAAAAAAAAAGAGTAAGAAAAGAAAAAAAGAAACCAAAAAAATAAATAAATTAAAACGGAGCATAATTAAATAAAAAAAGGGAATAAACCCCTAATTTTCGTTGTATGTTTCAGTTCCGGAATTTTACTTTCGTTACCTAATTTCTTTTTCTGTTTCAGTTCCTAGATTTCCCTTTCTGTTTTCGATTCCAATTTCTGTTTCTTTTTCTCATTGATTTCTATGTTATTTCTATTTTTGTTTTTTTCTCATAAATTTATCCCTCCTAGATTTATTTTTATGTTCCTGTATTATTAGGTGTTTAATTAATATATTTTTGATATGCTATTTCATTTTGAATTGTAGATAAAAATGCCCAAGAAAAAGAAACAAGTGTTTCCTTGTCAATAATGTAAGAGATATTCTATGGTTTGAAAATTGCTGCTTTAGGTTTGTTCCATTAGTCCTAGGTGGTGGACTCTAGTGTTTTGGGTGGTAGATTTATGTTTAGTTTATATTATTTATTTGAAAACAATTGTTAACAACTATTATATTTGTTATGATTGTGTTGGTTATTGTCTTGCTCAGTGGTTATTAATTATATTTGCTATTGTTATGTTTGGTTGACAGGTACTTTGAGAATGTTAAACAAACGGGATCACGTTAAAAAATTTGTGTACATAAATTAATTTTTCAACTACAACTAACACAAACAAAGGTTGCTTTAGTGTTTCTATTGTTTCAGTTTTCCCTACGTTTATGTTGTTTGTCTCTTTGTTATTCGAAATAATGCTAAAAATACTAATTTTAATTAATATAATTAAATTAATATAATTAAATATTATTTAGAACACTTTAAGGTTACTAAGAACACTTTAAGGCCACTAAAAATTAACCACATGTAACTCCTTATTAAAAATGAGTTACAAATATGAAAAGATAAGTCTTGTTTTTAGAAAAATTGCTAGAATTAATTTAAAGAAAATTCTATAAAGAATTCTCTCTACTTGGATCAACCCAAGTCCAAACCCAAACCCACGAGCCATGATCCAACCCGGATTCACCATCCAAAATGGATGATAAAAGTAGGTTCAAGTGTTTTTCATTAACCAATGTGGAAACACTCATTTTATATAGTTCAATAAATTTCACGGGACTACATTGAAAGACAAATTTTCATTCACATCTTAATGATTTTTTGACAAATAAAAAGTTCATATTCATATTGTTGGAAATAATGGTGAAAATATAATTTCAATTAATATAATTAAATGTTAATCAATATTATTTACAATAAGATATCTAAATATGTCACTAATATATTTACAAAGAAATAATACTCATAAACAATAAAAAAAATCAACTCTTTGTGAAATTCGTTGTTGAATGTAACTTACAGTAAATATTATAGAACGTAAAACAATTCACAACAAATATTCTAGAAGTGTACATGCGATAGTAAATATTTCAGAAATTAAAAGTTAAAAAGTGAATATTCTAGAATATTAACAAACATTACAAAATTACATTCTTCAACAATAAATTAAAATACATGAAATTAGTAAATAAATAAATTTATACTTATAGTCCTTTACCAATGATAATGTCATAAATTTATATTGGTCGATGCTATAGTTTAACGATATTTCCTTAAAGAAAATTTCGCCTACGATTACTCATGCATTTGTCTCTCAGGATACAACAATTACAATCGTTCGATACTAGCATTTGAAATCAAAGGATCTAGCAAACAAAACAAGTGTTGAAAACTCTTTCCAGAATAAACTAACATAGAATCAAAGTGTATGTGTAGTGCAAGTTGTCCTAAATTTTCATGCCTAAATGATAATACAAACTTCTCTATTTATAGAGTAACAAATGATTAACTCCAATACACCAAAAATCTCACTTTAAAGCCACTAACACTTTAAGGCCACTAAGAACACTTTAAGGTCACTAAGAATTAATCACATGTAACTCCTTATTAAAATGAGTTACAAATATGAAAAGATAAGTCTTGTTTAATTAGAAAAATTTGTAGAATCAATTTAAAGAAAATTCTAGAAAGAATTCTCTCTACTTGGATCAATCCAAGTCCAAACCCAAACCCACAACCCATGATCCGACCAAGATCTACAATCCAAAATGGATTACAAAATTAGTTTAAGTGTTTTTCATTAACCAATGTGGAATTACCAATGATACATACTTCAATCAACTTCACATGACTACATTAAAAGACAAATTTTGATTCACATCCTAATGATTTTTTGTCAAATCAAAAGTTCGTATTAGTCTTTTCACTAAAACTAACATGTATATATATATACCAATCAATAATTAAATCACATAAAAATTTAGTCTTAAAATAGTTTAAAAATCATTTTTGTTGGCCTAATGAGCTATCCAAGAGGGGGGAAGGGGTGAATTGGGTAGTTATAAAAAATTTAAACAAATTTCTTATCTTTGAACACTTAATAATCAAATAATCAATTTATACTATATCGATTATTATCTTTACAACGCACCAGATAAGTTTTCAAATATAGATGCACACCCAAACAACAAAAATATAAATAATGTAAATCAATGCAGTACACAAGGATATATCCTGATTCACCAAGTTATTCTTGGTTAATCTAGTTCTCTGAGCTCCCATGGAGATCCGCACCCACTAAACCACTAGATTCCTTTAACAGATAGGAATCAAACTTTTACACAATGATTCTTTTATAGGCTCAGAATAAATCTTTACAATTTTTTTTTTTTCACAGGCTAAGAAAGAATCTATATTTTTTTATCAGGCTAAAGATTAACCTAATTCTTTTATACCTTAGGCTAAGAATCAAACCTTACCCACTCCAAGTAAGTATCCTTTTCATCGGTAAGGATGGAACCATTACAATTCACTCAATTTTAATTCTAATCAGGAAGAATCAAGCTTATCTTTTTTCAAGGGAAAAGAGTAACCTAACCTTTTTATACAATAGGTAAAGATTAATCCTCAATCTCTTTACTGGAAGAGATCAAAACCCAAACTACCCCTGACTAGATATTCCCAACATTATCTAATCCGCACAAACTCACCAATTACAAAAATCGATAAGTTTCTTCCCACTCGGAGTTTCTACCTCCTCAAATCAATTAAACTCAATTAAGGTCTTGAATTTACTAGTGATAGAATTTATGTGAGGAAATCAAAATCTGATTATAAAATAAGCGGGTAGCATAAAATTGAGCACGTCATCAGATTATAACAAAAATCGTATTAAAATAATTTTTATACCTTTAAAGTTAAAAAAAAAAAAAAAAAAAAAACCCTGATTTCACAAAGATCTTTTAACCAAGATAGTAATAATAATATAACATCACAATTAAGAATAAAAGCTCTAGAAGATCTCACTAGGATACCACTGAAAGAATAAAAATTGAATCACTAGACAGCTCCGATCGGTGATGCCAAAATAATTAGCGCTTTAACTTAAGAACTTCTCAAACAATTGAACTCACAATTGATCTCTCAATATAATCTTAGAATAATGACTCTTAGAAAGCTCATGAACTAAAAGTTCTTGATAGATGTGATATACTGATCTCTAAAAAATGCAGGTATATTTAAACTGATTTGGAATAGACCCTCTAACGACTAGTTCACACAAGACATGACAATTAAATGCACATATAGACCACATATATCAATACCATTTAATCCTGGTCCAATGCACTTAAATATGACTTTTAAAATATTCAATTTAGTTCCCAAAATAATTCTCAATTTCAAATCAAATAGATAGGAAATATTAAATGAACTAAATTGAGAAATACTTTAAGTTCATGTACCATATCTATAGGGATATCTAAATAAGAGTATCATATCTTCAAAACATTTAAATCAATAAGATATCTCCAAAAGGTTAGCCAAAAAAAACGGCCAGTTTTGTTCAAATCCTAAAATTCCTCGAAATCTGAAACAGCAAGGTCAATTGACCAGCCTTTGCCTATTGATCGATTGATACAAGATTCTAGCCAAGCCTTTCTCAAACACTGGTCGGTTGGCCGATCGATACATGATGCAGTCTTAGGCCAAATTTCAGCCTTGGTAATTTGACCGATCAATACAGGGAGTTTATCTTTTGGCCATCGGTTGACCAATCTTTCTTGGTCGGTTGACCGATAGATTCAGAGACTCTCTATTGCCCATCCAATTCCCATCGGTCGACCGAACCTCTATGGTTGGTTGACCGATACTTACCAGAACAATTTCTCCTCATTTTGTTTCAACTCTAATCTTCAACTTTTTCGACCCTTTAACTGATTTCTTTTATCGATTAACTAAGTTGACACTATTAATCAATTTTAAACACTAATCTTGCTTAGGTCATTTTTTATTTTTCAATTTCACATTAGAACAAATAATTTAACTTAATTAGGACCTTAATATTAAATACACATAAATATAAATCATTTAATTTGTGTCATGTGTGATCCTAATCGGGATACATTAAGAAAAATAAATTTGAGTTATTTTCAACTAGACTCTTCCGAATCATTAATCTCTTAATGTCCGTCTCTGCATCCTTAACAATTACTTCATAATATTATCTTAATTGGAACTCTTTAAACTGAAATACTTAATAAAAACATTAGTTCCACCCAAAATATCAACAATTAATTGTCCATCAAAATCCTGTAATCAACAATTTTTATCTAACAGTCCCGTACAAGAATGAAATTGACTGGATAAACATGCATATGTAATATAGGCACGAGAGAGAGCTAAATAAGAGAACAACTGCATTGGGCTAGGTAACTTTTGGCCTTGAACCTTCCCTAAAGAGAATCTATCGAATTCACTCGTCCAGCTAGTGAATATGATATCTTAAACTGTTTGCCCTTTAGTATAAACCAAGAGAAAATAAGCCACACAATTGTCTCTAGACACTATTCGTTCTATGGTTGCATTCATTTTGGCTCGAAACACCTTGGTTGTTTTGTGAGTGCTTTTGATTATTTAGCCTTCTCATTCTCATAGAACCAACCTAGTTCACACATATATAGATGATATCCTTAAAAAATATATTCTCTAATACTTTTTTATTTTATTTTGTAAAATCAAGTTCTATGAATCATCATACATATTTCAGTTATCATTGTTTTATCTTATGAATGGGTCATAGATATTAACTATATGTAGTGATACATGCAATCACCTTCATATTTCGTTGTCCCTTTGAACCTACATCTTGGGATATCCAGTCAAGTAGGTTGGGTTATCATTATGATGACTATTTTGTTATAGGCTTAGCCTCCTTCCCCTCGATGATCAATTAACTCTGTCTCACACGCGTTTAAACTTTTGTCAGCGGATCTGCAATGTTATCTTTTGAGTTTATAAAGTCAATTTTGAAAACATCATATTGAGAGTAACTGTCAAATGGTATTGTCTCCGACATATATATATTGAGACTCACCATTATACACAACTCAGTGCTCTACCAAAAATTCATTGTCTATTATGACATAGATAAATTGTTGGCACAACATTATTTTTATTTATAAATAAATAAATAAATATGAAAATCAATTAATTTTTCACAAGTTTTAATGTGGACCTCTAGTTTCATGTTTTCTTAGAGAATCTCAATAACATTATATCTTTTTCACGTGTAATGACATATCAACCATAAGAAAAAATGATATAAATTGGCCTAGTAATTATTATAAAATACTAGTCAAATTCTTTTATCTTGAATTTATTTTACTGCACATTGTCAAATCATACATAAATTTATCTAACAATATCACAATGTTAAATCACACATGTCATTACATTCTACTTGTTATATTTCACAGACATTGAACACGTCGACAACTTTGTTTGTTGTCATAAAACCACTAATTCTTTGAGGTTATTTCTATATATTTTTCTTACTTCATCTAGGCTTAAGTTATTCCTAAGACATGCACCTAGTCTTGCATACTACTAGATGTAGTGTTATTTATTTAAAACAACTTAACTCTATTAGTTTTACATATATATATATATATATATATATATATATATATATATATATACACACACAAAAGTAATATATTCCATGATCTAATAATTGTGGTTACATATGCATTCTCATTCTTTAGAAAATCACTAATTTATCAAGACACACCCACATTTTTAAGTATTTGTAAATAGGCTTCATATCTTTCTAGAATAAATTTAAGATGTCTTGTTCAACCTCTTATTGAATACATATTTTTTCATAAGTTCTTGAATTATCAATATAATTAAAATACTTTTCCTTCCTCCAATTTGCACAAATCAAATTAGATATTCCACACTTTTTTCAATCGAACAGAAAGAAATTTTTGTCAATTTGACGTCACACTCAATTCTCACATTTATGATTTGAAATTATTTTTGTGTATTTTTTCTCGATTAATAAAATATTTTTGACTCATAGACTCCACACAAGTCTCACAATTATGACTTAAAATTTTTATTTCCGTAACATTATATTATTGATTCACTTTTTGACAAAATAATTAAATCTTATTATATTTTTATTTTATTAGTACAAGTTAGTTGATTAAAAAATATATTAATTTTCTATGCCAACCATCCAAATGCTCAATAATAAAATAATATAAAATACTACTTTTATTATTTTTGATATTATTATTAAATCACATAATATTTTATTAAAATTTTGCATTTGTCAAAGACTAGGGCTTCAATCACATTAATTCCATTTTTTTTTTGTAATTTTTCAACATTTCACTTTGTTGACTTTGGACTCCTTTCAACAACAGAGTGTTTATCCTCATTTTTGTTCCACATTTATGTTACAACAAATCAAAAGTTTGATGCTATACAACACATAACGTGTATTGTATATTCAACTTGCACCTAAAAAACTCTTCATTGTCAAGTTTTTAGTGCAATGACAATCTATGTAAAATATCTTCACGTGGGATTTCTGTAAGATCCAATATTGTTAAAAAAACAATATTTTTTTTCTAGTCGTTTCTCAAGATTAGTTCAACTGAATCTTTTTTTTTCTTCATCTCATGGAAAGATGAACGATTACTTTATCTTTAGTGGTTTGGTACTCAAACCACTAATCACTTGGTGTCCAACGATTCACAATAATCTTCTTATCAATCTTTAAATAAAACAAAAGACTTTAATATTTTGGATCGTCAAAATAGAATCACACAATAGATATGAAAAACATAGAACACACACAAATATGTTCATCAAATTCATGTACTTGACAAATAATAATCTTATGGATAATAACAACTTAATGCATCACATAAGTATAAATTATTCTTTGAAAAATTTCAACATGAAATACTTACCATGACATGTATCAACCAGACATACATTAAGAAATCTATAACACTACATATATCACCTACACACATATCAATTAGTAATAACACCAAATTTGTTTTGCTTTAAGACTGTTAGAAATAATGGTGAAAATACTAATTTCAATTAATATAATTAAATATTAATATTCTAGATTGTAATATACATGAAAACTGTAAATAAATGAAGTTATACTTACAGTACTTTACCGATGACAGATTTTGAAATTTATATCAATCGAGGCTGTAACGATATTTCTTTAAAGCAAATTTCGCCTCTGCTTAGGCACTCACGGTTACTCAGGCATTTGTTTCCTAAGATACAATGATCACAATCATTCAATACTAGCACTAGAGATCAAAGGATCCGACGAACAAAATAAGTATTGAACTCTCTCTCAAGAATAACCTAACATAGACCCAAAGTGCATGTGTAGTGCAAGATGTCCTAAGTTTTCATGCCTAAATGATAATGCAAACTTCTCAATTTATAGAATAATAAGAGTAACTCCAACACACCAAAAGTCTCACTTTAAAGCCACTAATAACACTTTAAGGCCACTAAAAAATTAATCACATGTAATGCATTATTAAAAATAAGTTACAAATATGAAAGAACAAGTATTGTTTAGTTAGAAAAACTGTTAGAAATAATTTAAAGAAAATTCT
Source organism: Eucommia ulmoides (assembly GCA_016647705.1). Classification (NCBI taxonomy): domain Eukaryota; kingdom Viridiplantae; phylum Streptophyta; class Magnoliopsida; order Garryales; family Eucommiaceae; genus Eucommia; species Eucommia ulmoides. The sequence continues at coordinate 1,824,303 of CM028329.1, forward strand.
AGAAAGAATTATCTTTACTTGGATCAAGCCAAGTCCAAACCCAAACCCATGATCCATTACTCGAGCCATATCTACAATCCAAAATGTATTATAAAAGTGGTTCAAGTGTTTTTCTTTAACCAATGTGGAATTACTCATTTTATATACTTTAATCAACTTCAAGAGACAACATTGAAAGACAAATTTTCATTATATCTTAATGATTTTTTGACAAATACAAAATCCATATTCATCTTCTCACTAAGACTCACACATTGATATATTAACATATATCAATCACATAAATCATTAGACTTAAAATAGTTTAAAAATTATTTTTGTTTAACAATCCCCGCATGAATAAAATTGATTGGATATGAATTCATATGTATTGTAGACATAAGAGAGAAAGCTCAATAAGAGAACAATTGCATTTGGCTAGGTAGCTTTTGGCCTCAAACATTCCTTAGTAAGAATTTATCGAATTTAGTCGGCTAACCAGTGAACATGATGTCTTAAACTGTTCAGCATTTCGTGTAAACCAAGATAATAAGAACCACACAGTTGTCTCTAGAAATTGTTCATTTTATGGTTGTATTCATTTTAGCCCTGAACACCCAGGTTGTTTCGTGAGTGTATTGGAGAATTTAGGCCTCTTATTCTTATGGAATTGGCCCAACTTGTACTCATATAGATGATCTCCTTAAAAAATGTATTCTCTAATAATTTTCTTCATAAAATCAAGTTCATGAATCATCACACATATTTCAATTATCATTGTTTCATCTTAGGAATGGATCACAGATATTAATTGTATGCAACGATACATGTAGTCACCTTGATAATTTGGTTCTCCCTTTGAACCTACATCTTGGGATCTCTAGTCAAGTAGGTTGGGTTTCCATTATGATGACTATTTTGTTACAGGTTTAGCCTCATTCCCCTCAATAATTGTTGATCCTAAGATTTTGATGAATAATTAAGTATTGATATTTTGGTGGAACTAACATTTTAGTTGAGTATTTAAGTGATTTATAGTTCCAGTAATGAAGATGAAAATTAAATGGATGCTAAACGATTATGTTGAAGATATTGAAGAATTAAGAGTTTAAAGAAATTAGGAAAAACAACCCAAGTGACTCTTAACTCTTAATATCCCAATTAGGAACACACACATGGTACAAAATATATTTTATTATTTATGTGTGTTTTGATTAAGTGAAATTATTTGCTCCTATGTGGTTTGAAAAGAAATAATTTTAAATGACTAAAATGGAATATAAGAAGATTAGTGGAACTAATTTAGAAGAGAAAAATAGTTAAATGGGCTCAAACATAAAAGAAAATGAGTTAAAAACGTATTCCGAGAAGAGATCTAGAAGACATCAGTCGACTGATAAGTCGATCGGACCAAGTAGCTAAAAGATCCTGTATGTTTAAGTCAACCGATAGGTCGACCGACCAAGAGGGCTGAACTTTCTGAATCTACAAGTCGACCGACAGGTCAACCGGTGAAGGAAAAGAAAACTCTCTAAATCTATAGGTCAACAGGAAGGTTGACCGATGAACGCAGCAACGATGGCTTGGCTACAACCTGAATTGGGTAGTTGACTGACCGGTCGACCGGATACGCTATTTTAGGATACTGTTTTATCTGAGATTATATCCAAAAGTAGCCATTTTTGGTTGGGATTTGAGAGAGATTTCAAGAATATTTTCTATATTTAAGATATGGTTCACATATTAATTAAGTCCTATTAATATGGTTCATTAAATGTTAATGTTTCTCAATTTGGTATTTTAAATTTATTGTATTCTAATTAATTGAGATTGAGAAATATTTTGGGGATTTAATTGAGAGATTTGAAAGCTATTTTTAAGTGAATTGAACCTAAATGAAGTTATTATGATATATGGGGTCTATAAGTGCTATTAATTGTCATGACATATGTAAACTAGCCTTTAGAAGGCTGATTTCATACTCCTATATAAAGACCTACGTTTTTCACATAAATAAACTGATCATCAATATATATTGAGAGAACAAAGAAGTTAAGATCATTTGTGAGCTTTTATAAGAGTTATCATACTAAGATATTGTGAGCTTTTTTGAGAGACGATCTTGAAGATTAATTGCTATTATTATTTGCTGTTACCGGATTTGAAATTACATCATTCTAATCATTCTTTCTGTGGATTCCGGATGAGCTCTTTCCAATTATATTATTTCATTACATTATTTGATTATTGTTTGGAAATTGATCTTAGAAATTGTTTATGATATTTGAAGAAAATATTTTTACAAATAATTTGTTGAATCTGATTACGTGCTCCAATTTGCTACCGATATCTTGTTTAAAATAAGATTTTTCTATCTTACATTTTTCTATCACTAGATTGAGATATTAATTGAGTTATTATTTATCTGGGGTGGTAGAGGCTCCGAGTGAGATTTTCTGCTTATCAATTTGTATTAGTGAGTAGTGTGATGGGTTAAATACTATTGCTGGTATTTAATTAGGGGTAGTCAGGTTTCAGTCTCTTCTTGTAAAGAGATTGAAATAGTGATTCTTCTTAGATAAAATTGCGTTTTGAGTGAAGTTTGTAACGGTTCAATCCTTACCAAGTAAAAGAATATTTGGAGTGATTGGTGAGGTTTTGATTCTTTGGCCTTAGTGTTAGAAAGAATTAGGTTATTCTTGAGTTTGTAAAAAGTAGAGGTTATTCCTGAGTCTGAAAAAAGAAATTTGTAAAGGTAGATTCTGAGCCTGTGAAAAGAATTATTGTGAGGGTTTGATTCCTACCTGTAAACGAATCTTGAGTTTAGTGGGTACGAATCTCCATGGGGCTCGGAGGACTGGACTAGCCAAGAGTAGTTTGGTGAACCAGGAGATATCGTGGTGTGCTGCTATATTTACTTTGTTATTTTTGCTATTTTGGTGTGCACTTAGTTGATTATATTATTCCACTGTGATATAAAGATAATCATTAATTTAGGATTAAAATTAATTATTTGATTTATTGAATTTTATTCTGATAATTTTTTAATTACCCAATTCACCCCTCTCTTGGGTATTCTACTAGGCCAACAATTAGCTTCAGAGTTGGTTTAGCTCAAATGTTTTATCTAACAAAGATCACATGACACACATAGTAGGCACAATAGCTGAGGGGCAGTCTATGCACCGACCACCTTTGTTTGCAGGTGAAAGTTACTCGTTTTGGAAAGATAGGATGATAGCCTTTCTTCAGGTTACAAATTACGATGTGTGGCTTACAATCGAGGATGGTCCATTCATTCCAATGGAAAATGGAGTTGAGAAGAAGAAGGAACAACTCACTACTTTTGATAAGCAGAAACTCTCCATTAAATCTCAAACTATCAATATTCTCTTTTGCTCTTTAGACACTAACGAATATTCTACAGTTTTAGGTTGCAAATCTACAAAGAAGATGTGGGATAAGCTACAAGTCACCCATGAAGGGAAAAGTCAAGTGAAGCAGTAAAAAATCAATGCTCTTATGAGAAAATTTGAGCTGTTCAGAATAGAGGAGAATAAATCGATTCATGAGATGTACACTCGTTTTAACAACATATGCAACAATATGGGTAAACTAGGAAATCCATAATAGAGGATAGAGTACGAAAGGTCCTAAGGTCCTTGACAAAAATATGGGAGTCAAAGGTGACGACAATCGAGGAAGCCAAGGATCTTGGCAAATATGACATTGATGATCTCATTGGCAATTTGATGACTTATGAATCGATGATTAAAGGTTATGAGGATGATACCAAAAATGGCAAGAGGAAAACCTTAGCACTAAAGTTCAAAAAATTGAAGAATAGGATGATAGTGATGATGAAAGTCTTGATAGTGAGCAAGTGAAAGAAAAAACCTCAACATGTCTAAAGTGGAATACTACAATTGTTGTAAGACCGGTCATTTTCAAAATGATTGTCCTAAATCGAAGAAAGATAGAGAAAAGGAAAAGAAAAAGAAAGAAAAGAAGAAAGCAAAGAAGATTAAGAAAAAATCAATGTAGGCTACTTGGGATGATACTAATTCAAGTAGCTCGGAAGAATCAAATAGTGAGGATACGTCTATGCTTGCATTAATGACCACTGGTGGTAAGGTAACAAATTGTTCAAGTTATTGTCCTTTAAATTTTGATGAATTATTTGATGTTTATCAAGAACTTTCACATGATTATAAAAGCCAATGTTCTAAAATAAACACCCTTCAAAGTACAATTAACACATTAAATAAAGAAGTGGTGGACTACGAATCTGAAAACAATGGATTGAAATCTAAATTGATGGATTTGCAATCAATTGTTTTCAAATTCACTGGCGGTGAAAATAACTTGAAAATGTTTTTGGGAAGTTCACGTGGAGTTTTTGATAAATCCGGTATTAGATTTCAAAAAAATCTTAAACAAAAACGCTTTTCTAAATTCCTTTCTGAAACCAAGGATTTTGTTAAATATTTTAAATGTAATATTGTGGAGTATACTATCCATAGATGTTTTGCTAAAATATCTAATTGTAGACAAGTTTGGGTTCCAAAAGGAAATAAAATTTTCTTGACTAACATGATCGGACCCACTTAGGCTGGGTAACATTTAGGAACTATTTGAGGTGCTCCTTGTAGGTTATTCTAAAAGTATCGATAAGCAAGGACAAATGGTTCCTGGATAGTGGTTGTTCTCGACATATGATGGGAGATAAAAGAAAATTTATATATTTGACACCTAAAGATGGAGGTTATGTGACTTTTGGAGACAACGCAAAGGGTAAAATTATTGGTATAGGTAATATCGGTAATGGTACTACTCTTATTAAAGATGTGTTACTATTTGATGGACTTAAACATATTTTGCTTAGTATTAGTCAACTATGTGACAAGGGTTATAATGTTATATTTGATCACGATAGATGCATCATTAAGAATAGTCATGATAGTAGTATCTTGCTAGTTGCATCACGTTTTGAGAATGTGTACACTTGTTCTTTTGATGATTTTAATTCTCAAAATTTATTTTGTTTGAATTCTTTATCTAAAAATAGTTGGTTATGGCATAGAAGACTTGGGTATGCTAGTATGGAGTTAATTTCTAACTTATCTAAGAAGAGTCTTGTATGTGGCCTACCTGATTTGAAATTTGTAAAGGATAAAGTATGTGATGCATGTCAATTAGGTAAGCAAGTTAGATCACCATTTAAGAAAAAGATGCACATGCCCACGTCTAGATGTCTTGAATTATTGCATCTTGATTTGTTTGGGCCGAACTCTGTTGCTAGTTTTGGTGGTAAGTTCTATGCATTTGTTATAGTTGATGATTATTCTAAACTTACCTAGGTATATTTTCTTGCTAAGAAAAGTGAGGTTGCTTCCGTTCTTGCAAAATTTTGTAAACGTGTTCAAAATGAGAAATAATGTTCTATTATTAACATTCGTAGTGACAGAAAAAGAGAATTTAAGAATGATGAAGTGGTAAGTTATTGTGATGAACATGGTTATGCTCACAATTTTTTTATACCAAGATCACCATAACAAAATGGTGTAGTGAAAATGAAGAATAAAATACTTCAAGAAATGGCCAGAACAATGCTAAATGAAAATCTCTTACCAATCTACTCCTGGGCTGAAGCAGTAAATACAGCTTGTCACGTGGTAAACCGAGTATTAATTCGTAGAGGGTTTAACAAAACCCCATATGAAATATGGAATGGTAAGACTCCTAATATTTTCTATTTTAAAGTCTTTGGATGCAACTGTTTCATTTTGAATGATAAGGATAATCTTGGTAAATTTGATGCTAAATTTAATTATGGAATTTTCCTTGGATATGCTACTAACAGTAAGGCTAATAGAGTTTATAATAAACGTACTTTAGTAATAGAAGAAACAATACATGTTGTTTTTGAGGAAGCTGATCCATTCTTGTTGAGAAAGGTTTTGGATGATGATGATACAAGTATCTTAAATAACCAAAATCAAGGTGATGATGTACCTAAGGAGTCTCAACAAAAGGAAGAACCTAAGGAGAATGATTCGACCTTACCAAGAGCTATAAAGAAAGTACCAGGACATTCAATTTAAGAAATCATCGATAATTTTAAAAAAGGTGTAAGTACTCGATCTTATCTTAGGGATATAATTAATCTTGCTTTGTTATCTCAAATTGAGCCTAAAAACATAAATAAGGCATTAATTGATGAATTTTGGATATCCGCAACGTAAGATGAATTAGTTCAATTTGAGCGGAATAAAGTGTGGTGTCCTGTTCCGAGACTAGATTTTCATCCAACTATTGGTACTAAATGGGTTTTTAGAAATAAAAATGATGAATTTGGTATAGTAATAAGAAACCAGGCAAGATTAGTGGCACAAGTCTATAATCAAGAGAAAGGAATTGATTATGATGAAACTTATACTCCTATTGCTAGACTAGAAGCAATTAGAATGCTACTCGCTTTTACATGTTCATGTAATTTTAAGCTATATCAAATTGATGTAAAGATTGCATTTCTAAATGGCTTTCTAGCTGAAGAAGTTTATGTGGAACAACTCCTGAGATTCGAAAGTGATAAATTTCCCGATCACATATTTAAACTTCGTAAGGCTTTGTATGGGCTCAAACAAGCTCCGAGAGCTTAGTATGAGAGACTTAGCCGATATTTGATCGAAAATGATTTTCGAAGGGGTATTTGTGATATAACACTATTTGTAAAGTAAACTGATTCTGATATCCTATTAGTACAAGTATATGTTGATGACATCATTTTTAGATCTACTAATGAGGATCTTTGCCAAGAGTTGGCTAAGATAATGCAGACTGAATTTGAAATGAGCATGATGGGAGAGTTGAATTTCTTTCTTGGATTACAAATTAAGCAAACCAAAGAAGGGATATTTATAAACCAAGCCAAATACACCAAGGAGCTACTAAAGAAATATGGCCTAGAAGGAGCTAAAGAGTACAAAACTCCCATGGCAATAGCTACAAAGATAGAAAAAGATGATACGGAAAAAAGTGTTAATAAAAAATTATATCGAGGTGTGATTGGTAGCCTATTGTATTTTACTTTTAGTAGACCTGATATTGTGTACAGTGTTTGTCTTTGTGCTAAATTTCAGTCTTGTCCTAAAGAATAGCACTTGACTGCTGTTAAGCGAATTATTCATTATTTAAAGGGAACGACTGACCTAGGATTATGGTATCCTGGGAGGAGTGATTTTAAATTGGTAAGTTACTCCGATGCTAACTTTGCCGGTTGCAAAGTTGAGCGAAAAAGCACAAGTGGATCATGTCATTTGTTAGGACATGTTTTGGTTTCTTGGTCAAGTAAGAAACAAAATTCTATAGCCTTATCTACTACTAAGGCTAAATACATGGCAGCTGGTAATTGTTGTGTTCAAATTTTATATATTAAACAACAGTTAAATGACTTTGGATTTTGTATGGAGGAGGTCCCGATCTTTTGTGATAATAAAAGTGCTATTTGTCCAAGTAAGAGTCCTACACAGCACTCACGAACTAAATACATAGAGATTAGATATCACTTTATTTGTGATCACATTCAGAAAAAGGGTATTGTTATAGAGTATATTAATACCTCCAACCAGCTTGTTGATGTTTTTACCAAACCACTAGCGGAAGATTAGTTTGTGAAAATCATTCGCGGTTTGGGTATGGCTAGGCATAATAATGTTTGCCTAGAGTAAGTTACATGTGTAATCCCCCTTTCCTAAATTTTATTTTTGAAGATGACAAAGGATGAGAAAGTAGTGATGTTTTATTAAGGGGGAGTATTTTTAAAATTGTGCTTTATTGAGTATTTTTTATTTGTGCATTATTGATTATATTTATAAAATCTTTATTACTACACTTTAACGAGTTAAAAAACCCATCCTCGGATTCAGGGGGAGTGTAGTTATATTTTTATTTTAAAGAAAACCTCAAAGTTAATTGTCATCATAAAAAATTGGGAGATTGTTGATCCTAAGATTTTGATGAACAATTAAGCATTGATGTTTTGGTGAAACTAACGTTTTAGTCGAGTGTTTCAGTGATTTATAGTTTCAGTAATGAGGATGCAAATTAAATGGATGTTAAACGATGATATTGAAGATATTGAAGAATTAAGAGTTCGAAGAAATTAGGGAAAACAACCTAAGTGAATCTTAACTCTTAATATCCCAATTAGAAATACACATATGGTACAAAATGTATTTTATTTTTTATGTGTGTTTTGATTAAGTGAAATTATTTACTTCGATGTGATTTGAAAAGAAATAATTTTAAATGACTAAAATGGAATTTAAGAAGATTAGTGGAACTAATTTAGAAGAGAAAAATGGTTAAAGGGGCGTAAACATAAAAGAAAATAAGTTAAAAATGTATTCAGAGAAGAGATCCAGAAGACATAAGACAACTGATAAGTCGACCAAACCAAGCAGCTGAAAGATCCTGTATCTCTAAGTCGATCGACAGGTCAACCGTCCAAGAGAGTTGAACTCTCTGAATCTACAAGTCGACCGACAGGCCGATCGGTGAAGGAAAAGCAAACTCTTTGAATCTACAAGTCGATAGGTAGGTCAACCGATGAACGCAGTAGCGATGGCTTGGCTACAACCTGAATTGGGCAGTTAACTGACTGGTCGACCGGATGCGCTGTTTAAGAATACTCTTTTATCTGAGATTATATCCAAAAATTACCATTTTTGGTTGGGATTTGAGAGAGAGTTCAGGGATATTTTCTGTATTTAAGATATGGTTCACATATTAATTAAGTCTTATTAATATGGTTCATTAAATGTTAATGTTTCTCAATTTGGTATTTTAAATTGATTCTATTCTAATTAATTGAGATTGAGAAATATTTTGGGGATTTAATTGAGAGATTTGAAAGTTATTTTTAAGTGAATTGAACCTAAATGAAATCATTATGATATAAGGGGACTATAAGTGCTATTAATTGTCATGACACTTGTAAACTAGCCTTTAGAAGACTGATTTCATACTCCTATATAAAGACATGCGTTTTTCACATAAATAAACTGATCATCAATATATATTGAGAGAGCAAAGAAGTTAAGATCATTTGTGAGTTTTTATAAGAATTATTATACTAAGATATTGTGAGCTTTTCTGAGAGACAATCTTGAAGATCAATTGCTATTATTCTTTGTTGTTACCGGATTTGAAGTTACATCATTCTAATCATTCATTCTGTGAATTCCGGGTGAGATCTTTTCAATTATATTCTTTCATTGCATTATTTGATTATTGTTTGGAATTTGATTTTAGAAATTGTTTCTAATTTTCGAAGAAAATATTTTTACAAATAATTTCTTGAATCTGTGCTCTAATTTGCTATCAATATCTTGTATAAAATCAGATTTTCTATCTCACGTTTTTCTATCACTAGATTGAGATACTAATTGAGTTATTATTTATCTGGGGAGGTAGAAACTTTGAGTGAGATTTTCTTCTTATTAATTTGTATTCGTGAGTAGTGTAACGGGTTAAATACTGTTGGGGGTATTTAATCAAGGGTAGCCATGTTTCAGTCTCTTCCTGTAAAGTGATTGAGGTAGTAATTCTTCCTGAATAAAATTGCGTTTTGAGTAAAATTTGTAACGGTTCAATCCTTATAGGGTAAAAGGATATTTGGAGTGATTAGTGAGGTTTTGATTATTTGGTGTTAGTGTTAAAAATAATTATTTTATTCTTGAGCCTGTAAAAAGTAGAGGTTATTCCTGAGTCTGGAAAAAAGAATTTGTAAAGGTTGATTCTGAGTCTATGAAAAGAATCATTGTAAAGGTTTGGTTCCTACCTGTAAAGGAATCTTGAGTTTAGTGTGTGTGAATCTCCATAGGGCTCGGAGAACTGGATTAGCCAAGAGTATCTTGCTGAACTAGGATATATCGTGGTGTGCTACTATATTTACTTTGTTATTTTTGCTGTTTGGGTGTGCATTTAGTTGATTATATTATTCCGCTGTGATATAAAGATAATAATTAATTTAGAATTAAAATTAATTATTTGATTTATTGAATTTTATTCTGATAATTTTTAATTACCCAATTCACCCCCTCTTGGGTAATCTATTGGGCCAACAATGATCAATTAACTCTCCCTCAAGTTTGACCTTTAGTTAGTGGATTCGCAATGTTATCTTTTGACTTTATAAAGTCCATTTTGAAACGTTCATTTCGAGAGTAACTGTTTAATGGTATTGTATCTCCAATATATATATTGAGACTTACCATTATTGGTAATGATTTAATTTGCTACACACCGCAAATATACGGGTCAAGTTTTAATAATACAGGGTGAGTAGAGTGTTATATCTACAGGAATTGGTTTAGATCGTCGTTAAGTACCACGATTATTGTAACCCAACTTTATCTAGGTAACCAAGTTTTGTGTTTATAAAAATAATAAAACTAAAACAAATATAAAAACAAAAGAAAAATAAAATATGAACTTCTTATTAAGCAATTATTAGTCAATTGCATTAATTCAATAATCAAAGTCACTCGTACTCTCTCACTACCTCTCCCAAGTGTCAAGTGAGAGAATATATAAATACTTCAATATTGATATCCCTATCTAGTTTTTAGGTGAGAACCTTCGTTACGCCCCAACCTTATAAATTACTCAAGCTTTAAATATCTCCCGATCTATTAAAACTTACATTGCGCTTAACCTACTTCCGAACCCGAAATTACCTCTCTCGAGTGTCTAATCCCTAGTTCTCGAATCAACCAAGATATCATATGGAAGCATAATTTGGAAACATTAATAAGGAAAACACAATTGAATAGAGAACCGAGTTGATAAATCTAGAACTTGATCACCTCCTACTTTCACAAGATCCTAAATTCTAACTCGATTGTCTAGGTGTTGATCTCCTCCCAGTCTCACAACAACCTAAACTATGCACTCTCAATTCCTATCACAAACATAATCTCCCTCGAGTATAAAATTCAAAACCTAAAATCATCTAATTCATTGGTTACATGAATCAAACACATTAAATATGGAGATGCATAAAATGGAATTAAAACTAAAAATTAACGAAATATTCTAAACATGGTTCAATTGAGAGTACATCAAACCCTAGATATGAATTTTAACTCAACATAACAGAATCCATAACTAATATTTGAAAGAAATTCATAAATGCAAACTTGTTTAACATAATATCACAAATACAAAATTCAATCAAGATTAGGGTGAGAAAGGAAGAGAAAACTCTTATTGTGGTTATGAGCTTCAAATATGCAAAACCAAGTGTCTTCAATGGTATTTTTCTCCTCAATTTCGTATCAAGTCACCACACCATAGGGTGTTTTCTTAGCCAAAATCGTCACAAATTTCGGTTGTCTCTCCAAAAATTGCCATTTATTGGTTTGAGGCAAAACGAGGTATTTATAGGGCTAAAAAAATAGGGTTTTTGAGTTACAGGCTGATGGGAGCGCACTGCATCGAGCTTTTTGGCTACTGCAATGCAGTTTGGGCAGTGGAACACTACAAAAAACGCGCTACCACGCGGTTCTGGCGAATTGCAGTGCACTTTGGGCAGATGCGACATCTTTTCGTATTTTGGCCATAACTTTTGCATCTAAACTCTTATTGAGGTAATTCAAAAGGATATGGAAAGATAAGACATAGATCTACAAATTTTATGTTTTTAGAGTTTCCAAAATCAGATTAAATCATGGCAAAAATTGGTATTGAAGTTACTGCACCTGCTTTCATTTTGCACATTTTGCTCCCATTTATTTATATTCGTACAAAACAACACAAAACACATTAAGCTAACAAAAATGTTTGAAAACACAAAACTAATTGAACTCAAAAGTAGTTGATTTGTTGGTAAATAACCTCCTTATCAAATACCTCCAAAATTCAAACATTTGTTTGTTTTCAAGTAAAAGAAAATAAAAAAGAAAAAACACAAATCAAGTAATAAGACGCTAACGATAAAAGTGTGAGTTTTGTTTCAAATCAACAACCGTGCAAGAATCTTCGATGGCACAAGATGCTCCAAGCTCAAAAGAAAAGCACACATTAAGATTATCTAGAATTTCAACTTCAAATATCAATTTCAATCCACTCAAGACTCTCAATATGTAAGTGTGTGCACAATCACTCTTACCCAACCAAACAAGCCTCAAATAAATTTATGTGCTAAGAAAACAATGAATGATCTCTAGATAGCAAATTTAAGAACAACCATTAGCCCATTTTCGTGTTACTCTCCACTAATTATGCATTTGTTCGTATGTCATTAGAGATCAAAAGGACTTTGTAGGTTGCACTACAAGAAAAAAAAACTTTTTATCATAGTTAAAAAACGTGATAAAAAGGCTTTTATCACAGTTTTTGGTCCCAAAACAAACCGTGATAGTATGTGGTGTGATTAAAAGTATTTTTTTTTATCAGAGTTAAAAAGCAAGATGATAGGCTTTTTATCACAGTTAAAAACCGAAATGGTTAGTCCATCTAATGTCATGCTTTTCAAATGCGATTAAAAGGGTTATATATATGTGATCAAAGTAATAAACGTGATTATTTCGACGATATCTATCTTACTTTCGTATCAAACTGAGATGTTTACTCTCTTTTCTATCACCTTTAATAATAAAAAAATCACATTTAAAAATTGTGATTGTTTCTCATATCTATATTAAATAATAATAATAATAATGATAATAATAATAATAATAATAATAATAATAATAATAATAATAATAATAATAATAATAATAATAATAATAATAACAATAATAATAATTTACCCACCATTTTATGAAAATACCATAAAAAATTAACTAAAAAAATAATTTCATATTTCCCAAACAATTAAAATATTAATCACATAAGAATTCTGCATCAACATGAAAAACACAGATAACAATAAAAATCATAAACTTAAATTTCTATAAATATAAATGTTTAAAATATAATTTTTTTATTAAATATAAAAAAAATAAAACTAATCTACCAACTTCTCGGTCATAGAGCATCCAAAGGTGAAGTTCAGCTAACTTTTGACATCGGTTGATCCAAAATTGAAGTCTTGCATTTAGAAAAAAATAGCAACTTAAAAAATAAACTTGCATCTAAAAATACAGTTAGGAAAAAGTAAACTTGCAAAAAATAGTTGCAAAAAAAATAGCTAAAAAAAAAAATACTTGCAGTTACAGAAGAGAAAAAAAAAAAAAACTAAAAAACGCTACAAAATAGACTTGTAGCTATATAAAAAAAAAAAAACAGTTAGAAAAAAAAAACTTGCAGCTACAAGAAACCAGCTCAAATAATAAACTTGAAGCTACAACAAACAACTTACTAAAAAAAAAACTTTAAAAAATTAAAAACAAACTCAAAAAACTTATTAGACTTTTTTTTTTTAGCACTATTCAAGGACTTGCAGCTATAAAGAAAAAAAAAGAGACTTAAAATATATACACCAGCAGCAAAAATAAAAAAAAAAAGAAAAAAAAAAAGAATTGTTATTAAGTATTGCCCTTTACCATGCACTACTATCATAATTCAATATGTTATTTACTTATAGTTGTTTGCACTAACAATCTTATGCAGAAAAATATATTTATAGTTAAATATTTCTGTCGAATAACTATTTTTTTGCAAAAAGTGCAAAACAACAATGGTTTTGCTGCAAAAACAGCAAAACAGTGTTGTGCTTTGCTATTTTTGCAGCAAAACAATGCTGTTTTGTTGCAAATGCAACAAAACAGTTTAAACGTCTTACAAATGAATTACATATTCAAGATAATGACATACCTTTTTCGCAATCACATTTCTTTTGACATATATTTAATCCATTTAGCTCTCAATTCGTCTAATTCTTCTTCGGAGTAGGCATTCTTCCCATTAAACTACAAATTTTATTCAAATAAGTTAGAGAATAATATTTTCGAGAGATGCAAAGTGCAAAATAAATAAAAAAAATCATAATATTTTCGAGGGATGCAAAGTGCAAAATAAATTAAAAATAAACAACTTATCTCACATTTTCTCTAAAAATGATGCTCTTATTTCTAATAATATCTTTCATGAATCTTATTACATAGAAACCGGATTTCAGAGCCGAAGATTATTGAGGACACTAAATATAACAAAATTTGATGAGAACTAGTGTAACAACTGTGCTATTATACATATACATATTTATTTTATAGATATATATTGAAAAACACGTTTATCACCTGAATGAAATTCCAGGTTGGAGTTTTTTTTGTCCTTGTTTTGGTCCTTTCCAGTGTTCTAAGACCACTACATAAAGCTTATGTGAACAAAAAAAAAAAAACTTATAAACATAAAAAATTATGAGAAGAAAATGCATAAATAGTTATCTACATAAAATGTCGTGTAAAAGAAACACATAATAGAATAAAATAACACTTACGTGTTTATTATGAATTCAAGAGTTGTATTCACTTCACCTGAACAACATGGATCAAAATAGAATACCATTAGAATTGATAGGTTAATAGCCAACAATATCCAGCATTCCCTAAAAAGTTAAAAATGAAAAGTACAAACAATGAGATTCACAACTCATGAATATTCTGAAACTGAAAACTCGATACATCTAAATTATAAGAGACCTATCCCATATCAAATGGAATAATGAATAATTGGTTAGGTCTTGAAGTCTCTAATCTTTGTGCAAGCATTCCTGATTTTTCACCACTACCCTTGGATCTTCCATTGCTAATGCACAACGGACTAACACATCCAAATTTTTCATCCAATTTACCCCTCTTAATAATACCATATAGATAACTGAAATCAAATAGAAAAATCATAATCTTTTGATGACTTACCAATCTAAAAACAAACATGATGATTTCACAATAAAAAACAAAACAATTTTTTTTTTTACCTCATGTAAAGCGTGATGCATGCAGCCGATACATTGTTAAACTCACAAAAATACTCTAAATCAGATTTAGTAAGTTGGAGTGTTATGCTCTCTCCAAATATTTCTTTTACCAATTGAATATTTACAACTTCATAATCTTTTAAAAGATCTGTATAATTTTCCACAAAATAATTTATGCAATCTAAGTTACCATCACCATTCGTCTCTCTCGAAGCTACCTGTGACATAACAAATCCAATATCAACACTCAATTGTTGAAGAAATAATCAAATGGTTTAGAATTTAGTAATACAAAAGTTTAATACCTCATCAACGACTACTATAAGATTCTTAGGCCAAGCTATAAGAGATTCCTTAGCATTTAAAACCTTGTACATCTCGTCATGTACAGGTATTGGAAGAATAACGTCTCTCTTAATTGCACAATCCATAGAAACACTCATATAGAAATTCCCTAATAGAACATTGTGTATCATTTTATTTGCTCCAATTGTATCATATACGGTGCCATGGGCAACAATATTTTCGATTGAGTTCATTGCCAACTTACATGCTTTGCTTTATAACATTCTCAAACAATTTATATTTTTAGAAATAGCATAAAACAAGCATATGAAACACAAATTAAAAGTAACAAGGTGTGAATTAATGAATTATCTTTCTCATGATCACTCTTAGTGCATTTTCATCTCTTTTTGGAGTATCTTTTTCGTTTGACACAGATTTAACAAGTGGTCTCGAATAATTGTGTAAAGTGTTAGATCTCACATTATCAGACTCATGCATTTGGCAACTACTGGCACCCTGTTATTTGATTAGATGAAGTTCTTATTGCAATTGTAACAACATTGCCTCCATCGACTTTTGTTTTTCCTCAAACTCAACTTTCTTTATCCTTTTAAGCATATGAAAATAGACACTTGGTGTCACACGACTTCCCACTCCTGTCACCCAACCTGTGTGCTTAGGAGTTTCCAACGCGATGCTAAGAACATCATTACTCCCTTGAGTGTTTAAACTTCTATCTTGAACCTCTTGTGTCAACTTATCTTGTGAGATTGTTATCATACAAAATGATAAGCATAGATAAAGTCAATATAAATATTTTAAATAAGTGCACGAAGTAATAGAACATACTATTCTTTCAATAGTCACCCTTGTCACATCATCATATTCGCCATCTTTATTTTGTCGAGCTTTCTTCCAATAAAAACTTCTGTCCAAAATCTCATTCCCTTCTACGTCAGGTTGCTATAAGAGAAACATAATAATTTCAAGATATAAAATAACTATATTGCAAAAGATAAGAGCTTTGAAATTGTTTCTTATTCAATTTATATTTATGAAAACTTACACATTCTTGTACAAGTCTAGCATAGCCTTTTCGACTTAACCGATGGTTATATATATTCTTTGTTCGTCTTTCTCTTTGAAGCTCGCTTAATTTCTACAATGTAAAATTTAACACGTGTAGGCCAAACACAAATACATAATGTAACAATATTAAAAATAGTATCTCCAATGCATAAAGCAACAAATAAAAAAAAGGTACCTTAAATTCTTCCGTCAATCTCTTTCTAACAAATTTATTCCAATGGCGTTGTTTGATGCACTTACATTTTTTTGGTGGATGTTTGAGAGTAATGGGGTTAGCCTTAAATGGATGTACATAAGTACTGGTAAGGTACTTCTTGAATGTCCTCTATTTTTCTCTAAACGAAGATAAACACTTCTTTCTTGATTTTGGATCGACAACATAGCTTAACTAAAAACCATTCATACATAAGATAATATGAAAAAAGGTGCAAATTATACAAAAATTAAAAAGGGTTACCTCCACAATACTCCATATGTCATTTTTTTAACTTTTGTGGTACCTTCTGCCATCGATCATACTTGATTGGAACCATATTACGAGACAATACTCTAAGATAACTTGTGTACTCTATTGCAACTGTTCCTATTGGTACTCCATTTTCGTTATATTCAACTACTTTTCTCACACCACAACTTCTATCTTTGGTTAACTTGGGCAGAAACGTTATCTCTCTACCAGTATTTTTGGCAGCACTTGTTAATGATCCTTCTCCAACCTCATTATTGAAATGTTGACATCGATCCATCTAATGAGATCACAATATAGATAAATAGCAATAAGAAACAAGTGTAACTATTAAACATTATTACTCAAATGTAACCAAACCACAAGTGACTCAATTTTAAAGTAAAAACTTCGATTTCACATATTGACATTTATTTCAACAAAAGTATTACCTTGCATAAAATATGAATAAATATAAAGCACAATTAAAAAGTAAACAAATACAAGAAGGTAAAAACCAAGCAATCCTGAAAGTAAAGTCTATTACTAATGAAGTATGACGATATATTGCCTATATCCATGTCCTCTCACACTCTAGTTGTGCATAAAACACCTTTTTATTCCCCTCATCTTCATCGTTATCATCTTCTAGACATATGGTTTAAAACCTAAATCGTAAAACGTACGTCATAAATAATTGCCAATTAGAAATAATAATAATAAAAAAACAAAATTGAATTGAAAAATGTTAGGGATCAAATTACAATTTTAGAAACTTATAAATGTTAAGTTGCACTCATAAAGAAGGCTTAAAGGAAATAGAGGGTGCAAAGAGTAATTTAGGGGAAAAAAAAAAGATTAACACACGACGCCGTGCGTGTGAGACCGCCGGAAGGGAGAAGAATGGAGGGGCAACGTGGCAGGCTAGGAGCATTCTCCACCACCAAATCCATGCAATATATACCCCTTCTGTGCATAGGCATTGATCAAACAGCTCCTCCGAATTCGAAATTAGAAAAATTATAGAGAGAGAGAGAGAGGATTGGAGGAGGACGTCGGGGTTCCATGATCGGCATTTCTCTAGTGAGAGAGCAAAGCGTGTATCTCATGGATGCATGTGTGTGTTCCTGTGGCCGCTGCTTCTAAGCGATCGTGTGAATTTCCGGTGGTTCGCTCGGCGACCGTGGGGGTGAGATCGTCGACAGTGCGATCGATCGCCATCCGTCTCCATCGTTTGGTGAGTATTTATAAGTATTATTCTCTACTTTTGGTGGGTGTATGCATGCATGAGAATTTCGAGTGGGTCGGTAGAGGTTCGGCGATGTGGGGGTCGGTGACGGATCCCCGACGATTGTCACGGTGGTGTCGGTGGTGGGATATCTTGGTACGTTGTAGGTATATTTTAGTGTGCATGTGCCGATGGAGTCTGTGATCGTGTGAGTTCGTTGTATGGGTGATCGGCTGTTGGTCGCTGGCCGACGGTGGTAGTGTGTGCATGGGGGTATTCGGTTTATCAGGTGGGTAGGTGTGGGGGGCGGCGGTGGCACTGTTAGGTAGCTGGCGGAGTGAGTGTGTACGTGTGGGGACCGTGTGCGTGTGTTTGTTCAGCTCGCCGGTGACGGCTGCAGATCGTGGCGGTGGTCGGCGCTGTTGCAGTGTCCGTGTTGCCGTGAGTGTGAGTGTGTGTGTGTGTATGTGTGTGTGTGTGTGTGTGTGTGTGTGTGTATGTGTGTGTTCGTTCGTTCAACACTGTAGCGGGTGTGTGTTTCCTTGTGTGTGCGAATGGTCGGCCAACGGCGACGGTCGGTGGTGTGTGATCGGAAGAGGTGGCCGGTGGTCTGATATCAAACAGAGAACGGAAACGGGAAAAAAAAAGAGAAGGAAGAAGAGAGAAAAAAAAAAAAAAAAGAGAAGAATTTGCACAAACCACCCCGAAAAGAATTAAAAACCTATTTCACGGCCTATGAACGATTCGGGTTGAGTAACGTTTTCCGTTAAGTTTATTTCAGGTTATTGAATTAAATTCTAACGTCAAAATTTTGGAATCGGAATGATAAATTGGGACCGTGTGTATTACTAAATTTTAGGCAATTATTTTAATGAGATAAAAATTACCCGAAACAGTAGTTTTCATAAGTAAAATGGGGGAAATGGAGAATTTCAAAACTCAGGGTTGGTATTGTACGATTTATTTATTTTGCGTAAAATATTAATTTAGGCCCTATCATTACTAGGTTCGCAAACGCCAACATCCCGATAGATTTTGGACAGTGCGGTTATTGTAGCACAAGAAGCGAGGTGAGTATACTGTCTTCTTGTCAAACTGTTTTCTGCATATATATATGATGTCATATGTGTTTGCTTATACTGTACGATTTCATAAATTATGTGGATCAAGTAGGTTTTTTTTTGGTATTGTGTTGGTTTCTAAAGAAGGCTTAAAAAATCATTTTCGTTAGATATGAGTGGATTATGTTTCTCCCCGTAAGGGGTGTGGGTTATGTTTCTTCCCGTAAGGAGTGTGGGTTATGTTTCCCCCCGTAAGGAGTGTGGACTATGTTTCTCACCGCAAGGGGTGTGGATTATATTTCTCCCCGTAAGGGGTGTGGATTATATTTCTCTCCAAAAAGGGGTGTGGATATTTCGTAGGAAGGCATTCCTACGAATGTTACGGTACCGTTGCAACTCCTGATCGTGAGGTTAAAACGATCAATACGGCTAGCCAGTGGGTGTTGTGGTGGAGTGGTGGTTTGAGATGTGATGGTTATTTATACTGGGTGATTTATTATTTTATTGTGATGTTCAGTAAGATATTTATACTAGATGGTCGTGAAATGGAACTTGTAAATATTATTTTATTTTCACTACATATATTGTGAAGACCTTTTCACGCTATGCGACATCTAGATACTTGTGCTTGATCCATATTTAAATGATGTATTATTGAGAATGTATTATTATGTAAAGAATGTTTTACTAAAAGAAGGCAGTACACTCACAGACGAAATAGCTAGGAGTCGGTCCCCTACTGGTACTGGGTAGAGTCCGTCGATGGTATAGCGAGGGAGTATTTCGGGAGGTGAAGCCTGAGGTGAACCTAGGAGAGGTTCATTGTCGTTTTTACCTTTCGTTGTTATTAAAATATCAGGGACGGGTGTGTCCCTAGTTAAAGAAACCGTTTATGACCTGATTTTGTGATTGTATAGTTATGAATGCATACTGTCGCCTTCTAATTTTTGGTTTGTTGCTCAAGTGATGTCGTGTTGATGTCATGCTGGCCCCATGGGTGACGGGTGCCCGTGGGTGGGGGGGGTGACATATGCTATCAGTAATAGGAATTACTGGAGCGAGGCAATTGTATTCAATACAACAATCATTCATCTTATCAACATTCTCATCATCTTGATAGTCTTTTCGAGGTGTAGTTAGCACGACTAACCATCTCAAATCAATTTGATCTTGATCATTAAAAACTTGTTTAGCTTGCGAAGCTAAAATGAAAGAGTCAGATTTATGGCCAATTCTGTTGAGTTCTACTAAAGTGAAACTAAGATCGTCTACTTTAACTCTCTTCTTAATATTAACCCAATCACATTTGAATACTGGAATCATAAACTTGTTATAGTCAAGTTTCCATATCTCAGTTATAACTCTATAATAAGACAAATCTGCATAAACAGGATTTTTATCCTTTACAATTGAAATATGCATTGTCGAAGCCACTAAACTCACTCTGCTATTTTGGGTGACTCGTGAATCATCCTGATCCCTTGTATGGAAATGACATCCATTAATGATGTATCCTTGGAACTTTATTACTTCGTATTGAGGTCCATTTGCTATCGACTTTAAGCTATATAAGATATCATTTTCATCTCTGACCTACAAATATTGGCATACTTTATTCATTTTAGCAATAATAATGAACAATTAAAACTAAGAAGTAAACTAGTGTATACCTTTTTACGCAACCAATCACTAAAAGTGTTGTTGTGTTCAATTTGTAACCATTGTTGGTTTTTAGTGGAAAATTTTTGTTTCAACAAAGTCATATGCTTCTTGTAAATAATATGAAGTACCAACGATCATTTTATATAGATATTTTGGTTAAAAACATGAAAAAGTAAACAAGAGAATAAAGAGCATACTCATGATACGGTTGAACATAGTTTGTGTTCTCTAGCACATATTAATGCGCTTGTTGCAACTGTTTCCGATCAACAGCAACAACAACAGCACCTGATAAAGGCCTACCTATGTCTACATCATCCTCGACCATATTTCTATCTGATTGAATGCCAATGGTACCCATCCCAGATAGATATGAATTACAAAACTCAACAGCTTCTTCTACAATGTAACATTCTGCAATACAACCTTCCGGACAATTATGATTTCGAACATAACCCTTAATGACTTTCATGAACCTTTCAAATGGGTGCATCCATTGAAAATAAACATGTCCACATAGTCGGACTTCTCTAGTGAGATGTACTGTCAGATGAATCATGATGTCAAAGAATGACGAAAGAAAAAACTTCTCTAACTGGCATAATGTCATAACAACTTCTTTTTGCAGTTCATGTAGCTTTGACACGTCCACCACCTTACTACATATGGCATTGAAGAAGAAACAAAATCTGATGATGGCATATCTCACATGCTTGGGAAACATAGATCTTAATGCAACTGCTAATATTTGTTGCATTAGTATATGGCAATCATGAGATTTAAGGCCATAGAGTTTCAAATCTTCCGTGGACACACGATTCCGTAAATTTGAAGAGTAACCTCCTGGAACCTTGAGTTCTAACAAAGTCGTACAAATTACTTTTTTCTCATCCTCGATAACGTGTAACAAGCTGTAGGTAGATATGTTTTTTTCGGCCCATTTGTTGGTGCTAACTCGCCGCGTATTTTCATATTTACAATGTCCTCCCGAGATTTGACTGTATCTTTCATTTTTCCTGAAATGTTGAGTAATGTACCAAAGATGCTATCACATACATTTTTCTTAATATACATAACATCAAGGATATGTCGAACATGCAAGTGTTGCCAATATTCAAGTTAAAAAATATAGATTTTTTGTTCCAACATGTACTAACATTTTTCGTGTCTGAGTTTACATTATTCTTTCCCCACATAGAAGGGATTCCTTCAACCTTACTCAATAGTTCGTTTCCCTTTAATGGGAAAGGTGGTGATCCAAATTCTTATTTTTCGTTAAATGCCTTTTTCTGCCTACGATAAGGATGATGTTGCGGAAGAAACCTTCTATAGCCAGCATATAACATCTTCCTACTATGTTTTAATCTAACATTAGATGATTCTTCACCGCATATTGGACATGCAAGATATCCTTTGACACGACATCCACTCAAATTACCATACGCAGGAAAATCATTAATTATCCATAAAAGTATGACCCTTAACATAAATGATTGCTTTTTATAAGCATTGTAGGATTCGACTCCAATATCCCGTAGAATTTTTAAATCATCAATCAACAGTGCAAGATAAACATTGATGTCTTTTCTAGGTTGTTTTGGCCCTAATATTAGCAGTGATAAAATCATAAACTTCCTTTTCATGCATAACCACGACAGAAGATTGTAGGTGACCAATAGAACTGGCCAACAATTGTATCTACTGCTTAGAGAACTATGTGGATTGATTCCATCCACTGAAAGGGCTAGTTGAAGGTTTTTTGGGTCTGTTGCAAAATCTGGCCACTTGTGATCTACCAACTTCTACGAAGGGGAATATGCTAGATGACATAGTTGGCCATCAACTATTCTTTCTTCATCATGCTAGACTAACTCTTTGGCTATCTCTATTGACTAAAATATCCTTTTAAACCGTGGGATAGGTGGAAAATACCATAACACCTTTGCCGGTACTCCTTCTCTTGTCTCAACAGAATTATGAGATTTTCTTTTCCACCTCGATTCACCGTATGTGGGACAAGTAATTGGATCCACATAATTTCCTCTGTACAACATGCAATCATTAGGACATGCATGAATCTACTCATATTCCATGCCTAACGTAGTCAACATTTTCTTAGCCTCATAGGTTGATGGTGGCATCACGTTATTGAGTGGTAGCATGTCCCTCAACAATGTCAATAGGTCAAAAAATCCAGTATTAGACAACCTGAAACTTGCCTTTAGGTGATAAAGTTTTACCAATGTAGACAATTTTGTATACTTGGTACACCCTGGGTACAAAGCTTTTTCAGCATCTTCAACCAATTTATGGAACATATTAGGGTCTTCCATAAATTGATCGTGCGCTGCATGAACAATATCAACTCCACTAACTTCGTCGTCTAAAAGAGAACTTCTAAATTGTTGATGGACAAAATCGTAGTAATTCATATATGGATTTGCCTCATTAGGGGTTGTCTCATTAGGAGCATTTTTCCATGCCATATCCATACACGGTAACTCTAATCTATACCATTACAAAATAAGTGATTTCTTATATCTCGAACATGTTGGCTTATTAGGTTGCCACATTTTTTTACATAAACACCGTATCCAATGAGGATCACTAGAATTCGTCACAGCAAAATCTAAAAAATATTCTACTCCTTCCCCATATTCTCTTGATCTTCTATCTTTGCATAGCCATGATCTATCCATGATTAGACTAGGAAAAAAATAAAATCATATGATATTGGTAAGAGATGAGAGCCAGAGGGAAAAGAAATTTGGGGTTGGATTTAGGGAGAGGGGAACGGGAATTTAATACATAAGGATCACGCACGTCACTAGTTCAACTAGTAAGTTCACATGTTTTCTCTAGCTTCAACCCTATCGGTTAAACCGGAAAGTTCATATGTTTTCTTCGGCTTCAACCCCACATAGTCATTAAAGTCCGTAGGTCATAGTTGTTAAAAGCACGTATGGTCACACTTGCATCCAGGCACAAGGTGCAGCAACGTGCAAGGTCTGTGCCTTCCCTAGTTTTAGGCGCGTGCCTTGCATAAAGCACGCACCTAGGGATCGTGGGCAGAGGGCGCACTGTGCGTCGAAGCCGCACCTAAGGATGAAGACTTATTTTCCCAAATTTTCTTACTCTTTCTAAATTTACTAAGATCCATAGTTGTTAAAGGCTCGAGGTGCACCGAGGCACACAAGTTGTCCCAAAGCTTAGGTGCAAGGAACAAAACGAGGGCTGGAGCGACGTCCGATGTACCAGAAAGAGGCACACCAAAGATAATGGTGCGAGCAAGGTGAGCGATATAGCTGTGAACCTCGTGTGATGGGAGATCGGCGCAACAAGGTGAACATGGTAGCATTAGGTCTTATAAGGGCTCTTCTGGCCTAATGAATGAAGAAGGAAGGAAAGTCTATTTGGAGTTTTGACATGAGCACATTTTTCTTCCCCTCGGTTTAGCCTCTTTTTTTTTTTCACCAACACAAAATATCCCACTTTTAATAAAAATATGTGATAAAAACTATTTACTTATTATTACATTTATTTAAAAAATATGATAAAAAAATATTTTTAATCACACAACAAATTTTAAATGAGATTAAATTTCACTAATATTTTAACAATCACAGTTTAAATAAAAAATGAGATAAATTATATTTACAAAGCCTGATAAATGGCCTTTTTCTTATAGTATTGTAATGTATGGCTAGGGTAAAAGGTAGATAAAAAATTTATTTTTAGGCTCAAATCACCCTAGACATGTATCATGACTCATGGATCTTGCAATATTTCAATTTTTTTTTCACCAACTCCTCTTTTCGTCATATGTCTTCTTTCAATCAATCCCACAATGTATTATTCACAAAACAAACCAAAACAACAATGATTTTTTTTTTTTCAAAATAGGTAAGAACCACAACCCCAGACTCAAAATCAACATTGTCCTCAATGTTGCAGGAAAATACAAGGTAGCAGGTAGGGATACTCACCACTATTTTACAATGACTTTTTTTTTTTTTTTAACCCAATCCACCAATGATATTCCATACATACACCATGCTAGTCCTTACACTCAATGATCCATGCAATAATGCCAATTAGTAATGGGTTTAGGAAGTGGAAATGCATTTAGTGGTTGGATACACAAATAACGATAATCAAAGAATTAGACAATATGGCTCAACGAGGGTAATGAGGAGTAAAACATTTTCAAGGGTTCACTTGAAAGGCCCAAACAATCCAAAGAAATGCCTAAATCATCTCTCCAACAACACATAAATTAGTATTTCGCCTCAAGTTTCACTCAAATGTGTTGATGGGTTTAGGAAGTGGAAATGCATTTAGTGGTTGGATACACAAATAACGGTAATAAAATAATTAGGCAATATGGCTCAACGAGGGTAATGAGGAGTAAAACATTTTCAAGGGTTCACTTGAAAGGCCCAAACGATCCAAAGAAATGCCTAAATCATCTCTCCAACAACACATAAATTAGTATTTCGCCTCAAGTTTCACTCAAATGGGTTCTAGTATTCACGAGATGTCAAAGCCTACCTAAAGCACATAAATGTTCTCCAAGTACTCAAAAGGCCAAGTAATCATGATTCATGGTGCTCAATGTAAAGAGTCAAGAGTGAACTTCAATCAACACAAGTCAAGCACACAAAAATCTCAAGGTACTACATTTCAAAATACCTAAGAGAACATTAAGTGTCTATACTTATCATCGATATCAAGTTATTTTATCTCAAAAAAACTCACAATTTATTCAAACACAATTAAAAAGAAAAACAAACTGAAAACATAGCCAAAATAACGCAAGTTATATGAAGAAAAGTCACACAGACAAGCATTTCCTAACCCAATAAACATAAGCCAACATGTATCTCATCCCCAAACTTAAAGTCAAACATGTATTCAAATTAAGTATAAGAGAATAAGAATACGTACTAGGGAGGAGAGATAATCTCGTCTCCAAGTGTGGTCGACGGTGAAGCTACGGGTAAGGTGACTGGTGTGAGACTTTTTTCCATAGCTTACATCCTTAGGCTCAATTATTTGAAAACTTGGGTTTCCTCTCAAGAAGAGCTTGGTTTAATGTTCTTGGCTTGACAACGAACAAGGGCTCTTCAAAGAACGGCTTCCACCCATAATATGTGTCATACAACACCATAAATGAGTCTTAATTTTGAACGACCTCAAGCTTGGCGAGATGTGGAAATGTTTAGCATGTACTCTCAACTTGACTCGGCTCCAGCACATGTGTTTGGTGGGCGTGAAGGAACACTGCTAGAGGTGGTGGAGGACAAGTGAGCTATATCGGATCCTTGTAGAAGTATTCATCTTTGATTGGTGGTGGCATCACAATTTGGATCTCAAACGGTGGAGACTCGCAAGTGTCATCTTGTGATTTTTTATCGTCGATAAATTCTTAAGTCTCATTCTCAGTCGAATCATCGTCATTGAATACACCCAAATGTGGCTTGTGTGTTTCTCAGTGCCACCGTTCCTGACTCGGCCTCAATGTAGCTAGCAAGTTAACAGATTTGCATCTCGAGGGACTTCACGGTCGAATTAATATCAATACAGGTCGTCTCAATATTGTCAAGACGAGCCTTATGCTTATTGATATAATCATGAGTTTTCCTCATGATACTCTGCGTTTCCCTCATGAATACAGATAACATATCTTCTAGGGTGGGGGAAGACTCCACAAGTTGGTATGAGGTGTCAATCCATAGCGCCGCAATGTTGGAGCTATCTTCCAAGCTTTGGTGACTTGTTGAATAATTCTAGCTCTGATAGTCAAAATTGGCCATGTCTTCCAACAACAAATAGGTTTTGTCCACGGTTAGTTGGTAAAAAAAGGTAGTACCATTTCTTCCTTCCACCCAAGTTTATGTTGCGACTTGTAACCCGTCGACTCCTTTGGAAAACCATGATTGGAGAACCAAATAAGCAAATCCTTGAATCTTTCCCAAGCACAATAAAACGACTCAGAATCTTGTTGAGAAAATCTCAAGAGAACTTGTTGATGATCCATCTCTAAGTACCTCGCAAAACAAACAAACTCAAAAACAAAAATTAGAAATAAAATAAGTGCCTAAATTAAAATCAAGTTACTTATTCACAATATTAACAACAATTTAAAACGCCAATCCCCGACAACGGCACCAAAAACTTGGTAGTGATTTATTTTGCTGCACATCGCAAGTGTACAGGTCAAGTTTTAATAATATAGGGAGAGTAGAGTGTCGTATCCACATGGATTGGTTTAAATTGTCGTTATCTACCGTGATTATTGTAACCCAACTTTATCTAGGTGACCAAATTTTGTGTTTATAAAAATAATAAAACTAAAACAAATATGAAAATAAAAGCAAAATAAAATATGAACTTCCTATGCATAATTGTTCTAGAAATTTGATTTCATCTCGTTATATTTATGTTATTCTATTAAAAAATTATTAGTCAATTTCATTCATTCAATAATTAAGGTCACTCATGCTCTCTCACTACCTCTCCCGAGTGTCAAGTGAGAGAATATGTAAACACTTCAATACTAATATCCCTATCTAGTACATAGGTGAAAACATTCGTTATGCCCCAACCTTATCGATTGCCCAAGCTTTAAATATCTCCCGATCCATTAAAACTTATGTCGGGCTTAACCTAAGTCTGAACCCCAAATTACCTCTCCCGAGTGTCAAATCCTAAGTTCTCAAATCAACCAAGATATCATATGGAAGCGTAACTTGGAAGCATTAATAAGGTAAACACAATTGAATAGAGAACCAAGTTGATAAATCTAGAACTTGATCACCTCCCGGTTTCATAAGATCCTAAATTATACACTCTCAATTCTAATCACAAACTTAATCTCTCTCAAGTATAAAATTCACAACCTAAAATCATATAATTTGTTGGCCACATGAATCAAACGCATTAAACATTAAGAGGCATAAAATGGAATTAAAATTAAAAATTAACGAAATATTCAAAACATGGTTCAATTGAGACCACATCAAGCCCAAGATATTGTTTTTAACTCAATATAACGGAATCCATAACTTATCTTTTCAAGAAATTCATAAATATAAATGTGTTTAACACAATATCAGAAATACCAAATTCGATCAAGATTCGGGTAAGAGAAAAGAAAAGAAAACTCTTATTGTGGTTATGAGCTTCAAATCTTCAACTCCAAGTGTCTCCAATGATGTTTTTCTCCTCAATTTTGCATCAAATTGCCACACCTTGGGGTGTTTTCTTGGCTAAAATCGCCACAAATGCCGATTGTCTCTCCCAAAATCACCACACATTGGTTTGAGGCATAATAAGGGTATTTGTAGGGCTCACAAAATAGGATTTTTGGGTTGTAGGTTGATGGGAGCGCGCTGCAACGCTCTTTGGGCAGTGGAACACTACTGAAAACTCACTGCCATGCGGTTTTAGCGCGCTGCAGCGCACTTTTGGTAGATCCAACATCTATTTCTATTTGGCCATAACTTTCGTGTCCAAACTCCTTTTGAGGTGATTCAAATGGATATAGAAATATAAGGTAAAGATCAATAACTTTCATGTTTTGAGGTTTTCCAAAATTGAATTGTATCATGGTCAAAATCTGTATTGAAATTACTGGACCTGATCTCATTTTGCACATTTTCTCCCATTTATTTATATTCCTACAAAACAACACAAAAACACATTAAACTAACAAAAATTCTTGAAAACAGATAAATATTTGAACTTAAAAAAATAACCTCCTCGTCAATTACTCCCAACTCTGTGTCCTATCAATAATTCATTCTCTATCACGACATAGATAAATTATTATTACAAGTTGTGCCCACATTAAAATATTTCTTTTAATAAATGTGAAAACAATTTTGATTTTTCCCAAGCTTTAATGGACCTCCAAATTGATGTTTGCTTAAAAAATTTCAATAATTCCGTATCTTTTCCATGTGTAATAGTATATCAACTATAAGAAAATAATGATGTACTTTGACTTAGTGGTTTGTATAAAATACTAGTCAAATTCTTTGATTTTGAATTTATTTTAGATCACATTGTCAAATCATGCATGCATAAATTTATTTGACAATATCACAGTATCAAATCACACATGTCATTACGTTATACTTGTTATATTTAACAACTATTAAACAATGCGACAAATTTTGTTTATTGCCATAAAACCACAAATACTTTACTTTTTGTACTTTATCTAGGCTCAATTAGCTATTATGACACTTAGTCTTGGATACTGGTAGATGTAGTATTGTTTATTCATTTCAAGAAATAAACTCTCTTAGTTTTAGATATATATTGAAGAATGATGCATTCTCAATTTTAATTTCATTCTTAAAAAAAAAAAAATTAAAAAAACCCCCCAATTTATCAGCACACCTCCACATTTTTAAGTATTTGTAGATAGGGCCTCATACCTTTCTAAAATTTATATAAGATATTTTGTTCAACCTCTTATGGAATACTTATTCCCCACAAGTTCTTGAATTCTTAATAAAAGGATTAAAATACCTTTTTATTCTCTAATTTGCATAAATCAATTTAGAGATTTCACACTTATTTCAAAAAAACGTTTTCGTCAATTTAACGTCACACTCAAACCTTACATATATAACTTGAACTTATTTTTGTGTACCTTTTTATTTCAATTAATAAAATATTTTTGAGTCATATTGGACTCCACATAAGTCTCACAATTATGACTTGAAATTTTTATTTCCATGAAATTATATTATTGAGTCACTTTTTTAGGAAATAATTAAATCTCATTTTTTAAATAAAATTATTCTTCGAGATAATTCCCATATTTACAACTCTGTTAAATTGAAAGATACATTTCATTAACCTTATCAAAAAGGTTATCTACCTCTGTCACATTAGCTTAAGAGGTTACAACTCTTGTTCATTTTTTAGTCTGTTGCCCTAACTTGGCTCAAATGTAATAATCTTATATATTTATTTATTCAAAAATTTATTTTGTCTAAGACTAGGGATTAACTCACATAAATTTTGTTTTTCGTCATTTTGCAACATTTCACTTTGTTGACTTTGAACTCTTTCCGACAACATAGAGTTTATCCTTATTTTTGTTTTATCTTTATGTTTTTAAAACAAAAAACACAATTCTATTTTGATACTAGAACTATACAATACATGAAATGTATTATATAGTCTTATTCAAATTCATATATTTAACAAATATAAAAAAATAATTTATGTATCTCATAAGCATAAATAGTTTATTGTAAAATTTCTAAAATGAAATACTTACCATGGCATGTATCAACAAGAGACATACATTAAGAGATCTCTACCACCACATATGCTACCTACACATGTATATATTAGTAATAACACCAAAAAATTGCTTTAAGATTGTTGGAAATAATGGTGAAAATACTAATTTTCATTAATATAATTAAATATTATTTTCAGTAAGTATTTTTAATATGTCACAAACATATATACAATGAAATAATATTCATAAACAATAAAAAAAAAAATTCAAGTCTTAGTGAAAATTTACTGTTGAATGTAACTTAGATCAAATATTACAAAATATAAAATATTTCACATAACAAATATTCAAAAACTTAATAAATGCGATAATAAATATTCCAAAAAAACAGTAAATAAATAAAGTTATACTTACAGTCCTTTACCGATGAAAAATCCAAAAATTTATGCTAATCGAGGCTATCGTTTAATGATATTTTCTTAAAACAAATTTTGCCCCTGCTTAGGTACTTATGGTTACTCAGACATTTACTTCATAGGATACAACTATTACGATCTTTAAATACTAGCACTAGAAATCAAAGGATCCGACGAACAAAACAAGTGTTGAACTCTCTCTCAAGAATAACCTAACATAGACTCAAAGCATATGTGTAGTGTGAGATGTCCTAAGTTTTCATGCCTAAATGAAAATGTTAACTTCTCTATTTATAGAGTAACAAATGAGCAACTCCAGCACACCAAAAGTTTTACTTTAAAACCACTAAGAACACTTTAAGACCATTAAGAACACTTTAAGGTCACTAAAAAATTAATCACACGTAACTCTTTATTAAAAATGAGTTACAAATAAGAAAAGACAAATCTTGTTTGTTTAAGAAAATTGCTAGAATCAATTTAAAAAAAAAATATCTAGAAAGAATTCTCTCTGCTTAGATAAACGCAAGTCCAAACCCAAACCCATGACCCGACCTAGATTCACAATCCAAAATATATTATAAAAGTGGTTCAAGTGTTTTTCATTAACCAATGTAGAATTACTCATTTTATATACTTTACTCAATTTCATGGGATTACATTGAAAGATAATTTTTCATTCACATCTTAATGATTTTTTTGATAAATCAAAAGCTCATATTCGTCTTTTCACTAAGACTAGCATATTGATATATTAACGTAAATCTAAATCAATAATTAAATCATATAAATAAAAATAGTTTAAAAATCATTTTTGTCTTGATAAATCAAAAGCTCATATTCGTCTTTTCACTAAGACTAGCATATTAATATATTAACGTAAATCTAAATCAATAATTAAATCATATAAATAAAAATAGTTTAAAAATCATTTTTGTCTTGATAAATCAAAAGCTCATATTCGTCTTTTCACTAAGACTAGCATATTGATATATTAACGTAAATCTAAATCAATAATTAAATCATATAAATAAAAATAGTTTAAAAATCATTTTTGTCTAACAGTTGTTTTTGTTTTCATATATGTATAGGTGTGGCTTTTTTAGTTAATTTGGCATGTGATGTTGGTTCCATTCTCTTCCAAGGGGATTTGGATAGATGATTAATTTAGATGATATTGATTTGTGTTATATTATGAGTTAAATTCAATATTATTTCGTTGATGATTTTTTATTTATTTTTTGTAGTTTTTGGAAGTCAGGTTTATGTCACCCTCAATTATTTCCCAGTTGGATTTTGTTGATGATTAATAAAGTTATTGTCGTTTTGTTTAGATCTCTTAAAATTAATTGATTTGTACTTTATTGGTGGCAATAGTTAATTGCCACTAATGTTTTAGCCGTTTACCAGCTAGAATACTAGTCACTAATTATAAAAATAAGGCTTTTAAATAAAGATTATTTTTAATCTTTTGCATCATTTATATTTTTCATTATCCAAAAAATGCAATGGTCAGTAAATGTAAAATATAATGGTTAAATCGTCTTTTGTAACTAAATGTAAAAATAAATATATAAATTATTATTTTAATTTTTAATAGCATTTAAATTTGTCATTATACAAAAAATATAATAGCCGGTAAATGTTTTACATTTACGGGCTAAATCGCCAATTGCCACTATATGTAAAAATAATATATATATATATATATATATATATATTATATAAAATAGGACGGTTTTTTAACTGACTAGGATAAACTTATGACTAGGACAAAAAAATATGACTAGGACAAACTAAATGCTGACTAGGACATTTTAAGATATAAGTTGAGGACGTGTAAGGAAACTAGATTTGTCAAATAGGAAATCGGATTGATGTAAATGGAAATCAAATTAATATAGTATTGATTAATTAATTAGACAAATGCTGACTAGGACAAACAAATTTGCTGACTAGGATATTTTCGAGATATAAGTTTAGGGCCATAAAAGGAAATTGTAATTTAATTTGGGGCAAAAAATATTGGGATACATATATGGCCCTAAATTAACATTAATTAGTAAAGATAATGCCTAAAATAACATTAATAACTAAATATTTTGTCCTAATCACATTAAATTTCCAATTAATTAATTTTGGGGTCAAAATTAATATATTAAGTTTAGAGCCAAAAGTTTAGCCATTAATATTATTTTAGGTAACGATTTATCCATTTTTCTCTAATTAAATTACTAATTAATTAATTAATTTAGACATTGATTCATCCAATTTTTATTAATTAAACTACTAATTAGAATTTAATTTAATTAACCCTTCTTTCAGCTCTCTTTCTTCCCAATTGCAGTGCGCTTTTCTCTCTTTTCTGCAGCTACTCACCCTAAGTTATTAAAGAATACATCCTATTTGTGAGCACGTGATCAATTATTTACTGTTAAAAATGTTCATATTTTGTAATTTATTCTGACTTTGAAATCTTTTGTCTCTACCTCTTTATTTTGCTAAATTTTAGTTCGTTATGTGTTCATCAAACCTGAAATATTCATTTCATGTGATTGTCAGTTAACTTTTAAAATCATATTTTAAAATATTAATTAAACCTATCATATTTAAAAATCATAATCGCATGTTCATCGAATTATTTATCATTTTTAGCACAAAGAATAAAGAAAATCTCTTTAAATACGTTGTTTTGTCATCATTTTTAGTCATTGCTTGAAGGTCCGTGCACTACACACACATACATGCGTGCGCACACATCCACACTCACATATATAAGATAATATATATTAAGATTTCAGGAAAATATGATTTTTTTTGTGAGCTTATTTTATTTTAATTCCAGCGTAAATAGTTTGTCAAGTTTACACGTTATTCTTTATTTTTTAAGTTATACCCTGATTCTATTCAAATAGGAGGTAAGGTCATATTATTATTGGTTTCCCTTGTAATGTGTATGTTCATTTGAGATTCATTTTACGAAATTAATTATTGTCGTAAGAAATTAATTTTTGAATGCATTTTATGGGATTTTTTTTATTTGGCTAGGATTTTTCTTAAAAATGTTTTTTAAGTGTTTGTATTTGTAATAAGATTGTTTCGTAATGAAACATAATAGTGCTTTTGGGCTTTCTTAATGAAGCATAATAGTATTTTTAGGTACGCGTTATGCACTAATTGTTCGGTACCATTATTTTGATTAGATAATTTCATAATTGTCATTATTTTTATTTCAATTGGTTTATAACTTACTTTGAAGATTAAATTATATATAAAACCGTAGAATATCATTAGATTTTTTATATTGTTGAACTTTTTTACATCAGTACAAGTTTTAGTCTCGATTGTTAATTACAATTGATGTTCGATTGTTAATTATTATCGATGTTCAAATTAATAGGTGTATTATGTTGGTTTTGATTATTTTATTATTAATATTCAAATGTAATAGATGTAGAATGTTGTATAATAGATAAAATTATATCATTTTTTTTTTGGGTTTGGTTATTTTACACCCGTGCCTTCAGGCACGGGTTATACGCTAGTATATATATATATATATATATATATATATATATATATATATATATATATATTAATTTTGATTGGTTTTTAAATTTCTCACGGTACGAATATATAATATGCTCTAAATCTTTTATATTTCGTGACTAAATCTTAGCAACTAATTAAAAGTTAACCGCTATATCGAATAGCGATTACAGTTTTCGCAGCAGTTGTATGAATTATTGTTAAAATCTTTAGTGGAAAAAAAAGATTTTTTAGTGATTAATAGAACTGCTGCTAAAGCCTATTTTTCTTGTAGTGATTCAAATTAATATGAAGTTACCGTTTGTCAAAGATTCTATTTTGGATTTTTAGAGAGAGAGTTTCAAATTTTCAATGAGCATTATTACTACTGATGTTTTCTCGGATTTAAAATTGGAATTAAATGATATAATTAACGGGTCTTTGACTTTTTTTTAGTTCAGTTATAATTGTGTAAAGTAAAAGGCTAAACCTCCTAATGGGTCCAGTTGGTCAATTTCAATTTTTTTAACCCTTTTTTTTTTTTTGACAAAATTAGAGTTGAGTGAAGTGTTGCGCTTTCAAACGTGCTTCACTTTCAAAACAGTGATGAAAACTTTTAAAGATGTTTTGGGAAAAATAAATTTTTGATCCCTAAAGTATGGATTCGGTGTCCGTATAGAGGCTTTGAGATGTTCTAAAATTTTCATTTGATCTATTAACTTTCACATTTTCAATACCAAAATATTAAAAATGTTATTAATGATGTTTGAAAAAAAAACGGGTTGTCCACATCAAGTAGCCTGCTAATTGAGATTTTGTTTTTGTTATTGTACCACTTCACTAAACTCAATATTTTTTCCGCTAACAATGAAGTACAACAATGACGTAAACTTTTTTCTTATTCTTCAAATGCAACTTTGTTAGAAACAGGCTAAATAAAAACTTCTTAAGATAAATGAAGCCCCATTAGAAGGCCACATGCTAAACACATCTAAATTTCTATCCCAAATCAGTAAAATTGTTTTCAATTAATTTTATCAATTTTGGCAAGTCAACAACTTCTAATTTAATTAATTTATATCGTATCTGTTTTCTTTTGTGTGAAAATAGTTTTTTGAATCTTATGAATTATTTTTTTAAGTAATTTAAAATGTGGATCAGGACAATTAATCATATTATATGTGTATATTAATTAAAAAAATAAATAGAACTAAAAGAAAAAAGAAAAAAAAAATTGAGTAGGGCTACTGATGAGTGATTTATTTACCAACAAATCAAGTACTTTTAGTTTCAAATATTTTTGTGTTTTCAAGCACTGTTATTAGTTTAATGCGTTTTTGTATTATTTTATAAGTTTTTGAATAAATGGGTGAAAAGATGAAAATTCGGTACAGGTGCAGTAACTCAAGGCCAATTTTGAACACGACTCAATTTGATTTTGGGAAAACTCAAAACATAGAACTTGTAGATCTCTATATTATATTTTCATAGGTTTTGGAATTACCTCAATTGGAGTTCGGATGAGAAAGTAACGACCAAAAGAAAAACCTAGTATCGGCATTACCTTGACCATCGTTGCAGCGACCATTTCAACCATTGCAGCGATGGTTCCCATAACTGTGGAGGTGATTCGACAGTAAGTTACTACCCTTTGATCGCTGTAGCGATGCCCCCCCATCGCTACAGCGACCTGGCACCCCTAGACAAAGATATTTTAGGATATTTTTGAGATATTTTGGATTTGTCTTGATATCCCTTCATTCCCAACACCCTATGCACGTTTCAAGGAACATTTTTGGAGATATTTGGGAGCTCAAGATCATGAACCAAGATGAGAGATCATCAAGAGGAGAAGAGGAAACATTTTTGAAGCCGATTTCGTGGAAGTAAAACCATTCACTTCACAGATTTTCTTTCCATTCTTTATTTCTCTCTTTGTTCTTCAACTTTATAGATTGTATGATGATATTATTCTCATGTAATGTTAAATATGTGGTTATGATCATGAGTAGCTAAGTATCTATTGTCTAGGGATTGAATTAGTTCATGAAAACTAAGTTTGTTTGACGTTTTATTACATCCATCATATGCTTGTTATGATATTGTGGTTGGTCTGAGAATACGGGGTTTGACACCCGGGAGAGGTAACCTCGGATTCGGACTAGGGTTTAAACATAATGTGACGATCTAATGAATTGGGAGATTATTAGAAAATGTGCAATCTGTGAGGTTGGTGCGAGACTCATGTGATCTTTTAGACACTAGATAGGGATATTAGTATTGACACGAGTCTCATATTCATTCACTTTACATTCAAGAGAGGTAGTGAGTGAGTTTTTGATACCTAGATTGTCGGATATTAGTTTAAGTGAACAAAGTTAATCCCTAGATAATTTATTCCCACAAACGTCATTATTAGTATTATAGTTTAATTAGTTATAATTTTAGTTTAGTTTATCTTATAACAAAAACCTTAAAAATTCAATCGCCTAGATAATGTTCGGTTATGATAATTGCGGTACTTAACGATAATTTAATCCAATTCCTGTGGATATGACAACCCTACTCATCATTATTCTAATAAAACTTGACCTATACACTTGCGGTAAAAGTAGGGACGAATAATTCCGCTACCAAGTTTTTGGCGCCCTTGCTGAGGATTGACTTTTAGATTGTTGTTGATATTATGAGTAAGTGACTTGATTTTAATTTAGACATTTATTTTATTTTTAATTTTCATTTTTAGTTCTTTTTATTTTGCGAGGTACTTGACGATGTCTCATCAACAAGTGCTATTGCATTTTTTTCAACGAGATTCCTGATAGGTGTAATTAACTATCTATTTCCAAACCGAACATTATTAGTTTTTGAGTACGTTTATTACCTTTTAATATATTTTTATGTGTTTTTGTATAAATCGGGTGTTTGAGATGAAAGGGTATGAAAACAGATCAATAACGATGAAATCGGATCAAGAACGGTGGGAAAACATGCACGGAGGCAATATTCAAAACAGCAGCCCACCACCTAGGTGGTGAGTATGCAGAAAGGTGCCTAAATCTGCTGGAAGCTCACTAGCTAGGCGGTAAAACTACAGAGAGGTTCCTGAATCCACAACTTCCTCCAACGTGCGGCAAAGATCAAACCGACATACCCACCACTTAGGCGATGAATCCCACTGCCTAGGCGGTTACTCTGCACCAGATTTAGATATTATTTAGATATTTTAATATATTTTGTTCTATTTAATCCCTTATTTTCCCTCATTTTCTTCCATTAGACCTCCTACCATATTAGAGGCATAGTTTGAAAGGATTTTGGGGAGCTCAAGCAAATCCTAAGGAGAAGAACACAAAGCAAAGAAGGAGAAATGATCTTGAAAGGTTCTTAGCGACAAATCTTCGGACTACGGCTAGTTTCTCTCGTTTCTTTCTTCATTTCTTAATTTAGGATTATTGTTTGAGCATGTTTAGCTCATTTTACATTGTATATATGATTATGGCGATTGGCTAAATATGGATTGTTTAGGGATTAACAATATATTTACAAATATATGGTTATTTTGATTTTGGTATTTTGTTTATGGTTGTTCTTCACTATTTTGATTGTGTTTATCATTCTTGTATTGTTTATATGCTTAGAATGATATATAGTGAATACGGGATTTGATACTTGGGAGAGGTAACCCTGGATTTGGACTAGGTTAAATACAACGCAAGGATCCAATAACTCGGAAGAGAGTTGGAGAGTATGCAATCAATGACCTTGGAGCGAGACTCACGTGACCTAGGGTTGTTCAGACGTTGAGGGAGATTTCTTTGTTGGCGCAAAGTCGCGTATTCCCTGGTCTTACACTCAAGAGAGGGGCGAGTAAGTTTACGAACTGAGATTGTCGGATAAGTCGAATGCCGTTAATGTAAACTAAAACAAGATCGGACACGAATTTGTAAACGAAGTTAATCCCTAGATAATGTATTCTCTCAAAACAATCTCAATATAATTTTAATAGTTTAATTAGAGTAATTAGTTATATTAGTTTAGTTTATATTAATTTTATATATATTTTTATCGCCTAGATAAAGTTAGGTCATGATAAACACGGTACTTGATAATAGTCTCAACCAATCCCTGTGAACACGATACCCGTACTATCCCCATCTATACTAAACCTTGACCTGTATACTTGCGATGAAAGTAGCGACGTATTTACACGCTACTAAGTTTTTGGCACCGTTGCCCAGGATTGTTTTCTTTCTTTTTTTTTTTTTTTTTTTTTTTTTTTTTATTATTATTATTATAGATATTGTGAGTAAATGACCCGATTTTTCTTTAGGATTTTGTTTATAATTTTTTATTTGTAGTCTTTGTTTTTGTTTTTCTGTAGGGTGCTTGAAGATGTTAGATCGACAGGTACTTTTGCGTTTCTTTCAACGGGATTTCGAGCCGTTTTATAGTGCTTGGGATCGATATAAGGAATTTCTATTTCAGTTTCGGAACCATGGGTTCCCAAGAGAATGTCAACTCCTGAATTTCCTCGAAGGGTTATAAGCCGTAACTAGAAATTGGGTGGAAGGAGAAAATGCAAGCACCTTTTTCTACGACCTAACTGTGGATGACGGCATTTAGTCGTTGGAGGAAATAGCAGCCTATGATTATCAGATTTGGAATTATTCAGCAAGTTACCAAAGCTTGGGGGATAGTTTCAACACTACGGTGCCATGGATTGACATTCCGAATCAAGAGAAGGCATCTTCCCCTGCCGTAGAAGAGATGTTCGATATAGTTATGGGAAAACTCAGAGATTCTTAAGGGAGACGCATGACCGGATCAACGAGCACGAGGACCATCTTGATTATATCGAGACGGTACGTACCGACATCGAAGCGACCATAACGTCTTTCCAGACACAAATCGGTCAGCTTATCTACTTTGTTGAGGTTGAGACAGAGACGGAGGCAATGAGAGGTGAACAACTCGAATCCTATTGTGAAAGCCACTGGGAGGAACCGAAGATAAGTGGGAGGTACTTGGGTGAGATCGATGGAGATTCACATATTAATCATTGTGAATTTTTACCGTTTTAATTCCAGCTCGTGACGCCGTAGTCAATCCAAGACGATCACATCTATGGGGATCCGATGTGGCTCACTTGTCCCTCATCGCCTTTAGCAACGTCCTTTCATGCCCACCAAGTACATGAGCCGGTGAGGTGTGATGTTGAAAGATCTAGACGAATAGAGCCATATCTCGCCATTCTTGAGGGTGTATTAAACTAAGACCCGTACATGGTGTTATTTGACATGTACTACGGGCGGAAACTGCTATTTGACGAGCACTTCGGTGTGTTAGGCTGGCGACCATGAACCAAGTGCTTCTTGGGAGGTAACCTAAGGTAAAAAATAAGTTAGATCCATCTCCATCAACTTAAAACGGAGGCGAGATTCTCTTACCTCCCAGGTACGTGTTTTAAACCCCCGTCTTTATTATCATGCTATATACTATCATTGGGATCGCTGACGGGTTGTTTTGGGCAATGCATGTGTTAATTTGGTGGTGATGTGTAGTATGTTTAGTATATATTTTGGTTGTAGTTTATGTTTTACTGTTTTTATAGTGTCCATGTTTGTTTAGGATAGTTATTGATAGGTGCTGAGTTTTGACTTCATCTGGGCCATTACCCGATGTAAGACCCTGGCTTTTATTAAAGTCGTATTTTATAATATTTCGAAAAAAAATGGGGTGAAGGGCATTAATTATTGGATTTAAAATTTTAAGGGGTTAATTGGTAATGTTCAAACTAGTAATATTTGGAATTTGGGCTTAATTAATGACTTAACAAAAATTGAGGGGGGACTTAGGTAATTTAAATAAATAAATAAAAAAGATGACATCATCTCAATCAGGACCCATGTTCAGGCGACTGACGGTGGCGCGATTCTCATACCGACGGCGACGTGTAATCAAATGGAGAGATGGAGAGACACGCAGCTGATCGTTCCTGCATATATATATATATATATACTCATGCACACACACGGGGAGGAAAGGTGGAGCAAAAATCAGAAAAAAAAAAAAAAAAAAAAAGGAGAAGAACAGCAAACTGTAGAGAGAGAGAGATCGCCGGTGGGTGTTCCTCCGGTTGGTCGATCGATCGTATTCGGTGCATGTAAACTCTGTGTGTGTGTTTGTTCTTTAGTGTCGTCGGTGTATGGGTGCGCGCGCAGACGGCGAGGATGATCGGCAATCGTCACGATGTCGTCGCCGGTAAGTGGGAGTGGGAGTTTCGGTTGGGTAGGTAGGTGTTCAGTTCTGGGTACGTGATCAGGGATGTGTATGTGTGTTTTCTGTGTGTATGTAGGCAGTATTGGTGGTCATCTCTGGAGTGGAGAATAGAGAGAAAGAGAGGGGGTGTCGTCGGTTTCGACGGCGTGAGTTTGGCCAACGGTGGTGGCGGTGATCGGGAGTTTGTGTGTGTGTGTTATTTTTGGAGGTCCGGTGGTGTGAGGTTGTGGGGGGTCCGGTGGTCGGAGCAATGTTCGGCGGTCGATCCCCAACGCCGGATGCAGGCGCAGACAAGGAAGAAGAAGCGAGAGAAGAAAAAGAAAAAAAAAAAAAAAAAAAAGAAAAAAGAAAAAAAAATTACAAAAACCACCCCAATAAAATTTAAAAATTCTTCCCAGGGCCCGTGAACGTTTCGGAACAGGTAACATTTTTTATCGGACACTGTTATCGATTAAATTAAATTGTTGGGCATTAACATTTATCGCATTCGTAATAATAATTGTCGTGATCGTGATAACATTTTTATAATCGCAAATTTTAATAATCTGGTACAGTAAACTTAACAGAATGAAATTAAACGAATAACAATTTTTGTAATGAAATGTGGGGAATTATGGAAAATCAGGACCTGCATTAATCTAATTAGGTTATTTTAAATACGATATTAATTTAGGCCCTATTACTATTAGGTTCGCAGGCACCGGAGTTTCGGTAGAGAGCAGTCAGTAAAAGCTTTTGGGAACGGATCACGAGGTGAGTGTACTGTCTTCTTGTCAAATTATTTTCATGTAAAATGGTCGTACTGAGACTAAATGCTTTTATAAGACGATATGGATCAAGCAGGTTTTAGGATGAGTGAGTAAAAATGGATTTTCGTGATATTACAATAGTTTTCGAAAGGAAGTTAAGAATGATTTTCATTGAATCAAAAGTTTAAAAAGAAAGTGGAAAAAAATGGTTTTGATAAAAATCAGACGTTTTTAAAGTAAAAGAAATATATGATTTTGGGATTAAAAATCAGTTTTGGAAATAGAGAGTGAGGGTTGAGATTTGCCCATATTGATTAGACAATAATATTGGCTTGTGAATTGATGATGACGTTATTAATTTGACAATGCTATGGTATTTATCTGCTTCGGCAGAGTGATGTGATCCGCTTTGGCGGAGTGATGTTATCCGCTTCGGCGGAGTGATGTTTATCTGTTTCGGCGGAGTGATGTTAGACGTTTATACTGCACAGTGATTATCCGCTTCGGCGGAGTGATGGGTGTTCGTAGGAAGGCATATCCAACGGATGGTACGGTACTGTTGCAAACTCTCGATCGTGAGATTAAAACGATCATTAGGACTGGCCAGTGTGTGTGTGTTTGAGAGGATGTTTTGAGATGTGGTATTTTTCTTATACTGGGTGATTTATTATGATGATTGAAATGATGCGTATACTAAATGATTTTGCATGGAACTTATATATAGTGCTTTATTCTCACTGCTAATATTATGAAAACTTTTGTGAGCTACGTAATGTTTACATATTTGAGCCTGATCTATTTAGATGTTACAGAATAAACTATTATTACTATAAAAATGTTTTACTAAGAAGGCAGTACACTCGCAGGTACAATGGCTAAGAGTCGGTCCCCTACTGGCACTAGGTAGAGCTACGTGATGGAGTCAAATAGGCGATTAAGAAACGCAGTCAAGGGCGAACCTATAAAATGGTTCATGGATAAATACTTTTTGTTAGTAATATTTCGGGACGGGTGTGTCCCCCATAATAGATATTTGTATTATACAGTGGGTGTATATTGTCTTTCATTTGGTTATTTGGGTATTGGTGATGTCATGTTGTAGTCACGTCAGCCTCGAGATGACGGGTGTCCGGGACGGGTGGTGACACCCGATGTTGAGTCTGTCCCCTTAATTTAAAGTGAGGAGCCAAAGGTGTACTTATCACTTTAGTATTTTCATCCATACCAAATCATTTAAGTACATTTTTCAAATATTATTTCTGTGTTAGACACAAAGTCCCAATCGCTCTGTCACGAGTAATTTTCATACCCAAAATTTTCTTGATTTCGCCAAAATCTTTCATTTCGAATTATTTCCGAAGTCGGGCTTTAAACTTTTTAATCTCCATCAAACTCTTACATGCGATCAACATATCATAAACATATAAGAGTAAATAAATTAAGGTACCATCTTCAAATTTATGAAAGTACACATAGTGATTATATTAACTTTGCTTAAAGTTATGTACCTTCATAAATTTGTCGAATCTCAAATACTACTGTGGTGGAGATT
Source organism: Eucommia ulmoides (assembly GCA_016647705.1). NCBI lineage: Eukaryota > Viridiplantae > Streptophyta > Magnoliopsida > Garryales > Eucommiaceae > Eucommia > Eucommia ulmoides. Next base: position 1,866,779 of record CM028329.1, read on the forward strand.
GTTTCAAACCATATAGGGATCTCTGCAACTTTCACACCATTTGTTCTTTGTCAGCATCTTTGAAACCATTCGGCTGTGACATATAAATTTCCTCATCTAATTCTCCATGTAGAATAGTAGTTTTCACATCAAGTTGTGCCAACTCCAAGACAAATTGTGTTACCAAGGCCAATAAAATTTGAATGGAGAAATGCTTCACTACCGGTGAGAAGACTTCATTGTAGTCAATCCCTTCCTTTTGAGCATACGTCTTTGCAACCAATCTTGCCTTAAATATCACACTTTCTTTCCCGTGAGAGTCTTCCTTGTTTGCATATACCAATTTACACCCAATTGTCTTTTTCCCTTTTGGTTACTCTGCAAGCTCCCAAGTCATGTTCGTCTGGAGAGAGTCAAATTCTTCATTAATGGCCTTATTCTATTCCACACTTTTAGAACTTTGCACATCTTCTTTGTAGGTGGTTGAAATATCTTCACTAACAATTGATAGGGCATAAGCAACCATATCCGTGAACTTTGCTGGCCTACAAATTATCCTTTTTAGTTTACTAGTTTCTATTGATTTTTTAATTTATGGAGGCCTTTGAGGAGAACGCTACACCTCAATTTTCTCTTCTATATCCCCCTTATTTCATCTTTTGAAGAAGTTTCTTATAAAGGAGAATATACTGGACTTTGAATATCTATCTGTTGCATTAGATTGCCTTTTTTATTTTCTTCATTAGACAATTTGTTCTACACAAATTTACTTTCGTCAAAAGTAACACCCCTACTTAAGATCATTTTTTTCAATGCAGGCACCATAATCTAAACCCTTTCACTCTACTATTGAAGCCCACAAATATGGACTAGTTTGCCTTTAGGTCAAGTTTGCTATCTTCAGTGATGTGAAAGAAACCCGAACAACGAAAGATAAGCAAAGAATCATCATCTGAAATAGGTGATCTTGACCATGCTTCAATAGGAGTTTTTTCACCAATTACAGCAGAAGGCATATGGTTAATAAGATGACAAGCATAAGTAACCGCTTTTACCCAAAAACTCTTTGTTAAACCGGAATTGGATAACAAGAACCTTACTTTTTCAAGAAAAGTCTGATTCATACATTTTGCTACACCATTCTATTGTGGATTCGTTTTCACAGAAAAGTGCCTTACTATACATTCTTGTTTGCACAAGGCATAGAATTGATCGAACGTGTATTTCCCACCGTTGTCCGATCTCAACACCTTAATCTTCCTTTTGATTTGATTCTTCACTATTTTCTTCTAAGACAAAAAGATCTTCAAAATTTGATACTTGTGTTTCATAGTATACACCCAAAGCCTTGTTGAGAAATCATCTACAAATGTAACGAACCAGTGTCTTCCACCTAAAGATGTAGTCTTTGTCGGACCCAAACATCAGTATGCACATACTCTAAGATCGTTTTTGTTTTGTGCAAAAACTTGGTGGCCGCTAATTAAGCGCTGTCACTTTTACCGCAAGCGTATGGATCAAGTTTTAGTATAGTGGACCTTTCGGTCGGGTATCGTATCCACAGGGATTGGTTGAGATTACTATCGAGTACCGTGATTGTCATAACCTGATTTTATCTAGGCAACAAAAATGGAATTTAATTATTACTAATACTAAACTAAAATACTAATTAAGTTAGTCATACTATAAATACTATAATGATATTGTTTAGGGGAGTAGATTGCCTAGGGATTAACTTCATTTACTTAAATACGTTTGATTTCGTTTTAGTTAACGTTAACGGCGTTCGGCATATCCGACAATCTCAGTCCGTAAACTCCTCCGCCACCTTTTCTGAGTATAAGATGGGAGAATACACAACTTTGAATCAACACCGAAGTCCCCCTCAACGTCTTAAGGACTCTAGGCCACATGACTCTTCCCTCAACGTCATCAATTGCACACAATCCAAATCATTCCCAGGTTATTGGATCGTCGTGTAGTGTTTACCCTATCGATAATCTCAGTTCTAAAACTCCCCCGTCACCTCTCCCGAGTGTAAGGCGAGGGAATACGTGACTTCGCGTCAATGCCGAAGTCCTCCTCAACGTATTAACGACTCTAGGTCACGTAAGTCTTGACCCAACGTCATCGATTGTCCACAATAGAAACCTCAATCAGGTTATAGAATTGTGGCGTTTGTTTATTCTAGTCCGAATTCGGGGTTATCTCTTCCAAGAGTCAAACCTTGTATTCTTGATATGTAAATCTAAGCACGATAAACAAACAATAAGGCACACATAATCAATATATGAAGAACAACCAAGAACGAAACATAAACTTAACCAAAACTACATTTTCATAAAGAAAATGTTAATCCCCATTTACAATCTATGTTTAGCTCATGGGCCTAACCATATAAACAACAAAAACCGAGCTAAACATGCACAACAATCTACCAAAATGAAGAAAATAAAGAGAGAAGCAAAAAAAACTTAGCAGATATTCGAAGATTTAGCGCTAAAACCGTAATCTGATTGCTCCTACTTCATCCTCCTCCTTGGGATTGAATGAGCACTCTCTAAAACTCTCTCTCTATTTGATCTAACCCTAGAAAGGCCCTAATGACCGGAGAGAGACTGAAGAAAGAAGGAGAGAAGGGTTTAAATAGGTCAAAAAATATTTACAAAATATCTAAACTGTGCAGAGACCTCCGCCTAGACAGTGGAATTTCTGCCTAGGCGAAGGAGTATGTCGGTTAGTGTTTCGCTGAGGCAATGGAGTAGGCGGTGGACTAAGAAAACAATCTGCTGGATTTTTGCCTTGGCGGTGGAATTTCCGCCTAGGCCTAGGGCAGTCAGCAGTAATTTGTTCTTCTCAACATCTTCACCGCCGCGGTGGTGGTTTGGACGCTGCGGCGGTGAGCTTGTTTGTAGAATCTTGCCGTCTTGCCCATTTTTCCACCGTTCTCCGACCATTCTTGATACGATTCACTCGTTTATGCTCCGATTTCATACATTTTCATCCCACGCACCTGTTTCAATACAAAAAAAATAAAAACATATTAAAACATATAAAAATAACTATAAACATACTCGAAAACTAACAAATTTAGGCTGGAAATATATAGGTAATTTACACCTATCAAATACCCCCAAACTCATAATTTTGTTAGTCCTTGAGCAAAACACCCACACAATACAAGAAAATATAAAAACTAATTACGAAATTGAAAACTAAAAATGGAAAACACTAAAAACAAAAATATGTAAGTTCTGATTATCATTTACTGCCCGAAAGATTTTTCCCTCATTGGCCCCCAATTCTATCAAGTTCAAGCATAAATCACACCATTTGATGTTCTAGAATTTCAACGTTCAAAAATAGTAAGCGCCATTCTAGATCTTGTTTAAGTATGTGTGATTAAACTCAAATATACTACCATCTATTGATTAGATGGGATTATCCTTAAATATATATCATGACTAAATCCTTTAAGGTATAGGGAATTCATACATTTGACCTTGGATCTATTCTCCACTAATGTAGGCTCCGCGGTTCATGAAGATTAGTAGGGCTTGGATTCGGTTTTGGAACAATGGCCAAGGGTATTTTGGAATAGAAAACAGGTTAATGTTGTTAACTTAATGTTACTCGAAACACATCGCTTGGCACACTCACACTCAAAACCCCATAGTTTAATTAGAAACAACCCTGAACATATATTTAGGAACGAGGTACTCACTTATCCAAAAGAAATAGAAATAATAACCGTATTTACATTTGATTTTTTTATTATTATTATTTTTTCTTTTTTTTTTAACGAATACACCCCTAAACTTATTTATTTTGTACAATTGAAGGGGTGTGGATGAACGAAAAATGACAAGTGAGTACTCGAATACCGAACTAATTAATAGCTCGCTCAAAACCCAACCACTTACATCAAATAGAATTTGCAACTGCTAGCTTGATTTACTCACATTGTGCCTTCAATTTAGCGATGTAGGTTTGGAAAAAGTTCAATCAGCTAGGGTATTTGTTAAGTGTTCAGAATTGAAACGTTTTTTAGGCTTCGACAGGGTAATGGCGGATAATGATATTGCATGGTAGTCTTCAAAAGGCTCAAGCGACAAAATGACTGCCTAAATCATATCTCCTAAACAACCTCGCCTAGGATTTTGCTTCGAATTCCCCCAAATCAAGTTCTAGAATCACTATTGTCATGAAATTGATTGACATATAATTGGTTTTAAATCAATTAGATAGTGTTATATTGAGTTTACATGCTCGTGCATTTAGGATAACGTGTACTAATACGATACGTTAAGCACACAGAACACACATGAGTGAGTGTTATGCTCGACCTCAAAACAATCAGGGGACAGAGTCATCATTGAGCAAAGGCCTAGATAACGTCAGAATGTAGCACAAAATAACAACTAAACTAAACAATCTAATCCTAAATAAGCATATGCACACGATAAAAAGAGTAAAATTTAACTTAAAACATAAACACATACTAAAATATACTACACATCACCACCAACTCAACACAGGTGATGTCCTAAACGAGCCGTCAGCGATCCCAATGATAATATATAGCATGATATTGAAGACGGGGGTTTAGAATACATACTTGGGAGGCGAGAGGATCTCGACTCTGACTAAAATTGATAGAGATATATCTAACTTATTTGTGACCCTGGGTTGCCTCCCAAGAAGCACTTGGTTTAATGTCCTCGGTCCGATAGATGCCCTCAAGACTGGCGAAATGTTCAATGATCGAACCGCAAGAGCAACTATCGATCTAACATCTTCAAACATCTTGTCGGAAACAAAAACAAAAATACAAACGAAAATTATATACAAAAATGCCTAAATTAAAATCAAATTATTTACTCACAATATTGATAGAAATCAACAAGACAATCCCCGACAACGGCACCAAAAATTTGGTGGCCTCTAATTAAGCGCTGCCACTTTCACCACAAGTGTACGGATCAAGTTTTAGTATAATAGACCTTTCGATCGGGTATCATATCCACAGGGACTGGTTGAGATTACTATCGAGTACCACGATTGTCATAACCCGACTTTATCTAGGAGACAAAAATGGAATTTAATTAATTATTACTAATACTAATATACTAATTTAACTATATTAATACTAATACGAGATAGTTATGAGATGGATTATTTAGGGATTAACTTTATTTACTTAAACACATTTAATATCGTTTACTTTACAATAATGGTGTTCGACCTATTTGACAATCTCAGTATCAAAAACTCCTCCGCCACATCTCCCGAATGTAAAACGGGGGATGTAATGCAACTTCATGTCAATGAAAAAGTCTCCTTCAATGTCTTAACGACCTTAAGTTGCGTGAGTATTGACCCAACCTCATTGATTGCACACAAAACCTCATTTCGTAAACTCCATCGCCACCTCTCCAGAGTGTAAGACGAGGGATATAACGTGACTTTAACAAAGAAGCCCCCCTCAACATCTTAATGACCCTAGGTTACGTGAGTCTCGTCCTAACGTCAAAGATTTCGTGCGTTGTATTTACCCTATCGACAATCTCAGTTCTAAAACTCACTCGCCATCTCTCCCAAGTGTAAGACGAGGGAATACACGACTTTGAATCAATGAAGAAGCTCCCCTCAACGTTTTAATGACTCTGGGTCACGTGAGTCTTGCCCCAATGTCATAGATTGTCCACAATCCTAACCCCAACCGGGTTATTGGATCGTGGCGTTTGTTTATTCTAATCCAAATCTGGGATTTGATAAACCCCGTATTCTCAATATATAAATCTAAGCACAATAAACAAACAATATAATAAACACACTCAAAACAGTGAAGAATAATCACCAAGACACACAACTCAACCAAAATCATATTTTTATAAACGATATTAATCCCATACATAATCCATGTTTAACCTATGGCCATAGTCGTTTATACAATTGAAACTAGGCTAAACATGCTCAAACATATATAGAAGATAAGAAATAAAAGGAAAAACGGGTGAACTTAGTCGATATCCGAAGATTAATCGCTAAAATCGTCCATCGAACGATTCTCCTTCTCCGCGTGTTGATCTTCTCATTCGGATATGTTTGAGCTAAGAAGGCCCTAAAGGCCGGAGATGAGCAAAAGAAGAAGGAGGAAAGGGGTATAAACAAACAAATATCTAAATAAATATCTAACACTGCGCAGCGGCTGACCGCCACGGTGGTAAAGTATGTCGGTTAAGGTTCGCCTAAGCGGTGGAGTCAATGGTGGCTATGGAAGACAATCTGCTGGATTTTTGCCTAGGCAGTGGAATTTTCACCTAGGCCGAGGCTAGTCAGCAGCAATTTGTTCTTCTCAGCATCTTCACCACCACGGTGGTGATCTGGACACCACGACGGTGAGCTTGTTTATAGAATCTTGCCGTCTTGCTCATTTTTCCACCGTTCTCCGACTATTCTAGATACGAATTGATCATTTATACTCCGATTTCATACTTTTTCACCCCACGAACCTATTTTAATACAAAAATAATAAAAACATATTAAAACATATAAAAATAACTCTAAACTTACTCAAAAACTAACAAATTCAATTTGAAAATATAGGGGTAATTTACACCTATCACTACTGGCGGTGAAGGATAAGTGAGCCACATCGGATCCTCATAGTTATGATCGTCTAGGATCGAAAGTGGCAAGCTCCTTCAGCTTGTTTCCAGTTCCTCCTGGTGACTTTCATATTCAAATACGAATAGTTCATCTCTTAGTGCCACCATCTCTGACTTGGCCTCAATCAAGCAGATAAGCTGACCGATTGGCGTCTGAACAAATGTTACAGTCGAATCGATTTTGGCACAGACCGTCTCAATAAAATCAAGACGATCCTCATGTTAGTTGATCCGATCATTTGTTTCCCTCAAGATTCTCAAAGTTTCCCCCATAACAGTTGCGAAGATTTCTTCCCAATTGGGGAAAGACTCCTAATATTTCCTCGGCGTGCAAACCATGACCCCGAAAGATTGAAACTATCCCCCAAGCTTTGTTAATTTGGTGAATAATTCCACTACTAAAAATCTAACTCGGCCATGCCTTCCAACAATCGATAGGCTTCATCCACGGATAGCTGGTTGAATGAGGTCGTACGATTTCCTCCTTTAACCCACATTTTGGTTGCAGCCTGTAACCCGTCAAGGAAAATCAACTGTTGATATTCTATAGGGAAACCATGTTTTGGATACAAGAATAGCAATTCCTTGTATTGATCCTAAGCACTATAAAACGGCTCAGAATCTTGTTGAAAGAAATGCAAAAGTACATGTCGATCTAACATCTTCAAACACCTTTCAAGAAAACAAAAACAAAAACTACAAAGAAAAATTATACACAAAAGAAATTCCCAAATTAAAATTGGGTTATTTACTCAAAATATCGACGATAATCTAAAATACAATCCCAGGCAACGACGCCAAAAACTTGGTGGCGGAATATTACATCGCCACTTTCACCGCAAGTATACGGGTCAAATTTTAATATAGATGAAAAATAGTAAGGGTTGTCATATCCATAGGGATTGATTGAGATTATTAGCGAGTACCGCGATTGTCATAACCTAACTTTATTTAGGCAATAAAAATGAAGTTTATAATTAATTAATACTAATAATAAGTTAATTAATCTAATTACACTAATAGTATATTGAGATGTCTAGGGAAAATATTGCCTAGGGATTAACTTCATTTACAAAAATGTGTTTGGTCTTCTTTAGTTTACAATAACAGCGTTCAACGTATCAGACAATCTTAGTATCGTAAACTCACTCGCTACCTCTTCCGAGTGTAAGACGAGTTAATATGAGACTTTGCGTTAACGAAGAAGTCCCCATCAACATCTTAATGACACTAGGTCACATGAGTCTTGCCCCAACATCATTGATTGCACACTATCTAACTCTCTCCCAATTTATTAGATCGTCGCGTTGTGTTTACCCTAATTCGAATTCAAGATTACCTCTCCCGAGTGTCAAATCCCATATTCTCTAATTATCTAAACAAGCATAATATCAAATAATAACGGTAAATACATTCGAAATAGCGAAGAACAACTATTAACGAAAAACAAACTCAAACAAACAACGATTCCATAAAATATATTAATCCATAAACAAAATCCGTTTAACTAATGGTCATAACCATTTATACAATGAAAACCGAGCTAAACATGCTCAATAACCTACCAAAGTTAATAAAAAAAAAAAACGGAAGAACTTAGCCATAGTCCAAAGATTTACCGCTAAAACAGTCCAACAATCGCTTCTCCTTTATTACAACGTGTTTTTATTCTTCGCAATTGGTTGAGCACACCACAAAAACATTCTCAAAATATTAGGAACCCTAAGGGGTCTCCTATGATCGGGCGTTGCAAAAGGAGAGAGGAGAAGGAATTAAATAAGAAGCAAAATATATAAAAAAAAAATATCAAACAGCTATGCAGAGTGACCGTCGCAATGATGGGTGTGTCGGTTAACTCATGGCCTAGGCGGTGGACTCGACGGTGGAATTAGGGACTATCATATTCTTTCATCGCCTTGTCGGTGGGATGTCAGTATCATTTTGGTCCTTCTCTACATTTTGATTACCGCGGCAGTGGTTTTGAGGTTGCGGCGATGAGCTGGTGATAGGTGTAAATTACCTATATATTTATAAAACCAAATTATTAGTTTTCGAATACGTTTAGTATGTTTTTATTGAGTTTTAATATGTTTTTTATTCTTTTTATATTAAAACAGGTGTATGGGTGAAAAAGTATGAAATCGGAGCGCAAACGATCAATTCAGACCAAAAAAGGTCGAAAAATGGTAGAAAAACAAGCATGGAGGCAAGATTCTAAAAGAAAGCCCCGCCACGGCGGTGAAAATACAGAGAGTGGGCTATTCTTGCTGAACATCCACCGCTGCGGCGGTGAAATCAACCGCCGCGGCAGTGAAACTGCAGAATGTCCCTGAAACCCACCACCTAGGCGAACCATAAACTGACATACTCTACCTCTGCGACGGTGAATCCCACCACCATGGCGGTCAGCTCTGTACCAGAATAGATATTTTTTAGGATATTTTGCTTATTTATACCCCTTTCTTTTCCTCTCCTCTGCCACCCCCCGGCCATTACAACCCTTAAGGCTTAGGTTAGGATATAAATAGAGTATGGGGAGTGCTCAAACATATTGGAAGGAGAAGATCAACACGCGGAGAAGGATAATCGTTCGGTGGATGATTTTATCGACTAATCTTCAGATATCGGATAAGTTCATTTGTTTTTCCTTTTATTTGTTATCTTCTATGTATGTTTGAGCATGTTTAGCCTAGTTTCAATTGTATAAATGGCTATGGCCATAGGTTAAACATGGATTATGTATGGGATTAATATCGTTTATAAAAACGTAGTTTTGGTTGAGTTTTGTTTCTTTGATGATTGTTCTTCAATGTTTGAGTGTGTTTATCATATTGTTTGTTTATTATGTTTAGAATGATATATTGAGAATACGAGGTTTGACAAATCCCGAATTCGGATTAGAATAAACAAACGCCACGATCCAATAAATCGGTCAGGGTTAGGATTATGGACAATCAATGACATTGGGGCAAGACTCACGTGACCTAGGGTTATTAATATGTTGAGGAGAACTTCTTCATTGACTCAAAGTCATGTATTCCCTCGTCTTACACTCGGGAGAAGTGGCGGTGGAGTTTTAGAACTGAGATTGTCGATAGGGTAAACATAACTCATGAAATCAATGACGTTGGAACGAGACTCACATGACCTAGAGTCATTAAGACATTGAGGGGGACTTTTTCGTTGACACGAAGTCACGTTATATCCCTCATCTTACACTCGGGAGAAGTGGGGAGGGAGTTTACGAACTGAGGTTTTGTGTGGAATTAATGAGGTTGGGGGAAGACTCACGCAACCTAGGGTCGTTAAGACATTGAAGGGGACTTCTTCGTTGACATGAAATTACATTATATCCCTTGTCTTACCCTTGGGAGAGGTGGCGGAGAAATTTTAGATACTGAGATTGTCAAATATTTCGAACACCATTATTGTAAACTAAACGAAATCAAACGCGTTTAAATAAATTGAATTAATCCCTTGATAATCCATCCCATAACTATCTCGTATTAGTAATTAGTATAGTTAAATTAGTATTTTAGTATTAGTATTAATTAATTAAATTCTATTTTTTGTCGCCTAGATAAAGTCGGGTTATGACAATCGCGGTACTCGATAGTAATCTCAACCAATCCCTGTGAATACGATACCCGACCGAAAGGTCCATTATACTAAAACTTGGCGCCGTTGCCTGGTATTGGAAGAAGTATTATTATCGATATTGTGAGTAAATAACTCGATTTTAATCTAGGTATTTCTTTTGTATATAATTTTGTTTTGTAGTTTTGTTTGTATTTCTTATGCAGGGTACTTGGCAATGTTAGAACGACAGATATTAGTGCATCTCTTTCAACGGTATTCCGAACCGTTTATAGTGTTTGGCCACGCACATAAGTTGGTGAGGCGTGTCGTTGAAAGATCGAGCCGAACAAAGCAACATCCCACTAAGCTTGAGGGCGTTCTGAATGTGTCGGACTGACGACCATAAACCAAGTGCTTCTTGGGAAGCAACCCAAGGTCACAAATAAGTTAGATACATCTCCGTCAATTTGAGTCGGAGGCGAGATTCTCTCACCTCCCAAGTATGTGTTCTAAACCCCCGTCTTCAATATCATGCTATATACTGTCATTGTGATCGCTGACGGCTCATTTTGGATATCACCTGTGTTGAGTTGGTGGTGATGTGTACTATGTTTTAGTATGTGTTTATGTTTTAAGTTAAATTTTACTTTTTTTATCGTGTGCATGCTTGTTTAGGATTAGATTTTTTAGTTTAGTTGTTATTTTGTACTACATTCTGACGTCATCTAGGCCTTTACTCAATGATGACTCAGTCCCCTGATTATTTTAAGATCGAGCGTAAAGCTCATTCATGTGTGTTCTGTGTGCTTAACGTATCGTCTTAGTAAAAGTTATTGTAAATCCTAAATACACGAGCACGTAAACTCAATATAGCACCCACTAATTGATTTGAAACCGATTATCCTTCACTCAATTTCATGACAATAGGGATTCTAGAACTTGATTTGGGTGAAATTCGAGGCAAAATCCTAGGCAAGGTTATTTAGGAGATATGATTTAGGCATTCATTTGATCGCTTGAGCCTTTTTAAGCCTACCATGATATATCATTACCCTTCGTTACCCTATTGAAGCCTAAAAGCCATTTTATTTCTGAACACTAAACAAATACCCTGTCCAGTTGAGTTTTGTCCAAACCTATGTCGCCGAATTAAATGCACATTTGAGTGAATCAAGTTAGCATTCATATATGCTACTTGATGTGAGCGATTGGGTTTGGGGCAAACTTCAGATTGGCTCGGTATTAATGTATTCACTTGTCATTTTCTTAAATCCTTTTTGCACACTCCTAAAGTTGTAGAAATTCGAATACGTTTGGGGGTGTATTACTTAATCATTTTTGCACACTCCTAAAATTGTAGAAATTTGAATTTGTTTGGGGGTGTGTTAGTCGAAAAAAAATATGTTTCTTTTGACAAGTGAGTACAAAATTCTTAAATTTATGTTCGGGGTTGTTTTAATTATATCTATGGGGTTTCGAGAGTGAGAAATAGCCAAGCATATGCCTCAGGTATCATCACGTTAACAACGATTAACCTGTTTTGTATTTTCGATATACCCGTGGCCATTATTCCGAAATCGAACCAAGCCCTAATGATCTTCATGAACCTCCAAGCCTACATTAGTGGAGAATAGATCCTGGGTCAGGCGTATGGATTCCTTATACCTAAAAGATTTAGTCATGAACTATATTGAGGGACAATCCTATCTAATCAATGGATAGTTGTATATTTCAGTTTAATCACACACACTTAAACAGGATCTAGAATAGCGCTTACTATTTTTTAACATTGAAATTCTAGAACACCACATGGTGTGATTTATGCTTGAACTTGATAGGATTGGGGGCCGATAAGGGAAATATCATTTGACCGGTAGATGATAATCAAAACTTACACATTTTTGTTTTTAGTGTTTTTCGTTTTTAGTTTTCAAATTCGTAATTAGTTTTTATATTTTCTCGTATTGTGTGGGAAATTTTCTCGAGGAGTAGCAAAATTTCGAGTTTGGGGGTATTTGATAGGTGTAAATTACCTATATATTTCTAAATCGAAATCGTTAGTTTTCGAGTACGTTTAGTATGTTTTTATTAAGTTTTAATATATTTTTATTCTTTTTTTATTAAAACAAGTGTATGGGTGAAAAGGTATGAAATTGGAGCGCAAACGATCAATTTAAACCAAAAACAGTCGGAGAACGGTGGAAAAACAAGCACGGAGGCAAGATTTTGAAAAAAAGCCAATCGCCGCGGCGTCCAGACCACCGCCGCAATGGTAAAAATACTGAGAGTGGGCTATTCTTGTTGAAAATCCACCGCCGCAATGGTGAAACTGTCGAATGTCCCTGAAACCCACCGCCTTCTCTACCGCCTAGGCTAACCTTAAACCGACATACTCCACCGCCGCGGCAGTTAGCTCTACACTATAATAGATATTTTTTAGGATATTTTTCTTATTTATACCCCTCTCTTTTCCTCTCCTCTGCCACCCCCCGGCCATTACAACCCTTAAGGCTTAGGTTAGGATGTAGAGAGAGTATGTGGAGTGCTCAAACATATTGGAAGGAGAAGATCAACACGAGGAGAAGGAGAATCGTTCGTTGGACGATTTTATCTGCTAATCTTTGGATATCGGCTAAGTTCATCCGTTTTTCCTTTTATTTGTTATCTTCTATGTATGTTTGAGCATGTTTAGCCTAGTTTCAATTGTATAAATGACAATGACCATAGGTTAAACGTGGATTATATATTGGATTAATATCGTTTCTAAAAACGTAGTTTTGGTTGAGTTGTGTTTCTTTGATGATTGTTCTTCAATGTTTCAGTATGTTTATAATATTTTTTGTTTATTATGTTTAGAATGATTTATTGAGAGTACGGGGTTTGACAAATCCTGAATTCGGATTAGAATAAACAAACGCCACGATCCAATAACCCGATCGAGGTTAGGATTATGGATAATCAATGACGTTGAGGAAAGACTCACGTGACCTAGGATCGTTAAGACGTTGAGGGAGACTTCTTCGTTGACTCGAAGTCATGTATTCTCTCGTCTTATACTCGGGAGAGGTGGCGGTGGAGTTTTAGAACTGATATTGTCGATAGGGTAAACATAACGCATGAAATCAATGACGTTAGGGCGAGATTCACATGACCTACAGTCGTTAAGACATTGAGGGGGACTTCTTCGTTAACACAAAGTCACGTTATATCCCTCGTCTTACACTCGGGAGAGGTGGCGAGGGAGTTTACGAACTAAGGTTTTGTGTGCAATCAATGAGGTTGGGGCAAGACTTGTGCAACCTAGGGTCATTAAGATGTTGAGGGGGACTTCGTTGTTGACATGAAATTACATTATATCCCCCGTCTTAAACTCAGGAGAGGTGGCGAATGAGTTTTAGATACCGAGATTATCAAATAGGTCGAACACCATTATTGTAAACTAAACAAAATCAAACGCGTTTAAGTAAATAGAGTTAATCCCTATATAATCCATCCCATAACTATCTCGTATTAGTAATTAGTATCGTTAAAGTAGTATTTTAGTATTAGTATTAGTTAATTAAATTCAATGTTTTGTCGCCTAGATAAAGTCAGGTTATGACAATCGCAGTACTCGATGGTAATCTCAACAATTCCCTGTGGATATGATACCCGAACGAAAGGTCCATTATACTAAAACATAATCCGTACGCTTGTGGTAAAAGTGGCAGTGCATTAATTGCAACCACCAGCTGGTTTTCAAAATTGTGCCCTCATGCTTGTTTTTACACCATTCTTGGTCCGATTTGATCGTTTATGATTCGTTTTTATGCCTTTTCACCCCACACAACTTATTTATACAAAAATACATAAAAACGTATTGAAACGTAATAAACGTACTCTAAAACTAACAAATTTGGTTTGGAAATAGATAGGTAGATCACACCTATCACCCACCAAGCACATGAGCCGATTGTACGGTGAAGGATTCGATCCTCCTCGTATTGACTACTCACAAGTGTTCGAAGTCAAAGTTTTAGTATAATGTGACCGTGAAAGATCGGGTTCTCGTATCCACATGGATTGGTGTCGTTACTATCGAGTACCGTAATTTTCATGACCTAACTTTATCTAGGCTAAACAAAATGTATTTAATTAATTAATACTAATACTAATATAGCCTAAATTAACTATACTAATATACTAATATTTTTTAAGGGAAAGAATCACCTAAGGATTAACGGGTTTATAAATACGTGTTAGATCTCGATTTACTCACGTTTACGGTGTTCGACTTATTTGACAATCTCGGTACATAAACTCCACCACCACTTCTCCCAAGTATAAGACGGGAGAATACATAACTTCGAGTTAACGAATAAATCCCCCTCAACGTCTTAACGACCCTAGGTCACGTGAGTCTCGCCTAGTGTCATTGATTGGACACAATCCAATTCCCGACCGAGTCATTGGATCGTTCGTTCTATTTACCCTATCGACAATCTCCGTTCTAAAACTCCCTCGCCACCTCTCCCGAGTGTAATACGAGGGATATAACGCAACTTCATGTCAACGAAGAAGTCTCTCTCAACTCTTAACGACCCTAGGTCACATGAGTCTTGCCTCAACGTCATCGATTGTCCACAATCCAAACCCCGACCGAGTTATAGAATCGTGGCGTTTGTTTACCCTAATCCGAATCCGGGATTTGTCAAACCCCATATTCTCTATGTATCTAACTAAGAATGATAAACAAACAATACGATAAACACAATCAAACTACGAAGAACAAACATAAACGCAACACTGAAATCGTCCAAACACGTATTCAAACTACAATCCATGTTTAACTATTGCCATAACTGCATTTATAATGAAAGAACGAGCTAAACATGCTCATATGATCCTAAGTTAAAAAAATAAGGAAAAGAATCGAAAAACTTAGCCTCATCCGAAGATTAGCCGCTAAGAACGCTCAACGATCGCTTCGCTGTCTTCTCCACTTTGGGATGTGAACTCCACCTCTAAAACTCATAAACCTAAGCCAAAGTATGGTCTAAGGTGCCCTAATAGCCGGGGGGAACAAGAGAAGGGGAGAGTAGTGGGTATTTATAGACAAAATATCTCAAAAATATCCTAAAAATATCTAGGCTGTGTAGAGGGTCACTGCCGTGGCCATAGGATTCAACGTCGCAATGGTAGAATAGGTCGATTAGTTGATTACTGCAGTAGTAAGGACAGCGGTGGACTTGAAAAACATTATGTTGGTATACCGCTTAGGCGGTGGTCCGTCAGTAGCATTTTTGTCTTCTCAGCATTTTCACCGCCGCAGCGGTAGTCTGGACTTTACGGCAGTGGGCTTGTTTCACAGTTTTACCTGCGATCTTGTTTTTCCACTGTTCTTCGATCGTTTTTGTCTTGATCTCATTGTTTTCACTCTAGTTTCCTATCTTTTTGCCCCATACACCTGATTTATACAAAAAGTAATAAAACTAATTAAAACGTAATAAAATACTATAGAAATATTCGAAAACTAATTTAATTCGGTTTGGAAATATGTAGGTTGATCACACCTATCAAATACCCCCAAACTTGGAATTTGGCTAGTCCTCGAGCCAAATACACATATGAAAATTAGAAAAAAAAAAACAACTAAATGAAATAGAAAACATTCTAAAACAATCTACACATAACAAGATGCAAGTTTTAAATTCTTCTAACAGCCTAGTTATTGTTGTCCCTCAACAACTGCCAGTCATATCGAGTTCAGGCGGTAACACACATCATGTAATATTCTAGAATTTTGACATGCAATACTGGTGAACACCATTCTAGATCCTATAAACGTGTTAGTGCGTGACTCAATAATATGGCTATACAATGACCGGATTGGAATATCCCCCAATGAAACTCACGACTTAGACCGTATAGGACTAGGATTTCCATATGCCTAATTGGAGTCCACTCTACACTAATGTAGGTTTAGTAGTTCAAAAATATCAGAAGGATATGATTCGGTTATGAAATATTTGGCCAAGGGTAATTTGGACTAGAAAAAGGGTCAACGTTGTTAACTTAACGTTAACCACGGATCAATGTTTGGCACATTCACTCTCGAATCCCCATAGAAAAATTGGAAACAATCCCAAAAAAACTTTTAAGACCGATGTACTCATTTGTCAAAAGAAACGAAATTGTTTTTTATTATTTTTTTATAATTTTATTTTTTATTTTTTTAACTTACCACACCCCCATACTTATTTGATTAATATGATTTCACGGGTGTGGCTAAAATGAAAGAAAACGACAAGTGAATACTCGAATACTGAACCAATCCAAAGTTCTCCCTAAACCCAATCGCTCACATCAAGTAGCATTTGCAATTGCTAGCTTGATTCACTCAAATGTGCCTTTAAATTCAGCGATTAAGATTTAGAAAAATATCAATTGGCCAAGGTATTTGTTTATGTGCTCAGAATTGAATTAGCATTTAGGCTTCAACAGGGTAACGAGGTATAAACATATTACAAGGTAGGCTTAAAAACGCTCAACCAACAAAACGACTGTCTAAATCATGTCTCTTGAACTACCTCGCCTAGGATTTCGCCTCAAGATTCCCCTCAATCAGGTTCTAGAATCCTTAATGTGTCATGATTTTGGCTAATCGATAAACGTCCTCAAATCAATTGAATAGAAATACATTGAGTTTATGTGGTCATGCAAATTAGGATCTACAATAACTTTTACCAAAAAGCATAGTCAAGCACACAGAACACACATGCATGGGTAGTACCCTTGACTTCGAAAATAACCAGGGGGTAATATCATCATCAGGTAACGGCCCAGATGAACACAAAACTCAGCATGCAACACAACAACACAAAAACATAAACACATTCTAACCTAAACACACATGCAATACGAGAAAATGATAACACATAAACTAACACACTACATACTACACATCAATTCAAACCTTAACATGGAGCGATCCCAATCATCATTCTTCAACATATGAAATTTAAAGCATGCTGATGAAGGGAGTTTAGAACACGTACCTGGGAGGCAAGAGGATCTCACCTCCAAATAAATTCATATGTGACGAATTTAATTTATTTGACCTTAGGTTGCCTCCCAAGAAGCGCGTGGTTTAATGTCCTCGGCCCGACATTTTCATAACGCCCTTAAGATTGGCGAGGTTTTGCTTTATTCCACTTGATCTTTCAACAATATGCCTTATCGGATTATGTGTGTGGCCCCGCACAATAAAATGGCTTGGAAACCCATTGAAACAAATGCATCAATACCTGTCAATCTCCAAGTACCCTGACTAAGAAAAAACAAATTACAAAACAAAAATTATATACAAAATAAATGCCTAAAGTAAAATTGGGTCATTTACTCACAATATCGATAATAAATGACGAAACACAATCCCCGAAAATTGTTACCAAAGACTTGGTGGCGATCATCGAAAATTGTGACAGCAACCAATCCCCGACAACGGCACCAAAAACTTGTACGGTGAAGGATTAGATCCTCCTTGTATTGACCACTTACAAGTGTACGAGGTCAAAATTTAATATAATGTGATCGTGAAAGATCGGGTTATCGTATTCACAGGGATTGGTGTCATTACTATCGAATACCATAATTGTCATGACCTAACTTTATCTAGGCTAAAAATAAATATATTTAATTAATTAATACTAATACTAATATAGCCTAAATTAACTATACTAATATATTAATATGTTTTAGGGGAAAGAATCTCCTAGGGATTAACGTGTTTACAAATACGTGTTCGATCTCGATTTACTCACGTTTACGGTGTTCGACCTATTTGACAATCTTGGTACGTAAACTCCACCGCCACATCTCCTGAGAGTAAGACGGGAGAATACATGACATTGAGTCAACGAAGAAGTCCCCCTCAACATCGTAATGACCCTAGCTCATGTAAGTCTCACCCAGCGTCATTGATTGCACACAATTCAATTCCCAACCGGGTCATTAGATCGTTTGTTGTATTTACCCTATTAACAATCTCCGTTCTAAAACTCCCTCACCACCTCTCCTAAGTGTAAGACGATGGATATAATTCAATTTCATGTCAACGAAGAAGTCCCCCTCAACGTCTTAATGAGCCTAGGTCACATAAGTCTTGTCCCAACGTCATCAATTGTCCACAATCCAAACCCCGACCGAGTTATAGAATTGTGGCATTTGTTTACCCTAATCTGAATCCGGGATTTATCAAACTCCGTATTCTCCATGTATCTAACTAAGCATGATATACAAACAATATGATAAACACAATCAAACTACGAAGAACAAACATAAATGCAACACCGAAATCATCCAAACACCTATTCATAAATTTATTGTTAATCCCTATACAATCCATGTTTAACTATGGCCATAACCGCATTTACAAAGAAATATTAAGCTAAACATGCTCACATGATCCTAAGTTAAAGAAATAAGGAAAAGAATCGAAGAACTTAACCTCGTCCGAAGATTAGCCGCTAAGAACGCTCAACGATCGCTTCGTCGTCTTCTCCACTTTGGGATGTGAGCTACACCTCTAAAACTCCTAAACCTAAGCCTAAGTTTGGACTAAGGTGCCCAAATGGCTGAGGGATAACAAGATCAAGGGAGAGGAGTGGGTATTTATAGACAAAATATCTCAAAAATATCTTAGAAATATCTAGGCTGTGTAGAGGGTCACCGTCGCAGCCATGGGATTCAGCGCCGTGGCGATGGCGTAGGTCGGCTAGTTGATCGTTGCGGTGGTGAGGATAGTGGTGGACTTGGAAAACATTCTACTAGTTTACTGCCTAGGCGGTGGTCCATCAGTAGCAAGCGTATGGATCAAGTTTTAGAATAGTGGACCTTTCGGTCGAGTATCGTATCCACAGGGATTGGTTGATATTACTATCGAGTACTGCGATTGTCATAATCCGACTTTATCTAGGTCACAGGTGGAAATAACCTATCTACTTGTAAACCAAATTTGTTAGTTTTTTAGCGTATTAGTTATATTTAATTTCGTTTTAGTTTGTTTTAGTGTAAAACAGGTGAATGAACGAAAAGAAGTGATAAAAAAGCGAAAACGGTAGAGAAACCGTTAACAAAACTTGAAGAACAAGGTTTTGGTGCATAAAGACCACCGCCTAGAAGAAAATTCCACCGCCTAGGCAGAGAAAAGGCAGCAAGTTGGGTTGCTGAACCACCGCCTAGGAGGAGATCCGTTAGAATGTTTGTGCCAGCAACCACCGCCTAGGCAAAAATTCCTCCACCTAGGCGAAAATCCATCAGAACATAAACTGACTTAACCATCGCCTAGGTGGTGAACCACTGCCTAGGTAGTGACACTCTGCGAGAAATATCTAATTTTAGATATTTTGAAGATATTTTCAAAACCTTTATTTTAACCATTTTCTTCTCCATTTTTTTCTTATGCCCCATTATGTTTGGAGAGCCCCTTTTACCTTAGATAGGATTAAATAATTTAGAAAGTAGATTAGATTAGGCTTAGGAAATGATTTTGGCCAATTCTTGAAGAGTTAAAAGATGAAGTTCATCAATGGAGAAGAGGAAGCTCGAGAGGATCATTCTTTGGCGAAAGTGGACTACTCCACTTTAAGATTTGGCTTTTCTTTCCTTATTTCCATATTTGTACTTAATTTTTATTATTGATGATGATGATCTCCTCTTGATTTAATATTGTAATGGCTAAGATCATGTTAGTTTAGTTAGAGATTAGTTAGGGTTAGATGAAATTCATGTAAATATCTCTTTGGTTGAATATAAGTTATTCTAATGGTTTGTAATCCAATTCCAATTGTGCTTACCATTATTTCACGTTTATTATGC
Source organism: Eucommia ulmoides (assembly GCA_016647705.1). Lineage (NCBI taxonomy): Eukaryota > Viridiplantae > Streptophyta > Magnoliopsida > Garryales > Eucommiaceae > Eucommia > Eucommia ulmoides. The sequence goes on from CM028329.1 coordinate 1,886,866, forward strand.
TTATTACGATAAATCGAGAATACGAGGTTTGACACTCTGGAAAGGTAACCCCGGATTCGGACTAAGGATAAACACAACGCGATGATCCAATAACCTGGGAGAGAGTTGGATTGTGTGTAATCCATGAGGTTGGGTTAAAACTCACGTGGCTATGTGTTCGAAAAGGCGTTCGAGGGGGACTTCAGTGTCAATGCGAAGTCATGTAATCGCTCGCTTTTCACTCGAAAGAGGGAGCGAGTGAGTTATAGATACCGAGATTGTTGGATGTGATAATAACCGTTATCGATAACTAAACTAAGCTAAATAGGTACTAAGTGAATGAAATTGTTCCCTAGTTAATTAGTGTAATTAGAATTAATCCTTAGGAGTAGTTTTAATTAGTTTAATTTAAATAATTAATTTAATCGTCAGGATAATATAAGATTACGTAAATTGCAGTATTCAATTATTCACACTTTCCTTGTGGGAATGATATCCAATTTTTAAAGATCCACTATATTAAAACTTGTGGTGTTGTACGACACGTACTATAGGCAAAAGCCGCTCTTTGACAAGCCGTTCTCCGTGTTAGGCTAAAGACCTTAAACCAAGTACTTCTTGGGAGGCAACACAAGGTTAGAAATAAATTAAATCCATCTCTGCCAACTTCATTTGGAGGCGAGTCGCCTCCAAAGTACGTGTTCTAAACTCCCTTCGTCAGCATGCTTTAATTTTAAATGTTGAGATTGATGATTGGGTCACTATGGGCACTACTGTAACGTCTCTTTAGACACAAATCGATCAGCTTATCTGCTTGATTGAGGCTGAGTTAGACGCGGTGGCACTAGGAAATACACAAGCCATATCATGTGAAAGCCATCGTGAGGAATTGGAAACGAGCGAGAGGAGCTTGCGAGCTTTCAAAGATGATTTTTCAAATTGGATGGGAACCCAAGCATGGATCGACCATTGTGATTCTTCACCATTAGAGATCCAAATAGTGATACCACCACTGATCCAAGACGATCATATCTACGAGGATCTGATGTGGCTCACTTGTCCTTCGCTGCTAAAGGAATGCTCTTTCATGCCCACCAAGCACATGAGTCGGTGGAAAGTCTTGTTGAAAGCTTGGACCTAATAATGCCAAATCTTGCCAATTTTGAGGGCATTCTGAACCAAGACCCGTATGTAGTGTTATACGACACGTACTACGGGCGAAAGCCGCTCTTTGACGAGTCATTTTCCGTGTCAGGCTGAAGACCTTAAATTAGATCCATCTCTGCCAACTTGATTTGGAGGCGAGAGAAGGTACGTATTATAAACCCCCTTTGTCAGCATGCTTTAATTTCAAATATTGAGATTGATGATTAAGTCGCTATGGGTATTTCCCATTTTAAGTTCAGGGGTGATGTATAGTATATAGTATGTTAGTATGTTGGTATGTTTTATTGTTTAATTGTTTGCATGTTTGTTTAGGGTAGAATGTGTTTATATTTGTTATTGTTGTTGCATACTGAGTTTTGAGTTCATTTGGGTCATTACCCGATGATGATATTACCCCCTGGTTGTTTTCGAGGTCAAGGGTAATGCCCATTCATGTGTATTCTATGTGTCTGGCATGTCGTTTTGGTAAAAGTTATTGTGGATCCTAATTTGCACGAGCACATAGAATTAATGTATAGTTATTCAATTGATTTGAGGCCAATTATCCATTAGCTAAACTCATGATAATTTAAGGATTCTAGAACCTGATTGAGGGGAAGCTTGAGGCGAAATCCTAGGTGGGGTAGTTCAAGAGATATGATTTAGGCATTCATTTTGTCGCTTGAGCCTTTTTAATTTACCTTGTAATATGTTTATCCTTCGTTACTCTGTCGAAGCCTAAATGTCGTTTCAATTCTGAACACATAAACAAATACCCTAGCCAATTGATCTTGTTTTAAACCTATATCGCTGAATTAAAAGCACGATTTGAGTGAATCAAGTTAGCATTCGTATATGCTACTTGAAGTAAGCGGTTGGGTTTAGGGTGAACTTTTGACTGGTTCGATATTCGAGTATTCACTTGTTGAAAAAATAATAATCGAATAAGTTTGGGGTGCAGTAAGTTAGAAAAAAAAAAAAAAAAAAAAAAAAAAAAAAACATATGTAAATATTGTAAAATTTCCGTTACTTTTGACAAGTGAGTACGTTGGTCTTTAATGTATGTTCAGGGTTGTTTCCAATTTAACTATGGGGGTTCGAGTATGAGTGTGCCAAGCATTGAGCCTTGAGTAACGTTAAGTTAACAACGTTAACCTATTTTATATTTCCGATATACCCTTGGCCATGTTCCTAAACTAAACCAAGACCTATTGATCTTTTTTAACCTCCGAGCCTACATTAGTGGAGAGTGGAACCCAATCAGGCATATGGATATCCTAATCCTTTACGGTCTAACTCATGAGTTTTGTTGGTGGATAATCCAATCCGATTATTGGATAGTTATATCATTGAGTCTCCCACACACACGTTGAAAGGATCTAGAATGACGTTTAACATTATTAAATGTCGAACTTCTAGAACATCACATGGTGCATTTTACCACCTGAACTCGATATAATTGGGAGTTGTTGAGAAAAAACTACTTTGGTAGGTAGAAGAATTCAAAATTCGCATATCGTTATGTTTACATTGTTTGTGTTTAGGTTGTTCACGTTATTTAATTCGTTATGTTTTTTTTTTTTTTCATTTTAGTATGAGTGTTTTGCTCGAGAACTAGCAAAATTCTAAGTTTTGGGGTATTTGATAGGTGAAATTTACCTATCTATTTCCAAATCGAACTTGTTAGTTTTCTAGTGTTATTATAGTATTTTAATACGTTTTAATACTTTTTTATTTATTTTGTAATAAATCAGGTGTTTGGGGTATAAAGAGATGAAAATGGATCAAAAACGATCAAGTCGGATCAAGAGTTGTGGAAGAACGGTGGAAAATGAGCAAAAAAGGCAAAATTCAGAACCTGCAGCCCACCTCCGCGGCGGTCAAAATATAGAGAAGGGCCTAAACTCTCCACCACCGCGGCGGTAACCACCGCCAATATACCCACCGCCGCGGCGGTCACTCTGCATAGATTTTAGATATTTTTTTAGATATTTTATTTCCTATTTTCTTCCTCCTCTCCTCTTTTTCAGCCATAGGAGAGACCCCATAGATTTTAGAATATTTTGAGAGGTTTTTGGAGAGTTCTCAACCAAATCCAAAGGAGAAAAACACAAAGCGAAGAAGGAGAAGCGATCTCGGAACGGTTTTAGCGTCAAAGCTTCTGATACCGGCTAGTTCTCTTCGTTGCTTTCTTTATTTCTTAACTTTGGTTTATTCGTTGAGAATATTTGGCTCATTTATCATTGTATCTACGATTATGGCCGCTAGCTAAACATGAATTGTCTAGGGATTAATATAATTTAAATGAAAATGTTGTTTGTTTGAATTGTGTTTCTTTAACTGTTGTTCCTCATTATTCAATTGTGTTTACCGTTTTGTCATGTTATATGCTTGTTTATATATATTGAGAAACCAGGGTTTAACACTAAGGAGAGGTAACCCTGAATTTGGATTAGGGTAAACACAACGCGACGATCTAATAATCCGGGAGGGACTTAGAAAGTGTGCAATCAATGATGTTGGGGCAAGACTCATGTGACTATGTGTTCTAAAAAATGCTAGAGGAGGACTTCGGCATTAATGCGAAGTCACATATTCGCTCGTTTTACACTCGGGAGAGGGAGTGAGCGAGTTTACGATACATAGATTGTCAAATAGGTCGATCACTGTTAAAGTAAGTCAAACGAGATCAAATATGTATTTGTAAACAAAGTTAATCCCTAGATAATCTATTCCCCTAAACATCTCAATATAGTATAGTTTAATTAGTATTTTAGTATTAGTATATTTAATTATAAAACTACAATTTTTATCGCCTATATAAAATTAAGTTATGATAATTATGGTACTTGACAATAACCTCAACCAATCCCTGTGGATACGATAATACTAACTCTTCCCATTATACTAACTTGACCCGTACACTTATGGTGAAAGTAGCGACGTATCTACACGCTACCACTAATACAAAACACATTGTTGGTCCAATGAGCTACCCGAGAATGAGGAGAATTAGGAAGTTATAAAAATTTAATCAAATTTTAATATTTTCAACACTTAAATAATTCAATAATCGATTTACCCTAAATCAATTATTATCTTCATAATGCAACGGATAAGTGTATTTAATATAGGTGTACACTCAAACAAGAAAATATAAATAAAGTAAATAAAGCAGCACACAAACAGCATAGTTGGTTAACTGGCCTCTGCACCATTAGTTGGCCAATGAAAACAAGATGCTAGACAAGCCAATCTCAAACAACGGTCGGTTAACCAATCCCCCATGGGTTAGTTGACCGATCAATTCAAAATGCAATCGTAGGCCAAATTTTAGCCCTGGTCGGTTGACCGATCGATACAGAGAGTTCATCTATTAGCCATCGATTGACCGATCTCTCTTGAATGGTTCATCGATCGATTCAGAGACTTCTCCAATACTCCAGCCCTTGCCCATCAGCTAACTGAACCTTCAAGGTCAGTTGATCGATCGTTACGCATGATTTAAAATAGGTCTTAGAAACAATTAACAACTTTCCTATTTGGAAAGTCGGGAATCTAAGTATTGATCATAACCATGATAAAAATATGCATTAGATTTATAATTAAAAAATTCATAAATTATTAATGAAATATGTTTCCTATCCTAGTGCATTAAAGATTACACATTTCTTGATTCTATCTACAAGGAAGATATTAATCAGTATCATGAATAAGGCATGTTGAATACTTAAGATGATATGATTTCATGCTACATGGTTAAAATGTTCTGATTGCCTTAAGTTTATTCTCCTATGCATGAATTTGCTTGTTTACAATTATATATGAGGGAGATTGCATACTAAGAGTGATGTTTTTGTTCCCCTTTCCCACTTTTTGAGATGACAAAGGGGGGAATATATTTGATGTTTATTGAGTATCTTTATTGAATTCAATTGATTGATAAATGGGAAGATTTATAGGGGAAACCTTGATTGAGCTTAAAACGAGTAAGTTAATGTTTAGGATTTGTTCGCCTAAGCATTGCACTGATATAGGGGGAGAACATTGTTGATATGATCATGTCTCCTAATTGAGTATCTTAATTGTTTGATTGATCATACTTTGTAATTCATTGAATATCTTATGAGTTTTTTAATTATCTTCATGATTATACTTTAACGAGTTATAAAAATCTTCATGATTATACTTTAACGAGTTATAAAACCCGTCCTTGGATTTAGGGGGAGCATGGTTACATTTCGTTTTGAAGACAACATCAAAGTTAATTGTCATCATAAAAAGCGAGGAGATTGTTGATCCTAAGATTTTGATGGACAATAAAGTGTTGATATTTTTTGTGGAACTAATGAGTTTATTGAGTATTTCAGTTTAAGAGTTCCAGTCAAGATAATATCATGAAGAAATTGTAAAAGATGCAGAGATAGATATTAAAAGATTGAAGATTCTAAAGAATCTCGGTGAAAACAAAACAAATCTATTTCACTCTTAATGTAACCCAATTAGGATCACACATGACATAAAAATTATTGATATTTATGTGTGTTTATATTAGGGTCCAAAGTAAGTTCAATTATTTTCTGCAATGTAAAATTGGAAAAGAAAAATTGACCTAAGTAAGTTAGTATTTAAAATTGATTAATAGTGTTAATTTAATTAATCGAGAAAAGAAACCGGTTAAAGGGTCGAAAACGTCGAAGTTTTGGAGTTGAAATAATTTGAGAAAAGTTTATTCCAGTAGTGATCGGTCAACCGACCACAAGGGATCAGTCAACCGATGGGCGTAGGTTGAAAAAGTATGAAGTCTCTGAATCGATCGATCAAAGGAGATCGATCAACCAATAGCCGATAGTTGAACTCTCTGTATTGATCGGTCAACCGACCAAGGCTGAAAATTGGCCTAGAAATGCATTCTGAATTGATCGGTCAAGCAACCTATGGGGGATCGGTCAACTGACTATCATTTGAGATTGGCTAGGCTAGTATCCTACATTCACCGGTAGACCGATGGGTAGAGGTCGGTCAACCAACCGTGCTATTTCAGATTTCAAGAAATTTTAGGATTTGATCAAAACTAGCCATTAAGTAGCCATTTTTAGTAGATCTTAAGGAGATTTGAGAATGGCTTGGCTAGCATTCTGTATTCATCAGTAGACCAATGGGAAGAGATCAGTCAACCGACCGTGCTATTTTAGATTTCGAGAAATTTCGGGATTTGATCGAAACTAGCCGTTTTTAGTAGATCTTGAGGATATTTGAGATTGGCTTGGATAGCATCTTATATTCATCGGTAGACCGATGGGCAGAAACCGGTCAACCAACCGTGCTATTTCAGATTTCGAGAAATTTTGGGATTTGATCAAAACAAGCCGTTTAAGTAGTCATTTTTAGTCGTTTTTAGCAGATCTTGAATCTACTATAGATATGATACTCTTCTTTGGATATCCCTATAGATATGGTATACTTATTTTAAATGTTTCTCAATTTAGTCTATTTAATACTTCCTATCCTTTCGATTTGAGAATGAGAAATAATTTGGGGACTAATTGAATATTTTAAAATCCATATTTAAGTCAAATATATCAGGAATGAAAGGTAATGATATATAGGGTCTATATGTACCTTTTAGAGGCCTATCATTTGTGAACTACTTTTTAGAAGGCTTGTTCTAATTCCTTATATATACACGTACGAATTTTGAGTATTGGCCATCCCGATCAATCAAAAACTAAGTGTTCCTGAGTTTTCTTAGAGTTGTTATTCTGATATTTTATTGAGCGATCATTTTTTAGATTTATTGTGAGAAAAGTTCTTGAGTTAAAGCATTAATTGATTTGGCATCACTAATCTGAGCTATCTAAGTAATTCAATTTTCAATCTTTCGGTGTTATATAAGTGAGATATTTCCAAGCTTTTGTTTTTTAATTGTGAATTTACATTATCATTGCTTACTTAGATATAAGATTATTGTGAAATCATTTTTGAATTTTAAATAGAATACAAATTATTTTAAAATGATTTTTTATGATGATCTGATTATGTGCTTATTTTTGTGCTACCCACATCTTTTATAATCATATTTTAAATTTCTTAGATAAAATTCTATCACTTGTAATTATCGGGACTTTAATTGAATTTAATTGATTTGAGGTGGTAGAAGCTCCGAGTGGGAAGAAACTTATCAATTTTTGTAAATGGTGAGTTTGTGCGGATTAGATACTGTTGGGAGTATCTAGTCAGGGGGTAGTAAGGGTTTCAATCTTTTCTGAAAAAGAGATTAAGGTTTAATCTTTACCTAGAGTATAAAAAGGTTAGATTATTCTTTTTCCTTGAAAAGAATTAGGTGTTAATTCTTCCTGAATAGATTTAGTTTGGAGTGATTTGTAACGTTTTCCTCCTTACCGATGAAAATGATACTTAGAGAGTTTGTGAGGTTTGATCCTTAGCTTGTGAAAGGATTAGGCTAGTCTTGAGCTTGGCAAAAAGATAAGGTTATTCTTGCACCTGGGAAAATGATTAGGAGGTGATTCCTTCTGTAATAGAATTAGGTTAGTTTTTAGCTTGGAAAAAGATAAGGTTATTCCTTAGCCTGTTCAAAGAGAATTGTAAAGGTTGATTCTGAGCCGGTGAAAAGAATCGTTGTATAAAGGTTTGGTTCTTACCTATTAAAAGGATCAAGCGGTTTAATGGGTGCGACTCTCCATGGGACTTGGAGGACTGGATTAGTCAAGAGTAGTTTGGTGAATCAGGATATATCCTTGTGTGCTGCATTGATTTACATTATTTATATTTTTGTTGTTGGAGTGTGCATCCAGATTAAATACACTTATCCACTGTGTTATAAAGATAAATAATTGATTTAGGATAAATTGATTATTTGTTCGCCTAAGCATTGCACCGATATAGGGGGAGAAAATTGTTGATATGATCATGTTGCCTTATTCAATATCTTAACTATTTGATTGATTATATTTTGTGCTTCGTTAAATATCTTATGAGGTTTTGAATTATCTTTATGGTTGTGCTTTACTGAGTTATAAAAATCTTCATGATTATACTTTAACAAGTTATAAAACTCGTCCTCGGATTTAGGGAAAATGTTTACATTTTTGTTTTGAAGAAAACATCAAAGTTAATTGTCATCATCAAAAAGGGGGAGATTATTGATCCAGATTTTGATGGACAATTAAGTATTGATGTTTTTTGTGGAACTAATGAGTTTATTGAGTGTTTCAGTTTAAGATTTCTAAATAATATCATAAAATAATTATGAAGGATGTAGAGACGATAATATCATGAAGTAATTGCGAACGATGCAAAGAGACGGACAGAGAGACGAACATTAAGAGATTAAAGATTTTGAAGAATTTAGATGAAAACAACTCAAATCCTTTATACTCTTAATGTATCCCGATGAGAATCACACACAACACAATTTAAATTATTTATATTTATGTGTGTTTATATTATGGTCCTAATTTAGTTCAAATTGTTTCAACTCAAAAACATCAACATTTTCGACCCTTTAAACGATTTATTTTCTTGGTTAACAAAATTGACATTATTAATCAATTTTAAACACTAATCTTGATTAGGTCAATTTTTCTTTTTTCAATTTCACATTTGAGCAAATATTTGAACCAAATTAGGACTATAATATAAACACACATAAATATAAATCATTTAAATGTGTCGTGTGTGATTCTAATCGGGATACATTAAGAGTAGAAAGTATTTGAGTTGTTTTCACCTAGAATCTTCAAAGTCTTCAATCTCTTAATGTCAGTCTCTTTATCCATCTCTTTGTATCCTTCATAATTATTTCATGATATTATCGTCTCTGCGTCCTTCATAATTACTTCATGATATTATCTAGAACTCTTAAACTGAAACACTCAATAAACTCGTTAATTCCACCAAAAATATAAACACTTAATTGTCCATTAAAATCTCGGGATCAACAATCTCCCCCTTTTTTATGATAACAATTAACTCGTTAAAGCACAAGCATGAAGATTTTTATAACTTGTTAAAGCATAATCATAAAGATAATTTAAAAAATCATAAGATATTAAATGAAGCATAAAGTATGATCAATCAAACAATTAAGATATTCAGTAAGGCAACATGATCATATCAACAATGTTCACCCCCTATACTAGTGCAATACTTAGGCGAACAAATCCTAAATACTAACTAACTCATTTTAAGCTCAATCAAGGTTTTCCCCTATAAATATTCCCTTTTATAAATCAATTTAATTCAATAAATATACTCAATAAATATCAAACATATTCTCTCCCTTTGTCATCTCAAAAAGTGGGAAAGAGAAACCAAAAACATCACTCTTAGCATGCAATCTCCCCCTATATAAATGTAAACAAGCAAATTCATGCATAGGAGAATAAACTTAAGGCAATCATAACATTTTAACAATGTAGCATGAAATCATACAATTTTAATTATTCAACATGCCTTATTCATGATACCGATTAATATCTTCCCTGTAAATAGAATCAAGAAACATGTAGTTTTTAATACACTAGAACATGAAATATATTTGAATAATAATTTATGAATTTGTCAATCATAAATATAATACATGCATGCTTTTATCACGGTTATGATCAATACTTAGTGTTGGCCCAGTGAAATACCCAAGAGGAGGGGTGAATTGGGTTAAAAAATATCAGAGAAAAAATACTTTAATAACCCAAATAATTAATTTTAATCTTAAATTAATTATTATCTTTATATCACATCGGAAATATAAAATCAACTAGGTGCACACCAAATAACAAAAATAAATAATGTAAAGATAGTAGCACACCAGAAATTTATACTGGTTTACCAAGCTACTCTTGGTTAATCCAGTTCTCTGAGCCCCACGGAGAGTCGCACCCACTAAACTCAAGATTCTTTTAAAGGTAGGAACCAAACACTCAAAAAGATTCTTTTATAAGCTCAGAATCAACCTTTACAAATTCATTTTCACAGGCTTAGGAATAACCTCTACTTTTTACAGGCTCAAGAATAACCTATTTCTTTTTAAAACAAAGGTTAAATAATCAAAACCTCATAAACACTCCAAATATCCTTTTACCCGGTAAGGATTGAACCGTTACAAAATTCACACAAAAATAATTCAATCAAGGAAGAATTACTACCTTAATCTCTTTACAGGAAGAGATTAAAACCAGCTACCCTTAAATTAAATACTCCCAACAGTATTTAATCCGTCACTCAACTTACCAATTAAAAATTGACGAGTTATTTTTCTCATTCGGAGCTTCTACTACCCTCAGATATATTAAAACTCAATTAATATCTCAAAACTAGTGATAGAAAAGTGAGATATTCAAAATTTGATTTTAAACAAAAATGGGTAGCACGTAATTAGATTCATTCAAGAAATTGTTTAAAAAAATATTTTTCAATAAAAATCAGAAAAAAATTTCTAAAGATGAAATTCCAAAAATTAACCAAACAATACTAAACAGAAAGTAATTTGGAAAGATCTCACCCAGAATGCATCGAAAGAATAATTATAACGATGTTACTTCAGATTCGGTAGCAGCAATGATTCACAGCAAAAAATTCTCAAGAATGACTCTTAGAAAAGCTCTCACAAATCTCAATATATTTTCTCTTAGAAAATCTCAATATAATATCTTGATCTCTCTTAATCTCTCTTACTGATATGAAAACTACAGGTCTATATAACTGGGATTAAAATCTACTCTCTAACAGCTAGTTCCCATTTGTTATGATACTAAATTTTTTTTAAAGACCCCTTATATCATTAAGACTTCATTCTGGTTTAAATTACTTAATTCTAGCTTTTAAACTTCTTGATTAAGTCCTCCAAATGTTTCTCAATCACAATTAAATAGAATAGAAACAATTATATATACCAAATTGAGAAATATTCAAACTTAATAAACCAAATCTATAGAGATATTATAATATGTGTTACATATCTCAAATAATATTAAATCCCTAAAATCTCTCATGAATTCTAAACAAAAAATAGCTAGTAACGACTACTTTCAAAATAAAATCTGGAATTCCATAATATCCTGAAATAAACCCATAAGTCGACCGACCAAGATCAATTGTCAACCGCTCGATTCAAGATGTAGGCAAGCCAAAGATTATGTGTCCATTGATCGACCTATCTATCGACCTAGAGATTCAGAGAGTTCTATTTTTCTTTACAGGTCGACCGTTCTGTCGACTTATAGATACAAAGAGTTCATATTTAAGCACAAGTCGACCTACCTGTCGACCGAGAGATATAAAGAATTTTTCTTCTTTGTTCCGATCAACTTACCTGTCGACTTATGAATGTTGGAACCTCTTCTAAATTCATTTTTAATTCATTCTCATTGACGTTTCGCCTCTTTAACCAATTTCCTTTCTTGGTTAGCTCCATTAAATACTTAAATTCAATTTTAATCAATTATAAATATTTCTTTTTCAATTACACATAGGAGCAAATAATTTAGTTAATTAGGATCCTAAAAAACACACATATTTATAAAAATCTTTTTGTATCGTGTATGATCCTAATGGGGATATTAAGAGTTGAAATTTAACCTGAGTTGTTTTCCCTAGGTTCTTCAAATTTTTTAACCTTTTAATCCTTCATCATCTTTATCATCATATCTTTATCATTTGAAACTAATAAACTGAAACACTTGATCAAACCGTTAGTTCCACCAAAAACATCAACCTTTAATTTTCCATCAAAATCTTATGATCAACACTTAGAATTCAACATATAAATGTATTATATAATTCATTTATGATTTAAATAACCGCAATATTTCTAAAGCACCTAACATGTTTTAAAATCAAACATATGATTACAACTAGATATAAGGACATAAAAACAGGTTAATACCCCTTAACTAAATGTGATTCTCATAATTACCATGCAATGTTTCTAAGACAACAAGTGAATGCATCATTTAAAACACGTCTTAGAAACAATTACCAACTTATCTATTTGGAAAGTCAGGAATCTCTTTCTTTAACAAATTTAATAAATTTAAACTGCGAGGGGTTAGGAGGACCTCTTCTATCTTTTGGGATAACTTTTATTTTTATCTCATTTGTACCAATAATTGATTTGGGTGCACGATTCTTCTTGTCATGTCCGTATCCTCTCTACCTTTGATTATTGTCATTTGATTCATTGATGATTCTCTTCACACTTATCACTTGTGACTTCTTAGTGATATCCCATCTTGGTTTTGATATATATTTTCTATTTGCACGTGTCTCTTGTGGTTTCTGTGTAACTTCACATCTTGGCTTTGATAAATCTTTTCACTTTGCACGCATCGCTTATGGATCCTAGATGACTTCCTGTCTTGGCTTTGATATAACCTCTTTATTTGTTCCTTTGGGTCCACTCCCTATATTATGTAACTCTGTACAAGACATTTCAATAGCTCTCTTTGGTATCCATTTTATTTTGAATCCATTCTTGTTAGACATAAACTTAGGGTTCCTGAATGAACATAATACTTTAAAATGCCCAAGGATATATCCTGATTCACCAAGCTACTCTTGACTAATTCGGTCCTCTAAGTCCCACAAAGATTCGCACCAATTAAACCGCTTGATCCCTTTAACATGTAAGAACCAAACATTTACCCAATGATTTTTTTCACAGTTTCAGAATCAACCTTTACAATTTTCTTTTCACAAGCTAAGGAAGAACCTTATCTTTTTCCAAGCTAAAGACTAACTTAATTCTATTCTGGATGAGTCACCACCTAATCCTTTTCCCAGGCACAGGAATATCCTTATCTTTTTATCAGGCTCAAGACTAACCTAATACTTTCACAAGCTAAGGATCAAACCTAATTTTTTTATACCTTAGGCTAAGAATCAAACCTCACCAAAAACACTCCAAGTATCCTTTTCACCGATAAGGATGAAACCGTTATAATTTACACAAATTTAATTCTAATTAGGAAGAATCACGTCTAACTCTTCTCAAGAAAAAAAAATGTAACGTAACATTTTTGTACCTTAGGTAAATATTAAACCTCAATCTCTTTACCAGAAGAGGTTGAAACCCTTGCTACCCCTAACTAGATACTCCCAACAGTATCTAATATGTACAAACTCACCAATTACAAAAATTGATAAGTTTCTTCCCACTTGGAGATGCTACCACCTCAAATCAATTTAACTCAATTAATGTCCCAATAATTACTAGTGATAGAATTTATGTAAGGAAATCAAAATCTGATTATAATATATATGGATAGTATAAAAATAAGCACGTACTCAGATTATCACAAAAATTGTTTCTAAAATAATTTTTATGCTCTTTAAAATTCAAAAATGATTTCACAACGATTTTAAAACCAAGAAAGAAATAATAATATAAATTCACAATTAAAAACAAAATCTTAGAAAGATCTCACCAATATAACACCGAAAGATTGAAAATTGAATCTCTTAGAAAGCTCATATCGGTGACGCCAAATCAATTAGCGCTTTAACTCAAGAACTTTTCTCACAATAGATCTCACAAATTATCTCTCAATAAAATATTAGAATAACAACTTTTAGAATGCTCAAGACTTAGTTTGTGATTGTTTGGGATGTATGTTTATCAAAATTCATAGGTCTATATATAAGGAATTAGAATAAGCCCTCCAACAGCTAATTTTTGAATGATAGGCTTCTAAAATGCACCTATAGACCTCATATATCATTACCTTTCATTCCTGATATATTTGACTTAAATAACTTTTAAAATATTCAATTTATTCCCCAAATTATTTCTCAATCTTAAATTGTAAAGATAGGAAGTATTAAATGAACTAAATTAAGAAACACTTTAATTTAATGTACCATATTTATAAGGATATATAAATAAGAGTATCATATATTCAATATATCCAAATCCCCAGAATATCTCCAAATGATATGCCAAAAAAGGGGCTAGTTTTAGATATGATCCTTAAAAGTCTCGAAATTCAAATAGCACAGTCGGTTGACCGGCCTCTGTACCATCGATGGATTGATGCATACAAGATGCTAGCCAAGCCAATCTCAAACAATGGTTGGTTGACCTATCCCCTATGGGTCAGTTGACCGATCAATTCAGGATACAATCTCATGCCAAATTTCAACCCTAATCAGTTGACCGACCATCAATGGTTGATTAACCGATCGATACAAAGAGTTCAGCTATCGGCCATTAGTCAACCGATCTTCCTTAAATGGTTGACCGATCGATTTAGAGACTTATCCAATACTCCAGTCTTTGCCCATAGGTTAACCGAACCTTCATGGTTGGTTGACCGATCGCTGCTGGAACTTCTATTTTTAAATTATTTCAACTCCAAAACTTCAACGTTTTTTATCCTTTAACCGATTTATTTTCTTAGTTAAATAAATTAACACTATTAATCAATTTTAGACACTAATTTTGCTTAGGTAAATTTTTGTTTTTCAATTTCACATTGGAGCAAATATTTTAACTAAATTAGGACCATAATATAAACACATAAATATAAATCATTTAAATTGTGTAATGAGTGATCCTAATTGGGATATATTAAGAGTAGAAATAATTTGAGTTGTTTTCAGAAATAATTTGAGTTGTTTTCACGTAGATTTTTCAAAATCTTCAATCTCTTAATGTCCATCTCTTTGTATCCTTCGCAATTATTTCATGATATTATCGCCTCTGCATCTTTCATAATTACTTTGTGATATTATCTAGAACTCTTAAACTGAAATATTCAATAAATTCATTAGTTCTACCAAAAACATCAACACTTAATTATCCATTAAAATCTTGGGATCAACATACACAATATGCAAAACAAAATGGATATTGTGTAATGATTACCTGCTGCTTGAAGGACAAGCCTTGCTTCGTGTTTCTTCCCGTTTCGGTCTGGCCATTATTTTCTTATCTGGAAATTACTCACATTACTAAAGCCAAAGAGCCAAGATTGAAGTGTTATGCTTCGTAAATATATATCACTATGTGAATCAATAATCTATAGTTAATAGGCAGCCAACATGAAAACAGGCTAGCTTCATTACAAAATAACCTAATAAACAAACTGCGAACACATTGTGACACTCCATCACTCCATCAAGAGGCACATGATATATAAACTATGTATAAACATAAACCAATTGAAACCGAAAACACAGAAACATATATAGATCGAGTCGACCATTTTTAAGATGAAACCCCTAAAACGATTCAAATGTAGTTATACAAATTGCAAATTAAATTTTTTGCCTAAAACCCCTAATTATTAAACAAATATAAAATAAATTTCAAATCAATTTTCTACCTAAAATCAGTTCTTCTAACTTATTCACTCTATTCTTGTACATATTTGTTGTTTTATGAATGTATGAATTAGAGGAACAATTCGAAATGAATGTATTAATTAGAGAAATTAAGTGTTGAATTTTGTTCATTTCCGTTTGATGGATTAGACGAGTGCGATGCCCACAGCTCCAAGTGATTCATGTCATTTTTGGGGTTTACATGTGATTAGATCGGACACTAACGCTAGCTATTGGATTAGGATCGTAAACTACCGACATATTTTCATGAATACATATAAATTTGATGATTCTAAGTAAAAATTGGTACACATCCATGTATAAATCACATAAATATGTAAAAATTGGCACAAATCTAATGGAAAACCAAACAGTATCAGGGGTAGAAAACTTACGATTCTTGCTTCCGATTGATTCTTACTTCGATTGTGACCAATTGATTCTTGTTCATAGTCTTCGTCTTCCGCTTCGTTTCGATTGATTTCTTGCTCTTCACTTCGGTTTCTTCGTCTTCATTGTCCGCTTGATGGATGAAGAGAGAAAGGTTTGAAGAGAGAAGGGTTTTGTGAAGAGAAACTAAAGAGAGAAGGGATTGCTTGGTGGCTTATAGTTGTATGGAGTAATAAAAAAAAAAATAGGTTAAATTTTGGCCACAACCTTTGTTCAAAACTACGTTGTTTTAAGAGTATGAGTGTGGGGTGGGGAGAAACAACTCGCAACGAAACTGGTTCGTCACCCAATGTTAAATATAGGTGGCCACATTGGCGACGAACCTATTTTGTCGCCCATACACTAGAAGGATAATTGTATTAATTTTCAGTTTGGCACCAAGATTTGGAATGACAAAATGTGACAAAAGGGGTTCGTCGCCAAATAACAAAATATCTCGTGCCAAATTGGCTACGAAAAATTTTGTCGCCAATACATTAGCGAGACCAATTTTTCCTTTTTTTTTTGGCACCAAGAATTGATCGCACCGATAGCGGCGAATTCCAAAATTTTATTACCTATTAACCATCTATGGCTACAAATTTGTACTTTGTTGCTAAAAGGAGATCACATTTGGCTACAACTATTAATTTTGTAGCCAATAGACACATTTGGCGACAATTATTGTGTCATCGCCAAAAAATTCGTAGCAGAATCCCATTTTTCTTGTAGTGCTTCCCCTTCCAACTATTTTCAATTGATTGGGTACTTTGTTTTGTGAATGATGGTTGAATTTTGTTTGTATGAGAAATTACTTTTACGGTTTGCACATATTTTCTTGAGCATTGGGGACCTTGAACCAGGTATCTCTTACCACTCCACCGACGTCCTCACCTATGCCCCGTTGTTCTGTTATTTTTTATTTGAATCCGATGATCAATTCGATTCTTGAATAATCAAATTATGAGGGTAATATACTTGCATTTTCTCTTATTTTCAAATCTGCGAAAGAACACTGAGTTCGAAGTCTCTATCTTCCAATTCAAAGGTAATTTTTTAATGCATTGGCTTTCAAAGCTTTGTTTGTGTTTAACTGTGTGTGTTCTGATAAAATCAAAGAATGGAAAAGAAAACTAACTATTTTTGTTTTTTCACTCTCATTAACTCTATTGATTGTTTTCTTAGTTCTTTGCTTAGAGAATAAAAAATGAGAAAATGGAAAAGAAAATTGATTGTGAGTATGTGAGAGAGAAAGAGCGCTTGATTTTTTTTTTTTGTTGTTTTGTATTCATCTGTGTCTTTATGTTTGAAATTAAGTTCCAATTACTTGAGATTGTGTTTTTATTCATTTGTGTATTTGGTTGAATTTTGGCTGAGATAATTTCTTTATTATATCTCATGGTTTCCGTTTCAAATTTCCAAAGTTTATAGTAGTGTATTGTGTAC
The DNA here is from genome assembly GCA_016647705.1 of Eucommia ulmoides. NCBI lineage: Eukaryota > Viridiplantae > Streptophyta > Magnoliopsida > Garryales > Eucommiaceae > Eucommia > Eucommia ulmoides. The sequence goes on from CM028329.1 coordinate 1,904,209, forward strand.
AAGAAAGAGAAATAACTCCACAAGGATCTTTGGTGCATTCATATGGAGTTGGTCTTCTAAATCTCTTCTTATATCTATGGAGCCAGATACACCATCATTACTGTTTACTCAGTTTTTCACTTAAACACATACAAAGAGAGATCTTGTTTTTTACTATTGTCTTGTATTCATCTATTCGATCCTTTTGATTTGATAGGACATTATGTGGATTTTCATATTTGTGTTTGAAATTAAGTTTCACTAACTAGATATTGTTACACATATGTGAAATCTAGCCATTTAATTTCTAATCCAATCATTTTCACAATCTGAACTTTCTCACAATGGTTCTACTTTGTTTTACATATTGAATGTTATTGGGGATTAAATTTTTATTTAGTGGAATGTTGATTCGGATATGTTTGTTATGAATTTGTTTCAAAGCAATTTTCATATACATTTAAAAAAATAATACTTTTTATTAGATTACTTATTTTGTGCTTCTTTAATTAATTTCTCATTGCTTGGTTTAATTTCTGATTTTGTGAATGTTTGGTTTAGTTAGTTTTGTTTGTTCAATGTTTCTATTTCCAACAATTTTTTTTTTTCTCGACTTTCTGTTTTGTTCTCATGTTGCAGTTAAAAAAACAAGAGTACTTAAAATTCATTTTTTTGCTAGGACAATGACTCAATTGATTAATACCCTTGAAACATTCACAAATGTAGACTAATCTATTAGCTATTGTTACTGGGTATAACAAGCATGAGCAGCTATTTTTAGATGCTTATGGTTTATTTGGTTTATGAAACTTTAGAGCACGGGTAGCTGTTATGAAACTTTCATAGATGTAGACTAAACTATTAGATTTTGTTTTGTTTCAATTAGAGTTCTTTATTGAGTTGTAATGGTTATGGTGTGAGGAGAGGTTTAAGTGATTAAGTATGTTGTGCAGTGAAGCACAACTTCATGTTTGTTTGTTTTTTGTTATTTAACACCTATGTCTTTAGACATGAGTTATACTCTAGTATAATATATGACAAGTTCATGTTAATTCCTCGCTTTATATAATACTAGGACAAGCGTATAATCCGTGTATGAAAACACGGACAAAAAAAGATAAATTTAATTTAAAAATATTAACCTTAAGATTTAGACGATGAAGCAAAAAGATCAACAAATTCAATAACAAAATATCATTTAAAAATAATACATTATCTTCTTTAATATATAATAGCGTTTCACATAGTTTTTTTTTTTTCTTACACACAAATATCAAGGATGAAATTTTAAAATTCAAATTTAAAGGGACTGTCTCGGACACTTCATGATACATTGTGGACATGTTTTAGGGCACAACGAGATATTATTTGCTATTTCAAAAAAAAAATATAAGATAGTAAATGTAAATAATTTAAAGGGTTAAAAGTGTAAATACCTAAAAATCAAAAGAATCTTATCCATATAATAACTATTTCAAAAATATATAAAATACAAAAATACTAATAACTAAAAGAGTTTAATTATAAACACCTAAAAGTCTAAACAATGTCATCCGTATAATAAGTAGTTTCAAAAATATGTTAGATGATAAATGTAAATAACTTGAAGAGATAAAACCGTAAATACCTAGAAGTCTAAACAATTTCATCCATATAAAATAGCTATTTGAAAAACATATAAGACAATAAATATAAATAACATAAAGGGTTAAAAGTGTAAATACTTAAAAGTCTAAACAATTTCATCCGTATAATAACTAATTCAAAACAAATAAAATAGTAAATGTAAATAACTTAAAGGGTTAAAAGTATAAATACCTAAAAATCTAAACAATCTTAACTATATAATAGTTATTTAAAAAATATATAATATAACAAATACAAATAACTTGAAGAGTTAAAAGTGTAAATACCGTAAAGTCTAAATAGTGTAAATAACTTATGCTCATTTTGAAAACTTATTTTCAAAACAATTTTATTCAAGCCCTAGCCCTCATCCTCTTCCACTGAACAAACGCAGTAGTCTGGGTCCCATTCTACTCTGTCTTCTCCACCAAACTGGCGAGCCCTAACCATGCCGAATCTCTACCATCAAATTTGCAAGTAGGTAGAATTGTCGCAACTTTAGATCTATGAGAAAAACAACCAAGACCGCCACGCCATTAGATATCTTAAGAGATAGGGGATTACGTAGAGAATAAGAGTACTTGACTAGCAGTGAGTGAGGCCTTGACTAATGTAGGGTTACTTCTAGTGAGGGAGTTGTGTGTTATAGAGAGTGATAAAGAATGGTTATAGCCCCTGTGTTATAGAAAGTAAGAGAAAAATAGACTCTATAACTTATGATTAAACTCGACTCTTATAGAAAGTGTGACACAAAGAGAAAGGGATTCTAATTTAATTTTCATAAATTTAATGTTTGAGTATTATTACTAAATTTAAGTTCAATGTATTCAATTTCTATAAGTTTTGTAAATTTAATGTCCACAATTTTAGTAAATTTTTTAATATTATTTCTTTATTTTATGCTTAAGCCCAACACGCATAGAAAGCGCAAGAGAGAGAGAGAGAGAGAGAGAGAGAGAGAGAAACTCAAATTTAATGATAATTAAGAAAAATTTAAGTAGTTCCTATAATTAAATTCGTCCTCTGTCTCTCACTTTTTGCTTATATTCAACTCTTATAAAAAGTGAGAAAGATAGGGGATTCTAATTTAATGTTGATTAGTGTTTATATCTATTTCATCTTTTATATTATTTTTTTAATTGAATTTTTGTTTTTGTATTATTACAAAATTTAACATCAATGCATTATTTTTATAATTTCTATGAATTTAATGTCCATAATTTCCATATATTATTTCTAATTTAATGTTTTTGTAATCTATTTATTATACAAAACATATTCTCTGTCATCTATTATACAATATATATATATATATGTGTGTGTGTGTGTGTGTGTGTGTGTGTGTGTATTATTTCCTCAGTTAGGTATGAAATATATAAAGTTAAATATAAATACACATTTGCATATATTTATGTTTTATTTTGATTTGTTCTGGACCGTTCTTTGTCTCTTGAGACATCAAACGACTAAAAATGTGTAGGGCTCTTATGTCTGTCCTGTTTTATATAATAGATATCATATGATCATGCTCATTCCTCCTTTATATATAACTTGTACCTCAAATCACGAATTGAAAATTTAATCTTAATTTTAAAAAATAACTTTAATATTTAAGCAATGAAACAAAAAGATCAACTTTAATATTCAATAGAATATTGTATGCAAAATATCTTTTGAAAATATAGTTTGAATCCATGTCTTTCCATATTTTATTTTATAAATACAAAATAATATGTTGTACTACTTATTGAAAAGAAAATTAATCACTTTGTATAAAATATTTTGTAATTTATTGGAAGAAAAATAATAATTATACGCCAACCCATGCCAATAACTTTTCAAAATATAAAATAATACAATTTTATTGTTTTGTCTGATGAACAAAAATTAAAATAAAATTTGTAGTGATGCTATTATGAAATCTTCTATCTAATATTTTAACTTTTCCTATTTTAAATTTATTTTTTATTCTTTTTCAACTTCCTTTTTAAAGACTAGTTGATATTAACCATAAACATTTAAGGGTGAGTTCGAATCAAACCACATGTCCTTTAAAAAAAAAAAATAGTAACAAAATACAAGTTATGAAACATAAATAAGAGAGAAATAGAGAGTAATAATGGAAGGTTGTGATAAATGAAAAGGATGGAGAAAGAACATATTATTTTTTAAAATATTTTTTCTAAATATGAATACAAAATATGTAGGCAAAAATACAGTTCTCATATTTATATCGGGAAAAAAATATAGTTTCTATATTTGCATATGATTAATTTCAATTAATAAATTATTAAAGAATAAAAATTATTTACATTTACATATAATCTAAATATTTTAGTATTATTATAAAATTTAATATCCATATATTATTCCTATAATTTTCATAAATTGAATGTCAGTAATTTTCATATATTATATCTAATTTAATATTTGCATAAATAGTTCTCAATTATACATACACACACACACACACACATACACATACACACACACACACACATATATATGTATGTATTATGTCCTTAATTAGGTATAAGATATATAAGGTTAAATATAAATACACATTTTACTTCTCTATCTCCTTTCTCGCGGAGTGGCAATACTAAAAAAAAAAAAAAGAGGAGGGGGGGTTTGTTATTTTATCTAGCCCAAGTAGACAAATAACCATAGGTTTCTCATCAGTGTAGTTCTGCGGTAGGTTATGCGTGTTTTGTTGTAGGTGTATGTGGGGTCTTGCACACTACATCTATATCATTTGGTGAGTAGTAAGAGAGACCCTTCCTCTTATCTTTTATATCTATCTATCTATCTATCTATCTATCTATATGTGTGTGTGTGTGTGTGTGTGTGTATAATTAATCTTGCTTACCAAAAAAAAAAATTATACACAAACCATTGCCAATAAGTTTTCAAAAAATACAAATAATGCAAATATGGTATTTTGCCAGCCAAACAAAAATTAAATAAAATTGGTGGTGATGCTATATATTTATAAAGTTTTCTAATGTTTTACTTTTTCTCTATTTTAGATCAATTTATTTGTTAGTCTTTTTCAACTTAGTATTAAAGGCTTGGTTGATACTAATCATAAAAATTTAGGGGGGAGTTTCAATCAAATTACACGTTTTTTTTTTGTTTTTTTTTTTTTTTTTTAAATAGTAACAAAAAAGATTTTGAAAAATAAATAAGAGAAAAATAGAGAGAGATAAAAGGAGGTTACGAGGAATGGCAAGGAGATGAAGAACACATTATTTCCTAAAATAATTTCTCAAAATATGGACGCAAAATATGTAGATAAAAATATAGTTTTCATATTTATAAATAATTTAAATTCATAAATTATCAAAGAATAATAAATATTTATATTATTAATTTTTTTTAAATAATTTTTCAAAATATAGAGGAAAAATATATGGGCAAAAATACAGTTTTTATATTTTCATATAAGTTATTTTAATTAATAAATTATTAAGGAATAAAAATTATTTACATTACATATAATCTAAATATTTTAGTATAATTATTAAATTCAATATTCATATATTATTTCTAAAATTTGTAAATTTAGTGTCCATAATTTTCATAATATTTTCGAGGTTTTATATATATATATAATATTAAATATAAATACATGTTTTATATTAAATTATATTTTGCTTTAATCTGAACCATTTTTGTTCTCTGTTGAGACATCAGACGGCTGAAAAATATCTAGATCTTTTATGTCCATCTTGTTTTGTATAACTTGAAGGCACGAACTAAAAAATAATCTTAATTTGAAAAAAAAAAAATTAACTTTAATATTGGCAATGAAACAAAAAAATAAACTTTAATATTGAACAGAATATTGTGTACAAAATATCTTTTGAGAATATAACTTGAATCCATGTGGATTCTTCTTTTCTTTGCTTTTTTTTTTCTTCACTTCTCTCTCTCCTGCCCAACTCTCTCTTTCTCTCTCCCTTCCTCTTCCTCTCTCTGCCAAAAGTCACCCCCTATTAGAGGGGTGGTCCATCCTTTGTTATAGGGGGACCGCCCCTGTTGCAGATGTGATTCCCCCCCTAACACACTACAAGAAAAATGAGATTATGCAACGAATTTTTTGGAGATGACACAATAATCATCACCAAATGTGTCTATTAACTACAAAATTAACAGTTTTAACTAAATGTAACTTCCTTTTGGCGACGAAGTACAATTTTGTAGTCATAGATGGCTAATAGGAGACAATATTTCAGAATTCGTCGCTATTAGTCTGATAAATTCTTGGCGACAAAAAAAATAGAAAATCTGTTCCCACTAACGTTTTGGCTAGGAAAAATTTTATCACCAATTTGTCACGAGATATTTTTTTTATTTATCGACGAACCCCCTTAGTCGCAATTTGTCATTCCCAATCTTGACTTTGAATTGAAAATTAATATAATTATCCTACTAGTGTATAGGCGACAAAATAGGTTCATCACCAATATAGTTGCCTATATTTAACATTGGGTGACGAACTGATTTGGTTGCGAATTGTTTTCCCGGCACTCACACTCTTAAAATGATGGAGTTTCGGATAAAGATTGTAGCCAAAATTTAACCTAATTTTTGTATTCCTCTATAGAGCTATCACCCACGTTTGTTCTTTCATCCTTCAAACCGATGCTTGCTCTCTTCATTCTCTCTTCACGAAGATCAAGGACGACAACGAACAAGCGATCCTTTCTCTCTTCATTCTTTCTTCACGAAACCCTTCTCTCTTCAAACTATCTATCATCGAGGGGGTGGGGGGCCTGTCCACCCCCACCGTATCTGTGATTTGAGCTGCCACCGGCCATCCCTCTCTCTCTCTCTCTCTCTCTCTCTCTCTATTTTGCGACTCCAAGAGCGTGACGACGATGACGTCCGATTTGCTACTGAGCTTGAACACGACGATGCCAACGCTAACATCCAAACCGTTGTCGCTCTCCATCACGCCTTGCCTCGCTTCGCTGCTGCCATCGTCGACCAAATCTGGCCACCATTCACGACGAAAAGGTGAGTCTCGATTCAATTTCTGATTTGTTCAAATCCAACGACGATGACGAACAGGTAGCATCGATTCCTGGTGATTGAAGGATTCTAGCCATGGCATGAACAATTAGGGCTCAATTGAATCTCTATTTAGGTATGTTGGACTTCACCATTCAATTTCGGTTTTAGGTATTTTCAGCTTCAGCATTCACTTTCGTTTAGGGCTCATTCAATTAGGGCTCAACCCTTCTCGCCGCAATAACAATAGCCATCGATCTAGCACCATCGACATTTCAATTTTGATTTAGTTTATGAATTTGATTGGCTTCATGAATCTGATTGTTTTTTCCCCAGCCAAATTTCTTTTTCTTCGTTGTTCTGTTCACAGAATTCTGTGTCTATTCACAGATTTTTGTTCCCTGATTTCTATTATTTTTGTTCTAGGCCCGTTAGTCGAACAAAATGCCTGAGAATAGCTCCAGATGGAGATGGGTCTGCTGCTGCTCTTCAATTTCTTCTTAATCTCCACTGCTTTCTTGGTTCATGGATGTGCAGGTCCCAATGCTTTAAAAGGTAAGAACTATGATTCTAAAAAATTATGTTGTATGTAGTCAAGTGATTCGGCAAAGGTAATTTTTGAGTTCTCCAACTGATTTTTGTTTTAATTCAACCGGACAAACAGGTCCCTAACTATAGTAGTTAGTTGGGGACCTGCTAAGTGAGTACAGCTAAGAATGGCTCTGTTGCGTGCATATTTCAGTTTGATTAGTTTTCTCCATATATATTTCGGTTTGTTTGCTTTGGTTTATTATGCGTGCATGTTTCAGTTCTGAATGTTCAAAAAAAAATTTCAATTGTCATCTTACAGAAATATCACATTTTATGTGATTTCTCATACTATTTTCTTTTACAGGCTTGAAGAAATCCTTATTCAATGTTTTTCATGATAGAGGTTGACATCCAAAGATGGCATTGGTGATTGATGATCGCCTAATGGTGTGGGATGAGAAAGATCAATCTCAAGTATGTGTTGTTCCCTATTATGCTCCTCAGGCAGAAGTAATTTACCCACATTTTTGTCCCTTGATGATAGATAGTTTTCTTTTTCGATACTTCTAGAGTTTCCCCTACTGCTGCTGCTATACAGGTAATAATTTTTTTTTTTTAAACCTTCTCCCCTATCAATGGGTATCCATAGTATATTTGTATTTGCCTTGTTTACAATGTGGTTAAATGATTACCTGATCAGTTTTATCTGATAATTTAAATGTGTGTCCCTGCTTAAAAGTGGATGGATATTGTGGGGTTGATGGACAATGGATAAATCTTCCCACCTTTACATGAATTGTCCTAGTAATTCATGTTTCATTATTTTTCTTTTTTAAGTGGAAGTTTAAGTTATGGAAATCTAATTAGAATAAGACTCGTAGTAAAATGCAGAGATGGTGTTTATATTTTTATTTTTTTGAAGTCTATAATATGTTCAAATATTACATACTTTCGTTGGTGACTGATGCCATATGCTGTTTTAGCTTCATTATGGATAATTGTTAATCTATTGCCTTATGCTTCTGTGAATGTTATTGAACCCCTCCACCACATAAGATTCCGTTGATGATTTTGTCTTTCTTTTTTTTTTTGTTTTTAATTGTTTCAGATTAGAGCACTATGAAGAAATACAATAGGTTTAGTCGCCATGAGATTGAAAAATGGGGATAAAATGGCGAGCATGGATATAATACCAGCATCATTGGTAACCTAGGCTTTTTAGGTATATCTTCTTAATTTGAACGAGTTATGCAAAATTGTGCTTCGTGGTCGCATTAATTCTTCTGGTTATGCATAATTAGGCTTTGTTCTTGATTTAAATTTTTGGATACCTTTAGGTTTAGCCTATTGGTTTAATTTGATAGAATTATGAATCATAAGGGAAGAGTGTAGGGATTTTGGTGCTTAATTACATTGCTTTGAAAGTAACTATTTTTGTTCCCATATTTCTGTTATGGAACAAAAGCAGAAACATGGGTACAAAAATAAGTTTCTTTTTAAATAAAATTCAATATTTTTTTTTTAATTATATTTACAACTTGTAAGTGAATATGGTGGCTCATCTAGAACATACTCAAGAAAGTGAGAACCCAGAGACAAAGGATAACATATAAGATGACATTCTTGGGAGAACATCCGGTTACATCAAGGGACTTGGTTTTGAACCAAGGGGAACTTCATCAAATGAAATTTCATCCATACACGGAACATCGAAAGAGGTTGAGCAGAGATATTAGGGGATATCTGGTTATTTTCTAATGATGTTTTGTTAGACATATTTTGCTTTTGTGATATTAGTGTGGAAGGATATTGGTAAAATTAGTATATTGATATATTTTATGTTTAATGATGTTGTATGATTTTGTTTACCTTTTATTAATTGGTTTTTATTAATTGGTTGTGGTATTAGTTAGAAATTTAAAATTAATTTTATTGTTTTAGCTGCAAAATTAAAAAATTTATCGCTAAAATGAATTCAACTATTGGCTACAAATTGACATTGTAGCCTATGCATCTCTCGCAAAAAAATAAAAATGGTCTTTTGGCTACAAAAAAATTTCATCGCAGATTGTTTTCTCGCCATTTTTAATAATGTTTTGGCGACAAAAATATTTTCGTAGCCAAAATGTTTTCCCGTCACTTTCAATCGCTTTTTGGGGACGAAAAATGTTTGTCGCCAAAATATTTGTCCCGTCATTTTCATCCACATTTTGGCTACGGAATGTAATTATTTAGTTACAAATTTAGCTACGAAATAATGTGTCGCGAAAGAGTAATCTTGCGGGACAAAAGTATAATTCGTTACTAGATACTTTCTGCTGCGGAGCATAGGTGACTAAACTGGTTACGAAGATATTTCGTCGCATAGGTGACTAAACTGGTTACGAAGATATTTCGTCGCTAAATCACTTTTGCTACGAAAATAATGCTTCGGCTACAAAACAAAAATGTAGCTAAATGTTATTTTTCTTGTTGCGACAAGAGGATGAACCACCTCTCTTGCAGGGGTGATTCCCCTCCATAACAGGGGGTGAACCACCACCTGTAACAGGGGGTGGTTCTCCCCCTGTTACAGGGAGAATCACCCCCGTAATAGGGGGTGGTTACCGACAGGGGGTGGTTTCCTGCAGGGAAAGGGAGGGAGCAAGAAAGAGAGAAAGTTGAGCGAGAGGAGGGAGCAACTCATGCCAATAAATGTTCAAAAAATAAATATAATACAAATGTGGTATTTTTTCTACTAAACAAAAATAAAAAATAATATTGGTGGTGATAATATTGTGAAGTCTTCTATCTAATATTTTACCTCTTTTCTATTTTTGATCAATTTATTTTTAGTCCTTTTCAACAATTTTTAAGGTCTAGGTTATATCAACCACAAAAATTTAAAGGTGAAATTAACCACATGTCATCATTTTCAAGGGGAAAAAATAATAGGAAAAAAAAATAGGGGTTTGAAAGATAAAAAAAAAAATAGAGAAATAGTGACATATGATGGAAGGTTGTGAGGAATAAAAATGATGGAGGGTGAATACATTGTTTCCTAAAATTTGTTTTCAAAATATGGAGGTAAAATATGTAGGCAAAAATTGTTAAAGAATAAATATTATTTCTATTAAGAATTTAATTAATTAAAATTTCTTTAAATAGTTTCTCAACATATAGAGAAAAAATATGTGTGCAAAAATCTAAATTCCATATTTATATAAAATTAAACAGTAAAAATTATCTTTATTATTGTGAAAATATATATTTTCTCTCTACTTAATTTGATATAAGATATATAAGATTAAATGTAAATTCTTATTTTATATTTATGTTATATTTTGATTTACTTTAAATTTTTCTTTGTCTCTTAAGACATTAGCCGGCTGAGAAATGTCAGTCTATTATGTCCATCCTATTTTTTATAATAGAGTAGCCTTTACCCATGCCTAAAGGCATTATTTTTAAAATTGAACAAATTGTAAAACACACAAAATTACTATACACAATTCAATCAAGTTGTAATCTATACACAAATTGAACTCATTTAGAAAAATACAAATTGAATAAATTTAATAGTCATCAACAAAATATCAACTACAATTACAATTTCTAATATTTCAATAACTATATTCATATCATCATATTTAAAATGACATAACTTTAGACATGTTCAAATACGACAAATAGGAGCCAACATAGTGTGCCTCAAGTGGTAAGGCCCACTTGAGTTAAAACAGTTGAGGGACCTCTACAAAATCAAAGATTTGAGTATGCAGAAAAACACTTATTAAGAAAGTAGCCACATACCCCGAACAAGATTAATCTCACACCCTATGTGGGTATGGTAACACTCGTCTGCATATAAAAAATATACAACAAATAATTAAGAGAAATTAAAAAGAGATTAAAAATGGGACAATCGGTGGGAGATTCTTTATTTAAGCTTTAATTGGTCAAAAGTCTTACATACGGTAAAAACTTTTGATTTAGTCCTATTTGTTTTAAAAAGGAGAAAACATTACTCACGTGATAGCCACGCGCTAATTACATGTAACTACTTTCTGTGTAATATTATTATATTAGTTACAGGTAACTATTTTTTTTTCAGTTACATATTACAATAATATGTAATTTTTTAGTTATATGTCTCTGATATGTAACTAAAAATTTTGATATTTTTCAGTTACATATTTTAATAATATGTAACTTTTTAATTATATGTTTATGATATGTAACTAAAAAGTTTGATATTTTTTTAGTAACGTCACAAAAATTATATATATATATATATATATATATATATATGTGTGTGTGTGTGTGTGTGTGTGTGTGTGTGTGTGTGTGTATATATATATATGTGTGTGTGTGTGTGTGTGTGTGTGTGTGTAATTGTAACATGTAACTAATATTATATAAGTACATGTAATTAAAAATGCCAAAATATGTGTGAAAAGTAACAATTATAAAATTGTAACTAACATTAGTTACATGTAATAGGATTCACTATAAAAATTGAATATATTCACTAAAAGACTCTCTATAATTCCTATAATACGTGACTAAAATATAAGTGGAATCTAACTTAAAGGGCTAAATCAAAACTTAATAACACAAAAGGACTTTTCACCAATTAGACTTAAAAAAATAGACTTTTCACCATTTTCTCTTAAAAAACTACAATCAAATAATATCATTGCAGTAAATCTCTTATTCCAATGACATAATTTAATTTATTCGATTGAAAAAAAAAAAGTCATTCCATTCTTTATACCAATATAAATAGAATTAAATAAAAATAATAGAAAAGAAAATACTTAATTGAAAATTCATACAACATTAATAATATCTATTTTTCACCTGTTCATTGACCTGTAAAAATAAAAAAAGAATCCTCTTGACAAAGGACCATGAACAAATCATAACAGACAAAGATATTAACTATGCATAAATTAAATATTACAATTATGTTAGCTACCCAAATGTTGGTTTCACAACCAAAAAAAAAAAAAAAAAGAAAAAGAAAAAAAGAAAAAACAAAGAAAAAATTACATACACAACTTTAAGTTTGTTTTTCTTAAAAAATAATCATCAAATCCAAAATGTATTGAAATTTAAGTTGCACAACACCTAAATAATGATCAGGATAGCAAAATCAAAATAAAAGACAACCAATTTAATTAACCACAATAACATTGCATATTGCAACCACACATTTTTCAATCCCAATTATATGTAATCAATTCCAATCAATGAGATCAACTTGTAGGTCAATGGAGAGATATCGTAGGTGAGTATCAAATCAATTCATATATTGCGATTTGCAATATGCAAGAAATTGATTAGCAATTTGCAATCTGCGATTTGAGAGAAATCAGAATAGAGAGAGAAGATTGGTGTGTTGTGCAAGAGATAGAACCTGCAAACTGCAAGAAATTAGAACATGGAGAGAAGATTAGAGATTTGAAAAATATATCGAAGCTGCGATTGGCAAGAAATTAGAACAAAGAGAGAAGATTGGAGGTTTGTGCGAGAGATTGAAGTTGCAATTTTGGAGACCTTATGAGAGAGAGAGATTGGCAATTTGGGTAAGGGAGATACCGCAATTACATGGGATTTGGTTTCATTTCTTTACCGAAAAAAAAAACCCCGACTAAATACTACTCAAACATTAAAATATGAATAAAATTTTATTGAATTACTATTTCACCTTTCGAAAATTTAATTAAATTATTCTTTTACCCTTTAAATTTCTAACACATATATCCCTTTATGTTTTTTTTCTTTTACTCTTCCCTACCCTTCTCCTTCCTCCCTACACTATCTTCTCTGGCAAGAATCATACCCCCAGCACCAGGTTTTAGCCATTTTCTCTCTCTCTCTCGTAACAGTATGGCCACCGCCTACCCCCACAGGGACCCCTACCCTCTTTCTACCACTTTCCTCTTCTTCCTTCTCGTCATCCGTCGGTAACACTATGGCCATCGCCTAACCCCTATAGGCCCCCCACCATCTTTCCACCGCTTTCCTCTTCTTCTTCATCATCCTTTACCTCTTTTTTATCTCTTGCTCTCTCTCTCTATCACACACACACACGCACGCACGCACGCACGCACACACACACACACACACACACACATATATATATATATAACTCTTATTTAGAACTTCATTTGGTTTTTTTATTTTTTGGATAGGCACTTAATTATATAAGAATTGAGGGAAAAGGTGTTACATGACAAGAGGCTCATCATGTAGCTCGCAAGACTCCCAAAAGTGTAATTACATGCAATCAACACCACGTACACACCTTATAGGGAGTCCAATGCCAACATGCTACATCAAAGGCTAACCCTGGCCCTGAAACACAAAATTAACAACTGAAATAGGGTACCGAAATAATACAATGCTACAAAAAATTATAATAGCATGCACACTACTAAAAATACTACCGAACCAGGACCTCCGGATCTATGCTATTTAACCAGCTCCCTACTACTGGGCTAGAATCCCTCCAACTTTAAGGTTCCAAAATTCATCCGCCTTGTCTCCATCCAAATAGTTAGATTTCATTAGTCGTGCTTGACAGGCTGCGAAGGCAACACTCTTGTCTTTTTCCCAACTATAATACCATGAACACCCTACCAAGGTACTATGTCTTCTCAAAACACCGCAGAAGGCAGACAAATCTGGCTTACTAAACCCTTACAAACACCAAGCAAATGTTCCAAAATTACAAACAACTAAAAAAAAACATGTTAAATATGTCCATAAACACACCAACCCAACCACAAATTAAGTATCAACGTTAACCCAAACATCCCATTGCGCCACTCTTAAAAACTCTACCAACTTTATCCTCCTAATAATCCCGAGGAAAACAAAACCACAACAAAGATTAGATATGGAATCGTCGATCCATCAGTAAAGGCAAACGACTGTGACCCAAGTAGGCTAACCCAAAAATCAGTTTCCCATGATAAAATGTAGAATGTCAATATGTATCATTTAGCCATCCACCGCACAACAAACACTCGATTCACTCAGAAAAAATCACCAAGAGCTCCCAATTTTCAAACAACATAGTGAAGTACACTGTAGAGTCCAATATACAAAATCTAAGAAAACACTTCTCAATCTCGATACCTATCCTAAAACTTCTACCAAATCATAGAATATAATGAACACAACACGTGCGAAATTAACCTAATGAAGAAAAAGTTGAAGTTCCCTCTCTAAGAAGTAAATAAAATTAAGGGCATGAAAATAAAGACCACATAATATTATATGATATTAGAATGTTCCTCCCTATATAATACATGATACGGTCATGTGAATTTCTCCCTCTATATAATAAATGATACGTTCATGCTCATTCTTCCTTTTATATATATATTAACAAATAACCTGAGTCTCAAGACAGAGACTAAAAAAATACTATTTTTTTAACTTTTAAATTGGAATTGAAATAACTTTAAAAACATATTTTAGGGTAAAAAAATAAATCGTAAAAAAAATAAAATATCTAAAAATAAACAAAACTATGCTAAAAATTGAAATTGAAATTGAAACGATGGAATAAATAAACCATCAAATTGTTAAATTTATGTATTTTTTTTTTTTACCGTCAAATAATTCCAATATATCACAATTAGGCACAAATTAATAATTCATGTACAAACATAAAATAATAATAATAATAATAATAATAATAATAATAATAATAATAATAATAATTACACTTCTCTCATATGTGATAACGTTATATCTATATAATAAATCAGCTCACTTATAAAAAGGGTCGTCGGATTAAGAGACAAACATAAAACATATTGGTAGCCGTCGGATCATTTTTAATCTACATATAAATTGAAAATCAAAATTAGGGTTACTGTAAAGCTGTCCCTACCCACTCTCAATCGTCTCACTCTCTCTGTACCGTTTCACTCTCTGTCTCACCCTCACTCTCACCCGATCTTCCTCCATCGCTGATCTTCTGCCATTTCCATCCCAGTCGCTCGCCGTCACCATCACTGTCGCCATCGCCTTCGCGTCCCCAGTCGTCGTCGAAATCAAATCCGTAGCTCACCGTCTCCATAAACGAATCTCGCCTTTGCCTTCGCCGCCAATCTCACAACTCACTGTTGTTTCACTCATTGCTCCTGATCTCATTACCGATATCACTCCCGATTTGGTTCGAAATGGCCAGATTGAGACAGCGGTGGTCGGATTTGAAGGCGGTGAAGTTTGGCGATGGTCTGGCTGGAGATGTCTGGTGGTGATCTTGGTCAGGTCGGATCTGGATAGTGATGCGTCGCGGTGGTCGGATTTGGGGGCGATGACGTTCGGGGTGGTCGGATCTGGATGGTGACAGCCGGTGGTGGGAGGATCTGGATAGTAATGGTCGGGGTGGTCTGATCTGGATGGCAATGCGTCGCAGTGGTCGGATTTGAGGCCGGTAAAGTTCGCGTGATCAGTTTAGGTTTTTGATTCAAGTTTTGATTTTGAAATTGATTTCTATTTGGATGTGAGTTGGGACACCGATGGTGGCTTTGGTTGGCGAATCATTTAACCCTAATTTAGATTTGTTTTTTTTTTTTTTTTCTCTTGCTTTAACATGATTTTTTATTGTGCAATTGTATCCCTAATTCAATCTTTTTGAATTAATCCTGCCACTTCATTGGTCCTTGTGCTCGCGTAACCTGCTCAGGACACGGGATCTCAATAACAATTGAGATAATTCCGAGTGTGTCCTTTTTCCTAGGTTGAGTTTTTGGTCCACAAAAAAAATAAGTTTTTTTGTTTCTCATTTCCTCAGGATTTTGAGAATCAATTCTCATTTTTTGGGTTGGGTTAGGTTGAGTTTTACGTTGCCAAATGCATTCCCAAAAATCAATCCTAAAATTTTTGGGTTGGTCCCACTTGGTCCATAAGTTTAACCTAATGTCTCAACTTAATCTCATTGATTATCTATCTTAAGAAATAAACACACGAATCATGGAAATAAGTTCTTTTACAACAAGTATTACCTTTCATGTATTACGATGTATTTAGTTCCTAAAGTAAATTTCTTAATATGGTAACCATACTTAATGAATAAACCCTATGTTTATTCTGGTCCATTACAAATATATTTTCTCAAGTAAATTAAGATGCACATGTAAATGAGAAAACATCACAATATAAAAGAGTTTTATTAATAAACTGTATGTATACAATTACAAAGAGTAACCAAGCCCAATTTTCTCTACATGATCCTTGAATTTCAGTGGTGGCATGCCCTTAGTTAAAGGATTAGCGATCATCAACTCAGTGCTAATGTGTTCAATGACCACTTTCTTTTCTTTTGCACGTTCTCTTATGGCCAAATACCTAATGTCGATGTGTTTACTTCAACTTCCACTTTTGTTGTTTTTAGCCATAAAAACAGCAGCTGAATTGTAGCAGAAAATTCTCAATAGACTAGAAATGGAATCCATGACTCTAAACTCATAAATGAAACTTTTAAGCCATACACCATGCAAAGTGGCCTCAAAATAGGAAACAAATTCGGCTTCCATAGTAGAAGTAGCAGTTAAGGTCTGCTTGACACTCTTCCAAGAAACAGCTCCACCAACCATCATAAAAATGTACCCTGACGTTGATTTGCGAGAATCAACACATCCGGCAAAGTCTGAATATGAGTAGCCAATCATATCCAGATTGTCCGTCTGTCTATACATAAACATGTAGTTTTTTGTTCCTTGAAGATATCTCATAACTTTCTTTATAGCTCTCTAGTGGTCCATACCTGTATTACTCTAATATCATCCTAGCATTCCCACAACAAATGTAATGTCAAGTCTAGTACAAATCTGAGCATACATAAGGCATCCGGCAACAGAAGCATATGGGATATTTTTCATTGATTTTCTCTCAAAGTCATTATTCGGACATTTGTTCAGATTGAACCTATCACCATTCACAATGGGACCAACACTTGGTAAACAATTCTTCATCCGAAATCTTTCCAAAACTTTATTAATATAAGTTTCTTGTGACAAACCTAAGATACCTCGAGGTCTATCTCTATGGATCTTAATGCCAATGACATAAGATGCCTCACCCATTTCCTTCATGTCAAAATTTTGGGAAAGAAATATTTTTACCTCATGAAGTAAACCTTTATCGTTGGTTGCAAGTAAAAAATCATCTACATATAAAAAATAAAAAATAAAAAATAAATCTTACTCCCACTAACCTTCTGGTATATACATTGATCCATGGGATTTTCAACAAATTTGAATAAAGAAATCACTCCATGGAATTTAAAATATCATCGATGGGAAGCTTTTTTTAGACCATATATAGATTTCTTAAGCTTACAAACCAATTGCTTACCACCACTAGAGGAGAAACCTTCAGGTTGTTTCATATAAACCTACTCCTTTAGATCTCTGTTAAGAAGGGCCATTTTTACATCAATTTGTTGCAACTCATAGTCAAAATGAGCATCTAAAGCCAAAATAATACAAATAGAATCTTTCTTAGATACAGGAGAAAAAATCTTCGTGTAATCGGTTTTTTCTTTTTGAGTAAACCCCTTAGCAACGAGTCTTGTCTTGTATCTCTCAATGTTGCCTTTTGAGTCTTTCTTGGTCTTAAAAACCCATTTACAACTAATGGCCTTCGCCCTATTAGGTAACTCTACAAGATCCCAAACTCCGTTGCTTTTCATGGAATTCATCTCATCCTTAATGGCATCGTACCACAAATCTGACTCTTTGCCACTCATGGCCTGTGAAAAGGTTTTAGGATCATTTTTTACTCTAATACTATAATTTGATTCTTGTAGATACACAATATAATTACTAGAAATTGTTGATCTCTTATCTCTAGTAGATCTTCTTAGTGTTGTACCGATGTGTCCCTAAGAAACTAGTGGTTCAACTTTTTATTCAGAAGCCTGTGGAAATTCTTGAATTGCTTAATCTATTCGAAGATTGTCAGAAGCTTGTGGAACCTCAATGATTGATTGCTCAACACCATTTTGAATTGGAGGAGTGCTATTAACTATAACCAATTTGTCACTTGATGTGGAAGATTGAGATTCTATATGATCATGTACAGGAACTATGTTCCTAAACCGATTGTTCCACTGATCATGTCATTCTCAAAAAACTTGGCGTTTATTGATTCCACAATTCTAGTAGTCTAAGAAGGACAATAAAATCTATAACCTTCGGATCTATCGGTATATCCAATGAAATACCCACTAATGGTTCTTAGGTCTAGTTTTTTCTCTTGTGCATTATATATCCTCACCTCAGACGGACATCTCCAAACGCGCATATGTCTCAAACTCGGTTTCCAATCTTTCCACAATTTAAATGGTGTCTTAGTGCTTCAGCCCAAAAGGATTTAGGAAGATTGGAGTTGCTAAACATACTCCGCACCATGTCCAGTATTGTCTCATTTCTTCTTTTTGCAAGACCATTCTAATCTGGAGAACCATGTATGGTATATTGGGCAACGATCCCATGTTTTTGAAGAAACTTAGCAAAGGGATCGGGTACTTGTCAATTCTCGGTGTATCTACCATAATATTTTTCACCTCCATCTGATCTCGCAATATGGATTTGCTTTCCACATTGGTTCTCAACTTTAGCCTTAAATATTTTGAAGGCATCCAATACTTCGTTTTTATTATGAAGCAAATATATATACATATACCGTGAGTAATCATTGATAAAAGAGATGAAGTATTTCTGACCATGTGCATCCATATCTGGACAACATATATTAGTTTGAATGATCTCTAATATGTCCGAACTTCTACTATCACCTTTCTTGGACTTGCTAGTTTTCTTTCCTTTAATGCAGTCTACACAAGTCTCAAAATTAGTGTAATCTAGAGTACTAAGTACCCTGTCAGTCACTAATCTCTTAATTCTTTCTATGGAGATATGTCGTAATCTCCGGTGCCATAACATGGAGAAGTCCTTGTTAATATTATACCTTTTAGTGCCAGTATGAACATGCATTGAACTATAAGTAGCATCGTTGTGCAAGAAAATACGATAAAGACCAATAGACAAAATACCATTCCCAACGCAATCAGATTTATATAATAAATTGAATGATGTGTCTTGAAAATTAAATGAATACCCAAACGGTATAAGTCTTGAAATAGAAATCAATTTTCGTGAGAAACTTGGTACATAAAAGGTCTTTTCTAATTTTAAAACAAATCCACTACTTAAAGTTAAAACACAAGTTCCAATCACTTCCATATGTGAGCCCATCTTGTTGCCTAATAAGATGCTTTGCTCACTTTTCATTGGCTTCCTTAGGTTTTGCATACCCTACAAAGAGTTTGCAACATGGATTGTAGATCCAAAGTCAATCCACCAGGTGTTAACATTAATATTAACCATACTAGATTCATAACAAACAAATAAGGTTGGTTTACCTTTATTCTCAAGTCATTTTTTGAATTCGTCACATTTCTTTTTCATGTGTCCCTTCTTTTTACAAAAGAAATATTTTGCTTCTTTCTTGATATCAGCTTGAGGTGGTATTTTACCTTTCTCTTTCAGATTAGTTGTACGTTTGGCTTGAGCTTTGTTAGCTTTGTTCCTCCCATGGTTGGTTACCAACAATGCACTCTCACCCTGCTCCATCATAAACCTATCTTTTTCTTAAGCACACTTGCTCATTAATTCATCGATTGACCATTTGTCTTTATCTGTGTTGTATGAGATCTTGAAAGGCCCATACTGTTGCGGAAGGGTGTTCAGAATGTAGTGCACCAGAAGGACTCTGACATATTAACCTCAAGTTTTTTAAGTTGAGCCACAATGTTTCGCATTTGCAATATGTGCTCGCATACACCTTTTACGCTTGTGAGTCTGAGAGATGAAAACTTCATCAGGGTGCTTGCCAATGTTTTTTCTGAAGAGACGAACTGCTCGTCAATAGCGTGCAGCAAGTCTTGGACATTCTCATGTTGGTCAATAGAACCACGTATTCCAGTAATTATCTTGGTCTTGATAAACATCACGCCGAGCCAATTAGATTGCTCACATCACTCGTATAGCGCGACCTCAGCTAGAGTGCTAGAATCAGTAACTACATGTGGTTTTACCTTCCTAATAGAATCAATATCCACACACCCTAGATGGAGGAGAATTCTCTCTTTCCATATCTTTTAGTTATCACCATTAAATTTGGGAATATCACAACGGATATCATAGAAACTAGCATATTGAGGAGCTGCATAAAACCCAAAATGCTCATGTCAAAAAATATGAAACCTAATAGTTCAAATTGCATGTTGTACCAATGTGAAACACGCAAAAATGAATCTCATGACATAAAAATTGTCTGTGGGAATTTTTTTTAATTCAAGTAAATTCACATTATCATAATGATAGTGTTATCAAATTATGTACTTAATTTCATATTTTATGAGTACACAATGAAAATAATTTGATTTTCTATCCTGAATTTTTACTTTATGATAAAACTATCAAGTTATGTACCATTCATAATTCCTATATGTAATTATGAAAATAATATGATATTTTATCCTAATTAATTATATAAATATAATAAAAGTTACTGTGGGATAAAATTTATTATATATAATTAATCACAATATTATGTCTAATTGCTTATGTGATCCTTATTATAGCTTAATATATATATATATATATATATATATATATATATATTAATTAAAGATGTTTTGGCTAACCTCTAATTAATAAATATAATATGGATCATTAGATTTTTTTTAAAAAACATTTATGCATAAAATTAAGTTTTAGAAGAATAACTCTAATTTTATATAATCTGACAATATCTAAAACTAAATAATATGTTATCATATGTAGACATAATTCTCATAAATAAAACATAAATTGCATAATTAAACATAATATTATGCACTTAATTTAATTCTGTGCACAAAATAAACTCATTCTAAAAGCATAAATTAATAACATAATATTCATGAATAATATGAGCATAATAAATTTTAGTTCTACAAATAATTTAATTCATCCTTATATTGCATATATATTATTTTAAACATGAATAAATAACATATGTAAAAGTAAATTGGCATAAAACAAATAGATGCCCAAGAATTATTTTAAAAGAAAATCGTTGACAAAAGAATCTTAATGTTATGCATAAAAATAGAGTTTTAACTATGCATGATTAAAAATGGAAAGCACAATTGCCGTTCAGCATGAGACAAACGCAAAAATATAAATGGGCACAATTATAGAGGCATGAATGGTTATTATGCATAATTTAAAATGAAAGGCACAATTGCCATTCAACATGAGACAAAGGCAAAAAGACAAATAGGCATAATTACAGAGGCATGAATGGTTATAAAAATGACTATTATTCTTCTTTTGCAACGAGACTTTCGAGAAACTCTATAACCATTCATTGTAGCCATTGACATTTCTGTAAATAAGATAACAAACAGTGACATTTTTGTAAACTGACAGAAAAATGCAACAATGTCATCTTCAACCTTCAGACGGGTCAACTCGACCCGATACGAACCCGTTTTGCAGACACACAAAACCACCAGCATCTTTTACACTAAAAACTCTATTTTTAATAACAAAAAGCTTAGAAAATCAATATTCAAAAGATTTCTAACAATATTATGCACCAATAACAACTCAAAACCAATTTTGTTTTTAAAAAAATCTTCACGGTTAAAACAAGAGAATGGCAAAGGTTGAGATATGAAAGGCTTTGATACCAACTGTAAGAATCTAAATGATCCAAATAGAAGCTAAACAATAAAATTGGATCAGTAACTAAAGAAAACCCAAAATCAAATATACCTCCGTCCATTGCACCTTCTCTTCTTCTCTCACTTTTCTCACTGTTTTGGCATTTCTAAGCTCTTAAAACACTCAGATTAAATGGTGTATATTCTACTGATTGAGTGATTGAGCCTAGGGACCAAAACCTCCTTATATAACCAAGCTCCCATCAAAGCTATGGTTTTTCAGTTACCAATTCTTAAGTAAATTCATAAGTAAGAGTTGAAATATTTTCCAATCTTAATGGAATTTAATGGACCGTATTAAGATTACCATTTTCTTAAACAGATCAGTTACAAATGTTTGTTGATTAGTTATAAATATGTTGCTAATTAGTTGTAATTGGTGAAGAAAATATAAAATTTTAAAGTAATTATATATAATTTAAGAAATTAAATTAGAAAATGTAATTTGATATATTAAGGTATAAAGTGTAAATAAAAATTTATTGTTGGTTAGATAAAGTATAGAAGATGATAGAATAAAAAGATAGGAAAATGGCGAAGAAAGTGTAAAAATTTAAAGTAAATATATATTATTAAAAATAATTTGAACTTGTAATTGATAACATTCATAATTTGAACATTTGTAATGATTCTCAATATAGTTTCTAATAATATTTTGTAGATTTATTGTTTTATTTTGATTTGTGAAATAATAGTTGTTGGAAATGAAGGATGTTAGTACAATATTCTATTGTATGTTGTGTTAATTAGTTGTAATTATTTAGTTATATATTATATTTTGTAATTAGTTAATTAGTTGTTAATGTTGTTATATCATTGTAATTGTTTGGATTTGGGGTTTAAATGTCATAAATGTTGTTAATTAGTTGTTATATATTTTTTAAATGTTATTTTTTTAAAAGTATTTATATAAATTTAATAAGTTAATTTACAAAAGGTAATTTTATCGATTTTTAAGGTATAAAGGGTAAATAAAAGTTTGTTGTTTGTTATAAAAAGTATAGAAGAGAAATGCATAAAAAATAAAAAAATAGTTAAGAAAGTAGATTTTTTTTTTTTTTTAAATAGCAGTATCTTTAAAAAGAATTAAAATACAATCAAAACAAATCATTGATATATCATTAAAAATAATTACAAAATTCAAATGTTAAAAATAATTACAAAATTCAAATGCTTAATGAGTTTTATACTTTCGATACCAAAGAAATACTTGACAATCATATTAGTAGGTTAACACATATATAGGGGTAAAAAAAGAAATTAAACAATAAAGAAATATTTAGGAGAAACAATAACATAAACAAAAATAATAGAGAAATGATTAATTTTTAATATAACACCTTTAATATGTAGATCAAGAGAATTATTTTTCTCTACTTGTTGCATCAGGAGCCAATCACAAGTTTATGATTTGTGTGTTAATATAATGTAGTTATATCTTACAAAAAATTTTGAAATTTGTTAGGGTAATATAACGTATTTATAAATTTATGTTTCAACGTAAAACACTTAAGGGGTAAAAAGCACAATTTAGTTTGTTCTAGTTTAATTTTATTCCCTCCACCTTAAAAATCTATATTTTAACCCCCTTATACTTATTATAAATTGATAGTTTAGTTTAAGATTTAATGGTTGGGAAATAATTTTAACTGTTGTGATTGAGTTTTAATTGACGACATTCATAGACCGTAATTTGAAATTTTGTAATGTATCTTAATATAATTGCTAATAATATTTTCTGGATTCATTGTTTTGTTTTGGTTTGTGAAATAATAGTTATTGGAAATGGAGGATGTTAGTATAATATTCTACTAAGGTAGTAGAATATTGGAAGGATCTGAGTTTAGGGTTGTCGTATAGTATGCCTGCACGAAAATTGTTGTTTGTTTGTAAGAGAAATATGTTAATCAAATTGATTGAAATTTTACGACTAAGTATCCTTGAGGGTGGGGTAAATGGAAATTTGAAGTTAACGTGTAGGATGCCAATAACTCTTCTGGAGGAAAATTTTAAGTATATATTGTTTTCTATTGGAGATGACGCAACATTAGACGCAATGCTTTGAATACATATTAGGATGCCCTCGATTCTTTGTATTGAGGTAGAACTAGCATTTGATCACGATCAAATGTTTTCCCACAACCTGGTCATTTTACCCAATTACTGACTCAGAGTGTAAATCCTTATAGTACCGTGCTTGTCGAACAATTTTTTGAATATAACATTCCTATGTTGTACCCTCAAGTAATTCAGTCCAATTACACTGTTCAACCCCCTACATTCTAGAACAATTTCATTCCTATAATATGTTTGGCCGTGATCATGACACTAGTCTCCACATCACCATTATTCACCAACTAGTCCACCGCATGACAACACAAGTAATTTTTGAGGTAGGGATGATGGGGACAAACAGGGTAGGGGGTGGAAGGTTTGAGAATAAAATTGATAATCAGCATAATATGTCAAACACAAATTTAGATTTGAATGTTGCGTTCGAATCAGAGTAGAATGCTGGGGTTGAAGACAAAGATTTAGATGTTGGGCCTAACGGGTAAGGAAGTGAGCAATTAAAGTTGCACGTGGTTATTTTAATTTTTAATCAGTTGGAATGAGGTAATGGCAATAACATCTCGAAGTATAAACCGAAATTGCGAAAGAAACTTCAAACTGGTATGGTCTTTAAGGACAAGAAACATTTGCAAATTGCTATCAAGTATTACCACGTCATAAAAAATAAAGAGTCTTCTGTGAGGAAGACACACCTGAAGGTTTGGTTAATTAAATACAAGCACAGATACTATTAGAGGTTGTGGGTAGTTCTTAAAAAAAAGTCATGGCATATTTCAGATTACACAGTACGATGGACATCATAACTATTTCTACAATCATGTAAATTTGAATAATACAAACTTGGATTCCACCGTCGTTTCTAACTTCATACTTGGACAAGTAGAAGATGATCCATAATTCAAGATCGGTGTTATTATTGTTGTCGAAATTCATGTGGGTGTTGCAAATCTTTAATTTAGGGATTGTGGATTGGAGTCATATTCCGGTTGCTCAACTTGGTTATTCGATCTTCAATATGGTATTTTGGGCATTTAAACCTTTTGTTGATGGCTGGAGATATTGTCGGCCTGTCGTCATAATTGACGACACCCATTTGTATGAGAAATACAATGGCAAGATCTAGATCACCATTGGAATGACACTGTCAAACAAGTGTATCCTTTGGCTTTTGCGGTAGTACCCCAAGAAAACTACCATGTTTGGGAGTGGTTTATTTCTTTTCTTAAGCGCCATATTATTCAAGATCATTTGGAGGCCATGTTGATAGCCAACAGACACCCCTTTACTTTAAGTGTGGTGCACAATTTATGATTTTATCAACCAAACGAGCCCGTTCGGTCTGATATTGTCTACGCCACCTTTGTAATAATTTCAACATCAAGTTCAATAATCAATGGTAGAAAAGATTTTGTTTGGAAGACCGGTGTTGCGTCACAAGTTCAAAAGTATGATTCAATTATGGAAGAGATTAAAAAATTAAATCATCGAGCGAAGAGGTGGTTGATGTAAGAAACACTGGAGAGATGAACCAGGGCACACTACAATAGTAAACGTTGGGCTATGATGATGACCACCTATGACAAAATATTAAACAACTGCTTAAAAGGGACAAGGAATGTCCCGATTACAACTTCTGTCTCGATAACTTTCTATAGGTTGGTGAAATAGTTTTATATTGGTCGACAAGAAGCTCTAAATGACTCAATTAATGGTTATCAGTACACTAGACTTTTCGTTAACAAAATTCAGAAGTCTTAAGTCAAGTCCAAAACATACGAAATCTGAACATTCAATTGGTAAAGTTCTTTATGCACCCATTTATTATTTATGTTTATTTTATATATAATATAAGTGCTTCAACACAATATTTAATATATATGTGTGTGTGTGTGTGTGTGTGTGTGTGTGTGTGTGTGTGTGTGTGTGTGTCTATATATTATAAAATAAACTGGAGTTTTTCAGGCAAAAACTTCAAAGACTTTGACAGGGGACTTGTGCAACACGCCGTTACTTTAGAGGATAACTTTGATTGCACTTGTGAGAAGTATAGGATTTTCAAATATCTGTGTTCCCATATGCGTGTGACAACCAAGTATTATGGCGTTAATATCTTTTGCTACATTATCTCTGAGTTCACAATAGAGAACTAGTTGAAAGTTCGGGAGTCATCGTTTCAACTGATCGTTTACGAGGACTGCTGGTCGAAGTCTAATTTTTCGATCTTGATTAATTACCTGAGTAGACTTCGAGTTGTAAAGGTTGGTTGACCAAAATCAATGCGTATTTAAAAAGAGATAGATGTGTCACTGAAAACAATAACAAATCAGTATGGTTTGTGTTTTCAGACCGGCCATGTTAGGTAAAGGTGTCCATCCCAACCCTGACATTCATCCAATTGATTTGTTAGTTTGATTGTAATTAATGTACCGCTTTTTATAGAAATAACAACATTTGTGGTGTGTTTTGACTTATAAATAACAACATTGTATTGTGTTGTGACTTAGAAATGACAACATTTGTGTTGCATCATCGAATCCATTGTTTCCAATGTTCGCATTTTTCAACACAAACTCTTGCATCCACAAAATCAAACACAATCTCAAATGTTTTTTCTTCAGTTAGATAACTTCTATTTTGTATTGTATTATATATAATGAAATGAATAATCTTCACTACGTACATTGAACATTAAACAATTCAATGCATATAATACACAAGTATAATTTTAACCTAACCACTTGTAACTTAATAATGTTCTATGTCTCTTGCCAATTAAAAAATCTCAGTTCTTATCTCCCACACATAACTATGGCCACAATTAAAACATTTTTTTGGGATGTGTGAATATTCACATTGGCTTTTCGTGATTCCATAGAAACACTTCCAACTAAACATAAATACTACCTCTTATTTCTACATAAACTTGTTTTTTCAACTCTAATTACACACTCAACCCTTAATCATATTATCTATAACAAAGTCCCATCAAACACAAATGCATTCAACATTTCAGTTGAAAACCTAAAAATAATAATAAGGTAAATGTTCACATATCATATGTCTTTCGAAAATAATAAGTGAAAATGTTTAATTACTATTTTTCTCTGGCAAACAAGTAAATGAGTGTGCACATTCACACAACAAACATGAAACTAAAACTTCAACACAAATTTAAAATCTAAAACAGTTCAAGACTTCATCAAATAAAAAATACAAATCTGCTTCAATCCCTTCAATACATCCATACAACAAATCATTATATCTCTACCTAACCATAGTTGCTAACCATCATATTGCAACAGTACACGTCTTCCTGTTATGGCGTCCATATTTTTTTTACATATTTCACAACGAATCTCAATAACCTTACCCTTCAAGGGGATTCGCTTCTTCCTTGGACGACTAGGGGATTCGCCTCTTCCCTAGCGGAATGATCACAACTTCCAATTCATTCCACTCTGACTTCTAAAGCGTTGGAAAACCATAAATCCCTTCAGAAAATGATCTCTTATAGTAGTCCACCAAGAAATACACCTTTATAAAAGAACACAAATTTTGACCACTCTTTTGTATAGAAGCACAAGCATGCATACACGAGAATCCATTATCTTGCCAATTGAAATAGGTGCACAAACTGTTGTCCAGATCTACCTAGACAAAAGGATGACAAAGCACTTCATAAACATTCTTCCCACACTCAGGAATCGTCCATGTCTTCCATAATCATTTGGGTAATCAACTCATCACAACATGGATATTTAACTCCCGTCATCAACAGAGAATTCGTGTGTCTAACGGACATTTGTGCTATTAATCTACACTTAATATTGTCAACCATCAAGATGATTGTCAAGTGTTGAAACTCACGGATCCAAGCATTTAATGACTCCGCTTGATTTGATGATATTTCACTATATCTCATGTTACAAAATCTATCTTACTGTACGTCTGCTAAGAAATTTTCAACTTGCCCTGTACCTTTTGCATTTAACTCATCCAATAATTAATAATATTTCTGCATTGTCGTAGCATATGCGATTTTGGAATACTTGCACACCAAACTCTCTTTAAATTCTTACTTCATTCTAGCAAGTTTATCCATCAAATTATTCTTTAAATGATTCAAACAGTAAGCGAGAAAACAGTTTAGGAACATTCTTTGTACACCTTCAATAATTCCACCATGTCAGTCTGATATGAATGTTAATACATGTTCATGTGACACAATTTTGGACAAATTAGACATAAATCAACACCACTTGTCGTCATTGTATCCACCACCGCAAATGCAACTACGAATATACCTAGACAATAATAATAATAATAATAATAATAATAATAATAATAATAATAATAATAATAATAATAATAATAATAATAATAATAATAATAATAATAATAATAATAATAATAATAATAATAATAATAGATTGTTGTTTTAAAATGAACCTAATTTACATTAGACACTACTGTCACTTACCATTTGAACCATGTTTTACATTTGGCCCTAACAAACAACCCTTATATTGACCCCCAAGAAAGTATCATCAAGAAATAACATTGGTTGACAATATTTGATGCCTCGCATAGTTGCATTAAAAGCAACAAACATCCTTTTAAAGTGTCCCGTCTCTAGGTCATACTCCAAAACCAAATGATTCCTCGGATTTGTACATATACAAGCATCTATGTACCATTACAATTTATCATATGAGGACTTATGGTCACCATATTAATCAACCTGAGCTTTCTCTACCTCTTTCCAAGAAATGTGATATGGGATATCAATACCATAATCATTCTTAAACATGTGAACAATATCAATTGGTCAAATACATGGCGTGTTTCGTACTAATCAACCAAACAGTACTTCGCCACACTTGAATTCATCTTCTTGTTCTTGTTCAAACTAAATGCAACACCACAAGAGTGACTATTTTCTAGCTCCCAAATGAAATATATATATATATATATATATATATATATATATTTCATCAATGCATCCGTGGACTCTCCGATTACACCCCCTCTCTTCCTTCAATGAACATTCATTAGTTATCCTATTTTTATCATTATTTTGGTATGGATTTTCACCATAGTGTAGACATGTAAAGGTCGGATGTCCAGTTAAGAAGGTTCAGCAATATAGTGGAGATTGACTGCAGAACGGTTTAGCGGGTCTGAAGGAATGATGAAGTTTGGAAATGGGGAATAAAATGTATAGGGTTGATAATGCCAATTTATAGATGAGACCTTAAAAGAGGTGCATAGAATATGCAATACCCCCGTAATATTTACTATATTGTGATGGCGTAAATATGATTAGTAGTTTGGAAGGGAAATAGAAAATCGCAGCATTTGTTATTTGGTGATTTGTTAGTCAAGGTAAGGTCAAGAAGTAACGGAATATCTTGGTGGACTATTGTAGCCTTGACATATATCAGGAAAGAAAAGAGAGAGGAGTTCGAGGAGTGCTTTCCTGATGCGCATGTCCAATATATATATATATATTGATAGGATTGTTCGATTGCGTGATGCATCAACTTAATGCAAATTTTAAAATTTAGTTGGGACAAGATGTTTTTTCAAAAGGAGATAAGGATTAGTAATTCTAGGAATTTTATTAATCGGTTATTCGAAATTTTAGAATTTAAAATTTTGAAATCATAGGTGTTGGCGCCATATGGTGATCGGGACAATAATTGTTGTCAACGTAAAATAAGTCATTAGTGTATGAACAATCCATGGGGGAAACTGAAGTGTTAAAAGCTGATAGTTATTCGCACAAGCGGGTTATTTGCACAAGCGGGTTAAAAATTTTCCATACTCCTTTAGTTGCCCAAGTGGAAGTTGATACATTGTTCCAGTTATGGATCAATGGTTTATTAGGAAATACGATTCAGGTGTTGGGAGATATGTTGAGAGGTTGTATCGTGGAAGTTTCTGGTAAGAGGAATGGTTGTGCAATGAAAAAATAAATAAATAAATAAATAAAATAAAATAAAAAGAAAAACTAGTTATGCTAATAACTATCTTGTCGTCAATCGGGGTGGTATTGCATAAAGTGCTATATGAAAAGGATACAAGATCCCGATCTGATAAACTGAACGGAGATAGGAAAATGAAACTTGCGGGATTTAAAAATAGCCTGATACAACTATAACTTTATTGGAAATTAGAAGTTATTAAGATATCACGGGACAGGGAGAATTTAAAATATCCTTGAGATGATATGTACACATGGTATAATATTTTGCAGTTAATAGCTAGTTTGGAATGTATCGTTTCTGCAGTGACTAGGGTGTACCTATGTCCTGTGAATCGTATATGTACGTGTATTTATTTGAAGCATGTTAGGCAGATGAAAATAAACTTGAAGCACGTGACCATATCAGGGACTTGACAAAATGTGGAGGCATGAAAGGAATTTTTATAGATTATTTGGTTGATACATTTGAGTTGTAATTATATGAGTTGGTGATATTTAGGTATTATGAATGATATCGATATGAGTATTAAAGAGTTGAGGTAGATATCGAGGTTAGTAATTGTCAAGTTATCAGTGCTTTTGAGAGTAGGGACGATGGTAGTTAGGTTAAGTGTTGAATGAAAATTATTATTGCAACGGGTGACTAGGAAATGTCGGATGAAATAGATAAGCGTCGGTTACAACGGAATGAAATAGACTCAATGTACTAAAATACTTCCAGCAGGTAATGTTGTTACTGATTTTAATTTTATCAGAGTAACGCAGTGGAAGCAGTTAGGAATATGAGATTCTTTAACGATGAGTGATCCATGTTAAGGGTAACCGACCAAGTGCACTTTGTTGGTTGGATGGTTATGTTTTGACGAAAAAGTTGTTGATTATAAATTTTGGGCGATTTGTGGTGTTGAGACCATATATAACAATTGTTTTAGAATCAAGTATGACTAGCATCCCCGTGTGGAGCAACGCTGAATTGTTATTGTTTTGACCAAAATTTTAATCCCCATTGTTTTCAACGAAAATTTCGGGACGAAATTCTTTTTAGGGGGGGGGGGGGTTGTAAGACCCTGATGTTTTTATTTTAGACGTATTTTAGCACATTTAGAAATAATAGGGTAGATGGTATTATTTATTATTTAAATTCAAAATTTTAGGGGGTCAATTTGAGATTTGCAAAAGATTAAAATGAGAATTTGGGGCTAACTAAGAATCCAAAGAAAATTAAGGGATGGATAGTGTAATTAGGAGAAAAAAATTATTAAGATTAATATATATATATATACACACACACACACACGCAAGTGCAAGCCGAGACCATCCCCCAAAGCATGAACGGAGGCTGAGATCATCCCTAACGCACAATCGCAGAGATGGGACGAACGTGGTAGGGAAAGAATGAAGCTCACACTACTTCGTGCATGCATATATATAGGTAAGAGCTGACAAAAAAAAAAAAAAAAAAAAAAAAGAGAAAACAGAGCAGAAAAGTAAGACAGGGGATCGAAAGTGGTGTCGTCGATCGACGGAGGGTGATCGTTAGCAGGGGACGTGGGTTTGTGTGTGAGGGTGTTCGGAGTGGGTGTGTGCGTGCCCAATTGATCCGATTATGTGGGAAGGTTGCTCCAGCCACGGCTGAGTCACCGGAGTGGGTAGAGAGAAAGAAAAGTCCAGTTCGGCGGTAGGGGCTGTCCATCGACAGGTGATCGTTGCCGGGTGTTGGTCGGTTGTGCAGGTGGTGGTTGGTGAGTGTGGTGGTGTGAGGGGGTGTTCTGAGCAGTAGGGGTGGTGTGTGTCTTGATCGTCGCCGGAATGGAGAGAGGGAGAGGGCCTGTCGTTGCCCTATTGTCAGTGGCTGTGGCATCGTGTTTTATTGAGTGGGGAGGTTTTCATTGTGTGTTTCAAAGTGTGTGTGTGTTTCGGAGGTCGCCGGATGATCGCCGGCGATAAGTTTAGAGAGAGAGAGAGCATCGTGTGTGTGTGTGTGTGTCGTGTGGGTGGATGGTGGGGGTGCATGGGAGGTAGACGTGGTGGTGTATGGGGTCGGTTGTCCGACGAAGCTTGTGTCCGGTTAACGGGATGACGAGGCGAGATCGACGGCAGACCTTGTCGTCGGCAGTGTGACGGCTGAAAAACCGAAAACAGTAACTCAAACCAGGATAAAAAAAAAAAAAAAAAAAAAAAAAGGAAAAAAAAAAAAAAAAGGGGGGGGGGGGGGGGTGGGGGGAATTACAGAAACCACCCCAGGAAAACCCAAAACCCATCTCAAGGTCGCCAAACGTTTCGGAATAGGTGAAACTTCAATCGATTATTAATTCTCGTTAAATTAAATTTTAGTTCGTATTATAAATCTTAAAATCATAATAATTTTGTGACGATTGATTAATTTGACGTACGTGGTACATAAAATTAGTAACGATTCGCAATGTAGGGTCTGCATTGCATGATTAGGATATTTTAGATAAGATATTAATTTAGACCCTGCCACTATTAGGTTCGCAGGCACTGGCGTCCAGATAGAGTACAGTCAGTGTCAGTTTTGCAAAACGGATATCGAGGTGAGTGTACTGTCTTCTTACCCAACTATGTTTCTATGTATATATGATGAAATATGTGTTTATTTAAATTGTATAAATTTGTAAATGATATGGATCAAGCAGGATTTGGTTGAGTTGGTAAACTGAGTTTTTGGAAGATTTCGATGGTTTCCAAAATGAATCTGAAAATGAATTTTTATTGAATTTGGTAAAATCAGACGGTGTTTTTAAAAGGAAATAGAAAACATCTATTCTCCTAAGAATGTTCGATTTTCAAAAAGAAAAATAAAGGGTGGAAAAGTTGTTTTGAAAGAATCAGACGTTTTCTCTAAAAAGAAAAGTGGGAAATGTGCTTTGGACTTAAAAGTTGGTTTTGAGGAAAAAGAGATAGACGTGGTGATTTGACAATGTTGACAATACTTATTGAGTTGTGATTCGATGATACTGTAGTTGATTTGACAATGCCCTAGTATTTATCTATTTCGGTAGCATGAGATTATCCGCTTTGGATGAGTGATGTTATCCGCTACGGCGGAGTGATGTTTATCTGCCTCGGCAGAGTGATGTTAGACGTTTATACTGCGCAGTGATTATCCGCTTCGGCGGAGTGATGGGTGTTCGTAGGAAGGCATATCCTACAGATGGTACGGTACCGTTGCAAACTCCCGATCGTGAGGTTAAAACGATCATTAGGGCTGGCCAGTGTGTGTGTGTTGGAAGTGTGTGTTTGAGATGTGGTGTTTTACGTATATTGGTTGATTTGATGTTATTTATCATGATGTTCGGTAAGATCTTGTACGAGATGGATTTGGGTGGAATTTATCTATATCACTTTATTTTCATTGCTTATTTACTTATGCTTGATCCATACTAAATTGTGAAAATATTTAGAATGTATTAATATTTTAAAAAATGTTTTACTAAGAAGGCAGTACACTCGCAGGTACAACAGCTAGGAGTCAGTCCCCTACTAGCACTAGGTAGAGCTACGTGATGAAGTCATATGGGCGATTGAGAGAAGTTGTCAAAGGTGAACCTATAAAAGGTTCATGGATAAATACTTTTAGTTAATCGAAATTTGGGACAGGTGTGTCCCCTCATAGTGGGTGTTTGTATTATACAATAGGTGTATATTATCATTGATAAGAATTGGGATTTGGGTATTGGTGATGTCATGATGTAGTCACGCCCGCCCCGGGATGACGGATGTCCGGGACGGGTTGTGACATAATTGTTTGCTGTTAATGTTCATGTCTAGCATGGTTCCTGAATATTCACACATAAATGTACATATCATTGCTAATTTTGTAAATTATCATGAATTCCTTACTTCCTTCTATATTGTGAATGTTCATGTATATGATGATTCAATATCACTTGAATCATCCTCTGTGAAAGTTCACGCATATATCATTTTTTTGAATAGATGAACATTTACTTATTCTTTATATCCTACTAAATATGCAACATTGATTGCGGGTTAACCCACAAAACACAACAATAATCGAAAACACAACAACAAGCAAAAACATGGCAGAAAGAATTTTTGCCTGCATGTTTCTCAAGGCACTTATATATTTAGACACAGCAATCGAACATGAATAAACTCCTAACCAAACAAGACCGAACGTTTTTGTCCAAATTAACCTATAATTTCTTCTCAGTCTAACCCTTTTAAATCCTACAATCTCTTTCTTTGCCTTCTCAGATTCAAAACCAAACGAGCCAAAAATGGTCCGATATGCCCAAAATAATTTGCATTTAAATGGAAACTGCCAAAAATAACTAAATAACAACTTACCTTAACTGTATGCTAAGAATCTTGTGAAAAACATAAAAATCTCGATATGAATATTTAATTCATTTATTTTCTACATTAACTCTTAAATAAGGGTTAAACAATTAAAAAAAACAATTATTAATTAAGAGGTAAAGAACTCCTAAGAGGCAAGATGCAAGAAATGAGGGGAAAAATACCCCTAGAGTAAAGTATTCCATTCAGTTATTCTAATAGATTTTTTGATTGGACGAAATTGAAACAAAATTGAAATGTTAAGGACCAAATGTGTCATTTTAGAAACTGTATGGTTCATTAAACATCAACCCCATAGTTGAGGAACAAAAATGCATTTTTCCCAATTAATTAGTTGTAATTTGTAAGGGACTGATCCTCTCTCCCTATCTTTCACTTTGATTCTTTAAAACTTCATCTCTCTGTATATATGGCTCATTCTATTCCTAACTTCTTTCATCTCCACAATTCATTTTAAATCATCTTCTTTTATATTCATTAATTGTCTTTGGAATCTCAATCTTAATTAGAATGGCAAATCAAAAAGACAAGAAAGCTGGTAAAAAAAATAGAGGAGCAGAGTTATGATTTTGGTCGTTGGTGCTATATCTGCCAAAATAAAATTAAAGGAAATCATGCTAGTTTGCTTTTACACTATTAGGTCGCACATATTCTTTAGTGGTGGTGGAGTGTTGGTGGTTGATGGTTTTCCCCTTCTCTACCCAAAACCAAACACCACTAGTCAAAATTTGGATTACAAATAATCTCTACTAGTAGTGTTGTGCTGATAGTTTGGTGGTAGTTCCCCTCCCCCACCCAAAACAAACGTTGCCAGTCAAAATTTTGATTTACAAATATTCTCTAGTGGTGGTGGTGTGTCGGCGGTTCGTGGTTGGTGGTTTCCCCTTCTCTACCTAAAGCCAAACACCACCAGTAAAATTTTAATTCCAAATAATCTCTAGTGGTGGTGTTGTGCCGACAGTTTGGTGGTGGTTGGTGGTTTTGTAAATTACTCTAGACTCAATATGTGTGGCCTTCTGGTGTAAAAGCAGACTAGCACGATCTCTTTTGTATGGTTATTTTTCATATGGTCCGTAAAATTTCGTGTTTTCACTTTGAAGTCTATATTTTTAATTTCCATTTAAATTCATTCATTACTTTTAATTTAATAGTAAAATTAGACGAAACTTGAGGTAAATTTATATATATATATATATATATATATATATATATATATATATATATATATATATATATATTTATTTATTTATTTTTTAATTCTTTTTCTTAATCCATGAACCTCGGTGGACAGATGTTCTTGATAATACTGAATGTAATTACAGACATTGCTGAGGGGAGGAACGCTAAAGAGGGAGAAAAGAGTCACCATCGTGGCAAGGTTCCGGTAGGTGGTGACGAGATGACGTATCCGTCTTGACAAAATCAAAGTTCAAATTTCAAGGCGGACACGTTTAACGGATACAATAGGGTTAAATTTTGTATTTTAAAAAATATATTGCATAATATATGTAAATAAAATAAAGGGTAAAAAAGTGAAAACAATTCAAACTTAAGATTTCATCCTAAATCTTCTCAAGTCTTTTGGCCTCTCAATCTTCTTCTTCTCCACCGAGCACCTTCCCTCCTTCTCTCTTCTCCATCAGACCGATAGTAATCCTCTCTCTCTCTCTTTCTCTCTTCTCCATTGCCACCATAATGATCCGCGACCATAAGTCCCTAATCCTATAGCTCTCCCCGCGATCTCCAACTAGAACTTCGTCACGTTGTTTGCATCTGTGAGCATAGCATCCTAATCAGCCAAGACTGTCGCAAAACTCCATCGACGATAGGTATTTCATTATATTCTCTCCTTCATTGTGAAATTCTTGATATTTGTTGCTCTTTTATGGATCTGTTGTGTTTTATTTTTTGTCGCACCGCTTGAATCTGTTGTGTTTTGTTGTTGCACTGGGCAGTGGGCATTTTTTTATACACCTAGGCAGTGAATTGTTTTTATGATTTGTAAATGTGGTTGATTACTCAAATTTGTTTAATGTTATGTCTATCAATTGGATTGCTTGTGAATCATGATTTCACTAGGTAGTGGGGATTTTTTTTATAAGCCTTGGCACCCAGTAGTAGATTGCTTATATTATGAGTTATGATTTTTGAATATGTTTGATTAGTCAAACGTTTGATTAATATCATGACGATAATTTAAACAAGTCTTTCTATATATTCAGTAATAAAAGATTACATGTGCGTGTTCTTTGAATATATAGTAATTTTTGTTTTCTTTCCATAAATGTAGATATATTAAAATATCTACATTTTTTTTTTTTTTATTAAAACTATTTCAATTGAAAAAGTCAAAATCTAAATCTAAAGCTAATAACCCAAAACAAACTTTAAATTGAATACATGTATTTTATGTTTATGGTGTTAATTATTTATACTTTTTACTTTTATACACAAAGTTGGAGTATTTTTTTACACCCAATGAAACTATTTTTTTTTTCTTTTCTTTTCAAAAAGTAAAATTTAGAAGTTTATTTTCTTACAAAAATATTAACCAAAAAGATTGTTTATACATATATTTAATTATTTATAATACACATACATACATATATATATACTAGCGTATAACCCGTGCCTGAAGGCACGGGCGAAAAAAGAAAACCTAATACTTACGCAATTAAGTAGAAAAATCAACAGACCCAACATAAAAAAAACATTACAGAATATACTGCCAGTAACCACAACCACAAACATAAAAAACAATAATGAATTTAAATTGTTAACACGTGTTTTCAAAGACAACAAATCCGTGCCTGAAACAAACATTACTAAAACAAATAACAATAACTTAATTACCTTATAATATCTCCACCAATGTAAAACTTTTTCACCCAATTCGTACAACAATCAACGAAATTAATGAATGCCTTTATACATTAAGATGGCGTTTCACTTACCCATGGCCCTTCCCCAATATTTTCTTAACCTCTTCGGTAGTATCATTATGTAAAAAACATTCAACTCACTATTAATTTGATCTGATTAATCTTATATAAAAGGTTCAATAACCATTCAATTAATGAGAAACAATCATCAATATACCCGAGTACAAATAAACTATACAATGAGAAACAATGTAACAAAATTTACAATTACAAATTTACAAAGCACATATGCGTCGCCAATACAGAGAATACTGGGTAAAAATTCAAAAAATAAAAAAATACACTTTGATTAAACAACATTTAAAATTATTGACTCCTATTTTCAAATCTATACAACCAATAACCAATATAACCACTAACCAACACCTAATGTTAAGAACAGAAACGGAAACAGAAATAGGGAACGGGAACAGAACAGAAACAGGGAACAGGGAACAGAAACAGAAACCAAAACAGGGAACAGAACAGAAACAGGTAACAGAAATAGAAACAAAAAACCACCAGATCAAACTCACCATGCATCATTTATTTGCACTCGAAAGACAGCGGGCTCGGAGCATCAAATCTCTCCAAAACCTCTACCTTACAGCTGAAAGTGGATAAGAGACCGTCCCACACTGCAAAACTGCCGTCTACACCTGGATGAACCTGTGATATTAACCTAACTTGAAAATTTTTAATTTTTATAGCCAAATTTTAAATTCAACAAATTTACAAAATTGTCAAATATTAAAAAAATAGTCGAATTTACTGAATTGAAGAACAACCAAACGGGTCATCTATATGAAATGAAATCAATGTAATGAAATTAGAATCAATTCAATAAAGAAGAGAATTCTGTGCGTGATAATCAAATTGAGAAAAACTCATAAAACCCTAATCAAAAACCCAATTCAGTAGATCTAAATGCGTATAGAAAAATCATTGAAGAAGATTAAATTTCTTCGTACCTCAACCAGAATCTGAAGAACACAGCCGGGACTTGATCAAATCAAGTCTGGAATTCGGATAATCGGATCCTTCGTGGATCAATTAGAGTTGAATCCAATAATCATGAACACATTTCAGTAATTTGAAAGAGAAAACAATAAAAATAATAACAATAATCAAAGATGAAGAAGACTCACTAGCTATAAGAACACCAAACGAAGATCTAAGAAGAAATTCATTATATTTGTGTTCATCCTCTTCTCCTCCTTCTTCTTCTTAATTAAACCACTTTCATGGATTAAATTAATTCAAAAGGCAAACGGAATTCCCAGCTGAGATGAGCTACGCATCTGCATATAAAAAATTATAGAGAGAGAGAGGAAGGATTGGGGTGATGAGAGCAATCCGTCGTCTTCGTAAAGGAGGAAGGGAGGCCGCCGTCGTGAGATCTGGCCATTTCGAAATAAACAGTAGAAAAATAAAAAGAAATATTTTAATTATTCATACATGCTTCTTCTCCACCATATTAGAACAAAGATCTTTGCTTAATCACCAAAGAAATTGAAATGATGGAATTGAACTCGGAAAGAACACCTATAAACCTGTGAAATTACAACAATGAATTAAACCCAGAATTTGTGGGGAATATTGGATTGTTGAAGCACAACTTTCTAGAAATGAACAAAGAAAGATTGTTACCCAGAAAGGAACAAAGAAAGATTGTTACAGTACCGGTCGTAAAGCCTTTCCAATCTGGTGTTTTGATCTTTCGGCAACCAAATTGTAGAGTTTCGCAACAATGCCCGACACTCAAGGCATATAAAATGAGTAGAATGAAGAATCAAATCAAGAATGGGACACAATCCCTAAAATAAATTAAATTCCTAGAATGAAGAAATGGAATCAAAATTCATAAAACTAAATCAAATTAATTCCTTAAGATAAATGAAATAAAAATCCCTAAACAAAATCCAGTGGTTGCAAAAAAAAAAAAAAAAAGCAAATTGGAAATTAAATGCGGTAGATTTGAGAGAGAGGTACCATTTAAAACATGACTCCAGGAGCGGGAGAGATCTAGTGGTTCTAGTTCTGGGATTTCAAGGTCCTTCCGTTCTTGCACAGTAGATATCATCAATATGTTGCAATTGCCCCGCCTAAATGTTTTGAAACTAAAACATGTGTAAGTTTTAATATCATGGTTCATAATATAATTATGCAATCAAAGAAAAAAAAAATCTTTAATAGGAAAAAAATTTAAAAACTCACCTAGATAATAACATAGATGAATAAATATAGTACTTGAGACAAATAATTAATTTATAAACTAAATCTCAAATGACCTGACACAGAAATGGCAACAAAACGCAACTGCTTGGCTTATTTACAGTAAACTGCCAATATTTTTGTGGCTTATATGATATAACAGTGTTTATGCAACTAAAATAATGTGTAATTTTGATTTGTAACTTTATTTTTTTCATTTAAGTGGTCAGCATTGATATTTGCATACACAAAATTCTGCTACAGGATTCATTATTAAGCGGTTAAAAGTTAGTAGTGATTAAAAGGTACTAATCAGATGAACTGAAACAGATGAATTTATTTGTTAGCATTAAGTGGTTAGCATTGTGGTTAGTAGTGGTTAAAAGGTACTAATAAATTCATATGTTTCAATTAAGTGGTCAACATTGTGGTTGAAAGGTACTAATCCTATTTGTGAAGTAAATAGTTAGTAGTGGTTAAAAGTTGAGGTTGAGAAAAATAAATTCATGTAACACGTCACTTCCCCACATAAATTCTATACCCATATAATTACATTATTTACATTGAATGAGAACGTCTTACCAAGTTCGAGAGGTAAGATTTAACTTGCTTTTACAGTCGCTTCTTGCCCTCCTTGTTAGTTTCTCTCTCTTTCCTCTACTTCTATAATCGAATAGAGAAAGTGCAGATTAACACGTGTAGCAATATGAAACCAGAATGGAAATAGTTAGCAATATAAAATAAGAATATAAATATATATGTATCCTATAAATACATTCATCAGTCAGGCATTTCATCAAACATGTAGTGCTCACGTTAAAAAAGCAAATATCTATATGATTTACCTCAATTGAAGAAACAAAATAAATAATAAGAAAGACATATCCCATCTCGAAAAACAAATTCAAATTCAAATACATATCTGACAAACCACATCAACGACAATGGAATCGATGTGTCTACTGTTTTCAGCAAGAAGAGGAAAGAGCTGCTTTTCCCACACGGGAACAATGATGAAGCATAATAAAAGCTGAATACGAACTGTGAAGTTAAGAATATGAAGTGAACAAACATAATCTATATATTATGCAAAAAACTAAAAGCGGTTGTGTTACTTTACTTCAGCAGACTTCAACTTAAATGATTTGCGGCTTGTTTAAATAAGAGCAAATGGTACAAACATGAGTAAGTGGTACAATGACTACACCCATACCAAAAGCAAGAGCAACATTCTAATGACTTGGTTCTCTTCTTGCCTAAGCAATTAAAATTTAAAATATAATAGAAATAAAATCCATCCAAATGGAATACTTTATATTCGATACAAAATAAAAAAAATGTAAATGTTAAACCAAGAGGACCTCGAGTTCATACAAATTCGGGTACGAAATCAGTGATCTAATTGTTGTCAAACATTAGAAGATGGAAACTGAATAGAAATTGAAATTTGCAAACATCATAATACAAATTCACAATGAAAACAAAATGGAAACTGAACATGGTTCATCAATTAGAGAATATGAAATCTATGGCATACGTTAGTAGAATATGAAACTGAACATGGTTCATCAATGACATACGTCAGTAGAATATGAAATCAGAATACAAACACTCGTATAGATTTCGTCGCAATGTAAACTTAGTGATCTAATTAGGGAGCAATCAATATGAAATCAGATTGGTGAGTTCATACAAATTCGGGAACAGGAACAGAAACAGAGACGGGAACAGATCAACGCCACAATCGGTGTCCCAACTCAAATCAACTCAAATCGAGTGAGGGTTTTGAAAATCGAACAAACTGAAAAACAAAAAGCAGAGACGGAGAAGGAGAGAGAGAAAGACGAACCTGGAATTTTCTGCAAGATAGGAGCGTATGCCATTGATGAAGGTGACCTGATTACGACGATGGTGGTGATTTCTTACAGGCAGCACGACCGAGATAGAGAGAGAGCTTCAATTTTAAGGGTTTCGAAACCCAAAATCAAGAGAGAAAGAGACCCTAATTTCATAAACCCTTAAAAAAAATCAAATTCAAACCAATGAATTTCAAAACAAAGAG
The DNA here is from genome assembly GCA_016647705.1 of Eucommia ulmoides. Lineage (NCBI taxonomy): Eukaryota > Viridiplantae > Streptophyta > Magnoliopsida > Garryales > Eucommiaceae > Eucommia > Eucommia ulmoides. The sequence goes on from CM028329.1 coordinate 1,945,752, forward strand.
GCTTACCAGGGAATCTGCGACATCGGGAGCGAGGACCGTGAGCGATTGGAGGAGTCGAGAGCTAAGCCACCGTCGTTGTCTGGAGGAAGGGAGAAGTCGTCGCGAGGGAGAAAGAAGAAATCGCGAGGAAGGATGACGGCGTGGATGGCGAGGCGAGGACATAGCGGCGAAATGGAGCGGAGGTGGCAGTGGCGGTGACGAGGGGATGGCGGAGGAGGTTGAGAGGGAGTGGATGGTGATGGCTATTGTCGGAAGTGGAGAGGGAGCGCGAGGAAGGAAGAGAGAGAGACGAACCTAGTTTCTCTAGCAGCGGGTTCAGTGGAGAAGAAGACTGGAGTCCATGAAGTAAATGCAAAGGCAGGTAAGGACATGATACTGTAGACGATGGTAAGTGTTAAAAAGTATGATTGATGGTAAGTGTTGAATATTGTATATTATTATAGATAGATATATTATATAGATATGTTGTATATAGATGTTGTATATATCAAAAGACATCCAACGGTTACGAATATCTAGAGACATCGGACGGCTGTGAATATAAATGAGCTGATTTATTATATAGATACATATATATATATATATATATATATGTGTGTGTGTGTGTATATATATATATATATACACACACACACACACACACACATATATATATATATGTGTGTTAAAATGATTTTTCTCTCGAAATTTGAAAAAATTGTACCTTAAAGGAAATATTAATTTTGTTTTAAAAATTTGAGCACTTCGATAATTTTACTTGTACAAATAAATAATAAACTAAATTTTCTCTTACATAAGGGTACAGATATAAATTATAATATATAGATATGTTAAATGATTTTTCTTTAAAAATTTTAAAAATTGTGCATTAAGGACAAGTTGATTTTGTATTAAAATTTTGAAGGGCTCTTTGGTAATTTTACTTATGCAAATGAATAGTAAGTTGATTATTCTCTTTAAATGATAAGTTGATTTTCTTTTTCAAAAATTTTGCAGGACATTTTGGTTATTTTAATTATATAGATGAATAATAATTAAATCTTCCTTTATATATATATATATATATATATATTTATAAGTGAATGGAACCAAATGAATGGAACGCGAACTGAAGGTAACCCAATGATTATAAGTTAATCACCATTTGAGATTTATAATGAACTAAACATACAGAAATTGAAATATAGATTACCTTGGCCCAACGTTTATGAATGAAACGCGAAAAAAAGGTATAAAAAGAACAAACCTCGACTCAATGATTATAAGTGAATCACTAACCGAAGGTATAAAGTTTTAACGCCACAAAAAATTCTTAATAAGTTCAGAAAAAGTTTGTTGAAGAACTTAAGAGAAAACCCTCACAATTGTATTAATAAAAAAGTAATGTGCTTTTACCATGGGATACAAGTCTCTTAAATATGTGACCAACAATAAAAGAAAACCCTAGGTTAATGAATAGTGCAGCTGTGAACAATACCCCGTAAACAGTACGACCACAATAAAAAATAAGAGAAAACCCTAGTGGAGCAAGAAATTCTGGAGAAACAAATAAACCCTACCCCTAATCTAAAAAGAAAAAGGTTAAATTGGCAATAATGGTCTACAAATTATCAAATAAATAACCTAAATTAAAATTAAAATATTAAATAATAAAATAAATATGTTGAGAATTTCGTGGATCTCATGCTTAGGCCCATTCAAGTTCCAATCTAAGCTCATTCGCTTGTCTTGATGAGATGGATTAGGTCTTGATTGTCATTTGGGTCTAATTTGTGCTTCACCATTTTAGACTCAGCTCAAATCCCTTGAATTAGCCCATTGAGTACTTCTTTAATCTTCTTGGATCTTGCCCTAATAATTGGCTCAACGGGAACATACAGCGGATCCTTTGATGGTGTTTGTTGGTTCTCATCGAGAAGTCTATTTTTTTAATGAAAATAATAAACAATTTTTATGCATATATTTAATTATTTATAATATATATTTGTGTGTGCGCGCATTAAATGAATTTTCTTTAAACATTTGAAAAAATATACCTTAAAGAATAAGTTGATTTTGCTTTTAAAATTTTGAAGGACAATTTGGTAAATTTACATCAAATGAATAATCAACTAAACATTTCTTTATGAAAGTGTGTAAATATCGATATAGATTATAATAAATAGATTTGTTAAATGATTTTTCTTTAAAAGTTTGAAAAAATGTGTCTTAAATGATAAGTTTATTTTATTTCTAACATTTTGAAGGGTACTTTGGTAATGTTACTTATACAAATAAATAGTAAATTAAACCTTATAGATATAGAAAAAATCTTGATTGTTATATAGAAAAATTATAAATAATAGGTAATAGTTATATATAGAGATAGAAAGAAAAAAAAAAAGTAAGTGAAAAGTAGATATTTAGTTTTCTAAAATTTTGAGGACAATTATGTAATTCTACATATCCAAATGAATAGCAACACAAAGTTTACTTTTTATAAGATGTATAGATATATGATAGGCACATAAATGAAACTTGTAACTACAATTTATTACTTGTTAGTAATTAAAATTTATATGATCTATATAAAAGCGAAAATCTTTCCTCATGAATGAACCAGTTTCAAGAATGACTCATCTCTATATTCTTATTAATTTTGATGAATGGATGGCCAAGATTCACTTAATTTACGGAATGGACGACCAATATTGCCTTAAGCTATATCCTTATTATCCTCATTCCCAACTCTCCACTATCCCTATTAATTATCCCCACTATCTTCATTCTCAACTGTCCACTATCGATATTCTCAAAACTCAGCATTCTGTTTAATTCAAATATTATATCTTAAAATTTCAATAATTAATAGGGATTTTAATACTTTGAACCCCGGAAGTTTGACTAGAATCTCACTTCAATCCAAATAGTTTTAACACATTAAAGTTTTTAGATTGTCGAAATAGTTTTAATTTAAGTTTGAACCCAGGAGATTTGACTATAATCTCACTTTGATCCAAATAGTTTTACTAAATTAAAATTTCTTAATTGTCCATTAATTACTAAAAAAAAAAAAAAAAAAAAAAAAGGATTCATCATCAAATTAAAAATATTTCAATATTTTGATTTCATGTCACTCAATAAACTTACTTTGGATCAAATCAACTATGTGTAACTAATAATTTTGAATTATTTTATTGTATTCTACAATCATTTACAGCCAACAAACAATATATGATTTCTTTTATTTTTACATATTATACAAAAGTTTAATATACCTTATTTCAATTAAATATATACACATGTTAATCTTTTATAAAAAAAATAATAATTAATAATCGCACTAAAACACACGATAAGTACTATCCTAATTAGATTAACTAAATAAAAAATAAAAAAATAAATTAAATACAAAAAAAAAAAAAAAAATAGCCCGAACGAGTTTTACATAAAGTAGTGCATTCAGTCACAAAGAACATTTGCTAATATAAATGACAGAACATCCTGAAAAAATGACCGAGGAAGCAGAACCTAGCTATGATATCGACTGTTGTTGCAGAAAATAAATAAAGAACGAGTTTACCAAAATTTCTTGGGATGAGTCGCGGACTAGGTCGCTCTCTTTAAGACGTTTCGCGGCTCTGCCCAAGAACGTGCAAGCAGTGTATCAGCCTCGTCGTCCCCAGGATAAAACAGCCCAGAATTCTCCTCTGTCTAGGATGTTCTTTGCACTGTAGAAGTCCCAAAAACCAAACACCCCCCCACACTGTTCGCAAAACGAACAAACTGCTCGGAAATCAAAATCGAACTGAAAAAACAGTACCGGAACAGATCGGAACAATTCCGGAAGATCAAACCGAAAATGTTTCGGAACAGAAACAGAAACAGAAGCAGAAACAGAAACAAATCCGAATCAGAAACAGAAACAGAAACAAACCGAAACTGAAACAGAAACAAGCCGAAACAAAAACAGAAACAGTGCAGAAACAGGAGGGAACAGAACACTGTTTTCGTTGTATGTAATTGAGAAAAAAAAACTTGTATTTATAGGGAAAAGAAAAAATCAAACCGTTTGAAAAAAAAAATTTGAAACCGAAACTTAATAAAAAAAAAAAACGTTAAAAGGTTTTAATTAAAAATGTTAAAATGTTTTTTTATTAATTAAAACGTTTTTTTTTTTTATTTTAACGGTTAAAATTTTTTAATTTCAAACGTTTAATTTTTTTTATTTTTTTTAATTAAACTGTTTTTTAAAAAAAAAATTTAAATAATTTTTTTCTAAAAAGTAAATAAATGCCACCTCATCACACGCGCGACTCGGCACGACACGGCCGGACGGATGGGCGGCGGCGGCGGCGCGCGCGCGTGTGTGGTAAACCGGTAGAGATGTAACTCATCTCCCTTCCACAAAATGTGGGTACCCCTTGAGGCACACCCCAAGTGTCTCACATACCCCTAGATATCCACTTTAATTTTACCTCTCCCAACCAATGTGGGACAAAAGGTTTTGAAGAAAAAACCAATTTGACACATTTGGCACTTTCTATTCTAAAAATTAAATTAAAATTCATTTGTTTCAACAATCCCTCACTTGAATTTTTAAAAACAATTTTTTCATCGAGCAGTATAATTCAATATAAGATTGTGCATAAGAAAAGGTGTCTATCGACTTGAATCTTTACATAGTGAAGATGCTTTAGATTATACTAGAGTAACTCGTAGTTTTGAACTCTATCTCTAACAACATCACACACACAACCCTATCAGGGTGTAGTTCAAAAGCCCGTGCTTTACGGCCATGCACGTGTATCCCAGTATAGTGAATGCTCTAGAGAATTTTGCCCAAAATTCCATAGAAAGCGGCCACACTTCCACATTCACATAGGTGAATCTATCAAGAGTACTCTTGTAGCTAGGTACTCCACTCCAAAATAGAGTATAGATCTCATTAAGAGTTAATAAAAAACTCAACCTTCTATCGCTTCAAGATATCATGCTTCAAACAGCACATTTATGAAATAGAACTCAAATTTATAGCATGATTTTTCTCATATCACTTCATGAGTTGTTATTACCCTTTGAACCTATTTCTTGGGATCTCTAGTCTATAAGTTGGGTTTCCCTCACAAGTGACTTGTCAATCTATGGGCTTGAGTCCCATTCCTTTCGAGGTTTTGTAAACCTTTTCTCGAGCTAATCCTTTCGTCAAAGAATCGGCTAAGTTATCATCAGACCGTACATGATCCACTCTCACAGCCCCTGTAGAGATATACTCCCTAATAGTGCTGTGTTTGCATTATATTTGTTGTTTTTTTCTGTTATAATAACGGTTCTGAATCTTTGCAATAGCCGCGGTACTATCACAATGGATCAAGACAGCTGAAATCGGTCTCTCCCATAAAGGGGTATCAGAAAGCAGGCTTCTTAACCACCCTGCTTCCTCGCTCGTCGAAACTAGTGCAATCATCTCAAACTTCATAGTAGATTGAGCCAAAATAGTCTGTTTCTTAGACTTCCAAGAAACAGCTCCACCAGTTATACTAAATATATAGCCGCTAGTTGCCTTGAAGTCATCTGAAAGGGTATTCCAATCAGCATCGCTATATCCTTCCAGAACAGCGGGAAACTTCTGATAATGTAATCCAAGGTTCATAGTTCTCTTTAGATATCTCATAATCCTATCAATAGCATGCCAATGTTCAATAATAGGTCTACTTGTAAACCTGCAAAGTAATCCCACAGCATACGCTATGTCGGGCCTAGTGTAGTCAGTGGTATATCGGAGACTGCCTATGATGCTCGCATACTCAGTTTGTCTAACACCGTCACCGGTGTTCTTGAACAACTTCACACTAAGGTCATAAGGAGTACATGTTGGTTTATAATCAAAATAATTGTATTTCTTTAGAATCTTCTCTATATAATGAGATTGATCCAAAGAAATTCCATGTTTAAACCTAGTTATTTTAATATCAAGGATTACACTTGCTTCACCAAGATCTTTCATATCAAAATTAGCACATAGCACGGATTTTACATTATTCACAACATGAATATTGGAACCAAAAATTAGCAAGTCATCCACATAAATACATATAATAGTGCAAACATCATTTTCAGATTTATAGTAAATGCATTTGTCACTTTCATTTACTTTAAAACCATGTGAAATGACTAGATTATCAAATTTCTCATGCCATTGCTTAGGTGCTTATTTCAAACCATAAAGAGATTTATCTAATTTGCATACTTTGTTTTCTAGACCAAGAATAACAAATCCTTCAGGTTGGTCCATATAAATCTCTTCTTCTAATTCACCATTTAAAAAAGCAGTTTTAACATCCATTTGGTGTACTATAAGATTATGAATTGCAGCAAGAGATAAAAGTACACGAATAGATGTAATTCTAGAGACAGGTGAGAAAGTATCAAAGAAATCTACATTCTCTCTTTGTCTAAACTCTTTGGCTACAAGACGAGCCTTATATTTATCAATGGTTCCATCGGGATTCAATTTCTTCTTAAGAATCTATTTACATCCTATTGTTTTACAACCAGGAGGTAAATCTACCAAATGCCAAGTTCTATTTGACTCGAGAGAGTCTAACTCGTCATCTATAGCCTCTTGCCATAAACTGGCATCTATAGAGGATAATGCCTCTTGGAGGGTAAGTGGATCCTCCTCTAAGGTATATGCATAGAAATCCGAACCAAAGTCTTTAGCTATACGAGGTCGTTTACTCCTTCTAGGTTCAATATCTAATTCCTTATTAGATTCATTAATCCTAATGATAGGTTCGTTACTAGAAGTTGAGCCCCCACTATTCTTCAATTTGAAAGGAAATTTATATTCATAAAAATCAGCATCATTTGATTCAATGATAACTCTATCTTTCAAATCATAAAATCTATAAGCTTTGCTATTTACCGCATAACCAATAAAAACACATTCATAAACTCTACTGGTAAGTTTTCTTCTTTTGGGGTCAGGAATTCGAACATATGCCAAACAACCCCAAGTTTCAAAATAAGACAAATTTGGTTTCTTATTTTTGAAAACTTCATAAGGTGAAATTTTACTTTTCGATTTGGGAACTCTATTAAGTACATAGCAAACCGTTAATAAAATTTCACCCCACCAGTAAGAAGCTGCACCGGAATTAAGTAAAATAGCAACTACTGATTCAGCAAAAGTTCTATTTTTCCTTTCAGCCTTACCATTCATTTCAGGAGAATACGGTGCAATTTTTTCATGAATAATCCCATGAGATTTATAAAAATCAATAAAACTATCAGAATCATATTATGTTCCTCTATCACTACGTAATCTCTTAATTTTCTTATTGCATTGATTTTCAATCTCAGTTACAAAATTCTTAAACATTTCAAAAGCTTCACTTTTATTTTTTATGAGATAAACATAAGTAAAATCAGAACAATCATCTATGAATGTAATAAAATATCGTTTACCATTCTTAGTCAAGACTCCATCAAATTCACAAATATCAGAATGTATCAAGTCAAGAGATTCAGATTTTCTAATTACTGATTTATGAGAGGTTTTAGTAATTTTAGCTTGACTACAAAATTCACATTTTTCAAAATCATTCAAAGACAATTTAGGAATTAGTTCTAAGTTGCTTAAGTTTTTAATAATGCTTTTGTTAACATGACAAAGTCTAGCATGCCAAATATTAAAAGAACACAACATGTAAGCAGAAGAAGAAATTTTATTAATTTCAACATTCAGTTTGAACATTCCATCAGTTGCATATCCTTTCCCAACAAAAATATTATTTTTGGTTAATGTGTACAAATCAACCTCAATAGTTTGAGTGAACCCCGCCTTGTTTAGAAGATAGCCCGAAACCAAATTCTTTCTCATCTCTGGAGTATGCAGAACATCTTTAAGGATGACTGTCTTTCCAGAGGTAAACTTTAATTCCACTTCACCAGAACCGGCAACAATAGTGGAGTGGGAATCACCCAGCAACACTTTCTTGTCTTCACTTTCAGAATAAGATTTGAACATGGTACGATCATAGCAGACATGGCGTGAAGCACCAGTGTCTACCCACCACCATTCGGATCCACCAACTATATTGATTTCAGAAATCATAGCTATAAGTTGGTCCTTGGTAAGATTCGCCTGTGGAACAGGACGACGTCTTTGCCGGCAGTTCCGAGCCAAATGGCCCGCTTTCCCACAGTTATAACAAGTAAACTGTTCAGAATTGTTTCTTGAAGGGAATTTGTTTCTATTCTGATTTTGATGCACATTTCTGTTCTAGTTATTGTGGTTGCGATTCTGATTTTGATTTTTCATATTTTTCCCTTTAGGTTTCAGAATAGCGTAAGATGATTTTTTGTGAGCGTTGTTAGAAACAACAAGCACTTCATCTTTCTGATCTTGTTTTCGGGCCTCCTCCTCAATCCGAAGACGAGTGATCAAACTTTCTAAAGAAAACTCTTTAGTTTTATGCCTTAGAGTATTCTTAAAATTTTTCCAGAAGGGGGGTAATTTGTCAATTAAAACAACAACTTGAAATTGTTCATCAAGGGACATACATTCAGCAATTATTTCGTGAACGATTTTCTGAAGTTCATGAGACTGAACCTCCACTGATTGGTCGTCGGTCATTTGGTATTTCAGATACCGACTAACAGCATATTTTTTACTTCCAGCCTCCTCAGTGTCGTATTTCTTCGAAAGAGCATCCCAAACTTCCTTTGCAGTTTTGTTAGAGCAGTAATAATCATACAGATCATTAGACATACCATTAAGAATAAATTTCTTACAACGGAAATCATTTTCCTCCCAATACTTAACTTCTTGAATCTAAGTGTCTGTAGGAACTTGAGGTAATTGAGGTTTTTCGGTTGTACAGACATATGCTACTTTTTCGATAGTAAGAAAAAATAACATTTTCTGTCTCCACCTTTTAAAATGAAACCCTTCGAAACGAAAGGGTTTGTTGAGATCAACAGTTACTTGTTTAAAATCGTGAACAACAGACATCTTAGCAGATATTGAACGTCTTAAAATTGTTGTTGCAGAAAATAAATAAAGAACGAGTTTACCAAAATTTCTTGGGATGAGTCGCGGACTAGGTCGCTCTCTTTAAGACGTTTCGCGGCTCTGCCCAAGAACGTGCAAGCAGTGTATCAGCCCCGTTGTCCCCAGGATAAAACAGCCCAGAATTCTCCTCTGTCTAGGACGTTCTTTGCACTGTAGAAGTCTAAAAAACCAAACACCCCCACACACTGTTCGCAAAACGAACAAACTGCTCGGAAACCAAAATCGAACTGAAAAAACAGTACCGGAACAGATCGGAACAATTCCAGAAGATCAAACCGAAAATGTTTCGGAACAGAAACAGAAACAAAAGCAGAAACAGAAACAAATCCGAATCAGAAACAAAAACAAAAACAAGCCGAAACAGAAACAGAAACAAGCCGAAACAGAAACAGAAACAGTGCAGAAACAGGAGGGAACAGAACATTGTTTTCGTTGTATGTAATTGAGAAAAAAAACTTGTATTTATAGGGAAAAAAAAAAATCAAACCGTTTGAAAAAAAATTTTGAAACCGAAACTTAATAAAAAAAAACGTTAAAAGGTTTTAATTAAAAACGTTAAAACGTTTTTTTATTAATTAAAACGTTTTTTTTTTTTTATTTTAACGGTTAAATTTTTTTAATTTCAAACGTTTATTTATTTATTTATTTTTTTAATTAAACTGTTTTTTAAAAAAAAAAAAAATTAAATAAAATTTTTCTAAAAAATAAATAAGTGCCACCTCATCACACGTGCGACTCGGCACGGCACGGACGACCAGACGGCGGCGGCGGCGCGGGCGCGTGTGTGGTAAACCAGTAGGGATGTAACTCCTCTCCCCTCCACAAAATGTGGGTCCTCCTTGGGACACACCCCAAGTGTCTCACATACTCCTAGATATCCACTTTAATTTTACCTCTCCCAACCAATGTGGGACAAAAGGTTTTAAGGGAAAAATCAATTTGATACATTTGGCACTTTCTATTCTAAAAATTAAATTAAAATTCATTTGTTTCAACATCGACCATTGGTGCAATATCTAGGAATATAAAATTAAAGACAAACATGTTGGTTGGTGCAATCTGCGAATATAAAATTAAAGGCAAACATGTAGTTTGATTTTGTACCAGAAAGTCGCACATGTTGGGGGTTAGACTAACTTGTAAATACGAAGACTGGAAACAAAGGTTCTTTTGTTAAGCAGATTTGACAAATCTTCAATACCGACAGAATCACCATTACAAACCGTAGAACATTCATGATTTTTTATTTTATTTTCCCTTTTCCTTGTTCTTGTACTTTCTTGTTCTCATTTTCTTTGAATAAATAATATCTTGCGAGTTTTCTCTTCTCCAATGCTTCTCCCTGTACTTTCTTGAATTGATGGTTTAAAATTTAGGGTAATTAATGTTTTAGTCCTCTATAGAGACCCAATAGAGAAAAAAAAAACCCTGACATGAACAATTAAGTTTTCAGACCCCACCAAATTTTTAGAAAAAAGTCCTTCATTATGGCCCTCCATGTTAACATTTATTTACAAGTTTGTCATTTTGTCATTATGCAACAAGACAAATTTGAACAACAAAAGATGTTAACGTTAACGTAACTTGTTCAAGTAAATACCACTTACCTATATTACAATATTACATTGGGATTGACATTAACGTTATTAAATCCATTTTTTTTTTTGTTAAAGCATCATCTCCTAATCTCCCAATCTGTCTGTTTGTACATTACGTTAACGTTAACTCATTTTATCACCAGATGTATTGTATATTTTTTCTTTTGAATATTTATCATATTTTTTGTGTGTGTTAACGGTAATGCATTTTTTTGTGTGTGTTTCATATTATCGTCTCTTTCATTATTTGTTTTGTGTGCATTAACGTTAATGTTAGTTGCATTAATGTTAATGTAAATACAACCCAACACATTAATTTAATCGCGTTAACGTTAACGCGATTACAACTCAACACATTTAATTTTATTGCGTTAACGTTAACACAATTACAATCTAGTACACTTAACTTAATTGTGTTAACGTTAACGCAATTACAAATCCAATACATTTAGTTGTGTTAACGCTTAACATATTTAGTTGTATTAACGCTCAACTTTAGAGAGTGAGAGAGAGAGTGTAAGTGATAATTAATATAAATAAGAGATAGAGTTTGTTCAGGGGTACATGTGTCTTTTTAGTGTTTTTTTTGTTTTTTTGGAAGACTAAAAACTTAATTGATTGTACTATTTAGTCTGAATTCTAATCAAACATATGAAAATGATTTTTTTCTCAATGATCTCTCATTGTGGGACTATATAATAAAAAACTCTAAAATTTATTAGAATTAAAAAAAAAAAAAAAACAAAAACCAACAGATCTTAGTCGATCATTTTAAAAACAACATGGAGGAACTTTCATAGGTATTACAAGAATGATACTGATAATAATACAAAATTAACAATAATTTTTTTTTTTAAATGAGCACACAGACATATATATATATATATATATATATATATATATATATATATATTAACAATCTATATAATAAAATTGGATGAACATAAACCTTCTAAATAAATCTCAACCGTTCTTTGTCTCTAGAGATAAAGAACGGTCCAGATCAAACCAAAATTTTATATAAATATAATTTTTTTAATATATGATATATAAATATTGATTTTTTTTATTTTCTTTTTAATTTTTATTTCATTAAATTTCCTATTCTTTCCTCCTTGCTAATTATTTTCTTATAATTATTTCTGATTTTGAGTGAATATTAGGGTAAAATCTTGGGGTGCTTACCAAGCAATTCCAAAAAGTGGTCAAAACTACCAAACAAATCCACTATTTTTTCTTTGAATCGAGCAGTCCTTATGACATTTTTGTGACTAAAATTCTCATATTTAATGAACCGTTTCATAAACACCATGTAATTACTTCTCCCTTATACGGGACTAAATTAGGTAACATGCGACCAACTATAGGTGGAACAAAACACTTGTTTTGATCTCAATTTGAACGTGAAACAATAAATGTTTTACACAATAATTACATTCAATTAATTTTCTTTAAAATAAAATATCAATCACATTTTTTGAGTTGTTTATCATAATAAGTGTGAATGTTACATGTAACATTTAGTAACTACACCATGTTACATGTAATATTAAAACTAAACCAAAATCAAAACCTAACCAAAAGGTTAGTAATTACACCATGTTACATGTAATATTCATATAACATCAAAATTATATGTAACATCTATTGATCCTAAGATTTTGATGGGCAATTAAGTATTAATGTTTTTGGTAAAACTAACGAGTTTATTCAGTATTTCAGTGTAAAAATTTAATTGATGATGTTATCATAAAATAATTGCTAAAGATGCAAAGAGACAAATAAAGAGACGGACATTAAGAGATTGAAGATTCTGAAGAATTTAGGTGAAAACAACTTAAGTCATTTTTTATTCTTAATGTATCCCAATTAGGATCACATACGACACAAAAATTATTTATATTTATGTGTGTTTTTATTAGGATCCTAATTAGTTCACATATTTGATCCAATGTGAAATTGAAAAAGAAAAATTGACCTAAAAAATATTAGTGTTTAAAATTAATTAGTAATGTCAATTAAGTTAACCGAGAAAGAAATAGGTTAAAGGGTCGAAAACGTTGAAGATTAGAGTTGAAATATAATTGAGAAAGAATGATCCAACACCGATCGGTCAACCAATCAAATGATCCAACACTGATCGGTCAACCGATCATAAGAGGATCAGTCAACCGATGGGCAATGGCTAAAAATTGGAGAAGTCTTTGAATCAATTGGTCAACCTACTAAGAGAGATCGGTCAATCGATGGTTGAGAAGTGAACTCTCTAAATCGATCGGTCAACCAACCAGGGCCAAAAGATGGCCTGGGGAGTATCCTGAATCAATCGCTCAATCGACCCATGAGGGATCAGTCAACCGACCAGCGTATCAAAATGGCTTGGGCTACAACCTGAAATGATGAGTCAACCGATGGTAGATTGGTTGGTCAACCGACTGGGCAGTTTTAGTGTTTGAGGGTTTTCGAGATCTGATCTAAAACTAGCCATTTTTTTGCTGATATCTTGGAATTATTCTCGGGATTTGAACATATTATAGATATATCATTCATACTTACATATCCCTATAGATATGGTACACTTATTTTAAGTGTTTCTCAATTTAGTCTATTTAATACTTCCTATTCTTTTGATTTGAGAATGTGAAATAATTTGAGAACTAAATTAAATGATTTAAAAATTATATTTAAGTGAATTGAACCAAGATTGAGTAATATTGATATATGAGGTCTATATGAGCATTTAAATGTCATATCTTGTGAGACCTAGCCGTTAGAGTGGCCTGTTTCAAATTTGTTTAAATTGACCTGCGTTTTTCACTTATCGATACATCACTTCTATCAAGAACAATCAGTTCATGAGCTTTCTGAGAGTTATTATTCTGATATTATACTGAGAGATTATCGTGAGATTATTCTGGTGTTAAAGTTCTTGAGTTAAAACGCTAATTAATTTGGTGTCACCGATCTAAGCTGTCTAGCGATACAATTTGTATTCTTTCGGTGTATTCCTGGTAAGATTGTTCCAAGCTTTTATTCTTTATTGTGATTATATATTATTCTGCTTGCTTGAATTTTAGATCTTGTGAAATCGTTTTTAAACTTTAAAGTGCATAAAAATTATTTTAAAACATTTTTTGTGGTAATCTGATTATGTGTTTGATTATATGCTACCCGTTTATTTTATAATCAGACTCTAATTTCTTCACTTAATTCTATCACTAGTAAATTCAAGATATTAATTGAGTTTAAATTGATTTGAGGTGGTAGAAGCTTCGAGTGGCAAGAAAATTATCGATTTTTGTAATTAGTGAGTTTTGTGCGGATTAGATACTGTTGGGAATATCTAATTAGGGATAGTTGAGTTTTAATCTCTTCCTGTAAAGAGATTGAGTTTAATCTTTACCTAGAGTATAAAAAAATTAAGTTACTTTTTTCCCTTGAAAAGAGTTAGGCGTGATTTTTCTTGATTAGAATTATTTTAGTGTGATTTATAACGGTTCCATCCTTATCGCTGAAAAGGATATTTGAAGTGTTTTTTTGGTGAGATTTGATTCTTAACCTAAGTGTAAAAGAATTAGATTAATCTTTAATCTGTTAAAAAGATAGAGGTTATTCCTTAGCCTGTGAAAAGGAAATTGTAAAAGTTGATTCTGAGCCTATAAAAAAATCATTGTGTAAAGGTTTGGTTCCTACCTATTTAAAAGAATCTTAACAGTTTAGTGGATGCGAATCTTCATGGGGCTTGGATGACTGGATTAGTCAAGAGTAACTTGGTGAACCAAAACATATCAAGATGTTTTGCATTGTTACTTTATTTATTTATTGTTATTTGGATGTGCACCTAGAGCTAATTACACTTATCTGCTGTTGTATAAAGATAATAATTAATTTAGGATTAAATTAAATATTTGAAAATTTAAGTATTGAAAGATAATTATTTGTTTTAATTTTTATAACTACATAATTCATCTCCCTCTTTGGTAGATCACTGGACCAACGACATCCAAAACCAAAACCAAAAGGTATGTTACATGTAACATTCATATAATATCAATGTTAGATGTAACATTAAAACCAAATCAAAACCAAAATCAAAATGTTAGTAACTACATCATGTTGTATGCAATATTTATGTAATATTAATGTTATATGTCACATTACTGTATTTTCATTTATATTTACATGTTTAATGTAAAACTTTTAATCCAACCAAAATGACACTATAATGGTCATGTCGCATCTGATTATAAACCCTCGTTCTTTGTGTGTGGAATGTAATATTGTCAGTATTGAATTGTATTTCATGTAAATATTACATGTAACATTTTATAATTCGTAGAAAATTAAATATTCTGGAAGTATCAAGTTAAATATAAAATAAATATGAAAACTGAAACTAATAAAAAAAATAGTAAATTTGCTATTATTTTAAAGATCTTGTTTTGACGAATCTGAATATAATATTAGATTGTAAAAAAATATGTACAATAATAACTATTTTTATTTTAATAAAATGATTTTGTTGATATTGAAACTCCAAACTCCTATTTTAGAATTTTTACTGTCTTATATAACGCGAGGGTAAATCTGTCAACACGAAGTGTACAGATCCAAAATTTAGGCTTGCGCTGTGTATGTAATCTGCGAAAAAAGACAGCTCAGATTATTATTTAGGGAAAAAATTTATGCACTCCTAAATTTCCCATTTTTCCCTTTTCAAGGACCATGGACTTTTTGACCAGCCCAAAATCCCCACGAAAATGAGATTGTCGATTTTGCCCCTCAGAAGATTTGTAATTTACAAAATAATGCCATCCCCCTACACCCGCTACACCCGCCGCACAACATCACCAGACGCGACTGCTGGAGCACGACGCGACCCTGCGCACGCCTACATGACCTTCCTGCCCTTGTCATCATCAATCCCTACAACACTATCGTCATGATCAATCCCAATTTCTGCCATTTTCACGCAACAGAACTCCCGTAAACCCTAAATATCCAACGGACGATTTTCGTCGATTTCCACCGATTTTCACCGTAAAATTGGAAGCGATTGGTGCCTACAAATAGAACGAACTACAAAACCCTTAGACATTGAAACGTGGTCATGCCGAAAACCATAAGAAGAAGAATGGTGTTCACGCTGTCTTCAGAGAAGAAAAAAACCATATTAAAACGTCAGGTTCCAAACAGTCCAAACCATCATCAAATAGGGCAATGGAACCACAACATTCAGCAAAGAGAGGGAAGGAGAAGGAACAAGACAAAGACTATAAAGAAGAGGTTGATCAAGAAGGTGAGCAGGACATATACTAGTCGTTATATTCAAAAAATTTAAGTGAATATCATCTCAATATACTGTTGATATCGTGCAAATGTAAGTGGATATCCTCTAAATATACTCTGGATTGGATATCATCTACTATCATCATGATTACGTCTCATAGGGAGAATGTGTGGGATATCAAAACTCATGAACTGTTGAATTAGTTTAGAAAAAAGGTTTAGTCAATTTCCGTTGATTTGTGAAACTGTGTCGTGCAATATTAAGTGGATATCCTCTGAGAAAAACTGTATATTCAGTTGATATCATCTGAATGTTAACCTATCAACATGTGTTTTTTCAGTATATGTTTCATCAGCTTATCTTGAAAATAGTAAAGATGTACTGTATTCATATTGTATACATTTTCAGTAGATATCAACTTAAAGATGTACTGCATACAACTGAAATGTTTAGTGGATATCTACTGAAACATGTACAGTAGATATCTACTTAAAAATATGCATGTGTACTGCATACATGCTATTTTAGTACTTATGAACTGAAAATAAACATGTGTAGTGGAAACCTACTTGAAAATATACATCTTTAGTGATATCTACTAAACACCAGTGGATATCTACTTGAAAATACTAAAGAAGTACTGAATACATGTTGTATACATTTTCAGTAGATATCAATTCAAATGTTCAGTACATGTTGTTTTAGTACATATCAACTGATAATACACATATGTAATGGAAACCTACTTGAAAATATACATCTTTAGTGATATATACTAAACACCAGTGGATATCTACTTGAAAATACTAAAGAAGTACTGAATACATGTTGTATACGTTTTCCGTAGATATCAACTCAAATGTTCAGTAGATATTTACTGAAAATGTTCAGTATATATCAACTTAAATGTTCAGTACATGTTGTTTTAGTACATATCAACTGATAATACACATATGTAATGGAAACCTACTTAAAAATATACATCTTTAGTGATATATACTAACCACCAATGGATATGTGCTTGAAAATACTAAAGATGTATTGCATACATGTTGTATACATTTTCAGTAGATATCTACTTAAAAATATGCACGTGTACTGCAATTTAAAAGTTTTAGTACATAGATGTTGTTTTAAATCTGTTTTTTTGCATGTGAACAGTTGGTTCTGATAGCGACTTTCATAATACCCCGTTGAGAATAACCGGAATCAAAAAGAAAATGAAAGGAATGCTAAAACTGAACCAATCCGAAGGATTGGTAAGTTTTACCTACAATATAGATCTTCGTTTAAGCTTTTGTACGAGCTACTGAACACCATTGTGTTGACTGGAACACATAGACGCTTGCTGCAACTTACGCCATTCTGGCCAATTTTTTATTCTATTTTGACCAAGAGAGTGACTCTGGAGATGATAAATAAATTGGACGACAACATCGTCCAAATACTTAAGACTTGGAACGAAGAAAAAAACGCTTTCACAATTAGAGGTGTTGATTTGAAGTTTTCTGTTTCGGATGTTAGACTGATTTTTGGACTGAAATGTGGCGAGAAGGCCATCAATTTCTCGTATGGCAAGCTGGAAAGTGAATATTTGGCCAGTATTTGCAAAGATCGAAAGCGATTATCGACAGCTGACATCAAAACTGCAATCATGGAGTCGGTGCAAAGTGACAACGATGAAGACGTTCGGCATGTTGTGAGTTTGTTGTGCTTGTATCTGCTTGGCACGTGTTTGTTGCCCAATAGTGGAGTGTTTGTGGCATTTAGACTATACAAGTATGTCAAAAATATTGAGCAAATGCACACCTATGCTTGGCATCACGCAATTCATAGCCTGTTGATCACATCAATTCAACAAAACTCCTGTCAGCCTGGGAAGGTGAAAAGGTGTGTTCTTGCATTACTAGTACGACCCATCCAAACTTATTTGAAGCTGTTAATAATTAAATAATTACTAATAAATTGTTCATTTTGTGTAGTATTGGTTTTGCGAGCATGTCAATGTCATCAAGGAAGATAATGAGGCAGCATCCCCATGGTTTGTCAAGTGGGATCTCTCAAAATTGACAACGGACACACTAAAAAGCGCACTGAACGAGGAACATAATGCCCCAGATATTAGGGTTAGTGGATATAAACTATTTTATAGGTTATTCTGTTCATTTTTTGTTCCTCTCAAACAATGTATGCAATACATACATTACAAATCTAGTAGATATTTACATGAAATTGCAAATCTTTTTACTAGATATCATCTGAAAAATACACGTATGTAATGTATATCTACTTGAAATTACAAATCTGTTTAGTTGATAGTGGATATCTAGTTCAAAATACTAAAGATCTACTGCATACATGTTGTATACATTTTCAATAGATATCAACTTAAAAATGTACTACATACATGCGGTTCAATAGATATCTACTGAACAACATTGATATCTACTGAAAAATACACATCTTTAATAATATGTACTGCATCTTTACTGGATATTCACTTCAAAATACACATATGTGTTGCATACATGCTGTTCAGTAGATATCTACTTAAAGATACTAAAGATCTACTGCATACATGTTGTAGACATTTTCAGTAGATATCAACTTAAAGATGTACTGTATACAACTTAAATGTTCAGTGGATATCTACTGAAAATGTTCAGTAGATATCCACTTAAATATTCAATGGATATCTACTTAAAAATATGCATGTGTACTGCATACATGCTGTTTTAGTACATATCAACTGAAAATAAACATGTGTAATGGAAACCTACTTCAAAATACACATCTTTAGTGAAATGTACAGCATTTTTTGTGGAAATACAAGTGTAATGGAAACGTACTCAAAAATACAATTCTGTTTAGTACATATCTAATGAAAATGCACATATGTAAACTTGAAATTACAAATCTGTTTAGTGATATCCTCTGAACAAATGGCATGTTGACAGGTGAATCCAAATACAATGAAAATGACGAGGACTGAGACGAAAATGATCACACACGCTGATGATTTAAAAAACAAGCGTGGTGGGAAAAGAGAGAAATTTGAACAAAAAGAATCGTGGAGTGAAGAAGGTGCAGAGTATGAGAAGGCCGGTGACGAAGGCGAACCAGAGAGTATGGCGACCCCCCACGGCACTCATTTCACTGACGGCGTTCCGGACAATCTGGACCGGTTGAATACACCGTATTTCATGCCACAAACTAGAACTACATCTAAAAGTGGGGTGAAGAAGGTGAAATAAGAAAAGAAAATGAAGAACTACAAGCGAAAATTGAGTGCTTGGAGCGCGAGAACGCAAAGTTGAAAAATAAAAATATGAAACTGAGAGGAAAAAGTAAGAAAAGAGGAGAGAAAATTGCAAAACTGAAAATGGAATTGGCTGAGCTGAAAAGGACAAGTGATGAGCCAAAAAAAGAGGAAGGTGAGGAGAAAATAAAAGAATTGGCCGAACAAATGGCTCGGCAAAAAGAACACATGGACAATAACTTCAAGAATTTGACCTTACTTTTATCTTAGAGAGATAATGAGGTCAAACAGCCCAAAAACAATCCTCCTTCGGACCCTGTTTCTGCAAAAGAAACTGAACAGTGTCCCCAACATATGCATGGAGAGACTGGGCCCAAAGAAGGTGAAGAAGACAAAAACAAAGAAGAGAAAATTGACAGAAAAAGTAGACGAAAGCTCAATGGTTAAAAGGCTGAAGCAGAGAGACAGAGCACAGACAAAAAAATGGAGATGATTTCGAATATTTGGACATCAAAAAAGGCAGAAAGGATAAAGGATCGCAGGAGGCCAAAAGTTTGAGTGAATGAAAAACAGTGGTAAAGGGGGGGACACTGCTGGCCCTAAATATAAAGATGTAGAAATTGCTTTGTATATACTGTTTGTATATATATTTGAGTGCTGTGGATATTATTTGATGCGTAATTTGTTTAACATTTTAGTACATATCTAATTGGAAATACAAATCTTTAAGTGAATATGTATAAACTGTTTCATGAAATGTACTGTGTTGTTTGTACCTCGCATTGCCTGTTCAGTTCAGTGTGTTTGTATATACTGTTTTGAACATATCTACTGCTATGGATATTATTTCATGTGTAAGCCTCCACAAGGCATGTTGATATGCATTGGAATTGCATCCAGAGCTGGTTCTTGCCACAAGGCATGTTGATATGCATTGCAATTGCATCCAGAGCTGGCATTGGATGAGCCACAAAGCCAACATGAATTATTTCTGTTGAGAAGGTCGACCTCACAATTGTCAAAGAATTGTACATTGACGAGCCCTTTTTCCCTTAATTCTCATTAATTCTCTGGGAAGACTTTTCTCATGTCTAATGAAACTTTCTACTATTACCTTACTGAGATTACTGTTGGGAACAACATATCTACTGTCTTATGTGTGGCAAAAACCAGTGCTACTGAACAAGCAAGCATGCATCTATGGAACTTCTCATTGGTTAGTTAGCAGCGAAGTTAGATTGTTGGCATGCAAAATCTGTGCTTCTGCAATGCACATTGTTAGAAGAACTCTGTAATATAACTTCAGTGCCTCTAGTCGCAGTTGTTCTGCCCATATGTTCATCTATTAAATTTGGGTGCTGTGGATATTATTTGATGTGTAAGCCTCCAAAATATTGTTGAAACAATGTGTTTGTATATACAAAATTAAAGTTTCTGTGTGTTATTACCATGTATATCATTAAAAACCTAATTAAATGTCCATCGTTCATTGACACTACGAAAATGTACAGACACATCATATTTGATACATTTAAGTATATATCTACTTAAAATGGACACCTGTTTAGTTGATATCATCTTAATAGAACCCAATGAACAGAACCCTTCAGTGTCCGTTTCTACAAAATTTGGAACTTTGTGCCGTCCATTTATTGACTCAATATATCATTAAGGTAATTGTCAGAACTTGTTAGTTGTTGACCATGTATATCATTGAAGACCCAATTAAATGTACAGACACATCACAAATTTATACCAACAAGTAGATATCTACTTAACAAGACACTTTCGGTCGATATCATCTGAACAGAAAAAAAAAAAAAAAAAAAAAACCTTTAAGTAGATATCTACTTAACAAGACACGAATTCAGTTGATATCATCTGAACAGAACCAATAAAAGAACCTATTAAATGGAAGTGGATAATTAAACCACAAAAATGGGATTGTCGATTTTTCCCCTCGTTAGATTTGTAATTTACAAATCCATGCCATCGATCAGCCCATTGCACAGCTGCCATGACATGACTGCACGACTGCACGTACTGCGTTTCTGCTGAAACCTATCGTCATCATAGCCCCTATGTCTTTTTTGGAGTTTACTCATTGCCATTTGTTTTGCCATTTTCACGCAAGAATCACACGAGCATAAACCCAAGAACTCCAATTCGCCAGAAATTGCGAGTGAACGGCGCCTAGAAACAGAACGAACAACATAACCGTAAAAACTGAGAAATCACCGAACACCAAAAGAAGAAGAAATGGTGAACACGAGGTCTTCAGAGAAGAGAAAGAAGGATGGTGAAACGTCAGGTTCCAAACAGTCCAAACCATCGAAGAGGGCAATAGAACCACAACAATCGGCAGAGAGAAGGAACGAGAAAGAACCTGAGAAAGACTACAAAGAAAAGGTTGAGGAAAAAGGTAAGCAGTACATATATTAGTCGTTATATTCAAAATATTTAAGTGGATATCATGTACATATGCTGTTGATTACATTTAGAACAAATTTTAGGCGATATCCGTTTATTTCTTGACATCAGTGTCGTGCAAATTTAAGTTGATATCATGTACTATTTGGAGTGAATTTGGTACTTGTTGCAAAGTATTTCTAGACCATATATATCATGAAAAATATATTTAATTGGAAAAATCAGGACTGTGTAAAGAAACGACATAATTCGAAATGTAAGTTGATATCTACTAAGAAAGACACATCTTCAGTGGATATCTACTGAACAGAACCCCAGTTGACAAACATTAAACAGTGTACTGCTCTTATTAATTATTTGTATATACATTGGCTATGTTTGTATATACAAGATTTCTTCCAAAATATTTGTTCAAACAATGTGTTTGCAATCACAAGATACTGTTTGATTAATGTTTGGAAGTGTACTGCTCTGTGTTGTTGTTCAGATTTGTTGTTCAGTGTGTTTGTATCTACTGTTTTGGTAGTTGGTCAGTTAACCTATGAAGATGTGTATTTTCAGTATGTGTGTCGTCTGAATGTTAACCTATCAACATGTGTATTTTCAGTATATGTGTCTGACAGTGACTTCGATGATGCCCCCGTTAAAAGAATCCGAAAGCCAACAAAAAATGAAAGGAAGACTACAACATAAACAAGCCGGAAAATAGGTAAATTTTACCTACAATACAGATCATCGTTGAAGCTTGTCTACGAGTTGCTTGACACAATTGTTCTGACAAGAAAACACACTGAATTGCTGCAACTTATGCCATTCTGGCCAATTTTTTATTCAATTTTGAATAAGAGAGTGACATTGGAGATGATCAAGAAATTGGACGACAACATCGTCCAAATACTGAAGACCTGGAACGAAGAAACATAGTCTTTCAAAACTAGAGGTGTTGATTTGAAGTTTGTTGTTTCCGATGTTAGACTGATTTTTGGACTGAAATGTAGTAAGAAGGCCATCAATTTCTCGTATGGCAAGCTGGAAAGTGAATATTTGGCCAGTATTTGCAAAGACCGAAAGCGATTGTCGACAGCTGACATCAAAACTGCAATCATGGAGTCAGTGTATAGTGACAACGATGAAGACGTTCGACATGTTGTGAGTTTGTTGTGCTTGTATCTGCTTGGCACGTGTTTGCTGCCCAACAATGGATAATTTGTTGCATTTGGCCTTTACAAGTATGTTGAAAATATTGAATAAATGCACACCTATGGTTGGCATCACGCAATTCATAGCTTGTTGATGACATCAATTCGACAAAACACCCTACAACCTGAGAAGGTGAAAGGGTGTGTTATTGCATTGCTGGTATGTCAAAACATAACTCATTTTCATTTTGACACATCCATTTAATCTGAAAACCCAAATTAAATTGAATAATTACTAATAAACTTTTAAATTGTCTAGTATTGGTTTTGCGAGCATGTCAATGTGCTCAAGGAAGATAAGGAGGAAGCATCCCCAAGGTTTGTGAAGTGGGATCTTTCCAAATTGACAAAGGACATACTGAAATTGGCACTGCATAATGGCCCAGATGTCAGGGTTAGTGGATATCTATGTACTGCTTTATATGTTTTTCTGTGTTCATTCTTTGTTCTAGTGTTTACATGTTGTTTGTAGAAATTACACATCTGAACTGCATGCATGCTGTTTATTACATTAGATATCTACTGAAAATACACGTGTAATGAAATGTACTGCATCTTTACTGGATATCCACTTCAAAATACACATATGTGCTGAATACATGTTGTTCAGTAGATATCTACTGAACAACATGTATATCTACTGAAAAATACCAATATGTACTGCATACATGCTGTTCAGTAGATATCTACTGAACAGCATTGATATCTACTGAAAAATACACATCTTTAATGATATGTACTGCATCTTTACTGGATATCCACTTCAAAATACATATATGTGCTGCATATATGCTGTTCAGTAGATATCTACTAAACAACATGGATATCTACTGAAAAATACACATCTTTAATGATATGTACTGCATCTTTACTGGATATCCACTTCAAAATACACATATGTGTTGCATACATGCTGTTCAGTAGATATCTACTAAACAGCATGTATGTGCTGCAAACATGTTGTTCAGTAGATATCTACTGAACAACATGGATATCTACTGAAAAATACACATCTTTAATGATATGTACTGCATCTTTACTGGATATCCACTTGAAAATACACATATGTACTGCATACATGCATATATATCTGCTGAACAAACGCCATATTGACAAGTTAATCCAAAAACCCCAAAAATAACAAGGACATAGACAAAAATGATCACACACGCTCATGATTTTAAAAATAAGCGTACTGGAAAAGGAGAGAAATTTGATCGAAAGAAGGACGATGAAGAAGGGTCATGGACTGAGGAAGGTGAACAAGACGAGGACGGCGACGAAGGAGAACCGTAGACTATGGAAACCCCCCACGGTACTCCTTTCAGTCACGGCATTCTGGATAGTCCGACACGGATGACTACGCCTTATTTCACCCCCACAAAATCGGACAACATCGAAAAGCAGAGCTGAAGAAGGTGAAATAGGAAAAGAAACTGAAGAACTCCAAGCCAAAATTGAGAGCTTCGAGAGTGAGAATGCAAAACTGAAAAAAAAAATATCAATTTGAGAGGAAAAAATAAGGCAAAATGAGAGAAAATTACGAAGCTTAAGCTGGAATTGGCTAAGCTGAAAAGAACAAGATATGAGCCGAAAGAAGAAGGTGATGAAAAAATAAAAGAATTGGCAGAACAAAGGGCTCGACAAAAGGAGGACATGGACAACCAATTCAAGAATTTGATGTTACTTTTAGCTCAAAGGGAGAATAACCGCAAACAGGCCAAAAATAGTCCTCCTCCAGACCCTGTTGCTGGAGAAGAAGCTGAAAAGCGTGCCGAAGAAATCCACGCAGAGACGGGGCCCAGAGAAGCTGAAGAAATGAAAAAAAAAATTAACAGAAAAACCAGGCCAAAGCTCAATGGTTAAAATGCTGAAACAGAGAGACCAAGCACAGAAAAAGAAGGAAGACGATTTTGAATATTTAGACATCAAAAAGTACAGAAAGGATAAAGGAACGCATGAAGAAACGGTCGATCTAGACACATATCAGGCCCCAACACAAAAAAAAAAAAAAAAAAAAAAAAAAAAAAACAGGTTACCAAACTACCGAAGAGGCATCAAAGTGAAGTAGCAACTTCACTATCCGATGAGGATTGGCAAAAGATAACAACCATATTCAAAATCGAAGGGCCGAGGTAACACAAAATACACATCTTAAAGATATTTTTACATATTCTGGTTGTATAAAAATGCATGAAAGAAATTTTAACCATCTCTTATTAATATACAGCGCAATTGTATACAATGGGGAATATAGTGTTATATCTCTTCTAGATGTCATTTCACTTCTGAACGGTAGAGAACTAAGCAACTTTGTAAGTGAATATATTAAAAAACATCACACATATGAACATAAAAAAAAACGCAAACTAATAATGAAAATAGATTGCAGGTCGTAGATAGCTACATAGAGTTCTTAAGGGACAACAATGCGAAATTGGAAAAAAATTTGAAAAATGAGAGAATTGTTGTCGGTGACCGCTCATACTTCATCACAAGCTATTGCTGGGTATGTTTGGGTACATTTATACGTTTGTTTAATGTATTAAAAAACAGTACGTCCATCTACTGAATAAATGAACTGAATTCTACAATTTATTCAGTAGATTTGTACTGAATAAATTATATAGGTTTAATTCTACAATTCTACATTAACTGAAAACAGTATGTGGATATCAACTGAATTCTACAATTTATTCAGTGGATATCTATTAAATAAATTAAATTATTTTATGACTATTAACTAAATTATAAATTGTCCCCATCTTTTATAGAATTGGGTAAAGGGCAGGTCGACACAGTCAACTGAAATTTTTTTGAATACCCAAATCACTGAAGCATTGCAGGGTAGCTATCGACACATTCACTTTCCCATAAACACAACGGATAACGGTCCGAATCATTGGACGCTGCTTGTGTTTGACACAAGTGAGGCAGAATAGAGACACTATAACCCGCTCCAACCAAGAATCGACACCGGAGATCCATACTTGAAAGACGCAATGTTGATGGTAATAAAACTCATGCTTTGTTTCCATTCCTAACTTAAATGTTACATAATAAAACTTTAATTTAAAATTTTGTTTATTTTGTAGAGAAAATATGTACTTGATATGATCAAAGATCTCCGCGTGGATGGTGAAGAGTTGGCAATACCGCAGACTGAAACTTATCTAACAAGCGTACTGTACAGCCCACAACAAATACTCAGATCGTAAATATTAATGTCATTACACATTTTTTCATGAAATGTAAAATCTATATTTAGACTCAAATGCATGAACTTTGAATGTTAGGTTGGATTGTGGGACAATGGTTTTGTTTATAATGGACCAAACAGCCTAGGGCGTTCCAATTGTGCCATTCGAAAATGAGAAAGCGGTGAAAGAAGCAATAATCAAATATCGAGCAAAAATTGTGAATGCATTTTTGAATGATAAGGCCAAATCATGGACGCCTCAAAAGTTTGAGTCAACGAAAAAAAGTGAAAGAGGAGGACACAATGCTGACTCTACACCATCTTGATGTGGAAACTGTTATTAAGATTGGTTGTTAATCAGTCTGTTTGTATATAATGTACCTGACACATATTCAGTAGATATCATCGTATGTCAAACATTTCACATTGGCAGTGTTTGTATGTGCAGAAATAATGTGTTTGTATATATATTGCTCTTATTTAGATTGGCTGTTAGATTGGTTGTTTGTATATATACTGCTCTTATTAATTGTTCACATTGGCAGTGTTTGTATGTGCATAAACAGCGTATGTCAAACATTTCAGTAACCATTTCAGTAGATATCTACTCATATTTATACATCCTGTTAAAAATTTCAGTAGATGCCTGAATAGCCTGTTTGAAGAATTTGAGTCGATATCTACTGAAGCTGACACATATTCAGTGGACATCTACTGAAAAATACTAGTATTGGGATCAAATCAAAGCATTTACCAGAATACATTTCTATGTGGACACATAAACAGCATATTTCGTGCCTAAACATCCTGTTTGAAACAGTTCAGTAGATATCCACTGAAACTGACACATATTCAGTGGATATCTACTGAAACTGAGTGATATCTACTGAAATATACTCAATGGGAAGATCCTCATGTATTGGGATCAAATCGAAGCATTTGAGACTCAATTGGAGAAAATAAAGCATTTAGCAGAATATATTCTCTATGTGGATACACATAAACAACATATTTCGTGCCTAAACATCCTGTTTGAAACAGTTCAGTAGATATCTACTGAAGCTAACACATATTCAGTGAATATCTATTGAAACTGAGTTATATCTATTGAAATATACTCAATGGGAAGATCCTCATGTATTGGGATCAAATCAAAGCATTTGAGACTCAATGGGATCAAATCAAAGCATTTACTAGAATACATTTCTATGTGGACACATAAACAGCATATTTGGTGCCTAAATAGCCTGTTTGAAACAGTTCAGTAGATATCTATTGAAACTGACACATATTCAGTGGATATCTACTGAAACTGAGTGATATCTACTGAAATATACTCAATGGGAAGATCCTCATGTATTGGGATCAAATCGAAGTATTTGAGACTCAATTGGAGAAAACAAAGCATTTAGCAGAATACATTCTCTATGTGGATACACATAAACAGCATATTTCGTGCCTAAACATCCTGTTTGAAACAGTTCAGTAGATATCTACTGAAGTTAACACATATTCAGTGGATATCTACTGAAACTGAGTGATATCTACTGAAATATACTCAATGGGAAGATCCTCATGTATTGGGATCAAATCAAAGCATTTGAGACTCAATGGGATCAAATCAAAGTATTTACTAGAATACATTTCTATGTGGACACATAAACAACATATTTGGTGCCTAAACAGCCTGTTTGAAACAATTCAGTAGATATCTACTGAAGCTGACACATATTCAGTGGATATCTACTGAAACTGAGTGATATCTACTGAAATATACTCAATGGGAAGATCCTCGTGTATTGGGATCAAATTGAAGCATTTGAGACTCAATTGGAGAAAACAAAGCATTTAGCAGAATACA
Source organism: Eucommia ulmoides (assembly GCA_016647705.1). NCBI lineage: Eukaryota > Viridiplantae > Streptophyta > Magnoliopsida > Garryales > Eucommiaceae > Eucommia > Eucommia ulmoides. The sequence continues at coordinate 1,973,646 of CM028329.1, forward strand.
TTCTCTATGTGGATATACATAAACAACATATTTTGTGCCTAAACATTCTGTTTGATACAGTTCAGTAGATATCTACTGAAGCTGACACATATTCAATAGATATCTACTGAAACTGAGTGATATCTACTGAAATATACTCAATGGGAAGATCCTCATGTATTGGGATCAAATTAAAGCATTTGAGACTCAATGGGATCAAATCAAAGCATTTACCAGAATACATTTCTATGTGGACACATAAACAACATATTTCGTGCCTAAACAGCCTGTTTAAAACAGTTCAGTAGATATCTACTGAAGCTGACACATATTCAGTGGATATCTACTGAAACTGAGTGATATCTACTGAAATATACTCAATGGGAAGATCCTTATGTCTTGGGATCAAATCGAAGCATTTGAGACTCAATTAGAGAAAATAAAGCATTTAGCAGAATACATTCTCTATGTGGATACGCATAAACAGCATATTTCATGCCTAAACATCCTGTTTGATACAGTTCAATAGATATCTACTGAAGCTGACACATATTCAGTGGATATCTACTGAAACTGAGTGATATCTACTGAATATAGTACTTGGGAAGATTCTCATATTTAGTACCTAACAGCCTGTTGGAAACATTTCAGTAGATATCTTCTGAACATAATTATTTGGTACATAAAACAACATATTTCAAAATTTCTTGACCAAATATATCATGAAAAACGACATATATTAAAATTTCAGTAGACATCTATTGAAAAAATACATCTTCACCATATATAGCATGTATGCAACAACATATATTAAAATTCCAGCACACATCTACTGAAAAAATACATATCGTTGTTGGATATTTTTTTCCAAAAATATACAGCCTTGCAAAAATATACATTGCAGCCTTGCAAAAACTATACAGCCTTACAAAAATATACATTGCAGCCTTGCAAAAACTATACAGCCTTGCAAAAATATATAGTCACACAAAAATATACATTGCAAAAATCTGAAAAAATATACAGTGTGCAACCTGTTCTTCAAATTGCAGCCTTGCACGTCTTCCGATTGTGGTTCGCATATTGCTTGCACCGACTACATCGAATTTGCTTTACTTTTTCCCCTTTTGATGTAATCCGCTTCTTCTTTGGACGCTCAGCTGGTTGGCGTGTTTGCAGCGGTAACACAATAGCTGTTGCGCTGTCATAAATTGGTCTTCCAAGGGTAGGGACAGACAAAATACCCTCCAAATACGTACTACGATACAAATCAACACGGAAGAAATCTTCAACATAGTCATACAAATTCCCCCCCGATTTTTGAATGGCGGCGCAAGCATGTGCACATGGGAAACCTTTCAATTGCCATTGGAAACATGAACAAGTACGATTAACAATATCCACTGAGACTGATGGGTGGCAATGCACTTCAAATTTTCCTTCAGAGCATAAACCCACCAACCACGTCCTACCGCTCTCAACATATTCTAATAACTTCTTATCCCAAAACCGACAAATGACACCAAACATCTTATTCAAAAGAAGTCTTCTACTCGATATGTGGTCCATGAGCTGTACTCTAATCGTATCAATGCATTCCATTATGGGGAGGTGTCAGGCTTTAACAATCCAAGCGTTAAACGATTCGGCAAGATTTGAATACATCTCGCCGTATCGTTGTCCAACAAAAAAAGCATTAGCCCAATTCTCAAGAGGTAACTCATTCAAGAATGAAATAACCCTTGGCCCGTCTTCAATAATAAGTCTATTTCTATGAATGACAAACCCCTCAACAGTTGGTGCAAACGCACACTGATCAAGTCTATGAAACAGATTTTTTTTCAGCACTTATCCCTCCCACTTAGTTTATCTCTTAGGTTACACTTCAAATGATGTAAGCAAAATGCATGGGGAGAGTTCGGGAAGACAGTACGTACAGCTTGAATCAAACCTGGTTGTCGATCCGAAATGAAAGTGATGCGCCGCTTATCAGAAACAATAATCGACAATTGTTGTGCAAACCACATCCAATTGTCGTCGTTCTTCGTATTGACAATAGCAAAAGCCAATGGAAACATTCCCGAACATGTAAAAAATCATAATACAGCTTGTTTGGTGCCTAAACAAGGCATTTAGCAGAATACATTCTCTATGTGAATACACATAAACAGCATATTTGGTGCCTAAACATCCTGTTTAAAACAGTTCAGTAGATATCTACTGAATCTGACACATATTCAGTGGATATCTATTGAAACTGAGTGATATCTACTGAATGTACTACTTGGGAAAATCCTCATGTATTGGGATCAAATCAAAGCATTTGAGACTCAATTGGAGAAAACAAAGTATTTACCAGAATACATTTCTATGTGGATACACATAAACGACATATTTGGTGCCAAAACACCCTGTTTGAAACATTTCAGTAGATATCTACTGAAGCTCACACTTATTCAGTGGATATCTACTGAAACTGAATGATATCTACTGAAAAATACTCAAAATGGCATATAGTACTTGGGAGGATCCTCATGTATTGGGATCAAATCAAAGCATTTGAGACTCAATTGGAGAAAAGAAAGCATTTACCAGAATACATTCTCTATGTGGATACACATAAACAACATATTTGGTGCCTAAACATCCTATTTGAAATAGTTCAGTAGATATCTACTGAAACTGAGTGATATCTACTGAATATAGTACTTGGGAAGATCCTCATGTATTGGGATCAAATCAAAATATTTGAGACTCAATTGGAGAAAACAAAGCATTTACCAGAACATATAAAAATCAGAAAACATTCAAGCTGAAAACACAATGAACATCATTAAAAACAGAAACAAAAGCTGCAACTGAAAAATAAAACGTAATATAACCTTTATTCCCGTCCTTCGCAGACGCAGCAAGCTACGTTCCCTTATACCGACTCTTGAGGAATGTTCCGTCCATAAACAACATAGGCCGGCAAAACTTGAAGTCTTCAATGCACGCATTAAAGAACATAAAAAATCTCTTAAAATGACCAAACTCTTGGTCATACTCCAAAGAAAAGTGGTTGCCTGGGTTTGTCGACTGGTAAACACTAATATACCACCTCAATAAGTCGTATGATGCCATATAATAAATTCTGAGCCTTCTCTACCCCTAGCCATGCATGATTGTATGTTATTTCTAATCCATACATGTTCTTGAAATCAGAAACAATATCAACAAGACATTTTAGTGGATTTCCACGAATCTCAACTGTCAACTCACTTGCAATGATATCAGAACTCATCCTTTCGTTTTTGCATGACCGAAATGATGCACTACAAGTATGTACGTTATCCAACTTTCTGATTACAAAAATCCCAGTAACAGTGTCAGCTCTAGCATGAACATTCCACTTACAAGAAGTCAAATCCCTATGACAACATGCAGTAGTGACTCGAACGTTGTCTTTCTTCAAATAATCGAAATGAAACCCAACCTCAATTGAATACTTGACTAGATCACTACGAAATTGATCTGCTCCCCCATCAAATTGTTGACCCACCTCTCTAATAAGAGTGGACCACGACTTAGAACGGTGATTTGCCGTATGGTTGACACAATAAGACCCAAGAAAATCTATCGCTTCATCATGCGGGGGGGGTGTGACGTCTCTCATCATCTTCTCCCCCGTCTCTACAACTTTCATCGACAATCTCTTTCACAACAACGTTCAAGTATCCCAAATTTAACAACTTCACTAAATCTAATAAAGCAAAAGTCTTTTTGATCATTCAAAATACAGTTTGACTGTCCCACGATTGAATATGATATGCGCAATGAGTTACGTTGCAACACATTCCATTGCTCAATCAACTTATCAACTAACACATTATATGTATATCTTTCATCATCAATTTTTATCAAAACACGTTTCCTCCACGTACGTACACACCATGATTAATCTTCCCATTGTCAAAAACAAAACTGCAAATTCATAAAATAAAAACATAATCTTACATTCAGTAAAAACATCTATTCAAAAAATGTATTTGTATACAAACAGCATAATTCGAAATGTAGGTAGATATCTACTGAGAAATACACATCCTTAGTGGATATCTTCTGAACAGAACCTCAGTTGACAAATATGAAACAGTGGCAAATTATTTATTCATGATTTCGGTTGACAAACATGAAACATGAAACTTAGTTTATCTACTACGAACAGAACAAAATCCCATGCATAAACTGAACAGAACCCCATGCATAAACTGCAAATGAACTGCAAATGAAATGTGGCATGAAAAATAGAAACGAGTAACAGAAACAAAGAAATGTGGAATTTGAACACTCGGAACAGGTAGAAACGAATAACGAAAACAGAGAAATATGGAATCCGAACACTCGGAACAGGTAGAAACGAATAACAAAAACAAAACGAGTAGAATCCGAACACTCACCAGGACAATCCGAAGTCGAAAATCACTCAGCCAATCAAAGAAATCAACCCTCCGAATTCGTAGTGGCAATCCGAAGTCGAAGAATTGCAATTCGAACTCGAAAAGTTTGTTACAGAGCTCATATATATCTGTGATACTCAAAACCTTCAATTATATACATATGAAGGGCAAAAATGTGATTATCAACTTCAAAAATTTGGCGCGAAAATTGTTTTCATAGCTGGCAGTTATTTCTGAAATGATTTCCCTACTAAAATTGACTGTTCTTCTTCCTACTGACTGCTTCTTCTTATATCTGTATGAACTGACTGCTCTTTTCTTATATCTATATGAAATATAGGGTAAGGACAAAAATGGAAAGAAAATTTCGTAACCAAGTCAGCAAAACACTTTTGGAGGCAAAATACTTAAACTTGGGAGTTTTTACATTAAAATAATTTTAGTAGATAGACGCGGTAATTTTCTCTAAAATCTCTCTCTTTTCATCACCCAACAATCGGTTCGGCCTCTCTCCCTCTGGCCGTGCCAACGCCATCGCCATCACGCCGCTCAGCGCCGGTCACCGCCGCTCCAGATTCATTCTATTTCTGTTCAATCGAACTCCTCGCCGGCCATTTCTTTCTCTCTTCTCCACCGTTTGCGAGCAACAGTGAGCTTCGGAGCGAACGCAACCCACCCCATGCCGGCACCCCCTAAACTGTATAAACGCAGCCCACCCCGCTCACTGAGTCGCCGAGACCCACCCCCCAACCCTTCAATCCAATCGCAGTACGTACTCGAATCCGATTTTCTTTTCTGTTTGTAAATTGTAATTTTCTTTCATTCCCCTTGATTTTGTGGTGCATTTGCCCATTAACTTCAGTCATGTTTAATATCTTCAGTTTGAGTATTTAAATTGCCAAATAAGTGGTGTTTGTTTGGGATTTCATATGTAATTTATCTATTGGCTTACGTTTGCAATTTTCATGAATTTCTCTTTGATCCTGATTTTGTGTTCTGTTCTCGATTTTTTGTTCTGTTCCAGATTTTTTGTTTTGTTCCCGATTTCTATTTTCTGTTAATGTTCAGTTTTGTTCCCAATTTTCTGTTCCGATTCTTCAGTTAATTGATTGCTGGACTATTGCCTAAAGGTAGTGTTTTATCAATTTGTGTTAACCTAAAGATTGATTGCTGGGATCTCTTATAGGCTGCCCGTATTAATTGATTGTTAAAATCTTGCCTGAATGCAGTGTTTTATCAATTTCTTTTACTGTACTCAAATCTTTTAGCAAACATATTACTTTGTTCATGGCATTTCCTTTACTTTTGCATATGCAAAACTGCAAGACTTGCCTTAATCCCATTAGTAGAGAACGCTGATGTGGTTATTGCGTTAGTCCCAAGTCTTATTTCTTTCCTTTTGCATTAGTTAATAAATAATCTTGGAATAGTTCACTTGGTTATTGCGACCACTAAGAGCATCACTTCATTTTGTTTGAGCAGCATTAATTATGAGCCCTTTGGGTTTCTAAGGTAATGATTGGCTTTATCCTTTTCAAGTCCACATCCTAGAAAATGGGATTCCCTGCAACTATTTGAAGGTTGTTACAACACTTGATAAAACTAAAATCATGACTTGGTTACCATGGTGTTAATAGTAACCTAAAACAGATACTCCATCAAGGAATATGATATATTCTCAATAAAGTATATTTATGGAGGGTTCTATTCACAATTTAGCCCTTTTTTTTTGCGGCATCTAAATATGGATACCGATCTTTACCATCCTTTTTTGGTAAAATAGTTTTAATAAGGTATATGTATGTGCATGTATATGACTTCTTGGTTCCGTTTGTTTGTATTATTTTATGTGTAGTATTTCGTGTTTCTGTCAGCTCTTAACTTGAGTTTGGTATTTTATGCACTTCAATTTCTGGGAGTATAGATAATTATCGCAAGCAACATATAAGCATAGGAAGTCTGCAGTATGGTATTGCAATCATTATTATGATTACTCTGAAAAGCTAATGGAAAAAAGATTCAATTGATGGACTGAAAAGCTAAGGTTTTTCTCAACGACACATGATATGTTAAGCATTCTGATTATTGTAGTGTCAGTGTCAGCATTTAGTAGAGCTCAAATTACAGGAGCTATTATAGTTCATTTTTCCAAAAAAAATTGAAACATAGTTATGCACCTAAATTGGCTACGTGAGTCTGTATAATATAATTTTTTGTCTATGTGAATATTGATTTTTCATGAGCTTAATATTTAATTATGACTTTATATTTTTCATAAATAGTTCAAGAGAACCAAATGAGGAAGACAAATAGATGTCAAGGGTTTCATTGTCAAACTTTGGCATTTCTTCAAGTGTTGCAGACTAGGTATTTCATGTTTTTCACATTTCTTTAGCTGCTGGGCTTGAAGCAATTAGACCTATTTTCTTGATGGTTGCTTTGAAGGCAATGAAGTTGGTAGATAAATCATTTCATTGTCATGGAGAAGTGTTGTATGCACTACCCTTATCTCTCTCTTCTAGGCTGGAGTAGGGTAGTATGTTCAATAAATGTGAATCGATACATTTGGGTTTTCTGTTATGCTTAATTTGTTACATTTGGTGATATCTAAATCTACACATTCCGTTGCTTGGATCCATGTCATCTCTCTTTCTAATCTGTTTAGTGTATGTGTGAATTCTATTTCTATAGTTTAGATTTTAGGTTTTTATTTTGATTGTGTTTATGGATTCAATTAATTCTTCATTTTTTTGATAAGTGTTTTTGGTCTACTGATTTGATTCATCTCCTACCTTTAAATGCTTCCATTTTTCTGTAATCTTGCTCTCATTTTTTTTATATTTTTCAATATGTAAATGCTTTTAATTGTTTTGAAATTGTGACTCAATGATTAATTCTGAAAATAGTACAACCTGAAATAGCATGTGTTCGTTTGCAGCTTATAGCATGTGTTCGTTTGCAGCTTATTATGAGCAACATATGGCTTTGAACTTTTAAAAGAATGTCTTAAAAGTTTTGCTGCAGCTTATATAGACTTGGCAGAAAAGTTAAGAAAACATTAAAAATGTAGGAAGTTAATCATGACATGCTTTTGATACACCTTTCAAAAAGTTGCTTTTATAGGAAAAAACTGCCACAAATACTACCACAATCTATCTTCTATCAAGAATGCATGCATATAATCTAATCAATTGGCAATGCACATGTAAATTTTCCTTCTTTGCCTTTGTTACAGTGTAACATGAATTGTTATTACTGTATTCTGCTGACTTCTTTTCCTCAGATGATCTCATATCAAGTGCACCAAGTTATTGTGTCAATGTTTCTATATGTTTCTTATATGAAATGAATGCGCCCTCAAAATTGATCTAGTAATTGTTTGATGAATGAGAAGATATATTTTTTCTATTTTGATCCTAGAAAGTTGTTCTGAAAACATAACAGAAATTGATTATTGTTGTTTGTGTTTCATGTTTTTTGAAATTGAAAGAAAGAACAAATAAAAAAGAAAAAAACACAAATAAAAACACTAACCGAAAGTGCCACCTTATGCTATTCGGAAAAGAAAAGTGGCACTTGAAGTATGATGTTTTTTGTGGGAGCTTTTTAAAGAGGACGTGAAATCCGCTGAATTTACCAGTAATGTTCCCTTGAACAATTTTAGTCATTGTTTAGTGTATCATTTCGAACAGTTAATTTGCCATTTGAAAATCTAACATGGAATTCTATGTGACAATTTGTTCGGCAGTTCCAGACTACAATTTAGTGTTGATGTTCAGTGTTGCGTTCAAAAGTGTCAAGTGTTCCAGACTTGCTATCGTGTTTCAGAATTGCTATCGTCACATTCCTTAGTTTTCTTGCTTGATGCATATGATTATGGTCTAATTTTATGGACAATACCTGAATGATGTAAATGATGATATTGAGTAACTTTGTAGCATCTTTTTTTCCCCCTGTTCTTATAAATCTGTTTCTGTTCCAAGAAATTTTGGAGTAAAAACAAAAAATGTATTTTTTGTTTTTGTTCTCAATTTTATGGGATTTGTAAAAAAGTGGTTTACGTTAGAAGTAGTATTTTATGCGTTTTTTTTCTTCTAGGTATTTTGTTGTGTAATTACAAATCTTTCTAAGAATTTTTGTCATGTAATTGCAAAGCTATTGGAGTTCAGATTGCCTTATTTTTTGAGCTCTATTTCATGCTCCTCTTCTTTAAGGCTTGATTTTGATATTGTGCTTTGGTTTAACCATTTGGTCTCAGAAACGGGTAGAAATTGATATGGTTTTGAAGAAACTCAATTTGAAGGGACTTAATTTGTTGTTTTCTACTTTTCTTTGTATTCAAATTTCAAGATTTTTAGTTGGTAATTATCCTATTATTTTACTGGGACTTTGTATTCTACTGCCTGTCGTAATATGATGAATGCTTGGGAGGAGGGAATGGTAGGATGAAACTCTTTGTATTAGTAGGACAGAAGGTTGTTAGGCAACAAATATGGCAGTATGATTAGAATCTTGACAATCGCTAATGCCTAATCTGCAGGCTAATAGCATACAATATTATTGTTATAAGTTCTTTATCCTTTCACAACAAAAGATTTAATGTTTGCCTGATAAATGAATGCAACTCTTTAACGTCAGAGAGTAAACCTGTTAGTTTAGTTAGATAACATGTAGGTTAAAGGTTTTGATAATGTTGATAATTGAAGTACTGTTTAAAGCCTAACAAACTTATAATGTCCATTCATGTGCCTAAGCCATTTCCTTCTCTTTTTCTGGCCTTTTCTGTTATTAATTTCCAGCAACAATACTGAGCACCTCCAAACTTTAAGACAGTTGTATGTGAAATTGAAGTTTTCGACTGCAAATGAGGAACTGAACAAGGTAATTGTTGCTATATGTGGTACCAAGTCCTTTCCCCTTCTGTTATATTCTTTGCGTAGCTTTTGAAATTAATAGTTGCGAGAACTTTTAGAAATTAGAACTTATCTACTTTATAGGATCTTATTACATTTTCTGCTAGATAATTAAGGTTTATTATTCAATTGATTTGATGTAAATATAAATTTATTTTCTTTTTCATTGTTCCCAGAAATCTATTTTCGTTCCCAAAAATTTGGGAAGAAAAAGTAGAACTATGTTTTTTAATTTTTGTTTTCAATAGTCTTAGAATGCAAAATAAAATTTGTAACAAGCTGTTACTTTTCTTTGTTTTCCATTTTTTAAAAGAAAAATAAAAAATTAGGAATACAATATAATTGTCTTGAACATCTATTTCTCTTCAAATATTTATAAATGTGGCCAAGAGACTTTATGGAAGAGAAATTTAGTATTTTGTTGACTTTAAAAGACATGAAAGTGATGTCAGTGTAATTAATTTCATTTAAGTTTTTGATAGATATTGGTGCATATGTGATAATGAAATTAATTTTAGTATTGTATATTACCATTTATTTGGTATACGATTTTTAATGCAATTCATGAATTATAAAGCCATTTGAGAGTTATGTAAGTTAAAAAATCGATTTATTATACTTTAGCATTACCTTCGGTAATTTGCCTGTTTGGTTCCTTGCTCTTTTAGAGCGAAACGTTTTAGTTGTGCTTGCCTTGTTAATGTTAATTGGTTGTGTGTGTTAAATTTACAATACAAAATTAGAATTGTATAGCAACAAATAACATTTGTGTCTTTAAGCACAGGGTATAACTAGTAATCAATATATTTGGTCTATATATATATTTTTTAGTTAGTTTATTTATTTATTTATTGTCGATAGTTAGTCTTTTTATTTAGTCTTACCATTGTCTACTTTTTATGAGTTTGGTTATTGGTGATATCTAGGTTTTGAGTACTGTGAGCTCCCAGTTTTCAAGCTCACATCTGTTCTAATATTGATGCTCCAAACTCATTGCAGATTTCCCGTTAAAAAGGAAAATGAAAAACTCATTGCAGATGTAGTGAAACCCTCCCGTGCAGCCAAATCAAAATATTGAGCTTTAACATATGGAAGTTACAATACTATCGAATGCAAATGATGGTCTCCTTTACATCATCAAAGGTTCTAGCTCTATTACTCAAACCTACCTCTCGTTTATTCACATTTTCATCAGTATATTCTCACTCTACATTATCGAAGGCCCTATTAGACCAAATCACCACTGCATTTCACCAAGAAAATCTCCAACTCATTGACCATCTTTCTCTCCGTAGACTACAACCAGACCATGTAGATTTAATTCTTTTCAATCTTCGGTCAACACCCAATTCAGCAATTAGGTTTTTCGAATGGTCTGATTATTTTCATGGGCTTAATTCCTTTTGTAGTCTTCAGCACATTTTGCTCAGTAACGGAATGTTTAAGCAAGCTAGACTGGTTTTCGATAAAATGGTTCACAGGTTCGGAGCAGCTGATTGTTTTGATGTTTTCCACAAGGGGTTTCGGAGATACAGGTCGAATCCATATACTATTTATAGTTTCTTGGTCGAGAACTATTGTCGAATTGGGATGATTGATCGTTCAATTGAGCTATTTTTCAGAACGTCTGAAATGGGCCTTGCGTTGTCTCCTTATGCATTAACGAGTTTGTTAAGTTCATTGGTTGATTCCAATAGTATTGATGTTATCTTAAGAGTGAATGAACATTTGGGTGATCGACTACTGGAAAAGCAGAATCATTTCCAAGACGTGTATTCTTTCGTAGTGGATTGTTTTCTCAAGAAGGGGGAGTTTGAAATGGGCTTATTGTTTCATCGTGCAATGGCTGAGAGAGGGTTTGTGCCCAGAACTATATCTTGTAACAGGGTCATAAAAGGGCTTTGTAACATTAATTGTACATCTGTGGCTCGTGATTTTTTTCAGTTGATGGTAGATGTAGGTCCAATGCCCACCGTAGTGACTTTTAGTACATTGATTAATGCTTATTTTAAGGAGGCAAGATTGGATAAGGCATTTGAGCTTTATAAATTCATGATTGCACGAGGTATAGTTCCTGACTTAAAGGTTTATAGTATTATTATTGATGGTCTTTGTAGGATAGGGAAGTTCAGGGAAGGACACAGACTTCTTTTGGTGGCATTGCATAGGGGCATCAAGTTAGATGTGGTTGTTTTCAGTTCGGTAATAGCTGCATATGTCAGAATTGGTGATTTGATCAAGGGGATTGCAGTTTACAGTAGAATGTTGGAAAACGGTATCATGCCTAGCATAGTTACCTACGGCATTCTCATAAATGGGTTATGTCATCATGGTTTTCTTCTTGAGGCTTTTGGTGTCCTTGGTCAGATAGAAAAACGTGGTATTGAGTTATCTATTGTATTGTATAGTAGTCTTATTGATGGGCTTTGTAAATTTGGATATTTGAAAGACGGTTTTAAATTATATTATGATATGGTGAAGATCGGCTTTAATCCTGATGTTACTGTTCATTCTGTGCTTATGAATGGTCTTAGCAAACAGGGGCATATGAATGATGCCACAAGATTATTTTACAAGGCCGTAAAGAGCGGTTTGACTCCTAATATTTTCATTTTTAACGTCTTAATTGATGGTTGGTGTAGATTGAAAGCAATAAATCATGCTGTGAATCTATACATCCATATTTATGAGTATAAATTGGTTCCGAATGTAGTTACTCTGACTACGCTTATTAAAGGTATAACTGAAATTGGCAGAATGTTTGAGGCTCTAGTTTTGTTCTTCCAAATGCTTAAGGGCGGTGTATCTCCAGATGCTGTTACATATTGCGTTCTCATTAATGGATTCTGCAAGCAGAAAAATTTAGCTGTTGCCCTGTGGATTTTTGATCTGATGCTCAAGAACGGAATAAACCCTGATATTGCTGTTTACAATGTTCTTATTAATGGTCTTTTTAAGGAAGGGCGCTTGAGAAATGCAGTAGAACTGTTCAGGAACGTTTCTGAGTGCGGACCACAACCTGATATTGTGACATACAACACAGTAATTTGTGGTTACTGTTCTTTGGAAATGCTAAGTGAGGCAGTTCAACAATATGAAGAGATGAATTGCGGAATGATCAAACCAAATGCCATTACTTTTACTATTTTGATTGATGCGTTATGTAAAGATGGTAAAATGGATGATGCGAGGTTGTTATTCTCCAAAATGGTGGAAAAAGGTCACAAACCTAATGCATTCACTTATAGTTCCTTGATTGATGGTTTCTTTAAGACCCATGATATGGGAAATGCATTTGAGCATTATGAAGGTATGCTGAAGAACAAGATATCTCCAAATATCGTGAGTTACAGTATTTTGATTGATGGTCTTTGCAAAAGGGGATTGATGGAAGAAGCGTCCCTTGCTTTCCAGTGTGCATTACACAATCATTTATTGCCTGATGTAATAATGTATGGAATTCTGATTCGTGGGTACTGTAGTGTCGGGAGATTCGCTGATGCTATGATGTTGTATGAACGTATGTTGAAGGATGGCATCATGCCTGATGATTTTGTGCAAACAATACTTGCTGAATACAATCTTCTAAATGGTCGGCTTAAAGATTTTTGTGAACATTTGAAGCCTGCAGAGAGCATCATTAATACCGTAGAGTACCGAAAAAGAATCAGAGAGTGAATGATTCTCTACTGTAAGTCAATTACATAGAACTATATTATGCTTATTCTATTATTTCTCTATATTTATTAAATTATTTTTGTTTATTTTAGTAGCCATGAACTTCATGTAAAGATGTACTTGTTTTACCGCTGCAGGATATCTTCTGAACTAGCCGCTTTAACCAGTCAGCAACCATGCGAGTTTACGTCAGCAAAAAGAAGACAATGACTCTTTGCTTCCACAAAATACTTATGCAGCTGATGAGGCCTCAATGAGGTAAATCTTCAGTTCTCAGGTAATGGAAAAACCTTCTCAAGTTTAACGGTGTTTTCTTTGTTCTCAGGCCCCAAGCAATCAATTTCAGTAGCTTTTTCTTTGCATCTGTGCTTTTCTAGCCTATACACCTAAAATATGATGAGGGTAAAGCTTATTTCGTCGTTTGATCATCCTTCCCTAACCGTTAGCGGAACTATTAAATCTTATTTCGTAGTTTGATCATCTTTACCATACCGTTAGGCGGAAATATTCACTGTTGCAGTAACTACTGGTCTAATATTTCCTTGCTGGTGCCACTTCCAAGTTTTATTTAGGCGCTCCTATCTCAAAAAGTGGTCCATTTTAAATTATACTTGTCAATGTTCTACTCTATAATCTGTGTTGTTGCTGATTTTCTTATTTATCTCATCAGGAATGTGGCTGAACAAGGGTTGCAGGTTAGCAATGTGTACTTGGCTAAGGTATGTTCACATTGAGACCGCTGCCTAAACGTGGCACTTCAATAAGTCCTTTTTTAAAACAAAATCTTATATTCCCTTGCATGCAGACATGGTTCCATAGTTCTCAAGCCATGACGACAGGTCGTTCTTCTGAATTAAGGTGTCCTTTTATCTTTCCTGTATTGTTATTGATGTTCACAAACAGCGCTAGGCATTGATGTTCCACATGAGATGCCCGGTCTTGGTGCCAAACAAGACTGCGAATCCAAATGGATTCAATGACACTTCAATGTTTGAGATACCAAACCGTTTTCGTGTCTCCACCCAATTCATAGTTGAGAAATTAGTCAAAAGGATTTTAATCAGTAAAATTTTGCTAATTATATTGGGTAATTCTACATGTACGCCCCTTTTTCTGTACATACAAAGAATAAATAAAAATTATTTAATTCAATTACTCTTTTACCTTTTAAATTGTGAAAACATATATCTTAACTTTTTGTTTTTTTACACTCTTCTCCCGCTTCCTTCCTCCTCCTCTGGCAAGTACCATTGCCGGTACGGCTGGCGGTTGCCATCGCTGACACCGGAGTTTTCTCTCTTTCTTCTCTCAGTTTCTCTCTCTCTCTCTCTCTCTCACACACACACACCCCTCCTAACTCCCCCCTCCTCCTCCCCCTCCCCCTCCGAAATTAGAGTGAGAAGAAGAAGAGTAGTAGGGGATGTGGACTGGGATGGTAGGGGAGGGGCTGCGAAAGGGGATGGTAGGGCAGGGGGTGTTGGGGGGGGTGTTAGTGAAGCTTTTAATAATGTTTGAGACACCTCCCAAATGCATACAGTCAACAAGGTCTCATCCGTTGTGAGCATGCTGAAAGGTACACTAGAGCGAAAGAAGCCTAAATAACCACATTGAGAAGGAAACTATCGATGATAATGGTGCTCAAGAAGGAGATCGAATTGATGAGGCACAAGGTACTTTCCAAGATGTATCTGCTGCTGTCCAAGGAGAAGATGCTCGGGTTCAGCCAATGGTTGAAGAAGACATGGAATTGGAAGGTTTTATTTCTCTAGCAAACCCAATCCAAATGAACACAGTTTCGCAATGTGAATCTTCTGCTGCTGCACCTGTGATATCTACCGCATGTGATGGTCCCAGCAACTACAAGCATTTCCAAGAGCTCAAGGAAACAACTTAAAAGGAGTACTGATAATGGCTTGATCTCAAAAACGTACGTATAACATCTATAAGCTTGTTTTGGCAAACTCAAGTTTTTCACTCACTGGTTGTATCGTATCCTGCGCTGTGCAGGCATGCAGACTAGGGCTGGTCATAGGCTTGGGGGCCCACCCAGCCCGATACCATTTTTTAGGACTTGATCTTAAGTTTTGAACCAATGGGCAGGGCCAGGGCCTAGAAATCTAGGCCCGATCAATTTTAGGGCCGGTCTTGGGCATGACTACTTTATTTTACGATTGGGCCTGCCTGGCCCAATCATTAATTAAAATATATATAAATTGTAATCCTAATATCGAATTGTGAATGTATTCATTTTATTTGAGTATAGATGAATGTATATTTTTTTTAGTGCAGAATGTGATGAATGTATCTTAGAGTTTATTTTTTAAATTATAAAAAATAGGACAAAATATATTTTAAATGCTCTAACTATTGACACGTTTCTAAGTAGTCCTTTTAAGTTTGTGCATTTTATTTTAAACCCTCTACGTATCAACACGTTTTTAAATGGTTCTTTGTCAGAAATTTCGTCTAAAATAACAAAATGAAGGGACAAAATAGTAATTTTATATATTTTTTTTCCATTTTTTAATATTTTTTTCCTCTCTCACTCTCTCTTTTGTGGAGAGCACCCGTTGTTGTGAGGGTGTTTCACACCCCTATTATGAAGGTGAAACACCCCCACCCTTGTAACAGGGGTTGAAGCACCCTCTGTAAAACTCCCTACAACATAGAGGGGGTTCACCCCCGTAAAGGGGGAGGGGGGTGAACACCCCCTGTAACACAAGGGATGAAATACCCCCATAACAAGGGGTGTTTTCCTGTAGGGAGGGAGGAAGAGGGAGAGTTGAGAAGGAAAAAGAGAAGTGAAGAAAAAAAAAAAGTAAAAGAAAAAGAAAAAAATTGATTAAAAAATGAAAGAAAAAAAAAATGTAAAATGATAATTTGGCTATTTAAATTTTGTTAGTTTGAACGAAATTTTTAATAGAATGGTCTCTTAAAAATGTGTTGACATATAGAGAGTTTAAAATGAAACGCGCAAATTTAGAAGGACTGTTTAGAAACGTATCAATAGTTAGAGGGTTTAAAATGTATTTTTCCTTAATAAATAAAATTATAGGGTCGGTATTGAGTTTATTTATTTTTTGTAAGGCTGGGCTTGGGCTTAAATTTTTTAGGTAGGGCCAGACTTGGACAAAATATTAAGGCTCAACCATGGGGTCAGGCTGGACTAGAGCTTAATATATTTTCATAATACCCTATGTAAAGCCCGACTCAATCCATGACCACCCCTAATGCAGATTGCATGCTTGTATGCCAGTGCTGTGTGTCACAGGTCAAACCTTTTGAGGTTGAAGAATGGACCGTGCGACGCTAACTAGAGGATTGTCTAATAGTTAGTCTGGAGATCAGATCTAGAATTGTGGAAGTTGTTTTATAACAGCAAGATTCACCACAACAGTACATGCAAATAGTGCAATGAGAATATAATTACAAAAACAACAATTGTATCAAATACCGAAGACTACAGATGTGAAAGGTTTACAATGAATGTCCACCCGTATAGTACTTTTAGCAAAAAAAATACATCATTATGCTGAAGGAGATATAATAGGGCCATTTTACGAGAAATAATATAAATAAGTTAAACTAAGTTAAATTAGTTTAGAAAACAAAAAGAATGGGTCATGGGCCAGAAAAAACAGTGGATAAATTTAGAGTCGATTTTTGTTTTTGTTTTTTTTTTAATAATAGATGTATTTTTTTCTTCTTCATCAATAACTAGTGTCAAATAGGTCCCCAATATTAGTCTTCCCAATTGAATACCCCAGGTTTAAAGATGGTGCAAATTGAGTCCTTCACTCCTGTCAATCTCAGTTACAAAGTTTTTGTTTAAAGAGAAAAGTACAATTTAGACCCTCTAACTATTGACACATTTCTAAGTGGTCCTTCTAAATTTTATCGTTTCATTTTAAACCTTTTATGTATTAACTTGTTTTTAAAAGGTCATTCCATCAGAATTTCTGTCCAAAGTGGATGAAAATGTCTTCACGTGAGATGTACAACCCTTTTTTTAAGGGTATAATTGTCAGTTCATGTTACACAAGCTTAATGTCTTACTTTAAGGAAAAATAAGAAGGAGATGAGGGAATGCTTCCCTTCTTCTCGCCTAAAAATGTTGCGACGGCCATTAAAGGCTGAGTGCAGAATTGTTACTCCATTTTCAGAGACGAAAGCAAGGCTGATCGAAGGCAACTGCGAGGAGAGGAAGACTGAGGACGAGAAGAAGATCGAAGGCTGAAGCGAGAACAACACTCGAAACAGTGAAAATTGCACGGCTGACCCAATTCGAAGAGCTAGGGCTGAAAATTTGGTTCGTTATTCTGCAACCCAAATCGCAGAATGAAAAGGAAGAACACAGTATTCTGTCATTGTGGACAAATGTCTAAGGTTAGAACTTCATGGACGGTTAAAAATCCCTCAAGAAGGTTCTATGGTTGTGAGAAGGGTATTGGCGGGTGTGGGTTTTTTTTTTTTTTTTTGGTGGTTTGATCCCTTACCTTGTGATAGATGCAAACAAGTAATTCTGGGGTCGTTGAGGAAGATAAACAAGCAGCAAAGAAAGGAAAGAATATTGTGGCTTTGTTTGATTTTGTCTTGGGTGTTGCTTGGTTTTCTTTTTTCAAAAGTGAATTAAGTCATTCACTCATCTTCAATGTCCATGTCTCTTGATTAAGTTGGTGTCTTTTTTCTTTTGTTTCATCTGTAGTTTTAATTTTGTTTTTCTTTTGTTTGAATTCTATTTTAGCTTTAGTTTTAGTTTTGTTTCATTTCTGGATTTTTTTATATCCAAATGAAGTTGTTGATATTTTTTTTGAGTTTAGAAACAAAGTATGGTATGGTATGATGAAGGTGGAGTTGAAAAACTGTTTCTGTTTTTGGGGCACAACAGCCTCAAGTAAGAGCTTAGAAGAAACACATGCAAAAAAAAAAAACATGAGGTAGTGGCAGTAGTAGTGGTATTAATTATCTCTAAATGAATTCTCAAAATGAAATATTACAAAAACTGCAATAGCAGTAGTAGTGGTCTTAAATCTTTCAAAATGAACTCTCAAAATGAAATATCACAAAAACGTGGCATTAGATGACAAAAAAACAATAGCAGTGCAGTGACAACAATTCACATTTGAAGACAGTAGCAGTGCAGTGGCATTTGAAAACAGTAGCAGTGCAGTGACCAAAAAAAAAACAATAGTAGTGCAGTGGCATTTGAAGAAGATTAGAAACCAACAATCTGCAACATTTCACATTTGAAGACTGGAAACAAAAAATTAAGCTGCAAAATCTAACACTGTATTTGCAACATTTCAATCAAAATATTCCATATCAATTCCATACCAATAATACTCATACCAATATCAACAAAAAAAAAAAAAAAAAAAAAAAGGATAAATAAGCATTCAAAAAATACACAATTTTTTGCCAAAAGTCATTCATATTTTTTTCTCAAAAGAAAACAAGTCTAATAATCACAATTGGTCAGTGCCTTTTATATGTAGCTTGAGTGGCCTCATTTGCAGGTGTTGCACGTCTTCTTCCTCGAGTGGTAGTTTGATCAATAGATGACCTTTCATTTGCAGCTTGTGTGGTAGATCTCCATTAGAGTATGATCCAATTAGTAGTTAAAGCAATTACAAAATAAAAAATATTAAAAGTGAAATACATACAAAATCCAAAAACTTACAGTGGTCTTCTTTCTCTGTCTCTTCTTTATATTTCCACCTTGACCCTTATATGTCCTGCTATTGTGGCCTATATTACCACATTTTATGCACTTCAAACTGACTTTAGCCCTCCTCAAACGAGTACACTTTCTTGAAACCTTACCTAGTCCTCTTTTCCTAGATTTTTCGGGCCTCCTAGGTTGTGTACGATGTAGAGGTGGTAACAACTCAATGTTCACAGATTTGGGCCACAAGTTGGATGAATTCATTGGTAGTATGACAGGCTCATAGGTGGCAAGTAAGTTTCCTTTCTAAACCAGTGGGCAGCATACTTGTTTGGGCTCTTTTTTTTTTTTACTCCAAATTGCTAAAATTGCATGCTCACATAGGATCCCAAACAAATCCCACTTTCAACAAGCACATGTCTTATGGCCCAAATCAACTACAAATTGGTCCCTATCTTGACACAACACTTGAAACATCAGCCCTCCAGACCACAATGCCCTACACTTCCCAGCTTCTCATTTATTATTCTCTAGGACTTCATGAATTTTTGGTCCTAGGGTTGTCTCCATATTTCTTATATTCTCCCTCTTTATTTGCATTCTTTTCATCAGTAAACACCTAATTGTCTCTAGCAAAGTGATAATTGGTTTATCCCTAGCACGAAGGATAAAACCATTAAAAGACTCAGCTACATTGTTCGACAATTTATCACATTGGGTGTTTAGATTGAAGTGAGACCTAGCCCATTTCCTAGGGGGATGTCTATTGAACCACTGAAATGCATTCTCATCTAGACATCTTAGCCTATCCATGGCCTTCCTAAAGTAATGTAAATGATATGCAGACCCACAAGACTATAAAGCGTTTTTCATTATTTTACCTCTAAATTGCTTCTTGTAGTGGTCATAGATGTATCTCAAACAATTTATATGCTCAGCTCTAGGAAGTAGTCTCCATCACTGTCTCCAACCCCTATTGAATTACAAATAAATCAAAAAAAAAAAAAAAAAAAAAACCACAGTTACAGAATGTTACAGCAGATCAGTTACAGAAAACAGTTACAAATGAACAAAAAAAAAATGAATGAGCAAAAAAATAAAATAAAAGTACCTTATGTTCATCCGAAATGAAGGTGAAGGTCCAATTCTGCTGATTTATGACTCCAATATCATTGACCACCAACTCTATGAACCACTTCCAACTGTCTGCACACTCAACCTCAACCACAACATATGTAAGCGGATACATACCATTGTTTCCATCCACACCAACTGCACATAATATCTGTCTAGGAAATGGCCCTTTAATGAAGCATCCATCTAGTCACAATACTTGCCTGCAACCATTACTAAAACCTTGCTTTAGAGCTCCGATACAAACATAAATCCGCTGAAATCTAGGCTGCCCAGCCTCCTCATCAAACTCATATTTCACAATAACATTTGAGCCAAGGTTTGATCTTCTCAATTCTTAGGCATAATCCCAAACCTTCTTGTACTGTTCTTCATAACTCCCCTCAATCATCCCTAATTCCTTTCTCTTTGCTCTAAATACCAGTGCCTTCGATACACCAATGCACAGTTCAGTCTCGACAACATCCTTAAACACCTTCAAACTCCATTTGGGATTACATCTAAATCTTTCCAAGTAATGCTTAGCCAACCATGTAGAGCTACAATTTCTATTCCAATACACCTTGCCACAAGTGTGATTTCCATTCAACTTCTTAATTTGCATATCACCATTTTCGTTTAAAGAAGCTTGAATGAACTACTTGCACCCTGATTCTTTACATACCGCCCTCATCCGTTTTTTTTTTTTTTTTTTTTTTCTCATTCTTCTTCAACAAAACATTTTTACCTTGTTTTATTGCATATCCCCTCAACGCCCTGACAAGTTCTGCCCCACAAGAAAACAACATCTCTAATTCAAAAAGATTATCTAGGAATTCCATTTCTTTCTAATACTCTAGCCAAACATTATTAGTATCCTCATCTTCCTCATCCCCTGACTCAGCCCTAATATTTTTTTCCTCATCAGCATATTCCGACTCTACTTCTATATCATCCACATTAACGGTAGGCTGATGGGAATGACTATTTTTCCCCATTTCTTTACGTCCCATCCATTTACTCTCGGAATCTACATTATATTCAAACAATAAATCATCGTTTGTTTCATCTTGTTCTCTCCCACTGAATTCACTATCCTCATCTGTCTCTTCTTCATCCCCTAATTCAGCCCCTGCTTCATCCCATGTTTCAGCCTCAGCCCTTGCCTCCAACCCTGATTCAGCCCCTGCCTCCAACCCTGATTCAGCCCCTTCCTCAACCCCTGCTTCATCCCCTGTTCCAACCTTAGCCCTTGCCTCCAACCCAACCCCTGATTCAACCCCTTCCTCAACCCCTGATTTAGCCCATTTCTCCTCAAAATTGTGTTCACTCTGCGTCAAAAGCAGAGAAGGGAGCACAGGTTCAGCCAAATCATTTGAACCTGCTTGACTCTGAAACCGAGGCTCACTACCCTTATCCTCAAAATAAAATTCTATAACTCTATTTGGTGGTAAAATCCCAACCATGTCAAGAACATCATTGTCAGTGATAAGAATCTTCAGACCTTTGTTTAGAGGAAGGGTGGGAATCTTATAAAACAGTAAAACCTTAGATTTCGAAATATTGTACCCTAATACCTCTGTCATATCCTCTACATTTAACAATGATATTCTATCCCCATCTCATTTGTCAAAGTAGCAAATTGCCCCTCCCAACATATTCTAAGTTTACAAATCTACCACCGTAGTGAACTTTAGCAGAGAAATAAGATGAGTTTGGGGCTGTCATTAACAAAACAAAAACGAAAAACAAAAATATTAACTAACTAAAGTAGTAAAGCTTAAAAGACCCAGTAAAGACAAAAAAAAAAAAAAGGAATACATAAAAAGAGCACAAAAAATAGATTAAAAACCCTAAAATTTATGCAACCAGCCAAGGGACCACCATTCAAGCAAAGACAAAAAGTGAAGACAAAAATGTTGGAATGTATGGAGACAAGGTAGGACCTTTATCACAATAAAAAAATACCAAAATGCAGACTACAGAAATAACGTATGCAATTCAAACACGTATTAACTACAAATCGAACACAGAGGGAAGATGAAAGAGATTAAAACATTGAAACACTTATGGTAATCTGGCCCTCCGTCATCGTTGTGTCTTATACCTTGCATGTTGTCGTTCGTCGGAGAAAGAGAGCTGAAATGACCTGATTTACAACTTCTCCTTCAAATGCTCAAACAAACCCTAAGTTTTGAGAAGACGATGGAGAAGAGAGAGAATGGAAGAAGTTTAGCTCATGATGGAGTGTCTGAGTAGGAATGGGATGACTGTCTCTTCTAATGAAATGAAAAAGAAATGGCCGTTGCACTTATCCTCTCACACTTTTTTTTTTATAATATTAAGCTTGTGTAACATGAACTGACAATTATACCCTTGAGAAAAGGGTTGTGCATCTCACGTGAAGACATTTCCATCCACTTTGCATGGAAATTCTAACGGAAGGACCTTTTAAAAACAAATTAGTACATAGAGGGTTTAAAATGAAACGATAAAATTTAGAAGGACCACTTAGAAATGTGTCAATAGTTAGAGGGTCTAAATTGTACTTTTCCCTTGTTTAAAAGCCCATGTGCGCCTCACGCAACAAAACCTGAGCATTTTGCCTTCAATGTAACTTCCTTCTTCGTTTTAGGGTTAGTAGGGATGGTCACGTGCAAGCCTAGTGCCTATCAAGAATGCTACATCAATTTAATTTATTTTTTTTATTCACGCATGAAACATTTTGTGAATACATCAAATGCACAAAAAATAAAAATAAACATAAATTTAGAACTCACAACTCGCTTTTAAATTTCTAAGCTCACTAGTTTTATTTTTCTTATATATCGATAGTATTTCTTTCTAGTAGATATTATAATGCAACAAAAAGAAATTTAAATTTAATATTTAATTCTATCTCCATCAGTTTAGATAGTTAATTTTTTAATTTTTTATTTATATATTTCGATATTTTGATTGTGTTTTATTTTTGTTTTCTATTTTCAATTTGTAGTTTCTATTTTTTTTTTATAATTGATTTCTTTTGTGTGTTTTATTTTTATTTTATATTGTTTTTTTTTCATCATTTAATTTATTCTCTATTTTTCTTTTTTCTTTTTTCTTTTTCATTTTTGATTTCTATTATATACTATGGATTAATAGAAAATGAAAATATTAAATACTAAGAAGTAAAATATAACTAACTATGAGTAAAATTGGAATATTTTATTTTAAACTCGAATACGTAAATTGAGAACGATTGCTCATTCTTAAATATAGGAATATTAAAATATTAGAAAGTAAAAGTCAATTAAGCTCAAATTTTAAGAGTAAAATCAATAATTTATTCAATTTGAAAATTGAGGTGATTAGTTTGAATACTTTTTTTTTTCTTTAAATTTGAGAATTAATAAAATATAATGTAAACTACAAGAATGAAAAGTATAGTTATTTTGTTAAATTGTGTGGACTGAAAATGATATATTCGGACTGATATAAAAAATAATATATATTTTGGAATAATATACAAATAGTAGAAGTCAAGGAGAAAAATGAAATTATGGTTAAACTTCTAACAGTGTATTTATAGGTTTTTGACTAAAGAATATGAAAATTACAAAAGAAAGGACAAATTTGAAAAGGAAATTGCAAAATTGCCATTGATTAAGCAGCTCACTACCTCTTTTGTATTAACTGTAGATTTTTTTTTTTTTTATTGAATTATAGACATTTAACAAATAAAGTAAGCTAAATATCCACTAGACTACAAGTCTTGGGATATATTAATGATAGATATTAAGAAGATAAAAACTTTATCAAGTAAGCAAATATTAAAAATTAGGGAGAAAAATATAATTATGCTTAAACTTCTAAGAGTGTATTTATAGTTTTGATTAAAGAATATGAAAACTACAAAGGACAAAATTGAAGAAGAAATTACAAAATTGCCATTGATTTAGTAGTTCATTATTTATTTATTTAACTATAGATATAGATATATAACTGGGTAAATTTCATTTTTGACCTTCTGATTATTGATCTATTTTTATATGGTTTGATAAGTTTAACGTGTTTCACTTTAAACCCTATATTTTTAATTACGGTTTTAATTAGTCCTTCCATAATTGTTAAATTAGTCAAAAATAAAGGTAAATTTATATTTTTTTTTCCGTTTTTTTCTTTTTCTTTTTTTTTCCCCTTTAGCAATGGTCCACTGCCACCGTAGCTGCCTCTTCCCTCTGTTCTTAACTTCTCTATTTTGCATCTTCTCTCTTCTCTCTCCTGTTTCTTTGATCTTCTCGATCTTTCCCCCATATCTGCTCCGCATTCCATTTGTGATTCTTTCTCTACTCGAACTTTTTTCTTCCTTGAGAAAATTTCAACAGAGAAGCTAATAAAGATATCGACACACCAGCTAGAGAGAATTAATTAAGAATGACTAAATAAACATTGAATGAATTCAATTCATCAACTAAATTCAGATAATTAACAAAAATTGAAGCACCAGATATGAGACAAACTAAGTACATGCACAGATATTCATTGATTTTGTAGTGGTGGTATCCAAACTTACACAAGGGGTGACCCCATATTGATAGAGAAAACACATACCCAATTCATGAAAGAGCTCAGAAAAGTGATGACAAACATTTATCAAGCGATAACATTAATTTCAGTATCTAATGAGGGGTGGGATATTGAGAGAATATGGAGCGATTGTATTGAGATATATAAAAATATAATTACATAGATATAAATAGTTTAACTACATGCATTTATGATGCCACATAAATTAAAAAAAAAAAAAACATTTGAGGTCAAATCTTAAAAACAACTAATCATTTGAGAGAGAAAAAAATTTAAAAAATATAGTACTAATCTTGGTTAAGATGCAATTGGCCATTTGAGAGCCAGTACGATACTCTCGAACGAAAAACGTTTGGTGGATTTCAAGATAGTCGTGTTACTTGATAACAATCTGCTTCAACCTTGAATTTTGTTAGAATGGATAGAGTCTCTTGTAGGAACATTATTATCTAAACAAGTGCTCCAGCCTAAGACTAGGATGTGAAAAAAATAAATCTCATTTGAGGAGAATTGTATTGGGATGAAATTTTCTCTAAGCCATATATAGGGTACAAAAAATAAATGGATCTAGTAGCAAATCAGGATAAAAAGTGTCACAAGCCAAGGCTAGAATACAATGCTCTATTGAGGGTTGTAAGATGTGCCCTTCCCATGGTTGCGATCATGTATTTGTGAGACGTTTTGCGTCTAGAGATTGAACCTCATGGGGTGGCCTATGTACCTTGGCGATCACTAAAGATCAGGTCAAGCATAGTTCTGTAAAAATGATATGAAAATTTTCCCTTTAGTCACAAGTAGTGATATGTAAATAAGATCCCTTTAGTCAAGAGTTGAGATATGAGAATGGGATCTCTTTAGTAAAGAAAACGCTATTCAAGTGAGATCCTTTTTATCTCCACATAGTGGGGAGAATGCCATGCAATTGAGATCCCTTTAGTCTGGGGCAGTAATATGAAAATGAGATCTCTTTAGTCGAGGGATGCTATATAATTGAGATCTCTTCAGTCGAGATTGATCATATGGACATGTTCCTTTTAGTCAGTATTTGAAAGTGAAATCCCTTTACTCAGGACCAATCTATGTAATAAATTAGCTTATTTATAAACAGGGTCGTCGGATCAAAAGACAAACACGAAAGACATTGGTAGCCGTCGGATCATTTTTAACCCGCATATAAATTGAAAAATAGGGTTTCATACGGCATCACTCGCAGCTTCTCTCTCGCGCCTCTCATTTTCAGCACTCTTCTCTCCCGATTCACTCTCAGGCCTCAGTTCTCTCTCTCTCTCTCCCAAAGCAATCTTTCTCTCCTCATCCGAAGCGATTTCCATCGCCGTCCACTCCTCCACCGTCGCCATCGCGCATTGCAATCGTCGCCGTCAAGTAAGTCTCTCCCATTCTTTTTTTTCTCAGATCTCTTCATTCGCGCCACCCATTTCCATCACGTCACCATGCCTCAGGTAGGTCTCGATCAGTCTCCTTATTTGCTGGATCGATCCATCCGTCTCGATCGATCCCTAGCCGCCGACGCCCTCCGAACGTCTCGATCGATCACCAGCCGTCGGTAGAGAAAAGGTTTCCAGTTATCGACCTACTCCAAATGTCACCACCGTCCACCTAGATCTGGCCAATCGAGGTCCGATTTGGCCAAATCCGGCACCATTTGAGGTCCGATTTGGCCAGTCCGGCCCCCTTCTCCCGCAACAACAACAATCGTTTATTCGTTTAGGGTTTCAAATCTCTAAAACCTACTATATTGTCACGTGAATTTGTTTATTTAACATCTAATTCTCTTTTTAGATTTAGAATGCCCTAATCCAGATGTATTCATTCTGTGGCTAATTCTTTGGAGCAGTTTTTAAACCATGTATGGTGCTTCCATTTATGACCCTGACAAAGAAGAAGTTGAGGTGGGTATTTTGCAAATCTGGTATAATCCAATGTAAACAGTAAGCATTGTTAAACAACTTTGATTCTATTTATCAACTTCTTTATAGGATTTTAATTATTTTCTTGAAGAAATGATCTCTCATGGCGGTTGACCAAAAAGAGGTACCATATGTGTTGTTTTCCTTTTCTCCATTTGTGAACACCATTTATATTGTATCCTATTTGTGTGTGTATTTTGTCATTTTTATCACTATATGCATGTGTTGCTGCATTCCCATTTATAGGGATATAATTTTGTGTGATTTTTTGAATTATTTTCATTTTTACTTCTAATTTGATTTTAATTTTTGTTGTGAAGGGTTTGATTGAAGTAAGATTACTGTAATGAATTCAGTGAGCATGTTTCTGTTTTCTAATTTCTGGTATATTTTTAAGGTTTTGGATATTAGTGTTAATTTTTGTTTAGGGTTTTTCTGGTTGTTTATGTCATTTGTTTAGTGTTTTTGTTTCTTATATGCTATGTTTTGTTTCTTACTTTTGTACAACACATATTCCTAATTTTTGTAATATCTCTCCCTCCATCCCTCGATTCTAAATTGTGTTTTTCTTTTATATATTTTCTAATTTTTTGTTTTTATTTTCTAATTTTGTTTATATTTTGTTTTCGATTTATCTATTCACCATCCTTGCCGTTCTGACAATAAAGGTAAAGATCCATTTTCTAATTCATGTTTTCAATTTGATTTTGAATTTTTGTTTCATTTTTAATTTATATTTTAAGTTTGAACTGTTTAAATTCATTGTGTTATAGTTCAAAATCATGTTGTTAAATTTGTTTTTGTGTTCATGGTTTCATCAGAAATAATGTTTCTGTTATTTTTGTAATTTGTTTTCTTGCACATGCAATCTTACTAGGATCCATGTGACTAAAATTCTGAATTGTCTGCCGGATTCGACCCAGATCCACCGACTGAAATTCTGAATTCTATGCCGGATACGACCCAGATCTACCTCATTCATCGTTTTCTCTTGCTTTCGTTGTCTTCTGTAGCGCGGTCCATGAAGTCAGCCACGGAACCACCATGAACCGCCACCAATATGTCCTATTGGATCGAGTTGACACCACCCTTCATTGAACCGGTCAACGAGGTGAGCATTTTAAAATTAGAGAGTGTTTTTTTTTTTTTTAATTACTGGTAATGATTTAGATTTTTATTATTATTATTATTACTACCTGTAGTGATTTTTGGACATAATTTCAAGTATCATTTGGTAAAATAACACGATGGAATAAAGCACACTTCTCACCATTAAATGTTTGAGGCGTTTACAAGAATTAAAGTACTACCTTTTGTAATTTGTCTGTCTTTTAATGTAGAAAAACTATTTACTTTTCATTATTAAAGTTATCTGCAACTCTGCATAATGAAATTGATACTTCTCTCACTTCTAATTGTTATCCTGTGTTTATTGTTTTGCCTTCAGGTATTGCCCCGTCTGTTTATTGTGTTTTTTTTTTTTGTTAGATCAAAATTTGTTGGTTTAGGAAGGAATGTTGTTTAGAGAGCATGACACACAGTTGTATGCTATTATTAAATCTCTTTGAATTATTCTTCATTTTAGTCTTTAAAATGTGACTTTGAAGTAATGAGATTTGGATATGTAGTAAGCATTTTTTACTTTTATTTTGCTTTGGTTTACTTGTTATTTAATTGTGATATTATTTTAATAGTTGAATATCTGCATGGTTGGATACTGATTGTGTCGTATCTGTAATTACTTAGTAATTATATTTAAATGTTAATTATCGTTGAGTTTTTAATAAAACAAATATAGAATGTTGTATAAATAGAAAATATTATGTCGATAACGTGGGTTATTTGTTGTTGCAATGGGAGTTTTGTTATTTTTTTTTAAAATTTGTATGTTAAATTTGTTAACATTTATTTCTTTGTTCCTTATCTATGAAGGTTTAATGTCAATTTTGTCTCTGATTTTATAACTCTGTAGCTATCGAGATCGGGGGATTTTAAATTGGATTGAGAGCTCAACCTAGACTTTCGTTCACAATTTACTTCCCGAGGTAGTGCAAGGTATGATACTTTAGTTGTTCTCTATACTTCTACGTTTAAGTTGTTGTATTTGCTCCTATATATTTTTTTAGCTACAAAATCATTTTACGTTTTTAGCCGTAGAATCATTCTAAGATTTTTTAACAATTGATTTGCTCCTATATATATAAGCAATTAGTTGTGTTCGCTCCTATATTTTTTTTTTACTTTGTTTCCGTATTTTTGTTTATGTTCCAAGTTTCTTAGTGTTAAACACAATTCTAAAGAAATATGATGAATAATAGGTGCTACAGGTTGGGGGTATTAGGAAATAATTCTATTTGTTTGTTTCAAGATTTCACAAACTACATGTTAAATCTATCTATAAAGTCATAAATATTTTTGTGCTAATATTTTTGTTCTTCGTTTCTATTTCTGTTTGTTAATCTAGGGTTTGTGTTGATTGTTGTTTAGAAATTAAGCTTAGTTCTCTTTGTAATGGCATGAATAAAACTTTGTAATGATATCCAGGTTTTGTTGCAGATCTCAATTTCGAGGTATGTTTCATTTCTTTCTATCTATTTTCTTTATTAATTAATTTCATTTCAATTGGATTTTGATGCTCTGCACGAATATCTCTTAAATAGTGAATTCCCATATGGTAATTTTCTTTTCCATTTGTTCAAGTAGTGGCATTTGTTTGGTGTTTCTATTCCTATTTGGTTTCTAATTACATTCAATTTTTTTCGAAATTAATCCACTAAAAGTTTGTTTTCACTTTCTATAGATAGCCGCAGTAGACTGAGACTTAAGATTTTTCTATTTTTGATTTGTTTGTGAATTAGTTTAAATTCTCATTTCCGCTTTCGTTTACTAGTTCTTCTATTTGTTTTTGTTGAGGTGGAGATCCAGGCATGGCATTGCCTTCGCCTCTACTTTAGACGCTTAGTCTTCATGGTATCTAATGATGCTTAAGATATACAAATTAGAAAACGTTGTATCAATGTTGGCTGCTTGGAGCTTGCTATGACAAAGTATTTATATGTTGCCAAGGTGATCAGTAAGCTACTAAGAAATGGTGGCATGTGTAGGATTTTTCTCGAACATTTGGGGTTGCCAAGGTGTACCATTTAAGTTTCATTATTGGCTTGAATAGCAAAACAAATTAATATAATTGTCCCAAATGATGATGTATATTTTACGCCCATGCCTTCAGGCACGGGTTATACACTAGTAATATAAAAATGAGATCACTTTGGTTAAGATCAATGATATGAAATGAAATCCCTTTTGTTGGGATGGATGATGCAAAAATGAAACCCCTTTAATCAAGATTGATGACGTGTGAATGAAATCACTTTAGTCGGCATCCAAAGATGCAGGGATCAAATCCCTTAAATCAATGATATGAAAATAAAATCCCTTTATTTAGGATCAATGATACGAAAATGAAATTCCTTCAGTCAAGATCGATAATATGAAAATAAAATCCCTTTAGTAAGACCCGATGATATGAAAGTGAGATCTCTTTAGTTGGGATCGATGATGATGAAATCTCCTTGGAGTTGATTGATGATATGAAAGTGAATTCCTTTAGTCGGGATTGATGGAATGATGATGAATCCCTTTAGTTGGGATTGATTAGAATCCCTTTCGTTGGGATCAATAATATGTGATGGAATCCCTTTAGTCAATATTGATGATGAAATCCCTTTAATTGGGTTTGATAATATGGTAAAATCCCTTTTGTCAGGATTGATGATAAATGACCCCTTCACAGGGTTGGAATAATTTTAAATTTTTGAAAACGCTCCCTTCATGGGCCAAAGTTGAAAGACTTAATTTTTTTGGAATGAGCCCCTCCTGAGATCAGAAATGACTTCGACTTATTTTTTTGAAATGACCCATTCGCGGGGTTGACAAGGCTTTGGTCTTATTTTTGAAATGACCCTTTAACATGGTTGGGGTTAAGAGATGCTATATATATATACTAGGGCATAACCAGTGCCTAAAGGCACGGGCGAAAAAGAAAAGAAAAAAAAAGAACCCTATAAAAACTGATATAACTTCCCCTGTTTAGACAACATTTTACAATTGTTTTATTAAAAATCAACAATAATTGACATTTAAATATCAATATCTAATAACACAGATATTCGGCTATTAAAATAATACAACTACCAATCCAAATCTCATTAGTATTTATTTGTAGAGAATGTTTTTTTTTTTGGTATATAAGTAACAATTGAACATCAATAATCAATTATATAACAATAATAGCAAACAATCGAGTCCCACAATCAGATAAAATTTTCAACTCTTTTTCCCAAATAAGCACAAAAATAACCACACAACCAATAACTTGTATATAAAAGTTTTGACATAACCCCCTTTGTTTATGCAACATTTCCAAATTCTGAACTCCTGTTTTCAAATTAACACAACCAATAACTTCCAAACACGATATTAACCAATACAACTATAACAAACAAAATAAACACCACCAAAGTTTCGAATGAACAGTAACACAAAAAATTACGAATGAACAATAATACATACTTTGTGATATGAATTTGATAAACACAACTAATAACAAAACAACCAATAACGAATAAATATAAACTTAATAAAATAACACCACCACCCAAGACACTTAAGCCCACCATCCAAGGCTCCTAGAACTTACCTTAAACATATATTATCAAACCATAGATTAGCTTCATCAAATTTTGAAATATTTAGGATGTCACATGTATGTATATTGGCCAATGAGAGACAAACACAATGCACGTCAATTTTACAAATAAATAAGTTACTATAAAATTGCGGACAATTTGAATTAAATTAAAATGAAGCAATTACCTCATGATTGTACCCCCATCAATTTATCGTCATCTTATTTTGTCGACCTACCTAAATCCATAATAGAAATAAGATAAATTAATAATATATATACATCTATCTATTTAAATGTCAGATTTTGAAATATTTAGGATGTCACATGTATGTATATTGGCCAATGAGAGACAAACACAATGCACGTCAATTTTACAAATAAATAAGTTATTATAAAATTGCGGACAATTTGAATTAAATTAAAATGAAACAATTACCTCATGATTGTACCCCCATCAATTTATCGTCATCTTATTTTGTCGACCTACCTAAATCCATAATAGAAATAAGATAAATTAATAATATATATACATCTATCTATTTAAATGTCAGATTTTGAAATATTTAGGGTGTCACATGTATGTATATTGGCCAATGAGAGACAAACACAATGCACGTCAATTTTACAAATAAATAAGTTATTATAAAATTGCGGACAATTTGAATTAAATTAAAATGAAACAATTACCTCATGATTATACCCCCATCAATTTATCGTCATCTTATTTTGTCGACCTACCTAAATCCATAATAGAAATAAGATAAATTAATAATATATATACATCTATCTATTTAAATGTTGAAATATTTTTAAATCATAATTAGTCCAAGCGCATAACATTTTAAAAAAAAAATTGCAATAAATGATTGGCAAAAAGAATTCAGTAAAACTTTTTAATTCTCCAATTTTATATAACAAAAAAACAATAAACAAATGATTAGTAAGTACTTAATCACAAATCCAAACAAAAAAAATTCATGTCTCATATCAAATAACTTAAATTAAACAAAATCTGGATAAAGTATAAATCCATAGTCCTTGAAAATTGATACATCATTATAAATGAAAATAAAAACGCTAACAATATCTTAGTTTTACCTCGGATTGAATGGTAGTTATGTTTTTTATCCATGGCAATCAAATACATATCGTGAATTGCATAATAATTAATAAAAAATAACTATTTAGGAATTAATATTGTGAATTTAATTCGTCTAATCGAAAAAAATTAACAGAACAGCGGGGCATAAGTGAGGACGTTGATAGTGTGGTAAGACATACCTAGTTCAGGGTCCCCAATACTCAAGAAAATATGCCCAATCCATTAAAGTAATTGCTCATATAAACAAAATTCAACCATCATTGACAAAACAAAGTACGGAATCAATTGAAAACAATTGAAAAGTGAAGATTCATATAGAAAATTTAAATCAATTATACGTTCTAATTCCATAATATCAAACACAACCCAATTATGTTCCTATTCTGATCTTAAAAATTCAGAATAGATGGGAACAGAAACACCAAACAAATGCTATTTGTAGATTATGAAAACAATCCCAACAATTAATCAAAGTTTGAAAAAATGCCCTAATAAGAAAAACAAATATTCATCGTAAGAATGAACAAAGAGTTGGAAAGAACTTACAGCAACAATAGCATTCTTCATCCTCAATCAATGCCTCTTTGCAGCTTCCCAACTCCCAGTTTCCATAAACGAACAATATGTTCATAAAAACATCCTTAAAAAAAAACAGTGTTGTGGCATCTGAGAGAAGGGCAGAGGAAGCGGTGGCGTGCTGGTGGCTAAGAGAAGACAAAGGGAGCGAAGAAGAGGCGGGACAGAGCCACCCCGACCATCACCATCCAGATCCGCCCATTCTGATTTATAAATTTTGTTCGAAAATCTGAGATATAAAATAAAACATAATCAATCAAGGAAACTTAACCACCTAATTGTCAAAATTGATCAGGAAGAAACCATCTATAATATAAATCATAGCACATTTTCTTAAGACCAAAGCTTGATCAATCAAAAACCAATTTGTATCTCTGAGTTTTCAATTTGCCAAAACCAAAAGTGCGACGTTACTAAAACAGAAACAGAAACAGAAACAGAAACCAAATGCGACGTTACTTTTTTTAGTTCAATATTTTAGGACTGAAACAGAAATGGGAACAGAAACAGTAAAGAAACAGAAACAGAAATGGGAACAGAAACTGTAAACAAAAAAACAAAAAAAACAGAAATGGGAACAGAAACATTAAACAAAAAACAGAAACAAAAACAGAAACCAAATGCTACCTTGATTTTTTTTTTCGGATCAATCTTTTACGATTCATAAACAGAAACAGAAACTGTAAACAAAAACAATTTAGAGTGAGAAAGAGAGAGAGGGGAGACCACCGTAGGCAGAGAAAGAGATGGATGAGCCTTCAAGAGATGATAGCGGCTTTGTGATGGCGATGGCGTGGCGACGATAACTTTGTGATGGTGTTGCTGAAGTTTTACAACAATGGTGGTTTGAGGTGTACGATAGGGTGTTGCCATGGTGGTGGCCGCTTGCAAGAAGAGAGAACAGGTTAGAGAGCAAAAGGGAGAAAAATACCAACAAAGTTAAGTTAAACTCATTATATCAACAATGAAAAATAAGGTCGAATTGGAAGAAACAGAAATGCAACCATAGTGTTTTTTTATTGACCAAAGAACTACCTTTCCAGCTTGAATTATAGAAATGCAAAGAATTTCAAAAATAAAACATTGATAAAATGCAAAGAAACATCTTCTTCCAGGCATCATGACACTTGAGGTGGTAGTTTTCCATCACAGGGACCCAAAAAGAAATGCGCCTTGATCGAGTTTGAAAAAAATCACATTTCAATGACACATGATTGTGAAGTGTCTAATTGGTTGCAGTCAACCTAACTACCATGGGCACAGTATGACAGACAACACATATGGCTAATATTATTTGCAAATTGGGGGGCAGTACTTGTTTTTCCCAACGTCAGTGCCAAAGTTGCCAACTATGGATCCAAAGAATTTGAAAGAAACTTAGTGCGTGCATGTTTTGATTTTCAAAAAGTTTAATGTAAGAACCTAATACAAATCTTCACAGCACCATAGCATATCTAGTGAGCAGGCATTAGCATCCACTTACCGAGTTTTAGGAAAAGAATATATTTGACTGCCAAAACATGCTCATTTGGAATTCCACCACTGTTATTAAGGACATTATCAAAGACAGCACATGTAGATTTAATAAGCAAAACTTCTCCACCATCAATATGTAGCTCAAGATAATTTACGCAAAAAAAGATAATTTACATGATCAGCCAATAATGGGTGAAAAAGAAGACATGCAAATTTCTCAATACTCGACTTTCCAGTACAACCATATGATGATAGGAGCATGCATTAGAGCAAGTATTGTGGTTTAAAAACAATAACAGCAGCAACGAATAGAGCACATACCTGAGGTTTTGATCAACAACGAACTGGAGTAGAGCAACGAACTGGCTGGATTCTGGAGCAGCAGCAACAAACTGGTGGAGTAAAGGAATGAAGAATCTGGAGCAGCAGCTCATCAAACAGAGCAGCTGAAGAACCTGCGTGAACAAATGGAGGAGGACTGAAGGAGTGTACTTGGAATGTGTGAAAGGAGAGTGAGAGAGAAGAGAGAAATCGTACCTGAAAGCAGCGGCGTTTGCTGAGGAAAATCGGAATGTTGGTGCGAGAGGGAGAAAAAAATCGATTTGCGGTGATTGACGGTCGTCGAGAGTGCGAGGCGGAAGGCGGAGGTACCCAATCGAATGAGGGTTTTTGAAACCAACGCCACCATCAGTGTCCCTACTCAGATCAACGCCACAATCGGTGTCCCAACTCAGATCAACTCAAATCGAGTGAGGGTTTTGAAAATCGAACAAACTGAAAAAACGAAAAGCAGAGACGGAGAAGGAGAGAGAGAAAGCCGAACCTGGAATTTTTTGCAAGATAGGAGCGTATGCCATTGATGAAGGTGACCTGATTGCAACGATGGTGGTGATTTCTTACAGGCAGCACGACCGAGATAGAGAGAGAGCTTCAATTTTAAGGGTTTCGAAACCCAAAATCAAGAGAGAAAGAAACCCTAATTTCAGAAACCCTTAAAAAAAATCAAATTCAAACCAATGAATTTCAAAACAAAGAGGCTTACCAGGGAATCTGCGACATCGGGAGCGATTGGAGGAGTCGAGAGCTAAGCCACCGTGGATCGAGGGAGAAAGAAGAAATCGCGAGGAAGGATGACGGCGTGGATGGAGAGGCGATGACATCGCG
Source organism: Eucommia ulmoides (assembly GCA_016647705.1). NCBI lineage: Eukaryota > Viridiplantae > Streptophyta > Magnoliopsida > Garryales > Eucommiaceae > Eucommia > Eucommia ulmoides. The sequence goes on from CM028329.1 coordinate 2,008,938, forward strand.
GCGAAATGGAGCGGAGGTGGCAGTGGCGGTGGCGAAGGGATGGCGGAGGAGGCTGAAAGGGAGTGGACGGTGATGGCTATCGTCGGAAGTGGAGAGGGAGCGCGAGGGAGGAAGAGAGAGAGACGAACCTAAGAGTGCCTTTCCCCAATCAACTGAATCAGTGGAGAAGAAGACTCGGTGGTTCAGTGGTTCAGGCAGGCAAGGACAGGAACTGTAGACGATGGTAAGTGTTAAAAAGTATGATTGATGGTAAGTGTTGAATATTGTATATTATTATAGATAGATATATTATATAAATATGTTGTATGTAGATGTTGTATATATCAAAAGACATCCAACGGTTATGAATATCCAGAAACATCGGACGGTTGTGAATGTAAATGAGCTGATTTATTATATATATATATATATATATATATATATATATATATATATATATATAATCAACCAAATTACATATGATTGAACTAAGGGTACAGAGAGAGAGAGATTGTGGAATACACATCATACCTACAGGGATTCTCTTAGTTAAATTCCTGCTAACTAGACATGACTGTGATATATGAGCAAATGTGATTCACAGTTTGAGGAAATGCGTCAAGGAGAAACGATTTTTCTTCTAGAAGGGCAAAATTAAAATTATTCCATTTTTTATTAATTAATTGGTTAGTAAAACAATTAATCAATTAATTAATTATTTTCACCATCCAGTTTTTGCTATGAATCTAATGGGTCACATATAATAGAGAATTACTGTTAGAAGAGTCCTTGAAAAAGAAAAAGAAGAGGAATTTTGGGATTTAAAATTTATCTTTGCTTGATGGTATTATTTTTTTTTTACATATTTAACATTTAATCTAAACCCACCAAAAATTATCTCAACCATCAAAATATCTTTGGATTCGAAAAGTCTCCTAATTAGTTATTCATTATAGCAGGTTCAATACAAAAATATTTATAGCCTTTTATTAGCAACAATATTTGTGTATTTCAATCTCTTTGGACGAATCATATAAAATTTGTGTTCATCAAATACTGAAGAAAAATTAACTGTTAGCAAGGATTTAAGGGCCGATGTCTGCATCAACTTACCATTTGGATCTTATTTTAGGAATTATCTTATTTTGGAGACCTATGTTTAAACTATCATTGTATTTTGCTCCAAGTATACTTTTTTTTTTTTTTTTTTGAAAAAAAAATAAAATTCGGGAATTGTATTATTTTATATTAAGTGATTTGTAATTATTTTTAAAATTTCTAAAATTTCAATCACCTTATAAGTTACATTATTACGCTCAGATCCTTATATTTAATCTTTTATAACAAATGTCAATATGAGATAAATTTATTACAAACATTAAGCAAGATAACACTATAACATCATCTTAATAAATCATAATTTCTTACTCGAAATTGTAATATTTTTGCATGAATGGTTGCACCGGGAGTTAGATCTGTTTTGTTTTTGTTGATTTTTGTTGATTTTTATTTATTTATTTATGCACGCAAATGTTCTTTTTGTCGATCTTAGATTTCTTATAAAATTTTTGATTTGTTTTTCGTGGATGTTCGTGTTAAGATTAATGAATAACATCAAAAGTTTAGAGAGAAAGGGGATGCCGGCTAGGGTTTTATTATCATTGAAATCAAGAATATAATAATACAAATGAAAAGATAGACTTATATAAGAGTACAAAGAAAAATCTAGAAGCAATTAAAAGACAGTTATACCCTTACTAAATACTAATAATAATAAACTCTAATGTCCCCTCTCAAACTCACGATGCTGCTACAAGTAGCATCGAGAGTTTGCCAACCAAAAAACGAAAGCGCGAAACAGAATGTGACTTGGTGAACAAATCTGCAATTTGCATGGAGGATGACACAAAAGGCAAAGTAATGGTCCCATGATGAAGATGATGACGAGTGAGATGACAATCGATCTCAATATGCTTGGTTCGTTCATGAAAGACTAAATTGTGAGCAATCTGAATAGCACTCTTGTTATCACAATATATGGGAGTGGGATGAGAAAGAGAAACACCCATATCTACAAGTAACCAATGTAACCAAACTATTTCAGTGGTAGTGGATGCCATCGCACGATACTCAGCTTCCGTGGAAGATTTAGAAACAATGGCTTGCTTCTTGCTCTTCCATGAAATAAGAGAATCACCCAAAAATACACAAAAACCTATGACAAACTTGCGATATGTGGGATCACTAGCTCAATCAGCATCAAAATAGGCATGTAGCTCCAAAGACGAGGTGGATGAAAGTAAGAGACTCTGAAAAAGGGTACCCCGAAGATATCGAAGGATACGAAGAACAACAGCCTAATGAACTGTAGTAGGAGAAGTGACAAATTGACTGACGATATGAACAACATGAGCAATGTCCGGGCGAGTGATAGTCAGATAAACCAAACTGCCAACAATAGTACGATATAAGGTAGGATCTGACAAGGGGGCACCATCGGAAGGTGAGTAGCGAACATTCACCTCTAGAGGAGTATCAACAGTCCTAGTATCAGTAAGACGAGCATGCTCAAGAATGTCGACTGCATTTTTAGACTGAGAGAGAAGATAGACTTTCGGAGAAAAAGCTACTTCAATACCCAAAAAATAGCGTAAAGCCCCCAAGTCCTTCATTTCAAACTACCGAGATAATTCTGATTTCAAAATTGCAATCCCATCAACATCATCACCAGTAATAATCATGTCATTAACATATAAAGATAGTAGAATACGGCTAACAGTGGTACACTTTATAAATAGAGCGGAATCATGATTACTTGGGTGAAAACCAAGCGAAGTAATTACCGTAGAGAACTTCTCAAACCAGGCTCAAGGAGCCTGTTTAAGGCCATATAGAGCTTTCTTGAGTTTTCAAACTTCTCCAGACTTGTGAGAAACACCCGGAGGAGGTGTCATGTAAACTTCTTTGTAAAGGTCGTCATTAAGAAGGCATTTTTAATATCCATCTGAGAAATATGCCACTGACGAACAGATGCAACGGCAATAAGAGTACGAACAGTCATCATTTTTGCAACTGGAGCAAAGGTCTCCTCATAATCCATACTATATTGCTGAGAAAATCCCTTAGCAACCAAACGAGCTTTGTACCGCTCAACTGAACCATCAGACTTGGTTTTAATTTTGTAGACCCACCAAGAACCAATTCGACTTTTACCCGGAGATAAAGGTGCCAAATCCCATGTATCCGTCTTGTATAAAGTAGAGAGTTCCTCAGCCATAGCCTATTGCCAAAGAGGATCAAGTGCTGTCTCTTTATAGGATAAAGGCTCAGAGAGACAGTGAATAGAAGCTAAAAATGAAGCAAAAGAATGTGAATAGTAAGAGTAAACAAAATATGGTATATGAGTGGACTTATGAATGCGCTGAGGATAGCGAGAAGAAGGATCCACAATCTGAGAAGATTCTTGGTAGGCCGTTGGAGGGGAGGGGATGCCAGAAGTATCAATACCTGTAGAGCTACCAGTGTCAATACCTGCAGAGCTACCAGTGTCAACCTGAGGTTCATCAGAGGAAGGATCAATGGAAATAAGATCAGATTTTGTCAAGTTGTGTGTACTAGAAGGAATAGAGAAAAAATGTATATGCTCAAGAAACACAACATGACGGGACACATATAGTTTTTGTGCAACTGGATCAAAGCAACGATATCCCTTTTGTTCCTTACCATAACCTAGGAAGACACAAATAGCAGAGCGAGAAGATAACTTACTACGCTCTACTCTCGGTCGAAGAACAAAACAAGTGCACCCAAATACTCTTAAGGAGGAATAGTTGGGAGCATGACCATATAATTTTTCAAATGGAGACAAACCTGAAGAATGAGAAGATGGGATCTTATTAATTAGGTTCACTGCAGTAAGTACCGCTTCTCCCCAAAATGCACTAGGAACAGAGGCAGATAATAAGAGAGAACGAGTAGTTTCAACAATGTGCCTATGTTTCCTTTCAGCGACACCATTTTGCTCGGGAGTGTCAGTACACGAGGTTTGGTGAATTATTTCATCTAGAGCAAGCAAGTTAATGAAAGGATTAGAAATGTACTCCCCACCCAAATCACATCTAAAATACTTGATAACAACAAAATGTTGGGTCTTAACAAGAGCTCGAAACTTTTGAAAAATATCAAAGAATTCAGAACGACGTTTCATAAGATAAACCCAATAATATCGAGTGTAATCATCAATTGAGGAAACATAATATCTAGACCCCCCTTTTATAGCAATTGAGGAAGGTCCCCATACATCAGAGTGAACCAGATCAAATGATGCAAGGGAAGAAGAAATACTTCAATTAAAAGGTAAAGCAGAGAATTTTGCAAGCTTACAACTATTACAATCAGAAATATCACAAACTAACAAATTCCCTAAGGATTCTTTCGATACTAAGTATTTTAAATGGGATGCTGAAACATGACCAAGACGAGAATGCCATTAATAGAAACTAGAAGATGAAAAAGTCAAATGAAAAGACGACAAGTCAACACCAGAAACTGCAACATCTAGTACTCGTAGCTCATCCAGTATATATAATCCCCCCTGCCTATGGCCTGTCCCAATCAGCTTCTGGGATTGCGGATCCTGTACCTGACAAGAAGTAGAAGAGAAAGAAACTGAGTAGCCAGAATAACATAATTGGCCAACAAAAACAAGATTCAATGCAAGGTTGGGAATATGATAAACACTTGAAAGAGATAAGATGTTTGACAACAGAACCAGTGCCTACTAATGGCATCGGAGTACCATCAGCAGTCATAACAGATACAGATAAGGTAGGCTTTAAATAAGAAAATGATGGTAAATCAGGTGACATATGATAAGAGGCTTTAGAATCTAAAACCCATATGGAGGAAGCCATACCTGAAGAGCTAGAAGGTGACAAACCTACTGAAGATCCAGCGGACATGGCATGTGGCTGTGTGGCAAGGAACTTCTGAAATTGTTCAGTAAGGGCCTCCATTGTGGGATTAGAGGATGCTGGGTCTCCAAAACTAAACGAATTTGATGATGACGGTACAATTGCAGCAGTATTAGGCTATGGAGGCCTATAAGGACGTTTTTGAAAACGATTGTCAGATTTTCATTGGGGAGACGGATGTTGCTTTTGTTGCTGTTGTTGCTGTGTTCTATTCAGTTTAGGATATTGAGCCTTCCAATGACCTTTATGCTTACAAAAACTGCATTCATCAACGGTAGGCCTCGAATAAAGCTTGTTTTGATGATTGAAAGGGACTGCCAGAACAGATGGACTGGCTGATTTGAGAACTCTTGTGTCTGACTGAGACTTGAAGCGTATCTCCTCGGCCAATAATTCACTAACCACTGAGTCAACAGATGGAAGTGGATTACGGTGCAAAATTGTCCCACGAAGTCCTTCAAAATCATCACGTAACGCCATCAAAAATTGAACCAAACGTTGTTATTCCCTACGAGCAATGTACGGAATACACGCTCGTAATTCTGCAGATTCTGTCAGAGCCAATTGATCCTAGAGATCTGTCATAGTATTATAGAATTCTTGGATACTCATATCATTCTGCTTCAGTGCTCGAATATCATATTCCAACTGATATTGTTTTGCAAAATTAGATTGTGTGTACAGTCTTGATAGATGATCCCAAACCTCTTTGGCATACTCATATTTCGCCAATTGCATACCAATTGAATGTTCAACAGAGTTGTTAATCTAGGTAATGATTTTTGAATTATTTGCCTCCCAAGTATCTAATAAAGTTATATAATTTTCAACCCTTGCATCTTTTGGTTTAACTAACGTACCACTAACATAACCCCACATCTTTTTGCCTTTAAGAAAAATTTTCATCACATAACTCCAATATGAAAAAAAAAATCCCATTCAATCTCACAGAAATAGACTGAAGCGAATCATCCCTTTCAGATGCCATTATAAATACCAACAAACGAAATCACAAATCTAATACAACAGAGAAATAAAATCAAATACCAAAACAAATTGATGATTCGCTGCAAAGAAAACTAAATTAGAATTGCCCAGAAGTCAGATCTGTACGAACATCAACAATCATAGTCCTACGGATACTAGATCTGTATGAATGCTGAATTGCTACGAACATCGGAACTGTACGAACGCCAAAAAATTTAGGCTCTTGATATCATGTTAAGATTAATGAATAACATCAAAAGTTTAGAGAGAAAAGAGATGACGGCTAGGGTTTTATTATCATTGAAATCAAGAATGCAATAATACAAATGAAAAGAGAGACTTATATAAGAGTACAAAGGAAAACCTAGAAATCAATTAAAAGACAATTATACCCTTACTAAATACTAATAATAATAAACTCTAATAGTTCGGACGGGATTTCAGATATATTTTGATTTAGTTTTGGGGTGAATGTGTTATTCGTGGTTGGTGAATATTCATGCTGATTTTATTTTTGTTGATCTTGGGGAGTTTTCGATGTCTTGATTTGTTATTCGTTGGTGTTTTGGGTGAATGTTCATGTGGTTTGATGAAATATTCACACCGATTTATTTTTCGTTGATCTTAGTTTCTTTTCAATTAATTTGACGTCGGGTGATTTTGATAAACGTTTATACCAAGATTGTGTTTTGTTGATTTATTCACGTAAAAACAATGAACATTCATAATAGCAGAATTAGAGTTAAAATGTTTTAAAAAAAGTAGAATAAAAATATGAATGTTGATGTCTTGATTTTTTATTTTTTTACAAAATGACATTATACGTAAATAATGGACAAAAAAAAAATGGTCAAAGAACATAAGATTATTTTCTAAAAATCTTTGAGGACTAAAAATTTTAGGAAAATTTGGTGAAAGGTTCCATTCCATAAAATCGTCACTCTGCGGGGTCTTATAACACTGATTTTTAACATATGACATAATTCTTAGAAAGTGATTTTTTGAGTTTTAAAATCTCTCAACAAGATTTTTAAAATTTTATTTTGTTAGTTAGAAGTTCATTTTCTTATTTATATATCTCTTAAGAATTATATAATAGGTTCCCTTCATTTTTTTTCAAACAAGAAAAAATATAAAAACAAAAATACTCATCAAATGGCCGTAAATTAAACTTACCATTTTGAATTTTTATCCCAGACACTCTTTATATTTTTTAACTGGAATTACGGAAATCCCATATATTACAAAATTGCATTTTCAAATCTCCTATAGTTTTATGTTAGAGGACAATAACATCTCTTAATCAAAAAATAAAAAATAAGTTATCTATTTTACCCTTTGAAAGTCAATGCATATTTTTCGTTTCTAAATTTAGCCTTAATATTAGCCAAAATTACCCTTTACTAAAAACTTTAAGGACCAATATGCAACAACTAGAACTAAGAAAAAATTATGTTACATTTCTATTTTATTTTTATTTTCATTTTGTTTTTCCTTATTTTTTTCCTCCACCTTTTTCTTTTTCCTAAAATGACTAAAACTAAAAAATATATTTTAATTTCTCTCCACTTTTTTCCTTATTTTCCTTTTTCACTTATTTTTTTTCTTTTTGTCTCTAAATAAAATAATTCCTTCTTCTTTTTTTTTTTTTGCCCATTTTTTTTCTTCCATTTTTCCCATCCCCATTCCCACTGCCCTCCCTCCTCTTGTCGTCCTCCATCACCTTCTCCTCCTCCTCCTCCTCCCCTCCCCCCCCCCCCCCCCCCCCCTTCTCTCTCTCTCTCTCTCTCTCTCTCTATATATATATATATATATATAGAGAGAGAGAGAGAGAGAGAGAAATAGAGCACCGATCCACTTCGTGTAGCGGCAGATCTCGCACGACAAATTTGGACAGATTTGCGAGATTTGCTATTGCGCGCAGTGGATCTCTATATATGTAGGGGGGGAGAAGAAGAAGTAGTGGGAGAAAAGGGATGTTAGTAAAAGAGAGAAGTGAAAAAAAAAAAAAAAAAATTGGCCGGCAAACGACGATCGATGATGGCAGCTTGTGGTGGTGCTCACTAGAAAAGGAGGTAGACGAGGAAGAAGAAGGGGTGATAGTGTTGATAATAAAATTTTAAAAGGATATATGTGTTCAAATTAATTTATTTTTGTTATATTTTTATACAAAAGGCAGACTTGTCACTATAGAAAATCTTTTTTTTTTTTTTTTAATTTAGAAAAACGAGGATATTTCAGTTATTGCAGTATAATATTTTTCGGCATGGGATCTGGTAATTTTGAGAGGTAATAACCTTACCATTTTGGTTAGTCAAATATAGAGAAAATTACCTTTTCCCCCCTCCACTTTACTTTAATATCACTTTATCCCCTCCAGATAGAGCAAATTACTTTTACCTCCCTCCACTTTACTTTAATATCATTGTATCCCCCTCCACTAAGTTTCAAATCAAGGAATGAAAATAGTGAAGTTCCAGTTGCGGTGATTTTAGTGGTGTTGGATTCTTCTTTTCAATACAAAGCTAATGGTGAGATAAGTGTTGATATTAGAGCGACAGTGAGGTCTGTAGTAGTCAACAGATGCCACATACCTGTGGTGGCTTGAGGCGGGGCATGGAGGCGCGTGCGAACCCCATTGACGGTGATTTTGGTGTTGTTAAACTCATTTTGATGAAATGAGTCTAATGGTGATGATGAATACGATGTTGGGGTGTTGAATGATGAAAACGAGATGAGCAACGACACGACGAATAACTTAAAAAGATCAAGGTTGGAAAATTTTTAGTAAGAATAGGCTAGGAAGAAGTGACTCTTGATACCATGATAGAATTATCGAGAGACAAAATATTGGAAGAACATGGAGCGATTATATTGATATACGAAAAAGTACAATTATTGATATATACAATAAATCTATATTTAGGAAGTGATTAGGATAACCTTGGTAAGATAAGAGTTTAGTTTTTCTAGTGAGATTAAGATTTGACATAGTGAGTCAAGGCACATATAAATAAGAAACCCTTTTTTAAAACTATTTTTTGAGAATTATTTTAACTTTCTTAGAAATTTGTTGTGGAGTTACAAACCAAAGGTCTTAAAATTATCAGATATGCTCGAAAACCAACAAAAGTGAAGGTTAATTAGACTTTGTATTCTAATCGTTAGACTGAATGACATTTTCATTCTTATGTAATTTTTGTTAGCACTTACTCTTACTGTGCTTAAAACTTAAAAGCAATAGTTAAAAATTCAACAAAAAAATAATTGCATCATTTTACTTGAATATATGCATAAATATATTTTACTTATATATATATATACACAACTTATTTGACACACGACAACTACTAGTTGATCCAAGTATAACTGGGGATCCGTGGCATTACACTCCCTTGCCTAGTAAATATGGTATTAAATGATTACACGGTAGAGCTATCGGTGGCTTAAATATTCATATTGTATGAACTATTTAATAATTCATTTGTATCTATTTTTCTGATTTTGCTCAAGTGATTTCAATATAAAAACTACTATAAAATCAAAATTTGCATTTGAGAATATAAGGTCGCCTTTTTTTTTTTTTTCAATAAATTGAGACAAAAATTTTATTTCCGTTCTGGAGTATTCTGAGAATATAAACATATTTGGTAATAACTATTGTCTTGAAATCGTTTGTTTTAATTTATGATAATAGAAACAAGAAACACATTTACTTGCAACATTTGTTCTTTTCCCCTTTTTCTTCAAATGTATGGTCGTCAGTGTGGTGGTGGTGGCCGACAAGGTAGTGGTGGAAATAGTTTTGCGAGAGTCAATAGGAATCAATATATTTTTACATCCCATATTCTTAAGGAATTCATGAATTACTCTAAAAATTTTAGAAACAAAAACATGTTTACCAAACGTATTTTTATAGATTAATACCAAAATTTTGGGAGCGTGAACAAAAATCAGAGAACGAATGACCACATTTGAGAATATAAGTTCCTGAAGAAAATTGGCCTCTTGGGTAGGTAGCGTTTGGTCAGTGGCAGTGAACAGGAGGTTAAAAATCAGCCTGGGCATTGGCAGAAAAGAAATATATTCCGAATAACATCAATAAAAATTTGATTGAAAAACCATTAGTTGTAGCCATTCAAAATCCAAGCTGAAAAACTCTCATCTATTTAAACTCCTAATATTTAAAATTAGGAACAATCCAAATCGCGGGCAGCAAATGTTTTGTAGAGGAACCGGGCAAGTAATGTGACCCGAAACTTGCATCTTTGAGGTAAAATATACCCGCATCAATAACTCCATCAGGAATGTAAGGCCCAAGTTCGGAATAATCATCGGTATAGAATATGCTATTCGGTTGACAACATGGAAAATCAAGGGCAGAAATTGCTAGTGAACAATTATCTCCCAAGAACAAAGCATGATTGTCCAGGCTCTCGATTTGCATCCACCTTCGATTTTTAATTAATTTAAAAACCTTGAACTCTACAGTCTTACTCTTCAGAGACTCATTTTCTTTATCAAAGATTCTATGAACCATTATCAAATCTCCTTCTCCTCCACCTCCTCCTCCTCCTAACTTTAATAGATAAGCCACACCACAGAAACCCCTCGACATCCATTTACCAATAATAACTTTAACTGTACGACTGACAAGATCAACAGATACAAGTTGAGACCTAATGTTTAAAACCTGTCCTTGGTAACACTGAATATCTTGGAACACATAATGTTCATTAACATCCAAAAATGTCCAAGCTTCATCTCCGCATTTATAGAATGCCAATCTTCGCATGCCACCATAAATGACAATTGCTTCATAGCAAAGTGGATTTAGATACGGGTCAGATGATAAAATACCTTTACGAATGAAATAATCATAAGCTTCCCAATGTACGTAATCGTTTTCTGGATCTTTGAATTCCGGAAGATGAATGATCCCATCACTAAAAGGATTCACGAGTGTTACGACCATATTTTTGTCTATGGTGAATAACCATCCATGTGAAGAACCAAAGCAATGTCTACTGCAAAAGGATTTATTTTGAACACACTCAAAGTCATATGTTGCTTTGTCCTTGATGCTATAAAAGCTTCTTCTACTCCTATCCTCAGCGTTATCTACCATGAGCAATGGTAGACGATTCTGACATGTTTTAAGGATATGCCATTTCTTCTTTTGAAGAGAATGAAGATGGTTTTCCTCTTGTGCAACCCACCGCCATGATTTGCAAACTGAGCCAAATCGCAAATAGTCCGCAAACTGAGTCACATGCTCCGAAATTGAATCAACAATGTCTCGGGGAAGCCATGCCCAATCTGACTCATCATCCCACACATCTATTGCCGTATTCATGATGCAACCAAACCTTGAAGAAGAAGAGGAAGATAAAGTTTTAATAATAATCTCATACTACATGATTTTTACAATGCCAAGGGCAAAGCAAAACGAAAATGGAGACAATCTATCAATACCAATTGAAACACATAAATATTAAACGAAATTGAGTAATCAAACACATTCGTAGAACATATAAGCGAGCAATCCACTGCCCAAATGCCCACTGCCAGTGGAACAACAATACTCGACAGATCCAAACGGCGCGGCGGAAAAGAAAACTCAACAAATCCATAAAAAAGCAATAAAAATCAAGAATTTCACAATTAAGGAGAATGAAATACCTGTAACCGACGAATATTTGCAACGGTCCTGGCTGATCTGGATGCTATGCTCGAAGATACAAACAGAGCGGCGGAAGTTCGGGTCGCGATTCACTGTCGTGGCGGTGGACAAAGAGAGAGAGAGGGGATTACGGCGGGAGGGCGCTCGGTGGAGAAGAGATCGAATGTCTTCAGGATGAGAGATTGAGAGCAGCGGCAAACGCTTTTAAGGATGAGAAGACTGAGAGTCAGAGAGAATTGAGAAGATCTCGGATGAAATCATAAGCGGAGATTTCGGTAGAAATTTTCTCTTTTTACCGTTTGTTGTATTTACATACGTTAACCCTTTATATTTTTAAAAAGGGTTAATTACACTTTATTCCCTTATAGTTAGATTGTTTTGTACTTTGTTCCTTATTTTTTCCACCACTTACCCCTATGGTGGTGGACTAAAGGGCGGCGATTAAATTTTTTGTTAACTCTAACTGTCAATGGAAAAAGTCAACATCGGTTATTTTATGTTAAATGATATTTATACCCTTAAATATTTTAATATTTTTCTAAAACATAAAGGGTTAATAGTGTAATTATATTTTGTATTTTTGATCATCTTCTCCACCAGAGGTCAGTTCGTCATCTCACTTCCAAAGCAAACGCTTCTGATCATCTTCCGAGGTTACGGCGATCCGCTTGGTATTGGAAGTCATCGAGCTCAGATTTGTGTATTTTTTTTTTCATCTTCATCATCTCCTACCCCACCCCTATCTCCGGTGACTCACCCCCTCCTCTGTTGAATAATTTTATCTTCCTATTTTAGAAATTTTATTGAGATTGTAACTAGGGTTGTTGATGTCGGATTTTGGGCGACCTCAATGGTATGGTCCGGTCACTGTTAATGAAGATCTTTGCCCTTGCTAGAATGGGGATGGAGAGGTCCGGGATCAACCCTCTTGGCCCGGGATGGGCAAAGGTGAAGTGATCCGGGATGGGAACGGAGCAATGGATGACCGGGGAGTCTTCTTATCTGTGGAGAGTCCCTTGACCGAGAAGGGATGGGTTTGAGCCGGGATGAGCTCAAATGCCTTGTGATCCAAAAAGATATGGGCCCAAGTTAGAATGAGACCAGGCTGGGATGGGCAGCTCCTTAACACCTGCACAAAGACTCTTCTAATTCGTGGGGAGATGAATCTGAGCTAAGATGACTCCGAGTCGGGATGGGGCAACACTTCGACACCTGTATAAAGGACTTGCCGAGATGAACTCAACGTGTCCCCTCCGACGTGAGAATCAGCGTTTAGGGGGAAGATTTAGAAATAAGCTACCGAGAAGAAAAAGCAAATTTGGTGTACGTTTGAGCATTGGTATACCCTCCTATATATAAGCATGAAGTGGATTAGTTTAAAGGATTAAGGAAGGATTAGTGTCTTGTCAGTGTCCCATATCGGCACGTGGCCAATGAGAGAAGGACATATGGGCACCTTAGGTCAGTCATGGGTTTTTTAGCACTGTTCATGAGGCCAATGGTAGAAGATATTTGTAGTTGGAGAAGTGACCCAGCCCATAATCCGAGAAGAACACTTTCCTACTGAACCCGAGATGAGGAATTTGATCCTTGCCGGAGACGGGAAGGGGGGAGTTGCGAGGAGCTTTCTACCCTGCCCTTCTCGGATAGCCAGAGACAAGAAGAGGGCTTTGTTGAGGAGCTTGCGGGTTTGATTTCTGAGATGGGCAATGCTGCTGTGGAGAATGCCGAGATGGGAAAGAGATAATTTCCACTCCACCAAAACCACCACTAAATGACCGTTCATGCGCTACCACTGTTGCTACTTTGCCACCTCAACAGCCACCTCACTCCATATCTGCGCCACTTAGGTGCCACATCAACAGTCAGTAGCCCATTCAACTACCGCCTTGTCAACGCCACATTAGCTGTCAGGTCATCTCTACGTTAGCACCACATCAGAGCCACGTCAGCTACATGTCTGCGCCACATCATCGATTGACCGCGCCACTTCATTGGTTTATCGCACCACGTCATCTTTCAGCCTTGTGCTAAGGCATCTCCACGTCAGTGCCAAATCAGCCCTAAGCCAGTGCCACTTCACCAGTTGACTGCCATCCCTGCTGCCATGTCATTGGTTTATTGAGAGAACTTTCCATAAACTAGTTTAGGCACTTTTAGATTGGTTTTCTGCAAAGTTGGATCGAATCCTAAGGTTTTTAAATGCTCTGATTCTGTTTCTGGCGTTGGTTTTGTGATTTGAGACTCACAAGATATACTATCTTTTATATTTGTGTGATTTCTACGCTAGTTCACCTATTTTTGGACTAGTTCTTGAAGATCTAATACCAGTTCTTGGCTAATTTCAGTGTCCTGGAACTATCTGTAGCCTTTGTTTAATCAAATTCGAATCATACGATATAGTTCCATTTATATTGTTAATTCGGTTCATCATGGAGATTTAATTGATTCAATGGTTCATCAATCGGTTCTTCACGATTATAAATCGTTATTTGGACAATTTCAGCTCTCTGAATCCATCTATGGTCTCGGATTCTCTAGATTCATACCATTCAATATACTTAGTAATAATGCTAAAATAATAAATTTTACAGAAATAAAATAAAATAAATAATATGAAAAATATAATATACGAAAATTACAGAAATAATTTATGGATATTAAATTTAGTAACAATACTGAAATATTAAATTTATGAAAATTAAATTTAAAAACAATATAAATGTGAAAATATAATATACGAAAATTAAAGATATTAAATTTACAAAAATTATAGGAATAATATATTAATATTAAATTTAATAATAATAGGGGAACATTAATTTATAAAAGTTAAATTGAAAAACTAATAGTAGGTCATTAGCTAGTATGGTTATACAGTACAATCAAATAATACAGAAGCCTTCTATCTTCTAATCTATTCTTTCTTCTTTAAATAAAAAAAAAAAAAAAACACATTTATACATATAAATGTTATATGTACAATCTAAGTTACAATTCAAACTCCCTAAACCCTAATCAAGTTACATTTCCTAGGACTTTGGTAAGAAAAATTAGCATCTAATTTCAACCATAAACAATCATCATTTAAATGACACATTGAACCCCTTGGAATTAGCTCTTTTCAAGTTTGGTCCTCTTGAACTTTCTTGCTCCTTAAATGTGGAAGGAGAAGCTTCATCACAACCTTCCAAACCTGTCGATGGACACTTCAAGATCCCTCTCAAGGGCTTCTTCGTTTCACAAACCACCCCTTTCCCAGAATCATAATTTACACTTTGACCCCCCTGAAACTTTTTGTTTTCTTTCTTGCCCTTGCTCATACCTTCATCATCATCAATGATCTCAACATTTGGAGGGGTATTATTGTCTTTTTTGGCGTTGTTCATCTTGAACCGCCCCTCATTCAACAATGAAACCTTGTGTAATTTGGACCACCCTTCACTCAACAATGCCATGGAATTCAAGCTCTTTAGAAATGAATTCTTTTTGGGGAGGGCATTACCCTCCTCTTTTCTCCTCCTCCTTTGGTCATGACCCAAAATGGTCATGGCAATCAAATTTGATACAAAAAGTTGACAAATTGCACTCTTTATTTGTTCGTGTCTCTCGAACGACGAGGCCTCTGTAATCCCCACCATTCTGTTGATCCCCAAAACTTTACTTGCGAGACAAGCCAAGTCGCATTTTTTGTATTTGGAGTCATTATAGAATTTAGTTGCTAAATAACCAACATCTACTTTGTTTTTCGACAAACCCAACGCTTCGAAAGGAAACAAATCTTCCTTCTCGGGGATTCCGAATCCTACGAAATGAATTCTTTTATCTGTAAGAAATTTCCGAATTGAACCACGTAGTTGTTCTCCTACAGGGAATCTGAGGATGATGCAACCTACGCCAAAACACAAGAGCATCAAGATAGTTTTAGGGTCACGTGGATGGCTCATAACATCTATGCCGACGATTGGCCTATGAGTCAAATCCTTCCCCTCAGGGAAAAGAAAATCCATCGAGCATAAGGCTTCGAAATCTCGAGCTTTGAAGGCAATTCCTTCAATTTGAACCTCGAATCGGTTAGTTCTCAAATAAACCGTCCCAACCATTTGAAATCTTCAATATTTCGATTTTAGAGGTGATGAAGAAAATGGCATCAAAGAAGAAGTTTCACAAGATTAGGGCAACAATAGGAGGTGAGAAATTGAAGTTAAGGAAATGTAAAGGAAAATGAAGAACTTAGTTTTTTGAACAATTATTGCCTATTTATTAGAGTTTCAAAATCATTTTAAACCATTGATTTTAAGGGTTGTTTTACCTCCTTGCTAGCCTATTTACAACCATACATCAATAATGGAAATGGTGGAGTTTCTATTTATACCATATTCTAGAGTTTGACAGAATGTTCTTCATAATGAATGATGTTTTAAAATTAGGGAAAAGCGCACTTTTGGTACTTTAAGTTAGAGGTCGGTGTTTAAATGGACCCTGACGTTTTACAAATGATACATTTGGTTTCTTAAGTTCCCATTTTGGCTGCAATTTAATCCAATCGAAAAATCTGTTAATAAATTTGGATAGAAACCGTTAAAGTTAAGGATATTTTTTGTAATTTTTTACGTCATTTTTCATGAGTTCAATAAATTAAAATAAGTGGGTGATAAGTGTAAATTTTACTTTTACTTTTTTTTTTTTAATTGTGACCCTGTGTCATTCTGTCTCCCCTTTCTCTTCTAATCTCTCTCTATGTCTCTCACTTCCCCATTTAAAAAAAAATACATAAATAAAAATTGTTTTTTTTAGATATTTCTCATTTTTTATTTTTTAAAAAATGAAAATTATAAATGAAATATGATATAAAAATAAAAAGGGAAAATTACCTATTAATCCCAAAAAAAGAAATTATTTACCACCTACCCCCATCGATTTTTCTTTGCACCGATTAGTCCCGTCAACACGTTTTTCTTGCACCAATTAGTCCCATCAACACCTTTCCTTGCACCAATTAGTCCCATTTTAAAAAATGGTGAGGATTGAGTTTACCGAAATATCCTTCCATGAGTTTCACATTGAGAAGGAAGATCGTTAAATTGGTGTACCATCGCTGTTAGCCACCTGCCGCCGCCGCCGCCGGTCGCCGGTCACCTCCGCCGCCGCCGCCGTCACCGGTCGCCGGTTGCCGCCTCCATAAATTACAGCTTTACCCCAAACTTTATCACTTTTTGTCACTTTTATATGTTTAAAAAAAAAATCTTAATTTTAGGATAAAATCGTTACTAAACGTAATGTAAAATAAGAGAACAATTGATATTATATTCAACATTTACAGATGTTCAATGTAATATCATATGTATTTTACTCTGCATACAAAAATAAGAGAAGAATGGATGTTACATTCAACATCCACATGAGGGGTATTTTGGTTAGAAAAAAATAACATTAAAAAAAAAAAAATAGTTGATGTTACATTCAACATCCACAGGTGTTGAATGTTACATTCAACATCCACATAAGGGGCATTTTGGTCAGAAAAAAATAATATTAAAAAAAAAAAAAACACAGTTGATGTTACATTCAACATGCACAGGTGTTGAAAGTTACATTCAACATCCACATGAGGGGTATTTTGGTTAGAAAAAAATAACATGAAAAAAAAAAAAAAAAAAAAAAAAAAAAAAAAAAAAAAAAAACAGTTGATGTTACATTCAACATCCAGAGGTGTTGAATGTTATATTCAACATCCACATGAGGGGCACTCAACATCCACATTAGGGGCATTTTGGTCAGGAAAAAAATAACATTAAAAAAAAAAAAAAATACAGTTGATGTTATATTCAACATCCACAAGTGTTGAATGTTACATTCAACATCCACATGAGGGGCATTTTGGTCAGAAAAAAATAACATTAAAAAAAAAAAAAAAAAACACAGTTGATGTTACATTCAACATTCACAGGTGTTAAATGTTACATTCAACATCCACATGAGGGGCATTTTGGTAAGAAAAAAATAGCATTAAAAAAAAAAAAAAAAAAAAGGAACAATTGCTGTTACATTCAACACCGAATGTTACATTCAACATCCACATGAAGGGTATTTTGGTCAGAAAAAAATAGCATAAAAAAAAATAATAATAATAATAATAATAATTTTGATATTACATTCAACATCCATGTGAAGGGTATTTTGGTCATAAAAAGACAAAAGGACTTATTGGTGCAAAAAAAAAAAGTGATAAGAGTATTTAGTAATTTCTTTTGTATTTTAGGACTAAATGGTGCATGCCTCAAATAAAAATTACACTATAAAAATATAAATATAAATATAAATAAAATAATATTTTGCTTTTCGTAAGAAAAAAAAATTAAAACAATATATGTGTTTTTTTCCCATTTTTAGCTTTTATTATTTTTATTTTTTTGTATTTGACTTTTATTTTTTATTTCTAACCTTTATTTTGATCTTCTTCATTACAAATTTGAGTTCAAAATTGAAGAAAAAAGAAAACAAACCTCTTCCTTCTCCTTTTGTTTATATATATATATATATATATATATATATATTGGTTTTTCATTTTATGTTTACTGATTTTATTTTTCTAAAAATAAAAATAAAAATAAAAATTACAAAAATGATAGTAGAAACTAAAAATAAAATTGAAAAATAAAAACATTAAAATACAAATAAAAACATAAAATAAAAAAGTACAAAAAATAACAAACTATTTAAAAAAAAATAGAAAGCAAAAAACAAAAGAAAAAAAAAGTTTAAAAATAATGAACAAAAAACAAAAATAAATCAAAAACATAAAAATGCCAACTAAGAAAAATATAAAACAATACAATAAAAAGTCGAAAAGGATTGAAAAAGTGAGGGAGGAGATGACATAAAGAAAGAGGAGGAAAGAATGGTAAAAGTATAAAGAAAATTGCATTTATTTGTTCTTTATTTCAATAGAGAGAATACATAAAATTACAAAATTATCCCTAATTTAACTATTCTCATCCAATTAAAGAGATTTATCAATTGAATCAGATTGAAACCAAAGTGATAATTTATGAGATCAAATGTGTTATTGATAAAACGTCATGATCGATTTAAATACCGACCCCTAACTTAAGGGACCAAAAATGCACTTTTCATAGAAAATTATAAGGGTTCGTTTGGTTCACAAAAATATAAAACTCGTCTACTTTTTTACTTCAACATTTTTTTTTTTAAAAAAAAAATCTCTACCGAACAGTTCGTAATAGCCTTCAAATCATTCACAACATAAATCTCAAACATAAAATTCAATTCATTTTTTTTTTTGACATTATTCTAATTTCCAAAAATAACTATCAGTGCGAAGTCTCACATCTAAAATAGTAAGAAATATTATCTTATATATAAATAACATGTGAGATATTACTAGGAAATTGGATTAAGCTTTTTGGTCGACGTGAACTCAACTAAAAAATTATTAGGTCAATGGGTCATATGGGCATTATAAATGTATGAGAACCAACTTTGGTTCGGAAATAAAAACCAAGGGGATAAAGTTGGCCAAACCAACGAAGACATCGCATTTTTAAATGCAGAATATTGAGCAGTTCAAAAAAACTTGATATAAAAATTACCACGTGAGCTATAACTAATGACTTGATTTAAGCATTTTGGGCAACCTGAATTCGATTAAAAAATTACGCTTTCTTTTTTCCCTTTATTGAAAATCAAATTATAAAAGTAATCACATCTCATGTTTATATTAATATCATATTTAAATATTAATTATACACTAGTTCTGAAATCCTCCATGTTATTTTGACAAATACTAAAGATATTTCTAATTATTTTTATAATACCTAAGAGACTCCTCATCTTTTCAAATTTGTCACTTAAGACACCATCTACAATATTTTGCTGACAAGAATACCTTTACAACATAATATTTTTTGTTATTTCATATTTTCTATTTTCTACTCTTTTATATCTCTCTTATTTTCTAATTTTTATTTTTTAAATTGTTAATTTTATTCTTTATTTTTAATTTTCTTTTGTTTTGTTTTTGATAAATAAAAAATGAAAAATAAAAATTTACAAAATAAAATGAAAAAAAAAAAAAAAACAAGGACTTGATAGATAAAACAAAAAAAGTTAAAGTTTTATTTTTCGTTTCATTTTATATTTTTTTTGTAAACACCAAATATAAAAAAAAAAAAAAAAAAAAAAAAAAATATCAAATAAAATATAGAGAACGAAAGCAAAAAAATCAAATATAGGAAACAGAAAACAGAGGGAATAAAAGAGTAAAAATAGAAACAAAAAAAAAATGGTGCAAATGTTTTTGTCAACAAAATATAATAAGAAATTTCTTAAGTATTATGAAAATGATAGGGAATGACTTTCGTATTTGTCGAAACAAGCTTCCTAAGTTTAAACTCTTACAAATAATTATAAATCTTCAAAATACATTTTTTATTTCTATTAAAAAATTAAAACCAGAAAAACTATTTATAAGACACAATTTTTATTAAGAATTCACTTTTATTAATTATTAATGGAATTAATTTCTGACTTCATAACTACACAATTAAACACTAATACATGAATAGATATTTTTTTTAAAAAAATATCTATTACCTTCTACTCATTAAGTATGCATAATTAAACAATATACAAAAATTAAAAATCAAAATAAATAAAGTACAAAATTAGAAGAAAAACGAAATCGTTTGAACAAGGATTACAAAATTTCAATAAAAAAAAAAAAAATCATCTAAATTTAATTATTGGAGTAATTGCACTTTGACCCCTTTTATTTCGGTGGACTAATTGCACTTTGACCCCTTGTATTTCGGTGCATGAACATTTTTTTCCCTGTCTACTTGCGTAATATAAACACTTAATCTCTTTTAACTATCGACTAAACTGCATACTTATATTTTTTTGTCAATTTTATCAAAATTACTGTAGAAGAGCTTCAAAAATACTTGTCAATATTAGAAAAATGAATTGACCCAAATATCCTTCTCACTTATTTGATATTTAGATCTAACTAGAGGGGTGAAAATGCTGACGAACAAAAATTTTAAGCACAGATAGTGTAAATGCTGACGAAAATAATACGAGTGTACAGGGGTCAAAATATAATTACCTAAAAAACTTGTGTCAAATTAGATGATCAAAGTTCAATTCATCCTTATCAAATATGTTTTTTTTTTTAATTAAAAGTAATCTTTTAATATGGAATATTCAATAATTTCAACAAATTTACTTAATTTAATTTAGAAAGTGTTTTGTAATTTACAGTAGAATAACTCAATATAAAGATAGAGATAAACTTGAGGGAATATATACGGTAAAGATCAAAAAATAAATTTTAAGATTCAAGTTCAACCTAAGTATAAAGTTAACGGAATACTTAACCGTTGCACTTAAGTGTTAAGCAGAGCAAGTGTAATTGCTGATGAAAATAACACATATATGTAAAGTGCAATTCGGTCTAATCGCATGGGCGCAAAATATAATTAACCCTATGAAAATATGTGCCAAATTAGATGATCGAAATTCAATTTATCCTTATCAAATACTAGCATATACCTCGTGCCTAAAGGCACGGGTTTTAATCTTTTCATTGTAAAGTTAACAATTAATTTAATATAAAAATAACACAACTAATTAATCACAAATGAACAATATAATAAAAAAGATGAACAAAATATACACAACCAATACAAAAATATTGGATAAAATATTCAAAATTTTGACAAAATACGCTCTCATCATATAAAATTATGAAATTATTGACTCCTATATTTAAATGAATACAACAAATAACCAACACAACCAGTAACCAAATAGCAATAATCGACAATTATTTTCAAACGAAAATAATCAACAATTACTTTCAAATGAATTGTGTTTGATCAACACTAGAAGATCCACATTTTCGGCTCAAACAACGACAATACTAATATCTAGCAACATCTAAACAATTCTCTATTCAATCGAGACATTTACTTATCCATATTTGAGACCGACAAGAAGAATACGGAATTTTGAGTTGTGTTCAGTTTGAGAGTAATGGGTAACGGGTTTTATTCAAAAGTAGTGGGCAAATGTGGAAGCTGAGCCTCTGTGACCAGAGATGAAACTGTTAATGTGATGAACACACCTTTGCTCTAAAGGAATCGCTCCACCAAAAACTAACAATCACAATCTCCTAGCTCCTCCACTCCCTTGAAAAAAAAATTGAAATTGTCAAATGCCAACAACAAATATCATTCAAATTCATAAAAAGATTAAAACAAAAACCACGAGATTCTAGAACGGATTGGCATGGTGGCCTATCAACTAGCCCTACCGCCAGAATTGTTCAAATTACACGACTTTTTTCACGTATCAATGCTTAGAAAATATGTGTCAGACCCTTCACATGTGTTGGCTTCTCAACCAATCGAATTGAAATAAAACTTGACATATGTTGAGGAGCCAATATAGATTCTGAACCGTAAAGATCAAGTGTTGCGGACGAAAACGATTCCGTTGGTGAAAGTGCTATGGTGCAGTCACCCGGTGGAGGAAGTGATGTAGGAGAGAGAAGAGGAGATGAGAAATAAATATCCGCATTTATTCGTTCAAGGTAACTAAAATTTCAAGACGAAATTTCTTTTAGGGGAGAAGGATTGTAATGTCTAGTTCCTACACATACATATTTCTAATTGCATTTTTAGAACATTTAAAAAAAGAACGGGGTGGATTGTGCTATTTAATATCTACTTTAAAAAAAATGGGGATTATTGTGACATTTAAAAGTTTGATTGTTAAAATTTTAGGGGTTAATATGTTAATATTAACTTTAACTTTTAAAAATTTTGGGGGTTCATTTGCCTTTTAAAAATTACTTTTAAGAGTTTTAGGGATTTAAACAAATATATAATATTGTCCTAGGGTAATATATGAAATATTTATAAATATTTAATAACTAATTATAATATTGCCTTTAAGATAAGATCACACACAAAAAGAAAAAAAAAAAAGAAAAGAAAAAAGAGAAGATAAAATCAGAACATTTTGTGGGTAGGAACATCCCATGTGTGATGTCCAAACAAAACAAACAAACAAAAAAATAAAAAAAATAAAAAGGGGAGAAAAAGTCAAGGCGTGAACTAATGTGTGTGTGTATATATATATCACATTTGACTTATGCGAGTAACTATACGGACATGTATATATATATAATTATATGTCAAATGGGTTTGAAAAATATAGTAAATATAGATAAATCTAATTTTTGAATAATTCAATTTAAGATAAAAATTATAAATTTTACTAAAACGATATTTTTTAGTATTTCGTTGACTAATGAAACTTTTAACAGTCGATTAATATTTTTCTACAAATTACATTATTAACGGGAATTTTTTTTGTAGTCATTGTTCTAATAATTTTTGTACAGTTAATATTAACTTAAGAAATTAGGCGTTAAATAATTTTGTATAATTAAAAAAAAAAATGGGAATGAGAAATAGTGCATTTTAGGGTCACACATTGCATATTAGGGTTATTTAAGTAAATTCTTAGTTTAGGCCCTTTCATTGGTTGTTAGATTTGCAGGCGACACCGATCGAGTAGTATTCGGGCGATAGTACTTTTAGTAGCGTAAACATCGAGGTGAGTGTACTGTCTTCTATGTAAATTGTTAAATTATATTTTAGTACTAAAAAAAAAAAGGAAGATTTATTAAAATGAATTATTTTATAATGTTAAGTGGATCAAGTAAATTTTCAAAGGTGAAAAGTGGTTTTTATTATTCGGTTATGCCATAATTGTCTTCTTATCAGGAGGGCATGTCCTGCGAGATATTGATATATTTTGTTACCTATTAGGCAAGCCATGCAGGGTGAATATATGTTATATGTTGTTACCTGTCAGGTAAGTCCTGCAGGGTGAATATATGTTGAGACCTGTCAGGAGTGCAAATCCTGCAAGTGGTTGCCCCTACCATTGGGGATATTGAATGGCCCTAACACTAACAGCCACCTTAGATGGCACAGTTGTACAGGTTACGTGTAACTCTCGATCGTGAGGTAGAAAGATCCTATGACTAGTAGGGAAATATATATACGGTATTTTATTATATATTGAAATGTTTTAATTGGTTGATTTAAATACATTATCTTATTGTAATGATGGGTGTGGAATTTTATTTCAGCTCGGTGTGTGGTTATACTTATATTATGTTTTAAAAAGTGGTATTTGATAATTATGCTTGATCCATAGATTATTTTTATATTATAAAGACAGTACACTGATAAAATATTTTGTTTCAGATGCCACAGCTAGGAACAGATCCACTACGTAGAGTCAGGGGTTGGTGTCGTTTTAAGGGGTTGGTTGGACAAGTGTGAACCATGAAAGGTTTAGTTTTTTTGTGGTTTTGTTGTGAATATTTGGGACACGTGTATTCTTGAATATATATATTTTTTAAAATATAGCGGTGCATGTATATATATGTATAATTGTTGATCGATCAGGTAACGTCAAGTCGACGTCGCGCCTGGCCTCGGGCGTTGGGGACCCGGGGTGGGAGTGTGACTCATCGCATTGTAAAAAAAAAAATCTGAGATTTATAAAATAAAATTTTTGGTTTTAGTGTTAATTCTCCAAGGGGAGAAACTGCGTGGCGACCCTAGAAAATCGGATCATTACAGAATGGTATCAAAGTAGAATTATTAGTAATTCTAATTTATTTATAAATTGTGAAACATTTGGGGTAAAATTCTCTATAGGAGAAACCTAATGGCGGGCCTAGAAAACCGGATCATTACATATTTAAAGCTCCAAGGTCGGCTTTCGTAAGTTAGATTACAAAACCATTAGAGTGTTTTCTTGAGAAATTGTACTTCATTGATACAACAAAGCAAGAAGATCATCAAGGAACACCACATCAAAGATCAACTTTTAAAGAAGTTGAAGAGACCAAAGAAAGAGCTTTTGGTTGTGACGGACCGATCTCACCGGAAAGAAAATTGTGAACGGTTTGATCTTACCCGTAAGAAAATTGTGAAAGGTTTAATCTTCACCTATAAGAAGATTGTGAAAGGTTGATCTTCACTCATAAGAAGATTGTAAAAGGTTTAATCTTCACCTGTAAGAAGATTAAAAATTAGTGAATTAGAACTCTCCGTTAGGAACCCAAAGGAGTAGAGTAGGCGAAAAAGTTTCGCCGAACTATTATAAATCTCTTGTGTCTTGTAGTCTGATTGTCTCTATGCCTTACTCTTTATATTCCTTCTTTTGATTTGATTGATTATTCCGTTGTACACACAAGAATTAACTAAGTTACAATTGAGATTTTAGTAGAAAAATTTTATGGTTGAAACAAAAAGTTTTTAAATACCCAATTCACCCCACTTCTTGGGTCAATCTCTGGGCCAACATTTTTGTATGTTGAAATGATAGAATTTAGTATCTTAATTATTGATTTAATATGTGCTCTTTATGTGAAATTTAAATTGAAAATTGATCTAATTGAAAATAAAAATTAAAGTACAAAAATTGAAGTTTAGGGTTAATTCAATCAACCGAGAAAAACAATCAGTTAATTGAATAAAACAGTAAGTTTTGGAGCAGAATTGGTGAAAGAAATGACCACCCAGCATCAATCAATCAACCGATCAGAAGGGATCGGTTAACCGTTTGAAACAACAAGGTTTTCAAAGCAAAATGTATAGTCCCTGCATCAATCAATCAACCGAACGAAGGCGATCGATCAACCGACTATATTTAAGTTTTGGCAGAAAAAGTGTCTTAATCAATCGGTCAACTGATTGGGGAGTATTTGGTCAACCGATTGGGTTGAATTTTGGCAGGTGAAACTCTCTGCATCAATCGATCAATCAATAAGAGCAGAATCGGTCAACCGACTGGTGTTTTGGTTTGACCTGGTTTCAAAGCTATATCAATCGGTCAACCGACTGTTTCGGTAAAGATTTCGAGGAATTTGGTCTTTCAAGATAAAAAACTAGCCGTTTTTTATGATTCTAAGGGAGAGATTTGGGGGATCTGATCTTATTAAAGATATGGTACATATATTTTATTATCCCTATTGATTTGGTACATATAATTTAAGTTTTTCTCAATTTAAGTAATTAAATACTTCTTATCTTTATGGTTGTTAATTGAGAAATATTTCATGAACTTATTTGAGAATTTTAAAAGAAATTTTTAAGTGGATTATCCCACAATTGAATGAGATTATTATATAGGGTCTAAGAGTGTCTTTTAAAGGCATATCTTTTGAAAAGTAGCCATTGAATGGCTTGATATTGGTCTATATATTTAGCATTGCGGGATTGAGGTGAATTACATCAAGAACATCAGTTCCTATGCTTTTCTAAGAGTTATTATTCTATTAAGATTTTCGAGAGAAATTTTTTGCTAAGTTCTTGATTTAAAGTAATGACTAATTTGGCGTCACCGACTTGTACTATCTTACAATTCTATTTTCATTCTTCGGTATTTTCTTGGTAAGATCTTTCCAAGTTATGGTTCTTTATTTTGATTTCATATTATTATTATTTGGTTAGCTGTAAGATCGTTAGAAAATCATTTTCAAAGTTAAAAGTCTGAAAAAAAAATTAAAACAATTTTGTGTAATTATCTGATTACGTGCTTTAATATGTGCTACCTACACTTGTTTATTAATTAGATAGTAATTTGTCTCATATTGTATCAATAGCGTAGTAACTTTTGGGACAATAATCGAGTATATCTGTATTGAGGTGGTAAAAACTCCTTATGGAAAGAAACTCATATTTTTTTGTATTTGTGAGTTTGAGTGGATTAGACACGATTGGGCTGATGTCTAGTCAGGGTAGCTAGATTTCAATATTTTGCTGTGAAAAAATTAGGATTTGATCTTTGTCCTAAGTATAAAAAAAAAGTTAGATTATTATTTTTTCTTAAAAATAATTAGACTTTGATTCTCCCTGAATTGAATTGAGTGAATTGTGAAGGTTCCATCTTTACTTGTGAAAATGATACTTGTGAGAGTTGTAGGGCTTGATCTTTAACCTGTTAAAAGGATTACGTTTGATCTTTATTCTATAAAAGAATTAGGTTTTGATTCTTCTTGTAATAGAATTTGTTTAGTCTTTAACCTGATAAAAGATAAGGTTCTGAACCAGGATATATCTTGCCTAGGAAAAGGAAAATTGTAAATGTTGATTCTGAGTCGCGTTAAAGAATCGTTGTAAGGATTTGATTCCAACCTGGTAAAGAATCAGGGATTTAGAGATTGCGGATCTCTGTGGAGCTCGGGAGACTAGATTAGCCAATGCTAGCTTGCTAAACCAAGATATATCTTGGTGTGCTACATTCTTTATTTTTGTTATATTGTGTTCAGTTGTGCACCTAGTTATAAACATTTATCCGCTGCGTAATGAAGATAATAATTGATTTAGAAAAAATTAATTATTTGATAATTAAGTGTTGAAAGATTTATTTGTTTAAATTTTTGTAATTACCCAATTCACCCTCCTCTTGGGTAACTCATGGGGCCAACACAATTTATTTATAAATTTCTCCAATTGGGATTATGGTATGCCAAACGGGTATCTAAATAAATATAATTAACTTTCAATAAGTAAACACTTTCTTGATTTTATAATTCTATTAGTTTTAGGCTCGCGCTAAGCCCGGGTTTAGAGTAACCACTGATGCATAAAACAAAAATGGGTTAATTACACTTTACCCCCAGTGGTTTGTCCATTTTGCACTTGCCCCCTGTGATATTTTCATCCTACTTTGCTCCTTGTAGTTAGTCTTTGTGTCACTTTTTCCTTTAATGTAAGCCTAACTACAAGGACAAAGTGCTGATGAAGAGAATAAAGTGCAACAAAAGCCTAACCACAGGGGGCAAAGTGCAAAATGGCCTAACCATAAGAGATAAAGTATAATTAATCCAATTAAAATACATGTTCAAGTTGTCCATTTGAAACTAAGAAACCAACCGAATCAACGGCAACGGTAAAGGTAAATTGAACATACATGAAATATACATTAATGGAGGTTGATGTGGAAGAAACAAATCAATGACTACGGTAAAGAAGGCAATCAACGAGAGCGTTTGAAATTTTGGGACGCGGTAGGATATTGAAACGGATAATTGATGACAAAGGGTCAATGATGATGATGATAGAAAAGTGAATGGACATGAGTAAAAATTGTGACAGAAATGGTAATTAATGAGAAATGAGTAATTGTTTATCATGGTGGTGGTGGAGGCAATAATCAACGGCCATGATTGATACTTGAGGCAAGGAGTAAGGAGATGATATGATGAACGAATTTTGAGCTCTCCTCCTTCCTCAATTCATGTCTTCCGCTTTTAAATTTTACATATAGAAATAAATATAGATATTTACTATGCAATTTTACAACTCACATGACCTCTATTTTTAAAGTTTCATTTATTTTAGTTTTCACTTATGCCTCTGGTCACATTTTTTTTATCATCCTTATTTTTATAATTACATCACATCTACTTTCAATTTTTAACACATTATAATTGATGATTCTATTTTTAAAATTTATATTTCAAGTAAAACAAACAAAGTTGACGTGCCCTGATTTTTCGAAGAGGAAAAGAATATTAAATAATAATTAAGCTTAAGGAGAGAGAAATTTTTAGAGCACCGATTTTCTCAAAAAATATACTAAGGCCATTTAAAAAACAAGGAGTCACCACCTAATATTGGGTTTAAATAGTGTGCTAGGTCACCGAATTTTTAGAAAATAATTTAAAAGACCTAAGTAAAAAATTGACTCTAAAAAACACGGTCAAATCAAATATTCATTTAAAGGCTCGGGGGTCGATTACGTTCGGGAAAGGAGTTAGGCACTCCAAGACGCCTATCCGAAAACGGTACCTTATGTCCAATTAAATCCAATTAGTTTAGTCCAAGTTTTTTATTTTATTTTGAAATCATTCCCTTCTTATAAAATATTTTTAGTATTTTCACAAATAAGATGGGACAAGTTTTCAGATTTTTTGGAATGTTCTTCCGATATAACCTCTTGTCGAATATTAAAGATTCGATAAGGATGGTCTCCGGGGGGGATTTATATATGTTTCCTAAAGATTTCTTTACTTTAAATAGGCAAATTCAAATAAGTAAATAAATATGAAAATATGAATGCAAAAACTAAAATTATATGAATTTATTTTATATGCAAAAATGACCAAAAAAATAACTAAATGATTTAATTTAAATATGTCAATGCAAACTGATATGAATATTACGTGAATTAACTTGATTATATGTGACAATAATTTAATTATAACAAAAAAAAAACGTAAGATGTGCACGTGTCGTGACTAGATATGAAAAAGTAACATTGATTTATGAAATTAAAAAAAAAATTACGTTTAGAAAAAAAATGTGTGAGTGATGAAAGTGTAATAAACATGACGTCTAAATAATGCAAGAAATAAATATGCTAAGTGGATGTAAAAAAAAAAAAATCTACTTTGAGTTTGCCCGATTAATTTAAAGAAGTCCTGATTTGAAATTTCCTCAAATTTTATGAATATGAGAATCAAGGGAGATTCGCGGAAACAATTTAGTTAAAATTAATCTTTAGGATAAAGACCTTTTTAGTCCTTGAGAAATGCCTCGGGTGTCTAATTGGTCTCTAACTTTTGCAACTCGACAATTTGGCCCTTGACATTTCAAAATCATTCCAAATTAGCCCTTAAGTCGGGTTCCGTTAGTAAAATTTGGAGAAATTGGATGGAAACAGTTACGTGACAAGCACGTGACCATTTAGCCAAGGGTAAATGCGTAATTTCAATCTTATTAATTTAATGGGGTCTATTTGCATATGTTGTCAAACTAAAGGGTCAAAATATTTTTTTCACAACTTTTCCTATTTTGTTTTTTGGATCAGGTCTCTCCTCCTCCGTTTCTCTACACCACCGACACCACCACTCCACCACACCACATCACACCACCATCGCCAAACCAAAGACCACCTCCACCACAGTCTCCACCATCGCCAAACCAAACACCATATGCAAACCCATTTCTTCCACCGCCGAACAGTACCACCATGATGGAGAGAAAATGAAGAAGAGAAAGAGAGGACTTGCAGCGGCTGGTTTCCCCAAGCCCTGACCACCACAGGCCCAGACCACTCACCATCGCCGTCGTTCCATTCCTTTCGATTTCGAAATCTAAATATTGATTTCAAAAACTAGGTTTCGATTTCGATTTCGTTTTTGAAATCGAAATCGAAATCAAACAATAGGTTCGATTGCGAAAACAAAATCGATTTCCTCGATGGTGGTGTTCGGCGGTGGTATTCGTTTTGGTGGTAGTTTTTGGCGTTGTTGTTGTTTGTTTCGATGGTTCGTTCAATGGTGTTGATGTTCATTTTGGTGATGTTTTTCCTCGGTGGGTGGGAGTGGCATTAGTTGCCATTGAGAAGATGGAACAAGGGTCACCAGAGATGGAGCAAGGGCCCGGGGGTTGGGCTCGCCGGGGATAGGATGGGGAAGAAGATGATGAATTAAAAGAAAAAATACACAATAAACCCTTAAGTTTTAGATAAAAAAAATTAAATGACCCCCAATTAAATAACTTTTCAAATTAACCCATTGAATAAAAAGACTAAAATACCTTTAATGAAACGTTGATCGTTAGTTTGACTTAACGGAATCTGCCTCAGGGACCAATTTAGAATGATTTTAAAATGTCAAGGGACAAATTGTCGAGTTACAAAAGTTAAGGTTCAATTGGACACCCAAGGCATTTGTCAGGGACCAAAAAGGTCTTTATCCCTTAATCTTTCTGAAATTTAAACGAAATCCCATGAAAAATCTACCAAGGGAAGAAATTTCTTAAAATCATTCGTTTTTAAATTCCACTTGGGTCAGGGAATAGAAACGAGGCCACGAAAAACTCTCCCACGATTTATTGAATCGTTGGATTCAACTTAAGGTTCGTAAGGATTAATTCCTACCAATAAAAGATTTTATTATTTTTTTTATTTTTATTTTTATTTTTTTAGGGTTTTGATAAGAAGAATAAAATAAAAATAAAAATAAAAAACACAAAAAAATACAAAAAAAAAAATGCAGCAAAATAAATAATAAAACATCATTCACCTAACGCTCGGAAATAGGTTTAAGCACGAGAAACCCACTTCGGCGTTTTCATCAGATCATCGGACGACTTATTTTTTTAGTTTTTCCTCTTTATTAAAAAAAAAAAGAAAAAGAGCCAGCTAGATACGGGTATTCTCGTCTAAACGCTCAAAGGTTCAGATTGAGAATGGAGAATCTTATCCCAGCGTTTTTCATCGAGTCATTGGACAATAAAAAACTAAAAGCTTGCAGGAATTTAAATTACCAAGAGAATAAAATAAACTAAAAGAATTAAAAAATTTAAAAACATACCTATTCTAGGTCAAGAATTCCAACGCTCGGGCTTTTTCTCTCTCGCAGACGACTTCCTGAAAGGATTTTGAGAATTACTCCTCTAAAGGGCTCCTCTCAATTTTTTGAATGAAACAATTAGGAGATGAGGGTTCTATTTATAGGAACAGATGGGGCATGAAAATCACTACGGAAATCCTAAAAATTAGGTTTGGCCGCCTAAATCCAGTCCAAGTTGGACTGGGAAAGGGTAAAATTCGGAAAAGGCTTAAAAAATAGAATTTTCTGGAATTTTTGAATTTTCACCATCTTCTTCCTCCGCGTGCCACGTGTCGATGGGACCCATGTTTTTACTTTTCTCTTTTTCGTGTATGTTGACAAGAGAGACCCACCTACTCTTTATTTTTCTCTCTCTCTCTGCGCTAACATGGAAGGGGGACCCTACATGAATTCTCTCTCTCTCACACAGAGTGGGACCCACTTATTTTCCTTTATTTCAATTTACTCTCATTTTTCCTTTCTTCTTTCAATTTCAACACCCTTTTCTTTATTTCATTTTTCTTTAACTATTTTTTTATTTTTTGGAACAAAATAAAATAAAACAAAGTTAGTTATAAAATAAAGCATAATTTTTTTTTGAGGGACGATCAAAATGTCGTGTCTACAGTTGCCCCTCTTTGTCATGCGAGTTTCACTTGCTTGACAAAGACAAAAGACCGCGTCATTTTGATCGTCCCATTTTCTGATTTTTTTTTTTCAAAGTGTATTTTTTGACGATAGAACAAATAAAATATAAAATGACTCAGGATGATACTCATGACGAACAAGTATTTGTTTAGAGGATCGTTTAGAGTAATAAAAGAATGACTCATGACTACTCATGACGAACAAGTGTCCATTTAGAAGATCATTTAGAGTAATAAAAAGAAACGACTTATGACAAAAAAGTTTCCATTTAGAGGATTGTTTAGAGTAATGAAAAAAAGACTCATGACAATACTCATGACGAACAAGTGTCCGTTTAGAGGATTGTTTAGAGTAATGAAAAATGATTCATGATGATACTCATGACAGACAAATGCCCGTTTAGAGGATCGTTTAGAGCGATAAAAAAAAAAAAAAAAAGACTCATGACGAACAAGTGTCCATTTAGAAGATCGTTTAGAATAATGAAAAAAATAACTCATGACGATACTCATGTCGAACAAGCGTTTGCTTAGAGGATTGTTTAGAGTAATAGAAAATGACCCATTCCCCAACCCTCTCAGCTGGGGAACAAAAGAAAGTCCAAGGTATAAAATATTCCCCAACTTGTGGCTGGGTAAAAATGAGAGAGTAAAGATATAAAATATGCCCCAGCCGTCTCAGATGACCGAACCTTTACAGGTTGCCTACGTACCTTAGCATTACGCCGATGATCAGGTTTAGCATAATTCACTTGATGCCCATTTCAGGGCAAAACACATAACTGGATGCTCATTTAGAATTTCTGAATTTTCTACAATTAAAGTCTCCAATTTGAGTCTGGAGGAAAGAAGTCTTAGTGATAGGGAAATCTATGCTTCTAATCCCTTTGAGATCCATGTAACTGTTCTAGAAAAACACATGCAACAAAAAAATTTAGTCTGAAAAACTTATCACCTTTGACGACTCGCAATTCTGTTCCCCTCTTTTCCGTCGCAATCTCTAGGCTAACGGCGCTTGACTTTCTCAGGACAGTATCAGGAGATTCTTCTGTCTCATCCTTCTGTCAATTTTAGAGGTGTACCTTCTGGAGGTTTTCTCTGGGTTACTAGTGGGGTCTGGTTCCAATCAACTTTTATTTCTCTATACCTGCCGATTCTCATTTCTTCTCTTCCGCTAGGTATCCTCAGTATTAATCATATACTCCTGCTTGCTTTGTATTTCTTAAATCCTGCAAAAATGATTTAGCCAAATATGGAAAAATGTGTAAAACCTTACCCCAAACAGGTACCTTCATCACCAAATATGTTGACTGCGAGATTCCAAGCCAGATTGTCTGACGGGTATGATTTCAATGCAAATTTAAGCCATATTTGATGTTCTTTTTCACAGATTCCAACTTTGCTCAAATCCATCAAGTTCTGAACACGAAAATTTTTATGGCCAATGAAAGTCGACTGTAGTTGAAATTCCAAAAATGCCCCCCCGAGCAATCTACCTGCTCTTTTTTTTTTTTTTTACACAGTCTCTTCATTTTTTTCATGGCGCTCTTTCGAGTTTTCACCATGCTCGAGCAGTACCTTTTTTTTTTACACGGTCTCTACATTCTTTTCATAGTGCTCTTTCGAGTTTTCACCATGTTCGAGCCGTATTTTTTTTTTTTTTTTTTTTTTTTTTTTTTTTTTTTTTTTTTAAGAAATAGATAATCACAAATCGAAATAAACTTACTTGGAAAAGAAATATCTTTATTAGGCAAAGTATTTCTTTATAGAATTCGAATTTAGAGGCTCGGGAAATACATCACCACCCATTTCCTGGAGAATCAACGCTCCCTCGCTCAAAGCCTTGTGAACAACAAAAGGACCTTCCCAATTTGGGGCGAACTTGCCCTTTGCTGCATCTTGGAAAGGAAAGATTTTCTTCAAGACCAACTCACCGGCCCTGAAGGCTAAGGGGCGTACCCGTTTATCCTGAGCTCTGGCAATTCTCTATCTGTAACATTGTCCGTGGCATATCGTTGTTAGCCGCTTTTCGTCGATTAAACAAAGTTGGTCCAATCTTTGTTGTACCCATTCAGTTTCATCAAGCTCGGCCTCCATGAGCACTCGCAGAGATAGAATTTCCACCTCAGCCGGTATCACCGCTTCTGTGCCATAGACCAAAGAGTAGGGGGTTACCCTTGTCGAGGTCCGAACCGAAATCTAATAAGCCATCAAAGCATACGGCAGCATATCATCCCACTCTTTATAGTTATCAATCATCTTCCGGAAGATTTTCTTTACATTCTTATTGGCGGCTTCCACTGCGCCATTCATATTTGGATGGTAAGGCGCTGAGTTTCTATGCTCGATCTTAAACTGCTGACATATTTACTATATTTTTTAGCCCTTCAGGTTTTTAGCATTGTCAGTTATTAGTACTCCGATAAACTGTATCTCGACATAATATTTTCTTTGATGAACCGAGCTACTGTCCTTTGAGTCACTCGGGCCAAGGAGACAGCCTCTACCCATTTGGTAAAATAATCAATTGCCACTAGGATAAAACGATTACCACTTGGTGCCTTAGGGGTAACTTCTCCAATAACATCCATACCCTACATTGAGAAGGGTTATGGGGCCACCAAGTAATGAAGCGAAGGTGGGACATGGATTTGATCTCCGTGAATCTAACACTTATGTATCTTCGAACAAACTGCACACAATCATTTTCCATTGTTAACCAAAAATGACCGGTCCTCAGGATCTTCTTTGCAAGTATGAAGCCACTCATGTGGGGTCTACATATGCCACCATGGGCCTCTTTCATCAACTGGATGGCCTCTTTGACTCCAACACATCTCAACAGGCCCATGTCAGGGGAGCGTTTGTACAGTGTCTCCCCGCTTAGGAAGAATTGGCCTGCTAACCTCTTGAGAGTTTTTCGACCAACACTCGACGCCCCTTCCGGATACTCCTGATTTTTCAAGAAGTTCTTTATGTCATGGTACCATGGGTATTTGGTTGGTTCAGAATCAAGCTGGAAACAGTGGGCCGGTTGGCACTGAACTCGGATTACCACCGGAATGATATCATCCTCCTCCCGAGTGATGGAGATTATAGATGCCAAGGTAGCTAAGGCATCGGCAAAGTCATTCTTGAGCCTCGGTATGATTTCAAATTCGATCATCATAAATCGCTCGCACAATTCCAAGAGGTGATTGTTATAGGCTATCAAGGTCGGATCTCTCGTGGCATACTTATCCGTCAGCTGATTGATTATCAACTCAGAATCCCCGAAGACTAGCAATTCTTTATTTTCATGTCGACAGCCAACTGGAGTCCCAAATTATAGGCTTCGTACTCAACTCGGTTATTGGTGCTCTCGAACTTCAACTTGGAAGCCACCGGATAATGCTGCTTTCTCAGAGAAACCAGAACGGCTCCAATTCTAGCCCCTCGAGAGTTCACTGCTCCATTAAAATATATTTTCCAAATCGTTTTCTCCTCTTATTCCTCCACCGCATAAATCGACTCGTCAGGGAATAGCGTCTCAAGAGGCTGGTGATCCGTTTGAGCTAGATAAGTAGCCAATTAATCTGTTATCGCCTGACCCTTCACTAACTTTTGGGTCTTGTAGACAATATCGAACTCCATTGGCAGTATCTGCCATTTTGCAACTTTTCTTAACATAATCGATTTCTCGAAGATGTACTTTAAGAGATCCATCCTAGTTATCAAGTAGGTAGTCAGTGGGAGCATATAATGGCACAGTCTCTAAGTAGACCAGGCCAATGCACAATAGGACCTCTTTAGCAAGGTGTAATTTTTCTCGTACTTCGTGAAGCGCTTGTTGAGGTAGTAGATGGCTTGTTCCTTCTTTCCAGATTTATTGAGTTACTTGAGAATAACTTCCATGGAGGAGTCCAGAACTGACAAATACAGCAACAACGGAACCCTCTCCCAAGGCGGCACTAGAACTGGAGAGTTGGTTAGATAGGCTTTCATTTTCTCCAAGGCATTCTAACAATTTGTATTCCATCGTTCGTCACTTTCTTTTCGAAGTAGCTTGAAGATTGGCTCACAAGTGGCAGTGAGTTGGAAGATGAATCGGGCTATAAAATTCAATCAGCCCATAAAACCTCAGATTTCTTTCTCATTTCTTGGTGGTGACATCTCACAAATGGCCTTCATCTTTGTAGGATCAATCTCGATTCCACGGCTGTTTAGCATAAAACTAAGAAGTTTTCCAGAAGTTACCTCGAAAGCACATTTTGTCGGATTGAGATTGAGATTCAGCTGATACTTTCGAAGTCTGTCGAACATCCTTTTCAATTGGTAGAGATGGTCCTCGTTTTCTTGAGATTTAACGATCATGTCATCCATATATACTTCCATCTCCTTGTGCATCATATCATGAAAAGGGGTTGTCATTGCTCTTTGGTACGTTGCCCCAGCATTTTTGAGACCGAAAGGCATCGCCCTATAGCAAAAAACTCCCCATGGTGTAGTGAAAGCTATCTTTTCCCGATCTTCCTCATCCATCAGAATCTGATTATATCTAGAGAAGCCATCGACGAAGGAATAGAGCTTTCGCCCCACAATATTATTGATGATGATAAGAATGTTTGGTAGCAGAAAATCATCTTTCGGACTTACCCTGTTGAGATCATGATAATTCACGCAGACTCTGATTTTTCCTAAGAACTTCAGCACTGGAATGATATTTGAGATCCATTCACTGTAGTTGCAGACTTCAATAATTTGGGAATTGAACTGCTTTACGATTTCCTCCTTGACCTCGAGGCTGACAGCGAGCCTCAGTTTTCTCAACTTTTGTTTGACCGGTATACTCCTAGGCTTTAGTGGCAGCTTATGGGTCACAATACTCTTATCCAATCCTATCATATCATTGTAGGACCAGGAAGAGATATCTTGGTAAGAAACCAAGAGCTTTTTCAACTTTTTCTTTTCCAAAGCCGTGAGGGCTGATCCAATATTTACTTCCTTCAACTCTTCCGAGGTCCCTAAGTTTATCAACTCAGTCTTATCATTACTGGGAATCGGCTTATTCTCAAATTTCGTAAAATCTTTTTGAATCTCACCATCATCTGGCTGGCAAGAGTCATCTTCTATTTCCACTCCCATTATGTTATGGTCTGATTCTGCATTGAAATCATACTCATCGCACTTTAGCTTAGTTATATCACATGCATCATACACTGGTAACTTAGGCATCCTGAAAGCGTAAAATTTAAACATTTAAACCATAGGTTAGATAAAACAGAATTACATTCATTAAATTTAAAAATCCATTACAAAGCACAATCTCTTTCCATCCAGAAGGCTAATTGAATGGAAAGGTGAGTACAGAAAATCTTCCCAATTTTACTGAAACGCCCGGCGTGCTGGGAGGGAACAAGAATCCCAATTCTACAGTTTGTCTTCCCCCTTGGTTCGAATACCAGACCCATAACTTGGTCCTGCCTCATCTCTCATGATTACATTCACAACTTCCTCGATCATCACTCTCTTAGGGTGTAACTCGAATCCTATAGTCTTCTTCCCCTTATTGATGGTTTATGCTGGATAAGATAAGGTGACCCAGATATGCGAAATTTTTATCAGCTGGTTGTCTGATAATCCATATCTCTTCTTTCAGAAAAACTTCGCCCTATCTGCTCTTGTCGGCTCGTATCCCAACCCGAATCTCCCCCTCTTCTCATTCACTTCTATCGGCTCTGTAATTCTATCCAGATTCTTGCCCAATCCTTTCCCGGGAATGCAACCCAGGGACTCATTTCTTTAGCAATGAAGGCCACAATATTAAACAGTGATGGTGCCATCTCATGTCCTCCTTTCTTCACAAAGGTAGCATTCGCGACGTCGAACACGTGATAGGAGGCTTCACTCTTCTCTTTCTCTTTTTCCTCGTCTATTAACGAGATATACTGGATTATCACTTGACGGAATGGTATGATATCCGAATCAGCCTTAATCACATACAGTGTGTCATCAACGATGAACTTGATCTGCTGGTGTAGTGACGAAGGCACTGCCCCAGCATAATGGATCCACGACCTCCCCAACAAGTTGTACGAAGCAAGTATATCGAGCACTTGGAACTTCACATTGAATTGGATCGGGCCAATTTTAATTGGCAGGTCAATCTTTCCAATACTATCTCTCCTGGCCCCATCAAATACCCTGATAACCGTCTTTAACGGTCGAATCTATGAGAAATCTATCCCCATTTCTTCCAATGTCGACAAAGGGCAGATATTCAGTGTCGATCCATTGTCAATCAGTACCCGAGCTATAAATATTCCATGGCTTTCGACCGTAATATTCAAAGACTTTTTGTGACCTATTCCATCTTCATCAATCTC
This sequence comes from Eucommia ulmoides, assembly GCA_016647705.1. Classification (NCBI taxonomy): domain Eukaryota; kingdom Viridiplantae; phylum Streptophyta; class Magnoliopsida; order Garryales; family Eucommiaceae; genus Eucommia; species Eucommia ulmoides. The sequence continues at coordinate 2,047,031 of CM028329.1, forward strand.
GTCATCAGTGAAAGTGATGATGTTAGATCCTAGGACCTGCTCGACCAGAGTGAAAAACTTTTCTAGAGGGATCGTACTAGGCAAGTGGGCTTCATTTAGAACTTTTAGCAGTGCCTGTCTATGTACTTTTGAGGACAGGAGTAGTGAAAGTATCAAGATTTACGTCGGCGCTTTGCTGAGTTGCTTCACTATCTTGTATTCTGAATTCTTCATTGCCTTTAGAAAGTTGTGCGCCTCATGTTTTGACACCGGCCTTTTTAGAGCCCCTTTTGGTTTTCTCATCGGAACCCTGATCAAATCCTGTGGCGTGTACACCCTTCCAGACCAAGTGATTCTGCTGGTTTCTCCTACTGAGATTTGCAATTCTTCTCCTTCTCCAGTTTTAGCGACAATCTCGTAATTCCACGGGACCTTATTAAGACTTTCCACCGGATTTTGGATCGGGAAAGACAGAACTAGAAAATTCTCAAGTTTTTTGGCTACCCTTTCTGGATGTAATTCGAACCCTCCATCGAGAACCTCTGGGTGTAAACAAATACCACCGATATCGATCACATCAACTTCTTTCTCGAGCTCCTCTGTGAAAATTAGATTAACGCCACTTCATGAGGGGGCGTGTTCAAGTAGCGGATTCTGCTGACAGTTTGGCGTACCGGCCTCAAGTTTTTTAGGAAACGTGATGGCTCATGTCCATATGAACTCTCAGATCTTGTCCTTTAACTGAAAATACTACTCGGTCGCATGTCCTCTGGTTCCCGAGTGGTATTTATAGAAAGCATTTGAAGAAGTTGTTTTACTCCCAGGTTTAACTTCGTATAATGGAAGGGGTATCAGCATCCCCTACTTCAAACAACTCTGGTACAGCTTGGTGATTGAGACCAAAAGGTTTAGCAGCTCTTTGTCATCATTCCAAAAGTTTCCCCCAGTAGCACGAGGTAGAGAGCCTTGGTGGTATTGGGTTCCTGGCCTTAGGGTGTGATTAGGAATTTGAGGTGGGGTGTTCGGGTTTGGTTGATATGTATGGTAAGAAAGTACTTGGTAGGCTTAGGGATAATATTGGGGAGTTTGATTTTGGAAAGGAGGAGGTACGTTCTGGTAATGGCGAGGACGGGTTTAGGAATAGGATTGGTTATGGGGGTAATGTTGGTTTTGGCGATTTTGAGGGGGGTAGTTGTGATATTGGTTGTTCTGGTTCGAATAGTTTTGGGGATAGGAAGCTTGGGGTAGTTCTGGTGATGGGTTTGCTTGGGAAAAACGACAACGGCTATCTCACTATCCTTCTTCTTTGGCGAGGCTGACCTCTTAGTCGGATCGAGCGAGGCCCGTTCAATCTTTTCGCTTCTTATTCCCTCTATCACCTCAGCTTATTTGATCGCATCGCCGAAGGAAGTCACTGTTATGCTCGATAGATCTCGATAGAACAGCGACATCTAAATTAACTTGAATATCTCTAACTGACCCTCCTCGTTCAGCCTGGGAACAACTTTGGTAGCCTCCTCACTCCAATGGGTAGTATACCGCCGGAAACTCTCATCTTTCTTCTTCAGTATCTGGTAGAGGGTACTACGATCCGACGCGACATCCTTATTGTACACATACTGCTCACAAAAGGCTTCTACTAGATCCTCGAATGTTTTAATTTGTGCCAGGTCCAAGGTTATGTACCAACTGAGAGTCAGACATTTTAATGATTGCCGGAACATCTTCAGGCAAAAGTCTTCGTTCCGAGCATAAATTTTTAATTCCTCCTTATAGATGCTGACATGTCACTCTGGGGGGCCAGTGTCGTCATACTTAGTGAACTCCGGAACTATGAAATTTTTTGGATATACCACCCGGGGTGGTGCTAACAACTCCTTGTACGTTGTTTTCCTAGATGGCTTCTCTTTTTTCAATTCTTCTATGGTTTTCTCCAACTCCTCCATTTTCAGAACCCAGGCTGGAGGGGGTCCATTATCTTCTTTTGTGTTTTCGATTTCAGTGGCCAGGGTTGGTTGATTACCATTCGGATCGTTCGGTGGAGGAACGACCATCTCCGAGTGAATGAGAATCTGTGGTGCGGTGGGGGTCGAGCCTTCTGGTAAGGCCTGATAAACATGCCCCTGGCTAAGATATGCCGGCGCTCCATAGGCGAAGGGCTGAGGGCCTATTTGGGGTCCGTAGTAGATCAGTACCGCAAAGTTTGGGCCAGCGTGGTTCGAGTTCAGCATTGAGTTCTCCATCCTGACACTTAGAGGGTTTCCATTTGGTGATTCAGTCACAGGAGTTCCACTGGACGAAGGAATAGGCACCACCTGAGGTCAGCTAAGTTCGTTAATTATTTCCCTCCACATGTCAATGGTTTCCTGCATCCAAGCCATCTGGGCTGTACGGGGAGATTTGGGATTCCTTTCTGATGTCATCTTGGAGTGAGTCTGGGCCCGGCTGTAAGTAAAGACCGAACTTCGGATGGGAGGAACCAAAATTGATTTTCTAGGACCAATTTTCCTGTCTCGTCCTGTTTTTACAACAAACCTATTTATTAGTCCACATGGGTCTTATGTAGTTTTAAAACTCATCCGAGTTCAAAGTTTTCAATTCCGATAATGACCTCTCAAAGTAGATAATGATTTATGAAAATTCTTTCGTAGCTTAATCGGTATTAGAAACTCTGAACTTATTTGGTTTTTAAGACTTCTTAAGACATCATCAATCCAGCAAGTCTGAAACCCCTCGTCTTGTATCATAGAATCCCAATGAGATAATATGGATACAAGATGACCGTACTTGTGTTGGAGGGTTTATAACAATATAAGAGCCCGAGAGAGAAGAAAGAAAAGAAAAGAAATAAATATCACAACTTATTTACAGAATAGAAAGAAAAAAGTAACAAAATAAAATATAACATTCGGACATGGAATGGTTGGACTTATTTGAACATATTAGGCTCGACCCTCTAATTATCCCCAGCAGAGTCGCCAGCTGACGTGCCCCGATATTTCGAAAAGGAAAAGAATATTAAATAATAATTAAGCTTAAAGATAGGGGAGTTTTTAAAGCGCCGGTTTTTCAAAAAATATACTATGGCTGTTTAAAAAATAAGGAGCGCCACCTAGCATTGGGTTTAAATAATGTTCTAGGTCACCGAATTTTTATAAAACAATTTAAAAGGCCTAAGTAAAAAATTGACTCCAAAAAACACGGTCAAACCAAAGATTCATTTAAAGGCTCGGGAGTTGGTTACGTTCGGAGAAGGTATTAGGCACCTCAAGACACCCGTCCGAAAATGGTACCTTATATCCAATTAAGTCCAATTAATTTAGTCCGAGTGTTTTATTTTATTTTGAAATCATTCTCTTCTTATAAAATCTTTTTGGTATTTTCACAAATAAGGTGGGACAAGTTTTTGAATTTTTTGGAATGTTCTCCCGGTATAACCTCTTATCGAATATTAAAGATTCGATAAGGATGGTCCTCGGGGGGTATTTATATATGTTTCTTAAAGATTTCTTTACTTTAAATGTGCAAACTCAAATAAGTGAATAAATATAAAAATATGAATGCAAAAACTAAAATTATATGAATTTATTTTATATGCAAAAATGATCAAAAAATAACTAAATGATTTAATTTAAATATGTCAATACAAACTGATATGAATACTACGTGAATTAACCTGATTATATGTGACAATGATTTAATTATGACAAAAAAATGTAAGTAGTGCACGTGTCGTGACTAGATATGAAAAAGTAACATAGATTTATGAAATTAAAAAAAAAAAAAAACGTGTAGAAAAAAATGTGTGAGTGATGAAAGTGTACTAAACATGTCGTCTAAATAATGCAAGAAATAAACATGCTAAATGGATGCAAAAAAAAGTCAACTTTGAGTTTACTCGATTAATTTAAAGAAGTCCCGATTTGAAATTCTCTCAAATTCTATGGATATGAGAATCGAGAGGGGTTCGCGGAAACAATTTAGTTGAAATTAATCTTTCTGAAATTTAAACGAAATCCAATGAAAAATCTACTGAGGGAATAAATTTTCTAAAACCATTCGTTTCTAAATTCCACTCAGGTCGAGGAATGGAAACGAGGCCACGAAAAACTCTCCCACGATTTATCGAATTGTGAGATTCAACTTAAGGTTCGTAAGGATTAATTCCTACTAATAAAATATTTTATTATTATTTTATTTATTTTTATTTTTTTAGGGTTTTGATAAGAAGAATAAAATTAAAATTAAAAAAATGCAGAAAAATACAAATAAAAAAAATACAGCAAAATAAATAATAAAACATCATTCACCTAACGCTCGGAGTTAGGTTTAAGCACGAGAAACCCACTCCGGTGTTTTCATCAGATTATCGGACGACTTTTTTTTTTAGCTTTTCCTCTTCATTATAATAAAATAAAAAAATACAGAAAAAAATAAAAAATAAAAAAAGTGAGATACAGATGTTCTCGTCTAAACGCTCAAAGGTTCAAATTGAGAATGGAGAACCTCATCTTGACATTTTTCATCGAGTCATTGGACAATAAAAAACTAAAAGCTTGTAGGAATTTAAATTGCGAAGAGAATAAAATAAACTAAAATAATTAAAAAATTTAAAAATATACTTGTTCTAGGTCAAGAAATGGTGACTCCTCTCAATTTTTTAAATGAATCAATTAGGAGATGATGAGCCTATTTATAGGAATAGATGGGGCGTGAAAATCACTACGGAAACCCTTAAAATTAGGTTTGGTCTCCTAACCCAGTCCAAGTTGGACTCGGAAAGGGTAAAATTCGGAAAAGGCTTAAAAATGAAATTTTCTGGAATTTTTTAATCTTCACAGCCTTTTTCCTCCACGTGCCACGTGTCGGTGGGACCCACTTTTTTCCTTTTCTCTTTTTTGTGTGCTGACAAGGGAGACCCACCTATTTTTTATTTCTCTCTCTCTCTCTGCATTGACATGGCAGGGGGACCCTAGATGAATTCTTTCTCTCTCTCTCTTACAGGTGGGACCCACCACATCTCTCTCTCTCCACATGCCACATGCACACACGCTGACATGGAGGCGAGCCCCCACTCCTCTTTGACTTTTCTCTCTCTTTTTCTCTTCTCTCTCTCTCTCTCTCCATCTTGGTTCCTCTCTCTCTCTCCATCTTGGTTCCTCTCTCTTTCTCCTCTCTCACGAATTTGACAAAAGGACGGGACCCACTTCTTTTCATTTATTTCAATTTACTCCCATTTTTCCTTCCTTCTTCAATTTTAACACCATTTTCTTTATTTAATCTTTCTTTAACTATTTTAGTATTTTTTGGAACAAAATGAAATAAAAAAAAGTTAGTTCTAAAATAAAGCATAATTTATTTATTTTTGCAGGACGGTCAAAATGTCGTGTCTACAAAAACTTTTCACGATTTTTTTAAACTATTTTTTTAGAACTATTTTAACTTTTTTAGAAAATGGTTAATTATACTTCGCTCCCATGTGATTTGACTGGATTGTACTTTACACCCTATAGTATTTTCATCAGCACTTGTCACTGTGGTTTGGACTTAAGTATAACTGTTAAATATTCAACAAAATTAGGGATGATTTTTGGATTTGACTTCGTAATTTTATCATTTTACTTTAACTAATTTCATTGGTCCCCTTTAAACAATCATTCAAAATTAAGAATCAAAAGTATATTTATTTTACTTCTTCATCTTCCTTTTTTCCTCCGGCGACTTCCTCCGCCTAACACCCCTTCTTTCCTCTGCCGAACATCTTCCTTCCTTTTCCATCCTCCGGCGAACACCACCGTCTTCTCTCTTTATCTCTCAATGATATGTATACACACATGTACGTATAGATTTAGATCCGAGCACCGAAAAAGACGTGTTCTTCTTCACGATCTCTATAGATCCTTTTAGATTTACATATACGAATACATATATATATATATATATATATATATATATATATATATATATATATATATACACACACACACACACACACGAATATATATAGGATTAATTATACTTTATGTAAGACCTAAATCGTAGAACGTACGTCATTAATAGTTATATTTTAGAGCATTGAGAAATTTCAGGAAAAAAATTTGTTAATTAAAAATTCAATTTTAAAAGTTTAGAGGTCAAATTAAAAATTTTAAAATATTATTCTCAACTTGGGATGCGAATTGCCAATTAAAATCTAAAATTTTAAATGTTAGGGATCAAATTACAATTTTAGAAACTCATAAATGTTGAATTGAACTCAAAAAGAAAACTTTCAGAAATTAGAAGGAGAAAAGAGTAATTTAACAAAAGTTTTTTTTAAAACACACACACACACACACACACACACATATATATATATATATATACACGCATATGTTCGTGCATGTGAGACCGAGACCGCCAGAAGGGAGAGAACGGGAGTGGAAACGTGGCAAGTTAGGACCAATTTCTACCACTTATTTCATGCAATATATACTCACTCATGCATGTGTAATGATAAAAATAAAAAAAAATAAAAAATAAAAAAATCTCCATCAAATTTGAAATTTGATAAATTCTAGAGAGAAAGAGAGGACCGGAGTAAGGGAGGGGTCATCAAACTTCTTTGAATCGGCGTTCCTCCGGCAGGGTAGTCGTGGTTGTTACTCGTATGCGTGATCGTATGGATATCGTCGTCAATTCTAGGGGAGAGCGAAGGTGGTTCGGCCGGTGGGGTGGTTCGTCGGCGGCCTGACGGGTGTGTTCTTAGCATCGCCGGTGAGCGGACGTTGGGTTCGGTTGTCCAATCGTCGACGATCGATGTCCAGTCGTCGACTATTGTCGATCTAGTGAGTGCTTGTGCATAATTTCTCTGATAATTTTGGTGGGTATGTGCATGCATGTGGGTAGGGGTGTGTATCTCGTTGGTTGGACGGTGGGTTAGGTGTGGGTGGCTCATCTGTGGAAATCATCAGTGTGGGGGGGGGGGGGTTACCAACTGTTATGCGATGCGTGTGTGTGTACTGCTCTGTTTAGCCGGTGCAGGTGGGTGACCATGAGTGTATGTGTGTATGTATGTGTTCTATTCCATTTCATTGTCGTAAGTAGGTGTTCTCTGATATTTAGTGTGTGCATGTGTGTATAGTTAGTCAAGTGAGATCAATTCTATTTCGTTGGTTGGTTCATCGTTAATTTTTTTTTGTGTGTGTGTGTGCGTTCTAGCGTGTGCGTGTGTGTGTGTGAGTTTGGTGGTTTCGTGGGTAGGAGTGTTCGGTTGTGGGGTGGCCGGGGGTAGTTGTTGATCGGTGGTGTGGTGTGGAGTGTGTAGTACCGGTGGTGGGAATAGGCGAGGTGTGGGAGGCCACTGGTGGTCGCCGATAGTAAAGAGAAAGGAGAAAAGAGAGAAATTACACAAATAACCCTAACAAAATTTAAAATCCATCTCACGACTCGTGAATGATTTGGAATGGGTAACGTTTTTCGTTAAGTTTATTTTAGTTATTAAATTAAATTATAGCATCAAAATTTTGTAACCGTAATAATAAATTTGGGGACCATTCGTAGTACTAAATTTTATGCAGTAATTTTTAACGAAATAAAAATTAACCGAAATAATAATTTTCATAAATAAAATGTGGGAAATGGAAAATTTCAGAACTTAGGGTCTGCATTGCACGATTTGATTATTTTGTATAAAATATTAATTTAGTCCCTATCATTACTAGGTTCGCAGACGCCAAAAGCTTGGTAGGCTTTGGACTGTGCTGTTTTTTATAGCACAAGAAATGAGGTGAGTGTACTGTCTTCTTGTCAAATTTATTTTCATATATATGATGGAAAAATGTGTTTACTTAAAAAAATGGGACAAATTTATAACTTATATGGATTAACCGAATTTGGGAGTTTTTGAAAATGTGAATTTCGTTGGTTTTTAAAGAGAAATGTGGAAAGAAACGATTTATTGAAATCAATGGATTTTTAAAAGAAAGTGAACAACTTAATTTTTGTGGTTTAAATCGGTTTTAGAGATAGAGGTTGATATTATTGATTGTGACGTTACTATTGACTGGTAAATTGATAATGATAGTATTGACTTGAGGTTGTTATTGATTTGACGATGCTATTGAGATTATCTGCTTCGGCAGAGTGTTGATTTGTTATTGAGTTGTAGTTGATGATGATGTTGTTGATTTGATGATGTTATTGATTTCATATCTTGCCGATGGGCGGTCCGGCAGGTGGTTGTTGATGTTATGTCTTGCCGATGGGTGGTCTGGCAGACGATTATTGATATTATATCCAACTAATGGGTGGTCCGGCATATGGATATAGATACTATGACCTGTCCGATGGGTGGTCCGGGCAGATGGTCATTTGTTCCGCTAGGAAGACATATTCTAACGGATGGTACAGTACCGTTGCAACTTCCGATCATGAGGTTAAAACGATCACATGGCTAGCCGGGGCATAGTGTGATGTGATGAAGTGTGGTGTGGTGTGATGTGGGGTGATGTGGTGTAGTATGGTATGGTGTGGTATGCTGTGATGTCGCACGTGGTGTTTTGTCGTATATGGTGTTTTATCGTATATAGTGATGGGGATGAGTACATTTATACATATTCTTTTATACTAGATTGGTATGTTCTGATTTCATTATACTGTACAGTTAGTTGAATTATTCTAGTTGATTTTCATTGTTTAGTTGGGATGCTATATATATATGTGTGCGTGTGTGTGTGTGTGTGTGTGTATAAACGTTGATTTTGTGGTGACAGGAAAAATGTGTTTTCCTTGTGGTATGAGATATTTATATATTATAAGATTTTTATTTGATATGTGATATTTATATGTTTTATATTTGATCCATCTAAAATATTTTTATTAAGAAAGCAGTACACTCACAGGTACAACAGTTAGGAGTCGGTCCTCTACTGGCATTAGGTAGAGTCCAGCGATGCGCTAGTGAGGGGGTATTTTGGGAGGTGCTGGTTGAGGCGAACCTATGAGAGGTTCATGGTTGTTTTATCTTTATTGTTATTAAAAAAAATTGTAGGGACAGATGTGTCCCCAATTAGCGTGTATATATATATATGGTCTGATTTGGTGATTGTGTATTTATGTCTGCACTTGTCATTTCTTAGTTGTTTTGGTGTGCAGGAGATATCATGTCGACGTCACGTCGGCCCCAGGGTAATAGGGTTCGGGGTGGGGTATGACACTTTACCCCTTTGTGGTTTGGACAATTTGACCTTTACTTTCCTGTGGTTTGAACGTCACCACTTTGACCCCGGTAGTTATGGACTAATGTGCAATAGTTAAGTTTTTCGTTAACTCTAACGGTTAACTGAGTGCCGGCCAGTTTATATGTGTATTTTTCTGTTTCAATTCTTCCTTCTTGGCTTGAACAACGGTAGCTCCGGTGATATTTCTCTTTTTCCGACGAGGCTTCTCCAGCGAACTTTCCCTAATTCTCTCTCCGATATATACATATACACAAATTCATTTTAACACCATCTCCACCACCGACGGCCACCACCACCACACTCCACCACAAAAGAAAAAGAAAAAAAAAACAGATACAAAAATTTGAGGACAATTATTCCCACAACCACCTTCAATTATTTGCTTCAATTCATGTTCCATTTTCTGCATTTTCCATTGAAATTGGTATCAACTTCCTAGCACCATTCTCAAATTAGATTTCAAAGCAAGAAATTGAAGATATTCATCGTGTTCTATTCGATGTACGACCACATAGAAGGTCTGGCGAAGAAGATGAAAAACGGGGTCGACGGAATTGAAGGGGCTGAAGGGGTTTTGTATCGGGTTCCGGAAATGAAGGCTTTTTTCGATTCGACGGGGTCATTGTGGAGGGAGCAGAGCCTCGCCGGAGTGCCTGCCGGTTTCTTTATCAGAGAGATTCCAACATCTCTCTTCTCGCCTCCTTGTTCAATCATTCGTTTCCGCTGCTGTCCTCCGGAGACCCCGAACATCACCACCGTCGACAATTTCGAATTCGCTGAAATCGGCGGTCAAAGCCATCCCAATCGTTACGATTTCCATCGGTTTGGTCAGTAAAGATCCCGTGATTCTCTGTGCGGTATAAAGGGATATATTATAATGGAATTCGATGATTTTGGGGGTCTGTAGTGGATTCTTCGAATTGGAGGAGGAGGCCATTGGCGTGGTTTTCTGGCGGCTGTGGGTGGTGAGAAGATGCGGGTGTTGCCGTAGGGGAAGGAGTTAAACTTGCAGATGGGGTGTGGAGAAGAAGATGAAAAAATAAATTGACCCCATAAGTTTAACAAAATATTCAAATAAAACCCATTAAATTAATAAAAACGAAATGACCAAACTATCCTTAATTTCAAATTGAAATGACATAATTACCCTCAATTTTAACCGTTGCACTTTAATCCACAATCACAAGGGGGCAAAGTGGTGACGTCCAAATCATAGGGGGATAAAGTACAAATCGTCCAAACTACAGGGGGTAAAGTATAATTAACCCTATATATATATATATATATATATTAGAGAGAGGGGGGAGATGAGAGAGAAAGAAATAAATAGAGAGAAATGAGACGATGGTGTTCGCCGAAGGAATGAAAAGGAAGAAGAGCGTTCGCTAAAGGAAGGAGGCGGTGTTTCCCAGCGAAAAGGAGGAAGACAAAGGAAATGAAAAAATATATTTTTAACCCTTGAGTTTCGAATGAGTATTAACATTGTCCCAATTGAATTATTTGAGGGGTATATATGTCAATTAATGTTAAATGACTCATTAATTTTTACTTTTGACATTTTACCATTAACTTTAACAAAAATGTAACCCAACTATAAAGTTAACCGAATACTTAACTGTTGCACTAAAATCTTAAGTACATGGAATATAAGTTAGGGCTGGCAAAACAGGTAACAGGTCATGTAACAGGTCATTACACGATAACACGAAACACGATAAGACCCAAACACGAACACGACACGATAAGCTTATCGTGTCAGACTACCCAAACACGAACACGACACGATAATTTTTCGTGTCACACGATGACACGAAACCTATCAGGTAAACACGATACGATAAAACCTGATAGGTTTCTATTATACATTAATCTACCCATTACACGTTAACCCATTACACGTTAACGACCTGTTAACCTGTTAATTTAAAACAATCTTAACAAATTATTATATATATTAAGTACTAATTTGTAATATTTGATAATTTGGGGGATGTAAAAATAATTTATTAAATTAACGGGTAACCTATTGAGTCACAAGTTATCGTGTAACCTGAATACACGAAATTCTTATCGTGTCTTATCGTGTAACCTATTGGGTTATCAGGTCAACCTGATAACCTGCACTATTTCTTATCAGGTTATCGGGTCTGACATGATAACGACCCGATACCTGATAAGGAAAACCTAGACCTGCTAATTTCTTGTCGGTCTCGTGTCGTGTCATCGTGTAAATACCTGTTTTGCCAGCCCTAATATAAGTGCTGACAAAAATAATACATGGGTGTAAAGTATAATTTTTTCTAACTACAGGAGTACAAAATATGATTAACCCTAAAAACTTTGTGTCAAATTAGATTATCAAAGTTCAATTCATCCTTATCAAATTTGTTGATTTCTTTTAAATTAAAAGTAGTCTTTTAATACGAAATATTTAATAATTTCAACTAGGGATGGACAGCGGGCGGATTGGGGCAGGTTGGACCAAAACCGTTAACCAAACCAATATTAGACGAGTTGGGTTAGTTTGAACCATGGACCATCCAATGATGTGTAGGTTGGATTGTACGGGTTAGTTAGTTTAAACCTTAGGCTACCCAATGGTGTATGGATTGAGCCTATTTTCGGGTTGAGTTAATAAGAATCATAGATTGCTCTTGAAATATAATAAATGTTGCTAAAAAAAACCATTACATTACAAAAATTTATAGAAAAATAGCAATAAAATTATAATAATACAAAAACAAGAAAAAAAAATTATAATGTAATCTGTAAACCATCACAAAAATATAAAAACAAATTACGAACTAAGTAATAAAGTCTAAAACGACATCATTTTGTGTCTACTCGGGCGGGCGGGTTGAACCCGTAAGAGCATAGACCAAACCGTAACTTGCCTATAGATATGCGGGTTTCAAGATTTAACACCCACGCAATGCGTGGGTTAGCATTGGATGGGTTTTTTTTTGCGGGCTTGGTTGTTTGGGCAGGTTTGGCGGGTTGACCTAATCCATTGCACACCCCTAATTTCAACAAAATTATTGTATTTAAAAATTGTTCTGAATTTTATTAAAAAAAAAACTAAATTTAAAAGGGGATAGATAAATTTGAGTGAAAATATATGATAAAGATCATAAATTAAATTTTAAGATTCAAGTCCAACCCAACTAAAAAGTTAACGGAATATTTAACCATTGCACTTAAATGTTAAACAGAGGGAGTGTAATTATTGAAGAAAATAACATATGTAATGCGCAATTCGATTTAACCATATGGGTGCAAAATATAATTAAGTGTCAAATTAGATAATTAGATAATTAAAGTTCAATTTATCCTTACCAAATATGTTTTTTTCAAAAAAAATTAAAACTAATATATTCAATAATTTCAACAAATTTACTTAATTTCAAAAAATGTTTTAGAATGTTTTAGAAAACACTGGTTGAGATTAACTTGAGCTCAAAAATTAAATTTTAAAATTTAAATTCAATCCAAATATGAATAGCATATACCCTCACACAGGAGAGATTAAAGTCAAACCCAACTATTTCTCTTGTGAAGAACACTTCAGAAAAATGCCATTAAATTTGTCTTCTTCCTCATAGTCTTATTCTACTGTGAAACAAACCCTAGCCACTTATGTGTATGTATTTTTGGTCTTCACTCTTCATCACCCGACAATCATAGGTGAATTTTCTTCCAATTCCATTTCAAGCTTTCACTGCCTTCCATAATCCATTCGATTCCATTCCAAGCTTCCATTGGTTTGTGCTTTGTGTTCTTTCCATTCCAGTTGTAGACCTCCTTCGTTGCAACAACCATGGTGACTTCTAGTTGACTAAGAGGCGAGATGTAAAAAATGACAAATATATGTCTAAAATAATAGATTTGGTCCAATTTTTCTAAACTACTTTTTTTATTAGACAAAATTGAAACATTAAAGACCAAATGTGTCCTTTTAGAATCCTCAAGTCTCATTTAAGCACCAACCCCATACTTAACCAAGTTTCTCTAATTCTCTCTCCCTCTCTTTCTTTCTATTGATGTTGGATTTTGGGACGACCTTAACGGCATGGTCTGGTCACTATTGATGAAGATCTTTGTTCTTGCTCGGATGCGGATGGAGAGGTCCGGGATCAGTTCAACTGGCCTAAGATAGGCAGAGTTTGAGTGATCCGGGATGGGAACAGAGCAGTGAGACAACCTGGGAGTCTTCCGATCCGTGGAGAGTCTTGTAATCCGTGGAGAGATGAGTCCAAGCCGAGATGGGCAGCTGCACAAAGGACTTGCCGGGATGGACCCGGCGTGTCCCTTCCAACTTAAGAATTAGCTCTCAGGGAGAAAATTTATAAAGATACTACTAAGAAGAGTAAGCAAATTTGATGTACTTTTGGGCATTGGTATGCCTTCCTTTATATAGACAATTGAGTGATTAGTTTAGGGGTCTAAGCGTGGGTTAGTGTCTCATCTCAACGCGTAGCTAATGAGAGGGCAAGTGGAGTGCTTAACTTCATGAGCCTGGGCTTTTTGGCCCTTTTGTTGAGGCCCATGGCCGGAGTTATTAGAAAGAAAAAAAAAAGTGGCTTAGCCCATGATCCGAGAAGAATTCATTTTGTTGCCCCCGAGGTGCGGAGTTTTGTCCTCTGCCCTTCCCTAATAGCCAGAGATGGGAAAGGGGGAGTTTGCAGCCTGCCCTTCTCAGATAGCCAGAGATGAAAAAGGTGTCACAACCCACCGCGGGCACCCACTGCCCAAAGCCAGGCGTGACGTCGGCATGACCCTTCCTAACCAATCAACAAAATATACATGCATACATATATACGTACATACTTGCGCCACAGTAATTTTTTTCCAAAAAAATACATATATCTATTTACCCTTTCCTAAAATATGGGACACACCCGTCCCAAATATATACAACAAAAATCACCAAAAACAGTTGAACCTTCCACGGTTCGCCTCTGACCGGCCCACTCCCAAAATGACACTACTTCCGGACTCTACCTATGCCAGTAGTGGACCCACTTCGAGCTGCGGTACCTGAAGCCAAATATTTTTATTAGTGTACTATCTTTATAATATAAATATTTTTATGGATCGAGTATAAGTTTTAAACACCACGTTCAAAATAAAATAATATATAATCACATATCGTACGGAAATCCAATTTCCCTATCACCAATGAAATAAATTAATATATTTAAAATACCCTTATCCAAACATTTTTAAGTCAACCAACCCAATCATTTTAAATCAACCAATCCAAACATTTCGTCATATAATAAAATACCCCACACTACTCTCTTACTAGCCATATAATTGTTTTTACCTCACGATCGGGAGTTACAATGGTACCGTAACCTGTATAACTATGTCATCTAATGTGACTATTAGTGTTAAGACCATTTATTATCCCCAATGGTAGGGGTACCTCCAGCAGGATTTGCACTTCTAACGGGTCAATCAACCACCTGCAGGACTAATCCTCCTGACAGGTCATAATAATCAACCACCTACAGGACTAATCCTCTTGACAGGTCATAATAATCAACCACTTGCAGGACTAATCCTCTTAACAGGTCATAATATCAACAATCACCTGCAAGACTAATCCTCCTGACAGATCATAATAATCAACCACCTACAAGACATCCCCTCCTGACAGGTCATAATAATCAACCACCCGAAGGATCGACACTCCTGATAGGTCAATAACAATAATCAACCACCTGTAGGACGTGCCCTCCTAACAGGTCAAAATCATCCCACAGGGCATACCATCCTGACGGTATCAAAGCTATGGCATAGTCGGACAAAAATCACCCTCTACATTTAAAAATCTACTTGATCCACATAAGTTGTAAAATCGTCCAATTTTAATAAACACATTTTCCCAAAATTTATACGAAAATAAGATTTTTATATTTATATAGAAGACAGTACACTCACCTCGTTTTCTACACTGAAAAAGTACTGACGTCAGAACTACCGGGACGCTGGCGCCTGCAAACCTAATAACAATAGACCTAAATTAACATTTTATTTAAAATAACCTAATATAAAATACATGGCCCTAAATGGCATAATTTCTCATTTCTAGAATTTAATTATGCAAGATTATTATTTTTCTCATTTCGTTATGTTAATATTCACTGTACGGCGATTATTAAAATTAACGATTTTAAAAATTATTATCACGATTGCGAAAAATTTTAATGCTAACAATTTAATTTAATGAAAATAATAATCAACTGAAATTTTTACTTGTTCCGGATTTCCTGCCTGTCGAGAGATTGAATTTTAGATTTTGATTTTTATTTGATTTTCTCTTCTTCTTTTTTCTCTTTCTTTTCTTTTTTTTTTCTCTTTTCTTTTTCCGTTTCTGTTTTCCGGTCATTGGAACTCACCGCTGCGGCGACATCCCTCTTTCTTTGTTCTAGGCTCTGCTCGCGCCGGACCTCACCGTCGCGGCGTTCTCTCTCTCTAACCCCTACTGCCAGCAACGCACATACACATAAGTAGCGATCACCCACCCACTCACCGTCGACCAACAACGACGTTCATATGCACACAACAACCCTCATACACATACAAACCGGATAACTCCCACACCCCCTCGATGGCGACTGCAACGATCACCGATCACACACACATATCCAATGCTCACACACACACACATCAACCCATGCATATATGCACACGGCGGAACAAACGGAGGAACATACTCACACATACTTCAACGATTAGAATACACACACACACACACACACACACCCCACACACACATACGTCGGTTACCCACACAGACTGGACAACGGTCACCTACACGCACCCACTTTTACCAAATACATATACCCACACAGTCGTCAAACGGACAGCAACGATCCCACAATGATCTACACGCACACACACACACACACACAATCACTGATCATACCCACGCACACAACTGTCGACCCACACCACACACACACACATGACGTTGATTGAACCGCACACACACACCCCTCCCCCCCAACAACAAGACAGCGGCGATCAAAACCCACCACTGCCGGCTCACTTCTCTCGTTTTCTGATTTCTTCTTCTTTTTAGGTGTCCTGAAAATGGGTGTGCATGGATTGTGTGTGTGTGTATATATATATATATATATATATATATATATATATATATATATATATATATATATATATACACACACATAAGAAAGAGAGTCGGGCTTGAGGCCACGTGTTCCTTCTTCCTCTTTTTTTTATTTTTTTTTTATTTTATCTTATCAGTTTATATGTGTGTGTGTGTGTGTGTGTGTGTGTATATATTAAATTTTTTTCAAATTACATTAATCTCCCCTAAATTTATTTAAATTACCATTTAAGCCCAATTCAAAATTTAATATTTTTCAAATTATAAATTCACCCCTAAAATTTTAAATTAAATTAGAAATGATGCATTCTACCCCGTTATTTTTTAAATGTTCTAAAATGCAGGTAAAGTTATACGTACGCGAAAATTAGGGTCTTACAACCCTTCCCCTCTAAAAAAAAATTCGTCCTGAAATTTTAGTTACCTTGATCGAACAAGTGCGTATATTTATCTCTCATCTCGTCTTCTCGCCCTCACGTCGCTTCCTCAACGGAATGACTGCACCAGAGCACTTTTACCAATGGAATCATTTTTGTCCGCAATACCTGTTCTTTACGATTCAAAATCTGGACTAACTTCTCAACGTATGTCAAATACTCTTCCAACTCGATTGGTTGAGAAGTTAACACATGCGAAGGGTCTGATACATATTTTCTAAGTATCGACACGTGCAAAACGTCGTGCAACCTGGATAATTCTAGCGGTAGGGCAAGTCAATAAGGTGGCGTTTGGTTAGTGTTCCCACTTTTTTGAACCCAACTGGAATGGATTGGGTTGAGTTGAATTGGGTTGGGTTGAGAATTTTGGGAATAGAATTACGTTTGGTAACGACAATTTTTGTTTTGTGCTGAGAACAGAATGTGTTTGGTAACGATTTTATCCTAAAACTAATTTTTTTTTTTAATTTTTTTTTTTGTTTGGTGGCGGCAGACGGAGGCGGTGGCGGCGGAGGTGGCTGGCGACGGTCGTCGGCGGCAGTGGAAGGTCGCCGGAGGTGGCCGGAGACGGCGGACGATCGCCGGACGGCGGCTGCCGGCGATGGTTGCCGGAGGTGCCGGAGACGGCGGTCGGTCGCTGGACGGTCGCCGGCCGCTGGCGATGGTCGCCGGATGGTGGCCGGCTGCGGCAGGCGGCGACGGGTGGTGGTGGTCGGCCGGCAGATGAAGTCGGAAGTTGAGAACTTTGGGTTGAGTTTTTTGGGCACAAAAAGAAACAATTTTTTTTGTTTCTGGTTTCTTTAGGATTTTGAGAATCAATTCCTATTTTTTGAGTTGGATTGGGTTGGGTTGGGTTTTGTGCGTTGCCAAACGCGTTCCCAACAATCAATCCCTGAATTTTTGGGTTGGGTTGAGTTAGGTTTGGTTGGGAACACTAACCAAACGGGGCCTAAGTTGTCGCACTAACCCGTTCTAAGATTTCGTACAACCCAATATACCTCGGACTTAACTTTCCTTTCTTCTCGAATCTCATTATGCCCTTCCACGGGGATATGCCCAAAAACACATGGTCACCCACTTCAAATTCCAACTCTCGCCTACACTTGTCAGCATAACTCTTTTGCCGACTCTAAGCAATTCTCAATTTTTCCTGAATCACCTTTATTTTGTCTACCGTCATTTGGGCTATATCCGGCATCAGTAATTTTCTTTCTCCCACTTTAGTCCAACAGACTGGAGTTCTACATATCCTACCATACAAGGCTTCATACGGGACCATCTCGATTGTCGAATGGTAGCTGTTATTGTAGGAAAATTCCATCAGCGTCAAATGGTCATCCCAGCTACCAAGAAATTCCAGAACACAACCCCTCAACATATCCTCCAACGTCTGAATCGTACGTTCTGATTGGCCGTCAATCTGAGGATGAAAGACGATACTGAATTTCAACTTGGTACCTAGAGCAACTTGGAGACTCGGCCAGAACTTCGAAGTAAATCTCGGATCTCTATCCGACACTATGGAAACTGGTACACCATGTAGTCTAACAATTTCATTAATATACATCTGGGCATACTTATCCAGAGAGTACGTCGTCTTTACAGCTAGAAAATGAGCAGATTTAGTAAGCCTATTAACAATCACCCAGATGGAATTATGTCCCTTTTGAGTACGGGGAAATCCCAAAATGAAATCCATCGTGATATACTCTCATTTCCACTCTGGAATAGGTAGAGACTACAATAACCCACCTGAACGTTGGTGCTCGATCTTGACTTGCTAACAAACGAGACACCTGGCAACAAATTCAGCAATTTTTCATTTCATTCCATTCCACCGATAGTATTTTCGTAGATCCTGATACATTTTGGTACTGCCTGGGTGCATCACGTATGCTGAGCTGTCCGCTTCCTCCAGGATATCCTTCTTCAGATTGCACACACATTCTATTTTCCACCATTAAAGCTTCATCATTATCCCTGACACGATAGTCAGCCCTGTGACCATTTTTCACTTCATTTCGGATCTTGTCCAATTGGGCATCTGACTTCTGCGCTTCTATAATATGATCGATTAATGTCGGTCTTAAAGTCAAAGTTGCAAGCAACGCTGCCGTCTGACCAACCGCTAACTAGACTCACAAAGATCTCAACTTGGAATAAAGATTAGTATGAAAAACTTAAATATGCGCAATCGAACCCGCTGATTTCTGACTCAACGCATCCGCTACAACATTGGCTTTTCCAGAATGATAGTGGATAGTATAATCATAGTCCTTGATCAATTCTATCCAGCGTCTTTGCCTCAGATTTAGTTCCTTCTGAGTAAACAAATATTTCAAACTATGGTGGTCGGTGTATATCTCACAAGTCTCACCATACAGGTAATGTCTCCAAATCTTCAAGGCAAACACAATCGCCGTCAACTCCAAATCATGCGTCGGGTAATTACTCTCATAATTCTTTAATTTTCGGGAGGCATATGCAATCACGTAACCATGTTGCATCAGTACACACCCCTAGCCCTTGGTGTGAAGAGTCACTGTAGATCACAAAGCCACTACCTTCAGTCGGAAGTGAGAGTATTGGTGCAGATATCAGTCTACTTTTCAGCTCCTGGAAACTCTGCTCACATTTGTCAGTCCACTCGAATTTAAATTCCTTGTAGGTCAATCGAGTCAACGGGGCAGCTATAACAGAAAATCCATGTACAAACCGATGATAATAGCCCGCCAATCCCAAAAAGCTTCAAACTTCGATCACACTTTTTGGCATTTCCCATTAAACAACGGCCTCGACTTTCTTTGGATCTACTTGAATACCATCTCTCGAGATAATATGCCCCAAGAATACAACTCGATCCAACCAAAATTTACATTTACTGAATTTGGCATACAACTGCTTCTCTCACAAAGTTTGCAACACAATCTTGAGATACTCTGCATGCTCTTTTTTATTTTGGGAATAGATCAGTATATCATCAATGAACACGATAATAAACTAATCTAGATAAGGTTGGAAGATCCGATTCATCAAATCCATAAAAACAGCAGGGGCATTCGTCAATCCAAATGGCATAACTAAGAATTCATAATGCCCATACCTCATATGGAACGCTGTTTTCGCCACGTCACTGTCTCTGACTTTCAGCTGATGATATCCTGATCGAAGATCTATTTTGGAAAACACCCTGGTCTTCTGTAGTTGGTCGAACAGATCATTAATTCTAGGCAACGGGTATTTATTACGAACCATCACCTTATTCAACTGTCGGTAATCAATACACATCTTCAGCGTGCCATCTTTCTTCTTTACGAATAACACTGGGGCTTCCCACGGAGAAACACTAGGTTTGATAAACCCACGGTCTAACAGATCTTGCAATTAAATTTTTAATTCCTTCAGCTCAGTAGGCACCATACGATAGGGTGGAATTGATATAGGAGTAGTTCCTGGAAGTAACTTAATGGTGAATTTCATTTCCCTATCCACTGGCAACCCTGGTAATTCTTCTAGAAAAACATCAAGAAAATCCCTGACTACTGGAATATCCGCCACCTGAACTCCATTTTGACTGGTGTCAAACACATGCACGAGATATCCCTGACATCCATTCTTTAATAATTTTCTGGCCTCCAGGACTGAAATCAAACTGACAGGGATAATGATTCTGTCTCTCGAGAATACAAACTCTGGCTCGCCTGAGACCCAAAGGATAACTTCATTTTTAAAACAATCCACCGTGGCATTGATAACCGGATAGCAAATCCATACCCAGTATCAGATCAAAATCGTAAATACTTAGGGGTAGTAGATCTACTAATAATTCTCTATCACCAATCCGAAGTTGACTATCTTTATACGCACTATCTATTAACACTGACTCACCTATCGAAGTAGAGATAATGATACTATATAACAGAGAAGTAGGAAATTTGCTTACATGCATCATAAAGGTTGCCGAAACAAATGAATGAGTAGAACCGGGATCAATAAGTACATATGCATCTCTATCATATACAGACATGATACCTGTAACCACATCTAGAGTAGCCTGGGCATCCTGTCGGGTAGTAGCAAATACAAGGTCTCGCGTCGGAGGTCTACTAGCTGATCCTCTACCACGCCCCGGAACACTACTAGGGCCAACACTACCCGCACTGCTTGTAGAATGCGCAGATGTGACAGCAAATTTTGGACAATTCGGAGCTATATGACCCGACTCAAGACAACGGAAACATACAGGACTTGCCATAGGACAATCTCTAATAAAGTAATCCGGTGATCCACATTGGTAGCATACAAATACCCCGACTCGACTAAACGTCTAATTTCTCTCCAGCCCTAGTTGGCCGACACTCGATTTAGATACATTATGTTGTCGCCTAGAATATGACTGCCGTGGACCTCGGCTCCTAACAGATTGATCAATCGATAGGGACCGAGCAACTAGCGGTCGAGACACCACTCCCTGAGAAGTGCCACCTGGATACCTACTAGGTGACTAGAATCTACTCTTTTTGTACTGTTCGCCGCTCCTGGTGGCTTCTTGAACATCATTTTCTACTAATTTTGCAGTATTCACCAATTCATTGTAACTCTTAATTTGTCTGCTCGTTAGCCTGGAATGGATTTCTAAATTGAGCTCTTTTTGAAATCGTCTACATCTCCTCCCACTAATGTTTGGCTTCTTCTTTCAGCTGGAAGGTGGCAAAAGATACTCAGTTATCATCAGTAATCCTCATGGCCTCAAATACATGCCCCATGCCTCTCAACCAGTTCTCGGCTCAACAGGACCCGCAGTTCCTGTGAAAACCGAAGGATCCAACTCCTTAAATCTTTTCAGAAGTATTGCCTGGGAAGTAGTTGTGTTAGTTTAGGCTCTTTGGCATTCCATTATTTTCGCCTGCTGCTATGTCAGCTGTGCAGCAGCTTGTAAAATTCTCTCAACGGCAACTAAACTTTCTTGTGTCTTGTCTCTCTATCTCTAGGGTCCAATACTCCCCGAACTCTCATTTTCGCGCATCATACTCACGATCTGAAATGAAATTCAATAACCAACTGGGCTAACCAGAAAAACAACAGTATTTAATTTAATAACATAACTACCATTCGCGTGCCGAAACTACCTACCGACACTCTATCTCAAGGTCCACTACTGATTAGACAACTGGCACGTCTACAAAACCTATAACCTAGGCTCTGATACCACAAATGTCACACCCCACCCCGAGCACCCACCGCCCAAAACCGAGCGTGACGTCGGCATGACCTTTCCTGACCAATCAACCAAATATACCTACATACATATATATGTACATACTTGCGCCACTGTAATATTTTTTCAAAAAAAAAAAAACATATATCTACTTACCCTTTCCAAAAATATGGAACACACCCGTCCCAAATATATACAACAAAAATCACCAAAAAAATGTTGAACCTTCCACGGTTCGCCTCTGACCGGCTTACTCCCAAAATGACACTACCTACAGACTCTACCTAGTGCTAGTAATTGACCCACTCCTAGCTGCGGTATCTAAAACCAAATATTTTTATCGGTGTACAGTCTTCACAATAAAAATATTTTTATGGATCAAGTATAAGTATTAAACACCACGTTCAAAATATAATAATATATACACATACCGTACGGAAATCCAGTTTTTCTGTCACCAATGAAATAAACTAATATATTTAAAATACCCAATCCAAACATTTTTAAGTCAACCAACCCAATTATTTTAAATCAAACAATCCAAACATCTCGTCATATAATAAAAGACCCCACACCACTCTCCTACTAGTCATAGGATCATTTTTACCTCACAATCAGGAGTTACAACCGTACCGTAACCTGTACAGCTGTGCCATCTAACGTGACTATCAGTGTCAAGGCCATTTATTATCTCCAATGGTAGGGGTACCACCCGTAAGATTTGCACTCCTGACAGGTCAATCAACCACCTGCAGGACTAATCCTCCTGACAGGTCATAATAATTAACCACCTGCATGACTAATCCTTCTAACAGGTCATAATATCAACAACCACTTGCAGGACTAATCCTCCTGACAGGTCATAATAATCAACCACATGCAGGATATCCTCTCTTGACAAGTCATAATAATCAACCACCCAAAGGACCGACACTCCTGACAGGTTAATAACAATAATCAACCACCTGCAGGACGTGCCCTCCTAACATGTCAAAATCATCCTACATAACATAACCTCCAGACGGGATTAAAGCTATGGCATAGTCGAGCAAAAATCACCCTTTACATTTAAAAATCTACTTGATCTACATAAGTTGTAAAATCGTCGAATTTTAATAAACACATTTTTTCACAATTTATACGAAAATAAAATTTGTATATTTACATAGAAGACAGTACACTTACCTCGTTTTCTGCACTACAAAAATACTGACATCAAAACTACTGGAACACTAGCGCCTGCGAACCTAATAACGCTAGGCCTAAATTAACATTTTATTTAAAATAACCTAATATGAAATGCATGCCCCTAAATGGCATAATTTCTCATTTTCCGAATTTAATTATGCAAGATTATTATTTTTCTCATTTCGATATGTTAATATTCACTGTACGGCGATAATTAAAATTAACGATTTAAAAAATTATTATCATGATTGCGAAAAATTTTAATGCTAACAATTTAATTTAATGAAAATAATAATCAACTGAAATTTTTACTTGTTCCGGATTTCCCGCCTGTTGAGAGATTGGATTTTAGATTTTGATTTTTATTTGATTTTCGCATTTTCTTTTTCTCTCTCTCTCTATTTTTTTTTTTTTTTTTTTTTCTTCCATTTCTATTTTCCGGTCACTGAACCTCACCGTCGCGATGACGGATCTTACCGCCGCGGCGACAACCTTCTTTTTCTGTTCTAGGTTCTGCTCGTCGGACCTCACCGTCGCGATGCTCTCTCTCTCTCTCTAACCCCTACTGCCGACAATGCACATACACATGAGCAACGATCACGCACCCACACAATAAGATCGGATGACTCCCTTACCCTCTGAAGGCGACTGCAACGATCATCGATCACACACACACATCAACCCATGCATATGCACACGACGGAACAAACGGAGGAACACACACACACACACGTCAGTCACCCACACAAACTGGATGACGGCCACCTACACACACCCACAATTATCGAATATACACACCCACATAGTCGTCGGACGAACGGTAACGATCCCACGACGATCACACATACGATCCACACACACACAATCACTGATCACACCCACGCACACAACCGTCAATCCACAATACACACACACACACAGTCGATTGAACCGCACATACACACACTTCCCTCAACGACAAGACAGCGACAATCAGAACCCACCACCGCCGGCCCACTTTTCTCGTTTTCTGATTTCTTCTTTTATTTAGGTGTCCCGAAAATGGGTGTGCATGGATTGTATATATATATACATGAGAAAGAGAGTCGTTACTGAGGCCTTTGGAATGGTCAACATGGACTTAAGTTATGCCCTTTCCCGGCACGATCTTCACACTTAATCTTTATTAGGAGTCAATATTCGTGGAGACTTGATTGACACGTGACGTTCTTCTGTTGGTTGCGTGGGAGTGACCATTTTTACACTCATCAGTTGCTCTCCAGGACCTAGTGTTGAGAAGGAATTCGAAGCAATGTGGACTCTACTCTGAGCCTTTTCAAGAATTATGGTGCTTCTGTGGAGTGTTCGAGTCTTTTTTTACCCTAGAGAGGTGCCGTGTAGGGAACGAACCATTTTTTGAGAAGGAGAACGGGTTGTTCCTAGATGGGAATAGTCGGTTTGGTAGGAGTAATACACGGCTCGTTAAGCCCACGAAAAGCCCACGCAAGCCATGCGTACGTCACTCACACGTCACGCGCATATCATGCGCATGCCCTGCGCATGTCCCATCAGGTCTGCGCTTCTTTAATGCCCACTAAAATGCCACCTGCCCAGCCGACGGATGGAAAACATGTGTCCGTACGATTCTGAGCGGCGTGTTCTTCCTAGCGATTTCAAATCTCCCGCCTTCACAACGATTCGGATGGACAGGGGCTCCTATATAGAGGGGTCGCCCTAACTTCATTTTTACACTTTTGCAATTCTTGGAGCAATCTTCCCTTCCTTTCAGGTAAACCTTTCCTTCTCGCCATGTCTTCTAATTCTTCATCTTTTTTTTTTTCTCAGCCTATGTCAAGATCCTCTTCAGGGTCCCCACCAGGCACTGGTTTAGGGTCTGCTACCCCTGAACAGGCTTTAAATGTATCCCCAATTTTCCAGGTTGATCCCGTGTTGGCACTGTCCCTCTGCCAGAGGAACAGACAGGTTCTTCAAGCGGTGTCAGGACTTCCGGTCATTGCGATAGTGATGAGGGTGTTGGGCCTTCTGGTGGACCTACCATTAATGTCAACTCAGGCCAAAGAAGTGAGGCTGGTTTTGATAGTGAAGTGGTAGAGGCCCAGCAACCCTAGGAGGCCTAAGAGAAAGTCGTTCCCCAGTGGTGCCTTATTTGAAGGGTTGAATCCACAGTTACGGAGATAGGGCTTGGCTTGGATCGAACCAAATACACCTTCCCGAAGGGGGTGGTGGTCTGTCTTCCCCTTCCAGGTGAGATAGCCTGCACTCCCCCGGAGGGTTTTATCACCGTTTACATAGATCATCTGTTTGGGGGCATGAGATTTCCAAGCCACCCATGGATACGGGCCCTTTATGTGGAGTACCAACTGTGTCCATCACAGCTTGCTCCAAATTATATGAGGGCCTTCGTGGCTATGTACATTATCTGTAAAGCCAAGGGAATAGAGCCATCCATCGACTTTTTTAAATCCATTTTCTTTCCGAAATCGATGCCACCTGGGAAGGGTTGGTGTTATGTGGTGGTTAGGAAGAAGTTCCTTTTAGGTCTGGAGACCTCCGTCAAGAATTGGAAGCCCCAATTCTTTTTCGTGGAAGGTTTTGATTGAGAGTTTAACCCGTTAGAGGATAAGGTCAATTTCACCCCGAGGGAGTAGGGTATTGTAGGTGAGGTTAATTTTTTTTGCAAGTGAATTTTGAGTTTCGTAATATTTTTGTAATTTGACTGTTCTTTTGGGCTTTTTTGTGTACAGTTACGGAGAAAGTGAGCAGCAAAAGAGTACAACCCAGCCTATCGATTCAGCAACAGAAGAGGGTCATTTAGAAAATAGAATTCAAAAATGTCGAGGAGCTGTTGGAATCCACCTTGTATGACCGCTATTTCTATCGCGCCCCAGGTTTGCCAATACTAGAGATTGACCCAAAAACAAAGAACGGTACAGTTTTTTCCCTTCTTGACAATTTTCGAATACTAAAGTTTTTCAGTACTTTTTTCTCATTTTCTTGTAGAACTATCCTTGTACTCCTTGGCAGAGATGGACAAGGCTACGTTGAGAAGGGTATTGAAGGAGAATGGTGCAAAAAAAACCACCGAGAAGGGGCAGTCTTTTCAACCCCAAGAGGGGGCTCCGCAAGGAGGAGAGGCGACGGCGGCACAGAGTTCTCCCTTTGAGGCTCCAAGATGGGTAGAGGTAGCGTCAAGACAGTCGTCCAAGAGAGAGAAGCCAAGAAGAAAGGCAAAGGTATGGCGAGGAAAGAGGCACTATTTAAGCCGAAGCAGACTTCACTGCCTCCACCCGAGAAGAACACCACTGATGGGTACAGGGACAAAAGGAAGAGGAAGATGGAGGAAGCTGGGGCTGGAGAGTAAAAGAGAGGCAGGGTAGAGAAGATCATATTGGATGTCCTCATTGAGAAATTAACAGCCTCGGATGCCCCCTAACCCAGCCAAGTTCTTATCCCTACCCCCCTGTCAGTTTCAGATACAGGACTCCTCTAGGGTCAGAAGGTTCCAAACCATCCTGAGTTGTTACCGAACTTCGTCCATCTTATCTCTCTACCCCATGATCAAGGAAGAATGAACTCTGAGCTAGATGTGAAAATCACTAAGGTGTTGCATAGGAATGCGATCTCGATAAGGTTTTTCAAGACACTGGTTTATTTTGATTCTCTTTTGTACTTTATTTTTGGCTAAGTGGGTATCATCCGCCATGCAAACACTTTTCAGGACTGCCACCTTATCTGCGCATTTCCACTCAGCGCTACAGAGGGAGGAAAATCTCAAGGCAGACCGCGAGCAACACTTGGCTCAAATAAGGAGATTCCATGAGAAAAACAAGAAGTTGATGATGAGTGAGAGCAAATTCAGGGCAGATCTGACCAGATTGAATGGTAAGAAAACAAAACTTGAATCCCTTCTTGCTGAGCTTGAGGCTGACCTCGCTGTCGTGCAGGAGAGAATGCAAGAAATGGAGCAGGTGCAAAACGCCACAATCAAGAAAGCCAAGGAAGATGTTGTGAGGGAATAGAAGCTCTCCATTGCCTACGATAAAATGAGGATGGACCTGGCCATGGAGGTTGTCCATAATGGCCACAGGTACACAATTCGCAACTTGCTCTACCAGTATCATGTTTTCCTAGTTGATAAAATCAGCATGGACTACTCTGACTCTGAAGGAGCTAATGGACCCGAGGAGGGGAATGTTGAGGTGGAGCAGGGCAAAATTGGTGTCGAGAAGGGTGAAGCTAGGGCCAATTAGGGAAAGGTTGGAGCTGACCATGGTGAAGCTGAGGTTGGGTAAGGAGAAGCCAAAACGGAACCAAGTGAAGCAGGCCCTTCTACCACCGCTTAGTAAGATGCTCCAATTTAACCCCAAAATTCAGTCCTAGAAGATTCTAAGAATTTGTACTCTCTCTTTTTTTTTTCTTTTTTCTTCAATGTCCCATTTTTGGTGTCCCTGCCCCTTTACCTTGAAAGGGCCTTTTTGAAACAGGCTTTGGGACCCCATAGTTGTAACGAAAATTTGAATGAACAATGACTTCCTTTTAATCTCATCTCTGAGTTTTTGTCTGTATGTCTTTGAGTTTTTGTTTATCCTTGGAGAGTCGTCCCCTTTGGAACAGAAATGGTTCACCTTCCCTTCAGAGGAGCTTTACCCTACCCTGATCTCGAAAATTCTAGGATAGGAAGGGATCTAAGCCCGGTAGGTTATCTGAGCATGAAATTGAGCTTCTGCTTGATGAATGGTCTGAACTCATCTCGGAGATAGACTCGAGCCCCTGCTTGGTCATTTTCAAATACTTGGACATTTTTGGCTATGTTCATTTTTTGCTCTTTACCTTAGTTAATTGGATGTCCTTTTGCAATTCTTCCCAATCTCAGCGGTACCATGCTCTAGACGGA
The DNA here is from genome assembly GCA_016647705.1 of Eucommia ulmoides. NCBI lineage: Eukaryota > Viridiplantae > Streptophyta > Magnoliopsida > Garryales > Eucommiaceae > Eucommia > Eucommia ulmoides. The sequence goes on from CM028329.1 coordinate 2,075,106, forward strand.
AAATTCTTATCATTTGGTTGTTTTATTCATTTTTATTTTTTCCTCCTTCAAGCTTTATGTTAGACGTTCCTTTGGGAATAATTACTCATGGCAACAACGTTCATAGTTTAGATGTACTGAGGCTAGCATGAGATCTGATCTTGGCCCCTTATCTCTTCTCGGCACGCTTGTTAGAGGGAGGGTTGTTTGTATTACACCCATCTTGGTAACAGAATCTAGGTTCAGCATAACCTCAGGTTGAGTATTTAAGCTAGTGTTTACAATTTTTGCTTGAAAAATTCAAGTTCTTCCCTTCTGGGCACACGCCCCTTCTCGGCTGAGTGGCTAAGAAGAAATCTCATTTTCTCTTCTCAAAAAAGACGTTGTTCTATGCTAACTCACCATATCCATATCTATCTTTCTCCCCAGCCTAGCATCCGAGCAGAGCTCGGGTGGTAGGTTTTAGCCTAGGGGTAGTACTCGTATGGCTTCTGGCCCTCGCAGTCCCTAGGGGGTGACCTTAGTCGGCCCCTTGTAGCCTGTTACTGGTGGGTTCTCCGTAGTGGGGCTCATCCCTGATCTTTTTTGGGGTTATCCCAATTTGCCCTTACAAGAGCATCGTCTCTTTATATTGCCTGAGCTTAGCTCGGCCGTTAGGGGTGGGATGCTTAGCTGTAGGTCCTCGGACGCGATCGATGTTCCGCCATTGAAAAATGACAGTAGTCAGTCCCAGGGCACAAACTATCGACCTGTGGAGAGGGTACGATTACACCCTTGACACGATGCGTTGGGATGGGATCGTTGTTGGAGATCACCCTCAACGTGATGCATCGGGATGTCGTTTCTTCTTGGAGAAAGATTAGGGGAGGCACATATATGTAAGAGATGGGACAGAGAGCTGCTCAGCCTGACCTTGCGTTCCATATGCAAAATTTAGAAAACAAGGAACAAGTGGAACCAAAGATTCCTTTCATTGATAGGTTGGTGCATTACAAACTTCAAAAAACAAAATATTTATAAGTTCATCGGATCTTCCTCACTAGGGTAGTAGCGCTGTAGATGCTCTGCGTTCTAGGGATGCCTTAGAGGGACACTCTTTTCTGTTTCCAACTCATATGTTCCAGGACGGGCAATACGAGTGACATGATATGGACCTTCCCAGGTTGGAGCTAACTTACCTGTGGTTTGATCTTTGGTGGCTAGGGTTACCTTTTGGAGGACAAGGTTGCCAACTTCAAATGATCGAGGGTGGACCCTTCTGTCATAATACCTAGCTACCATTTATTGATAAGTTACTTATTGAACACGAAGACGTTATCTCTTTTCTTCAAGAATATCAAGGTTAAGGGACAAGGAGGTGTTATTCTCTTCCGGGATGAAGACCATTGTTGTCCGAGGAGAGGGCATGCCGATCTCAGTAGGGATCACGGCTTCAGATCCGAAGGTCACTGCGAAAGGGGTTTCCTCCATGGGGGTCTTTACCGTAGTGTGATATGCCAAGAGAATGGGACACACGTCCTCAACCCATCTTTCTTTCGATTTATCTAGACTAGTCTTGAGTTCGTGGAGAATGGTTTGGTTGGTGACTTCCACTTGTCCGTTGGCTTAAGGATGCCCTGAAGAGACAAAGTAGGTCTGAATCCCCAGCTCGGCACAAAATTCCGCGAAGAGGTCATTATCGAATTACTTCCCGTTGTCAGAGACAATAGCCTTGGGTATTCAAAAATGGCAAACTATGCTTTCCCAAATGAAGTCTCTGACCCGTTCCTTCAAGATCCGTGTAAGAGGATTGGCCTCTACCCAATTTGTAAAATAATTGATTGTAACAACGAAGAATTTCCTCTACCCGATACCTTGAGGGAATGGTCCCAGAAGGTCAATACCTCATTAGGCGAAGGGTCAAGGACTCGTCATGGGGATGAGGACAGTTGGGGGGAGCTGGGGATGGAAGGCGAACCTTTGATATTTATCGCATTTTTTCACAAATTCCATGGAGTCCTTATGCATTTCCAGCCACAAGTATCAATGTCTTATGAGCTTGTGAACCATAGAACTTCCTACTGAGTGGTTTCCATACACCCCTTTATGAACTTCCCTCATCACGTAATCAGCCTCTTTCGGCCTCAGGCAGCGAGAGTATGGCCCTAAGAAAGATCGTCGATAAAGTATCCCATTGATAAGGGTGTACCTCGCTGCCCTGTAGCGCATCCGCATAGCTTCTTCCTAGTAAGTGGGCAGTGGTTTGTGTTGGAGGTAATCTCTTATCGAGTCCATCTAGGTTATTCCATATGAGAGGGCACATATGGTAGACACTTGGTGATAGGTTGAAAATACATATCTATTTCCAAGCCGAATTTGGTAGTTTTTGAGTGTTTTTATAATATTTTAAATTGTTTATGTTCGTTTTTATGAAAATAAAGTATAGGGACGTAAACAGTTGATAATCAAGCAAATCGGTAGGAAATCGGTAAAAAACGATGAAGAAGATCAATGATCAGCAATTGCAATCTCACCGCTGCAGCGCCAATGTCAAGGGGCTATTGACCTTTGACCGCTGCAGTGGTGAAAGGGTCAGTGACATTCTGCTCAACTATCACTATAGTGGTGGCCCTCACCGTTGCAGCGATGGAAGGGCAGAACGCCCACTATATTACCATCGTTGCAACGGTAACGCCCACCGCTGCAGCGGTCAATTAGCCAGCTGGATTAGATCTTTTGTGATATTTTTAGGATAGTTTTAGCCTAGTTTATGTACACCTATTCCTACCATTATTCAGAATGTTTTTACACTTGTGTTAGAGCTAATATTCAGACCTAGAAGATAAGAGCTCATATTGAAGAAGAGAAAATGATTTTGGAACGGTTTTGGCAAAAATGGAACACTCTACTCTTCAGATTTGCCTTTCTATCTTTGTTTTCCTCTTTGTATTTAAACGTTGTATCTTGAACGATAGAGTATTTATCTTATTTTAATGTATATTTGGTTGTGATCATGGTTGACTAATTAGATATTATCTAGGGGTTAATGTAGTTCATGTAAATACATGTTTGATTAAATATATTTTTTTTAACGGTTGTTTATCTAAATCCGATTGTGTTTACTGTTTTATTACATTCTTGATATGCTTTATATGGTATTAGGGTTGGTTTGAGAATACGAGGTTTGACACTCGGGAGAGGTAACCCCGGATTCGGACTAGGGTTAAACACGACGCGACGGTTTAATGAATCGGGAGATTATTAGAACGTGTGCAATCCGTGAGGTTGGGTCAAGACTCATGTACTCATTTAGATGCTAGATAGGGATATCGGCATCGATACGAGGTACATATTCGCTCACTTTATACTAGGGAGAGGTATTGAGCGAGTTTATGATACCTAGATTGTCGGATAGGATAAACACTATTATTGTAAACTAAACAAAATCAAACATATATTAGTGAACGAAATTAATCCCTAGGTAATCCATTTTAATAGATTTAATCCAAAGTTGTTTAGGTTTAAATTAGTTTTCGATTAGCAAACTCAAAACAATTCTTGAACCGTCTAGATAATATTAAGCTATGTCAATTTTAGTATCCAACTAATCCTAACACATATCCCGCAGGACGACACTCGATCTTAAGATCCACTATATTAAAACTTGACCTCATGCACTTGCGAGTAAAATCAAGCATGAAATTATCATGAACACTTGGTCAGAAACTGTTGTGCCCGGCCCCTCTAAGTATTCGACGGGGACCTTTCTCTTTAGGGTGAATTCCACCGCAGAGGCTAAGTTGGCGAGAATGTCGGCATTCCGATTCTCTTCTCGGGGGATCTGCCTCACTTGGGCATTTTAAAAAAAATTCCATAAGTGTTTTCACCTTTCCGAGGTAAACGGTCATGCTCGGGTCCTTAGCTGCGTACTCGCCGTTGACTTGGTTGACAAAAAGTTGCGAGTTGCAGTAGACTTAGAGATTCTTGGCATTGAATTCCTTTGTCAGTATGAGTCTAGCGAGAAGGGCTTCATATTCAACTTCATTATTGGTGGCCCAGAACCCCAATCGGTGGGCATATTCAATCTCTTCTCAGTCGAGGGCTACCAGAACCATCCTGGCTCCGCAACCTCCAACGTTTGAGGAACCGTCCGTGAAGGGCTTCCACTGGTCTGGGTCGAGATCCTCATTTAATTTGAGACGGGATGAGGTCCCTTTTAGGACTGACGTCTCTGTCGGGCTGAGATGAGTCTCTTGTCGGGTAGGGTTATAGTTATCCGAGATGGGCTTTTTCAGGAAGGTCAGCTCAGCAATAAAATCGACCAGAACCAACCTCTTGATAGCGGTCCTAGGTCAATAGTCAATGTGAAATTGGCCAAGCTCAAGGCTGTACTTCATGAGTCGACCAGAGACATCTGGAGAGTGAAGAACTTGCCTCAAAGGTTGATCAGTAAGAACGACGATCACGTGCGCTTGGAAGTACTGTCTTAGCTTTCTTGACGCGATGAGAAGAGCATAAGCCAACTTTTTGAACTGTTGGTATCATGTCTCGACGTCAGTCAGTACTCGGCTTGAATAATATACAGGTCTTTGGACTCTCTCCTCTTCTCAGACAAGAGTCGCGCTGACTGCGGTATCTGAAACAACAATACACATAAACAATTCTTCTTTATCCTTGGGAGAACTAAGCAGCAGTGCTGAGGATAGGTAAGCTTTGAGTTCTTAGAATGTAGCCTCATACTCCGCCGTCCACTCGAAGGTTTTGTTTCTCCGTATGATCTTGAAGAAAGAGAGAAATTTCTCCAAAGAGCGCGAGATGAAATGGTTAAGAGCGGCTAATCTCCCGGTGAGCATTTGGACTTCCTTCTTCGTCTGTGGAGAGGCCATTCCGAGAACGGCACTGATCTGATTAGGGTTGACATCAATTCCACGTTGGGAGACCATGTAGCCCAGGAACGTTTTTGCTGAGACCCCGAAAATACATTTAGTAGGGTTCAGCTTCATACGATAGGCTCGGAGTTTATCAAAGCAGTTCTAGAGATGGATGATGTGATCAGGTGTTTTGGTACTCTTCACTAGCATATCATCAATGTAGACTTTTATCATCCAATCAATCTCTTCCTTGAACATCTTATTGACGAGTCTTTGATAGGTTGCCCAGCATTATGGAGGCCGAGGGGCATAATCTTATAGCAGTAAGTTTCAATGTTCATGATGAACGAGGTCTTGTCCTTATCAGGAGAAAACATTTCTATTTGATTACATCCAGCATATGTGTCAAGAAAACTCAAGAGCTTGTGTCCCACCATGGCATCTATGACCAAGTCTATTCTTGGCAGAGGAAAGAAAACCTTGGGGCATGCCTTGTTGAGGTCCTTGAAGTCCACGCAAAGACGCCACTTGTTTCTAGCCTTGGGCGCAAGAATGATATTGGAGAGATAATCCGAGAACTCTACTTCTTCCACTACAGCCGATTTCACCAACTTATCCATTTCCTGTTCAATAAGTTTCTGGCGTTCCCGGTAAAATTTCCTCTGTTTCTGTCTCATGGGTGGGTAATGAAGATCAACATAGAGATGGTACATAGCGACACTTGGATCGATCCCAGGAAGTTCGTTGTGAGACCAAGCGAACACGTCATAATTTTTCTTGAAGAAATCAGTGAGCTCTTCCCGTCGTGCTGCACTGAGCTTGGCACCTACCCAAATAGTTTGTCCCTTAATGGATAGATGAATGGGTACTTCTAACAGCTCTTCATGTAGCCATAGATGAGGCTCCTCATCTCGGGGGTCATCGATCGACACAGTTCCAAGATCGGACAGAGTTATGAGTTCGGCCTCACTGTTCCCAGTCTCGGCCATTGATTACTATTTACTCTTCTCAAGCGCCCTCTTGGCGCATGATCTGGCCATTTCTTGATCTCCACGCACTTTCCCTATCCCTCCCTCTGTAGGGAACTTCATCGACTAGTGGTAGGGAAAAGCCACAGCCTTTAGGGCAGTTAACGTCGGTTGTCTAATGATGGCATTATATGGAGATAGTTGGCCTACAATGAGGAATTTGGCCCAAACAGTGGCCGTGGCTGGTGCAGTGCCGACCGTGACGGGAATGGAGATCCAGCCAATAGAACTCACGACATCCCTGTCGAAATCGACAAGGGAAAAAATAGTGGGATTTACGGAGCCTGAACTCACTTTTATTTTTGTCGAATGCCCATTTGAAGATGATATCTACGAGCTTCCTCCGTTGAACAGAATCCGCCCCACTTTGTAGTGGTTGATTAGAGCCAAAATCACCAAGGTGTTGTCGTAAGGGGTATGTACCCCTCGGAGGTTAGCTATGCTAAAGGAGATGACATTGTGCATGGTAGCATCAATTATGCTCACCTTGTGCACGTCATCGTTGACTTTTCTTTTTACTTTACACTCATACCTCTTCCTGGAAGAGGTTGTCTCTCCTCCAAGGTCGAGGTTGCTAAGGATCACATTTATCTCACCGTCTACCCTCATATCATCATCGTATTCTTTGCCTTCTCTTCTCGACGGGGGTCGACCAGGGTTTTCCCTTCTCGGTTGGCCCCTATACTCATCTCAGCAACTGATTTCCCAAGAGCCTGCGTTCTCTTTGCAGAGGTAATGGCCAAGATACCCCCATTTTATGAGGGCCTCAATCTCTTCTCGGAGCTGGTAACTTTCATTCGTGGTGTGGTCGCGGTCACGATGGAACTCGCAATATTTGGCGACGAATTTCCCCATGGGTCTTACCCTGGGGGGAGGAGCAGGTGGGAAGAATCATTTTCCTGCATTTTCAGTAAAGATTGTTGCAATGGACACTGTTAAAAGAGTCAACCCTCAGCAAGTCCCTAGGGGTAGAGGAAGCCTCCGATCCCCAGGAAAAGGTCCCAAGCATCCCTCAGCCTGCAACCTCCTAGAACCCTAAGCCCTGTTTGGTATATCTTCTATTCGGCCCTTCTTTTTCTAACTCCCTTCTCGGTCACGCTTCACAGTGTCCCTGAGGTTTGTCTCGTAAAAGCACATACCTCTATTTAGAGAAGTAATCAGATTGGGCGTGGGTCACAAACATAGGTCGTAAGATAACATCTGGTGCTTCAGTCCGTTAATGAACACGTTTAAGGCCACGACATCTGGAAGGCTTTCGCAACACAAGTTTTCCATGTGAAACTTGCTCACAAAATCACATAATTTTTCTCCAATCTACTGCTGAAGGGCGAGGATGTGGGTGTCTATTTTAGGCCTTCATCAGGAGTAGCTGAATTAGGTCAGGAAAAGCTATTCGAGCTGGGCAAAGGTTGAGATCAAGGTAGGAGCCAATTTCTGAAACCAAGTACTGGCCATCCCAGAAAGGGTAAGAGGGAATGACTTACACCTAATCACGACGGAAACCGTCTGCATATCCATAAAAGCGACAAAAACAGTGAGGTAATCGACAGGGTTAGTAGTCCCGTTGTACGGAGCTATCTGGGGGCTAGAGAACCTGTATGAAACCACTTTAAGCATGATCTGTTGAACAAAAGGAGACCTTATCCCTGAAGTAAGCCCAGTGGAACCTCCAAGGCCCCGTATCTAAACAAGTGCTGCCTTCATCTCGGCCATGCACCTTTCTAGAATGGCATCTCACTTGGGCGGTACTGCAACTTAGCTCGCAACCGCTCTAGGTCCCTGCCTCCCGGCGGGAGGAGAGTAGGAGTCCTCCTCTCAAACACGGCGAATCCTGCGCTCAGCACGGGTGACATTGCTATAAGTTCTCCCTAGTCGAGGCCCAAAGAGATCTTCTGTTCGGCGACCCTGAGAGAGTAGAGACGCGGAGTCTGAAGTGGCCCACGGGGTAAAATCCCACTCCCGGACAGGATGATCATGATGATGAGACTGATCCCTTGAGATATGTCATTCAAAATGAATCACACGATCCGACTCCTGGTGACGCTCCTCTTTCCCTAGATTTCGAAGAGTCGGTCCCCCTAGGCTGGGGCCGGTGCTAGGAGGGAGAGGGTAACATCAAGGCAAGATTGGAATTGGCCTAGCAAGTACTCCAGATTTTCAATCTGTACTATATCCGTAGCTTCAGTACCTGGCCTGGCATGAACTCCTGATGGCGGGGCTGACAGACCTGCCTGGTCAGCCAGGGATGAATTTTCTTCTTCTTTCAGGATGGGGACTGGAATCCTCACATCCGGTCCGGGAACTCTTAACATCTCTCTAACTGGGTTGCTATCCACCGTGTTATCCAGGTCTCTCGGCCATGTAGTATGACCAAACCTTGTAATCATCAAGCTTCTAGCCGAGATGGGAGCTGATGATTGGAGGAAGGCTTTTAGTAGCACTTCCCACAAACGGCCCCAAACTATTGATATTAAATTTTGGGACAACCTCAACAGTATGGTCCGATCTCTTCATTTCTCTCTTTCACCTGTTTTCACGATGACACGATCTAACCTAACCCTAGGCTTCTCATGCCACTACTCTCGATTGGCCGACTACTACGATCATCTTCTTAATTTGTCAATGCTCTTCTTGATTAGCAACTCTTCTATTAATCCCAAGATTTTAATGAACAATTAAGTATTGATATTTTGGTAGAACTAATGTTTGATCAAGTGTTTCAGTGATTTAAAGTTTCAAGTAATAAAGATGTCAAATGGAATGGACGCTTAATGAAGATGTCAAAATAATAAAGAAGTATTAAGAGTTTGAAGAAATTAAGAAAAACAACCTAGGTAAATATTAACTCTTAATATCCCATTTAGGAACACACACATGACATAAAATGAATCTTATCTTTGATGTGTGTTTTTATTAAGTATATTTATTTGCTCCTATGTGAATTAAAAAAGAAATATTTTTGAATGACTAAAATGGCATATAAGAATATTAGTGGAGCTTATTTAAATATAAAAATGGATAAAGGAACGAAATCGTAAAAGAAAGTAGGTTAAAAACGAGATCAGAGAAGTAATTCAGAAGGAGGCAGTCGACTGAGGAGTCGACCGGAGAAGGAAGATGAAACATCCTGAATTGAAGTGTCGACCAACTAGTCGACCTATAAAAATATCTGAACTCTCTGAATCTGCATGTCGATCAAGCGATCGACCGATAAAAGCATGACAAACTCTCTGAATCTACAAGTCAACCAAGCGGTCGACCTATGATCGCTGCGGTGATGGTTTAGGTGCAAGCGGCGTTGGGCAGTCGACTAAATGTGCTGGTTCAAGATATTGTTTAATCCGATTTCAAATCCAAAAGTAGCCATATTTTGTTAGGATTTGAGATAGATTTAAGGGATATTCTCTATATTTAAGATATGGTTCATATACTAATTAAATCCTTTCAATATGGTTCATTAAATATTAATGTTTCTTAATTTGGTAATTAAAATGGATTCTACACTTATTTATTTTGATTGAGAAATACTTTGGGGATTTAATTGAGAATTTTAAAAGTTGTTATTAAGTGAAATTGAACCTAAATGAAGTCCTAATATTATAAGGGGTCTATAAGAGTATTTTATTGTCATGACACTTGTAAATTAGCCGTTAGTAGGCTGATTGCATGTATATTTACATAGACCTGCGAATTTTCTAAGTGAGCTAATCATTCTAAGAGAGATAATCACTTTATATCATTTTGAGAGAGCTTTTATAAGAGTTATAATTATAATTCATTGTGCGTTGTTCTAAGAGTGATTCTGATAATCAACTGCGATCAATTTTTGCTGATACCGGAATTGAAGCTATATTGTTATAATCATTAATATCGTGGATTCCGGGTGAGATCTTTCCATACTGATTATTGCTTGTTTACTATTTTATTTTTGGAAATTAATCTTAGAAATTGTTTTTGATTTTTGAAGAAAATATTTTTTCAAACAATTTCTTGAATCTGATTACATGCTCTAATTTGCTACCCATATCTTGTTAAAATCAGATTTATGCATCTCACATATTTCTATCACTAGTTGGAATATTGATTGACCTTTTATTTATCTGGGGTGGTAGAAGCTCCGAGTGAGATTTACTTATTAATTTTTGTATTGGTGAGTTGTGACGGATTAAATATCATTGGGGATATTTAATTAAGGGTAACAAGATTTTAGTCTCTTCCTGTAAAGAGATTAAGGTAGTGATTCTTCCTGGATAAGAATTGCATATTTGTTTTGAGTGATTTTGTAACGGTTCAATCTTTACCGGGTAAAAGGATATTTGGAGTGTTTTGGTGAGGTTGTGATTCTTGAGCCTTGTGTTAAAAAGAATTAGGTTATTTTTTAACCTGTAAAAAGTAGAGGTTATTCCTTAGCTTAAGAAAAGGAAATTGTAAATGTTGATTCTGAGCCTGTAAAAGAATCGGTGTGCGGGTTTGGTTCCTACCTTTAAAGAAATCTTAGTTTTAGTGGGTGCGACCTTCGTAGAGCTCGGGGGACTGGATTAACCAAAAGTCGCTTGGTGAACCAGTATAAATCTCTAGTGTGCTGCATTCTTAATTTGTTTATTTTTGTTGTTTAGGGGTACACTTAGATTTATTTTAATTCTTCTGTGATATAAAGATAATAATTAATTTAGGTATAAAATTAATTATTTAATTTATTCAAGTATATTCTGATAAGATTTTTTAATTACCCAATTCACCCTCCCTCTTGGATATTCTATTGGACCAACTCTTCTTCTTATCTCTGTCTTCTCACGCCGCTACTCTTGATTCTTCTTCGAATGTCAAAATCTTGCAATTTCGTCGTTCACCAGTTCAGACATCAGCATTGATTATATACCTTGTTCTGCAAAACCTTGTTGACTGATGTCGCACATGAAGAAATTGGTTAATCCCGCGTGTTCTATTGGTAATCAGAATCAAGAAAGTTTCAATTTCTTTCTGTAAACACTAAATCATTTTCCATCCCCCTCGTCCCCACTCAATTCTCACTACCAGGTATTGTGCCAATCTTGCTTCCTCTCTTGCTTTCTAGTTGTTTTTGTTTTTTTTTTTTGATGATTTTATTCCTATTTCTCTTACTGCTCCTTTGTTGTTCATATTTACTTCTCGATTTTTAGAATTTTGAAATGTGATTGTCAATTTTGTACTTGTGTCAAAGCATAAGTGATTGTTTATTTTGAATTTAATTATGTTCTTAGGGAATGCCTCTCTCTTCTTCTGCTGCAATTTTTGTCAAGGGTTTGAGCACGAATCTAAGCTTCACCATGAACAGCGTCATGATTTCAATGGTTTAGCTCGGATCTGTACTATAGTGTTCCACCATCTTCATCCTCTCTCCTTGTGGCCGCAAAGTATGTACCTCTGGTGAGATTTGAGTTTTTGATTTGGTTTCAATCTAGATTTGCAATTGGGTTTTGTTGACGGCTCCTCTATTTCTTACCAGATCTAAGTATTTTTCCTTCCTGATCTATATTTTGGGACTATTGTATGGTCGTAAACCGTGGAAAAGAATGAATCCACATGCTCCTAGAAAAGAAAGAAATCTTTAGGGGTATTTAAGACTTCTACAACCTTTAAAAAACCCAAGCCCTCTCATGCTTTTGTTCGACTATCTCCCCCAAGCAAATTTATTAGTAAATATCCCTTTAAAATCACACATCCAAATAAACAAAATCGGCACTGAGATTGTCTTGTCATGATAACTCGAAATCTTACCCTTAATATCCGGAAGGAAAAATATCAAGTAATTTACAAATCCAGTTCTCCCCTTGCCAACCTATTCCCACCCACTTTAATTTTGCATAGCTTATCAATCTTCGAGCTTCACCTAAAGATTTCATTATTTTATTCTGCACAGAGGTTCTAGATAAAATGCATGGTCGTGGAAGTGGACCTCGTGTCATAAAAACCAGACAACCTACGGAAAGGAGAAGTCGAAATAGAAGTTTCTAAAGAACTTGTTCATTGCCATACTGTTAACTCGCTTTTATTTTGAAAAATTCCATGTTCTAATTGTGGAATTTCCAAGACTAGGGGTGGGAGAAATGGAACAAGATTGTTTGATTGCTTATAGAGCTATTATGTTGATTTTTGAATGTCTAATGATTTCTAGTGATCCTTTTGAGGTTCAGGTATGTCGTAGTTACATCTCTTGGACTTATCTGTCTTCTTTGCTTTCAGAACTCGTATCATTCTTCTTGCTTTGAACTTTTTGAGGTAGGTAGGCAAGGAACAATAATTGTGTGTTGAGGAACCAGTTAAGGTCACACCTGAGCATTGTCTAAGCAAGGCCCAATTATTTTCCCCTGATACAAAAAAGAATTGCAATTAATGTCAGTGATTAAAAGTGGCAATGTATATGTACAAAGTCATTAGGTGAGATTGAACAACCTTGGTAGAATTATTTCTAGTACATATATACCCTGATTTGTAGTACTACATATATATCACATCATATAGCTCATGGGTAATTAAACAAGTAATGATGCATTGTTTAGTTTGCACATTGAAATAGGTTGTGTTATTTGGAATTCTAAATTTAAATACAAAGTTCACTCTTTTCCATCATGGTGTTATGGTACCAAATAAATGAATTTTAATATATATTGAATTTTGTGTAGGATAATCGTTCAGCTGAACCAATTCATTTGGTTCTGTCGATGTATTGTTCTGTATTGTTTTTACATTTTTCTGCATGTTTTTAGGAAACTTTAAGGTATTATATACTCAAATTCAAACTATAAGGAGCAAAGTGATATTTTGGTTAAATTACAGGGGTATAAAGTGTAAAAAAAAAAATCAGGCTGAGTATTGTGCATGTTGTACTATTTTTGGTTAAGTTTCAGGGGTACAAAGTGATATATGGTATTATATGTTCAAATTTCTACATGTTGAGATACACTTGGAATGAGAATCCTTTCCAAATTTGATGGAGTCTGTGTATTGTGCTTTGTGCTTATACTATTTTTGTGCATTTTGTGCTTTGCTGCTGTACATTGTGTGCATTCTTGCTGTACTATTTTTGTTGTGCTTTGCATTTTATACTTTACTGCTGCTGGGAACAGAAAAAAAGGTTTTTATTATATGAGTATATGCATGTTATATATTGATTTGTATTATTAATTTATTTTATTTTGCAGTCCGAGTAGAGCCACTGTTATTTGAGGATTGAAAATCCACTTTTATCATTGGATATGATCTACCATTACAAGACATAATTTTTAGTCATCCGATGACAAAGGCTAGCCGAACTTCACCTTTGGAATGGTCTATAGGTGAAACATTTGTAGATTAGTTCTCCATGAATTAGTTACTCTTATTTGTTTTTTATTTGTTTTGTACTTGAAAGAAATTTTACATTTCAGACATTTGTACTTAAAGAAATTTAAGTTTATTATTCTTGTTTTGAAAACAATGTTATGTGTGTTTTTCATGTTGATGTAGAATTCTCATGTCATCAATATTTTAATTATTTTAGAAATGTGAAATTCATTTTTTAGTTAATTTTTTATAGCATTTTTTTTTTATATAAAATTGTGCTGTAATTTTTTTTTAATATAGATATGAGAAATAATCACAGTTTTTAAATGTGATAAACAAGAAGGTAAACATCTCAGTTTGATACAAAAGTGAGATAAATGTTGTCCAAATAATTACAGTTTTTTATTTTGATCACATATATATATGATCATTTTAATCACATTTGAAAACTAAGATATTAGATGAACTAACTATCTCGGTTTTTAACTGTGATAAAAAATCTACCATCTCGATTTTTAACTGTGATAAAAAAAAAAAAAAATTTAATCACACCTCAATCTATCACGATCAGTTTTGGGACCAAAAATCGTGATAGAAAGCTTTTTATCACAGTTTTTAACTGTGATAAAAAGCTTTTTTTCTTGTAGTGATATCTGAGATGAGTTCGTGTTCCTACCCTCGAGGTGGGGAGTTTTATCCCTTGCCCTTCCCAGATAGCTGGAGACTGGAAGGGGGAGCTTTGTTGAGGAGCTTTTAGAGTCGATTTCCAATATGGGCAGTACCGCTATGGAGAATGCCTAGATGGGATGGGAGGTTTCCTTATCCCGACAGCGGCTTGCCCGCTCTTCCTAGAGAGTGTCGTTAATATGGCCTTTGAAATGGCCGGCATAGGCTTAAAGTGTGCCCCTGCCCAGCACGATCTTCACACTTAATCTTTAGTGGAAGTCGATATTGGTGAAGACTTGATTAACACGTGGCGGTCTTTTGTTGGTTGTGTAAGAGTGACCATTTTTACACTCATCGCTTTCTATGTTTCTTTAACAATTCATCTTTCTCTCCATATATAGCTCTTTTCATTAATAGCTTCTTTAATATCCAAAATTCATTTTGAATCATCTTCTTTTCTCTTTATTGATTGTCTTTGGAATCTCAATTTTAATTACAATGGTCACCAAAAAGGCAAGAAAATTCTGAAGAAGCAGAAGAGAAAAGTTTTGATTTCGGCCATTGGTGTAATATAATGTCAATATGAAATTAAAGTCAAACGTGCAAGTCTACTTCTACACTAGAAGTCCACTGGGGCTAGAGTAATTTGCAGCTATAAAAGCTACAACTAGAGAATTTCTTACAAAGCGGATTTAGCAAAACATCAAGACCGATGAAACCATCGGACTAGCCGCCAATATTAGGAGATTCACATGTTTTGTTTTCTTGTAATAAAAGGGTTTTATCACGTTTTTGTTCTCAAACCGACTATGACAGATGGAGGCATGATAGAAAGTGTGATATTGATCATCATATTTACCAATTATGATAAATGATATAAAAAACTATGATGGTAACCAAATTTCTAGATCGTTTACTTACACCCCATTGGAGCTTTCACAAGAATGGATAGAGTTCTGACTAGATCGATGAGAAGACTATTTGGGGTGTTATTATTTAGTAGTGGGATTATAATTGATTATTAGGGGCATGTACCATTTAATCCCAAAATACAAAAGAAATTACCAATTGCTCCCATCACTTTTTTTTTGCACTAATAACTCCTTTTGTCTTTTTCTGACTAAAATACCCCTCATATGGATATTGAATGTAACATTCAACAATTGTGGGTGTTGAATGTAATATCAATTGTTTATTTATTATTTATTTATTTTTTACTGATGCTATCTTTTTCTGACCAAAATACTTCTCATGGATGTTGAATGTAATATTCAAAACCTGTGAGTGTTGAATGTAACATCAATTGTGGTGTATTTTTTTATTTTTTTATGATATTATCTTTTTCTGACCAAAATACAACTCATGTGGATGTTGAATGTAACATCCATTGTTCTCTTATTTTTGTATGCAGAGTAAAATTCATATGATATTATATTGAATACTTGTGGATGTTACATTCAATACTTGTAAATGTTGAATATAACATCAATTGTTCTCTTGTGTTTACGTCACATTTGGTAACGATTTTATCCTAAAATCAAGATTTTTTTATTTTTGTTTTGGGAACATATAGAAAATGACAAAAAATCATAAAATTTGGGGTGAAAATTGTAATTTATGGGGGCGGCGACAGGCGACCGGTGGCAGCAGCGGCGGACAGCGGTGGTGCACCAGTTTGACGACCTTCCTTATCGATGTGAAGCTCGCGGGAGGGCATTTCGGTAAACTCATTCCTTGCCATTTTTTAAAATGAGATTAATTGGTGCAAGAAAAAGGTGTTGACGGGAGTAATCGGTGCAAAGAAAAGTTGATAGGAGTAAGAGGTAAATAGTTTTGTTTTTTTTTTTGGAGTAATTGGTAATTTTCCCTTAATTATATCGTAATTTGTCATGAATGTTTTGGATTTTTTTTTTTTTTTTATTTTGCAGTAAGGTGTGTCTGAGCCAACTGACGCAAACCTCGACTAATCACCTTCCCGGCGATCTTAATGTTTTAGATTTTATAACTAATTCTATTGTAATTTGTTATAAATATTTCAAAAATTGTTGATGTATATATTTTTTGGTACATATGTATATGAACTATTGAAAAAAAAAATCGTTTTGATTTTGAGTTTATTGTAGTTAATGTTAATATTTCACAAAATACACTTTATATCTATTGTAATAGAGCCTTTAGCATGGTAAATGTTAGTTACTTATAAATTCAGTAAAAAAACATCCATAACTAACTGCCAATCTTAACAGCATGTTTGGTTGGATGGAATCGAGGGCGAAATGGAATCGCATTCTGCCTTCGATTCCTATTACGTTGTTTGGTTCTCCAATGGAATCACTTTTGTGATTCCATTGGAATGAAATTGGATGGAATGGAATTTCATTTGAGATGGGGTGGAATGGGATTCCAACCCAATGGAATCAATATCTTAAATTACATGATAGCTTTTGTAATTAAGCCCTTGAAAATTAAGAACAAAAACAAAAATTAGAGAATATAAATTGAAATTAGAGAACAGAAAGTTGGGAATAGAAATAGAAAATTGAGAACAGAAACAGAAAATTGAGAACATAAACTTAAAATTGATAACAAAAATATAAAATTAGAGAACGGAAAATTGAGAACGAAAACTGAAAATTGAGAACAAAAACATAAAATTAGAGAATCAAAACAGAAAATTGAGAACAAAAATATAAAATTAGATAATAGAAAATTGAGAACGGAAACCGAAAATTAAGAATAAAAACAGAAATTTGAGAATAAAAATAAAAAATTGAGAACATAAACTGAAAATTGAGAACAAAAAATAGAAAATTAGAGAACGAAAAATTGAAAAAGGAAACTGAAAATTGAGAACAAAAACAGAAATTAAAGAATAGAAAATGAAAATTGAGAACAAAAATAGAAATTAGAGAACAAAAACTTAAAATTGAGTTGAATAGTGAAATATAATAAAATGAGAAAATGAATAGAATAGTGAAATATAATAAAATTTTATTATAACCAACCAAGAAGAGAATGGAATAATAATTTTATAAGGGCAAAATAGAAATTTTATTATATTTCACTATTTCATTCTTTCTTTCATTCCATACCAACTAAATAAGAGAATGAAATAATGATTCCATTCACAATTCTATTCCATTCCTTCTCTCATTCCATTACTTCTTCCATTCCATTCTACCCTCATTCCATTCCGTCCAACCAAACATGCCGTAAGGGATTTGAAAGGGAGAGATTCAAGTATTTTTGGCTGAAAAAAAAATAGTTTTTATTTTTTTTTTATTTTTTTTTATGTTTCTCACTTCCTTAAAGAATGTAAAAACCAATTCCTAAATTTTATTTTGGGATGAGATGGGAACAAAAATAGGCTTATCAAACGCATTTCCAAACATCAATCCTAAAAATCTGGAAATGAGATGGGGTGAGAACACTAACCAAATAGGGCCTTACACATTAGTTGCGCGTGATGTGCACATATGGGAATTTTTCTTAAAAAAAAATATTTAAGAATAATTAGAGGTAATCTCAATTTTAATAAAAAAATTAAAATGAGTATGCCCCAAAATTTTATGATAAAACACTATTTATATAAATATTTATTTATATAGGAAAAACAAATTTCATATTTGAATTCCTACTTTTTTTTTCTTCAGACCTACTTTTTTCAGTATCTGTAATATCCTGAAAATTTATATTTTTAAAATATTATTTTATATAAGTTTAATATTTTAGGATTATTTTGTAAATTTATGATACAAATAATATTTGATAATTTTTTAGGTTAAATTGATTTTAAAAGTTTTGGGACTATTATGTTATTTAAAATATACTTTAAAAATTTTGGAATATAATTAATATTTTATTTATTTTAAAGGAGACATTTGTGTAAATAAATAAATAAATGGTTGAAATGATTTCCTTCTTTAAGAAGGAAACCAAATTCAACATATATATATATATATATATATATATATATATATATATATAAAAGACATGTGAATTGTGTTGATATTTATGAAAAAAATTATGAGATTATTGGAATTTTAATGTGAATATTGGAGATGACTATTTTTAATCTCACAAGACAGTCCATGAGGAATTTGGGCTACCTATTGGTTATGATGTTGGTTGCGAATATGTTGGCTTAAAATGTCGGACGGAATTGATCAATGATGGTTATAGGATATGGAAATAGACTTGAAAAATCATGCAAAATGAGAAAATTATTAAGGTCATCAACCTGTTGAAATTGAGATAAATCCAAACCAAATAAGACTACCATGATATTTTAAAAGTATATTTGTTGGTTATAAATATAAAGATATATTTATTACTATTTTTATCAGAATAACGCTACAGAAGCATTTTAAAGTATAAGATTCTTTAATAATTGATTATCTGTGTTAGGTGTTACCGATCAAACTACACCATGTTGAGTTGTGTTGAATAAAGTATGGGCCACCACAAATGCGGAAGTGTATAGTACGAATGTTAGTGAGATGTGGATTGGTGATGACTTTCGGTTACGAAACACTACATAAAGAATAATTGTTCTAGAATCGAGTGTGACTAACATGACCGTATGATGCGATTCTGAATTATGATTGTTTTGAACGAAATTTCAAGGACAAAATTTATTTAAGGGGAATAGATTGTAATACCTTGAAAATTTATATTCTTGAAATATTATTTTATATAAATTTAATATTTTTGGGATTATTTTGTAAATTTATGGTATAAATAATATTTGATAATTTTTTGGGTTAAATTGATTTTAAAAGTTTTGAGACTATTGTGTTATCTAAAATATACTTTTAAGAATTTTGGGATATAATTAATATTTTCTTTATTTTAAGAGGGACATTTATATAAATAAATAGATAAATTAACGGTTGAAATGGTTTCCTTCTTTAAGAAGGAAACCAAATTCAACATGTATATATATAGGACAAGGTAATAATAATAATAATAATAATAATAACTTTTTTAATATATGTATTTAATCTTTTTATTGTGAGAATTATGTTATTATTGTTGTAGAATTTTAATTATTAATTTCCATGAAATAATTATGATTATGTGAAAATTATGTGTGATACGTGCATATGTGTTTATTTGTTGTATTAATAATATATACGTATTAAAAGGGTTGAAATTCTACTAAATCCTGACTCACAATCTCACAGTTTTGATTGCAGAGCAGGTAAAAATGAAACTACGCCAAAGTTTTTTTTTTTTTTTTTAATTCTTTTTAATTATATATATATATGTGTGTGTGTGCGTGTGTGTGTGTGTGTGTACCTTTGGGATGGCGTCTTATTCATTTAAAATTTGGAAAATCCACTTTAGTTAGGTGGTGTTCGATATCAAGGATTTGGAGCCACATAATTGGAAATTTGAAATGAAAATGATTATTTAGATTTTAGTAGGGATGGTTATGGGCCTGGGGACCCGTCCAGCCCAAACGGTTCGACCCTATTTTTTAGGGCTTAGGCTTAGAGTTTGAGCCCATGGGCCAGGCTTGAGCAAGACCCAAAAATTTTAGGGCCGGCCGGCCCGGCCCGAAAGATATTTAAAAAACTAACTAAATAAATAAATAAATAAATATATATATATATATATATATATATATATATATATATATATTACAATACAACCCTAGTATTTGAAATATTAGTTTTCTTTAAAAATTGTAATTTTAATATTTCTTGTTGGTTTGGCTTTTTTGGAATATTGGTTTACCTTTAAAAATTGTAATTTTAATATTTCTTGTTGGTTTGGTATTGAATTTTTTGTATTTATTTTTGAATTTTTTTAAAAAAAAAAATAGGGCCGGGGGCCGGGCTTTGGACTTAAATTTTTCTTATAGGGCCGGACTTGAGCATAGAATTAAGACCCGATCATAGGGCTAGGTTGGGCTAGGGCCCAACGTTTTTTGTAATACACTAGTCTAAGCCCGGCCCGAACCCAGCCCATGACCATCCCTAGATTTTAGGAACAAATTTTTGGGGATATATATATTGGAATTCTTCGATAAATTATACTTTGAATTCATAATTGTATTTCAATTATATTTGTATTTGAATTTATTATTTACTGTTGTAAAATTGATTCGCTAAATCGATAATTATAATTATCGCCGTAGTTTGTAAAATTTCTCAGATTTTTTTATAAAGTGAAATATTGAATATTCGGTTTTAGTTTTAATTCTTCAAAGGAAGAAATCGCGTAGCGGCCCTAGGAAACCTGGTTGTTACAATATCTTTCTTCATGTGTTTTTCGCTATTTAAATTTTCAGATCTTTTTTGGTCTATGTCGATTTTTTTTTGTATTTTTAAAGATTTTACTTGTATAATTTTGAATTTTTTTTATTGATTTTTTTTTTTGGTTGCGGTGATGATAGTGAATATTTGTTGTGGTAGTAGTGATCATGAATATTTGTTGTTGTTGGGATAGTAGTGATATCGAATATTTGTTGTTGTGGTAGCGATAATAATAATATTTCTTGTGGTGGTGACGGTGGTGATAACGAATATATGTTGTAACGGTAGCAGTGATGGAAAGTATTTATTTTGGTGATAGCTATGAGAATGAATATTAATTATGGTGATGGTGATGATGACAAATACTTGCTATCGTGATTGTGGTAATGGTATTGAATGTTTGTTGTTATGGTGACGATGATGATAATAAATGTTTGTTCTAGTGGTGACAGTGATTGTAGTAAATATTTGTTGTGTTGATGAAAGTGATAATAGTGAATGCTTATTGTAGTGATGGTGGTGGTGATTAGTGAATATTTGTTGTGATAATTAGTAATTATTGTTAGGGTAATTTCTTTGGGCCCCAAAAGCTCATTACTTTTTAAGTTTATCCATAACTTTTTTTTTTTTTTTTTTTTTTTTTTTATGAAAACACCAATTCTGAAAATATAATATTTTTATGACAAAAGCCTTCAATTAATTTTTTAATAATAAATACTAATCACCACTAAAAATATCCAATATTCTGTCACAATCATAACAAATATTCTTATCACCGTCAGCACTACAGTAAATATTTTCAATCAGCCCCGTCACTATTACAATATATATTTTTTAACAATCGCCACCACCACAGCGAACATCTACTATCATCGCCGCAACAACCACAAGAAACATTAAACTACCATCACCACAGTCAATATTCACCATTACCAGCCCTACATTCTATATTCACTATCTCCACCATCATCATTACAACAAACATTCTTATCACTACTACAACAATAACAAATATTAACTATTACCACAATAAATATTAACTGTCACTACAACCACTACAAAAAAAATTCGTTGTCACCACCGCAACCACCACAACAACTAATTAATAAAAAAATCAAAATTATAAATTAAAAACATAAAAAATAAAAAATCATTTTAACATAGAAAAAATATGCAAATTAATGAAAAAACAAAATTTTATTTCAACATATAAAAAACTGGAAATTTAAAAAGGAAAAAAACTGTAAAAAAAAAAAAAAAACTTTACGGGCAGATCTGGCCGTGGAGAGAGAGAGAGAGAGACAAACAGAGAGAGAGATTTTGATGTTGTTGCTGGAACTCTTGATGAACTGGAGGCAGTGGTGGCTCTGTTGCAACTGAGACGGTGATGGCTCTATTGCAGTGGAGGTGAAAAATAGAGAGAGGGAGGTGATGCCTATTAATGATATGTAGGGTAGAGTGGTAGATGAAATAAAGGTAGGAATTTGTATTTTTTCTACCAAGATAATTTTGACATTTAAATTTAAATAATTGGATTTTTTTTTCAAATGGTGTTTTGTCGAAAAATAAAATTACGCCTGAACCCAATCTAATTTTTGTTCTTAAAAATTGAGATTAGCTCTATATGTAAAAGAGTTAATTGGGGGCATTTTTTATCATAATAATAATTTTTTAATTGAGATTTTAATAAATAAATAAAAAAAGAAGGTTAAAATAAATGTGGAGTAAACACGAAAAATTGTAAATTTAATCCGTCCAAATATTTATTAAGTGGTAACTTATGTTGGGTTTTGACATCTATAGTCTATCATAAAATTATTATTATTTTTTTGTATATATATTGGAAGAGGGTGTTGAAATTTAAACATTTCACAGGAGAAGTAAATTAAATATTCCTAAGCTATAAATATTGGGAGGATCATAAAATCATTTTTAAAATCGGACCTTAAATAAAAAATCTGAACTTAGTTTTTAAGGTCTATCTACAATTTGCGCAAAGCAAAGATTTTGAAATTAATATGTGGAAATCTAATCCCAAGCATCATTCCCTCATCGCCCATGACTCATGCTTTTGCCGCGTCCACATTGCTTTGTGTCTACTGTGTAGTAGTCGAAGACGTCTCTCTGTGTACCAGAGACGCCGAGAAGAGAACAACACTACGACAAGAAGAAGAAAAGGAGAGGGAAAAAGGAGATTCTCTCTCTCTCTCTCTCTCTAGAACGTTATCGCTATAAGGTATTGAACCCCCTTCCCTTTCGCTTTCGATCAATTCCTCTACTTTCCGAATATTTCACTCTTGTTCTTCCTTCATTTTCATTCCCCATTAGGGTTTTATTCCCAATTCATTAATTATCCGTTGCGCGATTTGGGTTGACTCCAATTCAGGTTTTGAATTCCGAATTCGGTTGGCTTCTTGTTCTGTTGGTGATTTTGATTTCGGGTTGATTTTTAGTTGATGTTTTTCTTTGTTTTTGTAGGTGATTGTTTGAGGATTGATAAGAGTTTTGATTGGATGGGTAAGGGTTCGAAGAGTGGTGGATGCAAGTCGGCATCGCACCAGGTTTTCAAGGATAGGGCTAAGAACCGCGTGGAGGATCTGCAAGTGATTTTCACCGATCTGCAATCGGCGAGGAAGGATAACCGTACGGTTGATGTCACTGTTCTCGAGGAGCAAGTTCATCAGATGCTCCGCGAGTGGAAGTCTGAACTCAACGAGCCCTCCCCAGCTTCATCTTTGCAGGTCGGAAGCTTCTATTAAGCCCTCGGCGTTCTTTTTCAGCGAATTCTCCCTGAGATATCTTTGCTTTCCATACTCTGATCGACTGTTATTCAGTTTTTGTGTACTTGTGTGCGTGGAATTCATCCATAAGACGCTCATACTCCAAAACCATGGTGGAGGGTGCATGTGTGTTTGTCTGTTCTCTTTTCTGTTCATGCAAGTATGGGGTATTTTTCCTTTGTTTTAAATCTTGTTATGATGGTATGCAACTAGATATGGATGTGTTGGAGTATGCATGTAGATCTTCGGTTTGTTTGTGCGTGCCCATGGCTTTGTAAGTGAGCTTGCCTGAATCTCATGGAAAGTGATCATTTTGCAGGGTGGGAGTTTGGATTCTTTCTCATCGGACATTTGCAGGCTGTTGCAGATTTATGAGGAGCAAGATGATGCTACAAGTGCCTTAGCTGCCCCAAAGCCTGAGCCAGATGCACAAAAAGTTGGTGATGTTTCCGCTTCCAAATTAATTTGTTTATTTTTTGTTTATTTATGATTTTTTTTATTGATATTTGCTTTTCCTTGTGAACTCTATGCATGCTGAGTCTATGTAATTTGCCTTTATGAATTAATTTTGCTTGTTACATAGGAAATTTATAGGTGCACATTGTTTAACCATGGATTTAAACAATTTCTCCCCGTTATTAATATGAAAAAAAAAATATTTCAAATTATCTTAGGTGTGAGTTGAGTAGGAATGGCTAGATGGGTGGGGCCCCTCCCCCTTTGTAAAATAAGTTATGATTTTCAAGTTTGAATTTACAAAAAGAAGGTTGAAGTTAACTAGGGATGAACTTCTCCTACAACTAGAGTGGAGGGAGTATCATCAATATCTATCAAAAGTTGACCACAAACTTAGGTTTTACAAGTGTTTAGGCACCCAAATTTATATAGATAAAGCCTAAAACACTAGCTTAAATCCAGATATATATAGGCAAAAGTATTTCTTTTCCATTTTCTCAGAATTCTCCCAAGGCAGGGGTGGAGCTTATTTTTTTTTTTTTCGGTTTTGGGGGGTTTTGGGTGGGGGATTCAAAATCTAATGTGGGTTTTATTTTTTATTATTTGATGTCAAATTTTCTTGTGACGAGACTATTAGAATTGATTTGATGGCAGGTTTAAAAAAAAAATTGAGGGGATGACCCTTGATCGATCACTATGGCGTAAACGGATTCCTGTAGCTGACCCTACTTAAGTGGGAGTGTGGGATAAAGGCTTAGTTGTTGTTGTTGTATTTGATGTCAATTTTCATGTTAGAAAGTGAAGGGGGTCTAAACACTAATTTAGTAGGGATGTGGTATGAACACATGGGGCAATTAAAAACTTTGATGTATCTGTACAGACCCATTCCTTTCTCTCATATGCCCAGACTCCAAGCAATTTGATCCACCCTGCACTTAATTAGGAGGTGTTTTGTCCTCTCTTCCATTTACTTATGCATGCAACATCATTTATGCAACAACCAACACCTCTTTTTCAGATCATGTATTGTTAGATTTTATCCAGAATATGTAGTCGAAGAAAACAGCCGCTTTTGTGGTCAAATATTATTTCTTTTTTTGCCAGGTAACTTATCAAGCATTATTATGTGGAAAGATAGTAAAACTTCTTTGTCTCAACATATATTCGATACATTGATAGATGGACTCACAACCATTGAAATTGAGTTTTCCATTCGTTGCTTAAAACTTTAGGTTGAAAAGTTCTATTTTTGGTCATTTTTTGACTATTCGTGAAGGTTGTGGTGTATGCTGATATATTTTCCCCAAGTCAACCTCTATAATTTAGTTCTGGTAAAGGTTCTTTGCGGTAGAACATTGGATATGATTGAATTTTTATTCCTCATTGCAAGATCCACTACCAATTCTTTTTTTTTTTTTTTTTTTTTTTGTGCTTAGGAAGTAAATTGGAGATTGTCAATTTTGAGTGTCCTTTGTCAACGTGTGGATATGTGGATCTTTCAAGGTTGTATCTGGTTGGTGCTGTCATGCTTTCTTTCTCATATGGTTTCATTTTCTCATCGCCTAGAATCATAGAACTCGAGGAATGCTACTTTTATTTCTCATTTCAATCATTTCCTCTAGGTAGAATAGTGGATGACTGGATGATTTCTGCTTCGTCTATTTTGTTAAAATTCATAAACATAGCGTGTGTATTGTTTTATCTTTATCTATGAAGTTAACTTTTACAAGGGTCATATAATATATAAGTTGGGGTTACTAACAATCATACTAGGCGTTTTGTTATCGACACGTTCTCCATCAGGTGCTATGCAATGTTGATCCGTCTTTGTTCATGTCCAATTTTTCACAACTTGGGTTGGTATTGACGTTTACAACATTAGGAACTTATGACATTTAATTGTTAGTTTGGCCGAACTGTAGTTTTTGACCAGAAGTGTTACTACTATGAATATGTTCAAAAGTAGTTTAAATGAATTGTTTTGAAAATTATATAGAGGGAGTTTTGGAATAGCACCCATCGAAGAGAAGATGAGAAAAAATCGTTTACGATGATTTGGACATTTGCATAGAAGACCCATAGAAGTATCAGTGAGAAAATGCAATTTAATTCAAGTGTGGGACTACTAGAGGGAAAGGTTAGCCAAAGAAGACCTGGGACAAGACTATTAGAAGTGATTTGATTACATTAAACTTGATTGAGGGGATGGCCCTTGATTGATCACTATGACATAAATGGATTCACGTAGCCGAACCTACTTAAGTGAGACTAAGGTTTTGTTGTTGTTGTTGTTGTTGTATGTATATTCACTTGTCACACTGGTCATAGTTCATCAATAAAGAGCAATAGTTTTGCTTGAAAGTTCATTAATTTATCATAAGTGTAGGGTTTATTTCCACACATATATGAGCCCCAAATAGCATGCAAGATTGTTTGGTTTGGCCTGTTGATGAAAATGACATGTTTGCTTTGGTTATCATTTTTGTTGGGTTCATCTCCCCTCTCAAAAACTACCCTTTATGGTTTCACAATCCACATTAGAGAAAAGAAGACTTGTAACGGAAAAATAGAAGCATTGGCCTGTTTTTTTTTATGCCTTGGGTTTGAAATCTAAAACTGAAACCAAATGAGCCTTGTATTTTAAAAGGAAACTTCGGTTCGCATACTGTCTAGCCCAGTTGCAGAAATTGTGTTTTTGGACACTTTAGGGTGGCGTGGCATGTCCCCGGTTTTCTTTCACCACAGGCCTTAATAAGGCTAGGTTCTTTTTTCTGCACCTGTAAAACCACCTGAAAAAAGAGACGATTTAGAAACTATCAACATTTATCGACACTCTGCCATTGGATTATGCTTTTCTAAGTAATAGTTGAAAGGGCTGTGGTTTATTGAATCTTACACGAATCATGATTTGTTGTACATGGTACGGGTTCGAATACTCTATATATTAGTGAGGTAGGTTGTAGTAAGCAAGGGGTAGACTTCTCCGGTACGGTTTTATGGTACGGAATACGCTTTGGGTTTGCTTTTGAAACTCTAAGATAAATAATACTCTCTCACAAATTTATTGTCACATTTGAATTTGCACAAAGTTTAAGCAACGTGAAATTTGAATATGTAGTTTATAAGAGGGTTATTTTGGAAAAAGTGGTAAAGTGCATTTGTTAAAACAATAACGGTGAATCAATTTTGGATATCCTGAAGAGAAAAGTAGGAAAATAAATTTGGGATGGAGGGAATATCATGTATAATATACACCTGGAACTCAAAATTCCAGGTTCTTTTTCTTTTATTTGTTACCCACTTACTCTTCTCTTTTCCAATTGAACAAAAGGCATTCAAGTTAAATTAATTGATTTGTCTAGAGAATTCTATTAATTTTAATTACAATCTTAAAACAAGTCCTACTTTTCCAAAACACATATTTTGTTTCTAAAGAATTAATTATTGTCGTAGGCTCCTGCTCTTCTCAAAATATAAAAACCTTGCCGTTGGGACTCCCAACCAAGCCTATTCTCAATTATCTTCAAAAGAAAAATCACAGATCTTTTTAAATCCCATTATTTTTTAATTGCAATAGAGTAAATTCGAAGATTCTAGACAAATCTAAAGATTTTCTACAGCATCATATTTGTTGATTGACCCTTTTTTGCTGCCTTCTTCAACTCCCTATCTTTTTGTTGCTGCTCAAGATCAAGAGGTTTGCGACAGCGGATAATATCCTGCCTTGACTCTATGAGTAATATCCTCCTCCTCGATTTTGCCATTGCTTTGAATTATTGAACCTAAATATCTAAAATGATCAACCTTAGGAACTGTTTGATCTTCAATTTTGACTGCATCATCATCATCATCTCTTTGTGCATTTCTAAAATTGCAATGCATATACTTTGTGTTGATTCTACTAACCTTCAAGCTTTTAGATTATAAGACTTTTCTCCATTTTTCTAACTTAGTATTAAGACTTATTCTATTTTCATCAACTAGGTATCCCATCTAGAATATGTTTTGCAAGCTCATTTATCATTAGAACGAAGAAGTAAAGACTTAAAGATGATCTTTATATATCTTTAATTACCTTAGTATACACATTGGGTACGTACTTCTTTTCTAACACTCATCACAAAACGTCTTTGGGTACCCGATCATAAGCCTTTTCTAGATCCACAAAAACCATATGTAAATCTTTTTTCTTTTCTCTATATTTCTCTATCTCTCTTCCGAATAAATAAGTAACTTCAGTGGTTGATTGGTTGGGCATAAATCCAAATTGCTTCTCTTTTATGCTCGTTTAATGTCTTATTCTATATTCTATCACTATTTCCCAAAATTTCATAGTATAACTCATAAATTTTATGCTCCAATAGTTCGTACAACTTTGAACATCCCTTTTATTTTTGTAGATAAGCACTAAGATATTCCTCCTCTATTCATCAAACATTCTCTTAGTCCTCAAAATGTCATTAAAAAGTTTAGTCAATCAATTTATCGCAAGATCTCCCAAACTTTTTCGCATCTTTATAAGGATCTCATATGGCCCTACTATTTTTTCAATCCTCCTCTTTCTTAGTACTATTCTACCTTCCGAATCCCCAATTCTTCTATGAAACCTATAGATACTATCTAAAGACAAACTAGGCAATTCTAAACTAGATTTCCCTACACTGTTCTCTTTAAATAAACCATAAAAATAACTTCTCCACCATTTCATAATCTCTTTATCCTTCACCAAGACTTTCTGATCAACGTCCTTGATGCATCCAACACTTTGTATATCTTTAGTCTTTCTTTCACGTTCCCTAGCAAGTTTGTATATATCCTTCTCTCTAGCTTTTGTATATGTTGATAAATATTATTGCACGCCCTAAATTTTGATTCTTTCATCATTTTTCTTGCTTCTTTTTTTTGCATGTTTATACTTTTCCAAACTCTCACTATTCTGGCATTTTTGTCATTCTTTATAAGCTATTTTCTTGTCACTAATGGCGTTTTGGACCTCCTCATTCCACCACTAACTTTCTTTAAATTGTGGTCTCCCTCCTCTATATACTTGTAAAACTTTTTTTCCTATCTCTTTAATATAGCTTGCCATATCACTTCACATTGTGTTCACTTCATCATGTCTCTTCCGTAATTTCTCATTGCTAATTTTATCCTTAAACAATTTCTTTTCACCTCTTAGATTTCTCCAACGTTTCCTTACTTGTCTACTTATTTTAAACTCCCGTTTTCACCCTTGAAATTTTACATCAGTTGCTATCAATCTATGTTCGCTAGTGATTCTCTCTCCGAAAATGATTTTATAGTTCTTACATACTAAACGATCGCTCGTTCTCCCATTACATTCTTCTCCCCAAATTTAGAACCACCATGTACTTTCTCGGATGTCTCATTTTCCTTCCCTACATGCTTATCAATCTCCCCCAGTAAATATTTTTTATTGGTTACGTATGTTTTGAACAGTTTCATCCATATTCTCCCAAAATTCTCGAAATGCTTATAAATTTTAAAATACTAATAAGTTGTTATACATACAGTCCTCAATGCATTTTGATATGTTTATTTATTTTGATTTTAGTTATTTTCTTTGCTTTCTTTGAGATTTGGGGGGATGGGTCGGAATGTAATTGCTTGAGCTTTTATGGTCATTCTCATTTTCTGCTATCAAATGAATCTGCTACCTTTCGTGTCCAACTCGCTAGTTGCACTTACTGTTGCAAATTTATATATTTATTCGGCTAAGTCACATTTTCACCCCTGAAGTTTGGGTGTGTTCGCGTTTTGCCCCCTTAATATTTCAATTTCTGCAATTTGCCTCTTGTAGTAAACTTTTGATATGAAAAGTAAACTTCAGGGAGCAAATTGTAGAAATTGTAACTTCATGGGGTTGAAGTGCAACCGCACCCAAATTTTAGGTGTACGAAGTGAAGTTCATCCAATTTGTTTCTTCATGTTTAAGATTTCAGTGTTTGCCATTTCTTGCCCTAATAATTAGCTTCTCTGTTTTAATGTCGTTTGTGATGGATCTATCACACACTTTCCCCCTTTTTCGAGGTGTTTTGGGTATTTATTAATGAAATCCCACATCAACTAATAATAAAATGCAACTCTTGCAGGCTTTTTGTGGAACAGAGGTGCCATCAGATCAAAATTTCCACCTGGGTGTTCAATGCAAAGGCTCCCCCTCTGTAGACAACAATATGGTTGTCAACGACGTCGGATTGGAGTTTTCTTTCGGTTTGAATCAAGAGTTTGAGCAAAATTTCATATCTGAGTTTCATAATCCAATTCCAACAGATCTTCCGCCTTCTGCTTTTCTGGGACCAAAATGTTCGCTTTGGGACTGTCCCCGGCCTGTTCAAGGGTGGGGGCAAGACTACTGCAGTAGCTATCATGCTGCGCTTGCTATGCATGAGGGTCCACCTGGTATGGCTCCTGTTCTGCGACCGGGGGGTATTGGCTTGAAGGATAATTTGCTTTTTGCTGCGCTTACTGCTAAGGCGCAAGGGAAAGATGTTGGTATTCCTCAATGTGAAGGGGCCGCCACTGCTAAGTCCCCATGGAATGCTCCCGGTATCCTTCTCTCTCTCTCTCTCTCTCTCATATGGATTCTTTAAGGTCTGTTCGGTTTACAACTTGGAAACAGTTTTCAAAAACATTTTTATAAAATAATGGAAACTTGTTTGTTTTTGCCGAAGAAAATTATATCGCGTGTGAAAAATAAACTGTAGCAGGTATGTGATGTGATTGACCTAAAATTCGGGGCGGTGGTAGTGGTGATGACATTGATAAAAAAAATGTATGCATGAGGGAGGGAGAGAGAACAAAAAGGGTGATAAATGTGAAGAGGGAGAAAGAAAAAGTTGAAAAAGTTAGAAAGATGTTGAAGAATACATTTCTAGAAGCAATACAACAACAACAAGAAAGCGTTTGTCCTACCTAAGTAGGTTCGTTTATATGAATCCTTTGTTCGAGGGCTATCCCCTCAGTTGACTTTAAAGTTTAAACAATCATATTGTTCCTCATATTATTCCATCCCACGTTTTCTTATGTCTATGTTTCCTACTTGGAGCACCTTCCTCTTGAATTAAATCACATTTTCACACGTGCATTCTCAGGTCTTCTATATATGTGGCCTAACTGCCATAAACGATTTTATCTCAATTTATCTTCAATAGATGCTATTCCTAACCAGTCCCTGATAATCTCATTCCTAATGTTATTTCATCATTGTTTTATCACTCATCCACCTTAATATCGTTATTTCTGCTATTCTTATATTCTAAACGTGTTGCATGTTTATTGCCCAACATTCTGAGCCATAGATAATCACCGGTCTTATTGCAGATTTGTAGAACTTTCCTGTTAATTTTGGTGGTATCGTACGATAACAAATCACCCAAACTGCACTTCTCCACTTTAATCATGCCTTGACTGTTTGTGTAATGCCCTTCTTGATTTCTCTATTCTCCTTAAATATAGAACCTAAGTATCTAAAGTTATCAACTCCAGGACCTCTTATACATATATTATATACACGTATTTTTTATCCACAAAGTGACTAATTCATGAATTGAATTAGATGGGCCCTTTTAGCTTAGTAGGAGAGTTACGTCATGGTAAGGTTAAGTCATCGCCCTTGTTTGCTAATAAATCAACTAATTAGACTCATGTTTCTATAATCAATTTGATCATAATTAGTAAAATTATTGTAGAAACTCTATTACTAATACTAGTAAATACTAATAATTAAATCTAGTTGATACTAACCAAAGGCTTAAAATTTGATTGAAGTACAAAAAATTAAAGAAAAAGAAAACGGGAATAAAAATTAACAATATAATAATTAACCTTAATTTCTCGATTGTTTACATATTAATTTGCTAAATTTTGCAGAGCTATTTGATCTTTTGGTTCTCAAGGGAGAAACATTAAGGGAGTGGCTATTCTTCGACAAGCCCCGAAGAGCATTCGAGAGCGGAAACAGAAAACAAAGATCACTCCCGGATTACAACGGCCGAGGCTGGCACGAATCAAGAAAACAAGTGATGAACGAATTCGGGGGTCTAAAGAGATCTTATTACATGGATCCTCAGCCAATGAAAAACCTCGAATGGCATTTATACGAATACGAGATGAACAAATGCGATGCCTTTGCACTTTACCGTTTGGAACTCAAACTCGTGGAAGGGAAAAAGAGTCCCAAAGGTAAGATTTGTAATGATTCGGTCTCTGATCTGCAAAAACAGATGGGGAGGCTCAGCGCGGAGTTTCAGGGTGATGCCAAACGGGGCCTTAAGGGTCGGGCAAAATCCAAATCTGCGGCAAACACGAGTGAAGGGGTTGAGTACGAAATGGGTTTTCCTTGTGATTATCTCGTCGACAATCTGAACGGTTATTACTTGACGTAAGTGAAGAAATTTGATGTTTTTTTTTGGTTGGTGTACAGTGCAAAAAAGTTGGGCGCCGTTTGGATTACAAATGGTAAAATTTATATTTCCATAAATTAATCGAATCGACGGGTAATTTAGTCTGTCTACTCTTGGTAGATCATAAGGAAGCATAGGTGGGCGTTTGTGTTTAGTGTTTTCTGTTTCCAAATTTTTGTTTCTGTTCTCTGAAGTAGTGGAACAGAAAGAGGAATGTGAAAACAGTTCTGCTTTTGTTTGAAAAATATGGGAGCGGAAGAGAGTTTTTTTTTTTTTCTTTTTAAAATTGAGAACAGAAACATAAATATGAGAACAGAAACACTAAATGAATGGGGCCTTAATTTCGTCATAACATGGGATATTGATCTTATTTTTTTCTCTATGTAGAGGTGCATTGCTGCACATCTGACCGGTTTTTGTTTAATGGGAGTATGTTCTAACTGCTGCCATTATGGAACTTTTGTTGCTGGGTACATGAAGTTTCATACCTCCTTTTTCTCTCTTTTTTTTACCTGGTGGCTAAGAACTGTTGTTATGCTTCACACATTGTACACTTTTTTTTTTTTTGCCTTTTCATATGCAAAATATGTTTTTCTGTAGAGTTAATTTCATATATAACTGTCCTCTTATTATATATAAAATTTTAAATTACATTAAAAAAAATTTATTTGAATAATGTTAAAATGTGCCTTTAAACATGATAATCATGTCTAAAGGCACGTTTTAATATTATTCGAATAATTTTTTTATGTAATTCATGTCTAAAGGCTTGTTTTAATATTGGTCGAATATTTTTTATATAATTTAAAATTTAAAATACAGTTAAATAAATATTTTAAATTATCTAATCTATATTGTTAATGGCATGGATTTCACATAGTAATTAAGGGCATCTCTCTTTTTAATGAAACAATTAAGATTTAATCTACATCTTCTCTAATAGATTTAAGTTGTTTTATTGACAAAAAATAGTATGCGGAGATGATTTGATGATACGAGTATTATGTTCTTTTTAGAATTTGCAATGTTAGTATGTTCGGATCGTGTTGTCTTGTATTTGTGTGCGTGCTTCGTTGGGGGGATGTGGTCCAAGTAGACACTATACTGGTTCAAAGAAACTGATTAGGGATGGCAAAAAAACCGAATCGATGGGGTAATCGAGAAAAAGCAAACCAAATGGTCCGGTTTTCAAACCGATTAAATGGTTTAGTTGTGGTTTTGGTTTTAGTTTTGGTTTTGGAATAGTAATCGCACTGTGAAATTGATATTTTAGATATATTTGTATGACATATATACTCTCACTTTTTTATATATTTACAGTTGAATCTCTAATATATATATATAAATATATATATATATATATATATATATATATATATATATATATATATATATATATATTTATTTTAACAATTATGGTTACAATCGTTTATTTTAATTATCATTGAATTTTAATTATGGTTACAAATATTTATTGTAACAATTAATAGTTTTGTTGTTTCGTTTTGTTTTTTTGGAATTTATGCTTTATATTTTAGTAATATTTTATATATATATAAAAAAAACAGTTGGCGGTTTCGTGGTTTCAATTTTGTTTTTGATTTTTTATGAAATTGAAAAATCTTAAATGGTTTCGCGGTTTTAGTTTTGTATAAAATTAAATAGTTCGGTTTTAAAACCGTTTTTAAAAAAACCGATAGTTTTAGTGGAGATTTTGGTTTGGCATTGGTTTTGGTTTTATATGAAATTGGACCAAAACCAAACCATTGACATCCTTAAAACTAATGATCGTTTTTTTGCCTTTTTGGTTTCTTTTTTCAAATTGGAATTCAACTAATTTTCAGTTGAATGCAATTATTTTTATGTGACAACAATATCTATCTTAGTCCAACTCAAATGAAAATGCATATTTTACATATTAATGTAAAAATTCTTTCATATCTATTTTTAGAAGCGAGTCCTCGCGTTCAACATATCTATATTTAACTGTGCCTTAAATAAAGTCTTCTCTATAGATCAAGTTTCCATCTCGTGATTGAAAGGAAGAATTATTCGAAGGATGATTAGTTATTCGATTGCTACAAGGCCGTCTTCCTAAATACGTAGTGTACTTTGGGTGGTGGGGGAAGGTTACACATCGGTAATTTATAGTTGAAAAAAAATGTTGATGCACCTTTTTATGTGAGAACCTAGCAACATGTTTTTGATGTAATGAGGGATAGTTTTGTAAAATATACATTACTGGCATATTATAAAAATTCAAATATGGTTCCATCATAAAATAACACATCATTATCCTCATTCCTCTTAATTGTCATTGACTTCAATATCACCGCATTATTTGATGAATTTCTTACACTACTCTCAACATAATCAACAATAATATCAACGTGAATCAAGCCCAAATAGTTCATCCAAACCCAACGTCATCGCCAAAATGAGTATTAGGATATCCACGATGAGAATACATTAAATAAAACTGACCAACACGAAGACTTTTCCACTTTAAGTATACTAAAAAATTAAATTTCCATACATAAACTTCTCATTTGAATTAAAAACGAAATTGTCGTACTTGCCAAGAAACAACAGAAATATATGATCACTATTCAATCAAAACACATGTTGTCAATTCATAAAACTATGGTCTAAAGGACGTTACTACATCATACATATTAACATAAAATATATTGTCAATTCAACCTAAAAAAAAGACAAAGGAAAACAACAAATCTAAATTGACAAATACACGTGTGTATAAAGCAAGAATATATAATAAAAAATTACTTTAATATTCGGAGAGTCACAAACGAATCAAATAAGAACACATTTACTCCTTAATGAGATGAGAAGAACATCTAACTCAGATGAACCAAACAATAATTCTAACAAGAAACACAATAACTCCCCAGCTTAAATTATATACCTAATCAAATCACGACAATCATAGAAACTATCAAGAACAATGCTCGCGAATAAATCAATGCGAAACATATCCGATCAAAACTCCAATCAAATCAACGAAATCAGTGTAATTTATCAAGAAAAAAATGAACATATTCAAGATACAAAAGCTACTACGAACATAAGTGAATCCACAAAATTTCAAAGCAAAATTCTGATCGAATCAATGAAACCAGTGTAATTTATCAAGAAAAAATGAACAAAATCAAGATACAAAAGCTACTACTAGCTAAGAGAATCCGTAAAATTTCAAACTCAAAGATGTTAAAACGGTCATTAAAAAAAAAACAATCGCAGGGGCTTAAACAAAATTTTCTTAAGCACGTTGGGACCCACTGTTAGGGATAACGCCTATAGACAATTCTAGTTAACATATTTTAGGAAAATAATCTCAAGTAGAAAAATAACGAATAAGGACAAATTTGGTATTTTACATGTCACAACGTATGTATTGCATAGTTGTTATGATATCTTGAATAATCTGTTGAAATGTCTTACCTTTTAATAGTGATTAAAAAGATTGAGATCGTAGATATTTGGTAATTGATATCCTAAATAATTCTGATCGTAAATTTTTTAAATTGTTACTTAATAATTCGGGTAGATTAGCGTGTGTGTTTTTTCTCTATTGAAAATGATGAATATCAAAACCACTAGGATAAGATATTGGAACAATCAAAAGGGGCCTTCTTATGAGCAACGACGACTTGAACATGACCGTACTTGATATTTATGCTGGCTATATTGCTTAAAGTCACAATAAAATATGTGACTTATAATGGTGCATGTGATTTTTTGACTTGCAGTAAGGTTTGTCATATATATGTGTTCCTATGATTTAATAGTACTAAACCATATATTGTAGTCACAAATCATGAAGGGTGCTTCTTGGGTGTAGTGGTTCATGTATATAGACATTCGAGTAGGCAATAAAGGATCTATCGCTCTTTAGTAGGAAGAAAAATGTTTCACGTGACTAGATATGATTTAATTCAATTAAATCTTTCGCAAAATCAATGTGATAATTATAATTAGATTTTAATTGGTATCATAAGTGAATTATATCAATAATCGACACATAGATTGAACTAGGGATTTTGATTTTATCCATTCCCTATTATTTCTTTCGGGACAAAGAGATAGATAGATCAAATTGAATGGTAATACAACTGAGTGGACTCTCCTATTAAATTCTTATCAATTTGATATAGTTATGACATGTTGGTAAACGTTAAGCGTAGTTGGTAAAAATACTGTAAGAAACAGTTTCTCTACAAGGGTATTTAGAATTGTTTCAATTATTTACTTAATTTTCACATTAGAATGTTTGATACAAACTTGATAGGTCACAGATCAAAGAAAGATTAAGGTCTTGATGGTCTTTTAGAAAGAATAGATAGGCACGACAAACAACTCAAAAAGGTTTGAGAGTCAACGTATAATATAGAAGAAAAATGAGAGGAGTTTCAACCCTAAGATAGTATTTAAGCTTAGGAAGAGACTTTGTGGCCATCCAATTCAACAGTAGCCGCGGGCTACATTCTATGGCTGCCTCCTCTTGCTCGCTTATTCTACTCGTGATTTTGATCGTTTGCTATCACATGCGATCAAAATCGCACTTTCTATGTTCTTTAATTATCTAGATC
This sequence comes from Eucommia ulmoides, assembly GCA_016647705.1. Classification (NCBI taxonomy): domain Eukaryota; kingdom Viridiplantae; phylum Streptophyta; class Magnoliopsida; order Garryales; family Eucommiaceae; genus Eucommia; species Eucommia ulmoides. The sequence goes on from CM028329.1 coordinate 2,111,466, forward strand.
TAATCGATTATTGGAGAGTAAAAAAATCTAACACTTTCTATGTTATTTAATTATCTAGATCTAATCGATTATTGGAGAATAAAAAAATCCATTAAGATCAATAGATCTTATGTGGATACCCTTACAGGTAAGACACTTATGTCACTATTCAAAAATCCGAACTCTTTTCGGGATAGTATCCGAAGGATAAGAAATTGCAACACCAATAGACAACCTGGTCAATATTGAAATATGCTACAAGAGGAATTAATCTATCCAACTAGGTTAATTATTTTTTGTTATTTTGTACTATCACATATTGATTCAGGTATAAAAAATTAATTGTGAAAAATAAAAGTTTAATCGGTTCTTATGTTAAAGTGGCCTAAGCTTCAAATTATATAAACGCATGAGGGCTTATCTTATGTGCCCAACAAACTTAAATATTTTCTTCTGTTTTTCTTTCTCTTAGTGTATGTTTGGTTGGAGGGAAAAAGGGAAATGGAAATGAAAATAAGAGGTGAAATGACCAATTTTTTCCCCACAAATGTGTTTGGTTGGAGGTGAAAAAGAAAAAGAAAATCAAAATAGGGGGTGAAATAATTCATTTTTTTCCCCTACCAAATTTGGGGGGAAAATGAAAAGAGAGTGGAGAAAAAAGTCAAAATTACCGTTTTGTCTTTTTATTTTATATATATATAATAAATACCTATTTTATTTATAGTAAGGGTAACATAGTAAATTAAACATATATATATATATATATATATATATATATATATTTTAATACACACAAAATATTATTTTTCTTTCTTCTATATCCCTCCAACTAAACATACTAAAAAAAATGATTTTCCCTCTCATAAGGATAAAAAAATTTCTTTTTCTTTTTCCTTTTCCTTTTTCTTTTCCTTTCTCACCCTTCCAACCAAACATATCCTTAAAATATAGTAATAATATTGAAAAACAAATATAGAAGGGGGATCCCAAGATCATATATCTTTTAAAGTAAATTTTTTGGGTGAAAAATAAATTTTATTTTCAAAATTAAATACTATTTTACTTATAAAACAAATAACTAAAAAATGTTGCCAAGACTTGGGTTAGATTCATGGGCTTGGACCATTAACTGTGGAGTGTAATCAATAACCATTTGGGCCCAGATTCTGAAATGAAAAACGTAGGGTTTTATCGATTATTATTTATTTATTTATTTATCTCATTTAAAAAAATAAATAAATTACTTTTTAGTTTTTACTCGTATAATAGTTAACTTTAACTTCAAAAGTTTTAATCTACCTATGGAGTAAATTTTTTGTGTACCTTAAAGTTTATCCAATTGCAATCTCTCAGGTTCACATTTGTTTTAATCCCATAAAATTAAAAATATTTTTAATTATTTTTTTTTTTATAGAAAATGGGTCGTGCTCAGCAGATAACTTTCTACTAAGAATATTTCATTATTTTATTATTCTACTAATTCTAATATTTTTTTCCTTAATATTTTTCTAACAACAATTCGTATAAAAAAAGAGAGAGAAACATGAATCATTGTTAGAAAAAGCATCTTATATCTAATTGAGTAATAAAATGACAAAAATATACACATTAAAATACACCGTGCTACCCAAGAGGTGTTAGTCCGGTTGGCAAGGGAGATGTCTTATTTCTTTGTCAACCAGAGTTCGACTCTCTTTGAGAACATTTCTAGAATTAAATCTTGAATTTTATCATGAATGCATCAGACCCATGTGGAGGAATGTGTCCTTAAGATCGCTCGGAAATGTGATTAGTCGAGGTGGATGTTAATTGACCTACACACACCTTATCGTAAAAAAAACAAAAAAAAAGGTATTCAGTACAACCTTATTTTTGTCTAAACCAATCAAATGTGTAATTTGACAAATCTCAACAATCAAATGTACACAAAAAAACACACACACACGCGTGTGTGTGTATATATATATATATATATATTAATTTTGTCCCCCCAAAAAAAAAAAAAAAAACCTCATTCCCCCATAGGCCCTAGACCATAGTTTGAAATAAGACAGAATAACTGCATATATCCTATGACATGACATAGTATAAGGACAATATTGTCTACTGGAGACTGGAGTAGTAGCAATTAAATCCAATGTTTTTCATGATAAGACAGAACAATGAACATCAACCACTCCGCAGGTGCAAAATGGATTATTTTCACTGATTTTTTCTCATCCATTTAATTTTGGAAAATCAATCACTTGTCTTATATACTTATATATATATATATATATATATATATTCATATTGATATATCAAAATCAATCAAATTTCTAACACTGTTTTCATTGGTCAACAAGTAAATTAATTTTTCATACCAATCACCAACCACTCCTGGTCTTATTTTATTTAAATAAATAATGTTTTATTAGTCTTTTTTCCCCCCTGAAAAAATTAGAATTATTAGAGAAAAACAAAAAACAACTAAAATTTTAACACATAAAAATAAAAATAAAAAATTATTTTTATTATGAAATGTCATTATAACTAATTTTTGGGTGACACTTATTAAAAAAAAAATTATATTTTGTGACATTGTACTATAAAGTGTAAATATAACTATTTTTTTGTGACACTTTCAAGTAAAATGCCAATAATAACAAGATAATTTTAACATTTAGTGACATTTTACAAAAAAATATCACTATAATTATTTTTTTGGTGGCACTTATTAGTAAAATGTGACTAATAACACGATAATTTCTACATTTAATAATATTTTAATGTAAAGTAACACAATAGTGTTCACACTTGGTGATTATTTTAAATGACAGTAATATTTTTTTGGAAAATTACCAGTGACATTTTATGTCTTTGAGACACATACCACGGTAATTTTTTTATCTTTTAACAAATACCACGGAGACCCTTTGTAAAAAAATAATGATCGATTTCCAATTTTCCTTATCGTTTATAAATAAAAACTTATAAAATAAAATTAGTACAATTACTATTAATGCAAAAATATAAATCGTCGGATAAGATCGTGGCAGGAGGATGAAAAGAGAGAGAGTGAAAAAAGAGGTAGAATTAATGAAGTATAATTTTGTCATTTTATATATAAAATAAAGGGCAATTTAGCATTTTAAAAATAAATTTTATATTATAAAGATAAATTTAGAATTTAATTTTTTTGCATCAAACGGTAAACTCTAATTTGAGAGATTGATTGCTTTAATTTAAAAAAAAAAATAATAATAAGAAATTTTTGTGGTATTTGTTAAAAGACAAATTATCAAAGTATCTGTCTCAAGCACTGGAAGTCTCTGATTTCTCTCTCTTCTTTCTTTCTTTTTTTTTTTTTTTTTTTTTTCATTTTTATAAAACATGCCTCACTAAAAGACATTTTTTTACATTGAGAGTGGAAATACTTCTTATTTTTCTTTAATATTTCTTGTCTTTGTTTTTTGTATGGACCTCTCTCTCTCTCTCACATCTTTGTTTGTACAAACATGGAACAATTATGGGCAGCGAGAACAAAAAGAGGATGGAGTGGTTAGTAGTACAGTACTATAAATTCGTCTTGTTTCCCTCTATCAAACCTCCTCCTTCGTGCAAAAACCAACAAACTACAACTACAAATGTCGTACATTGTTGACATTAGTACCCTCTTCCTGACCCTCCCAATACAAATATGCAATAAAAAACCTCTCAAACCCTAAAGGAATTCTTCTAGATAGTACATCTCAACTCTACTATTCGTCCCCAGCTTGACAAAAAAGTTCACACATCGGTTGTTGATTCTCCTGGTGGTTTGAAGCTCGAAATCATGATTCTCAAAAATATACTTGCGTTCCATAACTCATCCTCTCATGATGTGGGTGTTCGGACAATCATCTTTAATAAGATTAATCCATCCTCTTCCGGACCCGCCATAAACAACAAAATGCAAAGAGGACGGTCATATTTTTCTTTCTTCTAAAGGGGTTGAACACTAGACTTTTCACAAAAAAGACTAAGACATATTTATTAGGCTATAAACCTTGGGATGAGGACGGTCATATTTGATAAATTCAATTAATTGCTACAACCTAAATACATTAATTATTTTGTTATAATAAACTTATTTGATAACTACGAGTTCATAATTAAGAAAAATTAATTATTTTTTTTAATTTTTTTTAATATTTTCAGTCAAATTTAAATTACTTATTACTTGACAAAAAAAATAATATTTAAAAATTTTAATTTTATCAAATAATTTTCAAATATTGTTCAAGTGGTACGGTGAAAAAAGAGTAGTAAAACCAACTCATATGGGTATAATTTGAGAATTACTATTGGCACTATGAGAAGTCCATTTAAACTCTAATTAATTATAATATTTGTGTTGGAAATATATTTATTCAAATATAAGTTTTATATATTTTTTTTAATGGAACTAATTGAAAATATAGTTCATATTTATAATTCTTATCAAATCTATTCTATACACGATAATATTTTATATTTCAAATATTTTTTATCGTTGGATCAAAATTGATCTAACGGTCTAAATAAATTTATAACATTTTTTATTTTATTTTTCTCCTAACAAATCTATCTCAAATCTCTCATAAATCTATTAGTAAATCAAAATATTTTTTAATTTTTTTTTTGATTAACGACTTTGATTAATTTGTGGTGAATGAATAGTGAGAATGAATTGATGAAATATTTATAAAGAAAATTATAGTATGAAAAATTTACACTTATAGAGTAATTGAGTTTAATTATGTTATATTTTATACTCTTTAAATTTTATTTATTATTTATTAAATTTTTAATTCAAAAAAATAAAAAACCGAGAAAAATTCCTAATGTATATATATAGAATGAAGCATATCCAAGCACCTTTGGTTCCTTGAAGAAGAAGCAACTAAACCCCAAAGCCAGCCTGAAACTACGATTGCTGATATCACACCAAAGTTATATGCATGTTCTTCATGTTTGGATTCTAACATCTTGCATATTAATGCACACATGCATGCATGCATCATCATCATCATCATCAAAGAAAATTATGATAATTAAATATTACCCCACCCCATATATATATATAATATATATATTGCTTCATATATATGACATCAAATCCATACAATTGTCCACATATTTTCATGTGAGAGAGAGAGAGAGAGAGAGAGAACAAAAAGTAAAATGTAAAGATAATAACTAGAGACAAGCTTCAATATCCCTTCTTCTACTCTTGTGCTTCTAAATCTACAACAATTCAAGAATTAAAAAAATTAAAATTATACATCACTAAAAAAAAAAAGGGTAAGGTTCTTAGTCAACAGTCTAAGACCTTAAATTTTTAGTCATATAGTCTACATGTTACAGTAATTTTTTTTTAAATTTAAAATTACTGTAGTCACTAAAAAATTTTCATGTAAAAATTGTAATAACTTTTACATTGCGCAGATTTTGCGCAGATTTTAAATAGTCTATAGACCTTAGGGATTCTTTTTGAATAGCCCACAAAATCCGAAATTTTTGGTTATATAATCCACGTGTTATAATAATTTTTTCATAAGTTTAAAATTATTGTATTACATAAAAGTTACTGAAATGTTTTCATGTAAAAATTACAATAACTTCTATATTGAGCAGTGACTCTGGATTTTTAACAGAATTATTGAACTTCATACAAAATTACTGTATCGAGTGAATTGGATTAATTGAGCGCGCAGTTAGTGTTAAAAAGTTGGAGGGTACAAAAGGTAAGAAATGAAATACCAAAGGGGTTGTTACCTTCGTCATTTTTCCAGTGAAGTTTAGCGTTGCACCAGGTAATAAAATGCGCCGGGCTGGAGTGGGTGGATCGTTACGCCCCACCCGTTAGTGGGAACGGGCTGAGCGTTCGCGTGCACCAGCACCACGTCATCGCCGAAGGCCTCGCGGACATCGAACGGTCCAACTGCCACCTCAAACGCCACATCGTTGATGAAGACCATTGATTTCGTGGGTCCCAGAGAACCACATAAATCCATCGATGTACCTGCGTAACACCGAATCTTTGCCTTATAAACGTACGGACAAAGCAGCAGTCAATCAAACTGCCATGCACACGTTCGGGGGTAGACATGGGATCACAGAACGCGGGGAAAAAGACAAATATGCCCTTGGTAATATGACGTAATTCTCTACCCCCAAATGGATTACGTTACGTATCTAGAGAAAGTGAATATATATATACATACATACATACATACTAGATTTCTACTGGCACTATGCGCGGGATATTATTTCTTTTTGTATTTAATTTGTTTTTTTCACTTTTTATTTAATTAATCCAATTTGGATAGTACTTATTCTGTTGTGTGTTTTAGTGCAATTATTAATTATTATTTTTTTTAATAAAAGATTAACATGTGTATATATTAAATTGAAATAAGGTATTTAAAATTTTTTCATGTGAAAATATAAGAAATCATTTAATTGATTGAAGCAAACAGCAAAATAATTCAAAATTATTAGTTACGAATAATTAATTTGATAAAAAATAAATCTGTTACTCAATGAAAAAAAAATGAAATATTTTTAATTTGATGACTAACTCTTTTTTTTTTTTTTTTTTTTTGTTATACTTTGTATTAGTAATTAAAGGATAATTAAAAAATTTAATGTGATAAAACTATTTGGATCAAAGTGAGATTATAATCAAACCTCTGGGGTTCAAACTTAAATTAAAACTATTTGGACAATTTAAAAACTTTAATGTGTTAAAACTATTTGGATCAAAATGAGATTCTAGTCTAACTTCCGGGGTTCAAAGTATTAAAACCCCTACTAATTATTGAAATTTTGAGATATAATGTTTGAAAAAAATAATATTGTTAGTTTAATATAGTATCTTTAGCTACTAGAAATCAATAATTTATATAAATAGATAATTAGTAGAATCATAGTGCAAATAAATTTTAGTAGAATGTCACCATATATTTCGAAAAAAATATATTGAAAAATATTATTTATATTTCACAAAAACAACCAAACACATGAAAATTTTAACCAATATCATTCTTATAAGCATTTATTATTTTTAAGGAAAAAAAAACGAAAATTTAAATGAATATATTATTTTTTTTAATCAAAATTTTAGAAAAAAAAAAAAAAATTCACCAAAAATATGGGTATTTTCACACGTCTCAAGTTTTATAACCCACTATTAACCCAACTCACTCGATATAATAATTTTACAAGAAATCCAATAATTTTATCAAAAAAACTTACTGCAATTTTCTACAAGGAAAAATTGTAGTGATTTTCACGTAGTAAGTTTGGACTTCCAAAAAAATTACAGTAGCGCGTGAATTACATGGATAAATTTTAAATTTTTTTTATCTTGTGGACTATTAACTAACCACCCTAAAAATGTTAGTTACAATCTTCATTGCTTATTCAGTCCTCTGTTACCTAGTTTTTAGAAGTTTCTAATTAATAGTCTTATGTAATCTCTAGTTCTGCTTCATGGGATTTCTGTAATCTTAATGAGATTAATATTTTTTTTGTAACCGATAATAAAATATAAAAAATAAAAAAATAAAATTATTTAGGGTGATGATCACATTGTATTTATTATTTAGACATTTAAAAAAAATAAAAAATTGAAATATAAAAAATGTACACTAAATAAAAGGATAATTGCATAGTATGACATGATTATACCTTGAATTTGATTGATGGTGGATGGAACAATGGCAGTAGTAGGATGTACAGCAGTGACGGAACCAGCAGTAGTCGCAGCGTAACCGAGCTGTTGCTGTAGCTTTACCTTCTCAACCTCCTCGGTCTTCTTACAGCCACCCCCTACATTCATCATCAAATCACCAAGCAACATTCCAGAACAATTTCCAGCCGTCGGATCAGGCGCCTGAACCACACTGGTCAGCTCCGAAAAGAAAAAAACCATGTGCCAATTCTCCGCCGCCGTCACCAGCGGGTGCTCCGGCGGACGGAGGAGAGAAAAAGGGGTCGTGAAGAAACTCCCCCGGGGAATGAAAGTAGGGTTGGTTGACGGAACCGGTGGGGGAGTTGTAGGATCCAATGGAGAGAGATGCAGCCTTGTCGGAGGATTTATCGGAGGAGGAGGAGGTGGAGGAGGAGGGTGGTTTGGCGGCGGCTGGAGGGGTTTGGCGGGGTGGTTGTTTGGGGGTTTGGAGGTGGCGCTGCTTGTTTTTGCTCCGGGATTTGCGGTTTTGGAACCAGTAAAAGACATTTGCGTCCCCGACTTGACCGTACTCTTGGAGTTGAGCCCTAATTTTTCGAATCTCCTCTCGAGGAGGATTCACCATGCCGGAGTTGAAGATTGATTCGAGTATTCGGATTTGCTCCGGTCTAGGGTTCCACCTCGGCTTAGGCTCGGGGCTCCTCTCTTCTATTCCTGAACCTTCCATTATCGAAATATAGATTACACATTGTTCAAAATGATCGAGGAAACAAAAAATAAAATCTTATAATTTAAAAATTAAGAAAATCCCATTTTTTTTACATGCATTAGATATTTGGATCAAATATAGACTACTCATTGTTCAAAATAATTTGTTAAAAATAATTTAAAAAACAATAAAAAATTAAATTACTCATAATTCAAAATGATCAATTGAAAATTAAAATAAATAATATTTTAGATTGACGCAAAAAATCAAATTCCTAACAAATAATTAAGAAATGATTCCTCTTTTTTTTTGTCGTCTTAAGATTTTGTTCTACTTTCCTTTATAATTGAAAGTTTTCTGTCTCTTCATAATTACCCTTTGCTCAAAATGATCAATTCAAAAACATGAAAGACAATCCAAAGAATTGAAGAAAACCCTAATACACACACATATTGCATATTCTAAACTCTATTTTTTTAGTTTTTTATTGTTATTTTTTTTTTCTTTTTCTTCTTAAAAGTATGATGATCTTTGTTCTTAAACTCAACATCGCAATTTTGAGTGGAATTATGATTGAGAATCCAAACATTTATGAAAACCTTATATTTCTTTTTTTGTTGCGTATTATAATCTCTATTTTCCCTGTTTTCTTATTTCTTTTTTCTTTTTAATATGTAAAAGTTTGATCTCTCTTCTTAAATTCAAATCAACATCACAGTTTCGAGCGGAATTATGAGTGAGAATTGAAGTTGTTTACCTGAGGAGTAAGATGGTCGGTGGCAGCCGCCGGAGATGATAGAACTGTTGATGTCATGGTGGTGGTGGGGGTGGGCGCCGCCGCCAGTGGCGGTGCAAGGCTTGGACTTAAACATACTAGGCCAGTGTCTGTTTGAAGAAGCCATTAGAAACACCGAATAAACAAAAGCACCACCCAAACACAGCACAAATGCCTCTTCTTATAGCCTCCTCCCCCTCCACCTACTCCTGTTTTTCAATTAATAATTATATTTTATTATTTTAAAATAAAATAATAATAAATACTAAAAATGGGCAATACCCACAACAGGAATCACCTGTAAAATCAGAAACAAGAAAAGAAAAGAAATTAAATGAAAAAAAATGGTACTAAAAAACCCCCATACTCCTCCATACAATTATGCATTAAAACTGGAATGCTTGTGGACTACTCAAGGTACAACCCTATTCCCCCGGTGGAGAAGCAAAGAGAACATTGAGATTTGAACATGCTGGGGCTTATATTAGAACTTTGATCACTGCAAACTGTAAAACACAGAGGGAGGAGAGAGAGAGTAGAGAGAGAGAGAGGGTGGTGGTGGTGGGTTGTCTCTGATAAGTTTCGTCTCTTTGGGTTTTTTTTTTCTGGATTATATATTTGGGGTTTGCGGTTTTCAACGGTGAGGATTCTCTTTTCTTGCTACATGGTTTCATTTATAGGTGAGCTTTAATGGAGAAATGCTATTGGCACTTTCAAAAACTCAAGTGACAGACCAAAAAATGTTATTGTCACTATTTCTGTAATAATCCGGTTTTTCAAGGCCGCCATTCGATTTCTCTCAAAAGAAATAAAATTAAAAGTCTACAATAAATATTTTCATACTTATAAATTTGAAAATTTAACAAGTTATACCAATAATTATAATTATCAGTTAATCGTATTTAGTGTTCCATGTTGTAAAATCACTCAAAATTTTACCATGTGTATACCTTAATTTAGTGGGAGAAAAATCCACAATGGAGTGCAGTTGGATTATTTAGAAGTGCCTATAGCAATATGCAAGTTTTTCTTTATATTATTATTTTAATGGAAGAGGTTGTTGAAGAAAATTAATTTGGGGGGGGGGGGGAGGGGGGGGTTCAAAAGTCAAGAAGGCATGTAAGGTTTGATTGGAAAGAGGGGGTGGGGGAGAGTTATTGCAAGTTTGGGCTATTTTGGGCAAAGTAAGGGGTGGTTTTGGATTGACTCGAGGGCTATTTCTATTTAATGTGAATTTTCAAAATTCAGAAAGTAAAAAAAAAAAATTATGGTCAATATTTACTTAATTGAAGTAATTAATGTAACTTGTTCATCATAAGATCATGATTTTGGTAATCATTAACTTGTGGTTCTCCAATTGGACAAGTTTAAATGAGTAATGGCAACAAATATTATATTTCAAAGAGTGACCAATTAAAGAAAAAAGGAAAAACTATATTTTTGGCCCCTAAGAGTATGAGATGGTATGGGTGTCTATGTTGTCCTTGAGGTTTTCCAATTGTTAGTTTGATCCTTCAAGTGGTAGATTTGTTTCAGTCCCGCGAAAATTAAAACGTTGTCAATGATTTTGAATGAAAAATAGATTGTGCTCAATATGTGGCCTTCTAATTAAGATATTTTTTTTTCATTTTATCACCCCATTAAACGATTTATTTTATTTTATTTTTAATCTTTCTCTAACAACAATTCGCTAAAGAATAAGAGAAAGAGTATTGAATTGGTTTTAAATGAAAACTGCTTAAATTTGGTGAAATAATAAAATAACGAAAATATCTCCATTAAAAGGTGTGTCCTGAGCACATCCCATTTTTATACTTAAAATCATTAATAAAAATTTTGACTTCTTGGAGATTGAAAGAAATATGTAATATGAAGGATTAAATGTACAATTGGAAACCTTTAAGGTCCACATAGACACCTACCCCATACTTTAGGGAACAAAAATGTAATCTTCCCTTAAAAAAAATTGAACAATTTAGTTACTCTTTTTTCTTTGTCAAGATTCCCAAAATATAATTATATTTGTTGCTTGATTATAATTTTAATAATGAGTGTGGAGCATTTGATTTTTTTATTTATTTTTTATTTGAGTGATTGCCTACCTACATATATTGTTCATAATCAAGGGGAGTTACATAAAATGATTATGCATTTGGAGTCAATTTTAAGTTGATCATAATAGAAATATAATACACACACATATATATATATATTGAAATGAGATTATTAAGGAACTACATTTAGTCATAAATTACATAATGATCAGAAATGCACTAAATTTAATCCCAACTGAAAATTTTATTCATTATAGATTGGCCCCTAATGTTTCTAAATCCGTTCTTATTTACAGAAACATTCAAATTCATATAATGTTAATTGATGAGTTATGCAATTCAATTGTGAAATTATAACGACACACATCCTTTTAATGTCAAAATTAAATGAGTTATTATTTAAAAATAACTCATAATCTTTCAAACATTCCCCAAACCCTAAACCCTAATTCAAACATTATCAAGAAATCCTAAAACCCTAAACCATAAAACCCTACATACCCAAATCTTAATCTTCCAATTAATCTTAAAAAACAAAAATCAATGTCATATCGATCCCATCAAATAAAACACAAGTGCCAACAGAATTTGAGGAACAGAAACCAAGTACAAAAGAAAATATTGGTGACACTAGTTAAAATACCGGTACCATCAACATTTATTTTTTCTCTTGCAACTAATTTCAGATGAACTTGCAGATTTGTTCAATAAACTTGTAACTTTTATAATAAATTTTGTAAAAATAACTTATAATATTTTTTTTTCCAAAACTTGTAATTTTTGGTCAAAACTTTTTAAGTTAATTTTCTGGTAACATTATCTGATAGCGGAAAACTAACTAAAAAATCCAACTTCGATTTTTCAAAAGCATTTGTTTGGGACAATAGATGGTTGAGATTGAGCCACATGACACTTGATTGGACAAGAATGACTAAAATTGCACTAAATATTTCTATTTTCAATGTGAGTGTACTGTACATACACTCAAAACTGACCACGAGTGTATTGAAGTAAAATCCATAAATTAAAAACTAAATTAAATGAAGGAATTGACCACAATACATTTAGGAGTTTTGGATGTATAGATACATCCAAAGAAGTTGCAGGTTCATTTCAAAGAAATTGAAGACTTATTCTAAAGAAGTTACATATCTATTTAAGAAGTCACACTTTGACTCATCACCACACGTTGCAAGTTTATTTCAAAGAAGTTGCATGTCCATTTAAGAAACATGCAACTTCTTCAATATGGATTTGCAACCAAGAGTCAATGTATAAATACACCTTCAATATGGATTTGCAACCAAGAGTCAATGTATAAATACACCAACCAAATGTATTGAAGTAAAATCTATAAATGAAATTAGATAAAGGAACAAATATGTACATATATTCACTCCATGAGTACTGCATTTACATCTGATATGAACACGCAAGCCCTAAGGAAGGATATATGTTTGGCAAACAGTACTTTACATAAAAGTACAATCAAATGAGAAAAGCTTTTTGCAGAGGTAAGGAGGCCCATGGAATCATGATGATAACTACTAGTAGCAGATGGTAGAACTTCTACTGTAATTGGGGATCATCTGATATATTACTGATCCATCCATTCACACACATATATATACTGTCACTCATATTTATTGATTGATTCATTTTTTTCCACATCTCATCACTTTTTTTACCACCCTTTTGTCTGCCACAAATTTTGCCAAACAGGCCTTTAACAATTTCTTCTTTTTTTTTTGGTTAATTATAATTTTTTTTGGGGGTTTTGATACATTGTACGCCTGAAGTTTGACTGAAATCTTACTTTGATCGTCATAGTTTCAATTTGAACATATCACTACCTTAAAGTTTCCTAATCATCCCAGTATTTACTTGTCATGCATGTGCCTTTTTTTAAGGGGGCTTCATGGGCATTTTTAATTTCCTCATTTCCCTCCTCCCATTCTCCTTCCTACCCAAATATTCAGATTCAGAAATATAAATATATGTCATAATATATATACACACACTCATACATATATACATGTTTATTCTATAGAAAAATTATGAAGGACATAGGAAGAGAATGGAAATGCCTTTAAGGTTCCCTTAAAAATAATTCGGTGCACCACGGGAGATGGTTTGCTATCCAAAATTGTAATGGATCTATTGATTTGGACTGAAGTGCAATCATTACTAAACTTTAGTGTAATGTGTTCAAATTGAAACTTTAAGGCCGAAACTGACATAATGATCAAACTCTAGAGTGCAAAGGGTTAAAACCCCCATTTTTTGGGGGGTAAATTCCGTTTTAAAAATTAACATGTAAATTATTGTGACTTGTGCTTTAGTCCTTATATGGTCATTAGTGTTTTTTTCTCTCATCTTTCTATCTTTATTCCTAATTCTTTCTAAACCTAAACAGAAATCTTTTAAAAAAAAATGTTCTACTCGCAAATTTTTAGAAATAACTTTTGAGAACAAACAGAATTATTCTCAAATTTGTGTTTTTATTCTAATTTTTGTTGGGAAGCCAAAAACAATTATGTAAATATATAGAAATACTAAAGTAACTAAACTAATGTCACTCAAAAATGCATAAAACCAAGAGAGCCCATATTAATACCTTAACCTCTAGGGTGGCATTTGTTTTTCCTAACAAAACTTGAAATGGAAGGGGAAAAAAAAGAATATTATGTTCAAATCAAGAAAACATGCAAATTTCTGGGTAAATCACTTTTTTTTTTTTTTTTTTCTTTTTTTTTTTTTTTTTATTGTTCACGAAATTAAAATTTTAGTCTATGCAGTTCATAAGCTACAATAATTTTTCTGAAAGTCCAAAATTACTGTCTTACATAAAAATTACTATAATTTTTTCATTTGATTTCTATGATATTCTATGACTTTTGAAATTTTAACAGTAATTTTGGACTTTTAGAAAAATTAAGTTATATGAACTAATATTTTAATTTCATGTAATATTCACCAAAAACCCTAACAAAAAACAGAATGTTATATTTAAATCTAGGAAAACAACCAATTTATTGGTAAAACCCTATTATTATTATTATCATCTAAATTTTCATAAAAAAATAAAATAAAAAATAAAAACAATAACCAAACAAGGCCTTGAATGTAGAATGAGGATCAAAAATTTGAATATGGAGAAGAAAATAGGTATGTGTGTCTTGCGAGAAATGCGGCAACATCATTTACTAAACTCAAACGTGCATGTAGTAAATACACAACATGCTGAGGATTTAATGCATTTTATTTATTTTTATTTTTTTGTTGCACATGCAGCCAAATATTCCGCTGTTCAACTATTTAAGACCCTTATTTATATTTTAATTAATTAATTAAATACCCTATGGCACAGAAAATCAGAAAAAAAAAAAAAATAGAGACAGAGAGAAACTATGTGGAAACCATTAGTGGTGTGGTGGGGTTGAAAAAAAAAAAAAAAAAAAAGAGGAAAAGAATAAGGCAAATAAAAGTTTGAGAGGATTCTTTTCTACTTATGAAAATTTTAGTTTAAAAATATAAGAACTTTCTTAATTATTTTTAAAAAAATCATAGATTAAAAGTTGGGATTATTGGTGAACAATTCATAAACTTAAATTTTTTGTCCATGTATATAATACACGGGCTACAATAATTTTTTTAGAAGTTTAAAATTACTGTACATTAGTACATAAAGTTGTTGACATTTTTTATGTAAAAAATTACAGTGACTTTTATGTTTTGCAGTGATTTTGAATTTTTGACATAATTATTAAATTTTTCTCAAAAAAATTATTGTATCGCGTAATTTAGGTGGATTAGTTGCAAAATTTGGGGTCTATGCAGTTCATGTACAATAGTAATTTTTTCAGAAGTCTAAAATTATTACACTACATAAAAGTTTTGTCATTTTTTCATGTAAAAAATTGCTGTGACTTTCTTGTGTTGAGTGATTTTAGACTTTTAATAGGATTATTGGACTCAAAAAAATGTTGCATTGAGTGATTTGGGTGGATATTGATTTGCAAAATTTTGGGCCCGCGCAGTCCACCCGCTCCAGTAATTTTTTCAAAAGTCCAAAATTACTCATTACATAAAATTCACTGTCTCTTCATCGGATGGGGAATGAAGGCTTGAATGCTATTTTTCCATGTATTTTTTTAGAGTGACTTTCAAGTCTTGCAGCGACTTTGAACTTTTGACAAAATTATTGAATTTCTCAAAAAACAAAATATTATATTTAGTGGTTTGGGTGGATTTTGAGTTGCAATTTGAAGCTCATCGAAAAATTATTATATTTACCCTATTTTTTATTTTTGAAAAATGAGAGCAGGCTTTCTTATTTAAAAAAAAACAATTATTTTTCAAAAAAAAAAAAAAAGAAAGAAAGAAAAATAATAAATTCATGTTTTAATTTCGAGTCAGTCTTTTTTCTGATCATGTTTCCTAAATTTTGTAAATTCTTAAATTATAGACATATGAATATATTGGAACTCAAAGTCATATGGAAGGTGAATTCTGTGGGCAGTATAACAATAAGCACTACCTTTTTGCTTCAATGACCTATTTTTATATATTTTTCCCAACAAGTCTGCAATAAAATAATAATAAAATAATTTTTATTCAAATTTTGGATTTCTTTAAGTTTTCTTGAAATTAAAATGCAACAAATTATTTTTTATGAAAATTATTTGATTCTCAAAATAAGTCAATTATAATTATTTTTCTCATTTTTTTAGTTATTTAAATAAATTTTTAATTTTTAATCTTATTAAATGAAAGTTAAAAAATTTAAATAGATGACCACTTGTTTTTATTTGCTAAAACTTTTCCCAAAGTCCAAAGAAAGAAAAATCTAACCAAAGATTATGTATAATAAATGTGCCCTTTGACTATTATTCTAGTTTAATGGACATGTGAAAGCCTTTAATATGGAACTTCAAAGGTGTATAAAAATATAGGAAATAAAAAAATATAATTTTTTAGTGTTTTGCTATGTATTTCAATTTTTTTAACTGATTATTTAGGTAACTCATTTGACACAGTAATTGTTTGAGAAATTCATTAATTTTATCAAAAATTGAAAATTACTATAGGATATTAAAATTTTTATAATTTTTTATCTGAAAACTTGCATTAGGTTTCATGTAATACAATATTTTTGAATTTATGTAATTATTGTAGGAGATGCAATGCATGCACAAAATTTTTAAGTGTGAAATGTTCAACAAAAATTCCTATAATATAACATTCTGTTGCCCATTTTCCTAGTAAATCCAAGAATCACATAATTCCAAGGAGATGGGAAAATATCATCATTGTATTTATTTTTAGAAGCTGCCTAACTACCTTAAAAAGGATTTAGTTGACCTTTATAATTTTTATTTAATATTATCATTTTGTGTAAAATATATATTAAACAAAATGTGAGTCTTCAAATACTAGAAAATACATTGGGATGACAAAGTTGAATAAATAAATAAATAAGAAGCTGAATGCTAGGAGTATCAATCACTAGCATGTTTAGGATCTATAAGTAAATTGGGAATGTAAGGCATATTCGGAGAAATGTTTGGTTGTTAAATATTATAATCATTTATAATGTTAGAATAAGTACTAAACATACATTCCAATTGAGATTTGAATAATCAATCTTTCTACTTGTCCCAATGAATCGCTTAAAACTCACTAATTATAGATTTTTGTATTAATATTTGAAGAAATCTTCCAATTAACCAATTTTATTTTTTAGCTGTTGCAGCCCTTGACTTGGTGGTTGTTCGGCGGCGGCTGGATGGTTTCCAGCTAATATTGGTGATGGTTGGGCAATGATATGACTGTTTCCAGCGATGGTCGGACGGTGGATATGTAGTGGCCAATTGTTTAGTCAACCGGTGGTGTTAACTGTTAGGGTGGTTCCTAGTTCTTGTTCGGTTGTTGTTTGGAATTTTAGGAAGGTTGGTCAAAGTTTGACTTTTTGAAATTTAAGTTAGGAAAAAAAGTTAAACTTTATATTTTATCTAATATTAAATTAGGATATTTTTTACATTTTAATTATATCTTTTTTTATTTAAATATTTAAAATATCTATTTTAAATTATTATAAGATAATAATTTTTAGATAATGATTATTATAAATATTTGGATGTAATTTTATCCAGTTTCAAATCTAAAATCACTTTTAAATTTTCACTTAAAAAACAAAGATTTTAAATTGGATAGTGTCACAAAGAGTTCTTTACCTAATAATTATTGAATAAATTTTTTTTCTGAAAAACGTTGGTCAGAAACTTATTTACACAAGCCACATAAAACGCAGAAGGGATTTACGTTTTGGTGATGCGTTTTTCATCGGACAAAAAAAAATGCAAATGGGAAGAACGGTTATACGAAGAGAAAAAACGCAAATGGGAATTGCGTTTCTTTGAAAAACGCAATTCTCATTTGCTTTTTTCATTACCGATGCAATTCTTTCATTATTGATGCAATTTTTACAAAAACGCAACATAGTTATGTGTTTCTTTAAGAAACACAGATCAGAGTTGCGTTTCTACATGAAACGAAACATCAAATTGCGTTTTTCTTGTTGAACCCTAGCCCCACACCCCTTTCCTTTTCATTTTGATTTGAAATTTTTTTCGTCGGTCTTCTCTTCTTCTCCATCACAATCGGCCGCCGCTCCTCTTCTTCTTTCCATCGCAATCGGCCGCCGCTCTAGATTAAGAGGTAAATTTTTTTTGTATGTGTGTACATATGTGTGTTGTGTGTATATATGTGTATATGTGTGTATATATTTGTGTTGTGTATATATGTGTGCATATATGTGTATATATTTGTAATTTTACCATGTGTATATGTGTGTATATATGTGTGTTGTGTATATATATGTGTGTGTGTGTGTGTGTGTGTGTGTTTGAAATGTAAATCTAGGTTTGTGTTTGTGCTTGTGTTTAGGGTCTAAGATTTTTATTAATTAATTACATTAGATTTCGATTTTTATTTGTGTAGATCGGTTTTAGATGTCGTTGTTATTATATTTCAGTTTTAGTTACAAATTTATTTTTCGATTTCAATTAGAAATTTTATTTTGGGTGTACAATAAATTAGTTGCTTTCAATCCAAAGTTGTGTACTTAAATAGTTGAATTTTGTAGTTGAATTCAATTTTTTTTAATGATAATAATAATAATATTGTCTTTGTTTTGTTTTGATTTGTGATATTATAGTTGTTTGAAATGGAGACCGTTACATTATATTTGTATTGCGGTGGTAGGATACTGGAATGAACTGAGTTTGGGGTGTCGTATAGTATGTTTGCGGTCAAATCGTAGGATGTTTGTCGAGGGATTACGTTAAATGAATTGATTGCGATAATACGACCTTATATTCTTGAGGATAGAGTTGATGGAACTTTAAAGTTAAAGTGCAGGTTGTCGATAGCTACTATTGGACCGAGGAATTATAGACATATGTTGTTTTCAATTGTTGACGATGCGGGATTAGACCATATGCTTCAATTACCTCGTAAGGTGTCCTCGTTGCTTGGTGTTGAGGTGTATGTCGAGGTAAAACGAGCTTTTGATCACGCTCCAATATTTTCTTCTCAACCTGGTATTTTTACCCAATTTTTCAGTCAGAGTTTCAATCCTTATGTTACCGCCTTATCCGGATAATTTTCTTTGTATAACATTCCTATGTTTGATCCTCAAGTTATTCAATCCAATTACACTCACCGACCTCCCTACATTCCCGAAAAATATCAACCCCATACAGTGATTGACCGTGACGCAGGCACCAGTTCTGCTGCTCCACATCACTATCATTCGCTAATTAGTCCACCGCACTACAACAATTGTGGTAGGTATGATAGGAACGTGGAGGATGGGCCAGTTACAGTCGATAGTTTCCACAATAGCGAACATACAAATTTGGAAGATGTTGTTGCATTAGAAGAAGAGGAGAATGGTGGGGATGGAGATGAAGATATGGATGTTGAGCCAAGCGGGCAAAGGATTGAACAGTTACCGCTGCATATGGTTCCTTCATTCTATAATGAGTTGTAATGGGGTGATGACGATGACATGACAAAGTATGAGCCAAAGTTACGGAAGAATTTCTGGAACCTGGAAATGGAAGAATTTTGTAGCGGTATGGTATTTAAAGACAAGAAACATGTTCAGAATGCGATGAAATATTATCATATTATAAAAAATAAAGAGTTTTGTGTAGTGGAGACGCATCCTAAAGTTTGGTCGCTTAAATGCAAACACGGTTGCCGGTGGAGGATGCGGGCGGCTCTGGAAAAAAAGTCACAAAATGTTCCAGATTACGCAATACAATGGGCCACAAAAGTGTTTCTACAATCATACGATACGACCTTAGATCACGAAAACTTGGATTCAAGTGTCATTTCTAACATGATACTTGGACAGGTCGAAGAGGATCCATAAGTGAATATGGGAGTTATCATTGTCTCCGTGAAAGAGTCTTGGGGATTCACCATCTTCTACCAAAAGGCTTGGTTGGCTAAATCTAAAGCCATCGAGACCTTGTTCAGTGGCTGGGATAAATCATATCAGAAGTTGCCCAAGTTCATGTCCGCATTGCAGTACTTTAATCCTAGGACGATTGTTGAATGGAGTATCGTTCCGATCGATCAACCTGGCTATTCAACGTTCAACATGGTCTTTTGGGCATTCCAACCTTCTGTGGTTGGATGAAGATATTGTCAGCCTATTCTCACGATGACAGGACCCATCTATATGGTAAGTACGAGTGGAAGATTTTGATCGCCATTGGGATGACACCGTCCAATAAGTGTTATCCTTTGGCATTCGCGGTTGTACTGACGGAGGACCACCGATGTTGGTTTTGGTTTATTTCGATGCTAAAGCACCATATTGTTAAAGACCGACAGGAGGTTATGTTGATATCTAACAGACACATGGAAATTATGAGTGCGGTTAGAACTTTATGGCTTAATCAACCGAACGAGCCTGCTCGGTATAATAGATTTTGTTTGAGGCACCTTTGCATTAATTTTAACAACATGTTTAAAAATTAACAACTAAAAGATCTTGCATAGAATGCGGGTGTTGCAATACAAGTTCGAAAGTACAATGCCATCATGGAAGAGATCAAAAAAATAAAAGCAAGGACGTATACGTGGTTGGATAATGTAACCAAAGAGAAATGGATCAAGTCACATGACGATGGTAAACGTTGGGGCGTGTTGACGACCAACTATACTGAAGTATTCAACTACTGTTTGAAAGGTACAAGGAATGCCCAATTACAACAACCGTTTCGATAACTTTCTATAGGTTGGTCAAATACTTTGATATCGGTCGACAAGAAACTTTAAAAGATATGGCCATAGGTTTGGGGTACGTAAAACACGTCGTTGAGAAAATTTAGAAATCTCAAGGACTATTGACCGATAGTTAATTTTCTGATCCTTCTTCCTAATAAGAATAGACTTCAACTTGTGAAGCGTGGACGATCAAAATCCACTCGCATTCGAAACGAGATGGATGTGTCGCAACGAACCATGACAAATCGGTGTGAGTTGTGTTCTCAAACTGGGCATGATAGGCGAACATGTCCATCCCGACCCCAATGAGTATTCTCAATTAATTTATATAGTTAGTTTGTTTCATTGTAATGGAGACATCAATTTTTATTTTTAATTTAGTTTATGGTTGTAACAACATTCGTATTATGTTGTATTATATTGTCATTTAGTTGATAAACATAATATTTATTTCGTAAATTACTAGTTCATGAAATTTTAGTTTTGAATTAATATTTTTCACACTAGTTTCAAATTTAAATTTTGCACAATTTATAGACACCCCAATTTTTATTTTATTTTTCAGATTTTTGCAATTATGGTTGAACTTGGTCCCTGGATCAGTCGTTGTTTTATTTGCAAAGAGACCACAAATCTATGACTGTTTGGGAAGAATGCGGAGTGCAAGTTGTACTAAAAAAAATATTTAAGCAGTGTTATTTGGGTTTCCAGTGAACGAACGACCAGTTACCGAGCCTGAGGACACATTACTGGTCTCACATTGGTAGGAACTTTGCCAAACCTCCTCGGCCACACACCCCCAAACGACAAAATCAAGTGCAGCTGCTTGAAACTGAAATGGCTACAGTCCACTTTCGATTGAATACCCGCCGATATCGACGAGCGCATTATGCAGTGCTACACTTGGGCATACTGCCTGATATTGATCGGCACAGTATTGATGTCGGATAAATCAAATAATTTAGTCAAGTTAGGCTACTTACCATTGCTGCGTGATTTGTCTAGGTCGCATCCATATAGTTGGCGCAGTGCCATGCTGGTAGTATTGTACCGGGAGCTATGCAAGACATGTCGTAAGGAGACCAAAAATATGTTTGGACCTCTCTTCTTATTACAGTATTCGGCATGGGAACGGCTCCCAAGACTACGCCACGTGTCTCTCTCTATGACTGGCGATTCGATAGGTGACCTACAGATGGGGGACTTGAGGTTCCAAGGCGCCCCTTGGGGCTCTCGGTATGTTATTATATAATTAATGTTTACACATTTCAAATATTTTATTTTATTTAGTAATAATTAATTTTTGTTTTCGCGTACAGTTGGAAAGTATCTTTTAATCTGGATAGCAAGCCGATACATGTATTAATTGTGTATCGTGATCAGTTAGATTGTCTACAGGATAACGAGGTCAATTATAGATTTACGTAAGATGTTACTGATGTATATTTATTTATTTATTTTTATATTTATTATTTAATGAAATTATTAGTATTTTGTTTGCGACGTGATTTGGATGCCGTATCCAACTGATATCTTGGAGCAATTACCAGCATATGTAGAGATGGCCAAGCCATTTGGATGGCATCTGTGCCCTTAATCTGCTATAAAATCGTAGAGTACTGGAAGCGATTTTTTTCACGCCTTAATTTATTCGCAAGTTCACGAGGTTAAGTTTTAATATAATGGACCTTTCAATCGGATATCGTCCTCTAGGAAACGTGTTTGATTAATTGAATACCGCAATTTGCATAGTCTTATATTATCTTGACAGTTCAAGAAATGTTTGAGTTTGAATAATTAAAAATTAAATTAAACTAAAAACTATTGGGTAAATTCTAATTAAATGGATTACCTAGGGATTGATTTCATTCACTTAATACATGTTTGACTTCGTTTAGTTAACAATAACGGTATTTATTCTATCCGACAATCTTAGTATTTTAAACTCACTCACCACCTTTCCCAAGTGTAAGATGAGTGAATATGCGATTTCGCTCCAGCGAAAAAGTCCCCCTCAACGTCTTGACACTAGGTCACATGAGTCTTGCCCCAACATCATAGATTGCACACTTTCTAACTCCCTCCCGAGTTATTAGATCGTTGCGTTGTGTTTATCCTAGTCTGAATTCGGGGTTACTTCTCCCGAATGTCAAACCCTGTATTCTCAAAACCAACCTTAATACCTTAACAAGCATATTAAAATTGTAATAAAACGGTAAACACAATCGGATTTAGACAAACAACCGTTAAAGTAACATATATTCAATAAAACATGTATTTACATGAATTACAACAATCCCTAGATACTATTTATCTAGCTACTATGATCTTAGCTATACAAATATTAAAATAAAAGGGATTTGTTGATCTTAAGATTTTGATAAACAATTGAGTATTGATATTTTGGTGGAACTAATGTTTTAATTGAGTGTTTCAATGATTTGAAGTTCCAAATGATGAAGACGACAAATTAAATGGATATTAAATGATGAAGTTGAAGATATTGAAGATTTAAGAATTTGAAGAAATTAGAAAAAATAACCCAGGTAAATTTCAATTCTTAATATCCCATTTAGGAACACACACATGACACAAAATGTATTTTCTCATTTATGTATGTATTGATTAAGGTAAATTATTTGCTCCTTTGTGAATTGAGAATAAATAATTTTGAACGACTAAAATGAAATATAAGAATATTAGTGGAGTTTATTTAAGAGAGAAAATAGTTAAAGGGGCGAACATGTAAAAGAAAATAAGTTAAAAATGTATTCAGAGAAGAGATTCAAAAGACAACAGTCGACTGGTGAGTCGACTGGACCAAGTAGCTATAGCATCCTATATCTCTAAGTCGACTGACAGGTCGACCAGCCAAGAAGGGCTGAACTCTCTGAATCAATAAGTCGACTGATAGATCGACCGGTGAAAGAAAGACCAACTCTCTAAATCCACAAGTCGACCGGGCGATCAACCGATGAACTGCATTAGCTACATCCTAAATCTCCCAGTTGACTGGGTAGTCGACTGAATACGCTGTTTCAGGATATTGTTTTATCCAAGATTAAATCCAATAGTAGTCGTTTTTTATTGGGATTTGAGAGAGATTTTGGGGATATTCTCTATATTTAAGATATGATTCATATATTAATTAAATCCTATTAATATGGTTCATCAAATATTAATGTTTCTCAATTTAGTACATGAAATTAATTCTATTCTAATTTATTGAGATTGAGAAATATTCGAGGGGTTTAATTGAGAGATTTGAAAGTTGTTTTTAAGTGAATTGAACCTAAATGAAGTCTTTATGATATAAGGGGTCTATAAGTGCTATTAATTGTCGTGACATATGTAAACTAGCCGTTAGAAGACTGATTTCATACTCCTATATATAGATCTGCGAATTTCATATATCATTAAGCAGTAAACAAGAGAGAAATCATATCATATCATTTGTGAGCTTTTATAAGAGTTATCCTTCTGAAATATTGTGAACTTTTCTGAGAGATGATCTTGAAGATCAACTGCTGTTAATCTTTGTTGCTACCGAATCTGAAGTTACATTGCTTTATCTAATTATTTTGCAAATTTCAGGTGAGATCTTTCCAATTAATTTTTATTGTGCATTACTTGTTTATTATTGGAAATTGATCTTAAAAATTATTTCTGATTTTTGAAGAAAATATTTTTACAAATAATTTCTTGAATCTGATTACGTGCTCAAATTTGCTACCCATATCTTGTTAAAATCAGATTTTTGTATCTCACATTTTTCTATCACTAGTTGGGATATTAATTGAATTATTATATATTTGGGGTGGTAGAAGCTCCGAGTGAAATTTACTTCTTATCAATTTTTGTATTGGTAAGTTGTGACGGATTAAATATTGTTCGGGGTATTTAATAAAGGGTAGTTGGGTTTCAGTCTCTTCCTGTAAAGAGATTGAGATAGTGATTCCTCTTGGATAAGAATTGTGTTGTAAGTGATTTGTAAATGTTACATTCTTACTTGTGAAAATGATAGTTGGAGTGTTTTGTGAGATTTTGATTTTTGAGCCTAAGGTATAAAAAGAATTAGGTTAGTCTTTAACTTGTAAAAAGATAGGTTATTCTTGAGCCTGTAAAACATAGAGGTTCTTCCTTAGCTTGGGAAAATGATATTGTAAAGGTTGATTATGAGCCTGTAAAATAATCAATGTGCGAGTTTGGTTCCTACCTTTAAAGGGATCTTGGTTTTAGTGGGTGAGACCTCCGTGGAGCTCAGGGGACTGGATTAGCCAAGAGTAGCTTGGTGAACCAGTATAAATCTTTTGTGTGCTGCATTACTACTTTGTTATTTTTGTTGTTTAAGTGTGCACATAGATTGATAATATTATTCTGCTGTGTCATTAAGATAATAATTAATTTAGGCTTAAAATTAATTATTTGATTATTCAAGTTTAATTCTAATTATTTTTAATTACCCAATTCACCCCCTCTTGGGTATTCTACTGAGCCAACAATTGGTATCAGAACTGATTTTAGCTCATTAGGTTTAACATCCTAGCTAAACCGGTCACGTGCACACCATAAATGATGTGTTTTGTGTATCCCCTTTTGATAGTGGTAAATGCGTATATGATAATGTGATTTATGATTCTTGTTATTAATGGCAGTGATAGAGATGATGATAATGAAAATGTCCATATTGTTATAGAAAAATTACTTTATTTCATACTACTTTTTGCTAAAGAGAGCATGAGTTTAAAAAGAAAATTTGCTTCTTTTGAAAATGGTGGAAAGAGTGTTCGAAAATCTAAAGTGCATTTGGACAATTATTGTGGTTCAAAAGAGTTTTCGGACGTTGTTTTTTAAATTAATAATTTGCTCTCTAAAATGGATTCTCTTGAAAATAAAAATAGAGTTTTAAAAAATAATTTTGATATGATTTCCAAGCAAAGGTCATATCTTGTTTCTAAAATCGATTTACTTAAGAAAAATTTTGAAAAATCAAAATTCAACCTTAAGTCTATTTTGAGAGATTCTGAAAATAATTTTTCTAGGTAAAGTGGATATACTTCATCGTCTCATTTTTCATCACAAGTCAGTGATAGTTATGCTTCTATTGTTAGAAATGATTTATGTTTTTCTATGATAAATCAGATTTGAGATGTTATTATTACAATAGGGTTGGACATTTTAAAGTATCATGTCCATTTCGAAACCCTAAGTTTATGTCTAATAAGAATGGATCCAAAATGAAATAGATACCGAAGAAAATTATTAAAATGTCTTGTGTAGAATTACAAAATGTCGGAAATGGACCTAAAAGAACAGTTAAAGAGTTTATATCAAAGCCAAAATAGAAAGTCACCAAAGATTCACAAGCGATGTGTGCGAAGCGAAAAGATGCGCCAAAGACAAAAGGTGAAATTGTAAAGAACCACAAGAGATATGTGCTAAGAGAAAAGTTGTACCAAACTCAAGATTGGATATTACCAGAAAACCACAAGCGATATGTGCAAAGGGAATCATCAATGAATCAAATGGAAAAAATCAAAAGAAGAGAAGATAAGATCAAGCTAAAAAGAATTGCGCACTTAAATCAATTATGAGCTCAAATGAGGTAAAGAGTAAAGTCACCCCGAAAGATAGAAAAGATACTCCTAACCCTCCGCATTTTAAATTTATTAAATTTGTTAAAGAGAAACAGTCCCGACTTACCAAATAGGTAAGTTGATAATTATTTCTAAGACCTATTCTAAATGATGCGTTTTTCTGTTGTCTTAGAAACATTATATGGTGATTATGACAATCACATTTTGTTAGGAGATATTTACATATTTTTTATAATGTGCTTATATGCTTACATGTTATTGAGATTTAGAAATTGAATTGAGTTAAGTTTTTTTTATTTATCTTAATTTGTTAAAATACATGATATTTTAATTGAGGTAAATTAAATAATAAAGAATTATTTATTTGATCTGAAATGTTTAGGATTGAGATTATATATTTACATGGATATATTTATATGAATTAAGTATCTTGTTATATGTATGAAAATATGTTCTTCTTAAATGTCTCATATCTCATGATTTTTAAATAATTTTTATTGTGTAAGGGATTAAGCGTGTTATGATATATCATATTTAATATGCAAGTTATTGAATAAGATATTATTCATGTTCTTGGACGTCATTGATTATGTGTTAATGAGAAGCATGTTTCTTGAGAAGACTCGATCTGAATTAATTGGTTAATAGGATTAAAATTGCTTGGAATTTATTAATGATCGTACATAATATTGAAAATATTTACTTGAATTTTACTAATGATCTTCTTCCAAGTATGTTCAAAATAATTTCAAGTTTTAAGATTACTCAAGGAGAAACAAATATTTATACCAAAACTCAAAACTAAGTCAAGAATAAGAATAAGATTGATTCAAGGAGATAATCAATTAGAGTTGAATCTTCATTCAACTAAGTGGTAAAACAATCTCATTCTTGTATTATTATGAGAAAAATTTAAGTATCATGATTTGATTATATGACTATGTTATATGAGATTCTCTAAAAGTCATATTTAAAATATGTGAAATATCTTGTATTAATTCATGACTTGTTTATCATTGAATTATTTGTCAATTTGCATAATCTCTAAATTTATATAGCATGAGTTATTCGTTAATGATTATTGTTGAAAAAATGAGCTGATTTTTTATGAAAAAATATGCGTTATATTGAGAGCTTCATAAACTATCATTCAGAGATATTTCATGTCTTTGTGTTTCAAAGATTATATTTATTTTTTCTCCTTAAAATGAATTAATTTGTTTACACATATATAGTTGGAGATTGCATGATTAAGAATGATATTTTTGGTATGGATTTTGATGGATTGAGTAGACTTGATATTTATCTATAAAAGTGATCCACATAGTGTTGATATTTTGTGTTTAGAAAGTAATTTATTCAAATGAGTTTTAATTTTTAAAGTTAATCCAATATGCTTTTATTATATGAATGCCTAGAGTGAATAATCTATGTGTTCCCCCCTCCTTAAATTTTATTTTTGAAGATGACAAAGGGGGAGAAATTATTAATGTTTTATTAAGAGTGAGTATTTTAATGTTTTAATTAAGTATTTTTTATTTATGGAAAGGGAGAGAAATTAGTAATGTTTGCTTTAATGAGTATTTTAATTTGTGCATTATTGAAATATTCATTATGACGTTTTAATGAGTTAAAGAACCCATCCTCGGATTCAGGGGGAGTGTGGTTGTAAGACCCCGACTTTTCATATACGAATAATTCAAGTCGCGTTTTAAAATATTTTAGAAATGTCGAGGTGGACTACGATATTAATTATGTGAATTAAAATTTTAAAGGGTTGTATTGAATTTTTATAAACATTAAAACATAGTTTTGGGTTTAATTTATACCACAACATAACATAAGGGGAGGTTTGTGTATTTTTTCAAAAATATCTTCATTTATATATATATATATATATATATATATATAGAGAGAGAGAGAGAGAGAGAGAGAGAGAATGGAGATTTGGTGAAGGGGTAAAGGAAGCATGGGCTTTGGTTGGCCGGTTGAGCATATGTGTGTGTGTGTGTGTGTGTGTGTATATATATATATATATATATATATATATATATATATATACATACAAAGAAAAATGGGAAAGAAAATTCCAGAACCGAAGAGAATGAAGAGAGAGAAAGAAAGAGAGAGGAGAGTCGCCGACGGTGGGTTAGAGAAAGAGAGCTCGCTGGTGGTGATTTCAGTCGGAGTCGGGTCTGACGGTGGTGTGCCATAAGGGTGTGTGTGTGTACGTCCCTGTTTCTCTGCTTCTGTTAGGGGGATGAGATATATGTCGTCGGTGTGTGTGTGTGTGTGTGTGTATGTGACCGAATATGTGTGTGTGTGTGTTGTTCCATTTTTTGGCAGTATGTGTTGTGTGTATATGCTCTGTTTTGTCTGCAATGGGTCGTCACCGTTCGTCCGTCAGGGGTGCTGTTGTGTATGTGTGTGTGCTGCGTGCATGTGTGTGGGAGTATTTCTTCATTGGTTTGGCCGTGCAGGTGTGTGTGTGTTTTCTGGTTCGGGTTAGTGCTGCCGTCAGTGTGTGTGTGTAATTGATCGAACGTGTGTGTGTGTGTGTTCCGAATCGGTTGTTCTTGGTGCGTGCGTGAGCTACTGTATGTGTATGTGTGTTCTTATGTGTATGTGTGGGTGATCGTTGGAATTGGTGGTGGTGACTACCGAAGTTAGTAAGGAGAGAGAGAGTGGTCAGCTGGAAAATTTTCAAAACAGAGTAGAAGAGAGGAGGAGTGTCCCCTTAGGCGGTGGAAAGTTCGCCTAGGCGGTGGTAGATCAGTGTGCAAAATGAGAGAAAGTTCGCCTAGGCGGAAGTTTCTCGCCTAGGCGATAGGTCGTCAGTGTGTAACTCAGAACTGTAAAGGAGCTCGGTCGCCTAAGCGGTGGATTTGCGCTCAGGCGGTGAAACTGCAGTATGCAGTTGAGAGTAAGGAATAATCAGTCACTCGTTTGCGTAGGCGGTGGGGAGCATAATCAGAAATACATGGAATTTTAGGGAAATCCACGATCGGTTCGGAACGGGTAACCTTTCTAATTTATTTTGTGAATTCTAAATTTAGTTTTCTAACCTTAGAATAATAAAATGAAAATAATAAATCCTGAGATTGTTTATAAGAATAAAGTTTATAAATAGTAAACCGTAACGAAGCGATACTAGTTGAATAGTTATATTTCGCAATAAAAGATGAGAAATAAGAAATTAAGAAAATTAGGATTTCATAACGTGATTAGTTTGTTTTATACAAAAATATTAATTTAGACCCTGTCACCGTTAGGTTCGCAGGTACCGGAGTTCAGATAGGCGATAGTCGGTTAAAGTTTACGAAAGCGGATATCAGGTGAGTGTACTGTCTTCTTGCCAAACTATTTTTAAATACACATATGATGAAATCTGTATTTTGCTTTTATAAATTATATGGATCAAGCCAGTTGTGGTTGAGTTGGTAAAATGGATTTCCATTGAAATGGTTGGATTTTTAAAAAGAAAGACTTTATATATAATCTGTTGGATTTGGTGGTTTTAATAAAAGGTAGGGAAAAATATGATTTTTAAATTAAAAGTGGATTTTGTTAAAAGAAGTGAACAATGGTAATTTTGACGATATTGATAAGGTGATGATTTATATTATGGTCTGTCCGGAGGGTGGTCCAGCAAACGGATAATTATTTATGATTGGGTGATGATAGTATTGAATTGACTATGCCATAATTTATGATGTCCTGTCCGGAAGATGGTTCGACAGTTGGTGATTTATATTATGATCTGTCCGGAGGGTGATCTGGCAGATGGATACTTATTATGTGGTGATTTATATTATTAGCCTCCGGAGACGTCCAGTTGGCGGTGATCTGCGCAGTTAGGTCCGCTAGGAAGGCATATCCTACGGATGGTTACAGTACTGTTGCAACTCCTGATCGTGAGGTTAAAACGATCACTATGGCTTAGCCAGTGGGTATGGGATTGGGATGTGTGTTTGAGTTAGGTGTTTTGTATATATATATTGGGTGATATATTATTGATTATGGTGTTTGCAAACTTATTTACACTGCTAATTTGACATTGGAGATTTTACCAACTGTGTGGTGAATATATATATATATATATATATATATATATATTTACGCTTG
Source organism: Eucommia ulmoides (assembly GCA_016647705.1). Lineage (NCBI taxonomy): Eukaryota > Viridiplantae > Streptophyta > Magnoliopsida > Garryales > Eucommiaceae > Eucommia > Eucommia ulmoides. The sequence continues at coordinate 2,141,707 of CM028329.1, forward strand.
ATCCATTTAAATGTTGAATTTTATTAAATGTATTGTTGTTATGTTAAAAATGGGTTTTTACTAAGAAGGCAGTACACTCGCAGGTGAATCTTTTAGGAGACGGTCCCCCTACTGGCAATATGTGGAGTCATCTGGGAATAAATTATGAGTTGAGCTGTCAGAGAGGAACAATATGAAAGATTATGTATATGTTGTATAATGAATTATATAGTAAATTATTATTAATTTTGTAAATATAATAAAATATATATATATTTGTAATAGGTGATGTCATATTGTTATCACACCGGTCCTGGGATGATGGGTGTCCGGGACGGGTCGTGACAATTTTGGTATCAGAGCCTAGGTTATAGGTTCTGTAGACTTGACAGTGGTTAGGTCAGTAGAAGACCATGAGATAGGAGGACGTGTCAATCATCTAGTCAGTAGGGGATATAAGATAAGGTGTCAATAGGTGAATTAGATACGTGAGTATTAGTTCTTTCATTACATTATTTAGTGCATTGGCTCTGTGCTTGGAGGGTTGTCTTGCTGGAAAACAGTGATACGACCTATGGTGATATTGCTAGTAGCGAATTTGAGTAATGTTATGATGTTAGTGAGGGTAATAGGTGCATCGTGATGGTGAAAGAATACATTATTGGAAAATGTAAGCTGTAAATTGAGAAACAATTATATGCAAATGGCGTAAGAATAAGATAATGATCGGTAGCACTTAGTAAGTCGTTCTTAATTACTAGATAGTAAAGTAAAGCATTGAAGTTGGGAAGAATCTTATAATAATATTAAGAAGGGAAGTCGAATAGTTGGAACTAAGAATGTGAGAAAGCTGTGGCAAGAAAAATGTTTTGGATTGACAAAAAGGTAGAGTAAAAAGTGTGGGAATGAGGAAATATAACAAATAAAATAAAAGATGATATGTAGAAAGTAGTTGAGAATTGTGGGTCTGGAAGGATAATGGGTGCATGTAAATATAATATAATTAAGTGAGTAATAAAAAGTTGCGGGTGAAGTCAAATTTGTGATGAATAAAAGTATGTATCGTGGGGGAAGGCGTATCTATTTCCTGCGCTAGTCCGATAATGGGTCTAGGAGGTTAGAAAAGTGTTAAAGAAAGGATATCACAATTTGGTATGCAGGTGCTAGGCATCAGTTCAAACAAGTTTTGGCAGTAGATACTGTAGTAGATAGGGATTTTCCCTATGTAGGTCCGAGAAATTGACGGGGTGCTAGTAGGCATGATTAATAATTGTAGTTGCTGTTAAATAAGTTCCATAATTTTTGAGGAGGTGAACATTCGGCTCATTAAGTTGGTTAATTATACTCGTGTTGATAAAACGTGGGAAATTGGGTTTTAAATTTATAACCTTGGAACTTTAAAGGTGATCGTCATAATAAGAAAGTTTTTAATAGGAAAAACCTAGTAACAGCCCTGGGGAAAACGTGTCGTTACAATAAGTTAGACCATCAACTCATGATTTACATAGACCTGGGGTGTTGTTTCATGAAGATTCGATGTTGGTAACTCATCAGTTGGAATGGATGGGTTATTAAAAAAAAAAAAAAAATTGCAACAAAGTATAGTGTTAGATTTTTGAGTGAGGTATTTATAAGTGAGGATTAGAGATTGTGGCGTGGTGAAAACGGTAATCTGGTCGAAAGTAGAAAAGGGCCTGTAGAATATTTCTAGAGTATGTTACAAAAGCTGAGAGAAAAGCAAATTGTATGCTAAATGTAATAAATATGAGTATTGGTTGGTTGGAGTGATAATTTTGGAGCTGGTGCTCTTAAGGCATAGTATTCAAGTAAATACAAAGGGAGTTTAAGTGATGGGTTGACAAAATATGGAGAAGGTCTAGAACTTGTGACTGAAACTTGAAACCTTTTGGAGCTAGTAGTGATTGTAATTGTTTTGATGTTTAGCGACATTTTTATGATGAGATTTATGCTTTAGTCGTAGGACTGACTATAGCAAAAAAAAAAATTTGGGTCGAAAGTTGGTAAGTTGATTGTCTATACTAAATTATGAGTTGAGTTGAGAACTTTATAAGTTTAGTGGTTGGTTGGTCAGATGGTAATATTGTGTGAAAGTTGTTTCGAAAACGGCATTGATTTGAGAGTCGGACATTCAGCTAAGAAGGTTTTGAGATACCATAGGGATTTGACTGTAGAACTAATAAGTGTGTCCAAACGAATAATGAAGTTGTGAGATTTTGGAAATTAAAATGTGTAGGGTTAACAATGTCAATTGACGGAGGAGACCTTAAAAGAGGTGAATAGAATAATTATATGCAATGCACGGTGATGCTAAATTATTGGAATTGTGTAAGTATTTTATTAATTTGTAACGGAAATGGAAAATCGCAGTATTTGTAATTAGGCGTTTTTATTTGTTAGTAAAGTTAAGGTTGAAAGGTAGTGTAATCTCTAGGTGGGTTTTTGTAGCTTTGACCTCTTCCAGAAGGAAAAGAGGAGAGTAATTCGAGGAATATTCTCCTAGTGCGTATACCCAGTATTTATACATATATGTGTTGATGGGATTGTTCGATTACATGATGCACAAATTCATTGCAAATATTAAATTAAGATGGGATAAGATATTCCCTTAAATAATAAAAAATGATAAGGATTAGTGACTTGGAATTTTATTAATCGGTTATTCGAAATTTCGGAAATAGAATTTTGAAATTATAAGTGTTGTCGTTGTAGTGTGAATTAGGAAATAAATTTTTTATCACATCAAAGTAAGTCGCTATTGTCTTATATAATTCATAGAGGAGTTTGAAATGCAGTATTGAATGGTGGTATCTTAAATGGTGAAATTTTATATGTAATAATTATCGTCGAAAAAGCGGACATGTTGTAAATATGGAAAGGCGGATAGTTGTTTTCAGATAATAAACTCTCTATTGAAAAAGCTGCGTAAGGAAAACTGTAGTATCAAGGACTGATAGTTATTTTAACGTTGGGGTCAAATTTTCATATTCCTTAAGGTGCCCAATTGGAAGTTGATACCTTGCTACATTTATGGGATTAACGGTTTATCAGGAAAGTGCAATTTAGATGATGGAAGATAGGTTAAGGAGTTGTGTTTTGAAATTTCCTGATAGTAAGGCTAATTCTGTGTCACCGCTGGAATTTGTTTAAAATAATAAATACCTTTTTATGATCAAGGGTGGCATCGTATAAGGCGCTATTTGAAAAGGATACAAGATGTTAAATCAAATCGAACGAACTGAGATAGGAGAACATAACTAAATGTATTGGATCATTGGTAACAATAAGCGGAGATGGCATGTGGAGGTCATTAAGATTTCATGGGAAAAGAATAACTCGAAATGTCCATAAGTTGATATGTACTCATGATATAATATGTTACAGTCAGTAACTAATACTTTTTAAGATGTATCAAATTTTGTAAATGGGACGTATCCATTGTCCTTCGATTCATATTTATACGTGAATATAAGTTTGAAGCATGTTGGGTAGATGGAAAGGAAATTTAAAACACGTGACCTTGTCAGGGACTCGATTAAATATGGAGGTATGAAGGGAATTCTTATAGATGACTCGTTGGATGTATTTGGATATGTAGCAAGGTGGTTGTTGATATTTATGTGTGGAAAGATATTGTTACGTTTTGGAGGTGATTTTAAATATATTTATGTGATTTTGGAGTAGTGCAGAAGATTTATTGGTAATATTAGGAATGTTTGTAAGAGAATTGAAAATTCTAAGGTAGATACTGAGATTGATAATTTTGAGCTAATTGTTCTTATTAGATTGCTTATACATTTTATTGTAAGTGTTGTTAGTTTAAATGTTAAACGGTGTTATCATAGCAAACTGGTCGACTGGAAAATGTTGGATGAAATAAATAAGTGTTGGTTACGGAAAATTTTTAGCCCGAATGATTAGGCTCAATCAATTGAGATTCTCTAACCGTTAGTAGTTCGTATTTAGCATGATCGACCGAGTGCATCCTATTCGTTGGGTAGTGGATATAATATCGATTACTGCAAACGGAGGTATTGCAATAGATGAATATAATTTAACGAAATAAAACTTATTATAAATTTTGGGCGACTTGTAATTATGAGACCCTAAATAGGAAGCAGTTGTTCTAAGATCACGTGAGGCGAACATAACCATGTGATGTGACTTTGTTATACTAGTAGATTGACGAAAATTTTGAGACGAAATTTCTTTGAGGAGGGGAGAGTTGTAAGACCCCGACTTTTCATATACGAATAATTCAAGTCGCGTTTTAAAATATTTTGGAAATGTCGGGGTGGACTACAATATTAATTATGTGAATTAAAATTTTAAGGGGTTGTATTGAAATTTTTATAAACATTAAAACATAATTTTGGGTTTAATTTCTACCACAACATAACATAAGGGGAGGTTTGTGTATTTTTTCAAAAATATCTTCATTTATATATATATAGAGAGAGATATATATATAATGGAGGTTTAGTGAAGGGGTAAGGGAAGCATGGGCTTTGGTCGGTCGGTTGAGCATATGTATGTATATATATACATACAAAGAAAAATGGGGAAGAAAATTCCAAAACCAAAGAGAGGGAAGAGAGAGAAAGGAAGAGAAAGAAGAGAGAGGAGAGTCGCCGGCGGTGGGTTAGAGAGAGAGAGCTCGTTGGTGGTGATTTCAGTCGGAGTAGGGTCCGACGGTGGTGTGCCATAAGGGGGTGTGTGTGTACGTCCCTGTTTCTCTGCTTCTGTTGGGGGGATGAGATATGTGTCGTCGGTGTGTGTGTGTATGTAATCGAACATGTGTGTGTGTGTTGTTCCATTTTCCGACAGTGTGTGTTGTATGTATATGCTCTGTTTTGTCTGCAACGGGTCGTCACCGTCCGTCTGTCAGGGGTGCTGTTGTGTATGTGTGTGTGCTGCGTGCATGTGTATAGGAGTATTTCTTCATTGATTTGGCCGTGCAGGTGTGTGTGTGTGTGTTTTCTGGTTCGGGTTGGTGCTGCCGTCGGTGTGTATGTGTAATTGATCAAACGTGTATGTGTGTGTGTGTGTGTGTTCCGAATCGGTTGTTCTTAGTGCATGCGTGAGCTACTGTATGTGTATGTGTGGGTGATCGTTGGAATTGGTGGTGGCGACTGCCGGAGTTAGTGAGGAGAGAGAGAGTGGTCGGTTGGAAAATTTTCAAAACAGAGCAAAAGGAAGGAGGAGTGCCTGCTTAGGCGGTGGAAAGTTCGCCTAGGCGGTGGTAGATCAGTGTGCAAAATGAGAGAAAGTTCGCCTAGGTGGAAGTTTCTCGCCTAGGCGATAGGTCGTCAGTGTGTAACTCAGAACTGTAAAAGAGCTCGGTCACCTAAGCAGTGGATTTGCGCTCAGACGGTGAAACTACAGTGTGCAGTTGAGAGTAAGGAAGAATCAGTCACTCATTCGCCTAGGCGGTGGGACGTCGCTTAGGCGGTGGGGAGTATAATCAGAAATACATGGAATTTTAGGGAAATCCACGATCGGTTCGGAACGGGTAACCTTTCTAATTTATTTTGTGAATTCTAAATTTAGTTTTCTAACCTTAAAATAATAAAATGAAAATAATAAATCCTGAGATTGTTTATAAGAATAAAGTTTATAAATAGTAAACCGTAACGAAGCGATACTAGTTGAATAATTATATTTCGTAATAAAAGATGGGAAATAGGAAATTAAGAAAATTAGGATTTCATTGCGTGATTAGTTTGTTTTATACAAAAATATTAATTTAGGCCCTGTCACCGTTAGGTTCGCAGGCACCAGAGTTTGGATAGGGGATAGTCGGTTAAAGTTTACGAAAGCGGATATCAGATGAGTGTACTGTCTTCTTGCCAAACTATTTTTAAATACACATATGATGAAATCTGTATTTTGCTTTTATAAATTATATTGATCAAGTCAGTTGTGAGTGAGTTGGTAAAATGGATTTCCATTGAAATGGTTGGGTTTTTAAAAAGAAAGACTTTATATATAATATGTTGGATTTTTGTGATTTTAATAAAAGGTGGGGAAAAGTGGGTTTTGTTAAAAGAAGTGGACAATGGTGATTTTGACGATATTGATGAGGTGATGATTTATATTATGGTGTGTCCGGAGGGTGGTCCGGTAGACGGATAATTATTTATGATTGGGTGATGATAGTATTGAATTGACTATGCCATTGTTTATGATGTCCTGTCCGAAAGACGGTCCGGCAGGTGGTGATTTATATTATGATCTGTTCGGAGGGTGAACCGGCAGATGGATACTTATTATGTGGTGATTTATATTATTGGCCTCTGGAGACATCCGGTTGGCGGTGATCTACGCAGTTAGGTCCGCTAAGAAGGCATATCCTACGTATGATTACGGTACCGTTAGAACTCCCGATCGTGAGGTTAAAACGATCACTATAGCTTAGCCGGTGGGTATGGGATTGAGATATGTGTTTGAGTTGGGTGTTTTGTATATATATTGGGTGATGTATTATTGATTATGGCATTTACAAACTTATTTACATTGCTAATTGGATATTGGAAATTTTACCAACTGTGTGGTGAATATATATATATATATATATATATATATATTTACGCTTGATCCATTTAAATGTTGGATTTTATAAAATGTATTGTTGTTATGTTAAAAATGAGTTTTTACTAAGAAGGCATTACACTCGCAGGTGAATCTTTTAGGAGACAGTCCCCTACTGGCAATAGGTGGAGTCATCTGGGAATAAATTATAAGTTGAGCTGTCAGAGAGGAACAATATGAAAGATTATGTATATGTTGTATAATAAATTGTATAGTAAATTATTATTAATTTGGTAAATGTAATAAAAGATATATATTTGTAATAGGTGATGTCATGTTGTTGTCACGCCTGTCCTGGGATGACGGGTGTCCGGGACGGGTTGTGACAGTGGTTATATTTTATTTTGAAAAAAATATCAAAGTTAATTGTCATCATAAAAAAAAAGGAGATTGTTAATCTTAAAATTTTGATGAACAATTAAGAATTGATGTTTTGGTGAAACTAATGTTTTAATTGAGTGTTTCAGTGATTTAAAATTCCAAGTGATGAAGACGACAAATTAAATGGATACTAAATGATGAAGTTGAAGAAATTAGGAAAAACAACCCAGGTAAATTTCAACTCTTAATATCTTATTTAGGAATACACACATGACACAAAATGTATTTTAACATTTATGTGTGTATTGATTAAGTTAAATTATTTGCTTCTATATGAATTGAGAAAAAATAATTTTGAATGACTAAAATGAAATATAAGAATATTAGTGGAGCTTATTTAAGAGAGAAAATAGTTAAAGGGGCAAAAACGTTAAAGAAAATGAGTTAAAAACATATTCAGAGAAGAGATCCAGAAGATAACAGTCGACTGGTGAGTTGATTGGACCAAGTAGCTGTAACATCCTGTATCTCTAAGTCAACCGATAGGTTGACCGGCCAAGAAGGACTGAACTCTCTAAATCAACAAGTCGACTCATAGGTCGACCGGTGAAAGAAAAACCAACTCTTTGAATCTACAAGTCGACCGGGCAGTCGATCGATGAACTGCATTGGCTACATCCTGAATCTCCCAATCGACTAGGAAGTCGATTGAATGCGCTGTTTCAGGATATTATTTTATCCGAGATTAAATCCAATAGTATCCATTTTTTGTAGGGATTTGAGAGAAATTTCAGAGATATTCTCTATATTTAAGATATGATTCATATATTAATTAAATCCTATTAATATGGTTCATCAAATATTAATGTTTCTCAATTTAGTACTTGAAATTGATTTTATTCTAATTTATTGAGATTGAGAAATATTTGAGGGGTTTAATTGAGAGATTTGAAAGTTGTTTTTAAGTGAATTTAACCTAAATGAAGTCTTTATGATATAAGGGGTCTATAAATATTATTAATTGTCATGACACATGTAAACTAGCCGTTAAAAGGCTGATTTCATACTCCTATATATAGACCTGCAAATTTCATATATCATTAAGCAGTAAATAAGAAAGAAATCATATCATATCATTTATGTGCTTTTATAAGAGTTATCCTTTTGAAATATTGTAAACTTTTCTGAGAGATGATCTTGAAGATCAACTGCTGTTAATCTTTGTTGCTACCGGATCTGAAGATATATTATTTTATCTAATTATTCTGTGGATTATAGGTGAGATATTTTCAATTAATTTTTATTGTGCATTACTTGTTTATTATTGGAAATTGATCTTAGAAATTATTTCTGATTTTTGAAGAAAATATTTTTACAAACAATTTCTTAAATCTGATTAAGTGCTCAAATTTGCTACCCACTTCTTGTTAAGATCAGATTTTTGTATATCACGTTTTTCTATCACTAGTTGTGATATTAATTGAATTATTATTTATCTGGGGTAGTAGGAATTCCGAGTGAGATTTACTTCTTATTAATTTTTGTATTGGTGAGTTGTGACGGATTAAATACTGTTGGGGGTATTTAATCAAGAGTAGCTGGGTTTCAGTTTCTTCTTGTAAAGAGATTAAGGTGGTGATTCTTTCTGGATAAGAATTGCGTTGTGAGAGATTTGTAAAGGTTTCATCCTTACCTGCGAAAATGATAGTTGGAGTGTTTTGTGAGATTTTGATTCTTGAGCCTAAGGTATAAAAATAATTATGTTAGTTTTTAGCCTATAAAAAGATAGGTTATTCTTAAGCTTGTAAAAAATAGAGGTTCTTCCTTAACCTGGGAAAATGATATTGTAAAGGTTGATTCAGAGTCTGTAAAAGAATCGGTGTGCGGGTTTGGTTTCTACCTTTAAAGGGGTCTTGGTTTTAATGTGTGCGACCTCTGTGGAGCTCTGGGGACTAGATTAGCCAAGAGTAATTTGGTGAACTAGTATAAATCTTTTGTGTGCTTCATTACTACTTTGTTATTTTTATTGTTTGGGTGTGCACATAGATTGATAATATTATTCCGCTGTGTTATAAAGATAATAATTAATTTAGACTTAAAATTAATTATTTAATTTATTTAAGTTTTATTCTGATTACTTTTAATTACCCAATTCACCCCCATCTTGGGTATTCTACTGGGACAACATGATTCATCATCATTCACAATAAAACGTTAAGTTACAAAGATAGAAATAAAGGAAGAACGATCAAATCTTAGTGTGGAGTGGTCCACTGTCGTCAAAGATCAGTCCTGAAATGCTTCATCTTCTTCAAATGTTGAATCTTTTCTTTGAGCTCTCTAGAAATGCTTAAGATCAAGTGTCTAATGTTAGGGAATGTTTTTTTTTTTTTTTTTTTTTTTTTTACAAAATGGGAGAACAAGGGGCTTAAACACAAGACTTCAAAATATCTAGAAAAATATCTATTTTCTGTGCAGAGTGACCGCCGCGGCGGTGGGTAAGTCGGTTAACTTTACCACTGCGGCAGTGAGACTTCTGCAATTCTCCTAGCATCTCTACCTCTATAGCGGTGTCTTGACCACTGCGGCGGTGGATTTTCAGCATCCCCAACATCCCTCACCGCCGAGACGGTGGCCTGACCGCTTCGGCGGTGGATTTGCTATCTTAAAGCCTTATTTATTTCATCCTTTCTTCACCGTTTCGCTTATTTATCACTCGATTACGTCCCTACACTTGATTTACACAAAAATAAATAAAAATGCAATAAAATATTACTAAAACACTCGAAAACTATCAAATTCGGCTAAGAAGTAGATAGGTATTTTCAACCTACCAAATACCCCCAAACTTGGAATTTCGCTAGTTCTCGAGCAAAACACCCTAACACGAAAATAAACAACTGTACTAATTAACTAACTACTAAACTAAAAATGAATAAACTTTAACAAATAAGAAGTAAACGCATGCGAGTTCCAAGTTCAATCGAAGAAACCAAGTTGTTATTCCCTCAAAGGCCCCTGATCAGATCAAGTTCAGAAATAAAACACACCACGTGGTGTTCTAAATATATAGCTATCCAAACACCGGATTGTATTATTCAATAACTATGCTCATGATTTAAACCGTTAAGGATTAGAAAAACCTTATGCTTGACTGGGCTCGATTATCCACTAATATAGGTTCAAAAATTCATAGAGATCAATAGGGCTTGGATCGGCATTAGAGAACGGCTAAGGGTATCTCAGGAATAGAAAATAGAAAATCGTTATAATTACGATAATTCAACAATATCCGAGGCACAAACGCTTGTCGCTATATCTCTCTCGTAACCCCAAATATTTAAAACACAACACTGAACAAGAATTTAAGAACTTTGTATTCACTTGTCGAAAGAAAGAAAATAAAAATTATATTTACATAGTTCTTTTTTTTTTAGATCACATAACACACCCCCAAACTTATTCGAATTTGCACAATTTTAGGGGTGTGTAAACAGAATTAAAAGAATGACAAGTGGATACACTAATATCGAACTAATAAAAATTCGTTCGAAACTCAACTGTTCACTTCAAGTAGCATAAAATAATGCTAACTTGATTTCACTCAATTCGTGCGTTTGGCTTAGCGACAATGGTTTGGAAAATTTTTAATTGGCTAGGATATTGATACATGTTCAAAATTGAAAAGGTTATTGGCTTCGACAGGGTAACGAGGGATAAAATTTTCAAGGTTAGCTTCAAAGGTTTAAGCGATAAAAATGAGGGCTTAAATCATGCTTCCTGAACTACTTCACCTAGGATTTTGCCTCAAGTTTCCCCCAGTCAAGTTCTAAATTCTTCAAATTTTTCATGAACTTATTACTGACTAAGCAGTAAACCCAATAGCCGTATATAACAATCACGAGAAAAAATGAGTTCTGAACACATACCTAGGAGATAAGACGTAAAAGTCTCACCTCCTACCGTCCATCTGGAGGAACGTCATCGCCACCACTGTCTCGTTGGAAAGGATAGTGTGGCGGTTGCAATTGGTATGGTTGAAATTGTGGTATTAGCGAATAAGTGCTCATATCGATTCTGATACACGTGCCAAAGAGCCGTTGGACTTAATCGTGTTAGCGTGTATATTGATCCAGGAACATCCGGAGCTTCACATTCTCATTTTGGATGTTGAATTGTCCCTGGCGCAAAACGCGATTGTCTAGCCGGATATCCTGGAGTTCTTGATATACCATCTCTAAAGTGATTAAGGGGCGTCCGGGTGCTTCTAAAATTAGGGCCTCAGATGGCCCCGTCTCTTTCTCTTTGGGCCCTTCCTTTTCTTCTGTTTCTGGCTCCCTCGTCCCTTGCGCTCTGTTTTTCCACATTTGAGTAATAATGGCAAGATCGAGCGGAGTGATAGGGGGACAAGGGCTATCCCCAGCGATTGGTACACTGGCCTGTCTAAAAATCTCGGTTAATAACGACGGAAAAGGAAGGCATGCCTTTGTTGTCTGAATAACATGAAGAATAGAAGATATATCAAGAACCCGATAATCAATGACTTGCCCGTCTGAATAGAATAAAGTGTCATAGTCTGTTCTTTGGAGACGTCAGACAAGTGAGACATCGGGAGAAGGCTGCCACAAATGAAATAATGCCAGATTTTTGGGATCGGATTCAGGAACTTGGCCGTGAAAGTGGCTAGACCTAGCCCTGTGTGAGTCCATTGGACATTGCCTAAAGTTAGGGCACGAATCACCGTTTCCATGCTTGGATCGTAACTCCCATATGGTTCGTCAGTTGGTTCTGGCACCGCCAATCCCAAAATATCATTAATTTGCTTGGGACTGAACAAGATGGGGCAATTTTAGACCTTTGTCCGGTTGTCATTGGCTTCGGTGATGTTGGTATAGAATTCCTGAACTAAAGCTACCTCACCCAGGGGTGGTGATTGGCAAAATCTTTCCCAACCGCAGCTTCGTATAACGCTTGAGAATTCAACCGGAAGATCTTCCAATTTCCCAAAACCTCTTTGTCTAATGCAAGTCCTCCTATGTTCAAAATGATTAAAATCCTCCTCAGCCTGTTTTAAAATAAACAGGGCGGAATCATAGTCGGAGGCGGGACCCCCGACTTGAGAACCTGAACCTTCTCCCCTTGGTCTTTTTGATGTGGTCTATTTAGTTATGGTTCCTATCAATCACAATAACAAAACATGGCAACCCAATCACATATGAACAATACAAAACAATCCCTCGAATCAAAACCATCAAGAACACGACACAATCGCAATACGCACACACCAATCGCAATGGTTTCAACAATATAGCATGTAATTTTGTATCACACAATGTAACAATCCATATAAATCATGTTCATCACCAAAAATCAAACCAAAACCCCAAAGTGATAAAGAAAATCGCGAAAATGGAGTTCAAGGGTTTAGGGAGCAATCTAAATTCAACCATTCTTTATATGTATATGCAAATCAACCAAAGATTTCAACATATATATGAAATGTAGGATCAAAAGTACTTACTTGTCAAAACAATTTGGTCCAATCGATTCAAAATAGGAGAAATCGCCTATTTGGTTCCTTAAACCCTAGAATTCGAAAATGGGGTTGAAGATTGATTTTTTATGGATGATTTGTGGTGGAAATCTCAAATTTGGAATATGGAATGATGGATTTGAGGGTTGAAAATGGTTTGGGATGATGAAAATTGAGAGATTTGGGGTTTTAGGGGTGGTTGTGGCGGTTTAAATGAGCGATGCCCTTTTTATTCAAACAGAGGCTTCACTGCCGCAACGGTAGAGCGTTCTTGTTTGAATTCTGTCTTCCAATAATTTCACTTCCACAGCGGGGAGTTTACCATTGCGGCGATGAGTTGCCTATTGTATTTTCATGTTTTCTTCATGTTTTTACAACAAGACTCCACACCACACGCTTCCACTTCGCTGGTTCAACGATTTTAAGTACGAAACACACTCCCGAGTATCCATATTTCTCAATTCACCTCCAAACACACTTCGAGACTATTCCGGCCTCCAAAAAATAAATAATAGCAAAAGTCAGGCAAGATCATACCCTCGATTTCATATAAAAAAGTGTTTGATTTACCGTTTCGAGCTGGACTTAGCGAACTCCAAGATCAGTCGTCAACGAGGGAGATACTTTCCACAACTCGTTCTTTATTTCTGATATAGCACTTGATCCTCTCCTCATCACCTTCCAGTTCGATTGAGCCGAATGGAAATTTGCTTCTGGAATGGTCCGGACCATCTGCAAAAGGTGTGTCGGCTTTAGGTACGATTTTGGGTACATCATTCGATACAGTTTCCATATGTAGGACGTAGACCACAACACCTTCCTGCGTGGTTAAGTATTTTTTACCAAAATCCCCCATAGATAGGTAATTTGGGATAGTATGCTCCATTGGATCCCAATTCACATTTTCATGAAAGAATTGGCTAACGCTTGAGTTCACCACTTCTACTCGGTTGCATTTAGAGCATTCATCCAAAAAGTTCGTAGTTTTGAAAATGCTGAACTTTTCCTTTTCTTCGTTCACTCGTAACGTCAAATTACCGTCATGTACATCAATCAACGCTCTTCCCGTTGCAAGAAAATGTCTCCCAAGGATGATTGAAATCTCCATATCCTCCTTTATTTCTAACACGATAAAGTCCACCGGGAAAATAAACTTGTCCACCTTTACCAATACATCCTCAATAATTTCTTTCAGATAGGTCAACGATCGGTTCTCCATTTGAAGGGAAATTGTGGTTGGATTTACATTACCGAGTCCCAACTTTTGGTAGACGAAAAATGGCATCAGGTTGATACTAGCACCAAGATCACATAGTGCTTTGTCAAAATAAGATTTTTCGATATTACACAGAATCGTGAAACTACCGGGATGCTTCATCTTTTCAGGCAATTTCCTTTGCAGTATAGCACTACATTCCTCTGTCATTTTTACCTTTCCATATTTCTCCAACTTCTTTTTCTTCGTCGTTATGTCTTTCAAGAACTTTCCATAGTTGGGCATTTGTTCTAACGCATCCGCAAAAGGTATGTTGATTTGTATTTTCTTGAACATGTCAAAAAACTTTGCGAATTGAGAATCCAACTTCTTCTTTTAGAATCTTTGCGGATAAGGTAAAGGTGTGGTTAGAATTGGTGGATTGTCCTGGAATGTAATTCTCCTTGGAATCACCCTTTGATCTCTTCTTTTCTCTTCAACTTTCTCTTATTTTTTCTTTTCATTTTTCTCCTCCATCTTGTCTTCATTCTTCTCCTCATTTCTCTCATCAACTTCCTCCTCCACATGTCTCTTTGGTTTATTATGGTCAACATTATGACTTACCCCTGACTCTTCTTCCATTGGCTTACTTGCTTCAACCTCTTTTTCGCTTCTCAACGTTATAGCCTTGCATTCCGTCGGATTAGTTTCCGTGTTGCTAGGAAACTTCCCCTTGGTCTACTCTTGAATAGTACTTGCAAGTTGCCCGATCTGAGTTTCCAATGATTTCACAGTAGTATTTGTGTTTGTACATATGGTCTCAATCGAGTCAAGCCTCGTCTCGTGCTTGTTAAGCTTGTTATGCGTCTCACGCATAATTGTTTGAGTTTCCTTCACGAATGAACCCATCATTTCTTCCAAGTTCGGCTTTTGATTTTGAATAGGAGGTTGTTGCATTTGGAGATTTTGTTTCATAGAATAACCTTGAGCTTGTGTTCCATAACTGGGAGATGGCCGCAACGTGTTTTGATTGTTCGCATATGAAAATTTTCATGATTGCAAAGTCCCAGATGATAGTGAGTCAAAATATTAGCGGCGGGCCTGAAAGTATAAGTCCGATTGTTGACGAAATGACATTCTTTGAATTCACTATCCACTCCGGGTTGAGAAGTGCTTGCAACGTTCTCCGCCTCACAACTGGACGAAGCAACCTTAGTAGAGAAAAGGTGACCAATTGTTTTGAGAGTTTTAAGACTTGGGTCGATAAGGTAGCAAGATGATCGGCTTCTTGAATTAAAGCTACCTTTTGTCCCGTGTTCCTCGTTTGGCCATTGGTAGTTATTAGCTGTCATTTCCTCCAATAACGCATTTACCTCAGTAGGTGTTTTTGACAACAATAATCCTCCCGAGACGGCATCAACTATGGTTCTTGTTTGGCCATCTAACCCATTGTAGAAGAGTTGGGTTTAAAACCAATCTTGATATCCATGTTGGGGGCACCGACACAATAGATCCTTAAACCTTTCCCATGCTTCGAACAGTGGCTCGAAGTCCTTCTGGCGAAATTGCGCTATTTCACCTCTAAGTTGAGAAGTCTTCGAAGGCAAAAAAAACTTTGTAAACGTAAATCGTAAAACGTACATAATAAATAGTTGAATTTTAGAGTATTAGAAAATTTTAGGTAAAAATTTTATTGATTAAGAACTCAAATCAAAACTTGGGGGGTCAAATTTGTAAATTTAAAAACATTACTCTCAATTTGGGATGCGAATTGCCAATTAGAAATCAAAAATTGAAAATGTTAGGGATCAAATTACAATTTCAGAAACTTATAAATGTTGAATTGAACTCAAAAAGAAGACTTTAAGGAATTAGAGAGGGGAAAGAGTAATTTAACAAAAAAAAAATTAAAACATATATATATATATATATATATATATATATATATATATATATATATATATATATATATATATATATATATATATATATATATATATACACGCACACGTCGTGTATGCGAGACCGCCGGAAGAGAGAAGAACGGAGAGGCAACGTGGCAGGCTAGGAGCGTTTTCCACCACTTAGTCCATGCGATATATACATATTTGTGTATGTACATTGATCAAACAGCCCTCATTAAGTTTGAAACTAGAAAAAAAATCTAGAGAGAGAGAGAGAGAGATGACCGGAGCACAAAAGGGGTGGTCGGACTTCCTTGAGTCGGTGTTCCTCCGGCAGGGGGGTCATGTCTAATGCTCGTATGCATGATCGTGGAGGTGTCATCATCAGTTTCAGGGGAGAGCAGAAGTGGTTCGGTCGGTAAGGTGGGTCGTCGACGGCGTGACGGGTGCATCACCGATGAGCGAACGATTGGGTTCGGTTGTTCAGCTTGTCGACAATCTTTGTTCTGGTGAGTACTTATACACATTTAATTAATTATTCTAGTAGGTGTGTGCATGCATGCGTATGTGATCGGTGATAGGATCGCCGGTAGGTTTCGATTTTGTCCGACGGTGGCGTTTCGATGGAGTATATGTGCTCCAATTCTTGTTTCGTGCAGCGTGTGTATGTGTGTGTTGCCTTGACTGCAAGCGTGAGCGATCGTTGCCACTGCGTGGACGACGGTGTGTGTCACCGCTATGGCGGTGCATGCCTATGGCCTCTTCTGTTTCGGGTCAATATGGTAGGATATGGGTATGTGGGAATGTTGTTCAGGTCGTCGTCCGTCGACCCTTGGCGATCGTGTGTGTGGGCGTTCCGGTTCAGTGTTATGCTTGTGTGTGTGTTATACCCAGTTCGGCCGGCGACAGAAGTGTAGGACAGTGTATGCATGTGTGTAGTGTGTTGATCAGTGTGTGTATGTGTGTGCATGGGTATGTTGCTAAAAAAAAAGAAAAACTATTTTGGTAGCTGGTGCGTCACCGGCAGAGGGGCTGGTCGGCAGGTGATAGTGTCGGCGGCGGAGCACAACAGAAAACAGAAACAGGAAAAAAAAAAGAAAAAAAAAAAAGAAGGAAGAAGAAGAAGAAGGGAAAAAAAAAAAAATTGCTCAAACCACCCCGAAAAATTAAAAACCTATTTCACGGTCCGTGAACGATTCAGAATGAGTAACGTTTCCGTTAAGTTTATTTCAGTTTACTGAATTGAATTCTAACATCAAAATTTTGGAATCGGAATAATAAATTGGGACCGTGTGTATTACTAAATTTTATGAAATTGTTTTTTTTAATGAAATAAAAATTACCCGAAACAGTAATTTTCATAAGTAAAATGTGGGAAATGGAAAATTTTGGAACTTAGGGTCTGCATTGCACGATTTGATTATTTTGCATAAAATACTAATTTAGACCCTATCATTACTAGGTTCGCAAACGCCACCATCCCGGTAGGTTTGGACGGTACTGTTATTGTAGCACAAGAAGCGAGGTGAGTGTACTGTCTTCTTACCAAATTATTTTCTATATATATATATGATGATGACATATGTGTTTGTTTACACTGTACGATTTCATAAATGATATGGATCAAACAAGTTTTTGGAATTGTGTTGGTTTCTAAAAGAAGGCTTAAAAATAATTTTCGTGAGATATGTGTGGATTATATTTCTCCCCGTAAGAGGTGTGGATTATATTTCTCCCCAAATAGGGTGTGGATATTTCGTAGGAAGGCATTCCTACGAATGTTACGGTGCCGTTGCAACTCCCGATCGTAAGGTTAAAACGATCACTATGGCTAGCCAGTGTGTGTTGTGGTGGAGTGGTGGTTTGAGACGTGATGTTTATCTATACTGGGTGATTTATTATTTATTGTGATAATAGGTACGATATTTATACTAGATGGTTTTGAAATAGATCTTACATATATTGCTTTATTTTCCTTACATATATTGTGAAGACTTTTACATGCTATGTGACACCTAAATACTTATGCTTGATCCATATTTAAATGATGTAATATTTAGAATGTGTTATTATGTAAAAATATTTTTATTAAAAAGGCAGTACACTCGCAGGTGAAATAGCTAGGCGTCGGTCCCCTACTGACACTGAGTAGAGTCCAGCTATGGTATAGCGATGGAGTATTTTTGGGAGGTGCCGTCTGAGGCAAACCTAGGAGAGGTTCATTGTATTTTTTTTTTTATTTTTTTTTTTGTTATTAAAAATTCAAGGACGGGTGTGTCCCTAGTTAGAGAAAATGTTTATAGCTTGATTTTGGTGATTGTATAATTATGATTGTCTCCTGTCGCTTTCTAGTGGGTTTGTCCCTCAGAGAATGTCGTGTCGATGTCACGTCTGCCCAATAGGTAACGGGTGTCCAGGGTAGGGGTTGACAAACTTAGTAAGGAACCTTTGAGCAAGGTTCTCCCAAGTGTTGATACTCCCTGGTTGGATTGATTGGAACCAACCCCGTGCTCAGTCACGAAGTAAGAACAGAAATAACCTCAACCGAATTACGTTCTCAACAATACCGTTTATTTTGATCATATCACAAATCTCAAGAAATTTAGCCAAATGAACATTGGGGTCCTTATGCAGATTTCCTCCGTACTGATTCTGTTGCACTATATTAATGAGGGAGGGTTTCAGTTCGAAATTGTTGGCATGAATTAGCTGCCTCTGAATTCCAGAGAAATTGTCCAACATCATTGGCCGATAATAGTCCCTAAGGACTCACTGTAGATTCTCGGGCTCCGGAGGCTGTTGAGGTAGTGCCTGTGGTACCGACGGTTGTTGAGGCATGTTTGGCATATAGTCTTCTCCTCCGTTGGCTATAGTTTAAGCTTGACTTTTTCTCTCTCTCTCCTTATCCTTCTCAAGGTACCCTCGATCTCGGGATCAAGAGTAAAAAATTCCAAGCTTCTACTACACCGCATACACTGCTCAATCACAACAAATGAAACAAATTAAAAAATGATTTGAAAGAAAATAAAACAAAAGAATTGTCAGGATTAATATTCGACCACTTAGTCGCAATATCAACTAAATCAAAACACCGTTCCCTGGCAACAACGCCAAAAACTTGGACGCGACTTTTTTCACGACTTAATTTACTCACAAGGGCATGAGGTCAAGTTTTAATATAGTGGACCTTTCGATCGGATATCGTCCTCTGGGAAACATGTTTGATTAATTGAATACCACAATTTGCATAGTCTTTTATTATCTCGACAGTTCAAGAAATGTTTGAGTTTGAATAATTAAAAACTAAGTTAAACTAAAAACTATTGGGTTAATTCTAATTAAATAGATTACCTAGGGATTGATTTCATTCACTTAATACATGTTTGACTTCGTTTAGTTAACAGTAATGGTGTTTATCCTATCCAACAATCTCAGTATCTTAAACTCACTCACCACCTCTCCCGTGTGTAAGATGAGTGAATATGCGATTTCACGTCAACGAAGAAGTCCTACTCAATGTTTTAACGACACTAGGTTACATGAGTCTTGCCTCAACGTCATGAATTGCATACTTTCTAACTCACTCTCGGGTTATTAGATTATCGCGTTGTGTTTATCTTAATCCGAATTCGGGATTACCTTTCTCGACTATCAAACCCTGAATTGGAATTTAGATAAATAACCGTTAAAGTAATATATATTCAATCAAACTTGTATTTACATGAATTACAACAATCCCTAGATAATATTTATCTAGCCTACTATGATCTTAGCCATATGAATATTAAAACAAAAAATATTCATCATCATTCACAATAAAACGTTAAGTTACAAAGATAGAAACAAAGGAAGAATGATCAAATCTTAGAGTGGAGTGGTTCACTATCGCCAAAGATCAGTCTTGAAATGCTTCATCTTCTCCAAATGTTGAATCTCCTCTTTGAGCTCTCAAGAAATGCTTAAGATCAAGTGTCTAATGTTAGGGAATGTGTTTTTTTACAAAATGGGAGAACAAGGGGCTTAAATACAAGATTTCAATATATCTAGAAAAATATTTTTTTTTCTGTGCAGAGTGACCACCACGACGCTAGGTAAGTCGGTTAACTTTACTGCTACGGTGGTGAATGACCGCTGCAGCGGTAAAGATATCCCTAAGCTCTCTGGACTTTCATCGTCGCGGCAGTGAGACTTCTGTAATTCTCCCAGTATCTCCACTACCACGGCGGTGGGTTTTCAGTATCTCTAGCATCCCTCACCGCCGCGACGGTGGCCTGACCGTTGCGGTGGTAAGTTTGTTGTGTTAAACCCTTGTTTCTTTCATCGTTTCTTTACCGTTTTCCCATTGTTTCACTTGTTTATCACTTGATTATGTCCCTACACCTGATTTACATAAAAACAAACAAAAACGCAATAAAATATTACTAAAACACTCAAAAACTACAAAATTCAGTTTAGAAATAGATATGTATTTTAAACCTATCAAGTGTAATTACCCTTATCGTATGCTACGATAGTTTGGATTTCGTCAAGGAATTCCATGGCTAAGTGACACGTATAAAGAATTGCATTTGAATAACCGTAAAGAAAATTTGGTACAGATTGGTCGATAGTGTATGCGGTACATATATAAGCGTGGGATAGCCGACGACCACTTGATTTGAGTAACCTCCAGGTTGGTAGAAGCGTCCTTGATGATTACATGCCCTGGTACTGGAGAGTCACCAGACAGTTCATAGTGAACTCGTCTTACCGATAGAACTTTAGCTCTCATGCAGTAGGAGGTCGTCTGATGATAGATGTATAATTTAATTAGAACATATATTTGTTATTCTGTGTTGCTGTTAATGTTTATTTACTTAGGTGCAATCAACTTTATGTTGCAAGAACCAGATATTTTAGCCTTAATGCATATAAGCGAGCTTGCATTGTAAACAAGACAACAAGACAACCAGACAACTTTGAACCGGTTGTACACTTAATGCACAACACTTGTTACCGGGCCTATCGCCGGCAGTTACCATACCAGATACCGAGTGACATTGCTTTGGGGCAGGAGCGCATACCAGATCCATCGTTGGGGTCATCTTCCAGGTTTACCATAAACCATGATGATGACGTATACCGAGCAGGCGATAGAGTGATGGAGAACGCCAGTGTCGGACTATCTACGTACAGGATGGACGATTTCTTTTCAAAGTATGGCACCAACGTGGGTGTCAGTTGCGGACCATCACTGTGTAACACATTTGTCACCCCAATGATAGAGCATCCATCATCAAGCTCAACACCTATTCCTAGTGTGACACGTAATGTACCCAGAGAAATTCAAAGACACGTGTCGCCAGTCCCTTGAGTGCCAAACGGCGAACATTCGTTGCCGATCGTGGAGGAACCGTCATATCCATCTACTATGGATTTGGGACACATTACTCAAGTCGATCATCTTCTGGCAGATGAGGTAGAGGAACTTCCACTTCATATACGGCAGCGACGGAAAAACATCAAACGTAAGGGGTGTGGTACATAGAACCCAATGACATGTATTATAATTTATAGAAATGTATCTAATTTAACATGTACATTATGTATTAACTTATGAAGTAGACCAAGAACTTTCTAAAACGTATTGTACGTAACATAACAAAAGTAGTAACATGAAAATAAATAACAAATACAATACGTAACATCACAAAAGTAGTCACATGAAAACACATAACAGATACCATACATGTAGCTAAATATATTAAAGCAAGAAATCAGAAATATATTGGCGGGAAGTTGGAGAACAAAATGGTGGGAAATATATTGGCGGAAAAAAGGCCACAGAAAAAAATAATAATAAAAAATTGGCAGGAATTATATTGGTGGGATAGTGGCTGGCGGGAAATAAGGTGCCAAAAATTGCCTATATATACATATATATTTTCAAAATTATCATTCGCACACATTCATTCTTATTCTCCATTTTCATTACTCAGAAAATTAGTTCAAATGGCAAGTGGGTTAGCAAACGATAAAGGTAACGACAAAGGTAAGAAAAAAATGAAGATTTATTACACCGATGAGGATTCAGGGACAAAGGACCATGCCAAGTACCAAGATGAGATAGGTACATGGTATGGAATCCAGATACGCCGGTGAAAGGTCATATATTGGAGCGAAGACGAACCACGCCACCCACTACTATGGTATGAAGCCCGAGAGAGGTTGTGTTACTCACAAGATGTGTACGGTCCGTGGAATGTTATTACAGATATCACTAGTGTTTGGCAACAACTAAATCTCTCTGGTGCATGACTGAATCCTATCATGAGGAAACGAACTTTCTTAGTACATTGTGATCCTTTCAAACAAATTATTCGATGGGTCAATCGTTGTTACCACGAGAGTTACAACTATACCGAATGGGGCAAAGATAGTGAAGATGAGAAAAATTTACAATGGTCAATGCTAATGGAAAAAAAGAACCTTTATGAGGCAAGGTCTTATATGTACCACCTCAAGATTCCAAAATTACGGTCTTTCAAAATTTTAAAAAACGAACCGGATAACACCGGCAATATTTGTCACGCATTAAAACGAGAAATAAAATAAATGGAGAAATAGATTCATGTCAAACAGAGACTTCACTAGATTCGGAAGACCAATACCCCAAATACAAACGAGCAGACATTGAAGTACTTTATCAATCCCAAATACACCGATGATCCAGAACTATCCGATTACAAAGACGGAGAAATTCACTATGAATGGTTTGATAAAACTAAATAGTTATCGATACTACAAAAGTGCAATAATTGGTAGTATTTTTTACTTTATGTAATGTTTATTTATTTTTTTTGTCATTTTATGATTACTATTTGTACTTCTTATCGATTTTAATTTTAAATTGATGTCTATTTCGGTTAGAACAACAAATTTTAACAGCCCCGTTGTCTATTTCTTTTTCTTCTCCATCCAAATCCAATATCATTTCTAGGTCACTTTTTGACAGTCTAGAAAGTGTCATCAGATGTGAGTTAAAATTTAAGTCATAGATGTTTGCTAATATAGACTGCAGGGAATTTTCATTCCAATTAGTATTTAAAAATTTTATTTGATTATAAAATAACAATAAAAAATTATTTAATAATCAAATGATAAATACAAATTTTAAAAATAAATAAATTATTGAAATGAATATTAGCTAGATTAACGTGAAAAAAAAATGATAAAACTAAATCAGTCAATTTGAGTTAAAAGACATTTATACTCTTAAATATTTAAATAGAGTTTACGTTAATACTATTCTAAAACTTAAAGGATAATAGTGTAATTTTTTTCATTTCTAATGACAACGCATGACAAAGTTTTGGTTGAGATTTTTTTTTTTCTTTTAAAGAAAATGCAAATAATATTTGCATTTTAAGTAAAAATGATTTTTTTTTAACCAACCATATAAACATTTTTTTTTTTAAATGCGTTTTTAGTTTTTTTTTTTTTTTTTTTTTTTTTTCGCGTTTTGAAAACGCAAATTAGACTTGCATTTTTAAAAAAATGCATTTTCCCCTTGCGTTTTATGAGTGTTTCGTAAATAAGTTTAGATATATTAGTTTTCAGAAATGATTTATTTAAATAACAATTATATTGAAAAGAACTCGTGTCACAAAATCTTATGGTTATGGATAATTTCATTCTAGTTGTATGAGATAGTCTTAATTTATATAAAATAATGATAATTCAAAATTTAATTAATTTTTATTTTAAATTTTATGAGATAATATTTAATAGACATAAAATTTAATTAATTTTAAATTAAAATTTTAATTACATTAGAATCAAACTAATACTCCTTATTAGATAGGGATATGTTACTAGTTTTCTAATTGGATTAGTGATTTAAACTTTAAACTTTTAATTTAAACTTTTAGTGATTCAAACATCACTTTTCAGAACATATAAGATAGACCAACGAGGTGTAGCTCAACTGTTAAAGTCTATTTGAGTTAAAGCAGTTAAGGAGCCTCCACAATGTCAGAAGTTTGAACCTATGGAAAAACACTTGTTGAGAGAGACAGTCATGCACTCCGAAAGAGATTAGTCTTACACCCTATGTGGGTATGCAGACACTTATATGGTTTCTGGATTTTTTAATAATTTATTTTTAAACAAATTTAAATATTCACTTGTGATCGTAAAAGCATAGAGAGAGTGAAATTCAACTATTATGCCTCATTATAGAGTTTACATGTTTCAAAGGGAACTTTGAAAAAAAAAATACATCACTTGGAAATGAACCTTAGGTGGGGTTTTATTTTTGTTCTCAAAAATTAGGAATAAAAATAGGAAAACAAGTAAAAAAAAATTATTTATGTTTTGATCCCATAAACAAAATAAATTTTCAGGATCAAAACACAAATATAATTTTTTTTTCTTGTTTCGATTATCCCACAAAATGGGAACAAAACGCCGCCTTAAAAAAAAGGGAAAAGAGAAAAAAAAACATGAACTAAGATTAAAGGAATATGCATGGCCTTGTCTTGCACGAATTTTTCTTAGGTTTTCGCGGTCGCAGAGCAACCTTAATCGCAACATCGAACACAATCTTCACGTTCTGAAAGGATAAAAAAATTAAAATTAAATTACGAAATTTTTTTTTGTCAAAAACCAATAAAAAGTTAAATGTAAAATCCAAGTCTAAATTTAAAAATAAAATAAAAATAAATAAATGAAATTGTTATTACTTGTTGGGTTTTTGAACTGCATTCAATAAAAGCAACTGCACCAATCATCTCCCTGAGTTCCTCTCCTTGGGCACTTGTGATTGGCGTTGCACCTGGATGATTACTCAAATAATGTTTGTCTTCTCTTAGATCTGCATTTATTATTTTGAATAATAGAGGTTAGGATAAATTACATTTTGGTCCCCTAAAATATGGGTCAATTTGCTCGTTAGCCCCTCAACAATCAATTTATTCAATTTGATCTATGAATTTACATTTTGACTCCTTAAATTATTTTGCACCATGATCTATCAAATGTTCTCTGTTAAATTGAGATATTACTGCTTTCATAAGAAAAGTTAACAAAAGAATCTATGTAATAAATTAGCCCCTTTTTTCAAATGTCTTCACGTTAAGAATTGGTGTTGATTTGAGAAGAATGGATGGAAGATTGGATAATAAAATGTTTTTAAGGAAAAAATTTGCACCTTCACTTTTCGGCTAAATTATATTATATTTTATACCCTTTAAATTTTATATTTGTAATTAAATGGTCAATCTTTTTTCTTAATTATTTACTATCTTTATACACTTCAAAGTTAATATAGTGCCTTTAATCATGTAGAATCCGTGGTATATACTTGGGTTAATGGCACTCTGCCCATGCAGTTTGACCGAATTGTATTTTATGTTCCTGTGCTATTTTTTGTGGCACTTACCCTCCTATGATTCAGACTAAATTAACAGTTATATTTTCCGTTAAAGTTTACAGTTAAACCTTAAAACGTTAAAATTAATAAATTATTTAACATTAATTAATATTTATACTCTCGGGCCGAGTCGGATCAAATAATATCCATTCGTCCTTTTTTTTTTTTTTTTTTTCCTTCCCTGATTCCCTTGGATCGGGTTGGGACAGGCCGACTATAAGGAATTCTTTTTTAATTTTATAAAATTCTATTAATTATTTAACCATTGCACTTAAGTCTAACATAGAGGGGGTAAGTGATGATGAAAAAATCACATAGATATGAATTGCAATTCACTCAAATCGCAAAGATAAAAAAGAAAAAAGAAAAATGAAGGATAAAACTACAAGTAAAACCATTATCCATCATCAAATTGAAAACAAATTAATTTTGTTTATCTATTTCCTCTTATCTTATGTATTTATAATATATATCTTATTTAATAATTAAAAAATATATATTTACAACCCCAAATTTATATTTTTCAATTTTTTCCCTTTAATCACATATTATATATGAAAACAAAATATTATAAGTTGAGAGAGCTTACCAAGTTTGGTTCCCACCAGTACAACTGGTATAGTTGGTGCATAATGTCTCAGCTCAGGGATCCACTATTTCATATATACAATCAAGAAAATTATTAAAGGCAATCGTTTTTGTGTCAATAAATAAATCAAAATTAAAATCAAATATATTAAAAATTGTATTTTTTTCTATTTTAAAAAATAAAAATAAATTTATAGAGGGAGAAGTAGTAACCTTTTTATAGATATTTTCATAACTGGCCTTGCTGATCAGAGAAAAAGCCAAGAGAAAAACATCAGCTCCTCTATAGCTTAGTGGCCTTAGCCTGTTGTAATCTTCTTGCCCTACATTTATATTTTTATATTAAAAAAAAAAAAAGGTCAACCCTGAGAAATCAGACGCCAGCAAAATTGCAAAACATGTTTTTAATATATATTTTTTTTAAAATATCTATAATTTTTTTTTATAAAATTAAAATATAAAAAAATATAATTAATATAGTGATTAAACCGATTAATTTGAAGTAATAAAATTAATCAAATATTTTGAATAAAAAAATTAGAGGGATCAATTTGAAAGAATCCTCAAAATTTTGGGTCCTCGGCAATTGTTTTGGTCGACTTGTCGCTGTTCAGAAGGATAATTTCAAAAGGATATAAAAATGATTTTTTTAAAAAAATTTGAATTAATAAATAAAATATAATAGGCTAGAAATTAAATGAAAAATGGCATACATGATTTTTTTTTTTTTATTTGAAGTAATATTAATAAAAATATTTTGAAATAAAAAAATATAAGGATCAATTTAAAAGAATTTTCAAAATTTGGGGGTCATCAACGACTGTTTTGGTCGGCTTGTTCTTGGTGAAAATGATAATTTCAAAAGGATATAAAAATGAGATTTTCTTTAAATTTGCAGTAAAAAAATAATAATGTTTTTATTATTTTAATGTTTTTTTTTTAATTTATTTTAGTGATATAAAAATGATTTACCGGCGGTATCCCAGAGGCCAAGGTTGACTGTGCTTCCATCCACAATCACATTAGCACTAAAATTGTCAAATACAGTTGGAACATAATCCTGTACAAGGACAAATGTACATCAAACATTAATGCGTGTCTAAAGATGGATTTTTAAATTTATAAACGTAAAAAAATAGTAAAAAAAAAAAATTGGTTAATATTTTAGGGTATTTCATCATGGACCACAAGGCTCATTACTTATTCATTCTTATACCCATATAACTATTTAAATTTAGAAAAAAATTCAATTAGCATATGGTAATTATTTACCGTAAAATATCATTTACATTCCCCATTCATTATGTTGATGTTGACATTGTTGATATACAACAATATTTGTATCTCCCCTTTCATTATATTGTTTTTAGCAATGCTGTTGGGCAGTAATATTTACGTCTCTCATTTATTATGTTACAATTGATATAGTGAAAGAATATGTATTTGAGCTTATTTTAAATAATAAATATATAGAAGGTATTTTCTCAATATGAGCTTGTATGTAGTGACCTATTTTAATTTTAATAGTAAAAGTGGGGTTCTCTATAATTTTTTCTAAACTCAATTACTTTGTAAGTGGAGAAATGGAATTTTTAGACGAAAATTTTACCAAAATATTTCATCAACTCATCTAAACCATCCATTTCTCTCAAGGTAATCTAAGACCTTAATGGAAAGACATTTTTAAAAAACTGTTCGGATTTATTACCTAGATTGAAAAATTACATTTTGGTCCCTAAAGTATGGGGTGGGTGTCTATGTAAACTCTAAAATTTACCAAATTACATATTTGATCCCTCAAGTTTCATATTTTTTAAAATCCCCCAAAATTCAAAACGTTGTTAATAGTGTTAGACGAAAAATAGGTTGTGCTCTATATATGACCTTGTAACGAGACTATTTTCATGATTTTATCACTTCACTAGAGATAAGAAGTTTTTCTCTAACAACTTATTTATTTAAAGGTCATAAAATCGTGATTTAACGTCATAAAATTATACGCCAAAACCCTAAATAATATCATATAACAATTAAAAATAAAAATAAAAAATCATACCGTGGGAAAGGTATTACTGGTGTAAGAAATTAGCATGCATGTCTTTCCTACGGCTCCATCACCCACAGTCACACACTTGATAAACCTGGCCGTGCTCATCTTTAGGACCACCTTAAATCAAGAAGAGAGTCTTAATTTTATCATCAAATGGATATCCTCAAATATAAAGAGAGCGGATTTTACATCTTTTGAGGGTATTTTGGGAATTTTGTGTAGGAGAGGTTGGCATATAACAACCAATGAATGATTGTTGTTTATTACACTTTACTTGTCTTCTAGTACAAGGCCTCTTTCGGCAAGTACAGTTTAGATATAGAGAGAGAGGGGTTGGTGGTGACATGCAGTCTAATTTAGATTAGCTATGCATAATTGAATAATGGGAAGATTATTATTTTTTGAGTTTTTTTTTTTTTTTTCACTTTGAACTCTTGAAGTTTAAGAGAAATTTCATTTTAATCTTTGCACTGTCAATTTGAACACATTAAACCCTGAAGTGTTCAAATCATGTCAAGTCAGTATAAATCGATAAGTCCGTCATTTTTTATGATGAAAATTAATCACGTGTCAAATACGGAATCACCTATGTGGGTGAATTCAATCATAAAAAATTACAGAATGACTAACTTAACACGATTTGGATACTTTAGAGTTTAATATGTTTAAATTGAAAGGGCAGGAAGTGTCATATCTTTGAAACTTCCGGTGTGCAAAGTGCAAAAATCTATTATTATTATTTTATTTTATTTTGGATATAATTCACTAAGATTACCTTTGAGTAAGAGATTTCACAAATTCAAGAGATTTGTGAAATGAAGAGATTTCAAAATTTTGGATTTTGAAATCCCTTCATTTTACAAATCCCTTATTTGGATAATTGTTTGAATTGAAGTATTTGAAATATTTATTTTATTTTATTTTTCATCCCACTTCTGAAAAAAAAAAAAAAAGAAAAAAAGATGATGAAGACGATTACCATGAAATTGAACCAGAAACAGAACAAATCCAAGAACAAATTCGAAGTTTATCGTTCGCCGTTCATTCACCATTCGACGTTCGCCGTTTTCGAGATTTCAAAATCGATTTCGAACCCTATTTTGATTTTGAGAATCACAGACAAACGGCGACGAAGAAGGTGTTCAACCCTCCTTACCGATCGCTACGAAATCGAACCCTATTTTGAGCCCTTCTTACCTGGCGTTGAAGAAGCAAGACGATGACGTAGAAGGTGTTCAACCCATCGCTCATGCTCGTGACGATGAAGAAGGAGTTTAGGGGTGAAGAAGCAAGAGAGGAAGGATTTGGCAAATACCACCTGTTTCAAAAGTATTTTGAAATCCTTTCTTTCACTTCCGAAAGGATTTGACAAATTCCTTCTTCCTAAAATCCAAACAAACCCAAACAAAAGATTTGTCAAAAGAGGATTTCAAATTCCTCTAATCAAATAAAATCTCTCCTGGTAATCCTCTATCCAAACACAACCTAATGATTTTTAGTCCTTTAAATAAATTTTTATTCCATTAATCCATATAAATTGATCGAAAATATATTTGGTATATCTTAACTAGATATTAAGGAGAGATACCTTTTTCCTTACCAATTAGAGTTCGATTATCTTAAAAAATACCATGGCATCTGTCATAAATACATGAGGTATCCTGGTAATTTCCGATCACTAGAATCTAATGAAAACAAATAAAAAGAGTTGGACTGTGCATATGACTTCTGGGTGGTGTTAGTTGGTTTAAGTGTTGGAAAAGGAAGATCAAATGCATAATAATAATAATAATAATAATAATAATAATAATGGCAAAGAAGATAGGGTTGTCTTTTTTGCTTAATTAGCACATTGACTATGATTGTTCAAGGGGAAATTTTGTGAAGTTATCAAGATGTGACTTAAAAGTCCTTTTTGTGGGGGGTGTACACTCTAATTGTGGGTGGATTTTGGGGCATGTTTTCTATCACCAGTTTTTTTGTTTTTTTGTGTTTTTTTTTTTCGGTTGGGTAGGGGGAGGGGCCATTGTAGTTATTATCTTTTATTTTTATATATTTAATTTTTGATTTTCCAACTAGAGACTTTGACAAATCTAAATGGATATAAAAAAAAAAAAAAAGACCGAACATCAACATAGGATTCAACGCGTTCCCTCACAATCAGAGTGGACTTTTTGACAAACTATTAAGAACGGATATTGGAAAATCCAACATCGATGTGAGATTCAACACACTCAATATCAAATAAAAGTCCTGATTTTGATATCATGTAAACACCAAATAAGTCTAACTCACTCTCGAGAGCGTATTGAATTAGGAGAATTACTCCTAGACTTATGTATAGGTTAAGATCAGGTAATACAAGCGACTCAATAGACCTTGAAGGTGGGTAGGATGAATAGAAGTTCCGAGTGACATAACAAAAGCGAAAATCCAACATGAAATACAACTACCCAAATGTGTCTTTTTCCTTACAGTGTCCTCCATCTCGAATGTCAAAAGTTTCAAGCTCATTCTCAAACCAAACACTAGTATCTACTAATGACCTCTTTGGTAATCACCTCTTTGGTAATCGATACTAGAACGAAGTAATACTAAGTTTCTTAGGGTCCGTTTGGTAACCATTTATGTTCTCATCCTACTGCATGGGATGGGAATGTGATCGAATGAGAATTATGTTTCTTTCTTGAAAGTAGAATCGCGTAACGATAATTTTTTTTTTTTTGTTTTAGGAACAAAATCGTGTTTGGTAACGATTTTATCTTAAAATCAAGATTTTTTTTATTTTTTATTTTGAGATTTTTTTTTTTTGCCGGCGGCGACGGCGGTGGTGTCCCTCTTTAATTTTTGGGAATAGGATAAAAATTTTTAGAAATAATTTTTTTTTTTTGTTTCTCAAATCTTAAGAAAAAATGGGCACAATTCTCATTTTAAAAAGGGATTGAAATGGAGATAAAAAAAATTGAAAATAGTTACCAAACATTAGGTTCAATAAAAATCTAGGAATGTGAAAAAAAAAATTGGGATGAGAGTGGTTAATCTTACCAAACCTTTTTCTCTTTCCACGAACGAGATGGGATATACAAGGAACAAGTTTTTATAAGATGCCATGTGAAGCATGTTGGTAATAGGACACCGAGATTCGAGAAAACCTTAAATAACTTTCGGCTTTTTGATAGACATGTTAGATAAAGCGGGGGTATTTTTATCAAAAAAAAAAAAAAAAAAAGATTCGTTGGGTTTCTTTCAAAGAGCCCAAAATTTGTGAACTCCACGAAATTGGAACTCAATAGACTCTTCACCAAGAACTCCTGTAACATGTCTTCGGTTCAAAAACAAATATTGGATCCTTGAAATATGACTTGCTTTGCATGTTATATATAATTTTCATTTAGTAATAAGAGCATCAATCCGTTGTAGTCTAGTTGGTTAGGATACTCGGCTCTCACCCGAGAGACCCGGGTTCAAGTCCCGGCAACGGAATTCTCCTTTTTGGGCTTTATTTTTGCCATTTTCTTTTCCTCTGCGGAAATCTTATTTTGGACGTCTGTGACGGTATATTGCGACAGACCAATGAAAATCACGCCCGCCATGAACCATAAATTTGGCGGGGAAGTGGTCTCTGGATCGGAAGGTCCGTCTGTGAATTAGGGTTTTAGATTTCTTTGGCGAATTGCAGAGAGAGAGAGAGAGACGGAGAATGGCGGCGCGTGAAAGAGGAAACAGAGGGATCGAACTTCGAAGCCGTTCGCTCTGCTTCTATCCCTCCCGGAAATGGAACCGCTCCAACCAAGTACGATTCTCTCTCTATATTATGCATGCATCATCTGTGTATATTGTTTATACTCTGTGTGCTGTTCATATGCATAATTTACTGCGATTGATTTCGAAATTGTATGATTTTTCTCCAGGCGATTGTGTTTTTATTATTTTCCTCAGTTAAGAGATAACCTTTTAAGGAGATCTATGAAATCGCATGGCAAGGAACTTGAAAGTAGATCGAAAATCATCAGCTAACTAATTGAAAATTGACTTGAATGAAATCGAAGATGAGATTGAAAGTAAAACAAATACATGCGTCTTTGCGATTGCTTTTTCTCTCTACTCATTGTGTGAAATTGAATCACCGTTTTTTGTAGATCTAATAGCTTTCTTAACAATTTCAATCTTTTCGTTCATTCACTGCGTCTTGTTGGTTTATGTTATCAGAATCTTATATTAAGATGAGATGAGATTTTTTAGGGTGTGTTTGGGCGAAGGATTTTAGGAGAGAATTTGATTTTATTAAGAGGTTTATAAAATTCATAAGTTCAAATTCTTTGGCGACTTCATAGAGGAAATTGTAAAAATCCTTGGAATTTTTAAGAGGGATTAAATGACATCTCCAATTACCTTCTAATAAATTATTTTTTTGTAGATATACCTCTCCATCTCGAGGTGAAATTATGACAATCAAACTACTACTTTGAATTTACAGATGATGGAGTTCTAAAATTCAAAATTTCAAATTCGCATCATTTCTAAATTTTATGAATTTATCAAAGGGATAATTGATCAATAACCCCGATTAAACAGTTTAATCCATAATATATCTTATTTTAATTTTTTATTTATATTAACCCATTAATTATATTTTATCTTGTGTTTAATCTTATGCTCAATACTCCCTCCAACGTTTTCAATTAAGGTTTGCATCGTCGTCCTCTGATGGTCAAATTCTGACTATATTGGCCGCGGAATTATTTTAGTTTCATGTAAATATTTTTGGTTTATTTTTTAATTACATGTAACTATTTTTTAATGTATTTTTTAGTTACATTTCTTAAGTGTATTTTTATTTATATTTTAATGTATTTTTTAGTTATATTTTGAGTGTATTTTAAAGTTACATTCATGTAATTTTCCAACGACCGGCAACCGAGATATAACTAAAAAGTATACTAAAGAAATGTTACTAAAAAATTAATTCAATGTAACTAAAAAAAATTTCGACGTGAATGTTTGGCGGGTGGTGGTGGTCGGAATCTAGTAGGGATGGTCATGGGCCCGAAGGCCCAATCGGCCCGCCCAGCCTGGTCCTATTTTTTTAGGGCCTGGGCTTGGTATTTGAGCCCATGAGCAGGGCTAGGGCCTAAAGACTAAGGCTCA
Organism: Eucommia ulmoides; assembly: GCA_016647705.1. NCBI lineage: Eukaryota > Viridiplantae > Streptophyta > Magnoliopsida > Garryales > Eucommiaceae > Eucommia > Eucommia ulmoides. The sequence goes on from CM028329.1 coordinate 2,174,446, forward strand.
TTCATTTTTAGAGCCGGGCTAAGGTTTGATCATTTTTGTTTAGGGCCGGTCTGGCCAGGCCTGAACTTTTTTAAAATATAAAAAAATAAAAAAATAAAAAATAAAAAATAAAAAAAAATTATATATATATATCCATAGAGAAAGAGTTACCATTTTGTAGTTTTAGTATTTAGTTTTTAAATTTAAAAAAAAAAAATTATAGGGCCGGGCCTGAGCTTAAATTTTTTTTTGTAGGGCCGGGCTAAAGCCTAACATTTTTGTGAAATACTCTAGTCAAAACTTGGCCCGACCTGGTCCATGACAATCCCTAGAATCTGGCAACCAAAATATAATAACTGGCAGTGGCATCCAGAGTATAGTGACTGACGGTAGCGTTTAGCGACGCAACCCTAATAAGAATTTAGTGTTTCCATGAAATGTATTATATGGTTTGAGAATTTGTTTATTTATTTAGTGTTTTTTAGGACCTCTTTGCCTTACATTTCAAATAAATTTGAGTTGAGTTCAAATTTCCAAAGTTGTAGACTTTAGTGTACCACATCACCATAACACGGACACTTAATCGTATAAAGTTTCTCTCTATTTTTAGGGAGATCTATTGACTACTTTAAACCGCTAAAAATATAGAATAAACATAAATTTTGTTGGAAATGAATGAGAAGAGGGGGGGGGGGGGGGGGGGGGGGGGGGGATTTAATTAGAAAAAAAGAAAGAAAAAGACCTTTAAATTCTCTAAAAGGATCTCCAACAGATGTTCTATATGGTGTGTCATCCTAGATATGGCTCTTTTGAAGCAAATAAACAGCTCCAAGAGCTGTGCTATATGATGTGCCATTTTCGGCACACTAGCTTTGTTGTGCCATTTTCGGCACACTAGCTTTGGAGTAGCAACGGCTACTCCAACGGTCTGAAATTTCAAAATCAAAACTCAATTTTAAAAAAAAAATAACAATCTATAAATTAATAATGTAGGAACAAGCAAATGAAAATCAAACCAACCAGATCAGATCGAGAAGCATCGCAAGCATCCATCGCAAGCCGCGACAAACCAGATAAGATTGAGAAGCATTCGTTGCAAACCGCCGTCGCAAACCAGATCGAGAAGCTCTCCGCAAACCAGAACCGTCGCAAACCAAATCCAGAAGCATAGCAACCGTCGCCACCGTCACAAACCAGATCGAGAGGCATCGCAACCGTCGCAAACCGCTGTCTCCGTCGCAAACCAGAAGGTCAATCTTCTCTCTCTCTCTCTCTCTCTCTTTGTGTGTGTGCATTTCGATCGATCGATTTGTGAGAATTAGGACAAATACACCACATATATACATAAGGGGCTGTGGATCATTCTCAAAAAAAAAAAAAAAAAGGTTGTGGATCGTTCTCCAAAAAAAAAAAAAAAAGGGTTGTGGATTGAATTAACACTTGGGTTAAGTTAATTTAGATTATGGGCTGGGCTAATCACATTTGATTGGATTAGGGATTGGGTTATGTTAATTTAATTTGGAGAATGGGTTGTGGGCTGGGCTAATAAAGAAAAATCATTCATTTGTTTATGTTAATTTTAGCAAATGGCAAGCCATATCCAAAGATCTTGTGAAACAACAACTTCCAAAATGATGGTTGGTTCATGACAATGACAAGTATACATACCTTGCCATGCGGTAGGACAATTTTTCCACTTCCAGTGCATACAATCAATGTTTCCCAACATTCCTGGAAAGCCATGGTTTTCACTAAGGGATAACAATCGGGAGATATCATTACTATTTGGTGCTCTTAAGTACTCATCGCCAACTATTGCACCAATTTCTTTAACAAACCGCTTTAAGCTCTCTACGGCAGTGCTTTATCCAATCCGTACCTATTCATCGACAGATTCCGCTGCATTTCCATAAGCAAGCATTCTAAATGCAGTTGTTACCTTCTGAAGAGAAGATAAACCTAAAACTCTAGAAGCATTTCTTCTCTGGACAAATATGGATCATATCGTTCAACTTCATCGATAATTTGACAAAAGAAAGAACGACTCATACGAAAACTTCTTCGAAATAAATTTTCATTATATACAGGAGATTCAAAGAAATAGTCATGAAAAAATCTTTCATGACCAGAAATTCGATCACGAAAGATAGAATTGTGACTTGGGACAGCAAGTCGCAGTGTATTTTGACGTACGCGTTGATCCGCTATAACCACCCTTGCTAACAGCTCAAATTTTTCATCAGAATCATCATCATGTTTGAGGAGATCTAATATGTTGATAAATGTGGGATAGTTAGACATGAAATGATATTGTTAGGGAATGTGTGAAAAATGAGAGAAAAAATGAGTGTATGGATTTGTATCGGTAGGAATGTGTGAAAATGAGAGAGAAAAATGAGTGTATTTATAGATAGTTTGGGAGGCAAAACTAAAATTTCAAGATTGAAAATTTGGCGGTTAAGTTATCTAAAATTTCAATTTTGGCGCTTTATTTTGAAATCAAAATTTAAGATTTGGAGATAAAGTTGAATCTAAATTTTAATTTTGGCGTTTTACTTTGAGCCAAAATTTTAGATTTGGCGGCAAAATTGAAATCGAAAATTTTAATTTTTGTGTTTTAGTTAATTATACCTTTTGGTCGATTAATTAAAAATTAAAATTTTAATTTTTACACTTTAATTTCAAACTAAAAACTAATGTTAACAATTAAATTGAAATCTCAAAATTCAATTAAATTAATATGTTAATTTTAGTTTTTAATTAAAAAAAATGGTACACCCAAATAACACATCTATAGGAGTGCCTTTTTTTTTTGGGTGTGTCAATTGTGCTTTTGGTGTGCCATTTGGACAAATGGCACACCAAATTTTAGGACATCAATGGCACACCAAATTTTAGGACATCTCTTGGAGATGCTCTAATGATCTTCTTAGGGTAGGCATTCACCATAGGAATCTCCTTGGTAGACCTTATTTCTAGTAATCAAAGGGCCAAACACAAATAAATTAAATAAAGTACCAAAAAACATATTATAAATTATACTTATAAAACCCCTTTTTTTTCTCCAACTTGAATTGAATTGTTTTTAGAGCCAAAAAAATGAGTCATTTTTTTACTAGAAATGATCATCTTCTTTCTTGCTTAGTTTTTATATTGATAGTCATAGCTAAGGCCTTAAATTCTGAGGAATTTCATATGCAAAATGAACCAAAAAGATGTAAAAAATGCTCAGTATCAGCCCATTATATATTTGGAGACTCGACAGCTGATTCAGGGAGCAATAATTACATAATGACAAGGTTTAAGGCCAATTTTTTACCATATGGCAAAGATTTTATGGGTGGAAAAGCCACTGGGAGATTCTCCAATGGCAGGCTTTTTTGTGATTTTGTTTGTAAGTTCAAATTAAAATGATAATATCTCTGGTTTTTTTTTTTTTTTTTTTTTTGAGTAAATTATAGTTTTGACCCGTTAATTATAGTTTTGACATGTAAAAAATGGAGCACGTAAATTTGCACGTAGAACCTAGGAAGCACCAACACTTCTTCGAGTTTTTTTTTTTTTTTTTTTTTTTGATACGGTACCGACACGTGAAATGAACGTGTCGGACATTTTGGAAGTCCGTGTTGTGAATTTTTTGGGTGTTAGTTTTGTATTTTTTTTATTAACTTATTGTAATTACATTATTATTTTAGAGGTGTATCTTGTAATTTGATACTAAATAAAACTATTAAATGGGTCTTTAACAATTGAAAAAACGAGAAATGAGAAATGAGAAAGATAGAAAGTCAACTGCCTTATTCACCGATGATGATAATCAACCAATTGACCTCGAGTGAATTTTTTGTGTATTTCTTGTGCGAATTTTTTAAATGTGAATGTTGGTTTGAACTCTAAAGATTTTTGATTATTGAATTAATAAATTTTGCTGAATGAATTTACTTACTGGCACATGTATTCGTTAATTAAGCTAACATATATAAAAGTATATATTTATTTATTAACGTGTTCCAGCTGTGTCCGTGTCGGAATTTTTAAAAAATTATGATGTCGTCGTGTCTATTTCGTGTTAGTGTCCGTACTTCGTAGAGTGGAACCCCCTAAACCAACAAATTGAAGCCAAATTTTCTATCTAGATTTTCTCCATCATTGTCTTGTTTTGTTTTGTCTTTGGCTATCGAAAGCTAAAGGATGAATGATTGAAATTGATAGTTTAGGGACTAAAATGAAAATTAGGGTATAATTTTAGGGTACAAAATGAACTTAAATTTTCTTATGGATTTTAGCTTACTTTTCGATTCATTTTATTGTTAAATGCAGCTGAGTATTTTGGTTTTGACAAGTACCCGCCTCCATATCTAAGTATTGGGAGCAGCATAGAGGATGCGTCCGCAGGAGTTAATTTTGCATCCGCAGCCACCGGATTTGATTCTCTCACTCCAATATTAAGTGTAATTTCCTCCACTCTCATCTCTCTCTCTCTCTTATTACCATATTTGTTCTTACAAAAAAAGAAAAAGATATTTAATTTGGCTTCTTTTAAATAATAATAATAATAATAATTTATTTTATTATTGTTTTTTTAAATATTTTGTTTGGTATCATGCCATTTTTTTTAAATAAATAAATTCTACCCTTTAAGTCTATTATTGGTCATTTATTTATAAAAATTAAAACTTTGCCATTATACGTTTTCTTTTAGAAATTTTAGAAAGTGGTGAAATGTAAAATATGAGAAATTCAATGTGAAAAAGAATACCAATTAATTAGGGATGACAATGGGTTGTATATCCAACATTTGTGTTTCTACAACAATAACAACTAGTGGTAGAGATTTGATGGTGAGCTAGTGGTAAGGCTTACCCTTTCTAGCCAGAGGTCGAGGAAGTACTTTGGGAATTAAATCATAAATTTCATTCTGAATGTACCAGGTCGATGTGAGGGAGTGCGCGTTTAAGATCGTTTGATGAGGTGATTAGTCGAGGTGTGCGCAAACTGACTTGGATACACATAAAATAAAATAAACAAAAAAGAAAAGAAAAATGTTTCTAATTTTAAGTCTTTTTGGTCTCAGAATGTGATAAGCATCCCTACTCAATTGAAGTACTTCCGCACGTACAAGACGAAATTGGAGTCTAAAATTGGGAAAGAGAAAACCGAAGAGCATATGAAGAAGGCGTTCTTCTCGGTGACCGGCTGTACCAATGACTTTGTCGTCAATTACTTCGGAATCGGTCGGTATAACCGACCGATGAACTTCACTCTCCGGCAATTCAAGAAACACTTGATTCATAGTATCTCCCAATTTATACATGTAAGTACGCCATGTTCGATTTTTAATTCATTAAAACTTTAATCCAAAACAAATTTCTTGAAATTATTTTGCATTTATTAGGTCGATCTAGTGATTAAAAAAATAAATTGGTGATTAGTCTTAAATAACGGGTCTAATCTATTATTAATCTCATTTAAAACATAAGTTTTTATTTAGTCTCTTAAATTGGTTTTTGATTACATATTAGTTCCGCATGTGCTCACGACTATGTAAGATTAGTTACATGTGTAATAATAGTTATAGGTTATAAATTACATGTAACTATGTTATATGTACTTGTATAATATTTGTTATATTTAATAAATATTTTATATAAAAGTTAAATACATATAACTACGAGAGTGCAACGCGTGTATTGGGTCTTCTGCCTTTTTTTAATGCACGAGGTTAAAACACAAGTTGCAATTGTGTGTGGGACTTTTTTTAAAATTAAAAATAAAATAAGGACTTGCCACACAAACATCCTTAAAAAATACCAAAAAATTATATTTGTTTTCAATCTATCCATACTCTTACATTGTAGGAACAAAATTGGACGGTGGCCTATTTAAAAAATTGATTGAGGGGGGTTAAAAATATTTTTCAATGTTTATTAGATATTTGTATAAATTAAGGGAGTTTATGTAAAATTTAAATGATTTTAGTTGAATGTTTATGAAAAAAAAAAAAAGGGGTTAAAAAAAAAAAAATCAAAGTTAAGGAAGACTTGAGTCCTGCCAGCCAAACGTGACTCCACTACTGAAAGTGGATGATATTTTTTTTTGAAAAATTGTTAGATTGTCTTGAAACAATTCACTTCAAACATGTTATTGTCCTCTACTTGACATATTTTATTATTTTCTAGTTAGTCAATTTATGAATCTTTATCATCGCTGTTGTAGTCATTGGTTGATGAAGGAGCCCGGAGAATCGGAATCGCCAGTCTCCCGCCGATCGGGTGTATACCCGGTTTTTTCAATGAAATCTTCCAAAACGATGGTCGCGGATGCAATGCCACCTTCAACTCCATCGCCGAGGATTTCAACCAAATGCTCTATAAGGAGCTACAGAGCTTACAAAAGGGATGGGCATACTTGGGTGTTAAAATTGCATATTTTGACGCTTATACCCCTTTGCTTGACATGGTCGCAAGTCACAAGTATGGTAAGTTCACCGTTTTCTGTTGAAATATTTAATATTTTCATTAATGTTTAGGTCTAATTTTCTATTTAAGTTATGTAGATCAATTTGATAGCATCTATTTTTTTTTAATTAGCTCATCGTTATGGCTATATAATAAGGAGTGCAGAGCTGTATTGTAGAAAATTATTACATCATAAGAAAAGAATTTCCTTCCTCCCAAAGTGCTTTCTTTCCAATTTGTTATTTTCCTCTAAAATATTGAAATAAAAACCGACATGAAAAGATATGTTTATTTTTTAGTAAAGAAATTTATTCTCAAAAATTTATATATAACCAATAACCAAACGTTGCCTTAGCGTTTATTTGGTTTGTTCGTAATTTGAAAATAATTTTTGTTGTCAAATTGTAGTGATTCTGGATATAGTTTGTTGGGAAAAAATTTCTTGCTTTAGTTTTTGAAAATAGTTTAGTGTTGACGAAAAACGAGAAAATAGTTGGAAGTCAAATATAAACCTAAAAATATAAATTAAGACATTTTTTTAGAATGTTTTTTTTTAGAGTTGAGATTCATTTGAGGAGAATAGATTGATAAGATTAGATTATAAAAAAAAAAAAATTGGGTGGAGAGGATCAGGACTTTCAATACTGAAAGATAAAATTTTATCCAACAAAGTAAACATTCACTATGTTTATGATATCAATCAAGTAGTATCATCAATCTCTAATCGCTAAAATATTCTTACAAATATGTGGGAAATAATACCACTGACAGGACATCACCATTACAATCATCTCAATATTTCTGCTAATCATCACTAAGCTGTTTTCGGAAACTAATAATAAACAAATTAATTGATGTGTAATGTTATTTAATTCATTTATTTTGTGTAGGTTTTGAGGAGGTGACAAAGGGATGCTGTGGCATGTTTGCAACATCATTGCTATGCGACCCAGCCTCAATCGTGTGCTCTGATACTTCAAAATATGTATTTTATGATGCAATACATCCAACCGAAACAGCGTACAAGATTATTTTTGACCTCACCCTTCCTACAATTGATTCACTTGTTGTCGATTAGAAAAATTACAACATAAATGTGTTGATATGGAGTGACTTTTTGTATTGTCACAATGCTTTATGAGCCTCTTATATCAAGTGCAAAAAAAAAAAAAAAAAAATCATATTACCATTTTTCAACCAAAATTAAGACTCCAACAAATGTGGCGTTTGCTATGGCAAATTGTCACACATCCTTTGTCTCATCCATTTTTACCACAATTTTAGCTTAATGAAAAATCTCGTGAGATGACTGTTGGAGATAGTTGTTGCTCCAACGGTCATTAAATTATTATTTTTTAAGAAAATAACAATTCATCCTATGAATTAAAGAAGTTGATGAATTAAAAAAGTCAATATCATCTTCTTTTCTTCTTGAAAACTCATTTTTACTTATTTGATTCACATTGCATTAGTTGATCAGCAGAGGAAACATGGGCAACTCGAAGGGAGCCCCCTTGAACTTATTCCCGAATGAAGTAATAGTCAAGAGCAACATGTTTCATGCGAGAATGAAAAACTGGGTTTGAGCATAGATTTGTTGCACCAACGTTGTCACAGTAGATAACCGGTTGTTGAGGTAGAGAAACATGAAGCTCGATGAGTAGAGAACAAATCCAGCGAATTTCAGCAACGATGGTTGCAACAGCTCGATACTCAGCCTCGGTAGAAGAACGAGTCACCGTCATTTGTTTCTTTGAACTCTATGAGATTAGATTGCGACCAAAGTAGATGAGATAGGCACTTGTAGACGTAAAGTCATCCTTGTTTCCTGCCCAGTCTGCGTCCGAAAATGCATGAAGTGACAGTGGTGAGTTACGATAGAAAACAATACCATGAGTAATAGTACCACTGAGATATCATAGTAGACGCTTTGTTGCATTCCAATGAACAGTCTTGGGGTAGTACATAAATTGTGATAATTTGTTGACCGTGTAAGTAATGTCCGGGCGTGTGAGTGATAAGTATTGGAGACTGCCAACAATTGCTTTGTATTCTGTTGGATCAGATAGGATTGAGCCAGAGTGAAGAGTAAGAATTGGAGTAGTGGAAAGTGGTATAGACACAGGCTTTGCATCAGACATGTGAGTGCGAGTAAGGAGATCATGTATATATCGCCACTGAGAAAGAAATATGCCCTGCAGATGTGGAATGACTTCAACTCTAAGGAAATATGAAAGTGGACCAAGGTCCTTGAGGGAGAATATGTTGGAGAGAAGATGAATGAACTTTTGTATCGCAACATCGTTGTTGCCTGTGATAATGATGTCACCAACGTAGACCAAGAGATATATCATGATGCCTAAAGCATTATATACAAATAATAATAATGTGTCTGCATGAGAGCTTTTGAAGTTTGAGGTGAGGAAAAATTGGCGTAGCTCATGGTACCATGCACGGGGGGTTTGTTTGAGACCATATGTTGTTTTTCCCAGTTTACAGACATGATAAGGATGGTCTTTGTCAATGAATCCTTGTGGTTGCTCCATAAAGACATCCTCAGAGAGAGAGCCTTTGAGAAAGGCATTATTGACGTCAAGTTGTCGTAGTGACCAACCACGAGTGACGGCAATAGAAAGAACAAGTCGTACTGTTGTTGGTTTGACAACAGGACTGAAGGTGTCATGGTAGTTAACCCCCGGGCGTTGGTGGAACCCCTTGGCAACTAAATGTGCTTCGTACCTATCAACAGAACCATCAGATAAACGTTTAGTTCGAAAAATCCACTTGCAACCAACGACATTTTGGGATGGATGAGATGGTACAAGGTCCTATATCCCGTTCCGAACAAGAGCATCATCCTCTTCAGACATGGCCTGACACCATTTGGGATCTTTGATGGCTTGGGTCACTATAGAAGGTTCAAGATCTGGGTTGGTGAAAAGTTGTACAATGAGATTCAGTTTTTGGATTGGTTTGTGGATATTATTTTTGGATCGAGTAACTATACCTTTATATGGAAGAGGAATGGGTGTCGGGTCTGGGGGGTGTAAAGATTGGGTTACAGGAGAGTTGGGTTCAAAGGGTGGGGTTTGGGGTGGCTGCTGGGTGTCACGGTGTGGTGAAGGTGGAGTCTCGACGCTGAGTCTCGGGTGTGGTGGAAGAGAGGTGTTTTGAGATGGGAGAATAATTGTGGTGGTCATAATTGTGGTGTCTTGAGTGGAATATACCTGAGGAATAGGTTTGAGAGTAACATATGGTGTGATAGTGGCTAGAGATGATGACTCGGAATGGAACCAAGTATAGAACGTAGAAGATGAAGGATGAGGAAGATCGGGTTGAATGGTTTTGAAAGGCATAATCAACTCAATGAATTTGACATGATGAGATATATAGAGACAGAAGGTTACGGGATCAAGACGAAGATAGGCACTTTGGGTGGAAGAGTAGCCAAGGAAGACACAAAGGGTAGAATGGGAAGATAGTTTGTGAGATGAATATGGACGCAACCAAGGATAGCCTATACAACGAAAACTTCGAAATTTGGAGTAGTTAGGAGGTGTGCCAAAGAGTTTTGTATACGGTGATAGAAGTTGGAGTGTGGGAGTAGGTAGCTGATTAATGAGATAAACAACGATAGAAAATGCATATGACCAGTATGCCAAAGGCATGGAAGCATATGAGATGAGTGATAAGCCTGTTTCAACTATATGACGATGACGACGTTCAGAATACCCATTGTGTTCAGGAGTGTGTGGAGGTAAGGTTAAGTGAGATATTCCACTAGAACTGAGGTATGATGAAACTGCGTGATATTCCCCCCATTGTCAAAATAAAATGTGATGATTTTTTTATTGAAGTAGTTTTCCACTAGTGATTTAAAGTGAACAAAAACATCATAGACATCATATTTTCTTTTAATTGGATAAAGTCATATGTATTTTGTAAAATGATCAACAAAAATAACATAGTATTTGAAATCCTCAATAGAACACATGGGAAAGGTCCATACATCAGAAAATATTATTTCAAGTGGGGAATGTGAAATAAGAGTGGAAATGGAGAAAGGTAACCTGTGACTTTTATTGTACTGACACGCATTACAATTAACACTTAGAAATGATGGACTTGTGACTTCTAATTAAAAGGCAGAGATTATATGCTTAAGAATTGACAATGACGAGTGACCTAAGCGGTGATGCCACTCGGACGAAGTGGTCTTGACACTGAAGAAAACTACCAATGGAAAGGACTTGATAAAACTGACTGGCTATTTATACACACCATCCTTAGTCTGACCTTGTAAAAGTGTTTCCCCCGTGCGAAGATCCTTCTTAAGAAAACAAGAGGGTAAGAATTCGATGGATGTATTGTTAGATTTACAAAATTGAGAAATAGAGATAAGATTTTTATGCATGGTAGGAACACAAAGCACATTATTTAGTGAGAAAGTATGTGAGGGAGTGTGTAGAGATGTAGAACCAGTATGCGAAATAGGGAGACCCATGCCATCGCTAATCACAACATCGTCAGCCTCAGAATAAGGAGCATAAATGGAAAGATTTCTCAGGTCAGTGGTAACATGGTTAGATCCACCACTATCAAGGAGCCAATTTGAGCTGTCAGAGTTGTCAGTTATTGCAACATTAGCTTGTGGTTGCCAAGGAGGATTGGTGCACTATTGAGGTTTCGAAGAAGGACGGTCAGGTGGTGGTGGTTGAAGTTTGGATTGCATTTGCCGGAACACTGGGTATTGTGGGACCGTGTGGCCCTAATCATGACACCATTGGAAACAACCAAGGTATGGTCGTGGTGGTTTGCGTGTACCATGTTGAGATGTGGGTGGTGTCGAGGGCGACTATGGAAGTTGGTTGTTGCGATTTTGTGGACGCCCGTTGGTAGGGCGGGAGATGGCGACGTGTGCAGTCACCGGTAATGGGGTTGGTGTGAGGGTGGTCACAGTGAGGAAGAGCTCATGGTTGATTAGTTTCTCGTGCAATTCATTAAACGAGATGGGGTTGTCTCTGGTATTGACGGCGTCGATCATCGGGTTGTATTCATCACCAAGGCCGTCAAGAATCTTTTCAATGAGGTCCTCGTGATCAAGGGGTTTACCAAGGGCCGCTAGTTCATCGACTTTGGATTTGATGGGCTACATGTAGGTGGTGATTGAGTCCAACCCCTTGGTGATCCGTTTAAATTGATCTTTGAGCTGTTTGATATGACCATAATGAAGACACAGCATTTTGACCACCCCATAAAAAATTTATACTATATTTTATAATTAACTTTGTTTTATTTGCCTTTGTTTCATATTATTTTGTTTCAGAAAATGCAAAAATAAGGAAAAGAAAATAAACAAAATATCGTTTGTTTGGAGCAAATCAGGAAAAAACGAAACAAATTAAGACAAACCAAATGGATGCATGAATAGTGATCATGAATAGTATCCGCATGCGTGAACAGTAACCGCGTGATCGTGAATAGTATCCGCATGCGTGAACAGTAACCGCGTAATCATGAATAGTACCCGCATGATCGTGAACAGTATTTCCGCGTGAATGGTGAATTGTGTTTTTCCCATTTTACCCTTTTTGGAATCTATAAATAGAAGACTCATTTTTATTTTGTGGAGAGGATTTTTGGTGAGGGATTTTTTTTTTTAGAGGATTTGGAGGGAGAAATTTTTTTGGGAGATGAATTTTTTTGGGAAGGGAGAGGAAATCTGGAGAGAAATTTTGAAGAAAATAATATTATTTTCATTTTATTGTAATTTTGAAGAAGAAAAAAAATCTCCAAAAAGGTGGTAAATTTTCATCTGTTGTAAATCTTACTCTTATTTTTAAATAAGTTGTTATTATACTAATCTCTTTTTTTTTGTAAATTAGATTTTTTTTTTCTTTTTTATTATTTATTTATTTTTATTTATTTATTTATTTATTTTTTATTTTATTTTTTATTTATTTTTTTTGAGTAAATAAAACGAGGTGAAAAATTCCCAACCTTTAATTGAACGGTTTAAATTTAGAAGGGAATTACTCCCCTCGATGTGTGCGTGAGTGTGTGGGCGCGTGTGTTTTATTTAATTTGTATTAAATATAATGTGCTAACAATACGAGGTGGAAAACTTCTGACCTTCCATTGGAACGGTTTAAATTTAGAATGAAATTACTCCCCTTGAGAAGTATGTGTGTGTGTGTGTGTGTGCGGGTGTTTTATTTAATTTGTATTAAATATAATGTGCTAACAAGATAAGGTGGAAAATTCCCAACTTTCAATTTGAACGGTTTAAATTTAGAAGGGAATTACTCCCCTCGATGTGTGCGTGCGTGTGTGAGCGTGTGTTTCTTTAACTCGTATTAAATATAATGTGCTGACAAGATAAGGTGGAAAATTCCCAACCTTCCATTGGAACGGTTTAGGTTTAGAAGTGAATTACTCCCCTCGATGCGTGTGAGTGTGTGCGTGCGTGTGTTTCTTTAACTTGTGTTAAATATCATGTGCTAACAAGATGAGGTGGAAAATTCCCAACCTTCCATCAGAACGGTCTAGGTTTAGACGGGAGATCACTTCCCTCAATGTGTGTGTATGTGTATGTGTGTATATGAGGAGGATTTCAAAATAAAATAAAAACATTCGGATTTAAATTCTAATTGGACTTAATCGGATAAGGTACCGTATTTGAACGGGCGTCTTGGGGTGCTTGACACCTTCCCCGAGCGTAACTGACCCCCGAACTCTTTAAACGAATCTTTGGTCAGATCATGTTATTTTAGGAGTCAAATTTTTACTTAAGCCATTTTTTAAAATTGTTTTCATAAAAGAAAAATATGGTGACCTAGCACATCATTTAAACCCAATGCTAGGTGGCGACTCCTTTTTCTAAAAACAGGCTTAAGTATATTTTAATGAGAAAATCGACATTTTTAAAAACCCTTCTCATTTTACCAGAGCTAAGCTTATATCTATTTTTTTTTATTTTCTCTGAAAAATCGGGGCGCGTTCAGCTGGCGACTCCACTGGGGATTATTAGAAGGTCGAGCCTAATATGTTTGAATAAGTCCAATTAATCTAAAGTCCGAATGTTAAATTTTATTCTTTTTCTTTTCCCTCAATTCAGTAAATAAGTTGTGATTTTTTTTATTTTTTATATTTTATATATTTTCTCCTTCTTTTCCTTATTTCCTCTCAGGCTCTTATATCGTTGTAAATCCTCTGACAAAAGCAAAGTTGTCTTGTATCCATATTATCCCCTCAGGATTCTATGATACAAGACGAGAAAGGGATTTTTGGTACTTGATGGATTGATGACGTCTTGGGAAGTCCTAAAAACAAAAAAAATAAAAAAAAAAAAAGCACACCAAACAAGTTCAAAGTTTTCAATATCGGTAGGGAACGACAAAAAAAAAAGGGATTTTTTTTATGTACCATCATTTGTTTTAATTGGTCGTTATCGAAATTGAAATCTTCGAACTAGAATGGGCTTTAAGACCACCTAAGACCCACGTAAACTAAAAAAGGGATTTTTTTTTAAGGTGAAGAAGAAAGGGACAAGACAAAGAAAATTGGTCCCAGAAAAGAAAATCCAGTTCCCCCCTTTCGAAGTCCGATCTTTACACGCAGTCGAGCACAGGCTCATTCCAGGATGACATCATAAAGCAATCCCGAATCTCCCCAAACGACCCAGATGGCTCTGATGCAGGCAACTATTGACAGGTTGATGGAAAGGATCAACGAACTTAGCCGACCTCAGGAGGTGCCTATTCCTCCGTCTAACGGGACTCCTGTGACTGAATCCCCAAATGAAAACCCTGCAAGTATTGGGATGGAGAACTCAGGGCCGAATCCGAACCACGTCGGCCCGAACTTTGCAGTAACGATCTACTATGGACCTCAGATGGGCCCTTATCCTTTCGCCTATGGAGCTCCGGCATATCCCATCCAGGGGCATGTCTATCAGGCCTCGCCAGAGGGCTCGGCCCCCACCGCACCGCAGATCCTCATTCACCCGGAGAGGGTCGTTGCTCCACCAAACAATTCAAATGATAGCCAACCGGCCCCGGCCATGGAAACTGAAAACAGAGAAGAGAATGGCCCTCCACCGGCTTGGCTTCTGAAAATGGAGAAATTGGAAAAAACTATGGAAGAGTGGCAAAAAGAGAAGCCATCCAGGAAAGCGACATACAAGGAGTTGTCAGCACCACCCGGGGTTGTGTACCCAGAAACTTTCGTGGTTCCAGAGTTCACAAAATATGATGGCACTGGCCCTCCAGAATGGCATGTCAGCGTTTACAAAGAAGAGTTAGGAATTCATGCTCGGAACGAAGACCTTCGCCTAAAGATGTTTCGGAGATCGTTGAAAGGACCGGCTCTCAACTGGTACATGACCCTGGAGCTATCACAGATTAAAATATTTGAAGATCTGGTAGAGGCCTTCTGTGAGCAATATGTGTACAATAGGGATGCCGCGCCAGATCGCAATACCCTCTACCAGATACTAAGAAATAAAGACGAAAGTTTCCGAAGGTATACTGCCCGTTGGAGGGAAGAGGCTGCCAAAGTTGTCCCTAAGCTGAGCGAGGAGGCTCAGTTAGAGATATTCAAGTCAATTCAGTCACCGTCGTTCTATCGAGATCTCTCGAGCATAGCAGTGGTTTCTTTCGGCGATGCGATCAAACAGGCTGAGGTGACGGAAGAAGGAATAAGGAGCGGAAAAATTGAAGGGGCCCAATCCAATCTGACGAAAAGGTCAGCCCCGCCAAAGATGAAAGAAAATGAAGTAGCTGTTGTCGTTTCCCCTCGGCAAACCCATTACCAGAACTACCCCCAAGCTTCCTGTCCCCGAAACTACCCGAACTAGAACAACCAATATCACAACTACCCTCCTCAAAATCGCCAAAACCAAAATTATCCTCAAAACCAACCCTATTCCCAAAGTCGCCCCCGCTATTACCAAAATGTACCTCCCCCTTATCAAAACCACATTCCCCAATATTATCCTCAAGCCTACCCAGCACCCTCTTACCATACCTATCAACCACACCCGAACACCCCACCTCAAATTCCTAACCACACTCCAAGGTCAGGAACACAATACCACCAAGGCCTTCTACCTCATGCTACTGGGGGAAATTTCCAGAACGACAACAGAGAGCTACAAGACCTTCCGGTCTCGATCACCGAGTTGTATCGGAATTGTTTGAAGCAGGGGATGCTGACACCCCTTTCCTTCTACGAAGTTAAACCTGGGAGTAAAGCAGCTTCTTCAAATGCTTTCTGTGAATACCACTTGGGAACCAGAGGACATGCGACTGAGCAATGCTTTCAGCTGAAAGACAAAATCCGGGAGTTTATACGGACCGGAGCCATCACGTTTCCTAAAATACCTGAGGCCGGTACGCCAAATTGTCAGCAAAATCCGTTGCCTGAACACGCCTCCTCAGGAAGTGGCGTCAATCTAATTTTCACAAAGGAGGTCGAGGAAGAAGTTGATGTGATCGATATCGGTGGTGTTTGTTTACACCCGGAGGTTCTCTACGGAGGGTTCGAATTACATCTAGAAAGGGTAGCCCAAAAACTGGAGAAATCTCTAGTTTTGTCTTTCCCAATCCAAAAAATGGTGGAAAATCTCAATAAGGTTCCATGGAATTATGAGATCATCGCTAAAACAAGAGAAGGAGAAGAATTGCCAATCTCAATAGGAGAAACCAGTGGAATCACTCGGTCTAGAAGGGTGTATACGCCACAGGATTTGATCAGGATTCCTGTGAGGGAACCAAGAGGGGCTCTGAAAAAGCCAGTGTCAGAACCGGAGGCTCACGACTTCCTAAAGGCAATGAAGAATTCAGAATACAAGATAGTGGAGCAACTCGGCAAAGCACTGGCGCAAATCTCGATGCTCTCACTACTCCTATCCTCAGAAGTACACAGACAGGCATTGCTGAAAGTCCTAAATGAAGCCCACTTGCCTAGCACGATCTCTCCGGAGAAGTTTGTCACACTGGTCGAGCAGGTCCTAGGATCTAACACCATCACTTTCACAGATGACGAGATGGACGATGATGGAACAGGTCACAACAAGCCTTTGAATATCACGGTCGAAAGCCATGGAATGTTCATAGCTCGGGTGCTGATTGACAATGGATCGGCACTAAATATCTGTCCTTTGTCGACCCTGGAAGAAATGGGGATAGATCTATCACAGGTTCGATCGTCTAAGACGGTTATCCGAGCATTCGATGGGGCTAGGAGAGATAGCGTTGGAGAGATTGACCTGCCAATTAAAATTGGTCCAATACAGTTCAATGCGAAGTTCCAAGTGCTCGACATACCTGCTTCGTACAACCTGTTGTTGGGGAGGCCGTGGATCCATAACGCTGGGGCAGTGCCTTCATCTCTACATCAGAAGATTAAGTTTATCATTGATGACATACTGTACGTGATCAGGGCTGATTCAGATATCATACCTTTCCATCAAGCGATAAGTCAGCATGTCTCGTTAACAGATGACGGAAAGGAGAAGGAGAAGATTGAAGCCTCCTATCACGTGTTCGACGTCGTGAATGCTACCTTTGTGAAGGAAGGAGGACACGATATGACACTATCACTGTCTAATACTGTGGCCTTCGTTGCTAAAGAAATGAAGTCTCGGGGTTGTATTCCTGGGAAAGGTTTGGGCAAGAATCTAGACGGAATTACAGATGCGATAGAAGTCAAGGAGAAGAGGGGGAGATTCGGATTGGGATACGAGCCGATAAAAGTAGACAGGGCGAGGTTCGTCCGGAAGAAGAGGGATGGATCCCCAGACAACCAGCCAATGAAAATTCCGCATATCTGGGTCACTTTCCCCTATCCAGCAGAAATCATCAACAAAGGGAAAGAGACTGCAAGATTCGAGTTGCACCCTGAGAGAGTGATGATCAAAGAAGCTGTGAATGTAATCATGGGAGATGAGGCAGGGCCAAGTCATGGGTCTGGTATTCGAACCAAAGGAAAGGAGAGGCTGCAGAATTGGGATTCTTGTTTTCTCCCAATTCGCCAGGCGTTTCGGTAAACTTAGGGAGAGTTTCTGTTGGTCATCCCGCCATCCGCCTAACCTTCTGGATGGAAAAGGATTTTGCTTTGTAATGGTTTTATATTTAATGAATGCAATTCTGTTTTATCCAACATATGGTTTAAATGTTTAAATTTTATGCTTTCAGGATGCCTAAATTACCAGTGTATGATGCATGCGATATAACTGAGCTAGAGTGTGATAAGTATGATTTCAATGCAGAACCAGACCATAACCTGATGGGAGTGGAAACAGAAGATGACTCTTGCCAGCCAGACGATGGTGAGATCCGAAAAGCTTTCACGGAGTTCGAGAACAAGCCGATTCCCAGTAACGATGAGACCGAGTTGATAAACTTGGGGACCTCGGAAGAGTTGAAGGAAGTAAAGATTGGATCAGCCCTCATGACTCTGGAAAAGAAAGAGTTGACAACGCTTTTAATTTCCTACCAAGATATCTTTGCCTGGTCCTACGATGACATGGTAGGACTGGACAAAAGTATCGTGGCCCATAAGCTGCCGCTAAAACCGGGGAGTGTACCAGTCAAACAAAAGTTGAGAAAGTTGAGGCCCGCTGTCAGCCTCGAGGTCAAGGAGGAGATCGTGAAGCAATTTAATGCCCGAATTATTGAAGTCTGTAACTACAGTGAATGGCTCTCAAATGTCGTTCCCGTGCCAAAGTCCTCGGGAAAAATCAGAGTCTGCGTGGATTATCGCGATCTCAACCGGGCAAGTCCAAAAGATGATTTCCCACTGCCAAACATTCATATCATCATCAAAAATACTGCGGAGCAAAAGCTCTATTCTTTCGCCGATGGATTCTCTGGTTATAATCAGATTCTGATGGATGAGAAAGATCGAGAAAAGACGGCCTTCACTACACCATGGGGAGTCTTTTGCTATAGGGCAATGCCTTTAGGTCTCAAAAATACCGGGGCAACGTACCAAAGAGCAATGACGACCCTCTTTCATGATATGATGCACAAGGAGATAGAGGTATATGTAGATGACATTATCGTTAAATCTCAGGAGAACGAGGATCATCTCTGCCATTTGAAAAAGATGTTCGACAGACTTCGAAAGTACCGGCTCAAGCTCAATCCAGCAAAATGCGCGTTTGGGATGGCTTCCGGAAAACTTCTTGGTTTCATGGTAAATCGCAATGGAATCGAGATTGATCCTGCAAAGACGAAGGCCATTCGTGAGATGCCACCACCGAGAAATGAGAAAGAGATCCGAGGTTTTCTGGGGCGATTAAATTTCATAGTCCGATTCATCTTCCAACTTACTGCCACTTGTGAGCCAATCTTCAAGCTACTTCGAAAAGAAAGTGACGGGCGATGGAATGCAGATTGCCAGAATGCCTTGGAGAAAATTAAAGTCTATCTAACGAACCCTCCCGTTCTAGTGCCGCCTTGGGAGAAAATTCAGTTATTACTATATTTGTCAGCTCTCGACTCCTCCATGAGAGCTATTCTTGGGCAACTCGATAAATCTGGAAAGAATGAGCAAGCCATCTACTACCTCAGCAAGCGCTTCACGAAGTATGAAGAAAATTATACCTTGCTGGAGAGGACCTGTTGTGCATTAGTTTGGTCTGCTCAAAGACTGCGCCATTATATGCTTCCACTGACTACCTACTTGATAGCCAGGATGGATCCCTTAAAGTACATCTTCGAGAAGCCGATTCTATCAGGAAAAGTTGCAAAATGGCAGATGCTGCTGACAGAGTTCGATATCATCTACAAGACCCAAAAGTCAGTGAAGGGTCAGGCAATAGCAGATCAATTGGCTAGTTGTCCAGCTCAAACGGATAACCAGCCTCTTGAGACGTTATTCGCTGCCGAGTCGATTCATGCGGTAGATGAACTAAACGAGGAAACAGTCTGGAAAATGTATTTTGATGGAGCAGTGAACTCTCGAGGGGCTGGAATCGGAGTCGTTCTGGTTTCTCCAGGCAAGCAGCATTATCCAGTGGCTTCCAAGTTGAAGTTCCAGAGCACAAATAATCGAGCTGAGTACGAAGCCTGTATTCTGGGACTCCAGCTGGCTGTCGACATGAGAATCAAAGAAATACTAGTGTTCAGAGATTCTGAGCTGATAATCAATCAAGTGACGGATAAGTATGCCACAAGGGATCCGACCTTGATAGCCTATAACAATCACCTCCTGGAGTTGTGCGAGCAATTTACGATGATAGAATTTGAAAGCATACCGAGGCTCAAAAATGACTTCGCCGATGCCTTAGCTACCTTGGCATCTATGATATCTATCACTCGAGAGGATGATGATATCATTCCGGTGGTAATCCGAGTTCAACGTCGACCGGCCCACTGCTGCCAGCTTGAATCTGAGCCAGCCAAAGACCCGTGGTACCATGACATAAAGAACTTTCTGAAAAATTAGGAGTATCCGGAAGGGGCATCAAGTGTTGATCGAAAAACTCTCCGGAGGTTAGCAGGCCAATTCTTCCTAAGCGGGGAGACACTGTACAAACGCTCCCCTGATATGGGCCTGTTGAGATGTGTTGGAGTCGAAGAGGCCATCCAGTTGATGAAAGAGGTCCATGGTGGCATATGTGGACCTCACATGAGCGGCTTCATGCTTGCCAAGAAGATCCTGAGGACCGGTCATTTTTGGCTAACGATGGAAAGCGACTGCGTACAGTTTGTTCGAAGATGCTATAAGTGTCAGATTTATGGTGATCAAATCTATGTCCCACCTTCGCACCTTCATTGCTTGGCGGCCCCATGGCCCTTCTCAATGTGGGGTATGGACGTTATTGGGGAAGTTACCCCTAAGGCGCCGAGTGGTCATCGCTTTATCCTGGTGGCAATTGATTATTTTTCCAAGTGGGTAGAAGCTGTTTCCTTAACCCGAGTGACTCAAAAGATAGTAGCTCGATTCATCAAAGAAAATATTGTGTCAAGATACGGTTTGCCGCAAACATTGATAACCAACAATGCTAAAAACCTGAAGGGTTCAGAAATACAGAAAATATGTCAACAGTTTAAGATCGAGCACAAAAACTCAGCGCCTTACCGTCCAAAAATGAATGGAGCAGTGGAAGCCGCCAACAAAAATATAAAGAAAATTCTCCAGAAGATGATTGACAATTATAAAGAGTGGGATGATATGCTGCCATATGCTTTGATGGCTTACCGAACCTCGGTTCGGACCTCGACAGGGGCAACGCCCTATTCTCTGGTCTATGGCACAGAAGCGGTGATACCAACCGAGGTGGAAATTCCATCTCTACGAGTGCTCATAGAGCCAAGCTTGATGAAACTGAATGGGTACAACAACGGTTGGACCAACTTTGTTTAATCAATGAAAAACGGCTAACAGCGATATGCCACGGACAGTGTTACAAACAGAGGATTACTAGAGCTCATATAAACGGGTATACCCTAGAGTCTTCAAGGTCGGTGAGTTAGTATTGAAGAAAATCTTTCCTTTCCAAGATGAAGCTAAGGGTAAGTTCGCGCCAAATTGGGAAGGTCCTTTTGTTGTTCATAAGGCTTTGAGCGGTGGAGCGTTGATTCTCTAGGAAATTGATGATGATGTATTTCTCGAGCCCCTAAACTCAGATTCTGTAAAGAAATACTTTGCCTAATAAATGTCCTTATTTTCTAAGTAAGTTTATTTCAATTTGTGATTGTCTGTTGCTTCAAAAAAAAAAAAAAAAAAAAGGGTACGGCTCGAACATGGTGAAAACTCGAAACAGCGCTATGAGAAAAATGTAGAGACCGTGTTGCCAAAAAAAAAAAAAAAAAAAAGGAGAACAGTTAGATCACTCCTAGGAGCATTTTTGGAATTTCCACTACGGCTGACTTCCATTGACCGTAAGACTTTTCTGTGTTCGGAACTTGATGGATTTGAGCAAGAGTTGAAATCTATGAAAAGAAACATCGAATATGGCTCAAATTTGCATTGAAATCATACTTGTCAGACAATCTGGCTTGAAATCTCGCAGTCAACATATCTGGTGATAAAGTTACCTGTTTGGGGTAAGGTTTTACACGTTTTTCTCATATTTGGTTAAATCAGTTTTTGCAGGATTTGAAAAATACAAAGCAAGCAGGAGTATATGATTCTCCTAAGCACTGAGGATGCCTAGTAGAAAAGAGAAAGTGAGAATTGGCGGGTGCATAGAAACAAAGGCTGATAGGGATGTTGTCCAAAAAAAAATCAAAACCCGCCAACAACCCAGGGAAAACCTCTAGAAAGTACATCTCTAAGATTGACGGAAGGACGAGACGGAAAAATCTCCCGATACTATCCCGAGAAAGTCAAGCGCCATCAAACGAGGGATTGCGATGGAAAAGGGGGGAACGGAATTGCGAGTCGTCAAGGGTGACAAGTTTTTCAAACTAAATTTTCGTGTTGCATGTGTTTTTTTGTCCAATTACAGGGATTTCAAAGGGCATGGAAGCATGGATTTCTCTATCCCAAAGACTTCTTACCTTCTGGCTCAAATTAGAAACTTTTATTGCTGAAAGTTCAGAAGCTCTAAATGAGCGTCCAGGTATGCGTTTTGCCTTGAAAAGGGAAAAAAGTGAACTACGC
This sequence comes from Eucommia ulmoides, assembly GCA_016647705.1. NCBI lineage: Eukaryota > Viridiplantae > Streptophyta > Magnoliopsida > Garryales > Eucommiaceae > Eucommia > Eucommia ulmoides. The sequence continues at coordinate 2,196,501 of CM028329.1, forward strand.
TAAACTTGATCCTCGGCATAATACTAAGGTACGCAAGCAATCTATAAATGTTCGGTCATCTGAGAGTTAGTCCCAGCCAAAGGCTGGGGCACATTTTATATCTTTCCTCTCTCATTTTTGCCCAAATAGAAGTTGGGGCATATTTTATATTTCTGAACTTTCTTTTGTCCCCTGGCCAAGAGGGCTAGAGTATGAATCATTTTTCATTACTCTAAACGATTCTCTAAACGACCACTGGTTCGTCATGAGTATCCTCATGAGTCTTTTTTTTTTTTCTCTAAATGATTCTCTAAACGAATATTTATTCGTCATGAGTATCGTCATGAGTCTTTTTTATTACTCTAAATGATCTTCTAAACGGACACTTGTTCGTCATAGATATCATCATGCGTCATTCTTTTATTACTCTAAACGAACACTTGTTCGTCATGAGTCATTTTACTTTATTTTTTCTATTATTGAAAAATGCACTTTGAAAAAAAAATAAATAAATAAAAATAAAAAATGGGACGATCAAAATGGCGTTGTCTTTTATCTTTGTCAAGCAAATGAAACTTGCATGACAAAGAGGGGCAGCTGTAGACACAGCATTTTGACCACCCCATAAAAAATTTATACTTTATTTTATAATTAACTTTATTTTATTTACCTTTGTTTTATATTATTTTGTTTCAGAAAATGCAAAAATAAGGAAAAGAAAATAAACAAAATATCGTTTATTTGGAGCAAATCAGGAAAAAACGAAACAAATTAAGACAAACCAAATGGATGCATGAATAGTGATCATGAATAGTATCGGCATGCGTGAACAGTAACCGCGTGATCGTGAATAGTATCCGCATGCGTGAACAGTAACCGCGTGATCGTGAATAGTACCCGCATGATCGTGAACAGTATTTCCGCGTGAATGGTGAATTGTGTTTTTCCCATTTTACCCTTTTCGGAATCTATAAATAGAAGACTCATTTTTATTTTGTGGAGAGGATTTTTGGTGAGGGATTTTTTTTTAGAGGATTTGGAAGGAGAAATTTTTTTGGGAGAGAAATTTTTTTGGGAAGAGAGAGGAAATCTGGAGAGAAATTTTGAAGAAAATAATATTATTTTCATTTTATTGTAATTTTGAAGAAGAAAAAAAATCTCCAAGAAGGTGGTAAATTTTCATCTGTTGTAAATCTTACTCTTATTTTTAAATAAGTTGTTATTATACTAATCTCTTTTTTTTTTTGTAAATTAGATTTTTTTTTTCTCTTTTTTATTATTTATTTATTTTTATTTATTTTATTTATTTTTATTTTTTTATTATTATTTTATTTATTTATTTATTTTGAGTAAATAAAACGAGGTGGAAAATTCCCAACCTTTAATTTGAACGGTTTAAATTTAGAAGGGAATTACTCCCCTCGATATGTGCGTGAGTGTGTGGGCGCATGTGTTTTATTTAATTTGTATTAAATATAATGTGCTAACAATACGAGGTGGAAAACTTCTGACCTTCCATTGGAACGGTTTAAGTTTAGAATGAAATTACTCCCCTTGAGAAGTGTGTGTGTGTGTGTGTGTGTGTGTGTGCGCGGGTGTTTTATTTAATTTGTATTAAATATAATGTGCTAATAAGATAAGGTGGAAAATTCCCAACTTTCAATTTGAACGGTTTAAATTTAGAAGGGAATTACTCCCCTCGATGTGTGCGTGGGTGTGTGAGCGTGTGTTTCTTTAACTCGTATTAAATATAATGTGCTGACAAGATAAGGTGAAAAATTCCCAACCTTCCATTGGAACGGTTTAGGTTTAGAAGTGAATTACTCCCCTCGATGCGTGTGAGTGTGTGCGTGCGTGTGTTTCTTTAACTTGTGTTAAATATCATGTGCTAACAAGATGAGGTGGAAAATTCCCAACCTTCCATCAGAACGGTCTAGGTTTAGAAGGGAGATCACTTCCCTCAATATGTGTGTATGTGTATGTGTGTATATGAGGAGGATTTCAAAATAAAATAAAAACATTCGGATTTAAATTCTAATTGGACTTAATCGGATAAGGTACCGTATTTGAACAGGCGTCTTGGGGTGCTTGACACCTTCCCCGAGCGTAACTGACCCCCGAACTCTTTAAACGAATCTTTGGTCAGACTATGTTATTTTAGGAGTCAAATTTTTACTTAAGCCATTTTTTTAAATTGTTTTCAAAAAAGAAAAATATGGTGGCCTAGCACATCATTTAAACCCAATGCTAGGTGGCGACTCCTTTTTCTAAAAACAGGCTTAAGTATATTTTAATGAGAAAATCGACGTTTTTAAAAACCCTTCTCATTTTACCAGCGCCAAACTTATATCTATTTTTTTTTATTTTCTCTGGAAAATCGGGGCGCGTTCACATAAGATGGGTGAGCATATGTATTTTGTAGGACAAGCCAGGCTTCTCGGGAGGTACGGGACTAGGTGTTGAGTGGGATGAGGGATGGGCTGAGGGTGCCGACCATGGCACTAAGAATGAGGCGATCTCGACGGGACCATGTGATGTATTCGGGGTTGGGTGTGGTTTTGTCTTGTAGAAATGAGGTTAGGGATGAGTAGGTGCCGTCTACAAATTTGAGTAAATCATAGCCAAATAGTGTGGATTCAATTTGGAATTTTCAGGAGATATAATTCGTTGGTATTTGCTTCACTGTATTGTGCGTGTTGATGGCTATAAGGGGATGTGTGGGTTCATTGTTATTAGGTATGGCTACAACGATGTTCTCGGTAGACATAATTGAAATGGCTAGAGAAACTACTATTTTCCAAAGTGGGTGGGTTGTTTTTCAATTTTGTAGACAATAGGAGAAAGAGTAATTTTAGGTTTGAGGAAGAGGAGACAATCAGTTAATGGGATTTGAGAAAATCAGACAATTGGTTTGAGAAAATCAGGTTTGTGAACAGATCTGGTTTGGTGTCAAACGTGATGTCGTGTTTCTGATGTGCAACGGGTGGCACCGTCGTTCTGATGTGCAGAATGGGGTGGCGCCAGCGGTTTTGATGTGCAGAGGGGTAGGCGCTATGCTTCGTCTGTGAGGAAGAGGGAGATAAAAGTTGTTGATTCTGTGAGCCTTGACCCTCTTCAGCTGCGACAGGTTCTTCGGTAAGGTTAGTTATTAGGGTTTATTCTTCGGTAAATTAGGGAAGGTTTGGGACTTTCTTATGCTTCCAGGGTTTCAACAATGGTGTCGCCAAAACAGCTAACCATAAAATTGGAGAAAGTTTTGAGAGAGAGAGAAATAGAGAAAAAACAAAGGGGGAGAGAAAAGTGGTCGGCGCCTAGGAATTTTGGATCTTTAGGCTCGTGATACCATATAGAGCTAAGAGATAAATGTTATGAGTATGGCATGTATGATTTCATTCAGTAGAAATGTATATATACAATCTCTAATTAAAAGTCAACTCTCTACAAAAAGGTAACTAATTAATGTGATTGATTTTCTACAATTAATCTAATTATATATATATATATATATATATATATATATATATAGAAAATTCAAATATCTAAATAAGGTAATTAATTAATATAATTGATTTCCTACTAATGAATAACTTTATCATTGTTTAGTCCTAATTTCAAAAAATGCAAAAATTGGCATGACTAATTTACCTGTACGTGATTCGTGGGATTAAGATCTTCCGTATTTAACGGTTTCACACAAAATTATTTTATTAAAATCAAAATAACTATTGTTATATTTTTTTTTACAATCTAATTATATATTCAGATTCATCTGAAAAAAAAATCTTCAAAATGATATCTCATTCATTATTTTTTTCATTAATTTCATATTCGTTTTATATTGAATATAATACTTCCAAAATTTTTAATTTTTACATTCATACTACATTCAACATGGTACTTTCAGAATTTTCAATTTTCACATTCGTGTTACAATTGACATGATCTTATACATTATCAAAATATAGTTAAGTTTTACATTCAACATCCAAATTACATTTTATCAGTAAGTTATGTTATATTCAACACTTATATAATTTATGTTATTTTCAACATAAATTGACGTTATTTTTATCACATTGAATGTTATATTCAACATTAATAGGAACACAGATTGTAGTGATATTATATATAACACTAACGTATAACCCATGTTTGAAGGCACAGATGTAAAACAAAAAAATTAATTAAACATTCTACACCTATTTTATTTAAACATCAATAATAACTCATAATTAAGACTAAAACTTGTACAGATACAAAATAAGAAGAATTTAAACGAATTATACTCGACCGAACACTCCACTCCGTACATATATCCAAGTCCCTTTCTTTGTCACACTAATTCATCTAAAATACTAGATTAAAAAATCCTTCATTAAAATAAAATGATAAACAAAACACTTAAAGTTCTTGAGAGACTATAAGGAATTCAAATTCTTGTAAAAAATGCACACAACACACATGACTTTTAACAAAGAGATCCATTTTAATACTTGTATTTAGGTGGACAAAAACCTCTATACAAACTAAAAACTAAATTCCATCAAAATCTCAACAAAAGTTTCCAAAAGACCTAAAACTATTTCACAAACCATAAAAAAGTGACCCCCCCAAAAAAGAAAATAAATAGAAAACTTGGCCTGTCAATCGTTAACATTCCATCGATATTACCTTCAATATAGTTAAATCTAGACATCACAATTGAACTATGATAGAATAATAAGAATAAGCAAACTCAGTATCAAAATTCTCACAAATCAATCATTAAAACCAAACTTAAACAAACCATATTCCAAAGAATCGGTTCTATTTAAACGATCCTCACACGGTTCGTGAAATTAATAAACAACGCAAAATTGTTAATGTCGTTATGTATGCGAGGAACCTTTGAGAATGGATTCAGAGGTTGTGTGCGGGTGTAACGGGGCCAAAGGCTGCCATTTGCGAGGCATATTTCGCAAAGTAGTCCTGAATCGTAGTTTCTACTTGCAGCACAGGTTTTTCCTTATGATTCAATTAATAGAACAAAGAAACAAATTAAAAATATTACCGTTAATTTTCATTATGAATGAAATATCGAGAAAGGAAATGAAGATCGACCTTAAGAGCTACAGTATATCCGAAGAAGAAAGTTGCGATGAACACCGTTACAACATAGGAATTCAACATGACTCCGATTCTTTACAAAATGAATGCACACTTAAAGACTATTATACTAATGAAAAATAGTTCAAAATGAATGCATAATTAATGACAAAACAAATTAATATAGTTAATAGATTTGTGTACACATATAAATACATTACAAATGCACAACCAAAACTACATTCTTCTTTTATGTAGCGTTTAGCTATTAAACGAACAACACCAATGTTTGAGCTTAAGAACTTCAAGTTCCTTCACATCAACAAAATCAAAACCAACTATGAGTAATACCAACAAAATCAAAGAACATGTTTGGGCTTGCCCAATCAAACACATCAAATATGAAAATAGATGTTTAGCAATAGCGAGGCTATTACGTGAGCAGCAACAGCGACGACAGCGTTACGTGAACAATTACGTGAGATGGCAATGGTGTTGTATTTGGGTCCAATTAAATAGTAAATAGATTCAACTAAATGAAAAAAAAAAACTAACTAAAATTTGCAGAAGAAGAAAATCAAATTAATTAAACGAAGAATTTACTATGAATTTACGCACTATATCTATACAACTAAATGTGCTATTAATCCAACAATACCTGAAGGACTAACATTATCAAGGTACTGGCAGTGTGTATTCCAAGCATACAGATCAACCATGTCACACCCCACCCCGGACACCCGTCATGTGAGGCCGGCGTGACGTAGACATGACACCGCCCAACTGACTAGCCAACTCCAATACGTCAATAACAAAATTGTAAATCTATACAACACATATAATAGTCTCATCTGATAAGGATACATCGTCTCGAATATAAATACAATCAAACGAATCCCCTAAACCTCACTTAGATTTTATTCCTAATATTTTGTCTCCAAAATTTTCCCTCAAATAACTCCTTTGCGTGACCCGCATAACTCTATCTAGCGCCAGTAGGGGACCGACCGACTCCTAGCTATTTTACCTGCGAGTGTACTGCCTTCTTAGTAAAAATATTTTTAAAATAATAATTCATTCTACAATATCTAAATGGATCAAGCGTGAGTATAAAAACAGCACGTAACTAGTAAAATTCTCTATAATATAAGTAGTGAAAATAAAGCAATAAATATAAGTTCCATTCCAACCCATCTAGTAAAATAGTACCAATCACCATAATAAATAATAAATCACCAAATGTAAGTAAAACATCATATCTCAAACACACATCTCAAATCCACCACTCCACCACAACACACACTGACTAGTCATAGTGATCGTTTTAACCTCACGATCTGGAGTTGCAACGGTACCGTAACATTCGTAGGAATGCCTTCCTACGAAATATCCACACCCATTTTTAGGGAGAAATATAATCCACACCCCTTACGGGGATAAATATAATCCACACCCCTTTCGAGGAGAAACCACACCCCTTTCGGGGAGAACAACCATGGCATCGTCAAAATCAAATACAGCATCATCGAATCACAACTAAATAAATATCGTCTACTCAACATCGTCAAATCACCACGTCTACCTCTTTTCTTCAAAACCAACTTTTAAATTCAAAAATCATATTGCACACTTTCTTTTAAAGAAAATGTCCGATTTTATCAAAACCACTTTTCCACCCTTTATTTTTAGAAAACCAGGCATTTTTAGAAAAATAGATGTTTTCTATTCTCTTTTTAAAAACGCCGTCTAATTTCACCAAATCCAACAAAAATTCATTTTCAACTTCTTTTTGAAAACTATCGAAATCTTCCGAAAATCCAGTTTACTAACTCATTCAAATCCTGCTTGATCCATATCATTTATAAATTTATACATTTTAAATAATCACATATTTCATCATATATATTCATAGAAAAATAGTTTGGTAAGAAGACAGTACACTCACCTCGTTAACCGCTCTCCAAAACCTTCTCTGACCACACTCTATCGAGACACCGGTAGCTGCGAGCCTAATAGCGACAAAGCCTAAATTAATATCTTATCTAAAACATCCAAATTATGCAATGCAGACCTTACATTCCAAATCATTACTATTTTATGTACCACGTAATTACAATTAATTAATCTTTACGAAATTATTACGATTTTAGAATTTGTAACGCTAAATAAAATTTAATTTAACGAAAATTAATAATCGATTGAAATTTCACCTGTTTCCGAATCGTTTGGCGACCACGAGATGGGTTTTTGATTTTCAGTGGGGTGGTTTGTGCAAAAAAAAAAATTCTCTTTTTTTTTTCCCTTTTTTCTTCTTTTCATTTTCTTTTTCACGCCTGTTCCCTGCGTCTGTTTCTATTTTGCTGCTCAGCCGCCGACGAAATCCCTTCACCGCTGATCACCTATTTCCACCACCGAACCAGACGATCGACTCCCACACAATCACCCAACCGAAAGGTCACACACACATACAGCCGACGCCAATACACATACCCACTAATCCCTCTCTCTCTCTACACTCCATTCCGGCGACAACTCCGGCGACGCCCCACATCGCCATGCACACACCACACGCCCCGATGAACAACCCCCACACATTCCCACAACTAAACACACACGCCAAGCCATACACACTGATCGCACACACACATACCCATACCCACACGACAATCGCGCACACACCGACATGGTTGCTCAAAACATAACACACACCAACAAAAGCGATGATCATAACACACAAACATAAAACAGGGCATACTCACACGAAACACGCACTCACGATCACCGCCACCACCGGAAGAACGACGATCCCACAAAATCGCCGGAGGAATACGACGATTTCACACACACACCCACGCAACATCGACCTGCACAGAGCACACGAACAACACCCACACACTCACCAACGACGGCAGACACACACCCACACCGGAGCAGCGCCATCGCTCCGAACCCATCACCGCCGGCCAAGCTTCCTCTCTCTCTAGAATTTTGTGTTTTCCAAATTTCCTCACTTTGGAGGTTTTTTATCATGATCTCTGCATGGATGCATTTATATGCATGAATTAAGTGGTATTCGTTGATCCTAGCTTGCTACGTCGCCCACGTCCCGATCTCCCTATCTCCGGTTGATCCCTCGGCACACACACACCGTTTGTGTATATATATATAAACATCTTTTGCTCTAATTACACTTTTCTCCCCTAAATTCCTTAAATTTCTTATTTTAGCCCAATTCACCATTTATAATTTTTCTTAAATTGTAATTTCACCTCTAAAAATTTAAATGTTATCAATTGAAAGACAATTTGAATCCTAAAGGTTGGATTTAATGTATACAAATTTATAATTCACCCCCTAAACTTTTAATTTGGATAATGATTAATACAATTTTACCTCATATTTTTTCAATTGCTCTAAATTACAACTAAAATGACATACGTGCTAAATCGGAGTCTTACAAACCAAATAACCAAACTTGTTCAAAGAACTAAACCAGTAAACAATTAAACAAACAATCAAATAGTCAGAGTTGGACAAATAGAACTAAGACCTTGCAAAATCGAACCCAGATCTTGCCAAATTAAATGTAGATGTGGACAAATCGTGGCTTCTATGACGAAAAAAGTACTTCACTGGTAGTGATGGTCGTAAGTACAGAGAAAGAAGAGAAATAAAGAGAGTTTAGTGGAGGGTAGCGATGGATTGAGAGGAAGAATACCTACAAAAGGGAGATGCAACTATCGTTAACCAGTGTCTTCGCCCATAAAAGCTTCAGCCATGAAAGCTTCACCAAAAAAAATCAAAATTAGTAATATTAGAAAAAAATCAAAATCAGCTATTGCTTGACTAGTGTCTTCGGCGATGGCAGCGCCAGTGGCATGGAGAGAGAGTAAGAAAGAGAGATAGACTACTCAGATATGATCTGAGAAGAAGGAATCGGTGGTTACATACCATCATTTTCCAAAATATGCTATTAAAAAATGCTGGAAATGTCGTCGTCATGAGGGAGAGAGCGGGATGTTAAATCTATATAATAAATCAAGACGAACTTGCTGATTAGGACAAACAAAAAATGTGACTAGGACAAACAAAGTTCTTACTATGACAAACAAATTGCTAACTATGACATTTTGGTGACATAAGTTAAGGATTGTATAAGACAACTAGATTTACCGAAAAGGAAATCGGGTTATATATTAGTTAGTTATATATACTCATAAAAGAAAATCAAATTAATATAATATTAATTAGTTGAGGCACTGATTAAGGGTATATTAAGTGCGGATTGAAACACATATGGTAATTTCCGTTATAAATTTACTAATAAATTATTACTTAAAATAATTAGACTTAATATTAACTAATATTAGCTTAATTTAATTTTATTGGGGTTTAGTCGTCAAAGCTGCCCACTCGCGATGACGATGGAGACTTCTTTCTCATTGGCGATGACGTCTATCCCTCACTCGCGACGACGACGGCTTCTCCATCCCTGATGACGATGATGGCGCTCTCTCCCTCATGACGACGACATTTCCAGCATTTTTTAATAGCATATTTTGGAAAATGATGGTATGTAACCACCGATTCCTTCTTCTCAGATCATATCTGAGTAGTCTATCTCTCTTTCTTACTCTCTCTCCACGCCACTGGCGCTGCCATCGCCGAAGACACTAGTCAAGCAATGGCTGATTTTGATTTTTTTTTGTGAAGCTTTCATGGTTGAAGCTTTTATGGGCGAAGACACTGGTTAACGATAGTTGCATCTCCCTTTTGTACGTATTCTTCCTCTCAATCCATCGCTACCCTCCACTAAACTCTCTTTATTTCTCTTCTTTCTCTGTACTTACGACCATCACTACCAGTGAAGTACTTTTTTCGTCATAGCAGCCACGATTTGTCCACATCTACATTTAATTTGGCAAGATCTGGGTTCGATTTTGCAAGGTCTTAGTTCTATTTGTCCAACTCTGACTATTTGATTGTTTGTTTAATTGTTTACTGGTTTAGTTCTTTGAACAAGTTTGGTTATTTGGTTTGTGAGACCCCGATTTAGCACGTATGTCATTTTAGTTGTAATTTAGAGCAATTGAAAAAATATGAGGTAAAATTGTATTAATCATTATCCAAATTAAAAGTTTAGGGGGTGAATTGTAAATTTGTATACATTCAATCCAACCTTTTGGATTCAAATTGTCTTTCAATTGATAACATTTAAATTTTTAGGGGTGAAATTACAATTTAAGAAAAATTATAAATGGTGAATTGGGCTAAAATAAGAAATTTAAGGAATTTAGGGGAGAAAAGTGTAATTAGAGCAAAAGATGTTTATATATATATACACAAACGGTGTGTGTGTGCCGAGGGATCAACCGGAGATAGGGAGATCGGGACGTGGGCGACGTAGCAAGCTAGGATCAACGAATACCACTTAATTCATGCATATAAATGCATCCTTGCAGAGATCATGATCAAAAACCTCCAAAGTGAGGAAATTTGGAGAAAGTTTAAGTTTCGTGTTCAGTTTCATTGATAGTTTATTACCATTTTATGTTCTGCACTTTTAGGAATACAATGAATATAAGGAATGTATGGACTCATTTAAAAAAGGTAAATCAATCCGCAAAATTACAGAAGGAGTGATCAGTGTATAAAAAACCAATTGGGCTCAATTGGTAGTTTCTATAGCAAAATGGGAGTGGATGGTTAACATCACTAGTGTTCCGACATTTTTTTTTTTTTAAATTATGTATTTTTTATTTTATTTTATATAATCTTTTATCATGAGAAGTGGGGAGTGTGCCCTAAATCGGATTTTTTCAAATATTTTTATTCATTATATAATATTTTATTCATCAAATTATTCATCATATAATATTTTATTCATTGTATAATATTTTTATTTGGATTAAAAAAAAAAAAAGTTGCACTACTACTCATTTAGAGAGTAGTACAAGCCTAAATGGGATCTTCATGGATAGAATAACATATATATTATTGAATCACATACAATATTGTTAAAGAGGACTCTCAAATTACACTAGCTGTCAAAATCAATATTGTTAAAGACGACTCTCAAATTACATACAATTATTATAGGAGAATAGTTTACAAAATTAAAATTATGTCGATACACTCCACGAGTTATAATAATTTTTTCAGAAATATAAATTTATAATAATGGATAAAATTTATTATAATTTTTTCATGTAAAAAATTTGTCATACCCCTCCTCGGGCTCCCATTGTAAAACCTAAATCGTAGAACGTACGTCATAAATAGTTGCATTTTAGAGCATTAAAAAATTTTAGAGTAAAATTTTATTGATTAAAATTCAAATCAAAAGTTGGGGGTCAAATTGGAAATTTAGAAACATAAAATTTAAACTTAAGATTTAAATTGACAATTAGAAATCAAAAAGTAAAAATATTAAGGGTGAAATTATAATTTTTGAAACTTTTAAAAGTTGAAATTCATTGAAATTACGATCTTAAAGGAAATTGGGGGAGGAAAGTTCAATTCAACCATACATACATACATATATATATATATATATATATATATATATATGAACGCTGTATGTGTGAGTGACGGGAGATCACCGGTCGGCAGGGAGAGAGAGATCAGGTGACGTGGCATGAGGGGATTAAATTTAACCACTAAATTCATGCAATAAATACCCCCTCATGTAGTAGAAGTGATCAAATCCTAGATCAAATCTGGAAAAAATCAGAGAAATTCTATAGAGATAGAGAGGACCGGAGTGGGGGTCGTCGGTTTTTTCTTGAATCGGCGTTCCTCCGGCAGCGTGGTCGTGGCTGTTATGGGTGTGCGTGATCGTATGGATATCATCGACAGTTCCAGAAGAGAGAAAGGGTGGTTCGGCCGATGGGGTGGTTTGTCAACAGCGTGGCAGTGTGCATTCTTAGCATCGCCGGTGAGCGGGAGTTGCTGATCGCTGTCCAATCATCGACGATCGTCGGGCTGGTGAGTATTTATGTGTAATTTCTCTAATTATTTTGGTGGGTGTGTGCATGCATGAGTGTTGCGAGTTTGGTCGGTAAATTTTCGGCAATGTGGGTTGAGCTCTGTTTTCTTTTTCCGACAGCGTGCGGGTTTGTATGTGTTTTGATTATCCAGTTAGTGTGTGTGTGTGTGTGTGTGTGTTGTGTCGACGAGAACCCAACAAAAACAGAGACGGAGAGAGAGAGAGGGAGGTCGATCAACGGCGGTGGCGGTGGTTCGAGTTGAGTGCGGCTACGATGTGCCGCTGTGTATGTATGTCGCCGTCGACAGGGGTCGTCGGTCCCCTGGCGTGTCATCGGCATTGGGCATACATGTGTAGTTGTGTGCATGAGGGTGTGTGTATTACAGTGTGCATGGATGTGTGAGCGGTGATCTAGTGGGTGTGTGTGTTAGCTTGTGAGGTGGCCGGTGGTGGTGTTTGATCGATGTTGTGGGTGGTGCAGGGCCGACGGTGAGAATCGGCATGGAGTGGGAGGCCACCAGTGGTCGGCAACAGTAGAGAAAGAGAGGGGGCCGACCGTCGGGTTTGGAGAAGAACCAAGAACCGAAGAAAAAAAACAGGAAGGAAAAATTACACAACTAACCCCAACAAAAATTCAAATCCATCTCGCGACCTGTGAACGATTCGGAATGGATATCGTTTTTCGTTAAATTTATTTTAGTTTTGTTAAATTCAATTCTAGCATAAAATTTTTTGTAACCGGAATAATAAATTTGGGATCGTTCATATTACAAGATTTTTATGCAATAATTAATGGAGTGAAATTATCAGAATAATAACAATTTTCATAGATAAAATATAGGGAATGGAAAAATGCGGAACTTAGGGCCTCTATTACATGACTAGGTGATTTTACATAAAATATTAATTTAGGCCCTATCATTACTAGGTTCGCAAATGCCAACACCTCGGTAGGCTTTGGACGGTACTATTTTTGTAGCACAAGAAATGAGGTGAGTGTACTGTCTTCTTTCCAAACTATTTTCTATATATATATGATGACATATGTGTTTGCTTACACTGTACGATTTCATAAATGATATGGATCAAACAGGTTTTTGGGATGAGTTGGTAAAATGAATTTCCGGGGGGAATTGTGTTGGTTTCTAAAAAGAAGGATTAAAAATAATTTTCATTGGATATGGGTGGTTTATATTTCTCCCCAAAAGTGGTGTGGTTTCTCCCCAAAAAGGGTGTGGATTATATTTCTCTCCGAAAGAGGTGTGGATTATATTTCTCCCCAAAAGGGGTGTGGATATTTTGTAGGAAGACATTCCTACGAATGTTACGATACCGTTGTAACTCCGGATCGTGAGGTTAAAACGATCACTATGGCTAGCCAGTGTGTGTTGTGGTGGAGTGGTATTTGAGATGTGGTGTTTTTACTTATATTGGGTGATTTATTATTTATTATGCTGATTGATATGATATTTATACTGGATGGTTTTGAAATAGAACTTATATATATTGCTTTATTTTCACTGCATATATTATGAAGACTTTTACAAGCTATGTGATATCTATATACTTATACTTGATCCATATTTAAATGCTATATTATTTAGAATGTATTATTATTAAAAAAAAATTATTATGAAAGTAGTACACTCGCAGGTGAAACAGCTAGAAGTCGGTCCCCTACTGGCACTAAGTAGAGTCCGGCGATGGTATAGCGAGGGAGTATTTTGGGAGGTGCTGCCTGAGGCGAACTTAGGAGAGGTTCATTGTCGTTTTATCTTTTGTGGTTATTATAATTCAGGGACGGGTGTGTCCCCAGTTAGAGAAGATGTTTATGACCTGTTTTTTTTTTTTTTTTTTTTTTTTTTGTGGTTGTATAATTATGAATGCATATTGTCACTTTCTAGTTCGGTTTGTCACTCAGGTGATGTCGTGTCGATGTCACGCCGGCCTCATGATAACGGGTGTCCGGGATGGGGTGTGACAATTTTGGTATCAGAGCCTAGGTTATAGATTTTGTAGACTTGTCAGTTGTCGTGTCCATAGAGGACCATGAGATAGGAGACGTGTTAGTCATCTAGTCAGTAGGGGACCTTAAGATAAGGTGTCAGTGGGTGATTTTGGTACTCGCGTAGTAGTTAATTCACGTATATTAATTACTGTTATTTTTCTGGTTAGCCTAGTTGGTTGGTTGTTGAGTTAAATTTTATTGCAGATAATAGGTATGGAGAGTGGGAGCGAAAGTCTTGGGAGTGTGGGACCGCCGAGGCCAGTGGAACCCCCGAGGCAAGCGGAACCCCAGGAACAGGGTAATAGGTTGCAAGGGAGTTTAGATGCGGTTGAAAGAATTTTGCAGGCCGCTGCCCAGCTGACGGAGCAGCAAACGAGGATTATGGAAAGTCAAAGGGCCCAAAGTGATACTGCCACATCTCAGACGGTACGATTAAAGAGGTTCAAGGAGCTAAACCCTTCGGCTTTCACCGAGACGGCGGGTCCAACTGTTGCGAAAAATTGGATTAGAGGCATGGGTCATGTATTTGAGGCGATGGGGATTGTCAACGATAGTCGAGTTCTCCTTTCCACTTTTCAGCTGAGGGAAGAGGCCGAGCATTGGTGAGAAGAAATGAAAAGGTTGATTTTCGGTTCTGGCGAGAAGATCACATGGGGTCGTTTCGTTGCCGTGTTTAACGAGAAATATTTTCCAGAGTCTTACCAATTCCAGATAGAGGAAGAATTTATAGTACTGAAGTAGGGAAAGATGACTGTTCAGCAGTACGAAGTCAAATTTGATGCTTTATCCCGTTTTGCCCCTGATCTGGTAAAAACGGAAGAGGCGAAATGCAGACATTTCCAGAAGGGACTTCAATTAGAGATTCGTTCCAAGTTGACAAGCAAGCAGATTAAAAATTATGCAGAGTTGGTAGATACGACAAAGCTAGTGGAGAGGGATGTGCAGGAAGCCGCCAAGTGTCAAGAGTAGTACAAAAAGAGCAGATTTGAGTCGCATAGCAGATTTTCGGGTGGCACTTCACGGGGGGCGATATCTCGACTGCCTGTTGCTCGGGCCTCATCGTTTGGCCAATCATTCAGGAGCCGTGGTCCCCGACAATCATACTCCTGGCAGCAACAAAGTGCATCGGAAGCTAGTGTGGGTCTGCAAAGGTATGGGAGGAGTCAGCTGGCTACTCAAATTGGGGGAAACAGATGTTATCAGTGTGGAGTACCGGGTCATTTAGCTAGATATTGTCCTAGGGGAGGACTAATATGTTTTCATTATCATGAGCCGAGTCACATATCTACGCATTGTCCGAAACTTGCTTCTACATTTGTGCCTCCTGCGAGTAGTATGGGTAGTGTGGGTCCTAGCACTTCCCAAGGGCTTGGTAGAGGATCGGTTGGTAGACCTCCAACGCGAGGCCGTGTGTTTGCTACTACGCGACAGGATGGTCAAGCTACTCCCGATGTGGTCAGAGGTATCATATCTTTATATGCTAGAGATGCTCGTGTACTTATTGATCCCGGTTCTAGGCATTCATTTATTTCGGCAATCTTCATGATGCAAGTAGGCAGATTTTCCATTTCTTTATCATATCGTATTGTTATTTCTACTCTAGTGGGTGAGTCGGTATGGATCGATAGTGTGTATAAAGACAGTCCACTTCGATTTGGTGATAGAGAGTTATTGGCAAATCTATTACCCCTGAGTATTCACGATTTCGATGTAATATTGGGTATGGATTTGCTATCCGGATATCATGCCACGGTGGACTGTTTCAAGAAAGAAGTGATATTTCGAATCTCAGGCGATCCAGAATTTGTATTTGCTGGAGACAGAATTATCACTCCTGTCAGTTTAATTTCAGTCCTAGAAGCTAGGAAATTATTAAAGAAAGGATATCAGGGATACCTTGTGCACGTGATTGACACCAGTCAGAGAGAAATTCCGGTGGCAGATATTCCAGTAATCAAAGATTTTTCTAACGTATTTTCGGAAGATTTTTCTGACGTATTTTCGAAAGAATTCATGATAGAGTTACTTCCAGGCACTACCCCTATATCGATTCCACCTTATCGTATGGAACCTACTGAGCTGAAAGAGTTGAAAGTGCAGTTGCAAGATTTATTAGACCGTGGGTTTATCAGGCCTAGTGTATCCCCATGGGGTACCCCAGTGCTGTTAGTGAAGAAGAATGATGGCACGTTGAGAATGTGTATTGATTATCGGCAATTGAATAGGGTGACAGTTCGCAATAAATATCCATTGCCTAGGATTGATGACTTGTTTGACCAGCTCCAGAAAGCTAAAGTATTTTCCAAGATAGATCTTCGATCAGGGTATCACCAATTGAAAGTCAGAGATAGTGACGTGGCAAAAACGGCGTTCCGTACGAGATATGGACACTATGAATTTTTGGTTATGCCCTTTGGATTGACAAATGCCCATGCTGCTTTCATGGACTTGATGAACCGTATCTTTCAACCTTATCTGGATCAATTTATTTTAGTGTTCATTGATGACATATTGGTCTATTCCCAAAGTAGGGAAGAGCATGCGAAGCATCTCCAGATCGTATTGCAGATGTTGCGAGAGAAGCGGTTATATGCGAAATTCAGTAAATGTGAATTCTGGCTAGATCATGTGGTATTCTTGGGGCATGTTATTTTAGGAGATGGTATTCATGTATACTCAAAGAAAGTTGAAGTTGTTGTTCAGTAGGAAAGACCAAAAAATGTGACTGAAGTTCAAAGCTATTTAGGATTGACAGGTTATTATCGACGGTTTATGCAAGGATTTTCCATTATAGCTACCCCATTGACTCGATTGACCTACAAGGAATCCAAATTTGAATGGACCGATAAATGTGAGCAGAGTTTCCAAGAGTTGAAGAGTAGATTGATATCGGCACCAATAATGTCTCTCCCATCAGAAGAATGTGGTTTCGTGATATATAGTGACGCGTCACACCAAGGGCTGGGATGTGTTCTGATGCAGCATGGTCACGTAATCGCATATGCATCCCAGCAATTAAAGAACCATGAGCATAATTACCCGACGCACGATTTGGAGTTGGCAGCAATTGTGTTCGCCCTGAAGATTTAGAGGCACTACCTGTATGGCGAGACATGTGAAATATACACCGACCATCAGAGTTTGAAGTACTTGTTTACTCAGAAGGAATTAAATCTGAGGCAGAGGCGTTGGATGGAGTTGATCAAGGACTATGATTGCACCATTCACTATTATCCGGGAAAGACTAATGTTGTAGCGGATGCTTTGAGTCAGAAATCGGCAGGTTCGATCGCACACATTCAAGTTGCACATGTTAACTTGTATGCAGAGTTGAGATCATTGCAAGTTCAGTTAGCGGTTGGTCAGACGACAGCATTGCTTGCAACCTTGACTTTGAGGCCGACGTTGATTGACCGCATTATTGAAGCTCAAAAGTCAGACGTTCTATTGGAGAGGATTCGGGATGAAGTGAAAAATGGTCACAGAACTGATCATCATATCAAGGATAGTGACAAAGCTTTGATGTGTGGAAATAGGTTGTGTGTGCCTAATGACGTCAATTTGAAAAAGGATATCTTGGAAGAGGTGCATAGCTCAGCGTACGCGATGCATCCGGGGAGCACCAAAATGTATCGAGATTTGTGTGAGCATTATTGGTGGATCGGAATGAAATGGGAAATCGCAGAATTTTTTGTCAGGTGCCTTGTTTGTCAGCAAGTAAAGATTGAGCATCAACGTTCAGATAGGTTGTTGCAACCTCTACCTATTCCAGAGTGGAAATGGGAGCATATCACGATGGATTTCATTTCGGGATTACCCCGTACTCAAAAGAGGTATAATTTCATCTGGGTGATCGTTAATAGGCTTACCAAGTCCATTCATTTTTTGGCTGTAAAGACGTCATTTTCTTTTAAAAAATATGCCCAATTTTATATCGATGAGATTGTTAGGTTGCATGGCGCACCGGTTTCTATAGTGCCGGATAGAGATCTGAGATTTACTTCGAGGTTCTGGCCGAGTCTCCAGACTGCTTTGGGTACCAAGCTGAAATTTAGCACCGCTTTCCATCCTCAGACAGATGGTCAATCAGAGCGTACGATTCAGACGTTAGAGGATATGTTGAGGGGATGTGTTATGGAATTTCCTGGTAGCTGGGATAATCATTTTCCGTTAACGGAATTCGCCTACAATAACAGCGACCACTCGGCAATCGAGATGGATCCGTATGAAGCGTTGTATGGTAGGAGATGCAGAACCCTAATTTGTTGGACTAAGGTGGGTGAATGCAAATTGTTGATGTCAGACATAGCCCAGCTGACAGCAGATAAAGTAGAGGTGATTCGAGAAAAATTGAAAATAGCTCAGAGTCGACAGAAGAGTTATGCAGATAAGCACCGATGGGAGTTGGAGTTCGAGGTGGAAGATCATGTGGTCTTACGTATTTCTCCGTCGAAAGGCATAATGAGGTTCGGAAAGAAAGGAAAGTTGAGCCCAAGATACATCAGACCATATGAAATTCTAGAGCGAGTTGGCACGACAGCGTATAGATATGCGTTACCGCTAGAGTTATCTCGACTACACAACGTTTTCCATGTATCGATACTCCGGAAATATGTGTCAGACCTTTCTCATGTGTTGACTTCGCAGCCGATCGAGTTAGAAACAGATTTGACTTATGTTGAGGAGCCAGTCCAAATCCTAAGCCGTAAAGATCAGGTGTTGCGAACGAAAATGATTCCTTTAGTCAAAGTGTTATGGTGCAGTCATGCGGTGGAAAAGGCGACATGGGAACGAGAGGAAGAAATGAAGAACAAATACTCGCATTTGTTCTACTCAGGTAAAATTTTGGGACGAAATTTATTTTCGGAGGGAAGAGTTATAAAACCTAAATCGTAGAACGTATGTTATAAATAGTTGCATTTTAGAGCATTAGAAAATTTTAGAGTAAAATTTTATTGATTAAAATTTAAATTAAAAGTTGGGGGTCAAATTGGAAATTTAGAAACATAAAATTTAAACTTAAAATTTAAATTGACAATTAAAAATCAAAAAGTAAAAATATTAAGGGTAAAATTATAATTTTTGAAACTTTTAAAAGTTGAAATTCATTGAAATTAAGATCTTAAAGGAAATTGAGGGAGGAAAGTGCAATTCAACTATTTTAAAAAACATACATACATATATATATATATATATATATATATATATATATATGTGTGTGTGTGTGTGTGTGTGTGTGTGTGTGTGTGTGTGTGTGTGTGTGTGTGTGTGTGTGATTAAATTTAACCACTAAATTCATGCAATAAATACCCCCTCATGTAGTAGAAGTGATCAAATCCTAGATTAAATCTGGAAAAAATCAGAGAAATTCTAGAGAGATAGAGAGGACCGGAGTGGGGGTCGTCGGTTTTTTCTTGAATCGGCGTTCCTCCGGTAGTATGGTCGTGGTTGTTATGGGTGTGCGTGATCGTGTGGATATCGTCGACAGTTCCAGGAGAGAGAGAGGGTGGTTCGGCCGGTGGGGTGGTTCGTCAATGGCGTGGCAGTGTGCGTTCTTAGCATCGCCGGTGAGCGGGAGTTGCTGATCGTTGTCCAATCATCGACGATCGTCGGGCTGGTGAGTATTTATGTGTAATTTCTCTAATTATTTTGGTGGGTGTGTGCATGCATAAGTGTTGCGAGTTTGGACGGTAAATTTTCGGCGATGTGGGTTGTGTTCTGTTTTCTTTTTTCGACAGCGTGTGGGTTTGTATGTGTTCTGTTTGTCCAGTTAGTGTGTGTGTGTGTGTGTGTGTGTTGTGTCGGCGAGAACCTAGCAAAAATAAAGACGGAGAGAGAGAGAGAGATCGATCAACGGCGGTGGCGGTGGTTCGAGTTGGGTGCGGTTACGGTGTGCCGCTGTGTGTGTATGTTGCTATCGGCAGGGGTCGTCGGTCCCCTGGCGTATCGTCGGCATTGGGCATGCATGTGTAATTGTGTGCATGAAGGTATGTATGTTGCAGCGTGCATGGGTGTGTGAGCGGTGATCTGGTGGGTGTGCGTGTTAGCTTGTGAGATGGCCGGTAGTAGTATTTGATCGGTGTTGTGGGTGGTGCAGGGTCGACGGTAAGAATCGGCATGGAGTGGGAGGCCACCAGTGGTTGGCAACAGTAGAGAAAGAGAGGGGGCCGACCGTCGGGTCTGGAGAAGAACCAAGAACCGAAGAAAAAAAAAGGAAGGAAAAATTGTACAACTAACCCCAACAAAAATTCAAATCCATCTCGCGGCCCGTGAATGATTCGGAATAGATATCGTTTTTCGTTAAATTTATTTTAGTTTTGTTAAATTCAATTCTAGCATAAAAATTTTTGTAACCAGAATAATAAATTTGGGGTCGTTCATATTACAAGATTTTTATGCAATAATTAACGGAATGAAATTATCAGAATAATAACAATTTTCATAGATAAAATATGGGGAATGAAAAAATGTGGAACTTAGGGCTTGCATTACATGACTAGGTGATTTTACATAAAATATTAATTTAGGCCCTATCATTACTAGGTTCGCAGACGCCAACACCTCGGTAGGCTTTGGACGGTGTTGTTTTTGTAGCACAAGAAACGAGATGAGTGTATTGTCTTCTTGCCAAACTATTTTATATATATATATATATATATATATATATATATATATATATATATATATATATGATGACATATGTATTTGCTTATACTGTACGATTTCCTAAATGATATGGATCAAACAGATTTTTGGGATGAGTTGGTAAAATGAATTTTCGGGGAATTATGTTGGTTTCTAAAAAGAATGATTAACAATAATTTTTGTTGGATATGGGTGATTTATATTTCTCCCCAAAAGGGGTGTGGTTTCTCTCTAGAAGGGGTGTAGATTATATTTCTCTCCGAAATGGGTGGATTATATTTCTCCCCGTAAGGGATATGGATTATATTTCTCCCCGTAAGGTGTGTGAATTATATTTCTCCCCAAAAGGGGTGTGGATATTTTCGTAGGAAGACATTCCTACGAATGTTACGGTACCGTTGCAACTCCCGATCGTGAGGTTGAAACGATCACTATGACTAGTCAGTGTGTGTTGTGGTGGAGTGGTGTTTGAGATGTGGTGTTTTACTTATATTGGGTGATTTATTATTTATTATGGTGATTAGTATGATATTTATACTGGATGGTTTTGAAATAGAACTTATATATATTGCTTTATTTTACTGCATATATTATGAAGACTTTTATAAGCTATGTGATATCTATATACTTATGCTTGATCCATATTTAAATGTTGTTTTATTTAGAATGTATTATTATTAAAAAATATTTTTATTAAGAAGGTAGTATACTCGCAGGTGAAAAAGCTAGGAGTCGATCCCCCTACTGGCGCTAGGTAGAGTCCGGCGATGATATAGCGAGGGAGTATTTTGGGAGGTGCTGCTTGAGGAGAACCTAGGAGAGGTTCATTGTCGTTTTAGCTTTTGTGGTTATTATAATTCAGGGACATGTGTGTCCCCAGTTAGAGAAGATGTTTATGGCCTATTTTTTTTATTTTGTTTTTGTGGTTGTATAATTATGAATGCATATTATCGCTTTCTAGTTTGGTTTGTTGCTCAGGTGATGTCGTGTCGATATCACGCCGGCCCCATGGTGACGGGTGTCTGAGGTGGGGTGTGACACCCATCACCCGAGGTCGAGCGTGACGTCGACTTGACGTTACCTCATCGATCAACAAATGTACACATATATACCTACACTGCTATAATTAATTTTTTTTTCCAAATATATTTACTCATTTCAAGATTCGGGAATACACTTGTCCCAAATACTTACAGCAAAACCACAAAAATAAAATAAAATGAACCTTTCTAGCCAACCTTCCAAAACGACCCCACCCCCTGACTCTACCTAGCACTAGTAGTGGACCTGTTTCTAGCTGCGGCACCAGAAATCAAATATTTTATCGGTGTACTGTCTTCATATTATAAAATCATTTCATGGATCAAGCATAATTATCAAATACCACTTTTCAAAATATAATATAATATAACCGCTTATCATG
The DNA here is from genome assembly GCA_016647705.1 of Eucommia ulmoides. Classification (NCBI taxonomy): domain Eukaryota; kingdom Viridiplantae; phylum Streptophyta; class Magnoliopsida; order Garryales; family Eucommiaceae; genus Eucommia; species Eucommia ulmoides. Next base: position 2,218,629 of record CM028329.1, read on the forward strand.
CCGGGATAAAATTCCACTGTCATCATTGCAATAAAATAATGTATTTAAATCAATCAATCCAAATATTTCGACATATAATAAAATACTGCACTCATATTTTCTACTAACTATAGGATCGTTTAACCTCATGATCGGGAGTTACAACGATACTGTAACTTATACAACTGTGCCATCTAAAGTGACTATCAATGTCAAGGCCATTTAATATCCCCAATGATAGGGGTAGCCACCCGCAGGATTTGTACTTCTGATAGGTCCACAAATATCCACCTTGCAGGACTTGCCTGATAGGTAACAACATATCCACCCTGCATGACTTGCCTGACAGGTAACAACATATCCACCCTACAGGACTTGCTTGACAGGTAATCCACATCTCGCAGGACGTGCTCTCCTGACGAAAAGATCACTATGACATAGTCGGATAATAAAACTATTTTTCACATTTAAAAATCTATTTGATCCGCATAACGTTATAAAACCGTCCATTTTAATAAATATTTTCTTCTTCATAATTTATACAAAAATATAATTTGTCAATTTATATAGAAGACGGTACACTCACCTCGATTTTTGCGCTACCAAAAATACTGTCGCTGGAATACTACGCGGGCGACGTCGCCTGTGAACCTAACAGTAATAGGGCTTAAATTAATAATTTATGTAAATAAATCTAATATGCAATGCAAGGTCCTAAAATGCAACATGTTGGCCCAGTAGAATACCCAAGAGATGGGTGAATTGGGTAATTAAAAATTATATCTGAATAAAAGTTGATCAATCAAATAATTAATTTTATTCCCAAATTAATTATTATCTTTATAACACAGCGGAATAATATTATCAATCTAAGTGCACACTCAAACAGCAAAAATAGCAAAGTAAATATTACAGCACACCAAGATATATCCTAGTTCACCAAGTTACTCTTGGTTAGTCCAGTCCTCCGAGCCTCACAAAGATTCGCACCCACTAATTCTAAAAATCCCTTTAAAGGTAGGAACCAAACCCACACACCGATTCTTTTACAGGCTCATAATCAACCTTTACAATTTACAGGCTCAAGAATAACCTTTACAACTTCCGTTTCCCCGGCTCAAGAATAACCTCTACTTTTTCAAGGCTCAAGAATAACCTATCTTTTTACAGGTTAAAGATTAACCTAATTCTTTTTATCACTACGGCTCAAGAATCAAAATCTCACAAAACATTCTAACTATCATTTTCACAGGTAAAGATGGAACATTTATAAATTACTCACACTAATTCTATCTAGGAAGAATTACTACCTCAATCTCTTTACAGGAAGATACTGAAACCCGGCTACCCTTGATTAAATATCCCCAATGATATTTAATCTGTCACAACTCACCAATACACAAATTGATAAGAAGTAAATCTCACTCAGGAGCTTCTACCACCCCAGATAAATAGCAACTCAATTAATATCTCAACTAGTGATAGAAAAACGTGAGATAAAATTTTGATTTTAATAAAAATATGGGTAGCAAATTGAAGTACTTAATCAGATTCAAGAAATTGTTTATAAAAATATTTTCTTCAAAAATAAAAATAATTTCTGAGATCAATTTCTAAATAATAATCAAATAATGCAATGAAAGAATATAATTGGAAAGATCTCACCCGGAATTCATAAAAAGAATAGATAAAATAATATAACTTCAGATCCAGTAGCAGCACAAATTAATAGTAGTTGATCTTCAAGATCGTCTCTCAGAAAAGTTCAGGATAACTCTTATAAAAGCTCACAAATAATATGATATGATTTCTCTCTTGTTTACTACTTAATTACTAATGAAATTCGCAGGTTTATTTAAAGGCATATGTAATCAGTCTTCTAACGGTTAGTTTACAAGTGTCATGACAATAAAATACTTTTATAGACCCCTTATAACATAAGGATTTCATTTAGTTTCAATTTCACTTAATAACAACTTTTAAAACTCTCAATTAAATCCCCAAAGTATTTCTCAATCAAAATAAATAAATGTAGAATCCATTTTAATTACCAAATTAAGAAACATTAATATTTAATGAACCATATTGAAAAGATTTAATTAGTATTTGAACCATATCTTAAATATAGATAATATCCCTTAAATCTCTCTCAAATCCTAACAAAAAATGACTACTTTTGGATTTAAAATCGGATCAAACAATATCTTGAACTAGCACATTCAGTCAACTGTTCAACGTCGCTTGCAGCCAAACCATCGCCGCAGCGATCATAGGTCGACCGCTTGGTCGACTCGCAGTTTCAGAGAGTTTGTCATGCTTTCACCGGTCGACCGCTTGATCGACTCGCAGATTCAGAGAGTTCAGATGTTTTCATAGGTCGACCGGTCAGTCGACTCTTCAATTTAGGATGTTTCATCTTCCTTCTCCGGTCGAATTCTCAGTCAACTACCTCCTTCTAAATCACTTCTCTGATCTCATTTTTAACCTACTTTCTTTTACGATTTCGTCCCTTTATCCATTTTTATATTTAAATAAGCTTCACTAATATTCTTATAATCCATTTTAGTCTTTCAAAAATATTTCTTTTTAATTCACATGGGAGCAAATAAATATACTTAACAAAAACACATATCAAATATAAGATTCATTTTGTGCCGTGTGTGTGTTCCTAAATGGGATATTAAGAGATAATATTTATCTAAGTTGTTTTTCTTAATTTCTTCAAACTATTAATACTTCTTCATCATCTTGATATCTTCATTAAGCATCCATTCCATTTGACATCTTCATTACTGAAACTTTAAATCACTGAAACACTCAATTAAACATTAGTTCCACCAAAACATCAATACTTAATTGTTCATCAAAATTTTAGGATCAACACAATATTTTCCATTCCCCAACTTTTGGTTATACAAAATTGTTATACGCACAATTTTCTATGTCAATATTAATTGTACAAAAATTATTGTAGTAACAATTACAAAAATTTCGCGTCAATTATATATATATATATGAGTATACCCACTAACCAAACCGCCACTTCTTCTTCATTTTGTTTTGTTGCGGCAAAATCCTGTCCACGTATTTTATTTTTATTTGTTTTGTGATATGATCTTATATTTTTTTTATTATTATTATTATTGTTATTTATATATTATTATTTTTTCTAATTACATTAATCTCCCTCAATTATTTTTAAAATATTATTTAAGCCCAAAATCTAAAATTAATACTTTAAAATGATAATTGACCCCTAATTTTTTTTTGAAGTAATCATTAAATGTCACAATGCACCTCAGTATTTTCTAAATATTCTAAAATGTAGCTAAAAATTATGCATATGCAAAACATCATGTCTTACAAAATTACAGTAACTTTTATGGCGTACGTGACTTTTCAACTATTGACAATAATTTTGAATTTCTAAAAATAATATTATAGCTGGTGGATTGCATGAGTTAAAATTTTAATTTTGTGGACTGTGAAAAAAAAATTCATTATTGTATCGTTACATAATTGTTTTTTCTAAAAACAATATTTTTGTTCAAAAATACACATGATAATGTGCGAAGTCTTTGAAGTGCTAGCAAAAGTAAAAAACTATGGTTTGACATTCATTTTAGTCTTGAAAATCATTAGATCTGAAGGCCTAAAGAGTTGATTGGCTAATAAATTATAATTAAAAGAATAATTTTTGGAGGATAATTGGTAATTAGTCCTAAATAACGGGTGGTTAGTATACCCACTAACCAAACCGCCACTTTTTCTTCGTTTTTTTTTTTGCGGCAAAATCCTGTCCACATATTTTTTGTTTTTTTTTGTGATATGATCTTATATTTTTTTTATTATTATTATTGTTATTTATATATTATTTTTTTTTTTCAATTATATTAATCTCTCTCAATTATCTTTAAAATATTATTTAAGCCCAAAATCTAAAATTAATACTTTAAAAATGATAATTGACCCCTAAATTTTTTTGAAGTAACCATTAAATGTCACAATGCACCTCAGTATTTTCTAAACGTTCTAGAATACAGCTAAAAATTATGCATATGCAAAACATCGTGTCTTACAAAATTACATTAACTTTTATGGCGTACGTGACTTTTCAACTATTGACAATAATTTTGAATTTCTAAAAATAATATTATAGCTGGTGGACTGCATGAGTTAAAATTTTAATTTTGTGGACTGTGAAAAAAATTCATTATTGTATCATTTCATAATTGTTTTTTCTAAAAAAAAATATTTTTGTTCAAAAATACACATGACAATGTGCAAAGTCTTTGAATTGCTAGCAAAAATAAAAAACTATGGTTTGACATTCATTTTAGTCTTGAAGATCATTAGATCTAAAGGCCTAAAGAGTTGATTGGCTAATAAATTATAATTAAAAGAATAATTTTTGGAGGATAATTGGTAATTAGTCCTAAATAACGGGTGGTTAGTATACCTACTAACCAAACCGCCACTTCTTCTTCATTTTTTTTATTTTTTTTTGCCGCAAAATCTTGTCCACATATTTTTATTTTATTTTTTTGTGATATGATCTTATATTGTTTTTTATTATTATTGTTGTTATTTATATATTATTATTTTTTTCCAATTACATTAATCTCCCATTATATTTAAAATATTATTTAAGCCCAAATCTAAAATTAATATTTTAAAAATGATAATTGACCCCTTCAATTTTTTTTTGAAGTAATCATTAAATGCCACAATGCACCCTGGTATTTTCTAAATGTTCTAGAATACAGCTAAAAATTATGCATATGCAAAACATCGGGTCTTACAAAATTACAGTAACTTTTATGGCGCACGTGACTTTTCAACTATTGACAATAATTTTGAATTTCTAAAAATAATATTATAGCTAGTAGACTGCATGAGTTAAAATTTTAATTTTATGAACTATGAAAAAAATTCATTATTGTATCGTTTCATAATTGTTTTTTCTAAAAAAAATATTTTTGTTCAAAAATACACATGACAATGTGCGAAGTCTTTGAATTGCTAGCAAAAATAAAAAAAACTATGGTTTGACATTCATTTTAGTCTTGAAGATCATTAGATCTAAAGGCCTAAAGAGTTGATTGGCTAATAAATTATAAATAAAAGAATAATTTTTTAAGGATAATTGGTAATTAGTCCTAAATAACAGGTGTATTGATCCTAAGATTTTGATCGACAATTAAATATTGATATTTTTTGTGGAACTAATGAGTTTATTGAGGTGGCATTTGGTAACCGTTTCGTACCCATTCCATGCAGTGGGATGGAAATGGGATGCGATAGGATGATTTATTTATTTTTTATCCGGGAATAGAATGGCGTTTGGTAACAATTTTATCCAAGAAATCAAGAATGAACTTTAACCACAATCAAGAAATCATCATGTAATCAAACCCTCAACCCCAATCGAAATCAAAATCCTAAAATCCAATCAAAATCGAAATTGAAATCGAAATCCTAAAATCCAATTAAAATCGAAATTGAAATCAAAACCATTTCAACAATAGAAATCCGATTTGGGTTTCAAAATGGAAATTGAATTCGATTTCGAAATGGAAATGGAAATTTGATTTTGAAATACAAATCAAACATGTTGTTCAATTGATGAGGAGGTCGGACGACGATTTCGAAATACAAATTGAACAGCATCGATTGAAACATAAGTAGGCTTGACGACGTTTTCGAAATCAAAACCTTGTTTCTTATTTCGATTTCGATTTCAATTTCAGAAATCAAAATTGAAACCTTATAAGCACCAGACGAAGATGACGACGACGACGACGGATGGACAGACAAAGATGACGACGGAGGACGCGAAGAAGACGACGACCACGAATATGATGGAGACGACGACAAATGATGACAACGAACTTGACGGTTGAAGAAGACGACGAACCAGAGAAGAATGGTTGAAGAAGTGGAGGAAGACGACGACGAAGGTAATGGCGGTGATCATGGAGGACGAAGAAGGTGAAGGTGATGGAGGTGGACGACGAAGGTAAAGGTGATGGCGGATAACACAATTGAGCAGATTGTTATTTTTTGTTTTGGTTCGGAAAGGGATGAGAATAGGTAGAAACAAAAAAAAATTGTTTCTTATTTCTTCACAGAAAATGGAAAGGATTCCGAGATGGGAATGTAATGGAAACGGAGACCAAAAAATTGGATGAATTACCAAATGCTATGCCTAAAAATAAATCCCAAAAAAGTGGGAATAAGATAGGAATTTTTGGGATGGGAGTGGTTACCAAACAGGGCCTGAGTGTTTCAGTGATAAAGTTTCATTGACGATTTAATCATGAAGAAATTGTTGAAGATGATTATGGATGCAAGAGACTGACAATGAGAAGAACATTAAGATTAGGATCCTAAATAGTTAAACATATTTGCTCCTATGTTAAATTGAAGAAGAAATATGGACTTAAGTTATATTAGTAATTAAAATTGAATTTAAGTGTTAGTTAAGTTAATCGAGAAAAGAAATCGGTTAAAAGGACAAAAACGTCGAAGAATGGAGTCAAAATTAATTAAGGAAAAAGTTATCCAGCATTATTCGGTCGACCTACCTGAGAGGATCGATCAACCGATAAGTGTAGGTTGGAATATGTTGAAGTCTCTGAATCAATCGGTCAACTTATGGTGTAGGATTGGTCGACCTATGGCTAATGGATGAACTCTCTAAATCGTTCGGTCGACTTGTGGTGGAGGATCGGTTGACCTCTGGCCAATGGGTGAACTCTATGAAACGTTAGGTCAACAGACCAAAGAGAAGCGATCGACCTGCTGTAGTTGGAAATTGGCTTGGGCTACAACCTGAATCGAGCGGTCGACCTATAATGTTTGGTCAGTCAACCGATGGTTCAGTTTCAGGTTTGCAGGATTTTGTAAGACCCTAGTTTTCATTTAAATCGTATTTTATAATATTTCGAAAATGACGGGGTGAATGGCATTATTTATTTTTTTGATTTAAAATTATAAGGGTTAATTTGTAATGTTTAAACTAGTAAAATTAGAAATTGGGTTTAATTAATAACTTAACAAAAATTGAGGGGGGACTTAGGTAATTTAAATAAAATAATAACAATAAAGAGATGACATCATCTCACCTCAGAATCCACTGTTTATGTGAGTGCGTGTAGATGGATCGGTAGGTCGGTGGTGCAATTCTCATATAGACGACGTGTAATTAAATCGAGAGATGGAGAGACACGCGGTTGATCTTTCGTGCATATATATATATATACTCATGCACACACGCAGGGAAGAGAGGTGGAGCAAAATCAAAAACAAAAAACCGTAGAGAGAGAGAGATCGTCGATGCAGGAAAAACAAAAAAAAAAAAAGAGATCGTCGGTGGGTGTTCCTTCGGTTGGCAGTTTCATCGTCGCCGATGCATGTAAACTCTGTGTGTGTGTGTTGTTCAGTGTCGTTAGTGTGTGTGTGTGTGTGTGTGTGTGTGTGTGTGTGTGTGTGTGCAGACAGTAGGGATGATTGACGATCGTCATGGTGTCGTCGCTGGTGAGTGAGAGTATGAGTTCCTATTGTGTATGTAAGTGTTTAGTTATGGGTACGTGATCAGGGGTATGTGTGTGTGTTTTCTGTGTGTATATAGTCATTACAAGTAGTTGTCGCCGGAGTGGAGAGTAGAGAGAGAAAGGGTGTCATCGACTTTGTGGGGTGAGCATGATTGTGTGTGTTTTGTTCTGAGGTCCGGTGGTGCATGTGTGTGTGGTTGTTCTTCAATCTTGACGGTGTGTGTGTGCTCTCCGACGAGTTTGTGTGTGTATCGTTGTTGGTTGTGTGCGTCGGTCGTAGGACAGTGTGTGTGTGTGTGTTATGGGTGTCGTGTGTGTGTTGCGAATCAGACGACAATGATGGTGAATGTGTGTGTTTGGCGTTTTTGGGTGTGTATGTGTGTGTGATTGATTGGGGATGGCCGGCAGACAGAGGTGGTAAATGAAGATGGCGTGATCAGAAGTTTGGCGGCTGCAGTAGAACAGCAAACAGAAGCGGGAGAAGAAGAAGCGGGGAAAGAAGAAAAGAAAAAGAAAAGGAAATTCCATAAACCACCCCACTAAAAACATAAATCTAATCTCTCGGCCGGTGAAAAATTCGGGGAATGTTCGCAGGCACCAGAGTTCTGGTTGAGACTAGTCGGTTAAAGTTTACGAAATTGGATATTCAGGTGAGTGTACTGTCTTCTAGTAAATCTATTTTCATATATATAATGGAAAAATGTGTTTACTTAAAAACTTGATGAATTTATAACTTATATGGATCGAGCGGATTTGGGTGATTTGAAAATGTGGTTTTTGCTGGTTTTTAAAGAAAAGTGGAAAGAAATGATTTGTTAAATCTAATTGGTTTTAAAAGAAAGTGGAAAAAAATGATATTTGGATAAAATCGGTTTTAGAGATAGAGGTTGATATTCGTTGATTATTTATTGATTTGTAGTTTGACAATGATGTTTTTGATTTATTGATTTTGTTGATTGTGCACAAAGTTGTGGTTGAGGTGATAATAAGTTGTTGTTGTTGAGGTGAGGTAGAGATTGGTGTTTGGAGATTCACCCGCTTGGCATAGTTCAGCAGAGCATTGTTTCACCTGCTTGACATAGTCCAGTAGAGTGTTGTTTCACCCGCTTGGCATAGTCCAGTGGAGCGTTGTTCACCCGCTTGGCATAGTCCAGCAGAGCGTTGTTATGTCCTGCGAGGAAGGTATATCCTACGGGTGGTACGGTACCATTGCAACTCCCGATCGTGAAGTTAAAACGATCACTATGGCTAGCCAGTGGGTGGTGTGGTGGTGTGGTGTTTTGAGAGGTGGTGTTTTACTTATATTTGGTGATTTATTATATATGGTGATTGGTTTTATTTTATACTGGATGGGTTTGAATGAAACTTATATATATATATATAGCTTTATTTTCACTGCTTATATTATGGAGAATTTTACTAGCTATGTGTTGTTTATATACTTACGCTTGATCCATTTAGATACTGTAGAATGAATTATTAGTGTAAAATATTTTTACTAAGAAGACAGTACACTTGCAGGTAAAACAGCTAGGAGTCAGTCCCCTACTGGCACTAAGTCGAATTCGGAAATACAGTAGTGAGGAAGTATCTTGGAGATGCTACGTGAGGCGAAATAATGAGAGGTTTAGGGTTTTGTATTTTAGTTGTTATTAAAAATTTTGAAGGGACGGGTGTGTCCCCAATTAGAGTATGTGTATATTTGTATGATCTGCCTTGTGATCACGTATTTATACATGTATGTTGTCGTCTATTGTGATTTGTTATTTTTGGTGAGGTCATATCGATGTCACGCCGACCCCAGGGTGATGGGTGTCCGGGATGGGGTATGACAGATTTCATGAATTTGATATTTAACTAGCCGTTTTTGGCTTACTTGATTGAGATATTCAAGGAATCTGAACTTAATTGAAATATGGTATTTCTATTCTATTTTCCCTATTAATTTGGTCTATTTAATTAAATGTTCGTTTAATTAAAGTGCTTTAATACTTTCTATTTTGATGAATTTCGATTTAAAAAATGTTTAAAGACTAAATTGAGATTTTTCAAGAATATTTTTCAATAAAAAAAATCTATTTTGAACATATATGATGTATGGGGTCTAGGGTGTCATTTAATGACATAGTATTTGAAAAATAGTTGTTATAAGATATCTTTGAAATTTCTATATTTAAATCTGCGAATTTTGAGTTTAAATATTGTTATTTTGGTAGAGAATATTTTGGGAGAGATTTTATTTTGATCGTAAGATTTAGTCCATATACTTAAATATAATTTTTTTTATACTTTTATTAATTAAAATTAAATTATTTTAGAGATAAAATTGAGAGTTTTAGAAGTTATATTGTTGGTCAAATATAGCCATTATAAATCTATATGATATATGAGGTCCATATGTGTCATTTATTGACATAACATTTGAAAACTAGCCATTGGAGATCTAGTTTGAGGGCTATTAAAAGAGACCTACGGGATTGTATTATATACATCAAGAACAAGTAGTTCCTGAGCTATTCTGAGAGATATCTTTCTGATATTATACTGAGAGATTATCTTGATATTATTCTGTTCTTTGAGTTAAAGCGTTATTTGAGTTAGCGTTATCGATCTAAGTTGTCTTGCGATACTACGTGCAATCTATTCGGTGTTTTCCTGGTAAGATCATTCCAAACTTATTCTTTAATTGAGTATTTTATTATTACTACTTGTTTGATGAATTGATCTTTTTGAGAAATCGTTTTTGAATTTTAAAAGTATAAAAATATTTTAAAACGATTTGTGTGTAAATTTGATTATATGCTAAATTATGTGCTACCTGTTTTCTTTAAAAATCAAATTTTGAAATTCTTACTTTATTTCTATCACTAGTTTCGGGACATTAATTGAATTCAAATTAATCTAGAGTGGTAGAAGCTCCGAGTGAAAAAATTATTATCAATTTTGTTATTGGTAAGTTGTATGCGGATTAGATACTATTGGGAGTATCTAATCAGGGGTATTTGGTTTCAATCTCTTCCGGTAAAGAGATTGAGATTTGATTTTTACCTAGAGTACAAAAAGATTAGGTTACTCTTTTCCCGTGAAAAAAGATAGGGGTAATTCTTTCTGACTAGAATTATTTTGATTGAATTGTAACGGTTCAATCCTGACCGGTGAAAAGAATACTTTGACTGATTGTGAGGTTTATTTCTTGAGCCTAAAGTATAAAAAGAATTATATTTTATCCTTAGCCTGAAAAAAGATAAGATTATTCCTGAGCCTGTGAAAAAGAATTGTAATGGTTATTCCTGAGCTTGAGAAAAGAAAATTGTAAAGGTTGATTCTGAGTCTGTGAAAAGAATCATTATGTAAAGGTTTATGATGGCCGCTAATTAAGCGTTGCTACTTTCACCGCAAGCGTACGGATCAAGTTTTAGGATAGTGGACCTTTCGGTCGGGTATCGTATCCACAGGGATTGGTTAAGATTACTATTAAATACCGTGTTTGTCATAACCTAATTTATCTAGGCGACTATAAATTGAATTTAATTAATTACTAATACTAAACTAAATTACTAATTTAATTAAATATACTATAAATACTATATTAAGATTGTTTAGGGGAGTAGATTGTATCCGACAATCTCGGTTCGTAAACTCCTCCGCCACCTCTTTCGAGTGTAAGACGGGAGAATACGCAACTTCGAATCAATGCCGAAGTCCCCCTCAACGTCTTAACAACTCTAGGCCACATGAGTCTCGCCCCAACGTCATTGATTGCACACAATCCAACTCCCTCCCGGGTATTGAATCGTCGCGTTGTGTTTACCCTATCGACAATCTCAGTTCTAAAACTCCCCTATCATCTCTCCCTAGTGTAAGACGAGGGAATACATGACTTCGCGTCAACACCGAAGTCCCCCTCAACGTCTTAACGACTCTAGATCATGTGAGTCTTGACTCTACGTCATCGATTGTCCACAATTGAAACCCTTATCGAGTTATAGGATTGTGATGTTTGTTTATTCTAGTTCGAATTCAGGGTTACCTTTTCCGAGAGTCAAACCCCGTATTCTCGATATGTAAATCTAAGCACGATAAACAAACAATAAGGCACACACAATCAACATACGAAGAACAACCAAGAACGAAACATAAACTTAACCAAAACTACATTTTCATAAATAAAATGTTAATCCCTATTTACAATCTATGTTTAGCTCGTGGCCCTAACCGTATAAAAATAAAAATAAAAACGAGCTAAACATGCTCAACAATCTACAAAAATGAAGAAAATAAAGAGAGAAGCGAAAAAACTTAGCCAATATCCGAAGATTTAGTGCTAAAACCGTAATCCGATTGCTCCTCCTTCATCTTCCTCCTCAAGATTGAATGAGCACTCTCCAAAACTCTCTCTCTCTCTCTATTCTATCTAACCCTAGGAAGGCCCTAATGGCCGGAGAGAGATCAGAAAATAAGAGGGGAGGGGGTATTTATAGACAAAATATCTAAAATAAATATCTCCCACTGTGCAGAGGCCACCGCCGCGGCCGTGGAGTATGTCGGTTAGTGTTTCGCCGAGACGATGGAGTAGGCGGTGGACTAGGAAAACAATCTACTGGATTTCCGCCTAGGCCGAGGGTAGTCAGCAGCAATTTGTTTTTCTCAGCATTTTCACCACTGCGGTAGTGGTCTGGACGCCGGAATCTTGCCGCCTTGCTAATTTTTTCACCGTTCTTCGACCGTTCTCGATACGATTTGATCGTTTATGCTCCGATTTCATACATTTTCACCCCACACACCTGTTTTAATACAAAAAGAATAAAAACACATTAAAACGTAATAAACGTACTAGAAAACTAATAAATTCGGTATGAAAATATATAGGTAATTTACACCTATCAAATACCCAAACTTGGAATTTTGCTAATCCTCGAGGAAAACACCCACAGAATAAAAGAAAATATAAAAACCAAGTACTAAAAATGAAAAACACGAAAAAACAAATATGTGTAAGTTTTGAGTATCATCTACCGGCTAAACGAAATATCCCACATCGGCCCCCAATCCTATCGAGTTCTGGCATAAAAACACACCATGTAATGTTCTAGAATTTCAACATTTATAATAGTAAGCGCCATTATAGATCCTACTAAAGTGTGTGTGTTTAAAACTCAAATATATAACTGTCCGTTAATCGGATTGGATTATCCACCATATAAGTGCATAACAAAAAAAAACTGAAGGTATAGGGAATCCATAGGCTTGACCTGGAATCTATTATCTACTAATATAGGCTCGGAAGTTCAAAAAGATCAATAGGTTTTGATTCGGTTTAGGACAAATGGCCAAGGGTAAATTTGAAAGATAAAAACGGGTTAACATCGTTAACTTGACGTTACCCAAGGCACATCGCTTGGCACTCTCACACTCGAAACCCCATAGATACATTTGAAACAACCCTGAACATATATTAAGAACGACGTACTCACTTGTCAAAAAGAAACGAAAATAAAACTATATATATATATATATTATTATTTTTTTAAACCGAACTACACATCCCCAAACTTATTGGATTTGTACAATTTAAGGGGTGTGTGAAATATGAACAAAAAACGATAAGTGAGTATTCGAATACCGAACCAATTAGGAGTTCGCCCTAATCAACTGCTCACTTCAAGTAGCATATTGAATGCTAACTTTTCGCTCAAATTGTGCCTTTGGTTTAGCGATAAAGGACTGGAAGCAATTCAATTGGCCATGGTATTGGTTAAGTGTTCAGAACTTAAACGACATTTAGGCTTTGACAGGGTAACGAGGGGTAACAATTTAACAAGGTAAGCTTAAAAAGGCTCAAGCAAGAAAATGAATGCTTAAATCATGTCTTCTGAACTACCTCGCCTAGGATTTCGACTCGAATTTCCCCCAAATCAAGTTCTAGAAACCCTAATGTCATGAATTTAGGTGACAGATAATCGTTTTCAAATCAATTAGACAGTTTTATATTGAGTTAACGTGCTCGTGCAAGTAGGATCTATAATAACTTTTACTAAAACATAACGTTGAGCACACAGAACATACATGCATGAGTTTTACGCTCAACCTCTATAAACAACCAGGGGACAGACTCATAATCGGGTAATGGCTCAGATGATGTCAAAATTCAGTACATAACAAAAAAACTATCCTAAACAGACATGTACACGTAGAAAAAAATAAAACATACTAACTAAAACATAAATAAACATACTACACATCACACCTGACTCAAACAGGAAATGCCCAAAACAACCTAGTCAGCGATCCCAATAACATGATAAAGCATTATAATGAAGACTAGGGTTTAAAACACATACCTGGAAGGCGAGAGGATCTTGCCTTCGATTCAAATCGACGGAGATGTATCTAACTTATTTGTGACCTTGGGTTGCCTCCCAAGAAGCACTTGGTTTAATGTTCTCGGCCCGACATTTTCAGAACGCCCTCAAGCTTGGCGAGGTATTGCACTGGAGGGCTCGATCTTTCAATGAAACGCCTCACCAGCTTATGTGCGTGGCCACGCACTATAAACGGTTCGGAATCCCGTTGAGAGAGATGCATCAATACTTGTGGATTTAACTTCGCCAAGTACCCTACATAAGAAATACAAAAACAAAACTACAAGGAAAAATTATATACACTAAAAAATGTCTGAATGAAAATCAAGTTATTTCCTCACAATATCAATAATAATCCAAAATACAATCCCGACAATCGTTGCCAAAAACTTGGTCGTGATCGTCGAAAACTGTATTCGACAAACCAATCCCCGGCAATCATTACCAAAACTTGGTAGTGATCGCCGAAAACGGAATCTGTCGACAACTAGTCCCCGACATCGGCGCCAAAAACTTGGTGGCCGCTAATTAAGCGCTGTCACTTTCACTGCAAGCGTACGGATCAAGTTTTAGTATAGTGGACCTTTCAGTCGAGTATCGTATCCACAGGGATTTATTGAGATTACTATTGAATACCGTGCTTGTCATAATTTAATTTTATCTAGGCGACTACAAATTGAATTTAATTAATTATTGATACTAAACTAAATTACTAATTTAATTAACTAAACTATACATACTATATTAAGATTGTTTAAGGAAGTTAATTGTCTAGGGATTAGCTTTATTTACTTAAATGCGTTTGGTTTCATTTTAGTTAACATTAACAGCGTTCGGCGTATCCGACAATCTCGTTTCGTAAACTCCTCCGCCACCTCTTTTGAGTATAAGACGGGGGAATACGCAACTTCGAATCAACACCGAAGTCCCCTCTCAATGTCTTAACGACTCTAGGCCGCGTGAGTCTTGCCCCAACGTCATTGATTGCACACAATCCAACTCTCTCTCAAGATATTGGATCGTCACGTTGTGTTTACCCTATCGACAATCTCAGTTCTAAAACTTCTCCATCATCTCTCCCGAGTGTAAGAAGAAGGAATACGTGACTTCGTGTCAACGCCGAAGTCCCCCTCAACGTCTTAACGACTCTAGGTCACGTGAGTCTTGACCTTACGTCATCGATTGTCCATAATCGAAACCCCGACCGGGTTATAGATTGTGGCGTTTGTTTATTCTAGTCCGAATCCGGAGTTACCTGTAACGACCCGGTTTCCCAATTCATCACTATAGTTTCTCCTATAGAGAATTCTTAAATTTAAAATCCAACTCACTCGACTTCCCAATCTATCCAATTTGATGGATTGTATAATAAAGGCGATAATTTTAATTGCCCATTTAATGACGGAAATCATTAAATATAATATTCACCATTTAAGTACCACCAAAGGACCAATCATCTATTTTAAAAAATTAATTTATGGATTATATAGATAGTGGCGAGCACACTATTAATTTAGTAACGTATAAATTGAAATCCGAATATTTAATATTACATCAAGCCAATTATATTCCCACAATTTTTGGATACATTAAATTCGAGAGGAGTAATTTACAACAACTATGATAATTATTACTACTGTTTTCTCCGATTACCACAATAAATAATAATTACAATTATTACAACTCGAATTTCAAATAAATTCTTCTCTCTCTCGTTTTCTCCCAGCCGACCCTGCAATTCAAACACTGTGGGGTTGTGAGCTAATACTCAGTAGAACTTCAACCCCTCTAATACGTGTATTTAATTAATCACATAAGCCACATAATCATGCTCGTCACATAAATCCACACATAAACCACATATGCATGCTCTTCACATAAATCCCGCATCGTCCAACATATTTCACATAATTTTGACAGATAAAATATCGCAATAATATACTAAATAATTTCATAATCACCCACGAGACAGTTAAATACAATTAAATGCATATATTAAGAGTGACAGGAATTCTACCTTTCCTGGATTTTTCACCGGTCCGCGAGATGAGTTTTAGGTTATATTGGGGTGTTTTATGCAATTTTCTCTTATTTCTTTTCCCTTTTCTTCTTCTTTTTCCCGTTTCTTCTTCCTACTTCTGTTTTGTGTTTTTGACCCGCTATCGCCGAGGCGAGATTTCCACCGCCGAGGCGAGCTTCCTCCGTTTATTCTGCTCTGCACACTGCTCCTCCACCGTCTAGGCAAACGCAACCCCGCCAAGGCGAGCTTCTCACCGCCTACTCCTCTATTTTTCCCCGAAACCTAGTCGTCTCTCTCTCTCTCTCTCCCTCTCTCATCCGACGGTCATCCTCTAAACACACAGGAAAATCTCTCTCTCTCTCTCACACACACACACACAGAACACACCCATGTACGAACACGTAGTACATACACATACGATGAATTCACGATACCACCGCTACCAACGACAGAGCAGTGACAAGCTCTCTCTCTCTCTTACTTTCACTCACCGCCGGCCAAACTAACCGACGACGACCCCCATTGCTCTCTCTCTCTCTCTTTCTCTATTCTGTTTCATTTTAGCCAGCCAACGAAGACACAAACACACACAACAAACACACACACACCCCCATGCACTGCTCTCTCTCTCTCTCTCTAACTTACCAACGACGAACTCCGACGACACCCACAAAACCAAACCACCCACATAAAACACACAACTATAAACTCCCCTTTAACGGACCACCACCGGAGCAGCTACCACTGCCGGAGAACAAACAACACACACATACTCACTTCTTTCTCTCTCTAACTTTCACTTACCGCCGGCCCAAATAACCGATGGCGACACACACCCACTGATCACACACATACACGGAGCACATACCCCACACAGTAGGCACACACACACACACACACACAGAGTAGTGGCTAAATACACACACTCACCAGAGTGACGACCATAGCGTCGAACGGACGAAATGCATACTCCGATCACATACGCACAACGAAACACATACAGACACCCATTCCGACGACGTTGAATGACCGCCACCCACCTACCGAACGGACCCTCTTATCCATCTTCTCTCTCTGTTTTCTCTTTTTTTTTCTTCTGTTGTGTCTGTCTCTCTATCTATCTATGTATGTGTATATATATGTGTGTGTATGTGTGTGTATGCTGAAAAAGGGCCCAAGCCCCTCACCGACTTATTGTTTCCCCCTCTCTCTCGATGCTTCTCGATTCTTCTCCCTTGTCTCTAAAGTGTGTGAATATGTATGAATGTATGTCTGTATATATGTGTGTGTGTGTGTGTGTGTGTGTGTGTGTGTGTGTCTGTATATATGTATGTACGTGTGTGTGTGCGTGTGTGTGTGTGTGATCAAATGGCAGGCCAAGTAGTCGTTTCTCCTCCGTTTGTTTTCTCACCGCCTCTTTCTATATATATATAATTTGCACAAACCTCCCTTTTATTTTAGTTAGGATATTAATTAAACCCATTCTCAACTTTAATGTTTATGAAAATTATAATTTAACCCCTAAAATTTTAATTCACACAATTAATCTCGCCATTCACCTCGTGATTTTCAAATGCGACTCAAATTGTACGCAAAATAAAAATCAAGATCTTACATTACCTCTTCCGAGAGTCAAACCCTGTATTCTCGATATGTGAATCTAAGCACGATAAACAAACAATAAGGCACACACAATCAACATACGAAGAACAACCAAGAACGAAACATAAACTTAATCAAAACTACATTTTCATAAATAAAATGTTAATCCCCATTTACAATCTATGTTTAGCTTGTGGCCCTAACCGTGTAAACAACAAAAATCGAGCTAAACATGCTCAATAATCTACAAAAATGAAGAAAATAAAGAGAGAAACGGAAAAACTTAGCCAATATCCGAAGATCTAGTGATAAAATCGTAATCCGATTGCTCCTCCTTCATCTTCCTCCTCGGGATTGAATAAGCACTCTCCAAAACTCTCTCTCTGTTCTATCTAACCCTAGGAAGGCCCTAATGGCCGGAGAGATATCTGAAAATGAGAGGGGAATGGGTATTTATAGACAAAATATCTAAAATAAATATCTCTCACTGTGCAGAGGCCACCGCCGACGCCGTGGGATTCACCACCTCGGCCGTGGAGTATGTCGATTAGTGTTTCGCCTAGGCGGTGGACTAGGAAATCAATCTGCTAGATTTTCGCCTTGGCCGAGGGCAGTCAACAACAATTTAGTTTTCTCAGCATCTTCACCACCGCGGCAGTGGGCTTGTTTGTAGAATCTTGCCGTCTTGCTCATTTTTTCACCGTTCTCCGACCGTTCTCAATACGATTTGATCGTTTATACTCCAATTTCATACATTTTCACCCCCACGTACCCTTTTTAATATAAAAAGAATAAAAACACATTAAAATGTATTAAAACGTAATAAACATACTCGAACACTAACAAATTCGGTATGAAAATATATAAATAATTTACACCTATTAGTTTGGTTCCTACCTGTTAAAAGGAATCTTAGTGGTTTAGTGGGTGCGACTTTCCATGAGACTTAGAAGACTAGATTAGCTAAGAGTAGCTTGATAAACCAATATAAATTTCTGGTGTACTGATTTCTTTACTTTATTTATATTTTGTTGTTTGATGTGCACCTAATTGATAATATTTATGTATTGTTATAAAGATAATAATTAATTTAGGATAAAATTAATTATTTGATTTTTCGAAGTATTATTATTTGATAAATTTTATAACTACCCAATTCACCCCCCTTGGGTAGCTCAGTGGGCCAACAGGGTGTAATATGTTATTAATTTCATTTAAAATATAAGTTTTGATTTAGTCCCTTAAATTTATTTTTGCTTACGTATTAGTCCCGCATGTGCTCACGTCTATGTAATATTAGTTACATATACATATGTAATATCAGTTACAAATTATATGTAACTATGTTACATGTAGTTGCGTAATATTTATTACATTTAACAAATATTTTATACACAAATTAGATACATGTAACTGTGAGAAGACAAGACGTATATTGGACATTCTGTCTTTTTTTAATACGAGAGAATAAAACACAAGTTACAATTGCGTATGAGATTTTTTAAAAATTAAGAGTAAAATAAAGGACTTGCCACAAAAACTCCCTATAATATATCGCATTCAAAAGTAGAGGTGTTCGTGTGTCTGGAGACTCGCCCAATCCACCTAATCCGTTGGCTATTTTTTAGGGTTTGTGCTTGAAATTTAAGCCTAAGGGTAAGGTCAAGGCCCCAAAAAATAGGCCCCGATATTTTTAGGTGCAGACTAAGACCTAACCATTTGTATTTAGGGCTGGCTCGCACATCAAATTATTAAAAAAGTTATTATACATAAAATAAATAAATTATAACACATAAAAACATAAATCTTGTGACCTTGGTCTTGGAAGTGTAGTGTTCAAGATATCCCTCACTTACAGTAGTTGTACAAATTATATTTTAATTAAAAAAATTATATATATAGGGTCGGGTTGGCCCAATGACAATGACTTTGGTTTTATGCATTTCATAATGGGCAAACTTGGGTAGGAAAATAAGATCCAATGTCCAAGTTAAACCCAGACCCTATAAATTCTTAAAATTTATTAGGTTGGGTTTGATTCTTAACATCCCTAATTAAAAGACTGGTGTGGACTGGATGGAGAAACAAAAGCTACATAATATAAATTAAATCCAAACCGGTTCTTCGCCAATCCGTTGTAGTCTAGTTGGTTAGGATACTCGGCTCTCACCCGAGAGACCCGGGTTCAAGTCCCGGCAACGGAATTCTCCTTTTTGTTTATATTTTTGCCTTGGTGAAATTACACAAACCAATAAAAAGGATGCAACATCACAACCACCAGAGATTTTGGCGGGAAATTAGACCTCTCTTCCTTCTGTGAACTAGGGTTTTGGGTTTCTCTGTGGATTGCAGACATCGGAAATGGAGGCGCGTGGAAAAGGAAACAGAGGGATCGAAGAGAACACCCTTGGTACCTCCTATTTCAGTAAAGCCAATCAGTACATCAACGGCGACAATACGTCTCTCTCTATGATCTGCGCGACATGGACACTGTAAACATGGCATTTTGACCGCTTCGCAAAAAAATATATTTTATTTTATAGTTATTTTTATTTTATTTTTCTATTTATTTTATTTTGATTGTACCGTATTTGTGCGGTTTAATACTGCTAAATTAAGTTTTATTAATCTCTTAAGTAAATTAAATATTAGTAATTAATTAATTTATTTTTTTTGGTTTTGTAGATTTTTCGAAGTGGAATAAAAACGCGTTAATTCGGAACAAAATGGACCAGAAACAGACGAGAACGAGAGAGGCCTGGACCGAACGGGGGTGGAGGGGTGCATTAAGGTCGCACGTGCGACCAAGGGCTGGTCGCACGTGCGACCAGTTGCACTGGCCGCATGTGCGGCCAGCATTATTGCTGGCCGCACATGCGGCCAGTAGGGGGGGCCAGCCCCCCCCTTTTTTTGGGTGCACCATTTTTGGTGCACCCAAAAAGGGGTGGGTGCACCAAATTTCAGTGCACCCACCCCCTTTTTCCCCTCTTTTTCGCACGATTGTCGGAAGAATTTTCAGTGATCCTTCCTATAAATAGAGGAAGGATCACAAGAGGGAGAGGAGAGAAAATTTGGAGGGGAAGAAATTTTTTGAGAGAAATTTTTGTAAGGGAGAGGAGAAATCTGGAGAAAAATTTTGAAGAAAATAATATTATTTTCATTTTATTGTAATTTTGAAGAAGAAAAATCTCCAAGAAGGTGGTAAATTTTCATCTGTTGTAAATCTTACTCTTATTTTTTTTAAGTTGTTATTATACTAATTTTTTTTTTGTAAATTAGATTTTTTTTTTTTTTTTTCTTCTTCGTTTATTATTTATTTATTTATTTATTTATTTATTACTTTTTATTTTCTTTTTTTTTTTTTTTTTTTTTTTAAGTAAATAATACAAGGTGGAAAATTCTCAACCTTCAATTTGAATGGCTAAAATTTAAAAGGGAATTACTCCCCTCGATGCGTGTGCGCGGGTGTTTTATTTAATTTGTATTAAATATAATGTGCTAACAATACGAGGTGGAAAATTCCCAACCTTCAATTTGAATGGCTAAGATTTAGAAGGGAATTACTCTCCTCGATGCGTGTGTGCGGGTGTTTTATTTAATTTGTATTAAATATAATGTGCTAACAATACGAGGTGGAAAATTCCCAACCTTCAATTTGAATGGCTAAATTTATAAGGGAATTACTCTCCTCGATGCGTGTGTGCGGATGTTTTAATTAATTTGTATTAAATATAATGTGCTAACAATACGAGGTGGAAAATTCCCGACCTTCAATTTGAATGGCTAAGATTTAGAAGGGAATTACTCTCCTCGATGCGTGTGTGCGGATGTTTTAATTAATTTGTATTAAATATAATGTGCTAACAATACGAGGTGGAAAATTCCCGACCTTCAATTTGAATGGCTAAGATTTAGAAGGGAATTACTCTCCTCGATGCGTGTGTGCGGGTGTTTTATTTAATTTGTATTAAATATAATGTGCTAACAATACGAGGTGGAAAATTCCCAACCTTCAATTTGAATGGCTAAATTTAGAAGGGAATTACTCTCCTCGATGCGTGTGTGCGGGTGTTTTATTTAATTTGTATTAAATATAATGTACTAACAATATGAGGTGGAAAATTCCCAACCTTCAATTTGAACGGCATAAATTTAGAAGGGAATTACTCTCCTCGATGCGTGTGTGCGGGTGTTTTATTTAATTTGTATTAAATATAATGTGCTAACAATACGAGGTGGAAAATTCCCAACCTTCAATCAGAAAGGTCCAGGTTTAGAAGGGGGATCACTTCCCTCAAATGTGTGTGTATGTGTATATAAGGAGGATTTAAAAATAAAATAAAAACATTCGGATTTAAATTCTAATTGGACTTAATCGGATAAGGTACCGTCTTTGGACGGGCGTCTTGGGGTGCTTGACACCTTCCCCGAGCGTAACTGACCCCCGAACTCTTTAAACGAATCTCTGGTTAGACCATATTATTTTTGGAGTCAAATTTTACTTAAGCCATTTTTAAATTATTTTCAAAAAAGAAAAATAGGGTGACCTAGCACATCATTTAAACCCAATGCTAGGTGGCGACTCCTTTTTCTAAAACAGGCTTAAGTACATTTTAATGAGAAAATCGACGTTTTTAAAAACCCTTCTCGTTTTACCAGCGCCAAGCATATATAAACATATATCTATATATATATTTGTTTTTGGTTTTCTCTGGAAAATCGGAGCGCGTTCAGCTGGCGACTCCGCTGGGGACGGCTGAGGGTCGAGCCCAATATGTCTGAATAAGTCCAATTAATCTAAAGTCCGAATGTTAAATTTTATTTTATTTTTTCCCTCAATTCAGTAAATAAGTTGTGATTTTTTTTTATTTTTTTTATTTTTATTTTTATTTTTATTTTTTTTATATATCATTTATTTTTATTTTATATATATATATATATATATATATATATATATATATATATATATATATATATATATATATTTTCCTTATTTCCTCTCAGGCCCTTATATCGTTGTAAATCCTCTGACAAAAAACAAAACTGTCTTGTATCCATATTATCCCCTCAGGATTCTATGATACAAGACGAGAAAGGATTTTTTGTACTTGATGGATTTATGACGTCTGGGGAAGTCCTAAAAAAAAAAAATAAATAAATAAAATAATTTTTTTAATTAGTCGTTACCGAAATTGAAATCTTCGAATTAGAAAGGGCTTTAAGGCCACCTAAGACCCACGTGAACTAAAAAAATGATTTTTTTTGTAGGTGAAAAAGAAAAGGACAAGACAAAGAAAATTGGTCCCCGAAAAGCAAATCCAGTTCCCCCTTTCGAAGTCCGATCTTTACACGCAGTCGAGCACAGACTCATTCCAGGATGACATCAGAAAGCAATCCCGAATCTCCCCGAACGACCCAGATAGCTCAGATGCAGGAAACTATTGACAGGTTGATGGAAAGGATCAATGAACTTAGCCGACCTCAGGAGGTGCCTATTCCTCTGTCCAACGGGACTCCTGTGACTGAATCCCCAAATGGAAACCCTGCAAGTGTTGGGATGGAGAACTCAAGGCCGAATCCGAACCACGTCGGCCCGAACTTTGCAGTACCGGTCTACTATGGACCTCAGATGGGCCCTCATCCTTTCGCCTATGGAGCTCCGACATATCCCATCCAGGGGCATGTCTATCAGGCCTCGCCAGAGGGCTCGGCCCCCGCCGCCCCGCAGATCCTCATTCACCCGGAGAGGGTCGTTGCTCCACCAAACAATTCAAATGATAGCCAATCGGCCCCGGCCATTGAAACTGAAAACAAAGAAGAGAATGGCCCTCCACCGGCTTGGCTTCTGAAAATGGAGAAATTAGAAAAAACTATGGAAGAATGGCAAAAAGAGAAGCCGTCTAGGAAAGCGACGTACAAGGAGTTGTCAACACCACCCGGGATTGTGTACCCGAAAAATTTCGTGGTTCCAGAATTCACAAAATATGATGGCACTGGCCCTCCAGAATGGCATGTCAGCATTTACAAAGAGGAGTTAGGAATTCATGCTCGGAACGAAGACCTTTGCCTAAAGATGTTTCGGAGATCGTTGAAAGGGTCGGCTCTCAACTGGTACATGACCCTGGAGCTATCACAGATTAAAACATTTGAAGATCTGGTAGAGGCCTTCTGTGAGCAATATGTGTACAATAGGGATGCCGCGCCAGACCGCAATACCCTCTACCAGATACTGAAAAATAAAGACGAAAGTTTCCGGAGGTATACTGCTCGTTGGAGGGATGAGGCTGCCAAAGTTGTCCCTAAGCTGAGCGAGGAGGCTCAGTTAGAGATATTCAAATCAATTCAGTCACCGCCGTTCTATCGAGATCTCTCGAGCATAGCAGTGGTTTCTTTCGGCGATGCGATCAAACAGGCCGAGGTGACGGAAGAAGGAATAAGGAGCGGAAAAATTGAAGGGGCCCAATCCAATCTGACGAAAAGGTCAGCCCCGCCAAAGATGAAAGAAAATGAAGTAGCTGTTGTCGTTTCCCCTCGACAAACCCATTACCAAAACTACCCCCAAACTTCTTGTCCCCAGAACTACCCGAACCAGAACAACCAATATCACAACTACCCTCCTCAAAATCGCCAAAACCAAAACTATCCTCAAAACCAACCCTATTCCCAAAGCCGCCCCCGCTATTACCAAAATGTACCTCCCCCTTATCAAAACCACATTCCCCAATATTACCCTCAAGCCTACCCAACACCCTCTTACCATACCTATCAACCACGCCCGAACACCCCACCTCAAATTCCTAACCGCACTCCAAGGTCAGGAACCCAATACCACCAAGACCTTCTACCTCATGCTACTGGGGGAAATTTCCAGAACGACAACAGAGAGCTACAAGACCTTCCGGTTTCAATCACCGAGTTGTACCGGAATTGTTTGAAGCAGGGGATGCTGACGCCCCTTCCATTCTACGAAGTTAAACCTGGGAGTAAAGCAGCTTCTTCAAATGCTTTCTGTGAATACCACTCGGGAACCAGAGGACATGCGACTGAGCAATGCTTTCAGCTAAAAGACAAAATCCGGGAGTTTATACGGACCGGAGCCATCACATTTCCTAAAAAACCTGAGGCCGGTACGCCAAATTGTCAGCAAAATCCGTTGCCTGTACACGCCTCCTCAGGAAGTGGCGTCAATCTAATTTTCACAGAGGAAGTCGAAGAAGAAGTTGATGTGATCGATATCGGTGGTGTTTATTTACACCCGGAGGTTCTCTACGGAGGGTTCGAATTACATCTAGAAAGGGTAGCCCAAAAACTGGAGAAATCTCTAGTTTTGTCTTTCCCAATCCAAAAGATGGTGGAAAATCTCAATAAGGTTCCGTGGAATTATGAGATCGTCGCTAAAACAGGAGAAGGAGAAGAATTGCCAATCTCCGTAGGAGAAACCGGTGGAATCACTCGGTCTGGAAGGGTGTATACGCCACAGGATTTGATCAGGATTCCTGTGAGAGAACCAAGAGGGGCCCTGAAAAAGCCAGTGTCAGAACCGGAGGCTCACGACTTTCTAAAGGCAATGAAGAATTCAGAATACAAGATAGTGGAGCAACTCAGCAAAGCACCGGCGCAAATCTCGATGCTCTCACTACTTCTATCCTCAGAAGTACATAGACAGGCACTGCTGAAAGTCCTAAATGAAGCCCACTTGCCTAGCACGATCTCTCCGGAGAAGTTTGTCACTCTGGTCGAGCAGGTCCTAGGATCTAACACCATCACTTTCACAGATGACGAGATGGACGATGATGGAACAGGTCACAACAAGCCTTTGAATATCACGGTCGAAAGCCATGGAATGTTCATAGCTCGGGTGCTGATTGACAATGGATCGGCACCAAATATCTGTCCTTTATCGACCCTGGAAGAAATGGGGATAGATCTATCACAGGTTCGATCGTCTAAGACGGTTATCCGAGCATTCGATGGGGCTAAGAGAGATAGTGTTGGAGAAATTGACCTGCCAATTGAAATTGTCCAATACAGTTCAATGCGAAGTTCCAAGTGCTCGACATACCTGCTTCATACAACCTGTTGTTGGGGAGGCCATGGATCCATAACGCTGGGGCAGTGCCTTCATCTCTACATCAGAAGATCAAGTTTATCATTAATGACACACTGTACGTGATCAGGGCTGATTCAGATATCATACCTTTCCATCAAGCGATAAGTCGGCATGTCCCGTTAACAGATGACGGAAAGGAGAAGGAGAAGATTGAAGCCTCCTATCACGTGTTCGACGTTGCGAATGCTACCTTTGTGAAGGAATGAGGACACGAGATGACACCATCACTGTCTAACACTGTGGCCTTCGTTTCTAAAGAAATGAAGTCTCGGGGTTGCATTCCCGGGAAAGGTTTGGGCAAGAATCTAGACGGAATTACAGAACCGATAGAAGTCAAGGAGAAGAAGGGGAGATTCGGATTGGGATACGAGCCGACAAAAGCAGACAGAGCGAAGTTCTTCCGGAAGAAGAGGGATGGATCCCCAGACAACCAGCCAATGAAAATTCCGCATATCCGGGTCACTTTCCCCTATCCAGCAGAAACCCTCAACAAAGGGAAGGAGACTGCAGGATTCAAGTTGCACCCTGAGAGAGTAATGATCAAGGAAGCTGTGAATGTAATCATGAGAGACGAGGCAAGGCCAAGTCATGGGTCTGGTATTCGAACCAAGGGAAAAGAAAAGCTGCAGAATTGGGATTCTTGTTCTTTCCCAATTCGCCAGGCGTTTCGGTAAACTTAGGGAGATTTTCTGTTGGTCATCCCTCCATCCACCTTGCCTTCTAGATGGAAAGGGATTTTGCTTTGTAATGGGTTTTTATATTTAATGAATGCAATTCTGTTTTATCCGACATATGGTTTAAATGTTTAAATTTTATGCTTTCAGGATGTCTAAAACACCAGTGTATGATGCATGCGATATAACTGAGCCAGAGTGCGATAAGTATGATTTCAATGCAGAACCAGACCATAACCCGATGGGAGTGGAAGCAGAAGATGACTCTTGCCAGCCAGACGATGGTGAGATCCGAAAAGCTTTCACGGAGTTCGAAAACAAGCCGATTCCCAGTAACGATGAGACTGAGTTGATAAACTTGGAGACCTCGGAAGAGTTGAAGGAAGTAAAGATTGGATCACCTCTCATGACTCTGGAAAAGAAAGAGTTGACAACGCTCTTAATTTCCTACCAAGATATCTTTGCCTGGTCCTACGATGACATGGTAGGACTGGACAAGAGTATCGTGGCCCATAAGCTGCCGCTAAAGCCGGGGAGTGTACCAGTCAAACAAAAGTTGAGGAAACTAAGGCCCGCTGTCAGTCTCGAGGTCAAGGAGGAGATCGTGAAGCAATTCAATGCCCGAATTATTGAAGTCTATAACTACAGTGAATGGCTCTCAAATGTCGTTCCCGTGCCAAAGTCCTCAGGAAAAATCAGAGTCTGCGTGGACTATCGTGATCTCAACCGGGCGAGTCCAAAAGATGATTTTTCACTGCCAAACATTCACATCATCATCGACAATACTGCGGGGCGAAAGCTCTATTCTTTCGCCGATGGGTTCTCTGGCTATAATCAGATTATGATTGATGAGAAAGATCGAGAAAAGACAGCCTTCACTACCCCATGGGGAGTCTTTTGCTATAGGGCGATGCCTTTCGGTCTCAAAAACACCGGGGCAACATACCAAAGAGCAATGACGACCCTATTTCATGATATGATGCACAAGGAGATGGAGGTATATGTTGATGACATGATCGTTAAATCACAGGAGAACGAGGATCATCTCTGCCATTTGAAAAAGGTGTTCGACAGACTTCGAAAGTACCAGCTCAAGCTCAATCCAGCAAAATGCGCATTTGGGGTGGCTTCCGGAAAACTTCTTGGTTTCATGGTAAATCGCCATGGAATCGAGATTGATCCTGCAAAGACGAAGGCCATTCGTGAGATGCCGCCGCCGAGAAATGAGAAAGAAATCCGAGGTTTTCTGGGGCGATTAAATTTCATAGCCCGATTCATCTTCCAACTCACTGCCACTTGTGAGCCAATCTTCAAGCTACTTCGAAAAGAAAGTGACGGGCGATGGAATGCAGATTGCCAAAATGCCTTGGAGAAAATTAAAGTCTATCTAACGAACCCTCCCGTTCTAGTGCCGCCTCGGGAGAAGGTTCCGTTATTACTATATTTGTCAGTTCTCGACTCCTCCATGGGAGCTATTCTTGGGCAACTCGATAAATCTGGAAAGAATGAGCAAGCCATCTACTACCTCAGCAAGCGCTTCACAAAGTATGAGGAAAATTATACCTTGCTGGAGAGAACCTGTTGTGCATTGGCTTGGTCCGCTCAAAGACTGCGCCATTATATACTCCCACTGACTACCTACTTGATGGCCAGGATGGATCCCTTAAAATACATCTTCGAGAAGCCGATTCTGTCAGGAAAAGTTGCAAAATGGCAGATGCTGCTGACGGAGTTCGATATCATCTACAAGACCCAAAAGTCAGTAAAGGGTCAGGCGATAGCAGATCAATTGGCTAGTTGTCCAGCTCAAACGGATAACCAGCCTCTTGAGACGCTATTCCCTGACGAGTCGATTCATGCGGTGGATGAAGAAAATGAGGAAACAGTCTGGAAAATGTATTTTGATGGAGCAGTGAACTCTCGAGGGGCTGGAATCGAAGCCGTTCTGGTTTCTCCGGGCAAACAGCATTATCCAGTGGCTTCCAAGTTGAAGTTCCAGAGCACAAATAATCGAGCTGAGTACGAAGCCTGTATTCTGGGACTCCAACTGGCTGTCGATATGAAAATCAAAGAATTGCTAGTGTTCGGAGATTCTGAGCTGATAATCAATCAGGTGACGGATAAATATGCCACGAGAGATCTGACCTTGATAGCCTATAACAATCACCTCCTGGAGTTGTGCGAGCAATTTACAATAATAGAATTTGAAAGCATACCGAGGCTAAAAAATGACTTCGCCGATGCCTTAGCTACCTTGGCATCTATGATATCTATCACTCGAGAGGATGATGATATCATTTCGGTGGTGATCCGAGTTCAACGCCGACCGGCCCACTGCTGCCAGCTTGAATCTGAGCCAGCCAAAGACCCGTGGTACCATGACATAAAGAACTTTCTGAAAAATCAGGAGTACCCGGAAGGGGCATCAAGTGTTGATCGAAAAACTCTCCGGAGGTTAGCAGCCCAATTCTTCCTAAGCGGGGAGACACTGTACAAACGCTCCCCTGACATGGGCCTGTTAAGATGTGTTGGAGTCGAAGAGGCCATCCAGTTGATGAAAGAGGTCCATGGTGGTATATGTGGACCTCACATGAGCGGCTTCATGCTTGCCAAGAAGATCCTGAGGACCGGTCATTTTTTGCTAACGATGGAAAGCGACTGCGTGCAGTTTGTTCGAAGATGCCATAAGTGTCAGATTCATGGTGATCAAATCCATGTCCCACCTTCGCACCTTCATTGCTTGGCGGCCCCATGGCCCTTCTCAATGTGGGGTATGGACGTTATTGGGGAAGTTACCCCTAAGGCGCCGAGTGGTCATCGCTTTATCCTGGTGGCAATTGATTATTTTTCAAAGTGGGTAGAATCCGTTTCTTTAACCCGAGTGACTCAAAAGATAGTAGCTCGATTCATCAAAGAAAATATTGTGTCAAGATACGGTTTGCCGCAAACATTGATAACCGACAATGCTAAAAACCTGAAGGGTTCAGAAATACAGAAAATATGTCATCAGTTCAAGATCGAGCACAAAAACTCAGCGCCTTACCGTCCAAAAATGAATGGAGCAATGGAAGCCGCCAACAAAAATATAAAGAAAATTCTCCGGAAGATGATTGACAATTATAAGGAGTGGGATGATATGCTGCCATATGCTTTGATAGCTTACCAAACCTCGGTTCGGACCTCGACAGAGGCAACCCCCTATTCTCTGGTTTATGGCACAGAAGCGGTGATACCAGCCGAGGTGGAAATTCCATCTCTACGAGTGCTCATAGAGGCCGAGCTTGATGAAACTGAATGGGTACAACAACGGTTGGACCAACTTTGTTTAATCGATGAAAAGCGGCTGACAGCGATATGCCACGGACAGTGTTACAGACAGAGGATTACTAGAGCTCATGATAAACGGGTATACCCTAGAGTCTTCAAGGTCGGTGAGTTAGTTTTGAAGAAAATCTTTCCTTTCCAAGATGAAGCTAAGGGTAAGTTCGCGCCAAATTGGGAAGGTCCTTTTGTTGTTCATAAGGCTTTGAGCGGTGGAGCGCTGATTCTCTAGGAAATGGATGGTGATGTATTTCCCGAGCCCCTAAACTCGGATTCTGTAAAGAAATACTTTGCCTAATAAATGTCCTTATTTTCTAAGTAAGTTTATTTCAATTTGTGATTATCTGTTGCTTCAAAAAAAAAAAAAAAAAAAACAAATACGGCTCGAACATGGTGAAAACTCGAAAGGGCGCTATGAGAAAAATGTAGAGACCGTGTCGCAAAAAAAAAAAAAAAAAAAAAAAAAAAATACCAGTTAGATCACTCATAGGGGCATTTTTGGAATTCCCACTACGGTTGACTTCCATTGACCATAAGACTTTTTTGTGTTCGGAACTTGATGGATTTGAGCAAGAGTTGGAATCTGTGAAAAGGAACATCGAATATGGCTCAAATTTGCATTGAAATCATACTTGTCAGACAATCCGGCTTGAAATCTCGCAGTCAACATATCTGGTGATAAAGATACCTGTTTGGGGTAAGGTTTTACACGTTTTCCCATATTTGGTTAAATCAGTTTTGCAGGATTTGAAAAATACAAAGCAAGCAGGAGTATGTGATTCTCCTAAGCACTGAGGATGCCTAGTAGAAAAGAGAAAGTGAGAATCGGCGGGTGCAGAGAAATAAAGGCTGATAGGGATGTTGTCCAAAAAAAAAAAAAAAACCAGACCCTGCCAACAACCCGGAGAAAACCTCCAGAAAGTACATCTCTAAGATTGACGGAAGGACGAGACGGAAAAATCTCCCGATACTGTCCCGTGACCCGAGAAAGTCAAGCGCCATCAAATGGGGGATTGCGATGGAAAATGGGGAGACGGAATTGCTAGTCGTCAAGAGTGACAAGTTTTTCAAACTAAATTTTCGTGTTGCATGTGTTTTTTGTCCAATTACAGGGTTTTCAAAGGACAGGGAAGCATGGATTTCTCTCTCACAAAAGACTTCTTACCTTCCGGTTCAAATTAGAAACTTTTATTACTAAAAGTTCCAAAGCTCTAAATGAGCGTCCAGGTATGCATTTTGCCCTGAAAAGGGCGAAAAGTGAACTACGCCAAACTTAATCCTCGGCATAATACTAAGGTACGCAGGCAATCTATAAATGTTCGGTCATCTGAGAGTTCGGCTGGGGCACATTTATATCTTTGTTCTCTCATTCTGACTCAGTCACAAGTGGGGGCATATTTTATACTCTTGAACTTTCTTTAAGCCCCTGGCCAAGAGGGCTGGGGCATGAATAATTTTTATTACTCTAAACGATCCTCTAAACAGACACGTGTTCGTCATGAGTATCGTTATGAGTCATTTTTATTCCTCTAAACGATCCTCTAAACAGACACGTGTTCGTCATGAGTATCGTTATGAGTCATTTTTTATTACTCTAAACAATCCTCTAAACAGACACTTGTTCGTCATGAGTATCGTCATGAGTCATCATTTTATTACTCTAAACGATCCTCTAAACAGACACTTGTTCGTCATGAGTATCGTCATGAGTCTTTTTTTTATTACTCTAAACAATCCTCTAAACAGACACTTGTTCGTCATGAGTATCGTCATGAGTCATCATTTTATTACTCTAAACGATCCTCTAAACAGACACTTGTTCGTCATGAGTATCGTCATGAGTCCTTTTTTTATTACTCTAAACAATCTTCTAAACAGACACATGTTCGTTATGAGTATCGTCAGAAGTCATTTTACTTTAAACGATCCTCTAAACGGATATTTGTTTATCATGAACATCGTCATGAATATTCTTTTATTACTCTAAACGTACACGTATTCGTCATGAATCATTTTATTTTATTTGTTCTATTATTGTAAAATACACTAAAAATAAAAATAAATAAATAAATAAAGATAAAATGGGACGATCAAAATGACGTGGTCTTTTATCTTTGTCAAGCAAGTGGGACTTGCATGACAAAGAGGGGCAGCTGTAGACACGGCATTTTGACCGCTTCGCAAAAAAATATACTTTATTTTATAGTTATTTTTATTTTATTTTTCTATTTATTTTATTTTGATTGTACCATATTTGTGCGGTTTAATACTGCTAAATTAAGTTTTATTAATCTCTTAAGTAAATTAAATATTAGTAATTAATTAATTTATTTTTTTTGGTTTTGTAGATTTTTCGAAGTGGAATAAAAACGCGTTAATTCGGAACAAAATGGACCAGAAACAGACGAGAACGAGAGAGGCCTGGACCGAACGGGGGTGGGGAGTGCATTAAGGTCGCACGTGCGACCAGTTGCACTGGTCGCTGTAGCGACCAGGACTGCTGGCCGCATGTGCGGCCAGCAATGCTGGCCGCACATACGGCCAGCAGGGAGGGCCAGCCCCCCCTTTTTTTTGGGTGCACCATTTTTGGTGCACCCAAAAGGGGGTGGGTGCACCAAATTTCGGTGCACCCACCCCCTTTTTCCCCTCTTTTTCGCACGATTGTCGGAAGAATTTTCATTGATCCTTCCTATAAATAGAGGAAGGATCACAAGAGGGAGAGGAGAGAAAATTTGGAGGGGAAGAAATTTTTTGAGAGAAATTTTTGTAAGGGAGAGGAGAAATCTGGAGAAAAATTTTGAAGAAAATAATATTATTTTCATTTTATTGTAATTTTGAAGAAGAAAAATCTCCAAGAAGATGGTAAATTTTCATCTGTTGTAAATCTTACTCTTATTTTTTTTAAGTTGTTATTATACTAATTTTTTTTTTGTAAATTAGATTTATTTTTTTTTCTTCTTCCTTTATTATTTATTTATTTATTTATTACTTTTTTTTTTTTTTTTTTTTTTTTTTTTTTTAAGTAAATAATACAAGGTGGAAAATTCTCAACCTTCAATTTGAATGGCTAAAATTTAGAAGGGAATTACTTCCCTCGATACGTGTGCGCGGGTGTTTTGTTTAATTTGTATTAAATATAATGTGCTAACAATACAAGGTGGAAAATTCCCAACCTTCAATTTGAATGGCTAAGATTTAGAAGGGAATTACTCTCCTCGATGCGTGTGTGCGGGTGTTTTATTTAATTTGTATTGAATATAATGTGCTAACAATACGAGGTGGAAAATTCCCAACCTTCAATTTGAATGGCTAAATTTATAAGGGAATTACTCTCCTCGATACGTGTGTACGGGTGTTTTATTTAATTTGTATTAAATATAATGTGCTAACAATACGAGGTGGAAAATTCCCAACCTTCAATTTGAATGGCTAAGATTTAGAAGGGAATTACTCTCCTCGATGCGTGTGTGCGGGTGTTTTATTTAATTTGTATTAAATATAATGTGCTAACAATACGAGATGGAAAATTCCCGACCTTCAATTTGAATGGCTAAGATTTAGAAGGGAATTACTCTCCTCGATGCGTGTGTGCGGGTGTTTTATTTAATTTGTATTAAATATAATGTGCTAACAATACGAGGTAGAAAATTCCCAACCTTCAATTTGAATGGCTAAATTTAGAAAGGAATTACTCTCCTCGATGCGTGTGTGCGGGTGTTTTATTTAATTTGTATTAAATATAATGTACTAACAATATGAGATGGAAAATTCCCAACCTTCAATTTGAACGGCATAAATTTAGAAGGGAATTACTCTCCTCGATGCGTGTGTGCGGGTGTTTTATTTAATTTGTATTAAATATAATGTACTAACAATATGAGGTGGAAAATTCCCAACCTTCAATTTGAACGGCATAAATTTAGAAGGGAATTACTCTCCTCGATGCGTGTGTGCGGGTGTTTTATTTAATTTGTATTAAATATAATGTACTAACAATATGAGGTGGAAAATTCCCAACCTTCAATTTGAACAGCATAAATTTATAAGGGAATTACTCTCCTCGATGCATGTGTGCGGGTGTTTTATTTAATTTGTATTAAATATAATGTGCTAACAATACGAGGTGGAAAATTCCCAACCTTCAATCAGAACGGTCTAGGTTTAGAAGGGGGATCACTTCCCTCATATGTGTGTGTATGTGTATATAAGGAGGATTTAAAAATAAAATAAAAACATTCGGATTTAAATTCTAATTGGACTTAATCGGATAAGGTACCGTCTTTGGACGGGCGTCTTGGTGTGCTTGACACCTTCCCCGAGCGTAACTGACCCCCGAACTCTTTAAACGAATCTCTGGTTAGACCATATTATTTTTGGAGTCAAATTTTACTTAAGCCATTTTTAAATTATTTTCAAAAAAGAAAAATAGGGTGACCTAGCACATCATTTAAACCCAATGCTAGGTGACGACTCCTTTTTCTAAAACAGGCTTAAGTACATTTTAATGAGAAAATCGACGTTTTTAAAAACCCTTCTCGTTTTACCAGAGCCAAGCATATATAAACATATATCTATATATATATTTGTTTTTGGTTTTCTCTGGAAAATCGGGGTGCGTTCAGACACTGAAGTTGCGTTTGGGTCACGGATTTGACAAATAAAAAGAATTTTTAAATGATGGGATTTCAAAATTTTGGATTTTAAAATCTCGTTATTCACAAATTTTTTATTTGGATAACAATTTTAGACGAAGAATTTGACTGTGTAATTTTATAATTATCTTGTTTAAATAGTGTATTTTTTAGTTATAAGTGTTCATGCTCATCCTCCTCTCTATCTCGCTCATGTATGAAAAAGGAAAAGGATTGAAACTTATATCCTATAGTCCTTCATCACCATCACCTGCGCCGCTGCTGTCATCATAACAGTCGTCCAGCCTCGCGCTGTCCTTTGCTCGTCTACCTCTGTTAAGGCCAGATTTGAATTAGATATGTTTTCCAAGGTTTGATTTTCTGATTTTCTATGGTTCGATTTTTCGATGGTTTGATTTTCCAGTCGTCCATGGTTCGATTTTTCGATTCTACATGGTTTGATTTTCTGATGGTTCAATTTCCAATCATCCATGGCTTGATTTTCCGATGAGCAACTCCTTGAGATTGCAATAGGGCTTGAATCATCAAACGAACAATTTGTTTGGGTGGTGAGGAAGACAGAGAAATCAAGGGAAAACGAACAAGAAAAATGGTTATCAAATGATTTTGAAGACCGAATCATGAGGAATAACGGTGGGTTGATAATCACGGGGAGGCTCCACAGGTGATGATCTTAAATTATTCGACAAGTGACTCCAATGAAGTTGACTAGATCAGACAATAAGTCAGAGGTGTCGTCTTGAATTATTTGACGAGTGACTCCGATGAAACTGATTAGATCAGACAACAAGTGAGAAGTGTGGACGACAACGGCAAGGAGGCATGGATGATAATGACAACGGCAACAGTGAGGGGAAGGATGACAACGGTAGCATCGAAGGGAAGGATGACAACGACAACAACGATAGATTGAAGCAAGAGGACTTCTGAGAATGAAATTACAAATTCACCCAATAATGAATTAGCAACTAACGTATGTTTTAGAAGGATTTGGAAATGAAATTTTATCCCCTATTTTTTAAATGAATAGATTTTATAATTCTCTATCTAAACAAGAAATTTAATAAAAAAAAATTATGAAATTCTTTGAGCAAATAAAATTCTCCCTGAATCCCTTACCCAACACAAAATAACTTTTGGATTTTCGTAAAAAAAAAAAAAAAAATGTTGTTCTAATGGGCTAAATGGTTGGCCCCTTCCTAAATAAAATATCAAAGAAAAAGTTACGAAAAGTATGTATACTACTCTATTATTAGAAACTAGTCCACAATCTAATCGCCAATCCGTTGTAGTCTAGTTGGTTAGGATACT
This sequence comes from Eucommia ulmoides, assembly GCA_016647705.1. Taxonomy (NCBI): domain Eukaryota; kingdom Viridiplantae; phylum Streptophyta; class Magnoliopsida; order Garryales; family Eucommiaceae; genus Eucommia; species Eucommia ulmoides. Next base: position 2,254,216 of record CM028329.1, read on the forward strand.
CGGCTCTCACCCGAGAGACCCGGGTTCAAGTCCCGGCAACGGAATCTCATTTTCTTTTCCTTTTCGCCTTTTCTTTTGGCTTAAAATCACATATTGGTGACGGTGATATTACACAAACCAATAAAAGGGATGCAAAATCACAACTACCAGAAATTTGGCGGGAAGTTAGATCTCTGCTTCATTCAGTCCGTCTATGAACTAGGGTTTTGGATTTCTCGGTGGATTGCAGACATCGGAAATGGAGGCGCGTGGAAAAGGAAACAGCGGGATCGAAGAGAACACCCTCGCCATCCTCGATACCTCCGGATTCAGTAAAGCCAATCAATACATCAACGACGACAGTACGTCTATAGAGATAATCTGCACACACACACACACACACACACACACACACACACACATATATATATATATTCCTGTGCTGATCTATTATCGGTCCGATATATGCGATTACTACTCGCAGATATTGCATTTCTCGAAGCTGTTCGCTCTTCTTCTATTATTCAGGAAAATGGCACTGCTCCAACCAGGTATGATTCTCTCTCTATCTCTCTCTACATGTGTTTTTGGGTTTATTTCACATCGGATATGGAAATAGATGGACTGGTGGTCAGGTTATAAGTGTGAGCACGAGCTAACTTTTGGGGTTAAGAGAGGTCGAAGACTAGCTGGTATAGAGCACAGGTTTCAACAACTTTGGTCCAATAGCCCTAAAGGGAGAGATTGGTCAAGGATTTAGCCGACCAAAGGCTCGATGCGTAAGGGGGAGATTGTTGGGTTTATCCCATTTCGGATGTGATGTGAAAGTAATTGGTGGTCAGGCTATAAGTGTGTAAGTGTGTGACAGGGAAAATCTCACTTCATAAGGTAGCTTTTGGGGTTGAGAGAAGCCCAAGACCACCCCTACATGTGTGTGTATACAAATTTATGTAGATTATTTTTTACAGGCGACAATTTCATTTGGGTTCGTTTTTCCTCTTCCTTTCTCTTTTCTGTGTTGCTCTTGAACACCATTTTGCCTGTGATTTAGCTCAGTTGCTCTTAATTGTTTATACGCTGATAGGCTTAAGTTGAATTGGTTAGTCTTCATGTTCTAACGGAAAAAAAAAAAATTGTGTTCTTGTTATGGGATCTTATTGCTTTTTATGTATAGCCCTCCTTGTAGTTTCTGATTAGACAAACATGTACAGCAAAATGTATGAGGCCATTTTCCAGATTTTGAGGAATGGAAATTCACTTGATTTGATTATGGCAAGCTATCAACTCCTGACCGATTTAGAAAAGGTTGTTGATTTCCCTTATTTTTTTGCTTTTTATTTCAAATGTTCACAAACACAGATGCACAATTACCCGTGGTCATCTTTTCTGTCTCATGAGTCTCCTTTTATGAAATAGCGTTTTCCTCGGGTGCATCTATCTGAAATAAGGAAAGCAGAATCTCCTTCATCTACGGCAGCTGAGCTTGAACTAGTTGTGGTTGAAGAGGTAGTTTTCTGGTGCCTATGTTCTGGTGTTGCTTATTCTTATTCATTAGCTGTCCTGTATGAGTACCATTAATGATATATGTTGTCTACCAGGCCTGGTCACCCTTTACTTTTGGCTTAGATGCTGCTTCAAGTGTGGAAGCCAGAAAAATCTCTGCTGGATCACTTGACCCTTATGTGAGTTGGATCTGTTGAACACTTCCACTTGCTCATGGTGGTTCATTTCATTTTGCACCTTATCTGAAATCCAAAATGTATATCACTATTTTGTTTAGGTTCTGCACTATGATAGCAATTCCTGTAGTTATTATCCTATTATAAATAGAATTCCACATTTGTTCTATGTTCACTAGAGCATCATTGTAAGCTAGAAAATATGAGCTTAAATGCGTCTGTTTCTTCCTTCATGAAGTTTTGGTGCTATTTCTAGGGTTTTCATCTTCTAATAGAAGATCTTGCTGAAGTGTGGAAGGGTAAAAATGCCAAAGCATTAGAAACAAAGGTTAGTTCCTTTCTTTCTCTATTCTGCAATCGTGCCAATTTACTTCCTAATGTTATTATAGAAGGCTAAGAATCTTGCTTATTGATACTCATTCAATTAGGAGGTATTGTGCATAAAAGTTGGGACTGTCTTGTGCATCAAGCAGACATCCAAATTAGGATTCTAACATCACGTCATGTCTAATTTATGATGTGATTGAGTTTTTCATTTTCAATTAACTGTTCATTTCATATTTTTACATTTCTTTACTGTGTTTTTGAATACTTGAACTTATCAAGAATCTTCATCTAACATTCGGTCATAGATGTTATGGCAATTGGAACTCGCAGATCTGCAATATCACTCTGCATTTATTTTGTGTCTGAATCAATTCGGAATCTGCAATATCCATTATTTTGTTTGCATACTCTCCATGTAATAGCTGATGTTGAAATTTGTAGACAACGTGTTCATCCACTGTGTTTATGGGATGCAGGTAATATTCAATTCATTTTTTTTTACTTTATAGTACTATTGTTTACCTAGAAAACGATACATTGACTTTATTGTAACAGTGATTTTTTCTGTCATGTTCTTTTTTGAAATTGAGTATTACCTCCATTTCTTCGCAGTTATTAGTTTCTGGTGATACCCTTTGCCAATTGATTTGTATTGCAAATTGCAAGTTTATGGGTAGGCTATCAGTCTATCACCATGTTGAAGACTGAAGCCTTTTAATTTGTTCTTTTTATTTCTTACAAGAATTATTTTCATTCTATTGTATGCAAAATCAAATATTAAGAACTTTCCCAATGGCAGTCTCTAAGGAACATGTTTCTACTTCAATACATTGTCATTGTTCTCGAAGGTGACTTTTGGCCCCGTAATGAAATGTACAAAGGTAGTTGGGTACCATGTGTTTATGCTCTCATTTTTCTGATCTTACGCCTTTTTTGAATTTATTACTGAGCAATTGGTTTTTTGCATTTCAGAAAACACGAACTGGGCAATTCTGAGGGAATCATTACTCAATATGATTCTGGTATTCTTATTCTTTAAGTGTTAGATATAATTTGTGTATCTGATCTATTGATGATTTCGTGACGTTATATTTTTTGTTTAATGTTTTTAAAAAGGTTCTATTCAATCATTCTGTGTCTTTTCTTTTTCAAATACCAATTTATATGCAATGTTTGTGTAATTGATTTCAGGGGTCAAGAAGGATAACATACAAAAGTTTAATCAAGGATTTCATGTACATACTGTCGGAACTTTCACTTGTTCATACTGACTACCATCATGATACAAAATGCCTGGATGGCTCATCAGAATCACCAAAAAATAGTGAAGCTGCTCTAACATTAGCTTTGTATGAAGTTGAAAAGTGTACATGTTTGGCTCTTCAGAAGCTCCTTGTGATGGTAAACTGATGACTGGTGTGTATCACAACACCTTGGATCCCAAGTCAATGAGTCATTGATAAACATGATATTTTTGTTCCTCTCAGGTCATGGAGTTGGATAAATCAAAAAAGATGGCGGATATGGAAGGTGTTACTACCCGAGCTGATGGTGTGAGGTATTTTCGTTACTTTCGAAAGTCTCTCTCTCTATATACACACACATTAAGGATTGAGTTGAGTTCAACAGGTACATATTTATGCACATACTTATACGGACACATTTTGGGCCTGATTCTTATAAATCAGCAGTCACGATACTTAAAATTTAAAATGGTTGCCAAACATTGGATGATTAGTAATCCAAAGCCCCAAAATGGGTCGACAAATATGTCCATATTTATGTGTCCGATGAACCTAACCCATTATATATATACTAGTATATACTTCGTGAGATGTGCATATTAATGTGGATGTTGAACCTAACCCGTTATATATAGACTAGTATATACCCCGTGTCTAAAGGCACTAATTTTAGTTGGATACGTTAACGTTGAATATCCTATACGTAGTTCAAATATTTTAATCATGAAAAGACATTTTATTGAGAGTTTGTTATTTAGTTTTTCGGCAAAATCTAAATTTTGTTGGAAATGTCTCCAACCATCCAATGGTAACAAATGTCTCAAAATAAAATGTCTTGATTAATTATATAGATAGTATATATGTAGCAATAACTTTTCCTGAAATTTGACAGTTGATGAATAGAATGTTTCATGCAGAACCCCAGGTGTGGAAATAATTCTAGATGAACTTACTTACAATAGCGAGATTCTTTCCTCCTTTTTCCAGGTAACCCCAACCCTTCTCTCTCTCTCTCTCTCTCTCTCTCTCTCTCTCTCAGCATGATCACATTGTCAATGATTCATTGCTAATTGTGCTTTATACTTTAAACTTCTTTGCCAATCCTTATGGTTTTCTTTAGGCTTTTGATGAGCCTAGATGGAAGCTGGAAATCATTGTGCAGTATTTTGGGAAGTACATTACCAAGGTAAAATTTGGCTCTGTAACTTTTCCACAAAGAAGTATTTATTAGAGTTGTTATTATTATTTAATATTAAGAGTAGAATAATCTTTATTCGCTTTCTAGATCTTTCCATTGTATGCTTATATAAGTTCTCTTTTCTAGATATTCTATTGTATTCTTGAATTCATTCATTCAGAGATAATAAACTCTAGCCGCCGTTTCTCTTTTCTCTATAGACTCTATGTTTATTCATTGATCTTCATAGTATCATGTATTTCTAAATCAATATTAAGCCTTTAACTAAAATCTTTAATGCATCCTTGGGGCAGCTTCACTATTTTCACTGTTCCTAAATTTTAATTACCTCTGACTAAGTAAACAATTGAACTGAGAACTTGTCTTAGTAATTTAACATTTTTTTAATGTCAGTTAAAAATCAATATTGTATAGTGCTAAGGCCTGTTTGGTTGTCTAAATTATCCTATTTTAAGATTTCTCTTATTCGTGATTAATTGATTTTTCTATATCTCTATTTATATATTGATTAAACAAATTTACATAATATTTGGTTGAAAAAAGAAACTTAAAATTGTTTTAGTTTAGTTAAGTTTTGACCCATATTTTTACTCCAAATACACAAGAATATAAATTTTAAATTAGTTCCAAACAGTAAGGTACTTAATTTGAAGTGTTCTTCATTTTGACCACAAAATAACAAATTATAACAATCTATAAATTGACTAACAAATTATACAGTTCGCAAATTGAAGTGCAACCAAACAGGGCCTTATTCATTAACTTTGAACTCTTTCAATCAACACTGCAGCCCACCACTCGCACTCGGAGATCGAATGGTGCAAACGATGATGTAACATTTGAGGGGATTCTGAAGAGTTTGTCAAATATCAACAGCACAAAAAGTTTAGTGAAGAAAATCAGCACAGAAGTTGCTCAGTTACTTTTAGGACACGCCTTCCAGGTTCGCCGTCTCCTTCAATTTGTAACATTCTCCACGTTAGCTTAATATATACACATACAGTGTTGCAAGTAATCCATAGTTTCACATTCCTTACATATTGGTCTATATTATTTAGGGATGCTTGTTTGGAAAGGATTTCTAATATTATTTGCAGTTTTTGTACAAATGAATAATCAAACAATGCCCACGGAGTGCATACACTGAATGTGTTTTATCTTTGATAAATTTAAATTCAAAAGTGGCTTAAGTAGGCACGTGATAAGAGATCTTTAGGCTCCGTTTGTTTTAATATTTGAAAACCGCTTGTAATTATTTTTTGAAAATGGTTAAAACGTTTTTAAAAATTGTGAAAACCTTTTTATTTTTTGTGGAAAATTTGTGAAAACCGAATCTTTATTAATAATGTGATTGTTTTTCTTTTTTTAAATGTGAGAAGAAAGAGTGGTAGTGTGATTTTTGAAGTTTTGTGTGAGAGAAAATAGAAACAAAGATATGTGACGAGAGAAAATTATAAAAAAAAAAAATTAGGACCGAAAAAGTTGAAAAGTATGTCTTTAAAAATAAAAATAATAAAAGTACGATAAAAATAAGTGATGTGATGGACAGAGAATCGTGAAAATTGTTTCTAAAATAGTTTGCTCTTGAAAACATAAGAATGCCCATTGAAAATATAAACAAAGCAACACCTTAGACACTTGCGCTATCATGCTCTTCTTATTCTTTTCTTTTCTTTTTTGTTAGGCATATTTGTCGTTATCATTGCAAAATTCAGCTGAAAGCATCTCTGATCTTGAGGTGGAAACCTGCAACAATCTGATATCAGCTTTTACTTGTCTTGCGAAAATCGACGAGTAAGTTTTTGATATCTCTATAAGAAAATGTTCCCGTTTCTTCTTGTTGTTCACAGATTGTTCTTTGCTTTCCTCTAACCTTCACTTTTCACTAAAGCACTGTTTGATAACGTGTTTTTCAAGTACTTATAAAATCAAAAAGTATTTTTTTTTTTGACAAAAAACTACTTTTACTTAAAAGTAAAAGCAAAAGCAAAAAAATCAAATGTTTGTTTGATAAAGTAGAGATAATATCTTAGTATTTATCAATATAAATGATCTCTTAATTCCAAAATGATCTCTTAATTCCAAAAATATTAATAGATTATTGAAAAAAATTGGTGAAGTGGTCCTAGTCGATTGAGCTTCACCTATCTTTTATAGTATAAAATTGGAAAAACAAAAAGCCACTATTTTTTGATTTTCAAATGAAATGCTTAAAATTATATTTTTGCTTTTCTATTTTTAAAAGTACTTTTTTTTAAGTTCAAAACAGATACAAATTTTAAAATCTAGTAATTTTTTTGCAAAAAACTTAAAAAAAACGTTTTGAAACGGTTCCTCAATATTTTACTTTCTTGTTGTCTTTTCGTCGTATAGATGTTTGAAATTGTACATGCAATTATGTTCCAGGCAATTATGTTCCAGGGGAACCTATTTAAGAAAAAAAAAAAGGTGGTTTTTGTTTTGTTCCCAGATTTTGTTTCTGTTCCAAGTAAACAATTTTGTTCTGTTCTCAAACATTCGAAAGCAGAACAGAAACAGATTGTTTTGTTCCCATATTTGAGTTGCTTTTGTGTTCCTCCCTGTACAATTCATTTTCCCTTTCCTTTTGTGATATATTGAGTTATCGTTTTACTTGTCATGGCACAGGCGAGCCGAGATTTCGCCTTTTGCAAAAGAAGCACTATTTACGGCATCAACCATCCTCTCAACAAAGTCGTAGGAGGTCCGGGAAAGTCTACTTTTTTGCAGGCAGTCTTGTAAGAGAGAGTTTCACTTATGTGATTAATACCCAACATCCAAACAGTGGTAGGATGTGGTCTATCGTTTGGATTTAGTGAAACACTGTGTTTAGCGAAACAGATATTGTTTCATACAAATTGTATATATTCGTCTATGAGAGAACCTCGTATTTATTTAAGATACTCATTTTATGTATGTGAAGCAATTGAAGAAGAGCCATGAAGAAAATGTCATAACATTTATATTGCTTCTAAACAACCATGTGTCTGTCTTCATTTGTTTTTTTTTTGGCACTCCATAAATGTCTAGTTGTACTCCCCTTATTTCTCTCACATGAATATTATAAGATGTAAATGGACATTTTGTGGCATTTTCCTTATAATAGAAGTTCACATCTTCACACAAGGTTTGAAACCAAATAATTCAAATGATTCAAGTCGTGTTTGGTTAACATTTTTGTTTTTCTATATATAGTCTTGAAAAATGGGATGAGAATTATGTTTTATTCAAAATAATTCTGGAAGCAAAAACATATTTGCTAACAATAATTGTTCTTAAATTATTTCATAATTTATGAGAATAAAATCAAAGAAGCACATTTACTTACAACATTTGTTGGTGTCGAAAAATGGCGAACACTTCTAGTGTGATCTGGACAGAAGACACATGTGAATTTCTTGCTGAGGTGGAGGTGATGCACTCTAGAAATCAAGCTCCGATCTCGGTGAACTTCTGACGCTTGAAGATCCTAAACTGATCCTGGCAATCCGAGCTGAGCTCCACTCCGAACTCCAAGCTCTAAACTCCGAGCACCTACACAAAGATCAACTTAGATTGTGTCCGATGAAATCCCTCCGGCGTGAGAGTAAGCGCTTAGGGGAGAAGGCTAAAGATACTCTTAAATGAGTAAGAAACAATACCTAGTGGCAATGGATCTCTAGAAGTATATATAGGGAGTGGGGCTTGATTAGCGCCGCCGAATTAGAGACTTCAGCTCCGTTAATTAGCCTAATCAGGCAAGTAACCAATGAGCTTGCAGATATGAGCCTTAAGCACCTGGACTGGACTTTTTGGGCCATTAGGAGAAGTCCATGACCCAGCCAAATAAAAACGAGTCAAATGGCTCGTTTGGGCCTCTTCAGCCGAACAGACAGCCAAGAGGGGCCTCTGGACTGATTTGGGCCTGCTTTTGGCGATCAGCGGAGTAGAGGTTGTCCGGAGCTGGGAGCTCAGCCAAGGGTTCTCCTAGAAGATTTTAGGATCTCCATTGTTGATGCTGCCGAGCAGAGCTTGCCTGGTGCTGGGAGCTCGGCCAAAGGTCCTCTTGGAGAGTTTTGAGACCTTCATTGTTAATGTTGCCGAGCAGAGGGTACCCAGAGCCAAGAGCTCGGTTAATAGTCCTCTTGGAGGGTTTATGTTGCCGAGCATAGAGTGCCGGGAGCTCAACCAAGGGAGCCTTCTGAAGGTTTTTAGGCCTTCCACAATAGATATTGCCAAGCAGAAGGTGCCGGGAGTCGAGAGTTCGGCCAAGGGGGCCTTTTGAACGGTTTTAGGCCTCCCAAAACAGATGGTGCCAAGCAGAGGGTGTGCGGAGCTGGAAGCTCGACCACTTTTCCACACTTGAGATTTTGGCCTCTTACTTTTGATGATTGTAAAAATTGTCACTCTTACACAACCAACAGAAGACCGCCACGTGTCTACAACTCTCCACCAAGATCAATTCCCACCAAAGACTAAGTGTGAAGATTGTGCCGGACAGAGGCATACCTTAAGCCTATGCCGGCCATTCCAAATGCCTCACCAGCGGCACTTTCCATGAAGAGAGGTAAGCCGCCGCTGGGACGGGGAAACCTCCCATCCCATCTCGGCATTCTCTGCAGTGGTGCTACCCATATTGGAAATCAACCCCGCTAGTTCCTCAACAAAGTGCCCCCTTTTCGTCTCCAGCTATTCGAGAAGGGCAGGCAACAGACTCTCATTTTCCCGTCTCCGACTGTCTGGGAAAGGCAGGGAACAAAATTCCCCATCTCGTGGACAGCAAGACAGATCCATCTCGGATCATGGGCTAGGTTACTTCTCCATTTGATAATATTTTCGGCCATGGGCCTCAGCAAAAGAGCCAAGAAGCCCAAGCCCATGAAATTAAGCACTCCACTCGCCCTCTCATTGGCCACGCGCCGAGATGGGACATTGATCCTTGATTAAGCCCTTAAACTAATTAATCTATGGCCTATATAAAGGAGGGCATGCCAATGCCCAAAGGTACACCAAATTTGTTTACTCTTCTTGGTAGCATATTTATAAATCTTCCTCATAAGCGCTAATTCTCACGCCGGAAGGGAGACGTCGGGTCTATCTCGGTAAGTCATTTGTGCAGGTGTCGAAGTGGTACCCATCTCAAGTTGGACTCATCTCAGCTCGGACTCACCTCTCCATGGATCAGAAGACCAGAAAGCATTCGAGCTCATCCCGGCTCGGACCCATCTTCTCCTAGATCGAAAAGTATTTGAGCTCCTTCCAGCTCAGACTCATCATTTTTCGGTCGGAGGACTCTCCACGGATAAGAAGACTCTTCGCGGATCGGAAGACCCCTAGGTTACCTTGCTGCTCTATTCCCGTCCCGGATCACTCCACCTCTACCCATCTTGGGCCAAATGGACTAATCTCGGACCTTTCCATCTCTATCCCAGCAAGGGCAAAGATCTCCATCACTAGTGATTAGACCATACCGTTGAGGTCGTCCAAATTTTATGCACTTGTGAGGACACTCATTCATGCACATGTGGGGGTTTTCTGAACAGCTAGCTTGGCGACCAAATTTCTCTCTATTAGTTGCCCCCCAAGTTCCGAGCGCGAGAGCGGAACGTGATGACCTTGAGACTTTCACGAATGAATTCTAAGAATGTTGCTACCGTAGTTGTTGGCCAATTACTCCGCCAGCCAAGAATACTCGTGGATTTGGTGGATTGGAGAGCGTTGATGTTGTTCCGTTGATGTCGCTTTACTCGACGCTTCCGTTTGGTGACTCCAGGAAAGTCCTCCCCATCGCCGCTACCGGCCAAAAGCACCATGGCAACACGGTGGGCGTATTTTTTGGTGATGGCGGCCAAAAACCAACAGGGAGATTCGTCGTTCTAGTGGCCGTCGTTGGCCAAGGATGACCCTTTACTGCTATCAGACAAGGGACTGCCGCAGCTCAGCGGTTTCAAATAAGGTCCCCCCACTGCTACTACCAACAAGAAGTACCACAGCAACGCGGTGGGTACATTTTTCGGTAATGCCAACTAGAAACCACCGAGGAGATTCGTCATTCTTGTAGCCGTCGTTGGCGAAGGATGACCCATCGCTGCTGCATGACAAGGGACTGCCGCTGCTCAGCGGTTTCAAAGAAGGTCCCCCTATCGTCGTTACCTGCCAGAAACATTACGACAGCGTGGTGGGCGTATTTTTCAGTGATGCCGGCTAGGAATTCTCACCACTGACCCTTGTTAGGTGATATAGTCCATCATTTGGGGATAACCGAGCAGCGCCTGCTCGGAGGGCGCTACTCGGCGTCTTGGTAATTAGGCCTGGCAGAACTCGTTGCACTTGTGTTCGCACGTCGCGAAACAGACCGTCGTCGAGACTCAAAGTTCGCGCCGCCTTCGGCGGCGTCTCCATTGCCGTTGAGCTCGGATTTAGGGCTTCCATTTTGTTTTTACCTACCAGGGCCTGTACAGACTTCAGAGCTCGACGACTAAACAAATCCCCTTGCTGCTAGGCTTTTTGTTGCCGCCTAGAATTTCTATTCGTAGAAGGTCGCTCTAGTCGTCGTAGAATTCGTGAGCGACGAGAGCTCCAAATCATTTCTGGTGATTTTTGGCTTCAGGTGAACTACCGTCATTTACACCGTAATCGAGCTCAGACCCGACGCACTTTTGCACTGCTCCATCCGGGGAGCATTCATTTGTTGTTCATGCATGTCATCGTTGTCGAGCCCACCTAGGACTTTTAGCGCTTCGCTGTGGACGGAATATGCGCCCTGTGAGGTTTTCAAGGCGCTTCCTCGAGCACCGCGAAGCCAAACAACGTGTCTCGCTTGAAGACCGTCACCGCTTCAAACATGGAGGTCGTCACTCTTTTTTTTCTCTTTCTTTGCTTCAGCTTCTAACTTTGAGAGGAATATTGACAATTTGCATCCTCAAAGTTTGACCATTATTCTATACTTTGCACTCTTGAAGTTTTGTGCAGAATCACTTTGCACCCTTTTTTGTTTTTTTGTTTTTGAAGGTCCATGTTGAACTCTTCAAATCTAGCACGTGTTATGGGTCGGTCCAAGAGAAATGGAGATAATGGGCTCATTCGGGCCCCTTCAGCCAAACAGACGGCTAAGAAAAACCCCTAGGAGGTTTTGAGGCTCCCTTTGGTAATCTGCTGAGCAGAGAGTGCTCGGAGCCTAGAGCTCGGCAAGTGGAGGCGTCTAGACGGTTGTGAGCCTCCTTTTGAGACGTTGTCAAACAGAGAGTGCTCGGAGTCCGAAGCTCGGCAATTGGAGGCGCCTGAACAATCTTGAACCTCATTTTGGGATGTTGCCGAGTAGAGGGTGCTCGGAGCTCGGGTCCTTGGCCCTTGGACCTTCTCTGTCCTTTGTCCTCTGGTCGTTGGATCTCTGTCCGTCGACTCTCTAGACGTCGGATCTTTATCCGTCAATGGTGGTTATGCTCAGTGTTGATGACAGTTCGGAGGTCGGTGGTCCCAAGTTGACACAAAACACAGACTTATACAAATTTATAGCACTTGTCACTTGACCTACCTATCACCTAGGTAGTAGGAGTTCTTTGACCAAACAAAGGGCAAAATTAGGCTTCAACACGGCAAGAGGGCCGCATAAATAAGCAATTCCGAGCTGAGGGTATCCGGAGCCTGGTGTTTGACCTTGGCAGTTTTGATCCTCTAAATGGAGAATTACCGCACAGAGGATGCTTGGAGCTCAGAGATTGGGCATTTTTCTCCACTTGCTAAAATTCAAAAAAAAAAAATCGAATCTTCATTTTTCTTTGTTTCCACTGAGGGCCATGGCCCTCTTCTTCCCCCCCCCCCCCCCCCCCCCCCCCCCCCAACCTAGGACATGAGTTGACAAAGTTGGATTCATGTCGTGGGGGGTTCAAGGCAATGAGTTATCCACAGTACCTGGTCCTTGCAGTCCCCAGGGGTGCAACGCTCTGGTCGAACTCTTGTGGCCGGTCATCGGTAGGTTCTCCGTAGTCAGGCTTATTCTTGAGCCCTTTTAGGTTACCCCAATTTAGTTCATACAGGAGCATATTCCCCTTTAAGTCCCCTGACCTGTGGTCGGCTATGAGGGGATAGATACTTAACCGCAGGCCCTCAAACCCGATCGATGTCCCGCCTTTAGTGGATGACCTTGGTTTGTTCCCGGGTACGGACTACTGACCTATGTAGGGGGTCCAGTTATCACTCTCGACGGTGTGCGCCGGGATGACGCTTCTTGTGGATAGGACGGAGGGTTGCTCGTCCTCGTCTCTAGCGGGGACATAGGGCTACTTGTCTCCGCCTTCGAGCTTCGCTTGGAGATAGGCTGGAGGGTTGCTCGTCCCCACCCCTGGTAGGACATAGGGCTGCTCGTTTCCACCTTCAAGCTCTGTTTGGAAATGGGTTGGAGGACTGCTCTTCCCCATCTCTGGTGGGATATAGGGCTATTTGTTTACGCTTTCGAGCTCTGTTTAGAGATAGGCTAGAGGGTTGCTCATCCTCGTCGCTGGTGGGACAGAGGGTTGCCCATCTCTAGTGGGACGGAGGTTTGCTCGTCAGTGCCCTTGAACTCCACTTGGAGATAGGTTGGAAGCAATTCTCTGTGGCGTGTCCTCAGTCGTGGTGGAACTCAATACTTAGTTATTGCCACCAAAGCCTTCACAAATTAGCTGGGGTGCGATGGTGAAGAGCTCCTCAGCCTGGAGTGTAAGGAAGAAAACAGGGCATTGAGCTCACCACAAGCCCGATAGGACGGAGCTTAGACAAATACCCAAGGGTCTTGCGTTTGGTGTTTGACAAACAGGGGGCAAAATGGTAGAGGGGAGCTCAATTAAATCCCATGACTTGTCTACTTGGAGCATCTCCAAGCCCCATGCCTTGCTTGGGCTCTTATGCTTTCATTTTTTCTTTCTTTTACTTAATCTCATCTCGGTCTCTTGTGGTCGCGGTCCTCAGGACGACATTGTAGAATCGGATGCTGCGGTCAAAAGCTTGACTAAGATTAGCTACAGGATTCAAGCAGAAGTCATAAAATAACCTTCAGTATTTGAGCCCATAAATGAAGGCGGACAGCATGACACTTTCATAGAGCTCGTCACAAGCATTGGCATCTCAATTGAATCTCTCAATATAATCTCCAAGGGATTCACTATGCTCCTGCTGCAAAGCAATGAGGTAAGCCATGGTCTTCGGTCCCCAGCGTGAGTAGCTGAACTGGGCAAGGAAGAGTTGCTCGAGCTTGCAGAAGGTGAAGATGGAAGTCGGTCTCAAGCCTTGGAACCAGGACCTCGCCACTGAGGTCGTAAACATATCCATATGGGACTTGAAAATCGATATGTAGTCCTTAAGATCTGAAATTCTATCATATGGGCTCATTTAGGGGTGTGCAAAGTGTCTAGGCGCTACCTCCCTTAGGACCTTATCCACAAAAGGAGACCTCACCTTGTTAGGGAGCCCAACTGTTTCCCTTCCACCGCACATTTCTTGCAGGAGCGCTTCTACATCGGCGAGACAATGCTCTACGACGGCTTCCCTCCTAGGCGTTGCCCTAACACGGCTGGCCGTTGCTCAGACACCGTGGTGGCGCGAGGGCGGCGACAAGAGTCTGCCACTTGCTCACGACGGGCCCCCAGGTCGGACCTTACTGCGTGGTTGGGATCTCAACCCAGGGGTAACCTTGGTTGGTCCCTGGCATCATGTCTTCGTGGAAGAGTGGGTCTTGACGCAACCGGGGGAGCTCTCTCTTGCCCCCTTGACTCATGGTCGCGGGGCTGGGGGCAATCCTTGGGCGCGTGTCCATTGGAGAAGATCATCCTATCCCCGTAGTTCTGAGGTCGCTCTTCTCGCCCTGCGGTCCGACGAGTCGGTCCTGCTGGGGTAGAGGTCGACGGCAGGCAGGAGATGAGGACTTGGAAGTAGTTCTGGTACTTGCCTAACTCCAAGTTGTTGATCCATAAAGCTTCAGCAACTCCAAAAGTCTGCCCCACAAAGGGTCCAGAGACCCGTCTGGCCCGTGGGCAGAGGGTTGTCCTCATCGGCCGGAGCTTAGGCATCCGACCCTGGGACTCTCGACATATCTCTAGAGGGTTGTATGTTCGGGTTGCTAATCACTGTGGGAGCTCGATCTCTTCGTCTGATTACCTAAACAAACCTTGTGATCATCAAATCTTAGCCTTACAGGGAGCTAATGATCAGAGGAATGTTTCTTGTGCGTTCCCACAGACGGCGCCAAACTGTTGGGAGCTCAGCCAAGGGGGCTTTCTGAAGGATTTTAAGCCTCCCACAATAGAAGTTGCCAAGCAGAGGGTGCCAAGAGCTCAGCCAAGGGTGCCTTCTGAACGGTTTTAGGCCTCCCAAAATTGAAGTGGCCAAGTAGAGGATGTTGAGAGTCGGGAGCTCGGCCAAGGGGGCCTTCTGAACAGTTTTAAGCAAAATAGATGGTGCTGAGTCGAGGGTGTCCGGAGCCTGGAGCTCGACCACTTTTCTACACTTGAGATTTTGGCCCCGTACTTTCATCTCGAGGACACTCATTCATGCACATGTGAGTATTTTCTGGATAGGTGGCTTGGTAATCAAATTTCCCTTAATCAATTTTTGTTCTCATTCTCATATACATAGAGAGAGAAATATAATTTTACTTTATATATAAATGATAAGATTTATATTTCCTTTAGGTAATTTTTTTTTTTTAAATTATAGCTAAATAACAACATATGTATAAAATTAATTACAACTAAATAAATTAATTATAATAAAGCATTAAATCGTTTTTTCTCTTGGCTTGAATGGATGAATAAAAGAGTGTTTTTTTTTTTTTTTTTTTTTTTTTTTTTTTTTTTTTTTTTTATCACTTCTCTATATTTAAGGCTAAAAATGTTCGAAGAGAGGACCTCATTACGAATTATAAAAATACCAACTTTGTCTGATCAAAATAAGTTATAGATTTTATTTATTTATTTTTGGTAGGAAAGGAAATATTTTTTTTCTTGTTTCTCAAAATCTCCAAATTTTGAGATTAATATCAAAATTTTGGAAATATTTAGCAACAGAAACATAATATGCTAACAAGTTTCTGTTCCTAACTTTTAAAATTTTGAAAATGAGAACAAAAATTTGAGAGTAAAGGATATAGGGAAAGAAGAAAATTATATTGATAATTTCTGTACATTCAGAATGAGTCTTATTCTCCTAATTATATAGCCGCAGGAGCAGGCTAAATTAGGAAGAATATTATTGAAATAAATGGGCTTAATAAAGCCCTACAATAAAGATACCAAAAATATAAATTAACGCCTAAATATAATATTTCAACACTCCCCCTCAAGCTGGGGCAAAAATGTTGATGAGCCCTAACTTGCTAATAGCTGACTGAAGGAGAGATGGTCCTGTAGACTTGGTGAACATATCAGCAGCCTGTTCTGAAGATGGGACGAAGGCTGGTGTGATGACTCCTGATTGGACTTTTTCACGAATGAAGTGGATATCCACCTCAATGTGTTTCGTTCTCTCATGAAGAACTGAATCTGAGGATAACATTATGGCAAACTTGTTGTCACAGAACAACTTAGATGAGTTTCCAACGGGAAGTCCTAACTCAGTCAAAAGGGAACGAAGCCAAAGGAGTTCACATGTTCCTTGAGCCATAGCGCGATACTCAGCTTCGGCAGAAGATCGGGAAACGACGAACTGCTTCTTACTTTTCCACGAGATTAGGTGTCTTCCGTTAAAGGTACACAGACCAGAGGTCGAACGTCTATCGTCCTTCGATCCTGCATAGTCAGCATCTGTAAAGCAAGAGAGTCCCTCCTGTATCCCTGACATATAGAAGAGACCCAGACCGGGGCATGTTTTGAGGTACCGAAGGATATGGTAGACAGCATCCATGTGTGATGTACGTGGTGAGTGCATAAATTGGCTCACAACACTGACAGCATACGTAAGATCTGGCCTTGTATTAGTCAAGTGGATGAGACGTCCCACAAGTCGCTGATATACTGATGGATCTGATAATAATTCTCCCGAGTCTGTTGTTAACTTAAGGTTCGGATCCATGGGAGTGGAGGCTGGTCTACATCCAAGCATCCCAGTGTCTTGAAGAAGATCAAGAGCGTATTTCCGCTGCGAGAGAGAGATACCTTTCCGAGACCGAGCAACCTCAATACCGAGAAAGTAGCGGAGATGACCCAAATCCTTGATGTCAAAAATATGTCCGAGATCTTTCTTTACCTGCTGAATGCCTGGTGCGTCATCTCCGGTGATAATAATATCATCCACATAGACTGAGATAATGATGCACCGTCCCTGGTGTTGGCGACGGATGAAGCAAGTATGATCTGAGTGACACTGGATAAACCCCATAGTGAGGATGGCTTCGCTGAATCGATGGAACCATGCACGAGGAGACTGCTTAAGTCCATAGAGGGATTTTCGGAGTCGACAAACTTTGCCTGAATACTCCCCCTGAGACCGAAATCCCGGTGGAGGCTCCATATAGATAATCTCAGTCAGGACACCATTAAGGAATGCATTCTTGACATCCAACTGGTGCAGTGGCCAAGAATGAGATGCAGCCAACGAAATAAGAAATCGGACAGTAGTCAATTTAGCAACCGGGGCAAAGGTGGCACCGAAGTCTTTACCCGGGATTTGTGTGTAGCCCTTAGCAACAAGCCGGGCTTTGTACCGATCAATCGAACCATCAGCTAGATATTTCACATTGAAGACCCACTTACAACCAACCGGCCGTTCACCAGTCGGCAAATCAACCAAGTCCCATGTATGATTCCGCTGTAGGGCATCCATCTCTGCTTGCATGGCGGCAACCCACTGTGGATTCTGGAGGGCCTCATAAACAGAGCGAGGAATGACAACCGAATCAATATTTCCAAGGAAGGATTTATATTGATCTGAGAGACCCTGAAAAGACAAATACTTGGAAATCGGATGATTAGTAGAACATGAAAGAAGGTAGCGGGATGGTGGGTGACGTTCCCGAGTCGGGTAACGACGGGGAACAGGGTCAAAGATAATGGGAGAAGAAGAGATACCTGAGTCCGGAGAAGATGTCGGCAGGGGATGTGAGACACGTGGACGACGAGAGTAGACTCGTAAGGGGGTGGGTGAGGTATCAGGTGGGGGATGGGATGTGGGCGGGGAAGATATATCTAAGACAGGAATAGGACGCGGAAGTGGAGTATGATCCCCAGTAGTGGGTGTCTGAATAGGTGGAGAAGATACAATACCAGAAAAGTAGGGTACAGTCTCAAGGAACGTAACATCGAGAGAGTGGTAAGTACGGTAGGTAGTTGGATCGTAGCACCTATATCCTTTTGACATGGAAGAATAGCCGAGGAAAATACACCGGATAGATTTATCATCTAACTTAGTGCGAGTAGGGCTCCGATTCTGGACAAAACACGTACAACCAAAGACACGGGGTAAGATAGGAAAAAGGGTGCTAGTGGGTTGCAATATATGAAAGGGGGTTTGACCAGTAAGGACACGGCTCGGGGTCCGATTAATGAGATAGGCAGCAGTAAGAACAGCCGTGTGCCAAAAAGATTTGGGAACATTCATTCCACGCAAAAGACAACGGACGACAGACATAATATGACGGTTCTTACGTTCCGCCACACCATTCTGTTCAGGGGTGTAGGGGCAGGTAAGTTGCTGAAGGATACCGTGCTTATTAAGCTCAGCTCGAAATTCATCGGATAAGTATTCTCGGCCATTATCAGACCTGATATTGCACACAATGGTTTTATATTGGGTTTTTATCATTTGAAGGAAGTGGGTAAAGTGAGTGTAAACCTCGGATTTGTGCTTCATCAAATAAACCCAAGTACACCGACTATAATCATCTATGAAGGTGACATAGTAGCGATGTTTGGAAATGGCTGTAACAGGAGAGGGTCCCCAAATATCAGAATGGATAAGATCAAAGGCTTGGGGGGCACGGTGCATGCGAGGAATATAAGAGGTACGGGTGTGTTTAGACAATTCACAAACTACACATTGAAATTTAAAGTCTTTGCAAGCTTTATTAAGAGATGGAAACAACCAACACAAATACTGAAAGTTTGCATGTCCTAAACGAGCATGCCACAAGTTTAAACTTTTGAAAGAACACATAGAGGAATCAAAAACAGGCAGTACAGAAGCTTGCATACTAAAAGGTGGAACAGGTGGAGGTGGAGGGCTGCCGAAGTAGTAGAGGCCATCGCGTTCATATCCCCTGCCAAAAATCTTCCTCGTAGTCAGGTCCTGCAAGAGGCAACGATCAGGTAAGAACACAACGGCACAGTTAAGAGTTTTTGCAAGACAACTAACGGATAGAAGATTATAGGCAAATTTAGGAACATAATAAACAGAGTGAAGAGTGATATCAGGGGATAAGTAGGCATTTCCCTGACAATGAATAGGGATAGAAGTACCATCGGCAATGCATACAGACTTGGTAATAGGTGACACAGGGGAGGTGATGGTAGAAATCTCACCAGTCATGTGGTTGTTAGCCCCGGAATCCAGAATCCAAGTAGGGCGGCCAGACTTACCATGAAGCGCAGTAGGAGTACCGGAGGCAAGAGCAGCCGTGGGGCCGGAAGACGATGCCAAAGTGGTTAACTGAGCCTGAAGTTGGGTAAGTTGGGCCTGGACGTGAGAAATATCCAGCGAAGCTGATGGAGAATTTTCTGAACCAGGGACAATATCAGCAATAACACCAGTACGTGGTCCGCCTCTTCCTTTCCGCCCTCCTAGGTTTCGGGGTTTTAAGTCAGGATGAAGAATGTAACAACGAGCAATGGTGTGACCAGGCTTTCGGCAGTGTTGACAGTATGGCCTTGTGCCTGATGGGCGAGGACCAGAAGGGGCCGGAAAGGCCATCTGCGAACCAGAAGGAGCCGGAAAAGCCATCTGCTCAGGGACTGAGGGAGGGACTTCAGGTGGGAGAAGGAGCCGACGTTTGGAATCATTGTCAACAGTAGAGAATGCATTGTATAGATCCGGCATCGGTGATGTGTTCAAAATCTGAGTGCGAAGATTCTCGTACTCTGGATTTAAACCCATCAAGAAATGGTATGTGTGTCGACGATCCTGGCGCTTGGCTTCGATCTTAGCAGCATCTTCAGGGAATTCACTCAGAGGTTCATACTGCGCAAGTTCTTCCCACCGAGATTGAAGGTAACCAAAGTAATCTGCGACTGAAAGTCCCAAGGATGCCTGGGAGGCGTGGGAAATCTCACGGTAGAGCTCAAAAATCCGTGATTCATTGCGGGAATGAGCATACATCTTCGTAAGAGCAGACCATAATCCACTGACCGTCTCGTGAAACATGAAGATGTTATAGATCCGTTCCTCCATAGAGTTGAAGATCCACCCGAGGATGGTACAATTATCAGCGTCCCATTGAGCAAACTTGGGATCGTTGATATCTGGCTTTGGCTCAGTGCCGTTGAGCCATCCTGTCTTACGTTTGCCACCAAGGTAGAGACGGAGAGAGCGGGACCAAGCAGGAAAGTTCGCTCCATTGAGTAAGACGGTGGTAACACGGTGGACCGTGGCCTCAGGGGCACGAGTAGAATCCAAGCGGGCGGATAACTGTGGAGCATGAGCGGTCCGAGATGGGACGTCACCTTCCCTTCCGGATGCCATGAATACAGATGTGATGAGTCCGTAGCAATGAAATACACAAACAAAATGCTACGGAAGACTGATCTGGCTCCGGAGAGAAAAGGCACAAGCTGAGAAGCGAACTTGAGACAGAGTTACCCAATCATTCAGAAAATCAAAGAGGCGGCCATGTACTTAGAACAGCCGGAATACCACCAACCGGAGAACAATCCGCAATTGGCAGCAGGGTCGCGAAGACCGTGGGTCGCGAAATCGCAGGCGAAGACCGTGGGCTGCGAAATCGCAGCTGGGGGTCGCGAAATCGCACCTGGTTGTTCGCGAAGATCGGGGCTGGGGGTCGCGAAGATCGTGGGTCGCGAAATCGCAGCTGAGGGTCGCGAAATCGCACCTGGTGGTTCGCGGAGATGGCGAGGTCGGTGGCGAACTGGTTGGGCTTCGGGCGCAGTGGGTTGCGATCGGTTTCGAAGGGGGTTGCGGTGGTGGCTGGTTGGGCAGGCTAGGGTTTCGACGGCGGTTTCGGTGGCGAGGCTGAGATGCGTAGGATGGGGGTTTGTCCGGCGACGGCAAGCTAGGGTTTCGGTGGGTTGATTGTGGTCGGTTCGAAGGGTTAGGGTTGCGGTGGTGGCTGGTTTTGCAGGCTAGGGTTTCGTGAATGGAGGCAGCGGCGGCGGCTTGGTGGTGGTATACAGTGAAGTCAACGACTTTTAGGGTTTGGAGAAAAAAACAATATTGGCTCTAGATACCATAAAGGATATAGGGAAATAAGAAAATTATATTGATAATTTCTGTACATTCAGAATGAGTCTTATTCTCCTAATTATATAGCCGCAGGAGCAGGCTAAATTAGGAAGAATATTATTGAAATAAATGGGCTTAATAAAGCCCTACAATAAAGATACCAAAAATATAAATTAACGCCTAAATATAATATTTCAACAGAGAGCAAATACATTAAAGAAACAGGGCCTTAATAATTGCTTTTCCAATTTCATTTGTGACAAGGTATCAAAGCATATAGTAGAATTGGCCAAAAGCTTAGCCAGTTTTTTTCTTTTTGGCTTTAGCCGTCTTTCCTTTTCACAAATACATGAGTTGTAGTTGATAGGGTAGCATTTGATAGTACAAAAATGAAGCCATGGAATTGAAAATTTTACATGTATTCCTTTTGAACTCCAATGTAAGTGTGGCCAATAGCTCAATAAACAGAAATCGAGCCCGTCATGATTCTCCAACCGCACCATTTGGTTTGCTGACATGACACAAGTTGTCTCAAAAAGGACGAGTCTACACTTTATTATGAAAGAAGAAAAAATTATATATATATATATACACACACACACACACACAAACACGCACACATACACTGACCTGGAGGACTGTGAGGAGTCGAGCTGCATCGTGACGGGGCCATCATTTACCAAATTGACCTTTCCTCCATCAAGAATTCACTTGTCAGATTCCACACACGGAAAAAGAAAAAATCGGAAGAGAATGGTGAGTAACGGAATCTCTCACCTTCATCATTGCTCCAAATACACCATCTAGGGGGGGGGGGGGGGGGGGGACGGAGGAAAATCAATACAATTTCAAGTAAAACATCAAGAAGAAAAACAGCAGCGAAAACTTATCATGATATAACATCACAATGCCAGTCGAAAGTGAATTTAACTTCCCCCCCCCCCCCCCCCCCCCCGCCCCCCAACAAATCAAAAAAAAAAAAGAAGCTTAGAAATCATAGGGTTAAATGATTGCTTAAAAAAAAAAAGGAATAATCACTCTTAAATCTAGCATTTTGCTTAAACTTGCTCAAATGTAGACAACTTCCTCTAAAATGATATAATAACTGAAAGTGATGTAGCATAGCATGTTGATAGGGAGTGTAGCATAGCATGTTGATAGGGAGAGAAACCAATTTTGTGAAGAAGAATAGAAACTTCAAAGACGACCCTACACAATTTCAAGGCTATTCAAGTGATGAAAGCGTAAGTATGTGTCACAAGTACTACATGCATGTCATTCCTCACAACAGTTGGAATCTCACATGGATTGTTCAGTGCTCCTCGTGCATCACTGGCATGCTGATATAGTGCACCAGAATCAATGCACTGTTGACACCTCAATATATTATTCCACTTTATCAGATCCGTCCCATAGATCGGCATAGCTTCCAATTTGACACGTGCAATCATTATTACGAGATTCCCTCGGATAGGTTGTGTTGAATCCCATATTGATGTTGGGCCTCCCGATATCCGTTCGCAATGGTTTGTCAAAGTCCACCCTGCGCGTGAGGGGGTGTGTTGAATCCCACATCGCTTGTGTTAACTGATCCTGAGTTATATATAAAGCTAAGGGCAATCCTCCTCTTACAAGGCGTCTTTTGAGAGTGAGTTAGGCCCGTTAAAAATTTCTACATGGTATCAGAGCCAGACTTTTATCTGATAGTGGGCGTGTTAAATCCCACATCAATGATGGACCCCCCGATATCCATTCGCAGTGGTTTGTCAAAATCTACCCTGCGCGTGAGAGGGCGTGTTGAATCCCATATTGATGTTGGGCCTCCCGATATCCGTTCGCAGTGGTTTGTCAAAGTCCACCCTGCGCGTGAGGGGGTGTGTTGAATCCCACATCGCTTGTGTTAACTGATCCTGAGCTATATATAAAGCTAAGGGCAATCCTCCTCTTACAAGACGTCTTTTGAGAGTGAGTTAGGCCCATTAAAAATTTCTACAGGTTGTTGTGCACACATCAACATGTACCGTGGTGCACCATGATTATTGAATATTATTTTTGAGTTCTTATTTGGTTAAGAAATCTACTGCACATTCCTTGTTTTGAAAGCAACAAGTTTTACTTTTACAACAAACAACGAGAAACCTAGTGCACGAAAGCTACCTCCATTGCGGGTGTTGGAGAGTAGGAGTATAAAATGGTCAAGTCGGGTTGGTGATAGCTAAACCCACGCATATGTGTCTTTCTTTTCGGGTCGAGTTGGGGTTGGTGATAGCTAAACCCGTGCATATGTGTCTTTATTTTCTGGTCAAGAAGGGTTGAATCTAGTTTCTAAAGGAACTAAACCAACCGTTTTCTTCTACTCAAATCGGGTCGGTTGGTCAGGTAAAAGTTGAAGGGTTAAAATGAAAGCATTAAGGAAGAAATTTGTCAGCGAGGTCGGGTTCTAGTAAGTGGTAACTAAACTCGCATGCCTTTCTCTTTATTTTTGGGTCAATCTTGGTGGACTTGCATATGTATTTTTAAGGGAGCTAAGTCACTCATTTTCTTCTACTCAAAATAGGTCAGGCGGTCAGGTACGGGCCACAAATTTTTTCTACATCACTACTGGAGAGGGTTAGATGTATGCAACCTTACCCCTGCTTACAGAGAGGTTATTTCCAAAAATTTAAACTTGGGACATCAGGTCTCAATAGAACAACCTTACAACCCAAGATTAAACCTAAAATTCTACTTTTACAACATAAGTCCAAAACTATTAAACAAAATAATTTTTACAATTCTCAATCAATCACATTATCTCTTTTCTAATATTATACTTTTATTTTTAAAAAAATACTTTTCATTTTCCCCTCTTTTTTAATATTATACTTTTTTTTTTCTCTCTCAACTCGCCTTCTGTTCATATATACACATTTTTAATCAATCAACATCAACAATCTCTAAACTAACTTTTTCAGAAATTCCAATCAGCCACACATCGCTTTTACTTTAAAAGTTTTCAGTACATTTTAATTCAGCATTTGGTTTCAGAAATTTCCAAAAATCAAACCTGTTTTCAAACTTTGCAAAAAAAATATTTTCAAGTTCAAAACCAAACAGACCCTTGAGATTTCCGAAACTAACAAATTAATCAATGGAGTTACTCCACTTGTAACCATATGATTTAAGATTGGAACCTCCTAACAGCTCTGATACCATGTTACAAGAGGAGAACGAAAACAAGACCACAGGGAGAAGAAGCGATTTACATTCCGCATATTGAATTGTACAAGTCTATTTATAGGCTTTGGGTTAGAAGAATGGTACATTCCATGAAATAAGTCACTTACAATTTTTTATCCCTTTTTTTTCTCTCTTTTTTTTTTTTGTTTTGTTTTTTTGTGATCCTTTGGATAAGTTTTTAATCTTTCTATTAATATCAACTACATTGAATCCATCTAGTTTATATCAAATAATTGTTAAATTTGTATTTAATATCATAATTAAAGACTTAAAGTCAAATCAATTAAAATGCTTGTAAGGACTATCATACATTGTTAAGGACTAAAGAATTAGTTGCTCAGGCAAGACATAACAACAACAACAAAAACTAAGCCTTTGTCCTACTTATGTAGGGTCGGCTACATGAATCCGTTTACGCTATAGTGATCGATCAAGGATCATCCCCTCAGCCAAGTTTAATGTCATTAAATTAATTCTAATAGTTTCGTCGGTCTATCTCTCCCTCTAATAGCTCCCTACACTTGAACTAAATCACATTTTCTCACTGGTGCTTCAATGGGTCTTCTATACACATGCCTAAACCATCGTAAACGATTTTCTCTAATTTTCTCTTCAATAGATGTTATTCCTAAATTCTCTCTAATAGTTTCATTTTTAAGTTTATCTATTCTTGTCTTCCCACTCATCTACCGCAGCATCCTCATTTCTGTCACCCTAATTTTCTGGATTGCTCAGGCAAGACATAGAATAATTTAAAAAAAAAATAGAGAAGATACGGAAATATAATCAAGAAGCAAAATATAACTCTCAATATCAAAACTAGCCACCCCTTATTTTGGGGAAATTCTATATGTACACCGTTTTTCGAGATGTATGCCCACATTAAAAAATAAATAAAAAAATCTGACAAATTCCTATTTTACCCTTATTTAAAATAACTATAGTATAATCTTTTCATCCTTTAACATTTTTTTGAATAAAATAATTTTTATTTTTTTAAGGGGTGTATAGATAGCAAAAAGCAGTGCACATATAGAAATGACCCCTTGTTTTGTGTACGTATTAATCCATGATACACGAGAAGCGACCATTTGTAAATTCAATGATTCAGCATAGCTAACATTCTACTCAGCATTTTCAAGCAAACAATATAACGATAAACAAATTAAAGAATAATTGTTAAAATAAAATGAAAAAAAAAAAATACCTTTCACTAAATCATGTTTGTAAGCTTTTCGAAATTTTTCGACGATGGAAGCATAGAAAGGGTTTGCTTTGTCAGGTGGCATGGCAACATGAAAATCCGGCTTGTTTCCCTTCAAAATCCCATACAATGTAAACTGACTCACTGTACTACCACCCAACAAACATTAGAAGCAAACAATACATATTTTTTGCATATTATTTGAAAATAACCCAAATATCAAATTCCATTCGGCATTGTTTGGTAACCATTTTTGAAGTACTTCTATACTTGTCAGCAGAAAGGTTGAAAATTTTAAAGTAGCATTTGTTTGGGATTTTTTTCTTAAAAAGAGTAGAAATGTGATTTTTAAGTACTTTCTGTAAAAAAATAAAATGTTTTTTTTATATATGTTAAGACATCAATTCTCTGGAAAGCAAAAAATAGTTGGTTTTTTTATTTTTGTATTTTGAGGGATCGATCGACTAACACCTCTGTAGGTGAAGTCTCTCTACGATGAAATTCATTTGAATAAAGAGATCTCTGGGTGACCACAAGACATCGTCTACACCATCAAAGATATTTTGGTTTTTTCGCTTTTACATTTAAGCAAACAAAGTGTCTATGTGTACACTGAGGTTTACCAAATTGCACATTTGATCCATTTAAGTTCCGCACTTGCTTTGATTCCGCAAAATTGAAAACGTTTTTAATGATTTTAACCTTAGATATTTTCTCCTAACAACGATTCAACGTTCTTCCTCTCATTCTTCAGAGGAATTGTTGTTAGAAAAATGTTAAAGGAAAACAATTCACGATTTGAAGAGTGATAGAGTGACAAAAATATCCCCATAAAAAGGCCACGTGATGAGCAGAGCCAAATTTTCATCCAAAATCATTATTAACAAAGTTTTTATATTTCATAAGATTGAAACAAATATGAAACTTGAAGGACCAAATGTGTGATCTGACAAATCTGAGGGTCCACGTAGACACCGACCTCATACTTTAAAGACCAAAAATTTAATTTTCCATTAAAAAAAAGTACATTTTGCTCAAATCATGTTTACCAAACGATGTCTTAATTCATAACAAATTATTGAGAAATTAAACTCAGTCACCTAGGAGAACTTCATAATTTCTCTGCATAACCTGCCAATACACATCAAAATCTCCATTACACTTCAAGCAAATTCAATAAACTTAACCTAAAATCAGAGCTGACCCATTACTCCTACAATCATATTGAAACAGAAATCTACCAAATTTATTGCACCTTCATATATATATATATATATATGACCATATGAGAGATATATAGAGAGAGAAAGAGACTTTACATTTTGGTCCCATGTTTTCCCTGTTTGTTCATTAGGGAACAGTCTCATGTTCAACACTTTCCGACATCTGATAAGTTATCGAAGAGGAAAATATAATTAAACAAAAAGTACATGCAAACAACTGATGAATTAAGTGAGATATATAGTGAACGTACATGTAATCGGCGTCGGAATCGACGTCGGATTCGTGGACGCCGACGAGGACCAGCAGTCCCGGCCCAATCGCTGATACCGTGCGCCCATCCACCTGCAATTAGGTATTTTGAGCCAGTGATGCAGGATACCAGAAAGGACTAGAGCTAGAGAGAGAGAGAGAGAGAGAGAGATTTTCTAAAGATACCTCGACGCTAGCAGAAACCACTCGCTGAACAACAGCCCTCATCGTCGTTATTGATTCTGCGAATTTTTCTCCGGCAAGCATACGGGGTTTTGTGCGCTTACGGCTAAGGACCACTCCAAGACGATGCTAGCTACCAACTAGGAAGTGTAAATCACCATATATGCTATTTTAATTTTAAGTGTACCACTTTTTAATTATAATAATTTTAAACCTGCACAGTACACATACATTATAATAAATTTTTAATATTAAAGTATAAAACTTATAAATATTATTTAGTTATTTTGCAAATAATATTCGGTAGCGGACGTATAATTTTAGTAAGTCATGACGTTTTATAAATACCGAATATAAAAAAGGTTTTTTATTGTTTAGACCTTTTTCTAACTTTCTCTCTCCTCATTTAACCTGTTTTTGAAAAATGTTATTTTTTAACTCATTTTCTAAACATTCTTAGAGAAAAATCTTTTTCAAAAAAGAAAAAAATAGAATAGACAATTATACCCCTTATATATTTATACATGAAACCCTAAATAATTGGGATTTATATTTTCATTTCAATCGATCCCTATCTCGATCCCACAGCCGCCGAACCATCGGCACGCCTATTTCGACTGCCATCGCTTATACCGCCATGACCGCCGCGGCCGAATGAGAGCCGCCAACCTCCACCGCTCCTACAGATGAAAACGATGAACAATCCACTTTTTGAATCTTTCTAATCGATTTTATTGGTTAGTTTTCATTTGTTGAGCTTTGAATTTGAGATCGTCTGTATACAAACTCGATCCTGAGGCCTTCGTTTGGAGTTATTTGAAGTTCTTCAGTTCATCGGAATCTGCATTGAAGCGAGTTTTTGAAGATTTGAAACACATGTTTCTTGTCTGCGACGAACGACTTCTGAAGTCAAGTTTCTGAGTTCATGTTTGAATTCACCAATCGGATCAAGTTATATGAAGAATATTCTGATGTGTTCGTTGCTTGGTTTCTTCAAATCAATGAGTTGTGGAAATTTGCAACATCAACTTCGTCTCAGTGCTGTCATTTTTGCGGCAGATGCAAGTATTGGTTGATATTCGATCATGAACATCGTTGGGGTTTGGTCAGATCTAGTGGATGGGAAGATTACGGCGATGATCGATGGACGACGGCGGCGGTCGATTTGATAGTCCTCAGTCGTCTCTCGTCTGACGGAGGTGGTGGTCGATCGACGTTGGTGTTAATGGTGAATGGTTGTTTTCACGATGGCATCGATGACGGACTTCTCTCTCTTTCTCAGCCCGTGCTTGCAAGCCTCCCCCTCGCCGCCGCGCTCCAGTCCCTTAGATCTGTGGAAGAATGGACTAGGCGGCGACGATGAACGGATAATGAAACGACGGTGAGATTTTTCTGATCTGGGAATTTCCAAATTATGTAAATGTTCAGCTCTGTAATTTGTGTAAGATTTTTGGTATATGTAAATGTTCAAATTAGAGTGAATGTGCTTAGTGTTCACATTCAAGATCTATTAATATTTATGTAATTTTTTTGTTGATTTATGTGAAATTTTTGTTCATGTGAATGTTCTTTGCACTACAAAAAAAGAGACTTTTTATCACAGTTAAAAAACATGATAAAAATATTTTCATCACAGTTTTTTGTCCCAAAACAAACTGTAATTGTATACGGTGTGATTAAAAATAGATTTTTTATCACGGTTAAAAACTGAGATGGTAAACCTATTATCACATTTAAAAACCAAGATTGTAAATTTTTTATATCTCATTTTTTAAATGTGATTAAAAGATCATATATATGTGATGAAATTTAAACAAAACGTGACTATTAGGACTATTTATCTCAGTTCACCCTATTTTCTATTACATTTAAAAACTGTGATAGTTTCTCCTATCTATATTAAAAAAAAATTACAAATTAGAGCACTATTATATAAAACAAATACTACCAAAAATTAACTAAAAAATGAATTTTATATTTCAAAAACAACTAAAATATTGATTACGTAAAAACTTTACAAAAGATAAAAACACAACTTAGTAACATTGTTTTTCAATACAATAATCATAAACTTGAATTTCCTATCATGTACAAATGTCTAAAATTCAATAAAAAATGAATTTTATATTTCTAACACAATTAAAATATTGACACAAGAATTCTAAATCAACATGAAAAACAAAGTCAGATGCTGATGGTACGACCTGTAAGAGCCCCTATCATCAACTTCTTCAGACCTTTATGAGACTCTGAAACGATAAAAACAAAAAAAAATAGCTAGAACATAATTGAATTTCACAAAAACAGAAAAACATTGGAATTGGACCATTTTCATCTACTACACCTTCATACAGAAAAATAAAAGACCAAACTTCAACAATCAACAATTTAATCAGTAAAAAAAAAAAGAATCACCTTGACCTCTTTAATCTTTTCCTAGAGATTTGAGTTTGACTCCTTGAGTTTCTGGGCTTTGCCACGTAGCTGAGTGATCATTAGAATAGCATCAACCAAGATAGCAGCATTGTCGTTTTTTGGAGGCTTGCCAGGCTCAAGCAGAAAACCTAGATCCACAAACCTAAATAACATGTCAATTTAACTGAAAAGAAAGTATATAGCCACACACACACTCGTATATATGTATATGTATATATAGGGAGAGAGAAAACAGAGCAAAAACGCACTTATCGTTCAGTCTATCCCTCCTCAACTTCTTTCTGCATGCTTTGGAGCTTGATGGAGTACATGATTCCTGTCTTGCCCTGTCACCAAAATTCAAGATCAGAGAGAGAGAGAGAAATGTATACCGCTTTCTCGAACCAATTTCCTTGTTGCTGTCATGATCCTCAAATGAGCTATCAATGTTGACACTAGCAACATAATAGATCACACACACAAGTAAGAATACATGTTGAAACCACTTTTTAAGGACAAAATAACATAAACAAATCAAACCCGTGATTCGTTTAACATATTTCTCTACTCGGGTTCAAGCTCTTATAATATAACTCAATATCTAACCGCGTGTTCATCCAGTAATTTCAGCATGCAGTCAAAATTCAGCAAATCTATAGCAAATATCCAGAATCCCAGATAGAAAATATCTATACGTTCAGTCTCCCCAGATAACAAAAAGATGTTAAAAATGCATAAAAACAAATGAATATGCAAAGGGTAGTCCACGGAAATATATGAAAATTTACAAAAAGATATGAAAATTTTCTAGCAGTCCAGAAACATTTTCCATTTTCCATTTTCTAGCAGTCCACTCCACAAACATTTTCCATTTCTATCATCAACAATACAACAAACAAAGAAAATCAACGGAACTGTAAAATCGAACCAGCAGAAGAAGCTTTGTGCTCATAATTACAAATCAACAAAGTCTAAGAACTCAATAAATCAACAATTAGACAAAAGCCATAAAAGCCCTAGCCTATATAAATAGTCTGGATTCAACCAAGGTAACAAAAAAGATGGAATTGAAAGACAATCCTCCATACCTGACATTTGATTAACCATTATTCAATGCCTGAACAGGCCAACCGAAATTGAAATTGAGAACAGAACAGAACTGAAACTAACAGCATAGCAAAAATAAAATAGAAATCTGAAAACATAAATTGGGAACATAATAGAAATAGGGAACAGAACAGAGCAGAATCCCTGTCCATAGGACCATAGCAGCAACAATTTCAGAACATAAATTCAGGGTTACCAAAGGCAGTGTTTGAAAGCACATAAATTCAGCTATGAAATTTGAATTCGTAATCACCAAAAAAAAAGCAGCAGCTTACCAAGAAACTGTGATAAAGAAAAGCTCTGGACTCCTGTTATCACAAGGCCCATTCCTGTTATCACAACCCTCTTTTAGGGATCTGTTTCTCATTTGGGTGCTGATACCGTTGGAGACGCCATAGCTTTGATTCTTCTGCATTTTGGAGCTGAGAGTAGGAAACTCAAGTTTAATGAAAAAAAAACACTTGAGCATGTTACTTTTGGCCTTCGAAGAGGAAGAAGCAACTTCAACAAATCTTTTCTCTGGGACAACAGGATTTGATGGAGGTTTTATAAAAGGGACAAGTTTTTTTATCTTCTAGAATATCGGGGAAAGCAGTAATTTTTTTGGGAAATCGATAAAACATACGCTGTTATAGAATTAACAAATCCTGCTGATATAATCCGAGTAAGACCAATGAGATATTCTGAAATTGATATCAAAGAATTTGATGAACAAAGTTCTTCTTGAGTTTTTTGCATTGCATTTAATGTTCTTAGTTTTGTCATATAACTAATCAAAACAATAAGTTTTATTATGAGTATCAACGGGCTCTGATACCACTATGGGGTCTTTCTTGGCATTGATCTGCGAACATATTGAGATGTTTTAAATGATCTTTTTCATTTTCTGAGAATATAAGTATATCATCAACGTATACAATACAAAAATCAGACATCTTTCCAAATCAAAGAATTTGATGAACAAATCCAAGAATTGCTAAAACTAAAATTAATACAAGAAAGTAAAAGTCCCCACTCTAGTCCTGCCTTCATGCTCAGGCAAAAACTAAGACTTGTAGGTGCTGGGCATGCAAAGAAATAGGACATTATGCTAATGAATGTCCAAATATTAAAAACAGACAAAATGCTAAGATAAAAGTGTTTTTAGAACACATATTACAAATTCTCATATTTATCAAATGATTTATAGCGTTACTTAGACATGTTGGATCTTTCAGAAGTAATGAATTATTTCGAAAAAACTTTTTAGAAAAATTTAATAGAAAAAATATCTACTACTATGGAGAATGTCAATTCGAAGCTGCTCTTAATACAGAAGATTCAAAAGGAAAGACTAATATTCCGCTTATTAGTAGCCTAGAAATCGTTGAACTTGTTTTTTATCTTCTAGAATATCGGGGAAAGCAGTAATTTTTTCACAGATATGGGGAGCAGCTTCGAATTGACATTCTCCATAGTAGTAGATATTTTTTCTATTAAATTTTTCTAAAAAGTGAGTCCAAGTTGATGATCGTTTCTATATAATTCAGCATTTTTAGCCGCAACACACCACATACCTATTTGTCTTTGAGCATATTCCATTCACAAACAACTCAGCCTGTCCAACCAGAAACTGCTAGCGATACAACGCGACCTCCTCGAACCAGAGTAACTGACTTTTTAAATGACCCTTCACTCTTTACACCCCAATAGGCATTGGATGCATCAGTTTCAAGAATCAGGTCATCTTCATCAGATGGTAAAGTTAATCTTGGTAAATAAGCAGTAAGATTTTTAAAAGATAATATTGAAAGAAAAAGTGATGATAGAAAAATAGAAATTTTGAATAGGATTAGAAAATATTTGTGTGAGATCTTAGAAACTGATAATCCCATAAAAAGAGATTGGAAAGATGTCTGATTTTCTGTATTGTATACGTTGATGATATACTTATATTCTCAGAAAATGAAAAAGATCATTTAAAACATCTCAATATGTTCGCAGATCAATGCCAAGAAAGAGGAATTTTGTTAGTTATATGACAAAACTAAGAACATTAAATGCAATGCAAAAAACTCAAGAAGAACTTTTAAATTTAAGCTTAGGAGAAAGACTTGATTATTATAAAGACCACCCCCTGCTCACACTGGATTAAAATCCCTCGCCTTACCTCTATCAACATCGTTTATCCGCGAAAACGTGGTGATGTCTATCTCTGTGCAACCGATATTTTTGAAAAGCTTATTAAATGTTTATTGAAAAAATTGATGAAAACATTGAACTACCTAAAGGACTTGCGATCATAACTAATAATCAAGAAAAAATAATGAATGCTGTTAATAATAATAAAATATTAATAGAAAACTTCTGGGCATGCAAAGAAATAGGACATTATGCTAATGAATGTCCAAATATTAAAAACAGACAAAATGCTAAGATAAAAGTGTTTTTAGAACAAGATGAACCTTCATTATCTGAATCATTTTTAGCAGTATTAGTGTAATGATCATGTAAATCTTTGAGTACTTTCCATTTTATAAGATCCTTGATTTCTTTAAAAATATTGGTTTGGCGCATAATGTCCTATTTCTTTGCATGCCCGGCACCTACAAGTCTTAGTTTTTGCCTGAGCACTTTTTATTTCTTGTCGAGGTTTTTTATTAAATTTTTTCTTAAAAAATCTTTTTGATTTAAAATCAAGTCTTTCTCCTAAGCTTAAATTTAAAAGTTCTTCTTGAGTTTTTTGCATTGCATTTAATGTTCTTAGTTTTGTCATAAGATCTTTGTAGACATATACTTTTTTTAGAGCATTTTTAGGTATTTCATCAGCTATCTTAGAAGGGGATATATGACTAACAGATGCTCCAGTATGCTTCTTCCTCTTCGAAGGCCAAAAGTAACATGCTCAAGTGTTTAAACGAAAACTTTTATCAAAATTACATTAACAACCTCAAAATTGCTTATAAAATCAGAGTAACTGAAGATTCTGCTATCTATCCCTTTCATGAAGGAAAATATCCTAGAATGGCCTGCTTACCCGAAACTCCTACTAACGAAATAGAAAATATGTTTGAATTTGGATATTTAGATTTTGTTATAACTTTACCATCTGATGAAGATGACCTGATTCTTGAAACTGATGCATCCAATGCCTATTGGGGTGCTATTTTGAAAACCACTACTGGAAAAATTTGTAGATATACCAGTGGAACATTTACTGAAACACAACAACGCTACCACAATATCAGACTCGTCTTGTTCTAAAAACACTTTTATCTTAGCATTTTGTCTGTTTTTAATATTTGGACATTCATTAGCATAATGTCCTATTTCTTTGCATGCCCAGCACCTACAAGTCTTAGTTTTTGCCTGAGAACTTTTTATTTCTTGTCGAGGTTTTTTATTAAATTTTTTCTTAAAAAATCTTTTTGATATTTTTCCAGTTGTCTATTAATCATATTTCTACTAATAAAAGAGAAAAAAACAGAATTGTTCTCAGTTTTTTTGTTTTTTTTTTTCCGTTCCAAGTTTTATGGGAACCAAAAAACTAAACAAATTCCATGTTTCCTTCATGCTTCAACCATCCTAAACTTGAATATGCAAGCAATTCAGGTATTTAGGGTCTGTTTCTTCATGCTTGGGTTATTCTAAACTAACAGATTTTTAGAACGAGTTTCCGGGAAAGAAAAAAACAGAATTATTCTCAGTTTTTTTTTTTTTTTTCTTTTTTGTTCCAAGTTTTATGGGAACCAAAACACTAAACAAGCACCATGTTTCCTTCATGGTTGAACTGTTCGTTTAGAGTCTGTTCATTTAGAACTGAACAAACACCCTAACAAACAGGAATAATTTGTTCCCAGAAATTCATTCTTAAAAATCTCTGAGTGTGTTCCAGAAATTCTGTCTCCCTGACTACAATTCCATAATACCAATCACTAACCAAACAAACAGGAGATTAGTCAATGAAATATTAACATTCAGGCGACAAAAAATGAAAATGGAACCTGTAGTGTTGATGTGCGACAGCGATGGTGTGAATTACTCAACAGATTTGCGAACCTGAAATACATAATAATCGAGATTTAAGGAATGATCGAGTTCTAACCATTTGAAATTAAAGAAATCGGATATTCAGGCGACAAGATCTAGATTTGGATATGCGAAAAGTAAGAAGAAGAGGAGAAGAACAATGTATTCTTACCTGATTCTGATGGAAATCGAATGTCGCAGACGAAGAGGGGTATCTTGGTCGGCGATGCGTTGGCGATTGGAACGACGATGGCGATAGACCCGGCTGGCAACGATGAAGGCTGAAGACGATGAGACGGAGCGAGAGCGAGATAGAGAGCGAGAGCGAGATAGAGTGACAGTGAGATCTTGTGGGAATTGGGAGTGAGAGTGAGAATGAGATGAGAGAGGATTGGTAGGCAAGGGAGGCGACGGCTCCTCCATCGTCTAGGGTTCTTTAGAGAGAGAGAGAGAGGCTCTCAATGGAAGAGATGAAGCAACAAGAGCTTGACCCAAAAAAAAATGCAAGACAAGGATTTGGACAAGGAGCGGGAAGACGAAATTTCAGCGCCTTTTTTTTTGGTCAAGTGCAGCACCTTTTTTAATGACAAATTAATCACGGTTATAAATAATAAGTGTGATAAAAACTACAACCTATTATCACGGTTTATTAAAATAGTAAGATAAAAAATATTTTTTATCAAATAATAAATTTTAAGCTAGATTATATCTCATTCATATTGTTACAATCACGATTTTTTTAAAGAAGCGAAATGAATTATATTTACTAAGCGTGATAAAAAATGTGTTTTATTGTAGTGTTGGCTCCACCCATGCCGTTTCTCTACCGCCATCACCACTGGCCACTAGAGTTCACCGACGGCAGTGGCAAACCTCTTGTTTGATTGATTTGTGTTTGTGAATATTT
Source organism: Eucommia ulmoides (assembly GCA_016647705.1). NCBI lineage: Eukaryota > Viridiplantae > Streptophyta > Magnoliopsida > Garryales > Eucommiaceae > Eucommia > Eucommia ulmoides. The sequence goes on from CM028329.1 coordinate 2,289,515, forward strand.
ATGTGGTTAGGTTTTGTCTTTTTATTGAATATTCATTGTTTGATTTTGATGTTGCGGTTGTGATTTTAGTGGAGTTTGGTTTATTAATAGTGATTATTCATTTTTGATCAATTTGTTTGTGTGAATGTTCTTATTAATGTATTTTGGTGAATGTTCATATCGTAGTATTTTGGTGTTTTAATGAAAGTATATATTTCGATGTGTTTTGGTGAAAGTATGAACATTCACAGTAATACAATTAGTATAAATATGTATTAAATATTCAAAAATAACAAAAATAAAAATATGAATGTTCATGTCGTTGGAAAGAAGATTTTTCCTAAATTAATTTTTCAAAAAATGTGAACATTCACAAACCAGCAAAAAGTTAAAAAAAAAAATTATAACTTCGGAAAGAAGATTTTTCGCAGATTAATTTGGTGTATTTTTTTTTTTAATTTCTATTAATCGTGAATTGCGTGGGATGATTTGGGTAATTTGGTAGTTTTTGAAAAAATGAACACTCACATTTTTTAACATAATGACATAAATTGTAAATACAACACAAATAAGGGGTAATGATCAAGGACTAAATTCTAAGAAGGCTACGGGGATCAAAAATTTAATGTAAGCATTTAGAGGATTATTTTCTTAAAACACTATGTTATGAGGACCAAATAATAAAATTCTCATATAAAAATCATATATTTATACATTAATTAGAAGAAAAAAATCAACTAAAATGAAAAAAGACAAAATTGGGTGGGGCACTTATTATTTGATATATATATATATATATATATATATATATATATATATATATATATATATATATATATATATATATATATAAGACTTAAAAGAGGCATTCTCCGAACTCATTAAAATCTCTCTCTTCTTCTACTTTTAAGTATTAGTATTAGATTTTATCTTCTATTAGTTTTGGACCCGTATAATATGCAGATCTAGAAAAAAAATATATCAGTATATATTTTTTATTTGAATATTACACGTACAACAATTTATCATTTAATTTTATATTTAATTTATCTTATGAAAGTATAAAAAAAAAGTTAATGCTGAAAAATAAAAATAAAATTGTAAACTAAAAAATAAATAATGTCAATTTCTGAAATAATTATTATTCATCACTCACATTTAATTTTAGAAAATAGTATATAATATGTAAATAATCTCCTAGAGGATTTTTAAAATTTTCCATTTTCTATAAATAATAATTTTAAAATAAGCTAATAGGTCTTTTTTTTTTTTTATATTGTTTAAAAATTATATGTAACTAATTGATGGAGATAGAGAATTTAATTAAATGATTAATTTTCAATCAAAATATGAATAAATTTCAATGAAGGTCTGTATCATTTTCATTGTCATTGAGAAAATTTACAATGATATCCCCTGTCATTTGGAAAATATCTCTAACTCTCACTTCATTTGATATTAACTATAAAATTACATATTTATCCTTGATACTATATTATTAAAAAAATTAATTAAAACTATCTAATAAAAATTACTCTTATAACCCTCTTAAAAGAATTAGTTTTTAAATTCTATTTATGTAAATTTATTTATAAATTTTTTTAATACGTTTGGGATCAAATAATGGTTGCTACATTTTTTTAGTTTTTAAAAAATATTTCGTGCTGAGTTTTAGAATTTAAAATTATTATGAGAATTAAAAATTGTTGATTTATGTAATACATGTTCTATTCTAACTAATTTTTTATTTTTTATTATTATTATTTTTGGTTACTTTTGGGATCAAACAATAGTTTTTTGTATTTTTTGAGTACTTAAAGAATACTTGTTGCTGAAATTTTTAAATTTTAAATTACTCTAAAAATTAAATATTTTTTATCTATAAAATTTAATTACACTTCATATATATATATATATATATATATATATATATATAAGTTTTTTAATTTAGTGTTTTTTTTTTTTTTTAATTATTTGGTAAAAATTTTATATGAGATTTTATTTACTAATGCTTTCACTCGGTGAAAAAATATTAGACTTGTGGATTTTCTATTTGTAATTATAATTATTTTTTGAAATTAAAATAATTATATTTTAATATTATTATTATTATTATTTTTTGTGAAGTTTTCAAAAAACTTGAAGGAGGCTTATTGATGAAAAAAGAAAAAGGAAAAACAAAAAACATAAGAACTTAGGAATGTGGTAATAATTAATGAAAAACATAATAAAAAATGAAAACTCACCAAAAAGCTTGAATGAGTCATTCTCAAACCTCATTGAAAGCTTCTCTCTCCTTCCACTTTTATATATTAGTATTAAATATTAGATTTTAATGTCATGGTTAATCTAATCTCCTCTTATGTCAATTAAATACTTTCAATTAGGGTTTGAATCCCGTACTACTAGTGTCCCTAGTCATTGGACCTTCATCAATAGGTCTTCGGAATCCTGCAAACGTCCATCGAAAAAATAATAATTACATTTATTAGTGTATTTTTTACTATTTTTTTAGTTACGTTCATTCATTTTTAATTATATTCACGTATATATTTCTTTATATACATATATACTTGTTTAGTGTATTTTTTTTTTACTTACATTCATGCATGTTTACTTACATGTTTAGAATATTATTGATATGAGTAAATTTGGAAGGAGTCGTGACACATCAAGAACCAAAAAAAATTTAGTAGGTCAACCAGATAACTGAGAAGTACGAGTTGTCCAAAAATGATCGGAATATACTCATATCTACTTATGGAACACATTGGACGAGTTAATTGAGCTACTTTGGGCTCAAAGAAGTGAAGGAGGCCAGGATGACTTGGCCATCTCATACTCCCCTCACCAACTTTCCTCTAACTCAACAAAAGAGGCTTAAATGAAGAGAGAGCTTGAACAAACCAATTCCGAGCTACTACAATTGCCTCAAGCTTAATCATACCAGTTAGTGAACCTCATTTTTTCTAAAAATATGTCATCCCTGCTGATTTGGCTATACTCAGTTCACACTACTCGAACTATGGGAATATATAAACTCGTTCAACGGGATTGTAAAACTGAGAGCCCTATATACAATTTTAAATTGTTTTTCATAGATATATTTCGAATTAATATAAAAATGATTTTCAATTACATACCAAATAAAATCTAATATTTTTTGGGTTTGTGACCCAAAAATCTGACCACACAATACAACATCCAAACAAGCAAAATAAAAAAATCCACAACCTTTAAAATAAAATTAAAAAGCAATAAAAAATATATTTACCTCTCACAACACAAAAAAATAAAAATAAATAAAAAATCACAACATATGCATACTACAATCTTTCCTTTTCTCCCCATGTTTCCTACCCCTTTTAACACCTATGGATCCCATTTTCTCCATAGCCAATGAAAAGGCTTGAAAAAACTTCTGCTTATCTTGGGCCAAAGAATGGACCAAAGGCTTTGTCCTAGGGTCCAAAAAAGGGCTTGATCAGAGCCCAATAGACCTAGTTTGGACTCTAAATTACCATAATAGGCATTGTCGAACGAAAACGGGGTCGTGACATCGAATGGTGCCACAACATCTGCATTCCCACCGAAATGCGGGCACGACATTTTGAGGGCTTTAAGCAGTCTGGGATCCATGGTTGGATCAGACTGCTTAGTACCCTTATAATCGTAGAGACGATTTAAAAAATGCTGACAATGGGCGAATCCGATTGTGTGGGCCCCTGACAGGACGACTAGATCTTCTAGGGTTAGTCCTTTGGAGCTGAAGAGTTTCAGGAGATCTTCAATAGTGGAGTTTGCACGCGGAAGGTTGGATTGCACTCTGGAAGCCAACGAAATTTTTCCGTCCCATCTTCCTTTTTTTACTTGGTAGTATGGACCCCCTGTCTGTAAGTTAAAATATGAATTTCAATGATTTTTACAAAAATAAAATGATTATTTTTATATTAAGGGGGAGAGTATAAAGTATTTGTATAGTAAGGGATATTATTGTAATAATTCATATATATATATATATATATATATATATATAAAGAATATATTAACAATATTTCCTACCACAAGTTTTATCTTCAATAAATAAATATTATTATTATTATTTTTTTTTAAATTCAAACCAAACAACTTCCAAGTATTGCAATTATAACTATGAAATTTCAATTCGAGAAAAAGCAAGATTATAAGAGGCAAGCAAAATTTTACCAAATCATGAGGGTAGAAAGTGTAATTAGCCCAAAGAAACTTATATGGTTATATGACCTAAAAAATTAAAAGGAAAATGTTTAACTATTGAAGTTTTCCAGTCAGATCCTAATTAGATTGAAGATTTATGACATGTCTCCGATAATTAATAATATATAAAAAAAATTAAAAGCCGAAGTTTAAGCTTCAAACTTCCACTTGGCCACTAAAGAAGGCGAAGGCTGGGCGAGAGAATAGGCCAACTTACTAAAAATGAGCTTTTTTGGATGGAAAGTGTTGTTTGGTGGTGTTTCGGTAGATGCGTTGATTCAAAAAGTGGGAATTCGTCTAGCATCGAAGTGCCCATTAGGCTTTCTTTAGGATACTGGTACGATCCTATAAAGAAACAATTCTATTCAACAAACTCATTGACCAGCCTTTGATCCTAGAAAGCCCGACCAGAAGGTGTTTGCAGAAATGATTTACTGAAGAAAACTGATGAAAACAAGCCCAAGGGGAACACCAAACTCTGTACTGATGTTAGGGGTGAAGAAAGCCAAACATTAGAAGAGCCCAGTTGTTCTAATGATAACCGTTTAAATTTTAAATACTGAATTATAAGTGATGAAAATTTAAATGTTAAAAATATTAAAAATTTATTTGATAAAATTAAAATTTTAAGGGTTGATTTCTAAGTGTTGAATTTTTTTTGTCTGTTTAATAAGTATAAAATTTGAAGACTGAAAATTATTTAATTTACATAATTACTTTTAAATTTATATTTTTCCTAAAATAAAAATAATACGAAAAAAAAATCAAGAACAAAATAATAAAATGAAAACGCCAATAACATACTAAAAAAATCAAATATATGAATTCTCAACAAAACTATATGAATTAACACCAATAAATTATGTGTAATTAGTTTTAAGTGCTGAATTGTATTATCAAACGGGGTCTTAGATGAACTTATTTGAGTTCTCCTTAATTTTACTAATATTATTATACATATATTTAATAAACATATTTGAAAAAATTAATCTTTGGGATTAATGTGTGTAAGGTGGTCTTGGGTCTCTCTCAACCCTAAAAGTTAGCTCATGAGGTGAGACTTTTCTTCATACTTATAACATGACGATCAGTCTCTTTCACATCTGATGTGGGATAAACGCAACAATCCCCCCCACACATCGGGTCTTTGGTTGACTAACCCTAGACCAATCTCTCTCTTTGTAGCTATTGGGTTAGAATTGTTGTAACCTGCGTTCTGATATCAATGCAAGATGGTCTTAGGCCTCGCTCAACCTAAAAAATTGGCTTATGAAGTGAGTTTTTTCCTCACACTTATAATCTGACCACTAGCTCATTCGGTCATTCTACGTCCAATGTGAGATAAACCCAACAATGACTTCATGCATTCAATAAGACAATAAGGAATATAAATTGTTTGGGAATTTTTTTATTTTTTCTAAGAATTCATATATATATATATATATATATATATATATATATATATATATATATATATATACTTGATTCATTTACGATTTTAATTTTATCTTGAAATTCATGCAATTACTATCAAAGAAACCCAATAGTATATATATAAACTAGCATTAAATAATTAATCAAGAATAAGACAAAAGCTAATCCCTATTGTTATTTTGGAATCATCAAAAACAAACAACCTAAGAGAGTGTCAATTTGTCTCTACCATTAACTCACTCAGTTTCTCTTCTTCTTCATTTTTTTCGCTAAGAGTTCGGAAAAATTAAAAAATAGAATTAAAAAAACTAATAATTATCCCTATTTTGTTCCTAAAATTGAAAATAGAAAAATAGAACTAAAAATTAATAACTGTTTTCATGTTGTACCCCTGAAAATTATTTCAAAAAATTGGGGATTAAAATAAAATAAATAATAAAATAATCCCTCTGGGAAGTGATAAATGTATTAATACACCAATGTGTTTTAATAGAGGGTCGAAACTGATTTGAGATGAATCGATGGCTGATATAGGAGATCAAATATTTAGTGGAGAATTTTGGCCTAAAAATTTCATTCCCCACCTTACAAAACGGTTGATTTTAATTACATTTTGACAATTTAAATTTTGTATACGTACTTTATTAGTGAATTATTTATTATTTTTTTATATTTATAAATTTGAAAATCGAGTATGGTGATCCCTAAATATTTCAAGAAAAAAACGAGAACCGTAATATTATTCAAGAAAAAAAAAGAAGAAATGTGGTTATTATTATGAAAAAAATATTATAGTAGTCTTGAAATAGGTTATTTATAAATTTTTATCTTTTAACTTTTTTTTTTCAATTTTTCAAATAAGTTTTTAATTAATTATTTAATATTGCCCCAATCGAATCTACCATTTAATATCAATTAGCTATTAAAATTGTACTGGATATGATAATTAAAATTAACTAAAATCTTAATAGATATTTAAAGTATAAGAGCTAAAAAAACAAGTTACTAAATAAATAGAATAAAAAATATTCAAAAATTAAAACATTAGATCCATGTATATCAAGAACTCCTAATATTATTACATATTTTCTTAATTATTTATATTATGAATGCTAGGAGATTCCAATTTAAAATCATACATTATTAAGTGGAGTAGTTCCTTGAACTTATATAATAGTTTGAAAACTCTCAAATAATTAATGTAGGATACGAATTTAACATCCGTTCTTAAGTGCAACTCCCAGTTTGCACGGAAGATTTGACTACAAAAGAATTATGAGAAATGTGCAACTCTTGGCCTACATAGATAATATGACTATGAGGGAATGAAAAATCTATAATGTTGGCTCTGATACCATGTTAGGAGTTTCCAACTTCAAACTATAAATGACACTGAGTGGACTAGTTTTTCTGACTTATATAGTGATTTAAGAACTCTTAAGTAATTCATGTAAGACCGAAATGTAATAAATAAAAAATACCAAATTGGGCACCACATTTTCATAAAATGAAGGACAAAATACATTTTAAATTCTCTAACTATTGACATATTTTTATGTAGTCCAATAATTTTTTTTTTCATTTCAATTTAAATCCTCTAAGTATGCACTCAGTTTAAAATGATCATTCTGTTAAATTTTCCATCTAATCTAACAGAAATGTCATTTTTTGAAGGGTAAAACGGTATTTTTATTATTTCTTTTTATTTTCTTCTTTTTCTTTTCTCTTTTTCTTCCTTCTTCACCTTTCTCTATTGCGCCCTCTGTTTTAACAGAGGGTGTGGTGTTCCTTTCGGGGAGGGAGGAAAAGAAAAAGGAACAAAAAATAAAAAAAATAAAATGAAAAAACTAGTAAGAAGACCGTTTTACCTCTAAAAAAATGACATTTCTTTTAGATTGGATGAAAAATATAACAGAATGATCATTTAAAACAGAGTGCATATTTAGAGAGTTTAAACTAAAACGAAAAAAATTATTGGACTACATAGAAAAATGGCAATAGTTAGAAAGTCTAAAATGTATTTTACCCTAGAGTAAAATTAAAGGAAATATATAAATACTTGAAATTACCAAGTGGACAAAATCTCTGGCAGCAATTGCAAGGATGTCTGCACAAGACACAACCCCAGGGCATTTGTCCTCCACCTCTGCCTTCGCCTTCTTTATGGTATCATACGCCTCCTGCGCCAGGTCCTTGTTATCCTGCGCATCCCTCTCCGCCGCTTCTTTGCTTCCTGCCCTCGTAGATATCAGTATTGACCCATCACACCCCTTCAAACAACTCCATGCAAAATTAAATAAGAATAAATAAATAAAAATTAGAAAAAGAAAATAGAAAAAGAGAAGTAATTAATGAATTAACACTTACTATGATTTTTTTTCCCCTAATGAAGTGCTTACAAATTTAAATTTTTTATAGTCCATGGATTACATTAATTTTTTTAAATGTTCTAAATTATTACACTACATACATGAAAGTTACTGTAAAATTTTTATGTAAAAAATTATCGTGGCTTTCCTGTCTTGTAGTAAATATGGATTTTTGATAGAATATTATTGAATTTTTTTAAAAAAATTATTATATTGAGTGGATTGAATGAATATTGAATTATAAAATTGGGAGTAATGGGCAAAACACTTATTTTTTTAAATCAAATTTTAGATATTAAACATACTTTAAAGTTCCAACTAATTCCTTGAAGAATTCTTCACCTTTTATTAAAAAAAAATTAATTAATAAAACTAATTGAAATGATAAAAAAAAAAAAAAGAAAAAAAAAAGACCTTTAAATTTTAGATGGTGATTTAATTTTAAAAATAATAAAACTAATTGAATTGTTTGCATTGATCGGCGCATAATAGCGTATATTCGCATGATAGACTAAAATGAGCCATAGAAATGATGATAATGTCATTTGGCAACTGGCGCGTCGCATGCATCGCGAGCTAAAGTACGCCAACATCGCATCATGAATTTAATGCTCGAACAGCAGCGCATGGCTGCCTAGGATACGCCGACATGCAAAAACAATCGAGCTTAGAAGGAATAGGGAAATTTTACTTCGACAAAGCAGTCGTGAAAGAATAGCCGGATGGTGGCCGGACCGGAGACCGGCGCTTCCTTGAACTGCTGGCCGGTGACGGCACCCACCATCTGTTCCACTTGTGGGCAAGACTTGGCGTAGTAGTCCACGGAGAGCTGGCGTGGCCGCCTTGCGGCGGCGACGGTGGCGGACTTGGCCGAGCAGCCACCTAAGGTTATTAATAGAATAACTACAAAAATGAACCAAGAATTGAGAGATGCACAAGAAACAGACATGGTTAGAGAGATAAAGGAGAGGAGAGAGAAAATTAGGACAGAGTTTAAGACAAAATCTAGTAGAGAAGAGACATTATAAATAAGTGAAGGATTGGTGGCAAGTGTTTTTTAAGCAACAGATACCCATGTCTTGAGAATCAATCAAAAAGACCCGTGAAATGCAATACTCATAAATTACACTTTTTGCCCCTCAAATATATCAAGACCTGCACTTTTGCCTTCTAAACTATAATTCGGCCTACCCCCACTCTCTGAAGGCTTTTTCTTTGCTTTGCCGAGGTTAATACTTCTCTTTTTCCTCCATCAGACTCTGTGGAAGCCCTCCCTTCTACCCTGCAGGAGTCCTTGTTCGGATAGAGCCCTAGCCTTTGGCTTGGTACGCCCTCGCTTTTGAGAGCCTTTCAGCTGGTTCCTTGAGGAGGCTTATCATTTATCTTTGTTAGCATTTTTAAAAAAATGTTTGGCTCAAACCGAATGGTCAAAGGCTGGAAGTACCTTGATGGGAATACCGGGGGTTCGTCATTAGGAGTGGGAAGCCGGCTAATGAACCATGTCGACAAATTAGTTTCACTTTTGCCTTCTAAACTATAATTTTTGGAGGCGTACAATCAAACTCTTGAATTTTTAAGTTCGGAAGTTGTTGCAAATAGGTCAAAATATTTTTATTGTCTTTGTAGAGTCCCTAAATTTATACTATTATTTATATTAGGAGGTTCTAATTTAAAATCATATGCTGTCAAGTGAAGTAATCATTTTACTTATACAATAGTTCGAAAACTCTCAAGTGATCGATAAGAGACAAGAATCTAACACCCGCCCTTAAGTGCAACCATCGATTTGCAAAGATAATTTGAATACGAGAGAATGATATGCAACTTCCGACTTGTACAAATAATTTGACTACAAAAAATTAAGAAACGAATTTTTATAAATTTGACTCTGATATCGATTAAGATTTTCCTAGTTAGGATCAGCATTTGATTTACTGATTTTGTTAGTAAGACTAGAGTTTCAGTGGGAAAACATATATTTATATTGTCATTATTAGACACATATATGATCCGTCCTTTCGTGGGGTTACTCATTTCTTCAACAGTGCATACTAATGTGCATCATAAATGATAATAAGGAAGTATAGCTGATAGACCAATGATCCATATACATACACTGAAACCCCCACTACCACAGGTCCACATACTATGTGACATTCATTGCTATGTGATATTTGCCATTTTTTTTTTAATTTATAAAATGTAGAATAAAAATAAACATAAAATAAAAATATTTATTTTATTATTCCCTAGTAACTAAACAAGTTTTTGATAACATGTTTTTTGGTTTTATTTTATTGAACTAGAAACAATAAAGCAAAAATTCAATGAGTCGCAGTTGATGATATATTCAAATTGAGGAGATCAGTAGATGGAGATAGTCTCGTCTGTATTGATGGTCATCGAGTAAAAAAATTACGCAAATCCTTGTACTGGGAGGGACTTTTTTCAGTGATGGACCTTGGGTGAGAGAATAAATTAATATATGAATTGGAGGGAATACTTATAACTATTTTGTGTGAACTAGAACTTACACCGGCTTATCTCATCATTTTTTATTTGTAGATGTATTTGGCAGTTTGAAATTTATGTTTACCCTAACTTTTGAATCTGAATAATTTTTGAGCTACAAAGTATAGTTATTATTTTGAAGTATCAATCTCGAATTAAATATAATGTATGATATCATCAAATTAGCTACAATATATCATATGAGTGATTATTTTATTTTATGTTTTTGATTTTTTTATGTTGATTAAATATGATTTTGCGGAACACTTTAACAATTAATTTTGAATTTAATACTAAATGTATTAGGTTGATGTGGAATAATGCGTTTCTCAGATTGTTCGATGAAATGATTAATTAAAATGTGCATAAATTAGTCTACGCACCAATAGTTATTAGTATTTTTTCAATTGTAATATTGCTCGAGATAAACCATTATTTATTTTCTTCCTGCAACACCATTCACCTTCTCGGGTAGTCCACTATTCCTCCTTAAATGCTTGGCATGTGCTCCTAGTGACCGGTGACTACGAGCTTCCGAAATATTGCAGTCATAATTAATAACCACTTTTTCACTTCATATAAAAATAATGCCAATTACCAATACAGTGCAGTAAAAGTGGTACTCCGAATGTAATTAGTCTTACATGCTATGCTATATAGTGTGGAGACACTCGTGAGTATAAAAAAAAATAATGCCAATTGAATTTTTTTACTGTTTAACCATAATTTGGTCTTAAGAAAGTGGGAGTACTCTGGATTTCAAAACCAAATCAGATTTAAATTAATTAAGTGACGTTTGGTTAGTGTTTTTGTTTTTCTATTTTTATTTTTAATTTGAGCTGGAATGGAATGAGAAATTCTATTTTAAAATATTCCGAAAATAAAAATATATTTAGTAACGATTACTATCATTTCTTTAATTTATGAGAATCGAAACAAAATACACATTTAGTTGCAACATTTGTTCTTTTTTGTATGGTGGCCAATGTGGTGGTGGTGGTGGCAGGGGACCAGAATGGTAGTGAGAATGGTTTTGTGGGAGTGAATAGAAATCAATATTTTTTATTTATTTATGAGATTCTTAAAGAATTCAGGAAATAATATTAAATTACTTCCAAAGTTTTGGGAACATAAACCTGCTTACTAAAATGTGATTTTGTGAGGGAACAAGTCATGGGACAAAAGCAGTAACCAAACGGTTCCTTAGGCCCCGTTTGGTAACCCATCCCATCCCAGAAATTCCCATTCCATTCCCAGATTTTTGGGAATTCTGTTTGGGAATAGCGTTTGGTAATTTTTGTTTCTGTTTCCATTTCATTCCCATTTGAGAATTGTGCCCACTTTTTTCTTAAGAAATGAGAAACAAAAAAAAGTTGTTTCTCATTATTCTCATTCCATTCCCAAAATCCATGGTCACTATTTACCTACCGGCCGACCACCGCCCGCCGCCGCTGGCCACCGTCCGCCGGTCATCTCCGGCGACCGTCGCAGGTCACCGTCCGGCTGGAAATTTTCCGGCCACTTCCGGCGGTCGCTGGCGACGGTGCCATTGTCTTCCGGCCGGTGCCACCGCCGTCAGGCCAAAACAGAAAAGAAAAAAAAAAAAAAGATTTTAGAATAAAATCGTTACCAAACACAATTCCCTTCCCAAAACAAAAAAAAAATTATCGTTACCAAACGTGATTCTACTCCCAAAAAGAAAACAAAATTCCCATCCCATTCCCATCCCACTGCTGGAATGGAAACAGAAACGGTTACCAAACGCCACCTTAACAATCAATCTCATTTTCAATTTAATTTTATTAAAAAATTAATTTCCCAACACATGAATATTGAGAGAGAGAGGGAGTTGAAGAACATTTCTCAAAACATAATCACATAATAATATGGGGTGAGCTATGTATATTCTGAGGTTTATGAAATTGCAAATGTGATGTCTCAAGTTTCACATGAAACTTGTTTTAATCTCCCAAAATAAAAACCTTCTTGCCATCATTCCCAGTAAATTTGGGTCCGCTACATCCCCAATCCGTCAAACAGGAGCAGCAGCAAGCACTCATTGTGCGAGTTGTACCAAACGGAAACTAAGCTCCCACTCATGATTCAAGTGATTTCACAGAATAACACTCGTATTTATTGAGCTCAAAATGGTACCGAGTTTCCGCGTGGATCTCGCAGTTCCATGCCAACTGAAAATGCCCATTACAGTAATCGACCCCACGGGGAGAGTAGCGAACCATTTCTTCGCATCACTTTCCAAGGTCCTCTGAATAGTCGGATCTAAGGTATTGGGGTACGATAACGAATCTTAAGTAAGTTACACACCAACCTAATCCTGATTCTAATCAATTCATATGTAATAAAAAAAAAAGAAAGTAATCTTTACTGCCCTGGCTTTGATGATGAACCCCTCGCAAACTTAGGGAACGTGTGGTTAGAGACCCACTGGAACTCAAAAGAAAGCCTCCAGACCATACAAGTGTGTGTCGAGCCCAGGCAAAAGGTTTGGTTAATATTGTTAATGATTTTGAGCAGAAAATGGATTGAGCTCAACATGTACCTGTCTAATAGGGATAATTTCATTATTTCATTATTCTACTAAATTTAAAATGTTTTCCCTAATTTTTTCTTAACAATAATTTAGACTTATCTCTAATTCTTGAGATGAATTGTTGTTAAGGAATGATTAGAGAAGAACATCTTAAGTTTATTTGAGTAATAAAGTGAGAAAAATATTCTCATTTGAAGATCTTGTGCGGAGCACGACTCATACGCAATTTAATAAATATTATGGTCCACATAAACACCTACCCATAATTTAGGACCAAAAATATATTTTTCCCTTTTTTTGTTGTGAAACTTTTGAGGACCAACAATATAATATTATCAAATTGATGGGTGGAATCTGTCAAATATTGTTAATTATTATTGTTGCCATACAAATATGTTTTAAAAGGCACTTTTGACCCTTTTGGTTTGGGGGGCCTGTGATCTAATGTTGGGATCAGAAATCCAAATAGAAAAGAGAGAAATGGATATATATGGTAACAAGTTGATGTTGGAATGGGCTTATTTTATGCTTTGGTTTTGTCGTTTGGGCAAAAGCCCATGCTCTATTGTTTGTGTACTTTTTATTTTTAAACCAGATTTCAATTCAGAAAAAACAAAGGGCATAAACAAAATAGAAAAAGAACCTAAGCACAAACTCCTGAAACATGGGAGTTAAGATCTCTAATGGAAAGTCTAGAAAAAACATGTTCTAAACAAACATTCGAAATAAAACAAAAAACCCTCAAGGTTTTGGAGGCAAGGTGATGAGCCGGTTTGTTTCCATATCTTTTAATTGATATAAACTTGAACTCTTTCGACATTGAGTAGGAGATGATGTCTTCCACAATCACTCGGTATTCCCAATTCGAAGCTATCCCACAATTGATGTCGTGAATTAAAGATAAACTGTCCGACTCAAATAAGACACTTGAGAATCCAAGATCCTGTTGAAAAAGATGATAGAATAATTTTGTCAGTCCCAAAATATTTTTCCAAACCAAAATAGAATAGAAATAACACAGTGGATTTTAGCGTGAAAAACCATTCTCAATTGAAGGTAAAAATTAGGGGACTCATAGACCGCTTAAATCTTCCATTATAATAAATAATGGGATTAAAAATCTCACACCTTGGTGGATCACTCAAATAATACACAAAAATATTATTTTCAATTTGTGGATAAAACTTCACAAATTAGCTCTCACTAATATCTTCTCACAAATGGGGTTTCTCTCTTTTACTCTCTGCAATCTTTCTCTGTAGAGGATTATTATTTCCTCTTTGCTCATCTCCTCTATTTATAGAGGAGATCTAATCAGTTTTGGCAGTCTGAACAAAAAAAGAAACTTCAGTAAAGGTAGGCACCGAATTCATCAATTGCACGCGCAACTTTTATTTTTCTTCTTTGTACTACATTTGTTGTCTTCTTCCCTTTTCTTTAACATTTTCTTTTGGCCTCAAGTGGGTAGGTGGGAGGTAGGTCACTTTGTTGAAAAATCATCACCAAATGGGAGTGATTTACCCAACAAATGTCCTCCTCACGACCAATTTGGGGATGAAGCTAAACCTGCAACCTCCTTACAGACTTCTAGCTTTTCTTTGGGTAGAGCTTTCGTCATCATGTCTGCACCGTTATCATTGGTGTGGATCTTCTCAAGTTGTAGCAACTTGTTTTCTAACATATCACGAATCCAGTGATATCTTACGTCGATGTGTTTAGACTTCAAGTGAAAAGTCGGGTTCTTGCTGCGATGGATAGCACTCTGACTATCGCAGTGGAGTGTATAATTCTTTTGCTTCTGACCCAACTCTTATAGAAACTTCTTCATCTACAAGATTTCCTTATATCTTTCTGTGATTGCGATGTATTCTGCTTTTGTGGTGGATAAGGCAATTCACTTTGTCATCGTGATTGCCACAAAACAGCTCCCCCTACAAATGTTATCAAGTATCCAGATATGGATTTTCTTGTATCCACATCGCCAGCCATATCTGTATCTGTATATCCTTCTAATATAGGTTTACCATTGCCGAAACATAAACAATGACTGGATGTCCCCTTGAGATACCTGAGTACTCATTTGATTGTTTCCCAATGTTCCCTTCCAGGATTTGAAAGGAAGCGACTCACTACACCAACTGCGTGAACGATATCTGGTCTGGTGCAAACCATGGCGTACATCAAACCGCTAACCGTCAATGCATAAGGCACCCTATCCATTTCTGATTTTTCCTCCTTACATGAAGGACATTGTCTTACACTATGCTTGAAATGGCTTGCAAGTGGAGAACTAACAACTTTAGCTTTACTCATGTTGAATCTTTCAAGAACCTTTTCAACATAGCATTCTTGAGATAGTCAGATTCTACAATTCTGCCTATCACATGTAATCGTTATGCCAAGAATCTGTTTTACTGCTACTAAGTCATTCATTTCAAAGGACTCGCTCAACTCTTTCTTTAGCTTGTTAATTTTGGCGTTGTCATGATCTATGATTAACATGTCATCAACATAGAGTAAAAGAATGATAAAGTCACCATCAGAAAATTTTTTGATGAAGAGCTAAGTCTAAGATCTAGTGGAAATTCATTTGGTTGTGGATTTTCTGGTTTCTTAAAGTCTCCAACTGTCTGATCTTCAAGAAATACCACGTCTCTACTTTTGACGATCCTTTTGCTAACAGGATCTAGAGTCTGTTACTGAACTCTTCATGGGCGTGTCCCACAAATATGCATTGCTTTGTCTTTCCATCGAGCTTTGGCTTCTCATCTTTTGGGATGTGAACAAGCGTTATGCAGTCAAACACTTTTAGGTGTTTGTACGAAATGTCCTTTCCCGTCCAGACTATTTCTGGTACATCATAGTTCGGTGGAACTGATGGAGAAAGGTTGATTAAATCAACTGCTATCCTTATTACCTCTCCCCAAAAGGAGTTCAACAGCTTTGCATATGAGAGCATACATCTTACTTTTTCACAGATAGTTCTATTTATCCTCTCCATGACACCGTTGTGCTGAAGTGTCTTAGGTACTGACTTTTCCACCTTGATGCCAAATTTCCTGTAGTACTCTTCGAATGATCCACGATATTCACCTTCGTTGTTTGCACATACACACTTTAAATATTTGTCAGTTTTTCTCTCAACATTTCCATGAAACTGCTTGAAAATTTTCACCACTTGATATTTGATTTTCAAGGTAAAGGCCCGCATTTTTCTAGAGTGGTCGTCAATGAAAGTCACGAAGTAAAGAACACCTCCCAGTGACTTATGACTCATTGAGTAGATATCTATGTGTATCATATCTAGAATATTCTTCATTCTAGATGGTGGATGAGTTTGAAATGTAACTCTGTGTTACTTTCCCATAACACAATCAACACAAGTTTGCAAGGGTGTACCTTTCATTATTGGAAATAGATCTTTCTTGGAAATGATTTTAAGACTTTTCTCACTCATGTGTCCGAGCCGCTTATGCTATAGCTCGGTGGAGAATTCTTTCCTGGTTGTATTTACCTCTCCTCTGCATAACTTAGCTTTCATGACATAGAGAAAAATGTTCTTCTTGCCTTTTGCTATCATCAAATTACCTTTGGTAAGTTTCCATCTGCCTTCACCAAAGTAATTATTGTAGCCCTTATCATCAAGCTTCCTGGTAGAGATTAATTTGAGACGGATATCAGCAACATGTCTCACGTCTTTCAAAAGTAGCTTGCATCCGAGATTGGTTTCAAGACAAACATTGTCGATACCAACAATTTCAGATGCACCATCATTTTTCATCTTTACACGTTCAAATTCTCTTTGAGTGTAAGATGGGAAGAAATCTAGTCATGGCATGACATGAAAGGAGGCGTCTGAGTCAACAACGCAGGTTGAATCTTGGGATACAAGATTGACATAGTTATCATCTCGAACAATGACAACTTCATTAATGACAGTAGCGATGTCATTTGTTCAGGTTCTGGCTTCCTGATTTTGGGATTGCTCCGCCTTCAACTTCCAATATTCTCGAATGAAAT
This sequence comes from Eucommia ulmoides, assembly GCA_016647705.1. Lineage (NCBI taxonomy): Eukaryota > Viridiplantae > Streptophyta > Magnoliopsida > Garryales > Eucommiaceae > Eucommia > Eucommia ulmoides. The sequence continues at coordinate 2,306,615 of CM028329.1, forward strand.
GTCCTGGTTTACTACAGTGATAGCACTTATTGTCATATCTAAATTTGGATTTAGATCGTCCTCTTTCTTGACCGTGGGGATTTCGACTTTTGTTTCTCCTACACCTTTCTTGCCTGTCTTACTTTTCTAAGACAAACGCTTCAGACTTAGGAGTGTATCATTCTTCTTTTCGCCTGGACTCTTCGTTCAACATTCTGTCTTTTACCATATCCATGGTAAGCTTTCCATCTGGAACAGAGTTGCTAACTGACATGACTAATGTATCCCAACTCTTTGATAGAGAACTTAACATTAGTAACGCTTGTAACTCGTCATCAACGATTATTTTCATATAATTGAGTTGATTAATAATGTCTTGAAACTCACTCATATGTTCTGATACACTGCTTCTATCTTTGTATTTCAGATTGACTAATCGTCGTATCAGATTTTCTTTATTTTGTGCGATTGTCCTTACATACATTTTCTCCAACTTTCGTCAAAGAACATAAGCATCATGTTCATTAGAAAATTTTTGAAAAATGCTCTTGTCAATCCATTGCCAGATTTGGGCAGCACATTTTCGGTTCTGCACGGTCCAGTCAGCGTCTAATGAGATTGTCGATGTGCTCGTGGTTGATGTTGTTGTTGTTTCGCCAGCTCTGTCATCCATTGTAGATGCCGCCTCCTGTGTCGGCATTACAATGAGCTTCCACAAATCTTTTATGTACAAAAGATCATCCATCTTCGGCTTCCAAATTGCATAGTTAAATGCAGTCAATTTGATCATGTTGCCTGTGCTCTCCTCCATCTCGATCACAAGTCTAAATCAGCAGGTTTCACTGGATTCAGTACTTTGCTGCTGATGAAAAGTACCACGTACAGTACTATGTGAATAGTACCCGTACGTGTGAATAGTATCGTATGAACAGTATCGTATAAATACCGTATACACACTGTATGCATCCCGTATAAATACTGTGAATAGTATCGTATACATTCGTATGTATGTACAGTGCGCGTATATACATATATACTAGTGTAGTATACTACATATATGATCTCTTCCTTTACTGGGCTCCTAGCTCCGATACCACTTTGATGGGAAAGATGACAGGATAATTTTGTCGATCTCAGAATATTTTCCCAAACCAAACTAGAACAAAAATAACACAGCGGATTTTAGCGTGGAAAACCCTCCTCAATTGAAGGTAAAAACCACGGAACCCGTAGACCGCTTAAATCTTTCACTATAATAAATAATTGAATTACAAACTTCAAAACTTTGGTGGATCACTCAAACAATATACAAAAATATTGTCTTCAATTTGTGGATAAAACTTCACTAATTGGCTCTCATTAATATCTTCCCATAAATGGGGTTTTTCTCTCTTCCTCTCTGCGATCTTTCTCTGCAGAGGATTATTATTTCCTCTTTGCTCTTCTCCTTTATTTATAGAGGAGATCTAAGCAGCTTTGGCAGTCTAAACAAAAAAGGAAATTTCAGCAAAGATAGGCACCGAATTCATTCATTGCACGCGCAACTTTTCTTTTTCTTCTTTGTATTGCATTTATTGTCTTCTTTTCTTTTCTTCAACTTTTTCTTTTGGCCTCAAGTGGGTAGGTCGGAGGTAGGCCACTTTGTTGAAAAATCACCCAAAATAGGAGGGATTTACCCAATAGATCCGTAGCCATAATGATCGTTATCCGAAGAGCCCAAGCTTCCGCTTGGAAAGCAGTTGAACAGTGAAACATCCTATGTCTAGAAAACAAAACATTCCCAAATGTATTCAATTGAGATGTGGATCAAGTCAAACCACTCAAAACAAACAATTGTTAAAAAAGAAAAAAGAAAAAAAGTTACAAAATGATGTATTTGTTATTAGAGATGGCAATGGGAAGGTTTGGTGGTATTTTGATAGTATTTTTGTTTTTCTATTTTTATTTTCAATAAATGATGAAAAATATTTTTCTATTTTGAAATATTTCGAAAAGAGAACCGTGTTTCATAATGACTATTGTATTGAAATTATTTCTTTTAATTTACAAGAACAGAAACAAAAAATACGTTTAGTTGCGATATTTGTTCTTTTTTTTTTTCTTTAAATGTATTTGATAGTGGTGACTGGCGATTTGGTGGTGGTCAGTGGGGGTGGTGGTGGAAATAGTTATGTACGAATAAATAGAAATCAATATTTTTTTTGTTTCCTAGATTCATAAGTAATTCGGGAAATACTCCCATATTACTCCTAAAAATTTGGGAACATAAACATATTTACTAAATGCATTTCTATATATTAATCCCAAGATTTTGGGAGTGGGAATAGAAATCTAAAAACAAAAAATGGAGCCTTTTGGTATGGTTTTATCATAAAACAAAACCAAAATCATTAAGAAAACATTGAACTCAAAACCAAACCGTAAACCGTAGGCTTTTTAGAACTCTATTTTGACACCGGATCATTCAGGTTTTATAAACAACTAAAACCAAAATCGCAATCGCAAACCCAATATTTTTTTTAATATGTATATTTATTTATTTTCTCTATTCTAATTATTACTAATTAAATAGCAATTCAAGTTTTTAAAATTGCAAATAAAATTATAACTAAAATATAGCACATAAATTTCAAATAAAGTCAAAACCAAACTGCTAAATCGGTAATTGTTATGATGGACATATTGAACATGATTAAAGTATAAAACATAAAGTTCGGGCCTAATAAAAAACAAACAACCAAATGATAAACCCTAATAATAATACATATAATGATGCCAAAAAATGGATCACCATACACTTTACCCTAAGATTTGGATCAACATAATATCTTTCCCTAGATAGGGTCCCTGCAAAATAATGCACCGCGGGTGGGCTTGCTAGCATTACACCTCCAGTGTGAGAATCAGTCAAGAGTTTCTTAGTAAATTTTTGATAGAGTGATATCTGAATGAACCTATTGAGGTTGAAATTTTAGAGTGAAAATTTTAGAGAGTTAACAACTTCACAGAACTCAAAGTGAGTGTGAGTTAATTTTTTTCCATTTTTTTATAATGTGTATACACTTATTTAATTGTAGATTATTTGTTCTTTTTTTTTTTTTTTAATTATTTGCTCTTTCATTCGTAATTCCTTCGTTGAATATGCTTATCAAAAACAGTCTAGCAAACAATAAGTTTTTCTAATGGTGTTTTAGGTCTGACGATGTCTCTATTTGTAGATTACAAGAAATAAGTTTGTGCTACTAAAGTCTAGCTTATTTCCATTCATTTCCCAAGTATTCTTTTATTTTTTAATTTTTTTTCTACCTGAAAAATGTCTTTCTCACAAGGAATTTTGCATCTACAATGGAGAAGACCTAAAGAAGAAACAAATCATAAAATCTATCCATTTGGTACCCAAATAAAATAGGTAAAAACTAGCCAAAGACGAAGCACACTCGTCTGCTAATTCTGTAAATTAGAAAACAACTGAAACAGTTTTTTTAGATTATGTATTCCAATTACATTTACTAGATAATTTCAAGTGGAATTCAGACTCGGCGAAAAAGATCCATTTTCATTGACTTATTCGATCGTTGATTGCACTTAATTTTCAATCTCCAAATGGGCACGGGCACAGGCACATGTAAAGCACATGTCTTTCTTCTAGTCAATTTATAAAGAATGAGTTTGGAAAATCACAAATATTTATTTTTTTAATATTAGCGATATCCCTCATCAGAAAATAAAAAATATGCTAGTTCTAATATTATTAAATGTAACAAATCACAAATCTTGTATAAATGGGTACAGGAGTATCAAAAATAAAAAATCATCAGTTTCTGGCAAATGTGCCTGGACCTGGTGGACGAATATGTCGACCATAACAATGGGTGCAGACCCAACAACGTCGTCATTTTCCGATACAGGGTCTTTGAGAACCAATTCTGAATGGTTTTGAATGAAGATATGAGTACCCTTAAATCCGCGTTTAAAAATAAGTACCGGCCAACAATCACAATTGTTGTGGCAAGAAAATGGCACCTAACATGTTTATTCGTTGAGGACAATACTGAAGATAAATTGAAAAATGTTATGTCAGGAATGGCGGTCAACACTAATGTTGGCCCAGTAGAATACCCAAGAAGGGGGGTTTATTGGGTAATTAAAAAAATATATCAGATTAAAACTTGAATAAATCAAATAATTAATTTTAAGCCTAAATTAATTATTGACTTCATAACACAGCGGAATAATATTATCAATCTAAGTACACACCCAAACAACAAAAATAACAAAGTAAATATTGCAGTACACAAAGATATATCCTGGTTCACCAAGCTACTCTTGGCTAGTCCAGTCCTCCGAGCCCCACGGAGATTCGCACCCACTAATTCTCAAGATCCCTTTAAAGGTAAGAATCAAACCTACACACCGATTCTTTTATAGACTTAGAATCAACCTTTATAATATCATTTTCACAAGTTAAGGAAGAATCTCTACTTTTTACAGGCTCAAGAATAGCCTATCTTTTTACAGGCTAAAAATTAACCTAACTCTTTTTATACCTTAGGTTTAAGAATCAAAACCTCACAAAACACTCCAACTATCCTTTTTCCAGGTAAGGATGGAATTTTTACAAATCACTCACACTAATTCTATTCAAGAAGAATTAATACATCAATCTCTTTACAGGAAGAGATTGAAACTCAGCTACCCTTGATTAAATACCCCCAATGGTATTTAACCCATCACAACTCACCAATACAAAAATTGATAAGAAGTAAATCTCACTCGGAGTTTCTACCACCCCAGATAAATAATAACTCAATTAATATCCCAACTAGTGATAGAAATATGTGAGATACAAAAATATGATTTTAACAAGATATGGGTAGCAAATTGGAGCACGTAATCAGATTTAAGAAATTGTTTGTAAAAATATTTTCTTCAAAAATCATAAACAATTTCTAAGATCAATTTCCAAACAATAAACAAATAATGCAATAAAAGAATATAATTGGAAAGATCTTACCCGGATAACATCGAAGAATAATAGATTGAAACGTTAGACAATTCAAATCGTTGACGCTTACACAATCAGCGCTTTAACTCAAGAACACCTCAATAACTAATATCACAATATGATTTTCTAAAATAAATATCAGAATGATAACTCTTATAAAAGCTTATGAACTGAATAGTTCTTGATATGGTGTTACTTCATTATGAAATCTGCAAGTTTTTTTATAGGTATATGAAACAAGCCCTATAACGGCTAGTTTCCACAAGATATGCCTTCTAAAATTATTTAAAGACCCCATATATTAATACTTTTCTTTTAAGGTATATTTCACTTAATAATAGTTTTCAAAATATTCAATTTAGTCTCTTAAAAGATTTGATCTTAATCAATATAAATATAGAAAGAATTATATATAAGTATATGGACTAAATCTTAAGATAAAAATAAATCCCTTAAATCTCTCCCATATTTTTGGCCCAAAATATTCTTCATCAAAATAGCAATATTTTAAACTCAAGATTTGTAGCTTTAAATATAAAAATATCAAAGATATCTTATAATAATTACTTTTCAAATATTGTGTCATTAAATGACACCCCAAGACCCCATACATCATATATAATCAAAATAGATCATTTTCATTTAAAAATATTCTTGAGAAATCTCATTTTGGTCCTTAAACATTTTTAAATCAAAATTCATCAAAATAGAAAGTATTAAAGCACTTTAATTAAAAGAACATTTAATTAAATAGATCAAATTAATAGGGATAATAAAATATATAGACTATATCTTAATTAAATACAAATCCCTAAGATATCTCACATATCTTAACCATAAACGGCTACTATTAGATATAAATTCAGAATCCCATATATCCTGGAATAGTTCCATCAGTCAACCGATCAGTCGACTGTTCGATTCAGGACGTAGCCTGTTGTGTTCATCAGTCGACCGCTCGGTCGACTTCTTGATTCAGAGACTTCGTCTTGCTTTCACCGGTCGACCTGTTGGTCAACTTTTCTAATCAAAGAGTTCAGCCACCATTGGCTGGTCGACTCCTTAGTCGACTGCCACCTTCTGAATCTCTTATCTAATCTCATTTTTTAACTCATTTTCTTTTACGATTACGCCCCTTTAACCATTTTCATCTTTAACTTAGCTCCACTAATATTCTTATATTTCATTTTAGTCATTCAAAATTATTTCTTTTCAATTCACATAGGAGCAAATAATTTCACTTAACCAAAACACACATAAAAGATAAAATACATTTTGTGCCATGTGTGTGTTCTTAAATGAGATATTAAGAGTTAAGATTCACTTGAGTTGTTTTCCCTAATTTCTTCAAACTATTAATACTTCTTCATCATCTTGACATCTTCATTTAGCATCCATTTAATTTGATGTCTACATTACTGGAACTTTAAATCACTGAAACACTCAATTAAACATTAGTTCCACCAAAACATCAATATTTAATTGTTCATCAAAATTTTAAGATCAACAACCAACATCGTTGATCTGTTAGGTTTCGATTTTTACCTTTGTATCCATGACGCGTTATTCAAAACAAGCAAGGTGGCCCATTATAACATTCTTGGGACGAGAATAATTTTAGTTCTTCCGAGATGCAAAGGATGATATACTATTTATGCTTCACTTCTGCCAGTTGTGCGAACTCTACTGCTTTTGTGCCTGTAATCCGTTACGCTGATCATGCAACGTATCGTGCACGACTATTCCAAGAGGCCATGCTGGAGGCTACTGATGTGATGGGTAAGAATTCAACTACTAATGTGATGGATGAGAATAAGAAGCACCGGGACTTTTAGGACATTATGTTCTTCATATAACTACGACATTCACATTGTTTTGTTTCAACCAAAAAATTCAGAATAGACAGAAATTTTAAGTGCTGTAAATTTTAAATGTTGAATTTTAAGTATTGACAATTTTTTTGTATTTACTTTTTTAATAACTTTTTTTTTTTTTTTAAATATCTTTGTACAATTTTATGTCCTTAAACTAATTTTTACAACTTTATTTTCTTAAAATATTCTCTCTCTACAGCTTTGACTTTTAATTTTTTATTCTAAGTTTTTAGTATTTTTTCTTTATTTTTAAATTTCAAGTTTATGGGGGTGCGCCTTTTGATGTCTTGTGAGTCTTTTGTTTACTTCTACGTCCTATTTCCGTTTATATTTTATTTATTATTTGTCAAAAGAAAAATAAATTATGATTTTACATGCAAGAAATAAAAGAGAGAATGTTTAAAAAATACATACATAAATTTTAACCTTTAATTTATGTTGAAAAAATAAAATTATATATCAATTTATAGGTGGCGTTTGGTTAGTGTTCCCACTTTTCTCAGCCCAACTGAGATGGGTTGGGTTGAGTTGGGTTGAGAATTCCATTTCCTATTGAAAACAGAATTACGTTTGGTAACGACAATTTTTTTTTTGTACTGGAAATAGAATCACGTTTGGTAACGATATTATCTTAGAATTGATTTCATGAATCAATCCTAGAATTGATTCAACCAAACCCCCAAATTCAATCAAAATCCCCAAATCAAGAACCAACCCTAGAATTGATTTCATGAAATTCAACCAAAACCCCAAATTCAACCAAACCCCCAAATCAAGAACCAATCTAAACCAAATCGATGTCAAACCAAGAACAAATCCAAGAACTCGATCAAAATCCATGTAATTGAACTGCTGAACCACGAACCAAGAACAAATCCAAGAACCGGATCAAAATCCATGAAATTAAACCAAGAACAAATCCAAAAACCCAATCAAAATAGGGTTCCATTTTGATTTCGAAATCCATTTTGAACTCTAATTCGATTTCGAAATCAAAATCAATTTTGTTTTTAAATTCGAAACCTAAATTGATTTTCAAGAAGACGAACGAACGAACACGGGCTGGACAGAGCGACGACGATGACAAAGAAGAGGCGAAGAACCAAGCAATGAAGATGACGAAGCGAAAAGAAGGAGGCGAGGACGAAGACATACAGACTGTTAGGCGGCGACGGCGATGGCGATTGAGGACTGAAGAACGAAGACTACGACGATTATGAAAAGACGAAGAGGATGAATCAATGGACCTGGTATAGATCGTCGTGATGGCAATGAGAAGACGAAGAGGATGAAGGAGAGAAAAAGCCAAATGAAGGAGAAAAGAAGAAGGTAGATGATGAAGACGAAGAAGAACAGAAGCCATGTGAAGATGCAGGGAAAAAAGAGAAATAAAATCTGAGCTTACAGAAGTCGAAATGGGGACCTCATTAACAAATCCAAAAATTCCAAACGCGTCCCTGAATTGGGTTGAGTTTTTTGGGGAAAAAAAAAATTGTTTCTCATTTTCTTAGTTTTTCAAGAATCAATTCTTATTTTTTGGGTTGGATTGGGTTTTGTGTTTGCCAAACGCGTTCCCAAAAATTAAACCCAAAATTTTTGGGTTGAGTTGGGTTGGGTTGGAATGGAATGGAAACACTAACCAAATGGGGCCTTAATCTCTGCATTGGTTTCAGCTAAACCCAATATGAAGAACTACCAAACATTCCCTTGATTGTAGTTTTTTTAAATATTTTGTATTGCAGATAATTGAGCAGGTGGAAGAAGAGATTGTAAGGGAAGAAGCATTGAGGGTGGTGAATAAGCCTAATGGCTCGTTTGGTTGGTCGGAATGAAATAAGGGTGGAATGGAATGAAAGAAGTAATAGAATGAAATAAAATTGTCAATAGAATCATTATTCAATTCTTTTGCTTGGTTGGTATGGAATGAGAGAATAAATAAAATAGCAAAATATAGTAAAATTTCCATTATACCCTTATGAAATTATTATTGCATTCTCTTGTTTAGTTGGTATGAAATGAGTGAAGGAATGGAATGAAATATAATAAAATTCTCATTATGCCCTTATTATAAAATTTTATTATATTTCACTATTCCATTCATTCCCTCATTTTATTATATTTCACTATTTCATTCAATTTTAAGTTTCTGTTATCTAATTTCTATTTCTGTTCTCAATTTTTAGTTTCTATTATCTAATTTCTGTTTCTGTTTGCAATTTTTAATTTTCGTTCTCAATTTTTAGTTCTCTAATTTTCTATTTTTGTTCTCAATTTTCAGTTTATACTCTCAATTTTTTGTTTCTGTTCTCAATTTTTTGTTTTTGTTCTTAATTTTCAGTTTTTATTCTCAATTTTCAATTTTCATTCTCAATTTTCTATTCTCTAAATTTTTGTTTTTGTTCTCAATTTTTAGTTTATGTTCTCAATTTTCTGTTCTTAATTTTTATTTTTTGTTCTCAATTTTCAGTTTCCGTTCTCAATTTTCTGTTTCTGTTCTAAATTTTTTATTCTCAATTTTCTATTTCTATTCTCAATTTTTTGTTCTCTAATTTCTATTTATGTTCTCTAAGTTTTGTTTATGTTCTTAATTTTTAATTTTTGTTCTCAATTTTTAAAGGCTTAAATACAATGGCTATTATGTAATTTACAATATTGATTTCATTGGGTTGGAATCTCATTCTACCCCATCTCAAATGGAATCCCATTCCACCCTATTTCATTGATTCCATTGGAGAACCAAATAACGGAATAGGAATCGAGGGCGGAATGCGATTCCATTCCACCCTCAATTCCGTCCAACCAAACATGCCGTAAGAGTTGTTTGGTTGATGATAAAAGAAGTTGTTTGGTTGATGATAAAAGAATAGGTAAAAGAAAATCTTATGGCTTGATATAGTGGCTGCTGCCCTGAAGGTCTAGGTTTAACCTCCATTAGTAGAACAAAGAATTTTTTGGTCCAGTACAGTTCATTTTTTCCATGTTACTCCAACAATTCTCTTCTTTTTTCAAATCAGTCCTAAATGTAAAAAGAGAAGCAAATATTTGATATGATATCATACATAGAAATAGTTGGTTATGATCCAGAATTGAATTATTATTGTTTCTATTTCCCCTGCATGGTGTGGAAAAAAAAAAGAACAGTTTCACAGTTTTTTAAGGTTCAATTTAAGATGTTGATGGTATTTGATGGATTTTGCAGAGTTTGAATAGTGTTTAAGAAGTGATATTGTTGGATTGCTTTTTTGGGAAAAAAAATTGGACACTTTTTGGATAGTGTTTTAATCAGCTAAGATACTGTTATTGATATATTGAATAAGAAGTGAATTATAGTTTTTTTATCAGTGAATTTTAGTGGATTGTCATGGTGCAATGTAATTATTGATGTATTTTAATATATTAATATGATGTATTATGGCAAAATTGTGCATTTTGATATGTATTAAATGATCGAATATTTTTAACTTCATAGATGATGGGTAATCAACAAAAAGATGATAATTCATATTTGATTATTTTAAACATTACACATTTATTTCATTGACATAAGCATAACTAAAATTACAATAACAAACACATAAAATATAATTTTTTAGAAAATGAAAATTTCTCTGTTTGAACAACTTTCAAGTCGGGTATTCGATCGCATTTGTATTTTTTTTTCTCCAAAATTTAATCTAATATCTCCACCATAAACACTTGAAGAATACATGGAAAATAAAAATAAGAGATGTAGGGGTAAGAAATTGTGTTGGATAGATGGATTTTTTGTTAGAGGGGAACAAGGGTAAAATAGGTATAAAAAAATTGAATTTTTCAGAAAAATCAACCAAAAAAACATGCCCAACTTCGGAAAAGGCGCGTGCACAACAAACATTATTAGTTTGGATGGAAAGTGTTAGTTTTACACTTAGGTCTACAACCATAGGGGGGTAAGTGACGAAATTCAAACCACAAGGGAGCAAAGTGCAAATGGGCCAAATAATAGGGGTAAAGTGCTATTAACCCTAATATTTATTGATCTTGATGTTGAACATAAATGGGAGGATAGAGGCTACTTATAGTTGAGTTGAGCATAAATTGTAAAATTTTAACTTTTGATCTAGTTAATCCCATCCCTTTATTTAAATATCTTCTAAAACATTCCATAACATTTTTAAATTAAGTAAAATTGTTGAAATTATTGAAATATTCCATAACAAAATATTACTTTTAATTTATTTATTTTTAAAAAAGAAATTTGACAAGAATAAATTATAGGGTTAGTTACACTTTTTTTTTTCCTGTGATTAGGCCGTTTTGCATTTTTCTCCTGTGCTATTTCAGTTACCACTTTGCCCCCCGTGGTTGTGCACTAAACTGCAATTGTTAAAATTTAACAGAATTAAGGATAATTGTGTCATTTCAATTTGAAATGGGGGATAATTTCATCATTTTATTAAATCTAATTCAATAGGTCACTTTAAAAGGTTGATGGGGTCTATTTGAATAATTTACTAAATTTAATGGGTAAAAATATATTTTTTGACCCTTCACTTCCAAACCAAATTCCCTTGTTCGTCTTCTTACCTAAGCGATAACAATGGCTTCCGATAACGACACTTCCACATTTGGATTTTTACAAGTAAAAAAATTCACATGCTCCAACAAAATCTGTCACCATCACCAACGGTAGAGATTCCCCTCAAATGCCACAGCCTAAACGCAAGATTGCATTAATCATCAGCATCACCGGCCAAGGGTTACAAAGTCTTAAGGACAGATCCGATCAGTCGAATTTTAAGGACCAGTCGACCAATTAAATGCCCCACATCGAAAACTTTAACTCGTTCCACGACATTCGATCACGAACCATAAGGACGGTCGACTAACATAATCTTATATCTTGAAATAAATTAAAATTAAACAATATGTTATCAAAGTAATCTTTGTTGTGTAGTTTATTTTTATTTTGGAATATTGAGATATAAATATTTATTATTTATGCGAGCAATAGTCGGCCCAAAAGAAGACTATTGTTTAGCTGAATAATAAATATTGATGTTTGTTGCTTATGCGAAATATAACCGATCCAAATTAAGGTTATCATTTGACTAAATAATACATATTATTTGAGATTAGTATGGTTATTATCTATTCAATCAATAATCGAACCACAGGAAGGTTATTGTTTGGATAAACAATAAATATACCTACAGGAATAAATATATGATGATTATCAAGTTTTCATGTGAATAATAAGTCGGTCCAAAGAAAGGCTTATTGTTTAACATGACCTATTATCGACATTTGATTCATGAGCTGAGAGTAGTAGGTACAGTTAATTCTTCTATCCAAAGATTAGGAATTAATGTTGTGTTAGGTATCTTGAGATAGATCCCCAAATTTGGATTAATTATTCATATCTTATTTTATTATTTTATGACATGCTTGTATATGTGCTTGTTTATTTTGTTCTCTATACAGTTTTTATTGCTACTGCACTAAATGCTCCTACCCAAATCAGCAATATCTCAATACTGAAAGGGATGAACTTTAAGATCTGGAAAGAAACCGTGGATATTGTTCTCGGTTGTATGGATTTGGATCAAATGCTACGGGAGGAACGACCCACTTCTACTCTGGAAAACCTTAATGAGATTAAAATAGAAAAGTGGGATTGGTCCAATCAGATGTGTTTGATGATTATGAAGTGCACCATTTTGGAAGTGTTTCGGGGGCTCTATTGTTGAGAGAAAGAGTGCCAAGACGTTCCTGGAAGAAGTTGAGCAATTTTTTGCCAAAAATGAAAAGTCAAAGGCGAGTAACCTTTTGGATAAACTCGTTGCGATGAAGTATAAGAGAAAAGGGCACATAAAGGAGTACATTATGGAGATGTCTAATCTTGCATCAAAACTAAAGGCACTGAAGTTAGAGCTGTCTGATGACTTGATCGTGTACTTAGTTTTGATCTCTCTTCCTGCATACTTTGGGCAATTCAAAGTGAGTTATAATACTCAGAAGGACAAATGATCCCTCAATGAACTTACATCTCACTGTATGCAAGAAGAAGAGAGACATGAACGAGATAAGTCTGAAAGTGCTCACTTGACCTTAACCTCTCAGAGCAACAAAAAGAAGAGAGCTGAGGTTGTTGCGGAAGGATCTTCTCGACAGAAGAAACAAAAGAAGAAGGATGAGATCTTTACCTGCTACTTCTGTAAAAGGACGGGACACATGAAGAATGAGTGTTCCAAGTACGCCGCCTGGCGTGCAAAGAAAGATATGCTTCTAACTTTGGTTTGTTCTGAAGTCAATTTTGCTTCTGTACCTATGGATACTTGGTGGGTAAATTCTGGTGTTACTGCTCACATAAGTATGACCACGCAGGGTTGCCTGTGAAACCGACCGCCAAGTGATACTGAAAGATTCATCTTTGTGGGCGACGACAATAAAGTTGCGGTGGAAGCTATAAGGACTTTTAGATTACAGTTGAAAATTAGATTTTGTTTAGATTTGTATGAGATATTTGTTGCACCATCTTTTAGATGGAATTTGATTTCTATTTCTAGTTTGGACAAATTAGGTTTTAATTGTTCTTTCGAAAATAATAAAGTTAATCTCTATCAAGGTTCAAATTTTATTGGTTCCAATTCTTTGATTGATAATCTATATATATTTGACATTAGTTCCTATAATGAAATACTGGAAACAAATTCACGTGGTATAACTAAAAAATTCAATGAGAATTCTGTCATCTTATGGCACAAGCGCTTAGGTCATATCTCCAAACAGAAAATTCAGAGACTTGTGTTGGATGGAATTCTTGAACCCCTAGATTTAACAGACTTTCAAGTCTGTATTGAGTGCATCAAGGGTAACAAACAAACGAAAGAAAATTAGGTATCGAGAGAGCTACAGATGTCTTAGAACTAATACATACGGATATTTGTGGTCCATTTCCTATGGCTTCATGGAATGGACAATAGTATTTTATTACGTTCATAGACGACTACTCTCATTATGAGTACCTATATTTGATTCATGAAAAGTCTAAATCCTTGGAAGCTTTCAAATTTTTCAAAGTTGAAGTTGAACTTTACCTTGAAAAGAAAATTAAGACTGTTAGATCGGACTGTGGTGGCGAATACTAATGGAGAAATGACGAATCAAGAGAACAATGTCCAAGACCCTTAGCAATTTTCCTCAATGAGTATGAAATTGTTCCGCAATACACCATGTCAGCCAAACCCAACATGAAAGGTGTTGTAAAGCGATGAAATTGGACTCTTAAGGAAATGATAAGGAGTATGATTAGTCATTCTCTCTTACCGGAGTCGCTTTGGGGAGAAGCTTTAAAGACCGCAAAATACATCCTTAATAGGGTACCCAGCAAAACATTTGTCAAAACCCCCTATGAGCTTTGGAAAGGCAAGAAGTCTAGCACTAGGCATTTGCACATTTGGTGTTGTCCAGCTGAGGCATGACCTTATAGGCCACAAGAAAGAAAACTGGACTCAAGAACAATTAGTTGTTATTTTGTTGGATATGTTGAGCGCTCTCAGGCTACAAGTTTTATCCCATATCAAGATCCTTCTTTGAAACGGGAAATGCAAGATTCCCTGAGGGTGTTGAGTTTGAGAGGAAAGGAAACATAAGGAATGTTGTTTTTGGAAAAGAATCTACTATTGACGATGATCAGGCCTTTGCACCTATTGTTGTTCAAGACACAGTTTTCTTCGAAGGGAAATATGTTATTGACGGTGATCAGGTCTTTATACCTATCGTTGTTTAAGACACTGTTTCAATTCTGGATAACGATATTCAGGCTCAGGCTCCTGTTCCAGACATTGTTCTAGAACAAGACAACAATGAGATTCTTTCTCAAATACAACCTATGGAATAAACTCAACAACCTTAATAAATATCATTAAGGAGATCCACTAGGGAGATGAGAAGTGCGATTTCGAATGAATATATCGTCTTTCTCCAAGAACATGAGGATGGCGTTGGTTTGACATAGGATGACCCAATCAACTTCTGTCAAGCCATGCACAATTCTAACTCTAAAAAATAGATAAATGCCATGAAGGATGAATTGAAGTCAATAAAAGACAATAACCTTTGGGATCTCGTTGAGTTACTTGAAGATGCGAAGCCCATTGGTTGTAAATGGATATTTAAAACCAAGAGAGATTCGAAGGATAACATCGAGAGATATAAAGCTCATCTAGTTGCCAAAGGTATTACTCAAAAAGAAGGCATAGACTACAAATAGATTTTCTTTTCGAAATCTTCGAAAGACTCTTTTAGAACTATAATGACACTAATGACTTATTTTGATCTAGATCTATATTATATGGATATCAAGACTATATTTCTCAATAGTGACATTGATGAGACGATCTATATGGTACATCCAGAAAACTTTGTATCAGGAGATCCAAAATCCATGGTCTGTAAATTAAAGAAATCCATCTATCGTCTCAAATAGACTTCCCATTAATGGTATCATAAGTTTCATCAAGTCATCACTTCGTACGATTTTGAGGTGAATGTTGTTGATGACTGTGTATATCACAAGTTCAATGGGAGTAAATATATATTCTTGGTATTATATGTCAATGATATTCTACTTGCTAGCAGCGATATAGGCTTATTGCACGAAATTAAGAAATTTCTGACGAAGAAATTAGAGATGAAAGATCTTGGTGACGCCTCTTTTGTATTAGGTATCCAAATACTGAGAGATCATTCTCAAGGTATCCTTGGGTTGTCACAAAAGAGCTATATCGATAAGGTTCTAAGTAGATTCGGTATGAAAGACAGTAAACCAGAAGATACACCCGTAGCTAAAGGAGACAAGTTTAGTCTCAATCAATGTCCCAACAATGACCTTGAAAGGAAATAGATACAAAAGATTTCTTATGCGTCAGCAATAGGGAGTTTAATGTATGCCCAAGTCTGCACTCATCCCGACATAGCATTTATAGTGGGATATTTGGGCAGATACTTGAGTGATCCAGATATGCAACATTAGAAGAAACGCGTGATGTATTATTTGAGGAGAACAAAAGACTACATGCTTACTTATCAAAGATCAGACAGGTTGGAGATCATCAGGTTCTCTGACTTCGATTTTGCAGGATGCCAAGATAGCAGGCGCTTCACATCAGGCTACATCTTTAAGTTGGATGGAGGAGCTATCTCATGGAAGTCTGCTAAGCAGACTCTCATAGCCTCTTCAACCATAACAGTGGAATTTATTGCTTACTATGAGGCGTCCAATCACGGAATATGGTTGCAAAACTTTGTCACTGGGCTATGTTTGGTAGATGGAATTGAAAATCTATTGAAAATTTATTGTGACAATAACTCAACGGTTCTTTACTCCAACAACAATAGGAGCTCGACGAAATCGAAATTTATCGACATCAAGTTTCTGGTTGTTAAGGAGAAAGTTTAGGATAAACAGATTGCTATAGAACACATAGGGATATATTTTATGCTAGTGGATCCATTAACCAAAGGTTTAACCCCTAAAGCCTTTCATGGGCACACCGCTCACATAGGT
This sequence comes from Eucommia ulmoides, assembly GCA_016647705.1. Lineage (NCBI taxonomy): Eukaryota > Viridiplantae > Streptophyta > Magnoliopsida > Garryales > Eucommiaceae > Eucommia > Eucommia ulmoides. Next base: position 2,323,023 of record CM028329.1, read on the forward strand.
GCTAATTCTGATAATACCTTGGTTTAGTGGAGTCATTTTTGTTTTATATGTTTTACTTTGAATGTTGAATTATTTAAGTTTTCTGTCGAATAAAGTTGATGGTTTATTTTTGTTTGCAATGTTTGCGTTGCATTAAGGTCTTTGGATTCATCTCACTAAAAACTAAAGTTGAACCAGTTAGAAATAGGCATGTCTAAGATCACATTGTATGTAATTTCTATGCTACTTATCCATATTTGATCTATGTTATTGAGTACATTAGTATGGTGATCATCGTGATTTGGTCACGCCTGTATTGTGATATAAGCTGCGGTAATTCCAGTACTAGTATATGAGATGAACCAAATTATTTAAGGAGAAGTCTACAGATAAATAGCATACGGATACGCACCTAAGGAATTTTGTGATATAATTATTTTAGGGATAATATGTAGCTCAAGTAGGAGATTGTTAGAAATTTTTATTTTCTAATCAAATTTTGGGAAACATATTATTAAAATAATTATATTTACTATTTAAATTTAATGAGTTAAAATTGAGTTATCTAATTAATTTGGGTAAGACTATAGACTACTCAAAAGAATGTGGGTTTAAATGAGTTGATACCAGAAACTATTGGGGTGATTAGGGGATTATGAGAACCCTAATCACACCATATAAATAGGTAATGCTAGAGTTATGGTCCCTAATAATACCAAATCTTCTTGATAACTCACTTCTCCCCATCTGGAAGTGAATCGCGAATTCCATTGAGGAACACTAGAGATTTGGTTGAGGAAGACCACGTACCTGCTGGATCTGTGTTTTTCTCGTGATCAATTGTCATAGGATTCCGCATGAAAAGTCAATTGATCGTAATGGATTCAGGTGCATAATTTACATGTACATTAAAACTCTTGGTGATTTGACATGTTGATTAAGGTATTATAGATTTAGATCTATAGGGAATAAAATCTCAACATTGATTTCAAGTGCTAGTATCGGAGGATTGTGATCGTTGTAACTTCGGAAGCAAACGTCTGAATAACAGTAAACACCTAAGTGGAAGCGAAATTTGCTTTAAGAAAATATCGTTAAACGATGCCTCAATCAGTATAAATTTCTGAGATTGTCACCGATAAAGGACTGTAAGTATAACATTATTTATTTACTGCATTCATATATTTAACAATCTGAAATATTTACTGTTGCATGTATTGGATTCCTGAATATTTGTTATGAACTATTTTATATTCCGTAATATTCGATGTAAGTTACATTCAATAACAAATCTCCCTATAGAAGTTTAATTTTTATTATTTTTGAGTATTATTTCATTATAAATATATTTGTGACATATTGACAAATATTTATTGAAAATAATCTTGATTAATATTTTATTTCATTTATTAAAAATTAGCATTTCCACCTTTATTTCTAACAATCTTAAAGCAAATTTTTGGGCGTTATTACTAATTGATACATTTATAGGTAGTGTATGTAGTGGTAGAGATTGATTTCTTGATATGTCTTTTGACATATTGCATGCATGATAAAGATTTCATGTTGAAATTTCACTACGAACAATTTATGCTTATGTGATTCATTTACAATGAGCTATTTATTATTATATAATGTGTTAAATTATTATTATTATTTGTTTAATATATGAATTTGAAGAACATATTTTTATGTCTCATATGTTTTACGTATTTATTGTTTTATTTATATGTTGAGATGATTAATATGAATCAAGCTTCGATACCAAATGGTTAGTGGTTGGCGTACTGAATGAAATATTCATTGATATTTTCATGAGATGAAATGGACAAAGTTCAGTAGAACTACTTTTGAGAAGTGACGAGAAAAAAAAAATATTATTTTTGTAATAATATTAGATCTTGCTGAAATTTTATGTGAAAATATTCTATGTAGATTATCACTACGGTAGAAGCTTGGAAATACGGAATTTTTTCTGTGCAAGTTATATATTTGTTATGTATTGTATAGTTTTAACATCAAAATAGAGTTGGGATTTTTGTTGTAAAACAAATATAAAGTAAAAATGAGGATTAACACTATGTTGTTGGAAAGATTCCAAAGCCAAGAAAGTATAATATTGAAAAGTGACAAAAATCGAAATTTATGTGATTCAAGCTCTAGTCTTGGACAAAAGGAAATTTTGAATAAAATATTATGTGATTTCATTTAATAATAATATAAAAAATAATTAAATGAGTTCTATTTTATTTTGATTATTGAGCTTTTAGAATGTTTGGCATATACGTACACTATTCCAGGCATCGGTTGTACGTTACTTCCTAGCCCCGATGACTAAGCGTACCAACCGCCGCCAAGGCACATAGCCATCTGCTTAGACCAACTCCTGTTCGGTCTCCGATTTCCCCTGCACCGGTGGGTCTGACTATCTCCCAGTCGCTAAAGTTATGTCTGCCATTAGGATTAGTGTGTTTTTCTATTCAGAAAAACTTAGAACAAAATCTGTAAATAGAAATAAAATATATTTCTGTGGTATTCCCAGACTTTAGACATATTTTTATTGTGTCAGCTTCGATCAACTGAATTCTTGTAACCAGTTATCCCAATTAATAAGTAGCCCATTACTTTGAGAAGGTATGAAGATCAATCAACAGATCATCACGATCTGTTAACCAATTGTCACAAAATATGTTACAAATTCAATCTTTAATTCCAAATTTGACTCGATTCTCAAGTCCATATTATTTTAAATCTATTCCAACCTTATATAAAACATATAAACAAGCATTTGAAACAATTCCCATAAATTAAAGATTGAAACTTTGGTTTCATCTTTTCTTTTTTTAGCCCCTTAAATCATTAAACTTTAGGGATTAGTCCCTTATCCTATTTGGCTTTGATTTAATTCGATTTGGGTGATTAAATTGTGTGATTAAGGTCTAATCTATGGGCTAGAAATGTTTATATTCTTTCTCAATCTTCATATTTAAGAAAATATCCATTACTTGGGCATAGTGCAACATCTATATTCATCATTTTTTCCATATAACCTAGGCTAGGATACCCTTAAACACTTAAAATAGTTCTTTAAATATGTTGGCATCGAAAATTGTCTAACACACAGAGTTGATCCGGTCAGAATCTACATGGTGATTTTTCCAGAGTTAGCATCCTTTTGTATGGTGTTCTTTCTCCAATGAACGATCCACATGAAATAACCGGATATTAAATCACTAGATTAATGCAGCGAAATATAAAAAAAATTAAATCACATTTAATATCTTGTTCCTCAAAACCGGATTTATCTGGATCAACATAAAATAAATAAGACAAGCATAACTAAATCGCTTTAATTAAATAATACCTATTTTGGTGCTTCAGTATCCAAACTGGTAGTTCGCGAGACGTGATTTGAGAAGGATCTTCCAAGAACAACTGATAACGATTAGGATTCAGCAAAAGAAAACAATTATCTTATAATCAACATAAGTGTATTGTCTCTAACATCATCCAAAAAAAAAAAACTTAGAAAAAAATGTTCTTGAGATTTCTAAGAATTTGATTCTGACCCCCAAAAAATTAGAATAGTTCTGATTTGAGTATAGGTGGTAGTAAGATTCAAATTAATAAAGCAGATACTTGGAAAATTGAAAAACTCAGACACATAGAAAGGTGGTGGCAAATTTTCTTAAGGTATTTGAAATCTCTTATGTGGGGGCGGCCACACTGTCTCCCTCTATTTATGTTACCTGTCCAGATTCAAAACTCTAGACCCCTTCTTTTTGTATTTGTACTTTAACCCTTAAACTTCTAAAGTTCAATATTCCTACCTATTCATTTTTCAATAATTTTTTAACTTCTATTTTTTATTGTGTGTGACCCATTAAGTTTATACCAAAATCTTGCTGGTGAAAATAGTTAGTCAATTAATTTTTTAGTACTCAATTAACTAACTAAAAATAGAATAATTCCAAATTTGTCTTTCTTGAAGAGAACACTTTTTCCCTATATCACAGCTATGTCCACTTAGTAAAAATTTCACAAAGAGAATTTCCTCAAGTATGATATCTGCATTATACATTCTCTTTATCTTGTGTTCATGAAGGACCAACAAGGTATGAATAAAGTCAAAAACTCTTAATCCAATCATATGTACATTGATTGATAATATAGTTTCTTATGACACGAATTAGAGTCTCATCCCAATTGTCATATTACTCTGGCCAGAGGTTTGGATGAATTGTATTAAACCGAATGACATAATACACGTCTCTCTTCATTGAGAATGATAGATACTATCATGCACACTCGTATATTCACATGTATGTCAACATTATATCCAATGAATATGTTTGAAGTCTTGTGGTTAGAGTACAATACTTGGTATTATCAAAGTATAGCAACCTATACATATAATGTACAGTATCTCTAGTCTATAAATCACAAAGAAAAAACATATCTCAAATATCATATTTTGACATTGAGCAAAATTATCATATAGGATATCAATGATGATCACATTAGATCCTCTACTACACTAATAAGTCTCTTTATGGTTGTTCTAATATCTCATATTAATGGTTTAAAACTCACCATTCTCAAAAGAGAAAACAACAGAACAAGCTAACCGAGATTGTTGAAGACCAGATTTCAATAATCCAATATCGAATAGGAATAATTAAGAATATTAAGTTACCAAATGTCTTTCATCTCCGCCTTTTAATCACACTAGTTTTAGACCCGCGCATTGCGCGGGCTTAGAAAAAATTATAATAAATTCATAATATTGAATTATTAAACACATCGGTATCATTTGATTACTTTGATAGCAATATCCGGAAGAAAATGCTTAAATTTTAATAAATAATGATGTTTTATAAATTTTGAAAATAAATATACTATTAAAAATTACATAAATAATTAAAAAAATAAAAATAAAATAACATTTCTCCATATTAATTTTTATTAATATACTATAAAATAATAAATAAATAAATAACGATAAATTAAGATTAATTTTATTAATTTTTGCAAGTCTAAAAATTCTAATCTAATTAATTTATATCTTATTATTTTCTTTTTGGGTGGAATTACTATTTGAATCACAATTATTTTTTGAAGTAATTTAAAATGTGAACTAGAGAATTAGTCATATATTTTTGTATTAATTAAAAAAATTAAATATAGCTAAAAAAATATTGAGTGAGGCCACTCATTATTTTATATACCGTTGTTACAAAACTCCCGCTATGAGCAGAATCCGGGAAAAAGTCAGACTACTTAGAACCCACAAAAAAACTTCAAAAAGGCATTCCTTAATCTCATTAAAACTCTCTCTTCTTCCACTTTTAAGTATTAGGTTGTGTTTGGCTAAGGGATTTCAGAATCATTTTTTGACAAATACCTTGTTTGGGTATTTATGAGAAAGGATTTGCAAAATACTTTCAATTAAAAAATAGTGGTGAATGATGGATTTGGAAATCTTTTCAGACTAGGTGTCATTTACAAATCCCTCCAATGAGAAATTTTAGATCTAATCGTCGACCACCTCCGTCCCTCAGCTGTCGCTGCAACCACCGTAGGTGTAAGCGTCAGCCACCGTCACCAACCACCACCACCCGTCGCCAACCCACCACAGTGGTGATGGTGGTTATCCAAACAAAGAAGTTATTATAAAATTACACGATCAAATTCTTCGCCTAAAATAGTTATCCAAACAAAGGATTTGTAAATGATGAGATTTCAAAATCTCTTAATTTACAAATCCCTTAAATTTGTCAAATCCCTTGTCCAAACCCAACCTTAGATATAGATATAGATCTCTCTCTCTCTCTCTTTTAATGTGTACTTTTGTTTTGAAATTTTCTTTTCAATTTTTATTTGTGTTAATAAAAAATCAAAAATAAAAATCTATAATTTTTAATAAGTATTGACATTTTATAAATATCGAAAATAAACATAATATTAAAAATTACATAAATAATCATAGTAAAATATTTTTTTTACAAATTATTTTTAACTAATATACTATAAAATATAAATTAAGATTAATTTTATCAATTTTTTGAAGTCAACAAATTTTAATTTTATATATAAAGAAAAAAAAAATAGAACTCACCAAAAAACTTAAAAAATACATTCTTCAACCTCATTAAAATCTTCTCTCACCTTCCACTTCTAAGTATTAGATATAGATGTAAATATAAATATCTCTTCTTCTTCCTTTTTTTGTACTTTTTTTTTGAATTTTTCTATTTTTCTTTTTATTTGTGGTAAATTAAAAATCAAAAGTAAAAATCTATAAATTTTAGTAGGTAATGACATTTTATAAATATAAAAAATAAATATATTATTAAAAATTACATAAATAACCATAATAAAATAATATTTTCACAAATTATTTTTTATTAATATACTATAAAATAATAAACAAATAACCATAAATTAAGATTAATTTTATCAATTTTTGCAAGTCAACAAATTATAATTTTATATATAAAAAATAAAGAAATAAAAAATAGAACTCACAAAAAAGTTTAAAAAATGCATTATGTAACCTAATTAAAGCTTTCTTTCTTCTTCCACTTTTAAGTATTAGATATAGATTAAAGAGTTAAACAATTTTAACTTAACATCTATGCTCTAAAGCGATATTGATATAATTAAAAAATAATATCGCAAAACACTTATATAAATATTTAAAATTGAAATATTTTACAAAATAAAGAGCATATATGTAAAATTACAAAATTGACTCTAAGGTTTACCTTCAACAGTTTCAAGATTCAGAAACATGAAGCCAATTAATTAAATTAGCTTATAAGTCATACACACACATAAATTGAAAATAATAAGCAACAAAATACAACATTGGAAATAATATACAATAACGTACAAAAATGAAAACAAAATCGATTTTTTCTGCAAATTATGTCATTCTAACATAGACTCACAAAAATAAATAAATAAAAAATAAAAACTTTGAAACCAATCAATGCTTAGCAAAAATTATAGCAAACAAAATTGTGAATTTGGGAAACTCAAATTTGTGCACAATGATTCAAAAGAAATTGACATCACTGCAGCCACGATTGCACTTGAGTCTCTCACATGCCATCCAACCTACTCACCAAGATATGGGTCATATCGAGTCATATCATGTTGACTCATAATACAAAAAAATCATAGGTACAACCCCTCAATTTTCCGATAGATCTAGTGATTTAGTAGGCTACGAAGTGTTATCGCACGCTAAGGGTAGGGGAGACAGAGAGAGAGAGAAGTCCAGCGAAAAGAATTGCAACAAACAAGTTGGTGTGGTAGTATGGAGCTGTGGTAGAGGGCGGGCGGCGATGTAGGATTTGATTTTGGGATGGACCGCGAAGACATAAGATGGTAAAGGGCAAGAGTTAGTTGGTGGACTGAGAGAGATAGCATGACAATGATCTAGGGACGGCTGCAAAGCGAATGAAGGGAGAATACAATAAGAGAGAATAACAGTCAAAAATGCATGAGCCTTAGGGTTTCGTTCCCCTTTCAAATTAGTGAAATTATATGTTTTAATTTGAACCATTCTTCTCTCCTAAGATATCGGACGGTCAAACAATATTGAAATATCTTATATACATCTTATTTATTTATTTATATATATATATATATATATATATAGATAGATAGATACACACATAGAAAATGGTATTCGAGCTCCCAAAAAGGAAAAACTCAAATTTTAAGAAGAGTTTTTGGAATCGAAGTATCTACATTAGCCATCTGAAAATCTACTTTGGTCATCCTTCAACGAAGAACAACATTTTTAAGGCGCAATTCTTAAGGAGAGAAAAAGAGAGAATCAGCAAAGCAAGCAAAAGAGAAACTAGACAACAGAGAAAGACGGAACCGAAATGAAAACATGGGAACAAAAGAAATTTATTTCCATTCTGCTCCCAGATTTTCAGAACATATTTTTTGGAACAAGACTATTCTTCCCACATTTGCCTTCGTTTCAAGTTCTCTGGGAGCAAAAACAAAAATTTGGGTACAGAAACAATAAAACAAACTCCACCCAAAACCTCATAAACTACAACACGGGCATCTCCAAGGCTTGCAAAACCTCCTTGAACTCAAATTCTCGTGGTTCTTTGTTGAACCGTTCAACCAATTTGTACCTAAGATCGTTCAAGTAAAAAGATTGGGTGGTTTCAATGAGCCATTTAGCTTCTGAATCGGTGAGTTTGCTAGTCAAAACAATATCTCCCCGAATAAGAACCAAGTCTTTGGTTTCTGCAAATTCAGTATAGAAAGAAACGGTCAAGTATGGAGCAGCTTGGGTTCCTCTTGCCTTGTAATCTTCTAGGCCGGTGAAAAGAATATGTGGCGTCTGAACTGCATCGAAAGGAATATATCTTCAAAGAAAGAGAAATATTGACGCCAATTTGTGTAATAAAACACAACCGTTTTTTTTAAATGGATTCAATCGAAGGGTAAGATTTGATTTTGAAAAAAAAAAATGAACGAGTGAGATTGTTTTACGAAATTGCCCTAACATTAACTAGTTTCTTTTTTTCCCTTTTTTTTTCCAAATAAGCTTTTAAATACATATTAAATTTTACTTTAAATTAATATTTCGATTTCATCGTATTGCTCCTTGAAATTTCACTTTAATTTTGTCAAATTATCCTATCCGAGCAGGAGTAGCTAAATTTAAACCAAAAAAAATTAAATTTTAATTGATGGATCAAGTGTGCAATTACGATTAATTAATACTTTTTTTTAACTAAACTTAATTAATTAATTAATTAAAATATTAAATAAAGTAGCCCCTTTTGGCATTCACTAGTAAATAATACGACATACTAAACAATATTTGTCTATTGGCCCCTAAACTTCACGGGCAGAAACTACCAGAGCTCAGGGTGGGCATACGATCCCCCTCAACTTCTCAAAATGATCATTTTAGCCCAAACTTTTTAGGAACTTTTTAAAAATTTCCTAATTTTTTTAATTCTAAATGCCCCCTGAACCATATTTTCTTTTCTTTTCTCTCTTCCCCTCATTTTAAGCAAATAGACCCTTTCCCGTCTTTTAAAGAGACCATTATGAAAGGATTATCCAGTTAAATACAATTCATTTAATATTAAAACTCTATATGTTATACTTAAAAACAGAAGACATACCTTCAGGTCCAAATATTGCTCATATCTCAATTTTTATCCACTTGAATGAAAGAAATGTTAGGATTTATTCAACCCTAATGATATTAACTCCCCACAATAACATTATGACCTTCCCTATTTTTAATTTTTAAAGATAGTGTAATTTTAATAAGATTTTAATGCAAATTAATTGAATCATTCGTACTTATACTAATTCTATTCATTCTAATTAATTACCCAAATAGTTCAATGATTTTATTCCAATTCAAAATAAATGCCTTTTTTTTTTTAATAAATATGACATATTAAATTGGCCAAAATAATTATATTTTCTCTTTTTATCTCTTTTATTGTGATTTTTTATTGATAATCACTATAAAATTTTTTAATAATAATAATTACTAAACAACACAAATTAAGAGCTATTATATTGTTTAAAAGCTAGCCTTAAATACAAAATTAAAAAAAAAATTATAAATAAATACAGTCGCTATTCAAACACATATCAGAAAGTTAAAAAATTATATATCTCCTCTTATAATTTAATACTTAAATATATGTAGCTCTTTTGTTTATTATTTTCAAGTGTAGAAACAAATCAAAGTGATCGAAAGTGACATTTTTTTTTCTAAACGTATTAATTTTTTATTTTAAAAAAATATTATTAAACATTAAATTAAAAGAAACGACACTAGATGTTTCATGTATAATAGTCAAATGTTAAATATATACTGATATAAATTTAATTTATTTTTTCTTAACTCGCACGTTGTGTAGGTCTAAAACTAGTAAAATTTATATAAAAAGTAATATAAGTGCTAACCTTGAACAAACATTGTTGAGTAACCACTTCCTTTCCACAATGGAATGACAAAATACCGGCTACACAAAAGAAAATATAGATATCAAAAATTTAAAAGGGAAATAAAAATCGCATTAGAAAAGAAAGAAAAGATATTATTGATAAATTACCAGTTTGTCGCTCTTTGCTCCAACAAGCGATACAATCTTGCTTTCATGGATGCACTTATATGACCTCGTCCCAAATGATACTGTTTAAAAAGAGAAAAAAAACAATAAGAAGGCATAGGGCACATTTATACACAAGAGGAGAAAATTAAAATAAAAAATATAATCGAGGGGTAGATAGAGGAAGAAAAATATGAGTTTCTATTTCATAGCCCTTGTTTATATATTCAGGAAGGTTCGGTTTTCATATGTTTCCACGAGTTTACAAGGCAATTGAACACAATTATTAATTATCACCATTCTGGCAAAGTTGCTTAAAATACAAACAATTTCTGGTTTGGGCGTACAATTTTATTTTTTACAGTAAAATTCTATTGAGATAACATGATCAAGCAGTAGAAGTCCAAAAGAAACTATAAATCAGTAGGAATTGCCTTGGATTAAAAGATAAACTCAAACCCACAAGCTCAAGATTATTGGGTTGGACCTTTTACCACTAGACCATTGGCCCCAATGAAACAATGTCAGATGAACAATTAAATTCTGTTAACACCTATATGTACAACATAAGAATCTCTCGCGAAGCATAAATACATGCTTACTGACATACTACTTCAGAACCAAGGGTTCAATTCAAGCACTTCTGGTAGCTTATGCTCTAACAACATGTAATAATGCCAGAACTTGATTTCGATTTACAAGAAACAAAACGGTTCTCTCCACCAATAAGTGAAACTACCCTTCCTCAGAACACAATTTAGAATGAGCATAAGTAAAGGAGAAAAAAACGGTGTAAGAAAATCACATGTTCAACTTTAACCTACTGTTTTCAAGCTGAAATGGAAATCAAGAGGAATGTTATAAGAAATTACATCGTCCCAAACGGCAGCAATTTCCTCTGGAGACCTATCATTTACCCTCTCTATGTCAATAATAGAGTTCAATGGCTTTGGTTGCAACGGGGTGAAACCTGTTGCAAAACTTGAGGTTCTATAAGAACCGATAGAAGCCCATTTCAAGAAATCACCTGGAATAGCATGTGGTTGACATTTTTGGAAACTTCTTTGGGCAGAGGATAGAGGAAATGATTGCTTCGGTATACAAAACGAATATGAAGCATTGTCAAGAAGATTTGCCAAAGACGAAAGTGAACCCCTCGAATTTCTCATTCCTAGCCTTTGCATTTCCTATTTTCTGCAATTAAACAACATGAAAAAATCAGTATCAAACTTTAACCAAAACAACTGAGATGAGATTCAATGGGTAATACTCTAATTTAGATGTGTGTTTGGGTAAGGTGTTTGAAGTAGGAATTTGATTTAAGAATGAGATTCCTAAAAATTTCGTTAATTTTTTTTTTTTTAAGAAGGTTTTATAAATCCCTTTCATGAATCACATTCATTCTTCAAATACCTCACCCAAACGCATCCTTAGAAACTGTACAAAACCCTTCGCTGAACTTGAATGAAAAATGTAATAAACAGGATGATTTGAACTATAAAGCAGGCAATCATACGGGAAATCATGGCCCATGGGGAAAAACCCAAGTGAATCTCTTTCAGAAATTTTCTCGAACAGATAATGAGCGACCTATCCACAGCTCAAAATGTACATAAAACCAATTCTAATCGGATTATTGGAAGAATAAAAATCACACGATAACAGCAATTTGGGACCTCCATACATTTTCTTTTTGAAGAAATTCACCAATAGTCCTTTGAATATAGTATAAACAGCTCAGAGATGCATAAGCATACATATAACAATGAAACTCAAGAACAACTTCAAGCAATTTATTAATGGCATCTTATATAAAACTAAAATACGTTACCTGGGTTTTTTATCGGACGAAAGTGCAACTGTGCAAGGCAATCAGAGAAGAATGAACTGTGAGAACTTCCGTCCGTTTAATTCTCATTTCGCTTTTCGCCGTGGTTTGTTGGTTCCGGTTGGGCTGGGTTTGTGACTTTGTGTTGGGCCAGTTTTGTTTTAACATTTATATTGTAATTAATAAATGAGATTAAACATATAAATTTAAAAGATAAATAGTTGAAATACACTTTCAAACTTCTCTTTACCACTCATTCCACTCAATCAATTTACTTAATTATAATTTGTACTCTTCAAATTTCATATATATACTTTGTTAATTATTTTTTTATTATTTACTATTTTGTATACTTATAAATTTAAAAATTGATATAGTGCATTTAGACACGGAAAATTTCTAGTATTGTGAAATGAAGAAATTACAGACGTTGTCCATGTTTATATCTGATAAGAGTATTTTTGGGCATTACCGAGTCAGCACCTAGGCTCCGGCCTCGTGTCCACTATCGCCAGTAGTTTTTCCACAGGCCTAACAAAGACCGTGGGGCTTCTCCAAATGGGCCCAAAAACCCAAATCCATTACTATGCAATTTTACTATACGGTCTCTATTTCTATAAATACCAGGGGCTATCATGCCCAAAAAAATGGGGTAACCTTAAGGGAAAATTACTATTTATATACTTGACGCAAACCTTAATGCTTATTTTTCTAAATAAAAGCATATTGAATTATTTCTCTCTGAGATCTTACTCTCATACAGAAGGGGCTTTCCGGGAAACCCACAACCAGATTCTGTGTGCAGATACAGGTCACTGAGGAGCAAGACTCTGGACTTCAGTAAGTTAACCCTTCAGATTGACCGTTCCAGCTTACTTGAAGAATTTTCAACTCCACTTCCAACTTAACAACTCCACCTCAACAAGAAGACCCGTCTGTCATCGGACTGAACCATACTTGAGGTGTGTACCAGTTTTATGCACCAATAGTTTGGCGTCGTCTGTGGAAAACGTGCAAAAAGCCTTTCATGATCATTACTTTTTGCTCAGCGGAGCATGGATACCCAGAATAGAAAAAAGAGAAGACGTGTCAAGAACTCCAAGGGCACACCCACCCGCTCCTACCAACGAGGATAATTTCCCCCTAGGACCAGGAAGGACTATCCACTTTGCCACCTAGGATTGTAGCGACAAACCTCAGGAGATGTGGAGACATATCGGGTTGATCTCCTTGAACGCCAAATGAGTGAGTTCAAGTCGTATGTATAGCTCCTCATCGCATACTTTTCGTTGTCCCTATTTAGAATAGACCAGCTCTTCAGATTGCAGCACCCAAGGAGCCACCTCAAGATCGTAATGTTTTCATGACCACTTCGAATGGGCATGTGCCCGAGGGCCGCCCTCCACCTCACAACCCTAAGCTTGCGGGATAGGAGAAGGCCCCCCCCCCCCCGACAATACCAAGATCTCCACCTCTTCCGCAGCGCAAATTTATGCTAAGGGGCCTAGTTATGTCCCATAATAGTTGAGCTCTTATCGACCAGCCAGGTCTGAACTCAGAGCTGAGGGCAGTCCCTGAGCAGGAGAGGCCGTGAAGCACCACCTAGCTGATATCGAAGCCCGCCTCCAAGAGGTGCAAGGAGGCCGGGTAGGACCACGTGTTATCATTGAGGTGGAGTCTCCATTTGTGAATGAAGTTCTGGAGGAAGTAGTACTGAGACACTTTGCCCACCCCCAGATAAGTCTGTATGATGGGACGTCAGATCCTGTTAACCACTTGTTTATGTTTAAGTTTCATATAGACATGTAGGTGGTCTCTATAACTCTACGGTGCAGAGTCTTTCCCATCACCCTCATAGGTACTGCGAGGTCCTGGTTCTAGGGTCTGAGACCAGCATCCATCTCCACCTTTAGGGAGCTCAAGCAGTTGTTCCTAGATCGTTTCAGCCGCTCCCGGCAGAGGTCGAAGACTATGGCTCATATTCTCACTCTTCGGCAGGAGCCCACTGAGAGTGTAGCACTAAATGTCTTTGTTGACAGGCTCTGGCATCAGAGGTTGTCTTGTGACCTCTGCTCCAACCCTGCTCTTACTCTCGATCAAGCTTTGGATCGCGGGACTAGGTTCCATAGTGTTGATTTTTGTGTTGTAGCTAGAAAAGAAAAGAAATAGGTGAGCAAGCAGAAAGGAACGAGGGATGGAAGTTCGAATCAAGCCCACGGCTCGAGGAGATGACAAACTAAAGGGAGGTTCAGACCTTTGCCCAGAGACAAGAGGCCATTTTTTTATCCAGGGCGTCACCAACTAGAGTTCACTCCGCTCACGGTCTCGGTGGTCGCCATCTTCACAAAAAACACAGGGCAGGACTTCTTCCTTCCTCCATTGCCCCTGAGAAGAAGCCATTTGGGAAATCGATGACTAGGCACTGTAAGTTCCACCGAGACTGGGGCCAGTCCATAGAAAACTGATTCCAGCTCCGGCAGGAAATTAAAACGCTCATCTGAAGATGATATCTCGAGAACTATGTCCGAAGAGGAAAATCAGGAGCAATCCAACAAGGATAAACATTAAGGAGAGCCTCTTCCCTAGAGAGGACGGGAGAACCGCAGTCGTCCACCACCCCGAGGAGCTGAGGCTGAGAACGATCACTAGTGTGTAGATGGTGAAATCAACTTCATCCATGAAGGATTTTGCTCTAGGGACGTGCAGAGTCACCAAGGTCACATGTTCGGGCACCTACGATCTTGAAACAGGAGACGATTTGCCGCTCAAGCACCTGTGGAATGCTGACCATCTGAAGCGCTACTTCCGTAGGGAAGATCCACTTTTGTAAACAACTTCTAGTTTGTACAAAGTGTTGTAGTTTTACTTACCAAAATAAAGAATGTGTTTTGTACAAATACGCCTTGTGCAAACTCTCCAATAAACGACATCCCAACCCCCAAGATCCTCCAGTCAATCCGAATAAGAGAAAATTCCATCCTGAGAGCCAAAAAATCATCGAGAAGGTACAGCTGAGCTCCTTACCATAGAGATGTCTCCTTTCGTGGAGGAGATCCCGGGTAAGGTAGTTTCCAGACATTTTACACACCCCCAGATGAACCACTATGATGGAACCTCATCATTCTGCCCCTACTTACCAAACTCCAAGAGGAAGGCCCTCGAACATTCATTCAGGCTCCCTTTTTTGGGCTTGTGGCGACCTTAGCACTCCGTTTTTCCCTACAAACTGAAGAGCTCTTTTTCACGGCACTCCAACTCCACGAACATTCATGGGGGCTTCTGTGGCGATGACTAATTATTGAGTTTTACCACGACTGAGAACATCCTACCTAGGAGTGCATCGAGTCCAAAGGTGGAGATGAGCGCCCTCCAACCTATCTCCAAGCGAAATTCAAAGTGGAGACAAATAGCCATCCGTCCAACCAGAGGTGGAGACAAGTGCCCTCCAGCCTATTTTTAACAATGGTATCCCGATACCTAGGGTCGCGGATGATTTTCCAAGTCAACATCCCGACCCTCGACGTTGCGGATGGTTCTCCATGGTTACATTTCGACCCCTTGAGTTGCGGATGATTCTCCAGATCAATATCCCAACTCCCGGCATCGTGAATGATTCTCCTCAACTACATTCTGGCCTCTGAGTCGCAAATGATTCTCCAAATCAACATCCCGACTCTCAGTGTCACGAATGACTCTCCACAAGCCTCATCCCAGTGCTCGGAATCGAGGGTAACAACCAGACCCTCTCCAAAAAGTCAATAGTCCGTACCTGAGAAAAGACCAAGGTCATCCACCAAAAATGAGTCATTGATCAGGTATGAGGGCCTGTAGTTAAGTACCTTTCTCTACTAGTCGACTATAAGTCCGACGTTTTAAAAGGGAAGGTGCTCCTGCATGGACTAAATAGAGATAACTTGAAAGGGTTCTTAAATGAGCTTGACTATGGAGAACTCTCTAATGACTGACCACGGGGGTCCAACCACCACATTGCGCCCTTGCAAACCGAGAGGACTAGGTACCCTAGGAAACCCTCCTCTTAAGTCCACGACACGATTTCCTCACAATCAACTCATGTCGCATACTGTGGAGCTAGTGGTCTGTGGTCTTAGGCAGAGACAAAAAGTTTTAAGAAAAAAAATAAAATTTTACAACTCTGAAAGCAGGACCAAGCAGAAAGTGACTTGGCAAAAACGTCGGGAGGAAGGAGTAGACTTTGAAGTACCATGGTTATGTCGCTTAGAAGTTTACATGCTCGTGCACAGAAAAATAGGAATATACAAAATCCTACGTACTAAAGAAGCGACGGTCTGAAGCTCAGTTCTCAGTGCCCTCGTTATGAGGGGTGCCCGTGCGAGGAGGGGTGGCATCAATCTCACCCTCCTCAAGGGCTCTCTCATCAGCATTGTCCTCTCTGGCATCTCTCTATCCGACGCCTTTGTGTTCAGCACCATCCTTCTACTTTGAGAACTCTATCTCCACAAGGCCGATGGGAAAATCCAAAATTCAGGCAGTGGATAGCCGTCATGGTGGTCCTCTCCAAAGGCACCGTCCAAGGGTTCAACATCTCTGCCCTATGACCGTAACCATTAGGTTTGACGGGCATCGCCCCTGCCACGCTATTCCTAGCCGGCAGGGTCCAAATGGCGACAGACATCGTCCTGCTATGCTGCTCCTAGCCAGCAGGGTCCAAGAGATGACCTTATCCAAAAGCATCGTTCAAGAGTATCTTCCCTAAAAGGGTTGTTTAGGAGTGTTGTCCAGAAACTTCACCTCATCTCTTCTAGGGCCTACTGGACCCAACAGGAGTGTGGGCTACTTGGGGACCACGCCCCAGGTAAGTGCACCACTTTGCCCCCTGCCCGTTAGTGGTGCGCACCCTCTTGGGGCACGCTTCTATTTTTTCCACGATGCAGGCCAGTCCATGCTAAGGGCTTGTTCATGGTGAACGGTGCAACCATGAAAATCGAAGAAATTCAGGGTCACCTTACCATGATACCTGACCCCGAACCCCGGCCGTATAGGGGCCTATTTCAAATTAGCTTTTCAAAAAAAGTCGACTACTGAAAAAGTGTCGCCCTAAAAATAAAAAAAAAATCGCGGTCACCCAACCGTGCTACCTGACCCCAGACCTTGGCCGTATGGGGGCCTATCTCGAATTCTCTCCCCAGAAAAAGTTGACTCTTGGAAAATATCAATCATTGGTGTTTCTCACGCTTAGAAGTCTCCAGGACGCCTGTTTCAACCAAAAATTGATATCCTTGACCGTCTCATTTCCCTTGCCACCCAGGGCTAGGGACTACTAATGAGGGTATTTTTGGGCATTACCGAGTTAGCACCTGAACCCCGGCCTCGTGTCCACTATCGTCAGCAGTTTTTCCACAGGCCTAACGAAGGCTCGCGACCTTCTCTAAATGGGCCCAAAAGCCCAAGCCCATTATTATGCAATTTCACTATGTGATCTCTATTTCTATAAATACCAAGGGCTATTACGCCCCGAAAAAAATGGAGGAACTTTAAGGGAAAATTCTATTTACATACTTGACACAAACCTTAATGCTTATTTTTCTAAATAAAAGTATATTGAATTCTTTCCCCTTGAGATCTTATTCTCACGTTGGAGAGGCTTTCCGAGAAACCCCCAACCAGGTTCTATGTGTAGATACAAGTCACTAAGGAGTAAGACTCTGGACTTCAGCAAGTCATCCATTCAGGATGACCATTCTAGCTCACTTGAGGAATTTTCAACTCTGCTTCCGACTCTACAACTCCACCCCAGAAAGAGGACCCGCATGTCGTCTGACTAGACTATACTTGAAGTGTGTACCAATTTTAGTGTGTACTAGTTTTATGCACCAATAATATTAATATAAATTTAATAATAAAATATTAATTTTTAGCTAAAAAGTAAAAAGTAAATTTTATTTGCAAGTAGGGATCATTAAAAAAAATTGGGGTTGTTAGCGGCCAATCCTGAATAGGTATTAAAACTACCAGTTGAACCCAACTATTTTTTTAACTGATCAGTCTTATTGCCAATTCACATAGTACTTTACACCTATTAAATGAATCGTTACCTTTCTAATACACGTTGTCAGCCTAAAACGCGAAAATCAAATGGTAATATACTATGGATGAAATTAAAAACAAAACCTACTAATTTCTCCCAATTATGATTATTGATGAATGATTTTTTATACCACAATGATTTATAAATCATGATCATCAAAATGAGATATTAAATTTTTTTTTTTGAATTCTAGATTTTGATACATGTGAATGTTATATATAACACCATCATTACAATTTGTGTGACACGTGATTGTTGAATATAACATGCAATGCAATACAAACTGACATCCTAATGTATATACAAAACAACAAACATTTATCACTTTGTTATGTATAAATATAACATCAATTAATGTTAACAATAACAAAAAATATATGCATGTGTTGAATGTAATATGACTTACTGATAAGGTGATTTGGATGTTAAATGTAAAGTTGAACTATTTTTAGGTAATTGTAGGACTGTGTTGAATGTAATACAAATGTAAAAATTGAAAAAAAAAATAATGAACGTGATACCATCTTGAAAATCTTATTCAAACGTATCTAAATATATAATTTAATCATAAAAAAATACCATGATGAATTCATCAAATTGTGAAAAACTACGAAGATTCCGAAGTAGCATGTTGAGTGTAACACAAATGTGAAAATTGAAAATTTTGAAAATTCTATGTTGAATGTAACACTAATTTGAAAACTAATAAAAAAAATAATGAATGTGATATCATTTTGAAGATCTTATTCAGATGAATTTGAATATATAATTAGATCGTGAAAAAAATACGTAAAATAATAGTTATTTTTTATTTTAATAAAATATTTTTTTTGGTGGAAATCGTTACATATGTGAATAACGATTAAATATGGAAAATTTCAATCCTGTAAATCTTGGAAGGGCAAATTTGTTATGTAAATCATGATATTTTTTGAATTTGAGTTCAAACAAACTACAGGCCGAGTTTGTTTGGTTCATTTTAATACAGTTAGAACTAATTGGTAATAGCATGCTTAATTTGGATCCAGTCGATAATTTTGCCCAAAAAATATTGCATTTAATACGATTAAGTCGTATTATAATGGTAGCAAAACCACATGAATTTTAATAAAGTTATATTAATTTTTTGTGTATGTTACGACAAAAATAAACAATTAATGAAATAAGTCTAACATCAGAATGTTGAGATTGTAATTTTCTGTAAAGGACATTGTTAATATGGGTATATGAGTTTTGGTCCACTATATTAAACCCTAGTCTCACTAGGAAAATAAAAACCTAACCCTACTAGGGTTACTCTAGTCACCTTCTATATATAGACTTTCTATAAATATATTTTTCTCATAAATGAATACAAGTCTCTCATGCTTTCTCAACATTTCGCTTCTCAATTATTTTAACATGATATCAAAAATCAATATTTCTTGTTCATGTTCCAATTAAATTTCCACAACCCTAATTATTTATTTATTTTTTTTGTTTTGCTTTAAAGCCTTCTATAGTGTTGCCTACAACCCCAGATTTCACTATTTAACAAACCAACACTATATTCACCACAACTATCAGACTCGTTTTGTAAAAACGAGTTCGACAATAAAAAAATCACTGCCATCGGGGTCCTCACACATCGCCTCAAACCATCGCAAATCCATGATATTTATTGACTACTACAGGTCTCACCGTCGTTTCGATATGAACACTAATAATGCCATTACCTTCGTCTTAAGAAGATGAGCCAAACGACACAAAAATCACCACCATCGGAGCTTTGATGCACCGCCTAAAAAAATCGCACGTCTGTCATGCGTAATCCACGCGCCACACACGCCACTTTTGCTGCTTTGACATGCTAGCGCTTCATATGCTACATATCAGTAGTCAACAACCACAACACCTGCAAAAATTGTGCCACATTAGAGCCACTTGTTTTTATGTCAGTGCCACATTAGCAGAAAAACTTGCCATATCAGCATCATGTCAACGCCCCACTGTCACGCATGTTACTCTATGCCACGCCACTGGTTCACGAATGATTAACTTTCCTTGATCAGTTCAAGCATTTTTTACCATTTTTTTTATAAAGTTGGATAGATTTCTAGAATATTTGGACCTCTTGATTCTATTTTTGGGCTCCACTTTGTGATTTGAGACTTACAAAATGTACTTTTATTTATATATATATATATATATATATATATATATATATATTTGTATAGTTTCTACGTCGAATTCACCTATTTTTTGACCAATTCTTGAAAATCTAAAACTGGGTTTTGGATAATTTAGTATTTTGAATCCATTTGTCATATCGGTTTACTCAATTTAAGATCATACAGTATAATATCATTTATATTGTTGATTTGCTTAATTAAGGTGGTTTGAAGGGTTCAAGGGTTCATCAATCAATTCTTCACAATTATAGATAGATTCCTGAATAATTTCAACATTCTGAATCCGTTTATTGCCCCGGTTTCTCTAAATTTATATTATACAGTATACTTTGTTGTATATTGTTGATTCGATTCAACGATGATATCTAAGGGTTCTTCGTCTTCGGTTGTTCTTATTGCTAAAAAGGTTCTGATCTTGCATCCACTGTTGTTTCCATCTCTATTGGGAATATAGATTCGCTCATCAATAGTTTTCTTTCCGATTCTAGTACAAATGATTTTCATGCCCTTTCACTTACTATTGATAATTCTTCTTGGTTCTGTTGGACTAAAGAGCTATCCAAGAGAGGGGTGAATTGGATAGTTACTAAATTTAAACAATTAAATTCTTAAACAAAAATAATCAATTTCTCTAAATTAATTATTATCGTGTTAAGCAGCGAAAATGTGCTAAACTAAATACACACCCAAACAAACAAAAAATAAAACAATCCAGTACACAACAATATATCCTGGTTCGGTATGTTACTTTTACCTATATCTAGTCTCCTGAGCTCCACGGAGATTCGTAATCCACTAAACCCCTGATTCATTTATCAAGTAGGAACCAAACCCTTACAATCTCGATTCTTTTCACAAACTCATAATCAACATTTACAATTATCCTTTTCACAAGCTTAGGAAGAACCGTATCTTTTCATCAGCCTCAAAACTAACCTAATTCTATTATAGGAAGAATTAAAACTTAATTCTTTTAACAATCTAAAGATCAAACCTATCACTCCCTTACACTTTAACAGTTATCATTTTCGCAGGCTTAGGAAGAACCTTTACAATCACTCAATTTTATTATCGAAAGAATCAAAACCAAATTCTTTTCAAGGGAAAATAATAATCTAACTTTTTTACAGGACAAAGATCAAACCTTAATTTCTTTCATGGGAAAAAGATCGAAACTCTAGCTACCCTAACTAGACACCATTTCAAACGTATTTAATCCGCTCAAACTCACAAATACAAAAAATTATAAGTTTATTCCCACAAGGAACTTCTAACATCTTAATATAAGTATACTCAATTGATGACCCGAATAAATTACTACATGATAGATACAATGTGAGAGAACTAAAATCTGATTAAATAAAAAGTGGGTAGCAAACAATAAGCACATAATCAGATAATCAATAAAAATTGTTTTCCAAGATTTTTAGGACTTTAAGTTCAAAAAAGAATTTCTAATAACCTTTAACCAAGAAATCAATAATATATATAAATCTTAGAAAGCAAATAAAAAGACTTGGAAGGATCTCACCAGGATTCACCAAAAGCAAGAATGATTTCACAATAAGCAACGCAAAACAATGACACTAACAATGAGCGCTTTAAATCAAAAACTTGAATATTAATCTCTTAAAAATCTCAGTAATAATTTTACTTTTAAAAAGCTCAAATCGGAGTGTTCTTGATGTACTTGTGCTCAATCCCACAGGTCTACTTAAATAAACCTAGAACTAGGCCTCTAACGACTAATTTTCTAAAGATATGTCAAAAAATAACATCTTAAGACCACATATATCATACCTTATCAAAATAGGTATGTTGCATTTAAAAAAAAAAAAAACTCTTTGAAATGTTTATTTTGGTCCCAATACTTTGTCAATTAGCAATCCATAAGGATAGGAAGAATTAAATCATTTTAATTAAGAGAATATTAAAATATGTGGACCAAATCGTTAGGGATCACATAATGTATTGTAGTTCACGAAATTAATTCAAATTTTCTTAAAAACATCCCTTGATATTATAAAAAAAACAAATAGATTTGACCAAAAGATCAAAATAGTTAAGTTATTGACTGAACCTGTTGGTTGACTGGACCTCAGCTTAGGTCGACCGCCTTTCTGCCAAAGGCTAATTTAGATGTTGGCCTTAAATCCTGTCGGTTGACCTACCCGCTTGGTCGGTTGACTGAATCGATCAGAGACTTCACTCCTTTACTCATTTCAACTATTATTTCAATTGGTTGACTGATTGGATCAGTATATCTCCATTTCTACTCTTAAAACATATTGTTTTGATAAGTCGATCGACCTCCTTTTGTCAGTTGACCGAATTAACCCCGAAAACTTAACATTTTATGCTTTAAAACACATTTTTTATTTAGATCATTTATCAAAAGCATTTTCACATAAATAGTGCATAAAAAATCTCATTTTAGGATCTTAAATTTATCATTTCTTATCAAAACACACATAAGATTAATTGATTTTAAGTGTTGTACGTGACTCTAATTCGGGTTGCATTAAGAGTATATAGGTAAAGAGTTGTTTTCACCTCGTTTTCTTTAACGTCTTTAAAACTCTTTACATTTTCTTTAACCTTTCATATTTTCTTCAACGATTCTTCTTCTTAATGAAAAACATGGAATTTTAAATTTAAAACACTCAATAAAACCATTAGTACCACAAAAAACATTAACATTTAATTGATCATCAAAAGTTTGGATTCAACAAGTTCTTTGATTTTACCTGTTGTAATCATATGACTTCTGATCCCAATATCTTCTTATCCAAACTATCCGCTATGAATGCTTCTACCATTCATACAATTGATGGTTCTCATAAGCATGATACTCATACCGGTTAGATTTCTACTTCATATCTTTCTATTTGTGACATGTATTTAATTACAAAACTCACTTTAAATCTTTTATTTGTTGGGAAACTCTATGAATTAGGACTTGAAGTGATATTTTCTAATAGTGGTTGTCATGTGTAGGATCTTCCGATAGTGAAAACCCTTGTGCCTGGTTGAAAATTTGGACATCTATTCAACTTATCCCAACATCTTCTCATCCAAACTATTCGCTATGGATGCTCCTACTATTCATACTGCTGATGGTTCTCATATTAATGGTACTCATGTTGGTCAGAATTCTACTTCACATTTTTCTTTTTTGGCACGTATTTAACTACAAAAGTCACTTTAAATCTCTTATTTGTTGGGCAACTCTATGAATTGAGACTTGATGTGATATTTTCTAATAGTGGTTGTCATGTGCAGGATCCTCCGATAGTAAAAACTCTTGAGATTGCTTAAAAATTTGGGCGTTTATTTGAGCTCAATAGTTTGCACATTCCACACCAAACCCCATTACCACCACCCATGTCCATTCATCAATTTGTACAACCTCACCACCACCATCACAACCACCATCCTCCTCATCATCATCATCTTCTTTATCACTACTACTACTATCACAATCTTCATCACCATCACCATCATCCTATATTTGGCATTCTTGATGAGACCACACTTCATTTAGTTGTTTCAAACTATTTATCTCTAGTAGTTAGTTAGATTCAGTTCAACATGAGTCCTTTAATTATATTTATTGTCAACCTATAAAATAATCAGTTTTACCTTTTAATGATAGTCAATCTATTTCTCTTACACCCTTTGATTTAGCGCATTATGATGCTTAGGGGTCTTCTCCTCGTGCAATAATGGGTAGTTCTCATTATTTTGTTATATTTATGGACGACTTCTCTCGATATACATGGATATTTCTTATGAAAAAAGATTTGAACTATTCCAAATATATTTTTATTTTTCTTCTATGGCTAAAATCCAAATTTCACGTAATATTAAAGTTTTTCACTCAGATAATACAATGGAATGCAAGGATCATGCTTTCCTCAATCTGCTTCACAAAACTGGTACACTCTCCCACCGCTTGTGCCCTAGAACCTCCCAACAAAATGAACAAGCCAAAAGCAAATGCAAACATAGACACATTCTTAACACACTTCGTTCCCTCCTCATTTCTTCATCTTATCCTGAGCATTTTTGCGGTGAGGTTGCCCTAACCACAATATACACTATAAACCATGTCTCTACTACTATAATTCAACATCAATCTCCATTTAAGCGTATTTTCTATAATCCTCCCACCTACTCTGATCTAAAAGTCTTTGATTGCGTTTTTTGTTCTTCTCAAACCACATAAAAACAACAAGCTAGAACTAAGGGCCCGCCTATATTGTTTTTTAGGATATAACATTGAATATAAAGCGTATCAGTATTGGAACCCCATCTCTAAAACTCTTCATATCTCTCGTCTATCATTTTTTTGGAATATCAAATATTTTCTTCCTTACAGTCATTTGATATATTAATGATTAAGATTCTTTACTGATCTATCTCTTGATTTGTTCACGGATGATGCAGATCCAGGTACCACAAAGCTTATTCCACAACTACCAGCTAAGCCCACTCCGTAACCACCGGCTGATCTCACCCCTCCAACTCCAGAACCACCTATTGATCTTCTCATTCCTGCTCCATCGATCGTACTTGAGGCTCCACCTATGTCTGATGATCCTACATCGACTCTTTTCTGAGACCCACATTCTAGATCACTCCCGCTACTCTAATAAGGTAAATCATCATCCTCTTATCTTAATGACTTTTATTGTTTTTCTAACATATTTAATCTACATAAGCCTCAATCCTATAAGGAGACCAGTACTAACCCTCTTTGGCAGAAAATAATGGACGAAAAATTTCAGGCCCTAGCCAAAACTTATACCTGGGATTTTGTTGACCTCTCCTTAGGAAAACTCCTATTGGATGCAAGTGGTTGTTCAAGATCAAAATGCTTTCTAATGGTTCCGTTGAATTCTATAAATCCCGAATCGATGTTAAGGAATTTACTCAAGAATAGGGCCTTGACTACGAAGAGACATTTGTTCCATTGGCTAGGCTCACATCTATCCATACTTTTCTTGTTGTCATTGCCATTCTTAAATGGACCATTTTTTAGATGGATGTCAAGAATACCTTCCTTATTGGCAACCTTTTTGAAACGGTTTATATGTATACCTTTCTTGGTCGAACTACTTATTAACACAATGTTTGTCGCATTTTTCGTGCCCTATATGGTCTTAAACAAGCTCCACGTGCTTGGTTTGCAAAGTTCAGTACTACCATCCACTAGTTCAAGTTCACATCTGTTGGCCCAGTAGAATACCCAAAAGGAGGGGTGAATTGGGTAATTAAAAAAAATAATCAGAATAAAATTAAATAAATCAAATAATTAATTTTATACCTAAATTAATTATTATCTTTATAACACAACGAAATAATATTATCAATTTAAGTACACACCCAAACAACAAAAATAGCAAAGTAGTAATGCAGCACACAAAAGATTTATATTGATTTACCAAGCTACTCTTAACTAATCCAGTCCCCCGAGCTCCACGGAGGTTGCACTCACTAAAACCAAGATCTCTTTAAAGGTAGAAACCAAACCTGCATACCGATTCTTTTATAGGCTCAGAATCAACCTTTACAATATCCTTTTTCTATTTTAAGGAAAAACCTTTACTTTTTACAGACTAAAGAATAGCCTAATTATTTTTAACATTAAGGCACAAGAATCAAAACCTCTCAAAACACTTCAACTATCATTTTCACAAGTAATGATGAAATCTTTACAAATCACTCACAACGCAATTCTTATCTAGGAAGAATCACTATCTCAATCTCTTTACAGGAAGAGACTAAAACCCAGCTACCCTTGATTAAATACCCCCAACGGTATTTAACCTGTCACAACTCACTAATACAAAATTGATAAGAAGTAAATCTCACTTGGAACTTCTAACACCCCAGATAAATAATAACTCAATTAATATAATATCCCAACTAGTGATAGAAAAAATCTAATTTTAATAAAAATATAAGTAGTAAATTGGAGCACGTAATTAGATTCAAGAAATTATTTGTAAAACTATTTACTTAAAAAATAAGAAAGAATTTCTAAGATCAAATTCCAAATATAAAATCAATAAACAAATAATAAGCAATTTGGAAAGATCTCACCCGGAATCCACCGAAAGAAAATAGTATTGCAATGTAACTTTAAATCGGTAGCAGCAATGATTAGCAAATGATTCTCTTAGAAAAGCTCATTCAATTCTCAATAAGATATCTCTTAGAAAAGCTCACTCAATTGATATATTCTGATCTCTTGTGATAATATATGAATTCTCTCTCTTAGAATGATTAATTATATCAGAAATTCGCAGGTCTATATATAGGAATATGAAATCAGCCTTCTAACGGCTAGTTTACATATGTCATTACAATTAAAATCTCTTATAGACCTCTTATATCATAAGGACTTCATTTTGGTTCAATTTCCACTTAAAAACAGCTTTCAAATCTCTCAATTAAACCCCCAATGTATTTCTCAATCTTAATTAATAAGAATATAATTTATTTCAAGCACTAAATTGAGAAATATTATATTTGATTAATCATATTAATAGGATTTAATTAATATATGAACCATATCTTAAATATAAAGAATATCTTCCGAAATCTCTCTCAAATCCCAAGAAAAAATGGCTATTATTAGATTTAATCTCGGATAAAATAATATCCTGAAACAGCGTATTTAGTCGACTGGGAGATTCAGGATGTAGTAAATGCAGTTCATCGGTCGACCGCCCGGTTGACTAGTAGATTCAGAGAGTTGGTCTTTCTTTCACCGGTCGACCTATCAGTCGACTTGTTGATTCAGAGAGTTCAATCCTTCTTGGCCGGTCGACCTGTCGGTCGACTTAGAGATACAGGATGTTACAGCTATTTGGTCCGGTTGACTCACCAATCGACTGTTGTCTTCTGGATCTCTTCTCTGAATACGTTTTTAACTCATTTTCTTTTACGTTTTCACCCCTTTAACCATTTTTTCTCTTAAATGTTTCTTCAAAATAAAATATAACCACACTCCCCTTGAATCCGAGGACGAGTTCTTTAACTCATTAAAGTATCATAATAAAGATTTCAATAATGCACAAATTAAAATACTCATTAAAGCAAACATTATTAATTTCTCTCCCTTTTCATAAATAAAAAATACTTAAATCAAAGCACAATTTTAAAACACTCCCCCTTAATAAAACATCACTAGTTTCTCCCCTTTTATCATCTTCAAAAACAAAATTTAGGGAGGGAGGGAACACACATAAACATTACTCTAGGCAATCATATAATATACTTGAAAGAGTAAACCTAAAGTAATTAAATTCGGATATATATATATAACTCTTTTAAAAGCACATTGAATCAACTAATAAATTTAACTTTTAAGCACAAAATATCAACACTCATAAATTTAACTTTTAAGCACAAAATATCAACACTATGTGAATTATTTTTATAGATAAATATCAGGTCTACTCAATCCAATAAGATGCACACCAAAAACATCTTTCTGAGCATGCAATCTTCTTCTATCAAATTGTAAATAAATAATATTCATGCACAGGTGAATAATCATAACATTTTAGCAATATAGCATGATATTAATTTTTCACAAGTATATTAACTCTTCTGATTTTTTAACAAAATTCGTCTTTCAATATAAGCATGATATAATATTACCCCTCTTATAAACACTTCTTCCCATATATAATTGTAAACAAGTCAATTCATATTTAGGAGAATAAATTTGAGGCAATGAAAATCTTTCAACAATGTAGTATACAATCATATAATTATCAGTTAAGTCTATATGCCTTACTCATGATATTAAAACAATGTCTTCCCTTTATAGAAACAAAATATATGTTCTTTAACACACTAAAATAGGAAGTATTTTATCAATCATAAATCTAGTGCATGCATAAATACGGATAAGTGCATATTTCTCTCATAAAATCTCATTTCTCTTTTAGATTAATGATAATCATTTATAGAACAAGAGATATTTGCTGTATCCCAAACACTATGCCTATATATCCACATGCAACATATTGAAATTTCATATATTTTGAGATGATCATATTCATGATATCACAAATAGATTAACGAGATCTCATATAGCATAGGCATATAATCAAATCATAATACTTAAATTTCTCTTATAATTATGCAAGAATGATATTATTTTACCACTGAGTCGAATGAAGATTCAACTCTAATCAATTAACTCCTTGAATCAACATTGTTTTTATTCTTGACTCAACTTTGAGTTTCGGTATGAATATTTGTTTCTCCTTGAATAATCTTATAACCTAAAACTCTTTGAAACATGTTTGGAAGAAAATCATTAGTAAAAATCAAGTGAATATTTTCAATATCATGTACGATCATTAATAGATTCGAAACAGTTTTAATCCTATCAACCAATTAATTCAGATCAAGTCTTCTCAAGAAACATGCTTCTCATTAACACATAATCAATGACATCCAAGAACATGAATAATATTTTATTCAATAACTTGCATATTAAATATGCTATATCATAACTTGATCAATCCCTTACACAATAATAATCATTTAAAAATCATGAGATATGAGACATTTAAGAAAAACATATTTTCTTGCATATAACAAGATACTTAATTCTTATAAATATATCCATGTAAGCATATAATCACGATCGTAAATATTTAAGATCAAATAAATCATTGTTTATCATTTAATTCACTTTATCATAAAATATCATGCATCAAGAAACATAAAGACTCAGCTCAAACCAACTTATTTGTATAAAAGATATATTCATGAATAAGAGCACATTATGCAAATAATCTTATTAAGATGCATATGCGACAAGTCATAACCACTACTTAGTGAAAACTTAAACACTTAATTCATAACATGTTTCAAAATTAAATTCATGATCACTCTTTGTTATAAACACATATAAAAATATGTAAATATACTTTAACTAAATGTGATTGTCATAATCACTATAACATGTTTCTACGACAACTGGAGAACACATAATTGAAAATAGGTCTTAGAAACCATCACCAACTTACCTATTTGGCAAGTTGAACACCCACCTTTCTAATAAATTTAAATCGCGAAGGGTTAGGAGTACCTCTTATATCCTTGGTGATGACCTTTCTTTTTACCTCATTTGTACTACCGGTTGATGTGAGTACACAATTTCTCTTAATCGATGGCTTTGGTACATCCTTCCTGCTTTCGGGTGCTACTTGTAGGTTCTTTATAACTTTACATCTCAACTTCGATACATTCTTTTTGTTTGCACATGTCGATTGTTGCTTCTTTAAAACTTCACATCTCGACTTTGATATATCTTTTCGCTTTATACATTTTGTGGATTCTTGGCGACTTGCCGTCTTGATTTCGATATAATCTCTTTGGTTGTTTCTTTCGATCTAGTCCCAACACTATGTAACTCTACACAAGCCATTTGTGTAGCTCTTTTCGGCATCCATTTCACTTTGGATCCATTCTTAGCCATAAATTTAGGATTCCTGAATAGACATGATACTTTAAAATGTCTAACCCTGTTGCAATAATTGCATCTCAACTTCGACTCAATTCTTTTGGCAATAAGGGTAAATATTGGAGTTCTCTTGTCATTGTTTGATACTTCTGAACTACTAGAATTTGTATCATCCAATGTTTCTTTTGTAGGTCTCTCTTTTCTCCTTAAGTTACTTTCTGATCCAACCTCATATGTGTCTTTCAATGTATCCCATATTTCTTTCACCGAAACACAACCTGAAAGTTGTCAGTACATATTTGTATCTAAAGAACAAAGTAAAATATTAGTAGCCTGTGAGTTAATAGATAATTTTCCTTTATCAAAGGAACTCAGTTGCTCCTTTCTTTTGGCTAATTCATTTTCCATAGGAGTGTATAAATCGTCTTCAATAACCAACCATGCCTCGTAATTAGTAGCCTACAAAAAAACAATCATTCTATTCTTTCAAATGACATAATTACTACCTATAAACAACAGTGGACGTGCATAGAAAGCCCCTCAGCTAGTACGCCTACTGTGTGCGCCATGTGATCTTTGTTAGCTAAAAAATTCGAGCTAAACCAGCTCTGATACCAATTGTTGGCCCAGTAGAATACCCAAGAGGAAGGGTGAATTGGGTAATTAAAAAAAAATCAGAATAAAATTAAATAAATCAAATAATTAATTTTATACCTAAATTAATTATTATCTTTATAACACAGCGAAATAATATTATCAATCTAAGTGCACACCCAGACGACAAAAATAACAAAGTAGTAATGCCGCACACAAAAGATTTATACTGATTCACCAAGCTACTCTTAGCTAACTCAGTCCCCCGAACTCCACGGAGGTCACACTCACTAAAACCAAGATCCCTTTAAAGGTAGGAATCAAACATGCATACCGATTCTTTTATAGGCTCAAAATCAACCTTTACAATATCATTTTTCTAGGTTAAGGAAGAACCTTTACTTTTTACAGGTTAAAGAATAACCTAATTCTTTTTAGCACTAAGATACAAGAATCAAAATCTTTCAAAACACTCCAATTATCATTTTCACAAGTAAGGATGAAATATTTACAAATCACTCACAACGCAATTCTTATTTAGGAAGAATCACTATCTCAATCTCTTTACAGGAAGAGACTAAAACTCAGCTACCCTTGATTAAATACCCTCAACGGTATTTAACCCGTCATAACTCACTAATATAAAAATTGATAAGAGGTAAATCTCACTCGGAACTTCTACCACCCCAGATAAATAATAACTCAAATAATATCTCAACTAGTGATAGAAAAATCTGATTTTAATAAAAATATGGGTAGCAAATTGGAGCACGTAATCAGATTCAAGAAATTGTTTGTAAAACTATTTACTTCAAAAATCAGAAACAATTTCTAAAATCAAATTCCAAATATAAAATCAATAAACTAATAATAAACAATTTGAAAAGATCTCACCCAGAATCCACCGAAAGAAAATAGTATTGCAATGCAACTTCAAATCGATAGTAGCAATGATCAGCAAATAATTCTCTTAGAAAAACTCATTCAATTTTCAATAAGATATCTCTTAGAAAAACTCACTCAATTGATATATTCTGATCTCTCTTGATAATATATAAATTCTCTCTCTTAGAATGATTAATTATATCAGAAATTCACAGGTCTATATATAGGAATATAAAATCAGCCTTCTAATTGCTAGTTTACATATGTAATTACAATTAAAAGCTCTTATAGACCCCTTATATCATAAGGACTTTATTTTGGTTCAATTTTCACTTAAAAACAACTTTCAAATCTCTCAATTAAACCCCCAAAATATTTTTCAATCTTAATTAATAAGAATAGAATCTATTTCAAGTACTAAATTGAGAAACATTAATATTTGATGAACCATATTAATAGGATTTAATTAATATATGAACCATATCTTAAATATAGAGAATATATCCGAAATCTCTCAAATCCCAACAAAAAATGGATACTATTAGATTTAATCTTGGATAAAACAATATCCTAAAACAACGCATTCAGTCGACTGCCCAATCGACTGGGAGATTCAGGATGTAGCCAATACAGTTCATCGGTCGACTGCTAAGTCGACTTGTAGATTTAGAGACTTGGTTTTCCTTTCACTGGTCGACTTATCAGTCGACTTGTTGATTCAGAGAGTTCAACCCTTCTTGGTCGGTTGACCTGTTGGTTGACTTAGAGATACCGAATGTTACAGCTACTTGGTCCGATTGACTCACCAGTCGACTGTTGTCTTCTGGATCTCTTCTCTGAATACGTTTTTAACTCATTTTCTTTTATGTTTTCGCCCCTTTAACCATTTTCTCTCTTAAATAAGCTCCACTAATATTCTTATATTTCATTTTAGTCATTCAAAATTATTTCTTCTCAATTCACATTGGAGCAAATAATTTAACTTAATCATTACACACATAAATGAAAAAATACATTTTGTGTCATGTGTGTGTTCTTAAATGGGATATTAACAGTTGAAATTTACCTAAGTTGTTTTTCCTAATTCCTTCAAACTCTTAAATCTTTAATATCTTCAACTTCATCATTTAGTATCCATTTAATTTGTCATCTTCATCACTTGGAACTTTAAATTATTGAAACGCTCAATTAAAACATTAGTTCCACCAAAACATCAATACTTAATTGTTCATCAAAATCTTAGGATCAACAACATCCATTGCTCATAATTCTGCTTTATTTATTCGCTAAACTAGCCACGATGTTATCCTCCTTCTATTGTATATGAACAATATGATCATTACAGGAGATGATCTACACGAAATCTCTGAACTCAAAAACTTCAATAGTTAATTCGTGATGAAAGATCTTGACATGCTCACTTATTTTCTTGATCTCAAAGTTTCAAGTGGTACAAATAAATACTTTCTCTCTCAAGCCAACTATAAATCTGATATTCTTTTTAAGGCAGACATCACTAACTCCACTACTGCTAACACTCTTATAGAGCTGAATATTAGACTTACTCCAATTTATAGCTCTTATTTCCCGGACGTTACACTTTATCGCCAACTAGTTGGAAGTTTGGTATATCTTACAATTACTCGTCCAAACATTGCTTATATCGTCCATTAAGTCAGTCAGTTTTTGTTCGCTCCTCAAATCACTCATTACGATTATTCTTTGCATTCTTCGGAATGTCATGGGCACCTTATTTCATGAACTTCATTTCTCCACACAATTCGCTCCCACTTTATAGGCTTATTCTAATGCCGATTGGGCCAGAGATCCCATTGATAAACGTTTAACCACTGGTTACTTTTTCTTCTAGAGCAACTCTCTCATAACTTAGTGTAGTAAAAAACAAACCATAGTTGTCCATTCTAGCAATGAAACTGAATATCGTGTAATTGCTAATGCAACACACAAATTACTTTGGCTTCGCTAACTTCTCATTGACATGGGAGTCTCCTACCCCCTGCCACTATTCTACACTATGACCAGATCGACCATAATTATGTTTTCCACGAGCGTATAAAACACATCGAGACTGATTGCCACTTCATTCGTCACTATATTTTCCATTATATTTTTTACCTTCAATTCTTTAGTTCAGCCGATCAGACAACATATATTTTCATCAAGACACATTTGAAAATGTCACAATCAAGTTGACCAAATAAGCCATATAATAGTAGCAGAGCATATGAATTTCAATTGCATTTAGGTAATGTTATTGAATTTTTTTAAACGTGTTATAATTAAAAATAAATAAATTATTGACGTCAATAATCCTACCAAATATATGAAACTACAAAAATAAAATCTATAACTATAAAAAGTATCAAATTGACATAAATTTTGTTATAAATGGAGTGAAAAATATCATTTGTTATTTTCAACATGTGTTTTAAACCTACTTAAAATTTTCTTAGGTTAAATATCCATATTTATGTTTAAGGTTACATTTTTTTGAATATGTTTTATATTTCTATTGAATAGTTTGAGATTTTTTTATACCAAATAGTATTATTGTTTAGTATGCAATACAAAAATGGACATACTATTTTTTTTTATATATATTTTTAAGCGCAATTTGTAAATTTACTTTGTATACAAAAAACTTGACTATGTTTACGTGTATATATAAAGAATTATTATAATCTATAGAAATATTAAATGCCTTTCCCTTTTGAAAAAAAAAAAAGAAAAAGTGAACCTTCAATTTTAATTTTTTATGAATAAATTTATGATTTTACTTATAAATATGAATGGTAAAAAGCAAAAAAATGATTTTGATAGCTATAGATAATAAGCTAAATTATATATATGTGTGTGTGTGTAACGTCTCATACGGTCCACTGACCTAGTACTTTTTGGACCGAGTCTACGTGGCCTAAAATGCTAAGACGAAGGCACTAGTAGTAGCCCATAATGTACTTTATATATCAGATAATATTTTCTAATACTTTTATGTGGGATCTCGCAATATCCCCTATTCAAAGGCGTGATGTCATTGTCGTGTTGGCTCAATTCGTCCCCTTGGTTGGTGATGCAGATAGCAACCCATAAGTAGACACAAAATAACTCATAAATGGACACATGGTACCTACCCCAGGACCTCTACCCTCACCGGAGCCTCTACTCTTCTATCAACACCACCATGGTGTTGTGTCCGGACCAGGTTAGCTCTGATACCATTTGTAACGGTCCATGCAATCCACTGCTTAGTACCTTTTGGACCGAATTCACATGGCCCAAAATGCAATGTACTAGTAGTGGTCCATATGGTACTTTATATATCAGACAATATTTTCTAATACTTCTGATGTGGGATCTCATAACATCCGTCGCTCAAAGATGCAACACCCCTGTCACATTGGCCTAATTCGTCTTCTTGGCTGGTGGTGTAGATAGTAGCCCAAAAACAGACACAAAACAACCTATAAGTAGACAAGAGTTACCTAAGGTTTCTCAAATTTCAAATATTTGTTTAGGGTTAAGATCTCTCTCCATCTCTGTAGTTTTTTTGTGTGAGATTTTTGTTTGTGATTTACAATTTTTTGTAAAAAAAAATCAACTGACCTGATCAGATTCGACGAACTCCGAAGTAGATGAGGGTAGTGAAACTATTTAGTTAGTTTCAATTGGGTGAGATGCACGAAATCTAATTCGGTTCACCCAACTGAACTCCTCCACAACCAACCCGCCCGACTGATTTGTACCCCTAATTTTTTATTTTTTTTTAGTTTTTGTGTCAATTTTAATTTCTTCTCAAATTTTTATTTATTTTTGTTATTTTATTCTCATATCAAAACATTTTAATATTAAAAGATGATAATGCAAAGGGTTTATACCACTTATTTCCTCTGTCTTTCCCCAACGGATCTGTGCTAACTTCTTTTTCTTTCTCCCCACCATCACTTTTTCTTCCTCCTCCTTCTTCTCTATTTCTCTTGGCATGGTGTCGGATCTGTACCAATGAGCACATATTCGGCACCATGCTGGAGGGAGAGAGAGAGGAAAAGATGACGGTGGAGAGAGAGGGGAGGAAGAAGAAGAAGACCGAGTTGCTTTTTTTTTTTTTTTTCTAATAAAAAGGGTTTAAATTTTTTTTTTTTTTTTAAAATTAGGATGTTAGTTTAAAAAAGTAAATGATGAAATTCAATATATAAAAAATTCAAAAGCTTATTTATGTATTTTAATTTTTAATTATTTTTAGGTAAATAAAAGTAAAATTATCATTAAAATAATTTTTTTAATGAAAATTAAGGTGGCGTTTGGTAACCGTTTCTGTTTCAATTCCAGCAGTGGGATGGGAATGGGATGGGAATTTTGTTTTCTTTTTGGGAGTAGAATTGCGTTTGGTAACGATAATTTTTTTTTTGTTTTGGGAAGGGAATTGTGTTTGGTAACGATTTTATCCTAAAATCCTTTTTTTTTTTTTTTTTTTCTCTTTTCAGTTTTGGCCGGCCGGCGGTGGCGCCGTCGCCGGCCGGCCGGAAACGGCCGGCGACGGTTCTCCGACGTCGGAGACGGCGGTGCCCCCGCCGGCGATGACCGGACGGCGGTGGCGCCGTCGCCGGCGACTGCCGGAAGTGGCCGGAAAAATTCCGGCCGGACGGTGACCGCCGCCGGCGGCGGACGGTGACCGGCGACGGTCGCCGGAGATGACCGTCGGCGGCGGCGGCCGGTGGCCGGCCGGTAGGTGAATAGTGATCATGGGTTTTGGGAATGGAATGGGAATAATGAGAAACAACTTTTTTTTGTTTCTCATTTCTTAAAAAAAAAGTGGGCACAATTCTCAAATGGGAATGAAATGGAAACGGAAACAAAAATTACCAAACGCTATTTCCAAACAGAATTCCCAAAAATCTGGGAACGGAATGGGATGGAAATGGTTATCAAACGGGGCCTAAGTGACGTTTCATAAATTTTTTTAATAAGGGATTGGTTAGTGTTGTACTTAATGGCAAAATAAGAGCAGAGGAGAGGTCAATAAAGACACTTGAAAGAGAAGTGTGAAAGCATAGGTGAAGTGCCATAAGCTGCTTCCTATCCAAAATCTATCTTCAGTCTTCACTCCGCTTTCTCCTTTCAACTTTCATTTCCAGAACCAGAAGAAGCCTCTTCTTCCTCGTCCCACTCTTTCTACGGTTTACAGTTTACACACACGCACACAAAAACAACAAAACAGAGGAGACGACTGTATATATTTATATACTGCACAAATCAGTGAGGAGTTTCAATTCATCATCATCAACTTAGCAATGAGTGAGGCCTCCGACGACGCCATGGACATTGAGAAGCTCTACGAGTATGGCGAACGGCTCAACGAAGCAAAAGACAAATCTCAGGTCCCCTAAACTGCATAATTTTCGATCCGATAATTATCTAATTCTCTAGGGTTTTCTCTTGGTCTGATCTCTTTTGGGTTGGAAGTGTTTTTGTTGTTTGATTGTTTCTTGAGTAGATGTTGCTTGTTTTGCCAACTATTTTTACAGAATGTTGAAGACTATCAAAATATAATAAAGGCGGCGACAAGCCACAGTATCAAGGCAAGGCAACTAGCTGCGCAGCTGATTCCTAGGTTTTTCAAGTTCTTCCCTGCTCTTTCAGTCTCCGCAGTTGATGCCCATCTTGATTTATGTGAAGCTGAAGAGCTCGGGGTAAATATATTCTCGCTCTTGCTTAGTACACAATTGATTTCAAATCAATCTATGGTAAAATGGCTTACATTAAGTGATGAAACTTGCCTATCTAGCTGAAAACAATTATGATGAATCCATTTCTCTTGCATCCGTAAGTGCTCTGGCTCTCCAGAGTTCTGTGCAGATTTTCACCAAACATTTTGATTATGCACTTCCATGCCATGCCTATAATAAGCCATGAAATCTGATAATAGGGGAACCGCCCAAGCCAAAATTTGAAGATTTACATATCAATTATTGCACGTTTCTCCTTCAACTATGCATGTATTGAGAATTGAGACCAATATGCAAATTGACTCACAAACTTCAGCTTAGACTGCCATATTGGTGGCCTGTTGTCGAGGATAATCGACGTCGTTTACTAAGTTACTTGTATGGATAGGCCATTCTTAATTTTACCTTTCTTCTTACCCTCTTTGCTCAATCTACTTGTTTGACCCAATTAAAATGAAAATTGAAATGAATTTTTTTAAACCATTTTTGTTAGTTGCAAACTTTCAGTTAACTTAATTGCTGTCATTACGATATTGGTCTAAATCTATTATAGTGGAGTAAATTCTCTGGTGTTTTGGAATCTGATGATGTCATTCTGGCCATAATGTATTAGATTGAAAAGTTATAATGTGGAAGATGAAGTCATGGATTGTTGGGGGTTGCATAATTTTAGAAGAGATTGTTTGAATGATTTGGAAATACAGTGAACTCTTGGGTTTTTTTTCGTTTGGTGGATGTTGGGATCAGAGCAAGAGGGAGGCATAGGAAAATGAACAATGAAGACATGATCATGTAAAATCTGATAGAAGAGATTAGCTGCATTGAGCTCAAACAACAACAACAACAACAACAACAACAACAACAATAATATAATATCTGCATTGAGCTAAAACAATATAAAATCTCACGGTCCCACCTTGCATTGAGCTCGCACACGTGAAGAGATGTATGTGGTCAATCATAATTTAAACAAAGGTTTTGTTGTTGTCGTGTTAAGCATTTTGGTGTCCAATGTGTTAAATTTGAAATTTGCAACGGCTATTGATAGGGTAACATGTTTGGTGAGAGAAAATGTTGGGCTAGGTAAGCAGGAATTTAAATAGGAGGGTTCATACAAATAAACTGGCAAAATTGTGGGAGACCTCTTTTCAATTCATTCATTTTATGTTTTTGAATTGACTTCGCATCCACAAATTACTAAAGTTTGAAAAGATAAATAAAATATATAAAACAATCGATGTATAGTATCTGTTATATTTTAGAAGTTTTTGATATGTTACTCTTACTAGTTAATATAAAATTTGTGGAAATCTACATGAATAATAAATTCAATCTTGTATTTTCTGGTCAGTTAAATTGCATGCAATTAAGTTTTATTCGTTACATGTGCGAGAACACATATATATGTATACATGTATTTTAACAATTGATGCATTGAACTCGTGTTTTCTAGGTTCGGGTACAAGCAATTCGTGGACTTCCTCTCTTCTGCAAGGATACACCTGAGCATCTTTCTAAGATTGTAGATATTCTAGCTCAACTCCTTACAGCTGGTAATTAAGCGTTTGACGTTCTACTGTAAGCAACTTAGCATGTTATTGTATGATATCAATTTTGAGCAAGGATATTCTTCATGCTTCTAGAAGAAAATGTGGAGCGCGATGCAGTGCACAAAGCTCTTCTGTCTTTATTGAGGCAGGATGTGAAAGGTAGTTCCTTTACCATAAAAGTACTTTAGTTGTTTCAGTAACTTTTGCAATGGGAATTTCTATATTACTTTGAAAGATTTTTTGATCTGATGAACTATGTTCATATTTAAGCAGTGAAAAACAATATTGTTGATGGCTGAACTCCTGCTTTGTGGTCTATTTTTGTGCGGACGGTGTAAATATTTTTTGTTCGTTATAGTCTATAAATCTATGATGGGTATAAAGTTTAGAGAATATGCAGTCAGACAGTCATTTATGTTGAGTAAAATGTTTAGAGTACTTGAACACTATTGATTGAGCAAGAGGAGTCTCAATGTAAAGATGCTGCTATCAAATCTTAAAAGATATTCTAATAATCTCCAGCTTGTTGGCTTGTAAGTTTTATGGCAAAGACACTGAGGTAAAACTAAAAATTTGAACTTGGTCTGTTGTTCATCTCTTGTTTACAGTAGCTTTGAGGTGGTGGTTAAATTACCATGTGTTAAATGATTTGTGAAGCACCATTCTCTTAACATGTTCAGTTAGACATCCTTGGTGATTTGGGGAGTTATGGACATTCCTATTTTTTGTCATGACATCTTCTGATTTTGTTTTTTTTAAATTGTAGCTCACCCTCTCTCCTCCTAACCCTCCTCTTCTGAAAAATATGGGTCACACAAGGAAATTTGAAAGTTTTTTTTGATGATCATAAAACAAACAATGGAGCGATACAGTAATTTACCTTATATATATATATATATTTTTAGTCAAGCCTTGGCTTAACCCATCTCATTATAATAGCTACTAGTATGGTTCAGTAGTGTTTAAACTTTAAACATTTTTTATTTCTATCTTTTTTACCATACTAGGTAGTGTCAGTTTAAGATTTGATGGGATTTTCCTTACTTAGCCAGAACCAATTTTACCTCTTTATTTTCCTCACTTAGCCTGAAGCAATTTTACCTCTTTATTTTCAACCTTTCGACCATTGACGCTCACAAGCCAGTTCTGTTTGGCATTCTTTTGCTCTTGAAGTTATACCTTTCTAAGATGAACCATTCCTCCATCTAAGACTGAGTAGTCCATAAGGACCAAAGTCACCAAAGCAATGTTGCTTATTAAACAACCCAGAGCACTGATCCAAATTCCCCTTTCCCTTCATTAGCTTTCTATCCAGCATGACCCTCACAACATAAACCTTCCTACATCAACGACTGGCCCCAATAGTTATATTTACCACCCTCTTATCAACAATATTTAGTGCTGAAGAACTGCATAATTTTTCTAGTCTTTGTTCACGCGTTTAGAATAAGTCTCAATAAAAATTCGATTTCTCATTGCAAACAATGACACTAGCGGTAGACCTGAAATTGTAGACCTACGTGAAGTTTGGTATGTGGGATTGGAATCGAATCTTGCACGATTGGAATCAAACTTCGAATGGAGGCCCATTCAAAATTCCATTCCATTCCCGCATGACCTGTTACCTGCCGATTCAAAATTTCATTTCATTCCAGCATGATTGATTTTCATTCTCATGTACCGAACATTCAGTTGAAGTATTTTCGATGATAGATGAAGGAAACCTATTGGTTTCATAGGTGTTAATCGATAGCGTGATAAGAAACTGTCTCTTGGAATGGGAATAATTCTAATTCTAATATGAATAAAAAGCTTGATAGAAATGATCGAGTCGTTTTAATAAGTTCTATAAAATTTCATCTAATTGAACAAGTTTAATAGAATTTTTTCTTGATGTTTAAGTAAAAAGCTTGGCAGGAAAAATGCATTCCTGATATATTAGAAAGAGAGTTGATTGTAGCGTCTTTATAAAAACTGAGTACGACTTGGTTTCCAACCACAGCCTATACATTGGAGAGAACTCTTCGCTTGTAAGAAGTCTTATCAGCCTCAAAAGTACAAATAGAAAGCGTGGTTGGCAACCACATTTAAACGAAGGCTTGTTAGCAAGTGGAACCATACAGTTCT
The DNA here is from genome assembly GCA_016647705.1 of Eucommia ulmoides. NCBI lineage: Eukaryota > Viridiplantae > Streptophyta > Magnoliopsida > Garryales > Eucommiaceae > Eucommia > Eucommia ulmoides. The sequence goes on from CM028329.1 coordinate 2,363,585, forward strand.
AAGATCCTGTAAATAAGTCTAATAATGCATCTTATTTAGTCAAGTATAAGAAAATCATTGCTTTTGTAAAGTGATTTTTTTTTTGTTTGAGCTTGTGGAATCACCTGACCCTTATCAGTTTGTCAACATCCAGCTCTCCCTCACCCCCCCCCCCCCCCTTCCCCCCGCCCCCTTTATTCATTGGTAATTTGATATAGTTGTGTTGTTGCTTTGCAGCTTCTCTGACAGCCCTATTTAAGCACATCGAGAGTGTTGATGAGCCAATCACGGATGAAAATCTTCGTGAGAGGACCCTGATTTTTATTAGGGATAAGGTAAGCATTTGTGATGCTCTGGCTATTATGCATGGTTGTCGTAATGTATGAAAACAGTCATTTTTTCTGCAGGTGTTTCCTATCAAGGCAGAGCTCTTGAAGCCTCAGGAGCAAATGGAAAGGCATATAACGGAATTGATTAAGAAAGTATGCAGCATCTTGCCTCCCCTTGTTCAGTTTTATATTTGTTATATAAATTTCTATACCCACGAATTATATCAAATATTTCTTCTTCCTTTTGATTTGAGGTAATGTTTACATGGAATAAATGCTTTTACTGAAAGTGTCTTAGATTTGACTATTGTTATTCTACTGGAATGTGCAAAAAAAATTGATTCAGTCTATTGCAGTGTTTACAAGATGTGACTGGAGCCGAATTTAAAATGTTCATGGATTTTTTAAAGAGTTTAAGCATATTTGGTGAGAAAGCTCCTTCAGAGCGCATCCAAGAACTTATTGAAATCATTGAAGGGCAAGCTGATTTAGATGCACAGTTCAATGTGAGCTTCTCTTTCACTCTTCTATTTTAGAAGCTCATTGCTCTCTCTATGTGCTTGTGCAATGCGGTTTATGTATGGGAAATCATCATTTGGCTGTTAAAGAATGTTTTGTGGCACCATGTCGGCCTAGTCTGTTCCAATCTCTGCTTTTACAGTTGTCAGTCTAGTGAACTGCCTTAGTGGAAGATCCTTCCACTCGGTAAAAGGTGAATCAATACATTATAAAACTGTGGCAGACTTATGTGTTTTTTTTCGACTTCATTGAATGGGTATTAAGAACTCTTCTTGAATCCATATCGTTGTCCTGAATCTCATGATTCAAGGAGACGTCTGCAACCTGATTATATCTCCTGTTGGCGCCTTACTGTAAGAGAAATGGTTAAGTTATAAAGTATTCCCATGACTATTTCAAATACCAAGAAAAACACCACCTATAATGCCCACATGCCAAGCTTCTTTTTAGTGTATGATGTGGTATGTTGTGAGTATTGATGGAATCCCCTTCCATGTTTGGTGTATTTATCAAAATTTGACTTGCTCTGTGTGATGTAATAGCTCAGATCTGTAGAATGCCGGGGGAGGGGTGGGGGAATCTTCCTGTATCTGTTTTCCGTAGAAACGCTGACTCCTATAGATTGATTGAATTCTTGCTTTTTTTGCTATGTTGTTATTGTATGATTATTGTTTAAATCTGGACTTCCTTTTGAACGATGGTGACCTGGGTGCCTCTTATTTTTGGTGTATAATATTGCATATTATTTCCCCTTTCAGATAACATCGAATTTTCTCTACATTATAATATGTTAAATGCACCATTCGTAATTGGCTCTATCATTTTTCATGCAGGTTTCTGATGGAGACCATATTGATAGATTAATATCATGCCTGTACATGGCTCTTCCATTTTTTGTTGTAAGGCCTCTCCCTTGATTTTGATTTCTCACTTCCAACCCATTATACTTTTCCAACTTAGTTCCTTCTCCCCCCCCCTCTCTCTTCTTTTTGCAGCAAGGTGCATCAAATAGCAAGTTTCTTAACTACTTAAACAAGCACATTTTCCCAGTTTTCGATGAGGTAATTTTGTACTCATACCACCCTGAGTCGGAATTCATTTTTTTCCCATCTAGTTTTTGTTTGTTTGTTTCCTGCATTTAGTATTTGTTTTTCTGTTGTAAGAGAAAATTAATGCTGTGTAGAACTTCAAATGTCCTCTGAATATCTTAAGGCTGTGTTTTATTTTGATTTAAAAACAGCCTTTTCTTTTTTTCGGGAATGACAAAATTCATTTGACTGGCTAAATCCAAAAATTTAATTTTAGTACGGTTCAGAAACCCAACTCAAATTTGAAGCTGTTTTGAAAATACTGGTTTAGATTGCAAACCAACTAGAACGCAGATGCTCTGGACTCATGCTCTGACTTCATTTGTATTTTTTTCGTTGGGGGGAATGGGTTAGTCTTGCAATGTGCTTTGCTTCTTTTTTTTTTTTTTTTTTTTTTTCTTCGGTCGCATGAACTTGTATTTTAATTTTTGTTATATTCAATATCCATGTCAATTTTTATTATTCTTGTTGTGCTAGCTTCCTGAAGATCGCAAAGTGGACCTGCTCAAAAACCTTGCAGAAAGTTCACCTTACACAACTCCACAGGATTCAAGGCATGTTCTTCCCTCTGTAGTGGATCTCTTAAAGGTATGCTGTTGCTGATACACATATTTACATGTTTCTTCCTATTTTATGTATACAATATAATTCCATTGCAAAGCAACACAACGTAGGATCCATTTCCCTCTTATTGATATAGTGAGATCCTTAGGTGGCGTTTGGTACGCGGGATTTAAGATGGGATTGGAATGACCATGGGAATGGTCATTCCATTCCTATGTTTGGTACATAGAATTTAATCACATTCCCATTACTAAGGAATCCCTAATCCTACAAAACATGGGATTAACCAATACCAAGATAAATTTGGTATTGGTTAATCCCAATTATATAGAATTAGGTTTTAATCAATAATTAGCCAAAAAACGAGATCAAATACTAAATAAATATTTAAATTCAAATGAAATTTAATTAAATTAATTATTATACTGTTTAAAAATTCAATAAAATTACTATTTTACTCTTTGATGTCATTCCAATACCACATGTAATCCTTTTTGTCACCAAACATAGGAATGGTAATGACCATTTCATTCCATTACCATACTAATTCCAATCCTATTGTTATTCCATTCCAACGTACCAAACGTAGCGTTAATGTCCAATTGTCCATGATTAGACTTGATGTGCTCTAGAATTCATGTGCTCCAATTACCAAACTCTGAAGCTCCGGTCTTTCTGCCGCTGTGTATCTCTCCCAGAAGAGAGAACTGAATACAAAAAGAAAATAGGGATTTTTTTTTGGCTAGAACTCTTGAAGCTGAAACTGTGTCAGTGAATTAAGATACTGTGGAATTTTTATTTTTGCTTATTATTCTTCCTCATGGAACGTCTTTCTTCTCAGAAGTACATGCCTCGGAAGAAATCTGGAGGAGAGATGAACTTCACTTATGTTGAGTGCTTGCTGTACACTTTTCACCATCTAGCTCACAAGGTTAAAAACTCTTTGAATTCCTTGATTTTATCCACCTTCTGCATTTGCCTTCTCTGATCCATACTGACAACTTTATTCTCACGCAGGCTCCAAATGCTACTAATTCTTTATGCGGTTACAAAATAGTAACTGGCCAACCATCAGATAGGCTTGGAGAGGACTTCTCAGAAAACTACAAAAATTTCATGGAAAGGTAATTGGCCTTTTCCACTTATCTGTTTTGTCCTCGATGTATTCATTTTTAACTGTCGAGTCAACTGATTTTCTGTTGGTAACAAGTTAAAATTATTTTAGGAATTCTGGTTAGTATAAATCATGTTCATGGATGTTAAGAAGCTAAAGATTCATTTGTAGGAATCTTGAATATGGGTGCAACAGCGCGTGATGCATGACTTCTGGAAAACCTACCATTGTTTATTTTATGATCAAGCGTGAAGTGATATAGCAAAGCAAAAAATGAAAACGCAAAACGACATGAGGCAAAGTGCATTTATGCTCTAGCAGTTTTCCATCTTTTTAGGGGGTTGGGTTGGAGAGGAGAAGACATTTGCTGGCACTTAATCAGCCAAAAAAACTTTAAATGGAATTGTTCTACCCAATCCATCTTGTTGCTGAGTGGGATGCTGCCTGCTGTGTTGCTGATGACTTTTAGATTTTACCCAAATGTACTTATCTCGACCTTCCTTCTCGGGCACAGTTCAATTCCAATTTCCAAGACCTGGTAGTTGAGATTCCAGAAGAAACTCCTTGGGTGGAAATCATTCCTTGAGTGGAGGGTGGTTTACTTTTTTGAAAACTTCTCTTTGAATCTTTCAACTTATTTGTGTCTTCGTTCCCCATCCCTGCTTCAGTGGCCAAATCTGCAGAAAGATCCGGGGAGATTTCCTCTTGGGCTGTTCAAAGGAGGAGAGGGAAATTCATCCAGTCGCCTGGGGTTACATTTGCAGATCAATGCTAGAAGGTGGTTTAGGGTTTAGAAATCTGTGGGCTTTCAACCAAGCCCTTTGGGTAAATGTCTCTGGAGATTTTGTAGGAGTTTGTAGAGGGAGAGTGGTGGTGGCCAGATTCAGAGAGGATTGGGGTGGTTAGTCCTTGTGGACTTTTTCTTGTTCCTATGACGTGGGTTTATGGAAGAACATTACCTAATGGGGAGGAGATTTCAGGCTCTTCACCAGTATCAAAATTGGAGATGGGAGTAGACTACGGCATTCGTTAGACGTTTGGTGTGGGGATAGTACTTTTCGGGTGTAGAGAAACACATCGATTTCAGTGGCAGATTTTGTTTTGAGGTGTCTTTGGATACTCTAGTTTTGAGTCTGAATTGTTGGCTGGGAATTTCCCTGTTTTGGTGGAGCTGCTTGCTGCCTTTGGGAGATCTGCGTCAGCACGGATATAGAGGATAGATTGTGGTGGTTCACTGAGAAGAGTGGTCAGCTCTCAGTGGCATTTTACCTTTTCACTAATGGGCACTAGGGTGATCGACTTCCCTTAAAAGGATATTTTGAGATTTAAAGAGCCCACTAGAGTTGATTTGCCCCTTGGTCTGCTGTCTGGATCTGTTCTCACCCTTGAATCAATCTGGAAAGTAGGTTTTTTAAGCTGCCCAACAAATGATTATGTGGCATGTGGAGGAGTCAGTTGTTCAGCTGCTGTTTTGCCCGGTGGCAAGGGATTTCTGGACTATGGTAGTAGCATTGATGGGGATTTCTGTCACTCAGCTCATTCTCGCTAGCAATATATCCTTAACCTTGTTGTCCCTTAGGTAATCCTTTTCTGTACATGAAATGTTTTGGGGAGGAAGGGTATTTTCCTTAAGAATTGCTACTTTTCTCAGCTCTCTAGTGGTATTGGAGCCTCCAGAATTTTCTTTTGTACGTCATTGACCTATTTACCTTGAATTTTTTTCAAAATAGATTGCGATATGCACACCTTTGAGTCTTCTATTGACATAAAACAAATAGAATTGAATCTGTGTTCTTTTCTTTTGATATTTCATGATTGAAGTCTCAAGCATGGTAATGTTCAACGATAGCTAGATTTCTCCTTTTCTTGTTTTGGCAGTACTGGAATATATCAGTCTTCTTTATATAGAGATATAAAATAGTTTGAAAAAACAGAGGCAAAGGTTTTTTTTTGCCAATGTATTGATCTTCAAGATGAGAGGAGCCATGGTGGTCCCCCAGGTGACCTGGATCGCATGAGTGAAAGCTTAGTTGGATCTACATTAGATGCCTATTTGAATCGCCCCATCTATCCCCCCCGAGGAGGAGAAGTTGCGATTATTCCCATAAATTTCTTTAAACTAGCATTAATTAATGACACATGATGAGGATTTTTCCGCCATTTGACATTGAAATAAGGGTGGACTTTTCGATCTGCTTCTAAGATGTGCTTATTGGTTTAGAGTTCCAGTTTTATCTTTGCTTAGTTGCAACTGTCATCTTCTATTAGCTGCCTTTTCTTTTGAAAGAAAACAAGTACATAGACAATAGTTTATGTATGTGATTGCTGGTGAAACAGATTAAGTTGTGGAGAAGAGCTAGCACGGGCTACCATGAAAAAATTAACACAGGGGATGGCTGAGCACAACAAAGCAATGGCTGCTGCTAAATCTGATGAAGCAAAGGCTTCCGTTGTGAGTTTTTCCTCTGAGAGCCTGCATATTTTCTTGATATATCTTTTCAGCGCATTCATGGGAATCATATTCTCTGCATGTTCTCCAGAAAACTCAAAAGCAAAATGCTACTACTGGGTTGCGAACCTGCAATAACATTTTGGCAATGACGCAGGTAAAGTAGAAATGAATTTCTTGTCAAATTTATTTACTCGTGCTTTTTATTTTACTGATCTTTTCTGCTATTTGATCGTCAGCCACTGCATTCAAAGTCTCCTCCTTTCATTGGGGATAAGAAAATCAACTTATCTTGGAAAGAACCAGCGAAAACTTCTGCGCCTTCAACTGGTACTGCAGCTAGGTATGTTGAAAAGCCTCATCATGCTTTATAGTTTATACAATGCTAAATTTTAGGATTTAAAAGTTTCTAGTCATTATTTGTCTATTGCATGAAAGATTTCGTTTCTGTTAGTTTTTAAATGTTGATAAAAGAGATGTTTTTTTATTAGGGATACGTAAGACGGATCGTCAATGGTGTTCGAACAATAAGTTATAGTACACATGTTATTTCTAATTGATATATATTTTATTTGAGGATCGTCATTAAATGCTTACCTTGGATTTAGTAATGGATGAACTCACAAAAATAATTAAGGTAGCACCATCGACAATGAAGTTTATGGGTGATAAACTGATAATATACAAGTAGATCAAACTAGAGGAGGCATTAACTCTTAAGGTAGGTTTTGCAAAGAAGCGGTAGATTCTAACGTGATATGTACCCATTCAAATTTCATTCCATTGCTACGGGATTCAATTGCATTCCCGTGTACCAAACATCACAGAAAAGTTTAAAGATGGAAGTTGTGGATTTTGATTGATATGGTGAAAATTGGCATTATGAGGTCTCTACGATTAATCATTTTATAAACGAAGCTTCTAAAGTTCAAGACAGTGGAAAAATTGAGGAGGATAAGCATATAGTCAAGGCATGATAGTTAAAATGGAGAATTGTAGTTAGGGTGATATGCAATTGTCGGATACCTGAAATTGTTTATGATAGTATCATAAGATTAACATTTGTATTTGGTTAGGAAGGTAAAGAAGAAGTATGTCACGAAAGTAAGTGTAGTTGAAATAAGAATGTTAAGATCGACGGGTAACATGAGAACGGATTTAAAATAAGAATGTGCTTGCTGGATGGATTTCAGAAGTACCTACTGAGGAAAAGATCAAAGAATATTTTAAGATGGTTTGAACATGTACATAATGTACCGTTTAGAAAGTGACATTTAATTCATGAGCAAGATGCTACAAAAAGGAGAGCTAGACCTCTGAAACTTTGGGAAGATTAATTAGGAAAGACTTGGTATCATTGAATTTAATTGATGGGATGATACTAAAATGGTATCCATGGTGCAAAGAAATTAATGTAGAACACCCAAATAAATGGGACAAATATCTGAAGTACTTAGATTTAATTGATTGTTAATTTTGTGAAGCATATCTCTTGATTGGGGTGCTTCACTTATATAGTTCATTAAAGGTTTTGTTATATTATCATAATTTTCTGGGTAAATGTGCTGAGTATCATCATGAATTCTCGTTAGAGATTCTTAAGCAATAGGAAAAAATGATAATGGTTGGTCTCAACTTACTCAAATAAGTGATTCAATGCCAATTTCTTATGTAAATTGCTTGTCTCACCATCATTTATGGCCACAAACAGATGAGTGAGGGTAGGGGTAGGAGGGGGTAGGGGAGGGAGGGTTAGGTGGGTAGGGGTGGGCCGGGTAGGGGTAGGGGTGGGAAGGGGGTTAGGGTTTAGGGCACAGGGGGGTGGGGTGGAGGTAGGAGGGAGGGTAGGTTTTGTGGTGGGGGTGGGGTGGAGGTGGGGGTGGGGGGGGGGGGGGGTTAATCAAATTTACTTATTGTTTGTTTGAACAAAGAAACATACAAATCTTTTAGTTTAGTTTAATTTTTAAGTGTCGAATTGCACGAGAAAATAGCATCTAAACTAGAACTAAAATGGTTAGTTAGCTAATTTAAGTGTGTTTAATTCTTACAACAAAACACTAAAAATTATAAAAATCCATAAGTTGATTGATTGAAAATAGCACAATTTGTGAATTGAAGGACAGCTAAACTGGTCATAATACATTATAAGTAATCATTGGAGGGGCAATTTCATGGTAAAAGAATTTACTTTGTTGTTGGAGAGCGAGTTTCTCTCACGCACGTAGGCCCCGCCAAACTAGCCCTAGCACGATGTTTGAATTGAGCAAAACAAGAGAATTGGAGAGAAAGCATCTAGGTGGCGTTTGTTTAGTGTTTCTGTTTAAAGTTTCTTGTTTTCAGCAAGCAGATCTATTCCATAGAAATTTGTTCTGAAAACCTAGGACCAAAATATAAACACAGTTTTTTGTTCCCGTATTTCCGTTTTCCCCCCTAGTTTTCTGGGAAAGAAAACAGTAACTAAACCATCTCTTCTCTTCATTTCTCTCAATCCAAACGAACCCTAATAAATTACCCATCTCCAAGTTGGGATTATGTGGCTTTCATTTGTTGTTCTTTTTCATCATCTTACTTGAACTTTTTTTTTTGTTCTATTATCATTTGATTTGCTATTATTTCTGCAGAGGGAAACGTCCAACTGGCACTGTTAACGGTTCCAGCAATAATCCGCCGAAAAGGGGGCGTGGTGCTGGCCCACAAAACAACCTTGTGAATAGAGCATTTGAAGGCCTGTCATATGGAGGAAGGAGCGGTTCAAGGGGCAGAGGTAGGGGCAGAGGCGGTAGGGGGTGGGGTGGACGCGGAAGAGGAAGGGGCTTTTGGTAATTTTACAATGCCACAGTGGGTAAAAAATTCTTTAAACCTCAGCACAGGGAGGTGTGAACGAGAAGATTTTCTTTTAACGCACTCAGATTTCTATGTATTATTATGTTTTTCTTTTTTGTTTCTTTTTCTTTTTCGTTTTTTTTGGCCAAGGAAACTTGAAATAGGAACACAGATATATTGGGAAAAGATTGTTTCTGTTCTATTTCCAGAAATTTATTCTAAAATTCTGGGAAGTAGCAGATTTTTTTTTTCGTTCCTCCTATTTGTATTTCTATTCCATTTTTTTTTTTGAAACAGAGACAGTTACGTAAAGACTCAGTTCAGCTTGTGTAATTAAAGCCTGTGTGTCCAGCAGAAGGCATATTTAGCAATAGCAAATAGGGACTTTTCCTATTCTCCATTATTAGGGCAAGGTGTTATTTATTTATTTTTAGTTGATTTTTGTTTACCTTGAACTTGCGTATTATTATAATTTTTTTTTTACGGTAAAGTGTGTTTGGATTAACTTATGCGCATATCGATTGATCACCTCTTTAGGTGAGGTGATCTTAAGGGCGTGTTCTCTCACATTGGTTTGGTACAATATTTTTCAGGAGAGTTGAATTCTGGTTGACAAGGAAAATGGGCATTCTCTTGCTAATCGGATTGATTTGCGCATTATGATTTACAAGAACCTGTGATAATTTTGAATTGGATTTCTTGTTTTTCTTTCGGGAATGAGCTTCAATGGTGACGTTATTGTCTAATAGCTGTATTATATTGTGAGCCTTGTGATTTGCTTTTGTTTTAATCAAGTCTTTATACTTTTAATTTTTTCAATTGAACCCTTATAATACTTCCAAACTGTCAATTAAGTCCTTCAGTCAGTTTTGCTGCAAATACTGGCGGCCAATGTGTGATTTAAGTTTGTGTGTTTTAACTATAAAAGTTAACGGAATGTTAATTGGCATATTTCAAAAAGTTTAAGGGCTAAATTAAAATATTTGAAGTAAGAGATCAAACTTGGTGAAGAAATAAGAAAAAGTTTAAGGGCTAAATTGAAATATTTGAAGTAAGAGTTCAAACTTGGTGAAGAACTAAGAACTAACAAGTTAACCTATTCTAATTAATCCATTTTTAAGATTTTTGTTTTGAGAATTGTTATTGGAGAAATTTAAAGTTATTTTAAAATCAATAATACATTCGTTTTTCCGTCGAACTACTTTATAGAAAATTAGAGTTTCAATAGGCACACACAAATTAACATAGAAGATATTTTAGAGTTTCATTATATAGACCTTGATAATCAAACTCTAACACTACTTAGGAAAATTTCAATCACTCACCATATATAAATACTTTTATATATATCTATATATTATATATTTTTTTATATCAATATAATCGCTCCATGTTCTCTTAATATTCTGTCTCTTAATTATTCTAACATAGTATCAAGAACCAATTCTTGCTGACCATGTTCTTACTAAACTTCCGCAACCCTAATCTTTTTTTCAAGCTTTCGTCGCGCCGCTATCCATAGCCGTTCATTTTACTTTTCAACACCATATTTAATGCCACCATTAGACTCTTTTCATAAAAACGAGTTCAATGATACCAAAACAAAGCCAAACCGACCATCAATGCACTCTCATGCACCACCAACAAAGCCACCAATGTCGTTAGATCTGTTGACTGCTATAGGTTTTATCGTTGCTCCAATATCAACATCCATCACAACATAACCTTCGTCTTAACAAGACGAGCAAAATGCCACCCAAACCACTAACATTGGAGATCACATGCGCCCCCACGGGCTGCCGTTAGCTTCAATAGCTCCGTCACACGTAAACCACACACATGCCACGTCATCACAAAGTTAATGATGTGGCACTGCCATGTCATTGTTAGGTCAGCGACACATCAACTTCCACGTCATTCTCAGTGCCACACCAATCACCATGTCAGGTGACACGTCAGCATTCATCTTGTCTTTGGTTGACACGTGTTTATCATGTCATCGGCCACGTCGGCGACACTTTAGTTCCACTTTATCACCACATCATCGTTTATCTGCCACCTTGCCTTCCATGTCAGGCTAATTAGAAGATTGACCGGTTCACTTTTGGTCAAACTATTTTCTTTGGACTCGTTCACCAGTTTTTTGACTAATTCTTGAAGATATAAAATCAATTAATTTTAGCATTCTGAATCTATCTATGGTCAACTCAGATCATACATTATAATTCCTTTTTATATTGTTGATTCGACTCATTACTGTGTTTTGACTTGTTCAAGAGTTTATCAATAGGTTCTTTACGATTATAGATCGGTTCCTAGATAATTTCAGTATTCTGTATTCATCTGTTGTCTCGGTTTTTCCATATTCATATCATATAATATACTTTGTTATATATTGTTGATTCGATTGAGCAATAATGTACAAGAGTTGTTCTTCCCCGATTGTTCTTGTTGCCAAGAAGGGTTCTGGTCTTGCATCTACTATTGCTTCCATCTCTATTTGGAATATAGCTTCACTTTTCAACCAATTTTTTTCCAGCCCTTCCACTTACTACAGATAATTCTTCTTGGTTCTTTGATTATGCATATTGTAATCATTTTTCTGATCCCAACATCTTCACATCCAAACTGTCTGCTCTGAATGATTCTATCATTCATATTGTTGATGGTGCTCATATGCATGTCACACCAGTCGGATTTCAACTTCACATCTTTTTATTCCTGGCACATATTTAATTCCAAAATTCACTTTAAATCTTTTATATGTTGGGGAACTCTATGAATAAGGGCTTGAAGTGATATTTTCTAACAATAGTCGTCATGTATAGGATCCTCAAACAGGAAAACCTTTGGGACTAGTCGTAAAGTTAGATGTCTATTTGAGTTAAGTAGTTTGCAACTTCCATCTCAAAACTCACCACCACCACTACCCTATGTCCTTTTGTCAACTTGTGCAACCTTGCTGTCGCCACTACCATCACTATTACCATCATCCTCTTTATCATTACCGCCACCACCACCATTATCATCATTATCATCACATCATTATCAACTAATTCTTCTTCTCTCAGTCTTTGGCATTCCCAGTTAGGTCATGTATCCATCGAATGTATCCACACTTTAGCTCTAGTGGAAAATTAGGCTTTATCACTGCCAAACATCTCGATTGTCTTCCATGTCAACAAGCAAAACAACACGCCTTACCTTTTCTACCAGTGGTTTGGTCTTTTATGCAACTTTTTATCTAATCTACTCTAATGTTTGGGAATACTCATCTCAACCACAACAGAGGGGATCTAAATACTTTGTCATATTTGTTAATGACTACTCTTAGTGCACCTGGTTGTACCTCATGTATAAACATTTTGAATTACCTCAAATCTCTTCAAAATTTCTTGTTAAGATTCAAACTCAATTTTCTTGTAATATCAAAATCTTTAGATGTGACAATGCAATGGACTACAAAGACTAGACCTTCATTGCCACCCTTCGAAAACATGGCAATAAATAGTGCTATTGAGATCAACCATAATGATGTTTTCACGAGCGTACAAAATACATTGAGACTGATTGTCACTTCATCCATCATAATATTCTTTAGAAAACTGTTCGACTTCACTTCGTCAGTTCAAGCGATCAGATAATTGATATTTTCACTAAGCCTCATCCACTTGTACGTTTTCATACTCTACTTTTCAAACTCAATTTCACGTCTAATTTATAGTCTTGAGTTTGAGGGGGGATACTAATATTATGTATATGGGTCTTGACCCACTAAGGTTAACCATACTCTACTATATTAGAGAAAACCTTAGTCACTTTCTATATAAAGATTCTTATATATGTCTGTATATTATACTTTTCATATATCAATATAATTGCTTCACGTTCTCTAATATTCCGCCTCTCAATTATTTTAACATATTAAAAAGAATATAAGTAGGACGGAAAAATATTTTAATGGTCCAAATTTAATTTCAAAAGATAAATAATTGTGATTTAACTTCTGTAACTTGTAAACTCACTAACTTCAGACTTCTCAACACCACTCAACTCATTTTTCTCCCACTCAATCATCACTACACAACTCAACCCACTCTTCCTCCAATCCATCCTCCATTTATGGGTTTAAATTGATTTGAAAAAATGAGCAGGTTGGCTGGACCTCTAAGTTCGAGCACTCGTGTATGTTGTGGACTAATAGGTCTGCGCAACATGGGTTTGTGCAGACCTGTAAATCCACTGTCGGTAACTTTAAATTTGATTTTTTTTTTTTGAAAAAATGAACTTTGGGAGAAACCTCATACCCAACAAACATAAAATCATAAAATTTATAAGCCTAACATTTGAATAACTATAAAATATATTAAAAAAATGAATATAACATAATATATCATTTTATTGTAATGGAGTTTGAAGAACTTACTACTAAAAATGAAAAGGATCTGTTGGACTAAAAAAGTCAGAGTTGTTGCGTTCATTGGATAGATGAGAAGTCATCAGAGGGTCACCGAATTGATTGTGTGACGAGAGTAAATAACCACGTGTGTGTTTGAAGGTCAAACATAGTTAATTAATGAATATAAATGGAAACCTATTTGCCGAAGTATTTTAGAGGATAAAAAACTTAATTACATTAACTTACGGTTTTTTTTAATAATTTATGTTAGTTTGGAGAAAAGATACTAATTAAAATTTTGAATCAAATAAAAACATGTAAATGTTAAAAAAAGAAAATTGTATGTTCGTACAATTTCAATTTTACTCTCTCTCTCTCTGTAAATTATCGGCGAAGGCAAAGGAAAATCCGACTAGTGGCTTTTGTACGAGTTGACGGGGGGTGGCAATAATGTCCGGTGGGACAGGCATTGGAACTTCGCTTTCTTCAATTGGTGGTGGCAACCGTCTCTCTATCCTCCGTCAATCTCTTTCTCGGACTGATCACGGCGGTGATGACGGACATTGGATTTATCAACCGTATCGTGATGTCTGGAGGCAGTGGATTGTGGCCAGGGCTTGGTTGTCGTGGATCTCTCTGATGGTGGTATGATGGAGCCTGGAAGTGGCGGTGGTGGCTGGGGAAGCGGTTGGACGGTGGCGGCGGTGGCTTGGAGGTTGGTGGTGGTGGTCGTGGAAGTGTGGGATTGTTGGAGTATCAGGTATTGCACTTTCCCATTCAGCTCCTTCCCCCTAATTTACTTTTGAATTCAAATAAGCACAGAAATTGATCTGTAGAGAAAATGATACTTCTTCTTCGCCTTATATTTGCAAAATTGTGTTGAAATGTCAAAGCTCTGTTTTATAGTTGAAATTTCCGTGTATTAGAAGAGTAGAACTATGAGAATTTGACATTTCCATTCAACCCGAACTATGAGAATATATTATATAAAGACTTTCAATTCCCAATCACACCGTTATATGTAACTTCTCTTCATGATGATATAACTGTATGAATGAGATGGAAAATTATTTTATTGCCTAAAATGGCTTTACAACCACCTCTCTCCACGGCATCTCCAGAATCGTTTCCTTTATTGTTCTTTGTATTCAGCTTCTTCCTTCTTCTATCCCATGGATCTCTTACTGCAGCTGAGAACAGAGCTATGGAAATCGGTGCTATCGTTGATGTTAGCTCGCTTGCCGGAAAACAACAGAAAACGGCTATGGAAATAGCAGTTAATAACTTCAACCATAAGTCAAGGAATCAAAAGCTAACCATTCATTTTCGGAATTCCAGCAGTGAAGATCCCCTCCAAGCAGTTTTTGCAGGTTTTCCATCGCTACCTCCTCTGCCAGCTCTTTATATATATGTGCTAGAAGTAGTTTTTGATGAATATAATCATATTTGATTCCGTTCCTTGTGATATATGAAGATTGTCATATATAGCATGCAACTTATTTACCTGTTATGATGCGTTGAGCGTATGAATTTAGCGAAAATAGTACATATGAAGTAATACAAGAAAAGGTATGGAATTGGCGAAAATAGTACATATGAAGTACTACAAGAAAAGGTTGGGAATATTGCAATAGAATAAGGAATATATCCTATGTGACTTTTGCATGGGAAGTCCGGAGTTCTGATAGTTCACTTCTCTTATGTGGTTTATGTTCTTTTCCCAGTGTTTTTTACCAAGTGCTTTTCAATTGTACTTTAGGGTAGTTTCAACTAAAAGTAATATCTGCAGGACCATATATATGAAGTTATAATCTTTTACGGTAGTTTCAGCTAAAAGTAGGCAATTGAACCTCCAAAGTGTTAGTAGGTAATTATAATTCCAATATCTTTATACTAAAATATTCATATACTCTGATACTGTAGTTCTACATGAATATCTATATCTATGTATATGTATATATGAAGGGAGGAGGAGATATATTACACAAAATGTTATCAGAATTAACAATACTCACATAATAATATAGGAGACAACTTGTAAAAGCCCAAAGGGTCTAATTCACTCTCAAAAGACACTTGAAAGAAGAGGATTGCCCCTAGGGTTAGCTCAGGATGAGGTAACACAAGTGATGTGGGATTCAATACATCATCTCATGCACAGGGTGGACTTTACCAAACCATTGCGAACGCATATCGGGGGAGGCCCGACATCAGACAAGAGGCCTGGATCTGATACCATGTAGAAACCCAATGGGCCTAACTCACTCTTAAAAGATGCCTTAAAAGAGGTTGATTTCCCCTAGACTTATATATAGCTCAAGATGAGGTAACATAGGTGATGTGAGATTCCACATGCCCCTCGCGCGTAGGGTGAACTTTGCCAAACTAGTGCGAACGGATATTGGGGTTGGATTCAACACAACTCTACAAGTTTCACAACTCTTGGACTCAACTGCACGTATTTAAAACCTATGCTAAATGGTGTTTGTAGTGTCATGACTTGTGAGTTGGTGGTGAGTTATATATATATATATATATATGTAACTCCTATGATTCCGAAAGACATCACATCACCATGCTAATCATTTATTATGGTTACCAATCACTATCAATTTATCACCACTAACTCACAAGTCACAACTCTTATAACTTATGGCCGCTTATTGCCCACTAAATCTTTATTAGACATAATTCTTGATATTCACACAATACAAAATTAAGTTTATTTTTCCAACATAAAGTACAAATCCCATAATTTCAACTTTCAAGGAAAGTAATTGAAATTGATAGTTTACTCAAGGTGCATTTGATAAAGCTGAAAATTAAGCGTTGAAAACTTGTAAGTGCTTAATTTATAAAGTGCTGAATGTGTAAAGTATGTTTTTAATACTTTTTACCTACGAAAATGTATCTCCTAGGATGCACTAACGCTCCTACAAGGACTGCGTGTCCTTGTCCAACATGTATCCGACACTGACACTGGCTCGACACACCTTTGACACGTTTCTATGAGTGACAAATTATTTTTTGAATATTTTCTAATCCCTACACTTGTAGTACATGCCCTTCTTGCATGTCCAACACTTCGGAATCTTCTTCATGCAATTTATTTTCCTTCACATGATAGTTTATCATTTGAGAAATATCACCTGAACTGGAGGCTAAAAGCATAAACTAATGTTCTAAGGAAAAACATGCAATGGTTGTGGATAGTTGTTTTGGACGATTAATGTTTATTTTTCATTCAATTGGTGACAGTGATGATTGAATGATTGAGTTGAATAATCTTGCTATTACTTTGCTTTGATGAGATGATAAAAATGAAATTAAAAATTTTAACCGTACAACATTAATGTCATAATTTAATAATTTAAACTAGTATATAAAAAATATTATTTTTATCCATTATCGTGTCCCTGTCTTGTCGGTGTCAGGAATTTTGAGAAATTGTTGTGTCGCCGTATTCGTGTTTTATCATATCCGTGTCTTGTTCATTGTTGGTGCTTCATAGTTTCTCTCTTTACAAATTTTCTCTCTAAAATAATCTTTACAACTTTCTCTTTCTAAAACATTCTCTCTCTACAATTGTTTGCATTTTTTTTAAAGATTTAATAGTAATGACGCGTAATGGTGGTTATGGCAGATAGATTAAGTGATAAGTGCTAAAAAAATTAGTGAGTCACACTTCACTCAAATTTTAAACTTTTTTTAAGCGATCCTTATATTTTGAGTAATTGCTTCCTTTTGCTATCAAACACACTTAATTTGATAAGTACTTAATGTGTTTAGTCTTGAGTGCTTAATTATGTTATCAAACGGGCCTTTAGGCCATGTTTGTTTAGTGTTTCTATTCCTGGATTTTTGTTCTTGTTCCTAGATTTGTGTTTTTGTTTCTAAAAAATTGAGAACAGAAATAGAAAAAACAGATTAAAGAGTGAATAGGATGAGGCTACAATGAAACCGTATGAAGTTTCTGTGTTTCCATTGCAGCTGAAGATCTTATTAGCAAACAAAAAGTGCAAGTGATAATTGGAATGCAGACATGGGAGGAAGCTGCCTTAGTTGCCGATATCGGAAAACAAGCTCAGGTGCCGGTTCTCTCACTCACAGCCGCTGCCTCTGCCAGTGCACCACCAGTATTGCACCTCCGGTGGCCTTTCTTGGTCCAAATGACTTCCAACCTCTCAGAACAAATCAACTGCATTGCAGCTGTCGTTCATTCCTACAACTGGCGAAAGGTTATAGCAGTTTACCAAGAAAATTCATTTGGTGCCGATTCGGGAACATTAGCTCTACTAACTGAGGCACTTCAGAATGTGAACGTTGAGATTGAACACCGCCTCTCCTTGCCACTATATTCCACATCCGATCCAAAAGAGTTCATTCGTGGTGAGATATCGAAACTTCTGATGAAGCAATCTAGGGTTTTTATCGTTCTTCAATCGTCGTTGTCAATGGCAACACACTTGTTCAGAGAAGCTAAGCAGATGGGGTTCATGGGTAGAGACTCTGTTTGGATAATGACCGAATCTATCTCAAGCATCCTGGATTATGTTGATCCATCAGTTATCTCTTCAGTTCATGGTGCTCTAGGAATCAAGAACTATTACCCAGAAAACACCAAGCCTTTTCTTGAATTTAAACAACAGTTCAGGAAGAAATTCAGAAATGAGTACCAAGAAGAGGATCATTTTGATCCAGGGTTATATGCACTGCAAGCATATGATGGCATTAGCACCATTGGCAAGGCTGTGAAGAAATTACACGGTAACAACAGTCTCAACACCTCAGAGAAGCTTCTAGAAGGAATTTCATTGACAGAGTTCACTGGTTTGAGTGGCAGTATTCGATTTGATTACGGAGAGCTACCACAAAGTTCTGTACTTAGAATCATAAATGTTGTTGGGAAGAGATACAAAGAGCTCGGGTTTTGGTCAGCAAAATCTGGTTTCTCAGACAATGAAAATACAGGTGAAAATTCTGGCAATGTAAACTATGGTTATAGCATGAAGTTGTTGAATTCTATTGTGAATTGGCCAGGGGACTTGGAGAGAGTCCCTAAAGGATGGGCAATGCCGACAGCTGCAAAGCCGATGATTATTGGAGTTCCGGGAAGGACCACTTTCGAGAAGTTTGTGAAGGTGGAATGGAATGAGAATTCAACTAAGAAGAACTATACAGGTTTCTGCATTGCTGTTTTTGAGGAAGTGGTGAGAGTTTTGGAGCAAAGCTATGCGCTTCATTATGAGTTTGTGCCTTATAATGGCAGCTATGATGATCTGGTGGAGCATGTTGTCAACAAGGTAATGCCTCTCTCTTTTATTATTTTTAAGAAAGATTACTCCTCTTTTGTTCATTTATAATTTTAATTGCAATGAATAGGATCGAGCGTCTTGAGAAGATCCGAACTCAATTATGTAGAGTATCATAGTCATGATTGATGTCAAATACTAGCAGGTGTCTGTGCCTAAAGGCCCTGCCTTTATAAAAATTATTTTAACATTTTAGAATTACTATAAATTGGGAAATCAGGAAATCGAGAAGGATATTACGCATAGAATCAAGGCAGGTTGGTTAAAGTGGAGAAGTGAAGTTGGGGTAATTTGTGATCGTAGGATTCTGTTGAAACTTGAAGGAAAATTCTTCAAAATTGCTATAAACCAGTGCTTCTTTATGATTTAGAATGTTGGGCGGTAAAAACGAATCATGTCTAGAAAATTGTCGTGACAGAAATGAGGATGCTACGGTGGATGAGTGGGAAGACGAGAATTGATAAAATTAAGAATGAAACTATTAGAGAGAATTTAGGAATAACACCCATCGAAGAGAAAATTAGAGAATATCGTTTACGATGATTTGGGCATGTGCATAGAAGATCCATAGAAGTACCTATGAGAAAATGTGATTTAGTTCAAATTCAGGGGACTATTAGAGGGAGAGGTAGATTTAAGAAGACGGTAGACGAGACTATTAGAAATGATTTGGCGACATTAAACCTGACGGAGGGGATGACCCTCTCGATCGATATTTATGGCGTATATGGATTCATATAGCCGACTTTACATAAGTGAGATAAAAGTTTAGTTGTTGTTATTGTTGTAGAATTACTATAAATTACATTTTCTTTTTACATTTAAGCATTAATTTGGCAATTATAGATTCTAAGAAAAATAATAATGACAATTATAGATCGGGTTTTATTTAAGTGTGAGTGATGATTTTGAGTTGGATAGTTTCCTCTCTATGTGAATTTGAATCTAAATAGATGTCATTGTTTTTTGTTGAAAAGAAGATTTCTTGAATGTGTTCTTTTTTTTTTTTTTTTTTTTTTACCGCTGTTGTGAATCGTTGGATACTTCATCATAAGCATCCTATTGAAAATAAAAACATACTTTATGGGTAGAAAATCCTTCTTGAATTGCTATGTAGCATGAAATAGTGGAAATTAGTAGATTGTCTTTGAAACAGGTCACCTACAACTTTTTATTCTTTGCGTTCTACTCTTTATTTTTTAATTGTTCAAATAAGTTTTTAGTTCTTCTGTTAACATCAACTAGATTCAATGTATCGAGTTAATATTAAGTAGATGCGGAATTCACATTTGATTTCATGGTTAATCTTAATTAAAATACAGGTAAGGATTAAAAACTAAGTTAATAACGACAAAAAATAAGTTGCTCTATAAATATGATAAAATAAAATTTAAAATTACACACAGAGAACTATATAATAAGAACCCCAATGAATTAACCTACCTTGCTCCTTGCTCCTTGTGTGTTTCGCATATGTAGTATAACCATTTGATAAATTATATTTTTCGCCCCTCAACTGTAACCCAATTTTCACATTAGTTTTGCTTATTGTCAATTTTTTTCCCTTGAACTTTGATATGTGTTTCTTTTAATAAAGTTGCTAATTGTTTTCTATATTTTGAGAATTGGAACATAAATGTTCTCAATATTTGCTCTATAATAAAACGTAAAGAAATAAAAATTTGGGATAATTGGACTTTATGCCTAGTGCTTGTACCCATTTTTATTTTATCAATACCTTCTCTATAATAAAACGTAAAGATATAAAAATTTGGAATAATTAGACTTTATGCCTAGTACTTTGACCCATTTTTTTTTTTTCTTTTACTCCATTCAAATTTAGAAATAAATATCGGACTGAATGGTAAAACTAAATTTGTTAATGAATGACCTAAAAGATTAAAACTTGACACGCTATGTTTTGACTAAAACTTTATGCCCCATGTCTTTGAATATCATTTTAATTCCATAAGGTATAATTGCATTGTTGGGGTATTCTAGTCTTTTATCTCATTCAGTAACGGAAAGTTAGGGTTAAACTTTAGCTCGAAGTGATAAATTTCTTATTTTCAAAGTTGAAGGGCGCAAAACGAAAATGGGTCAGACTACAAGGGGTATAATTATCCCTATAAATTATCAATAAGATGTAAAAACACAAATGTTATGATTAACGGTTCAGGAACTAAGTGTAAAATTGATATGTAAAAATGAACGGTGAAGCAAGTAATGTGTCATATCTGTATAATATGGGTGAAAGGTGTGTCCCACAAAAAAATTGTCTGATATTGAATGGTTAAGATATATTTTCATCCAATCCATGGGGCGCTTAAAATATCTCTTCAATACACAGACTAAGATTAAGTTTGTAACTCCATATTTATATCCAATGGATCACAATTAAAGCGAACAAAAAAGATATTTTGCACAAAAAAATAAATGGGATAATCTATATAAAGTCTTTGCATTTGTTAATGTATTTTTATCCCATTTAATTTATAGGTTAAGAAGAAAGTCCTTTAATGATTTTAGGTGTAATTTCTTCATATTATATCATCAATGGAGATTTTTGCCCTCGCTTTATAAATCATTAAAGATAGTGTCAACCACTGCCGCTGTCAGTGACGGATCTCTGCCACAGTCAGTGCCAGACCGCTGCCTCCATCAGTGCCGGACCACCATAAACAACCACCAATTTTAAAGCGTGTCTTTAAGTATGGCCACTTGCCACTTGCTTGTAATCATATATGTAGAATGTGGTAGTTAAAATAGTTGTAGAGTTTATCCTTTCTCATTTTTTTTTATGGATTAAATTTGATTACAGACTTATGATGCTGTGGTTGGTGACATAACTATACTGGCCGACCGGTCTAGATATGTGGACTTTACTCAGCCATTTGCCGAGTCAGGCCTGATAATGCTTGTCCCTTTGAAAACTGAAGCCTGGGCATGGATTTTCATGAGGCCTTTCACCAAGACAATGTGGTTAGCCACATTTGGCATAATGTTCTACACTATGTTTGTGGTTTGGTTCATGGAGAACCAAACTAACTCAGAGTCAGAATTCAAAGGGCCATGGAAGAACCAGCTTGGAATTGCATTGTGGTTCATATTCTCTTCTATTTTCTTCGCTCACAGTAAGTACAAAAGGCATTTAATTTTGCTTATTGTGCTGTTAAGTTTTAACTTTGTGATTTTTTGGCCAAACGGCCAAGGTTGTCACAGGAGAGTGTCACATGAACTGCACGTGAGGGGCAAAGGTTGGAATATGAAAAAGTCAAATTGCACTTTTGCACCATGAAGTTTGATTATGGTTGTACTTTGCTCCCCACTCCGGCAGGCCGGAATTGTGAAATTGGACCAATTGGTGCATCGTTAAAACTTCAGGGAGCAATGTGTAAAAAATAAAAATAAAACATTTAAGGAGCAAATTGCTCTTGCACCCAAACTTTAGGGGTGTAAGGTGCTATTTAGTCAATGATATCTGTTAGGTGTTTGTGGCCCTTCTAACGTAATTTGGCCCTTGGCTGCTCGCAAAATAGCTGATGAAATATTGCTAGTGGCTATTAATGTGCAAAAGCAAATGATGGTAAGTATTCAAGTGTACGCGAAAGTAAGCCTAAGCACCTGAAAAATGAATATCTTGGTCATCGACCGATATGTTACATAATTTATAATTTTACGTTATACAAAGTGAGCTATGAGTCATTTCTTATGCTGAAATTCCAAGCTCCCAAATATAGAGTTATTCATATGAGTGATTCATGTTATTGTTTCATACATAGGGGAGAAAATCAACAGCAATTACACAAAAATGGTGGTGGTGATGTGGCTGTTTGTGGTGTTTGTGCTGACGTCGAGCTACACGGCGAGCCTGACCTCTATGCTGACTGTCCCAAGGCTTGAGCCCAATGTGACCAGCATAGAGAACAACACGGCGGTGGGCTGTGACGGTGATTCCTTCGTCTATAGTTATTTGAGAGATGTGGAAGAATTGCAAAACATCAAGAACATTAGCGGCCCAGATGGTTACCCAGAGTCATTCAGGAGTGGGAGTATTACCGCTGCATTTTTTGAACTCCCTTACCTCAAAGTCTTCCTCGGCGAGTACTGCAATGGGTACGTAACTACTGGACCAACCTATAGACTTGGAGGACAAGGATTTGTAAGTAGACTCTGCCAACTCTACTCTTTATATGCAGCTCCACTCTTTACGTATGTGTATACATATACACACACACACACACACACACACACACACACACACATATATGTATTGTGCATTTACTTAAGGTGGCATTTGGTTTGTGTTATTGTTTTTAAAATCTGGGAACCAACACATATTTTTCTTTGGGGTTTTGACATTTTGCACCCCTAAACTTTGACCATTATTTCACTTTGGTCCCTATAGTTTCAATTTGAACACATGACAACTTGAAGTTTCATAATGATCTCACGTCAATCCAAATCAATAGCTCTATTATAGTTTTGGATGAAAAACCGTCACCTACCGCGTAACCAACTATTTTTAAGAAGACCTTGTGAGCATTTTCATCCTCTTCTTTTGTCCTTTACACTTTTTCTATGAAAAACCTGTATACATATATGTCTGATTTTTGAGTACTTGGGTAGGAAGAAGAATGTAAGGAGAGAAAAGAGGAGACTAAAAATGCCCATAAAGCCCATTAATAACAGTTACATGCGCAACAATTGAATAACACTTGGTACCCTTTTAGTATGAATCGAGTTGCACTTTGCACCTTAATATTTTAATGCCGTCTCCATGAATTTTGATTCTTATATGTTATGCCGGACTTTTCAAACTTTTTCAAACTATCTTACAAATGAAATCACCTAAAACTATATGGTTTTAGGTTGTCCTAACATGATATCAAAGTTAAAGTTTTGGAAAATCTCTTTTTTCCCGCTTAGTCAAATTACACGTGCAAGCTCAGGTTTGAACATTTCTCCATGTAATCAAATCTCTCCACGTACAAGTCAGCGTTATTGTACGTGAAGGTGGGTGTTAGAATCTCATCCCACGTGGATTATGTGACACATTTCAAACCATCTGCTCTATCTAGCACTATATGGTTATATATTAAAACCTCTTGACACTATTTTTTTGAAAATATGAAGTGTAACTCGATCTGCACTTCAACACAAATACTTCTTTTAGGTTGTTGTACTAGTATCGAGTACGTATATGACATGACACTCCATAGATACGTACTCTATACATAATTTCCACAATATCCTATAAACTAAAAACAATTTGACTTATCGGAGACATATCAGGATTATATGAGATATATCAAAAACATTTATTTTCATATTTTCTTAAACTGAAGTTGGATATTTGTATTTTAGATAATGTTTGTGTTGGAAATTTTGTGTTTTACATAATGTTTGTGCAAGTCTTCTATTAATTTACTTTTTATTGAGTCTCATTATTAGTAGTTATACTAATTTTCAGTTTGATACTTGTGTGAACATATTGTATTGTGCTAATTTATTATAAAAGAAAAGAAGAATCTATTCATACAATAGATGTTTTAAGGGTGCAAAGTGTAATTTAAAGTTATTAACCAACAACCACCATTGGTGCAGGTATTTCAGAAGGGCTCTCCTATAGCCAGAGATGTTTCAGAAGCCATTTTAACTCTATTGGAAAACGGCGAGCTTCAACGTTTGGAAGTGGAATCATTGAGCTCCTCTCGAAATTGTTCAGCTACCAATTCCACCACTGAAACTGGTAGCTTGGGCCTCGAGAAGTTTTGGCTCCTATACCTCTTCTGTGGCGCCACTTCCACCGCTTGTTTTCTCATCTTCCTCCTCCGATTACTGAGAAATTTCCCGTGCCAAGGTCTTTCTGCGTCTCATGGGAGGCCGGCGGGGTTGTCTGTTATGGAGGGTTTAGGTCGGTTGATCTCCGGGAGGTGGGTGTTGGTGAGTCCTTCGGACGCTTCGGTGTCTCAATCATCCCAAATTGAAATTTCGCTAAAGCAATCATGATGGTAAATGTGAAATTTGTAGATATTTATGGTGTTCCTCTCCCGCCTCGTGTGGGCTTTTTTAGTTGATCTTAGTTAGTTCTATCGTCAAATGTTAATTCTTACCTATCGTAGGTTAGTTGATGTAATCATTCTTATCATTTGTAATACTGTACAATTTGGCGTTTCATATAAACAATTTGCTGTGTTTGAATATAATAACTCCTTATTTAGACAATGAGTTCTCTTATTATTTGAATCCAACTGTGCGTTACTCTCTTATTGGATTGTAAGGATGATGGAATAATATGCGTATCGTATTAGTGAAACAAAGACTATAATCAATGGATGTAGACAATACTACATTCCAATCATTTGTCAACAAGATATAACAATGTGGATACTTACACCACCTTCAAATGTCATTGCACCGTTACCGTGAAAAAATAATCGAATGCAATTTCAAATATGATGATATAAGATGCAAATGCCTTATATTTTGATTCTTATATGTTGAACCATGCCCCTAGCAGAAAACGAAACAACTATATCGAAGAGAATTTGTAACTCCCATTAATTAAAGCTAGAAGTTAATTCTATAACTTCTAAATTAACAATCAGGAGTTAATGTGTAATTACTATCTGTTACACATCTAAATAGAACTCAAATTCTGTAACTCTCTGCAATTAATAATCAGAACGGTCATAATGATTAAGTTCTATTTGGATTTATTAATCTGATTTTCGGATTAACTTTTCTTAGAAAGATAGCAAAGCCAAACCAAGCATTCTCCAAGAACCGAAGGACACAAGGCCACAAGCATAGGCCAGAGCCCAACGCGTCGGTTGGTCGGTCTGACAGATGGGTGACGGCGGTGGCGCACCCTCATGTGTAGTTTTGTTTATGTTATAACCATTAGCCTACTTCATATCCATACCACTTGAATGCCCTAAGAGGCAATACCTTCAAAAGTTAATTTGAATATTAATAAATGACTTTTCATATTCTTTACTAATTAATGTGGGATAACACACACAATACATAAATCAACAACTTCAAGTGAGTACTTTAAGTGGAAAAAAAAAATTTATTCACCTCTAAATGTTTTATTTATAAATAAATATACCACATTCATTTTCTCAATAAGGAGAACATATTGGTATATTTACATATCTCAATCTAAGATTGGGCCCTGTAAATAATTGGGTCAAAAAATTCACTCCAAAAAAAATTGTAAACAGTTTTCTACATGAATGAAAATTGACTAGATAAACATGCATATATAATATAAACTCACGATAAATTGAGAAAGAGAAGGACAGAAAGAGAGAGAGAGAGAGATTCAAAGACAACAATTGTATCAGGACATGTAACTTTTGGTCTTAAACTTTCCCTAGTAAGAAGCTATTGGATTTACTCAACCAATTAGTGAATATAATGTCTTGAAATGTTATCTTCTGGACACTTATCGATCTATAGTTGCGTTCATTTTGGCCCCGAGCACCCTAGTAATTTCATGATTGCTTCTTGATAATTGACCCAGATTTCACTCATTTAGGTGATTTTCTATAAGAAGTCTCCTACCATGTCCTACTTAGAAATTTTATAATATAGGAGTCACTAAACTTCATACTTATCTTAATGATATAGCAGTCATCATTGTTATATTATAGGAATGAGAACAAGATTTTTGCCTACTCAGTGATACATATACAATCATCTTCATAATTCGGTTGTCCCATTGAACCTAGATCTTGAGATCTTTAGCCAACTAGCTCGGGTTGTCATTATGATGATTATTTCATTATAGGCTTTTAGCTTATTCCCCTCGATAAACGGTTTACTCTATCTTATATAAGACATTTGGTCAGCAAATCTGCAATGCTAACTTTTGAATTAATATAGTCAATTGAGATAACTCCATTAGAGAGTAACTGTTTCATAGTGTTATGCCTTTGACGTACATGTCGAGACTTATCATTATATATAATACTCTATGCTCTCCCAATTGCAGTTTATCTATCCTAGTGTATACAAATAGTTGGCATATGCTTAGTTCACATTAGAATATCTTCTAAGAATTGTCGAAACCACTCTATTTCTCATTCTCTTTCTCTTTTCTCTCTCTCTCTTTAAAAAAAATAATAAATTTAGATTCTATTATTGATTCTGCAATATACGTTTGCTTAGAGGATTTCAATGACATAACAGCTCCTCCTAATACAAAGACATATCTACTTATGGATTTTGTGTCTTTAATTAGTATTCAATATCCAATTTGCATCATTGTACCCTTCGAGCATTGTAGGATATCTCGTGTAATATAAACCATAATTTTGAGTAAATATTAAATATCTCAAAAGTCTCATTATAGCTTTCTAGTGTTCTTTGCTTGGATTGCTAGTGAACCTACTCAATTTACTTACCGTGTAAGTAATATCAGGTCTCGTTTAATTTATAATGTACATTAAACTAATTATTTGAGAATTCTCTAACTGAGATAGGCTCTTACCAGTGTTCTTGAAAAAATATTGATTAACATTTATTGGTGTTCTTGCAAGACCCGAATCGTCCTTGTTATGTTTTTTAAGAATATTCTCAATGTAATGATTAAGATTAATCATTCGGAAGTTCTTGAAATTTTAATTCCGAGAATGACATTTGCTATTTCGAAATCCTTCATCTCAAACTCATTACTTAAGTATGTTTTAGTACCAATAATAAACATGTCATATAAGTACAAGTATACAATAACATAACAAGACTTTGTTGTCATAATACGGACAAACTTGTCATATTCAGTGTTCTTAAAATTATTTTGATAACGTAACACTGTCAAATTTTTTATGCCATTGTTTTGGCACTTACTTTAATCTATATAAGGATTTTACAAGTCAACACACTTTATTTTATCTTTTGTAAACCACAAACCGCTTTGATTGTTCCATATAAATTTTTTCGTCTAATTCACCATTCAAGAATTCAATCTTAACATCCATTTGATGTATTTCAAGGTTATATATAGCTGCAATTGCTACCACATATGTATAGATATGATTCTTGTCACTGGTGTGTAAGTATGAGAATATTATGTACTCTCATTTTTCTTATAGCATTCAGCTACAAGTCTCGACTTATATTTTTCAACTGATCCATCTACTTTCATATTTTTCTTAAAGATCTATTTTAGAGCTTAGAGGTTTTATTTCAGAAGGAAGATCCATTGATTCCCAAGTATGATTCTTTAAAATGAACTCAATTTGACTATTCATAATCTCTTTTCAAATATGTGTTTCATGTGTGTACACAGGAAGGGACCATATATTAAAGGGCAAATTACATTTTAAACTATTTAACTAATGACACGTTAATACTTAATCCAATAAGTTTATTACATTTTATTTTAAATCTTGTAAGTATACAACTGATTTTAAAAGGTCCTTGTGTCAAATTTTATATCCAAACTAACAGAAAAGGACACCATGTGCACTGCACATGCGTTTTTTTTTTTTTTTAATAAAGGTATAATAGTCTTTTTACGTTTTTATTTTTTCTTCATTTTCTTTTTATTCTTTTTTGTTGGCCTTCTTTACTGGTACTTCTCTCTCTCCCTGCAATCAGATTCATAATGACGAAGATGAAGAAACTCTGATTCTCTCTTTTCATTGCTCCTAATTTTCTGCCATCACGGTGCTGATGATGACGAAGAAATCTTCCACTCGAGAAATCTTTCGACAAAGAAAGCTTCTGACGGCGGCTTTGTTTTTTTTGGCAGGGAGAAATCTTCATTGTATTTGGATGGGGAAAATCTTCCCGTCTGGCCCAGAATTAGTCTCTATCATTTTTTTTTATAGTTGATGAAATTGAAGACAATCTCCACTACTTCAGTGATGTTATTTCTACTGGAATTCCAGACATTGGGAGGCTAATAACAAACAATATTATAAATCTTTTGATATTTCCTTTGCTACTTCCTTAGTTGGGGATGGAAATTTCTTATTTATAAAATCTTTAATAATCTCTCTTTTCTTAATTTGAGTTTTTGGCTGTTATCATGATTCTCCATAACATAAACCTTCTAAACCCAAGAATTATGAATTGGTGCTGTCACATCTCTGTATTTGCTTTGTTGTATATTGCGCATTGTTAAAATCAAAGATCTAGCTAGCACTCTTGTTGTAGCCCTTTTTTGTCCTACGGAAGCCTTCATGTCAAGTTTTAAGGCTAAAAGTTGATGATTAGAAATCTAGCCATGATTTTTCTCATGATAGTAAAAAAGCATATGACCTTAGCACGGACTCAGATTCTAGAAGCTAAGTTTCCATTTCAAACTCCTCTAGTTCTTCACAAAGTCAACATGATACTGAAGTCTTGGAACACATTTGTGACGGTTCTGATGGAATTGGAGTTTTTGGTGGAATTAGAGTTTTTTCATCTTCGAAGTCATGATTGGATTGCGGGGAGAGAGAGAGAGAGAAAGAAGTAGTGGTGAAGAAGGCCAACAGAAGAAGAAAAAGAAAAAGAAAAAGAAAAAGAAAAAAGAAGAGAAAAAAAGAAAAAATAAAAAAAGAAAGAAAAGTTTTAAAAAACGTGAAAAGACATTATACCCTTAAAAAAAGAATGTGTAGTGCACATAGTGTCCTTTTCCATTAGTTTGAATGGAAAATTTAACAGAAGAACTTCTTAAAACCAGTTGTATACTTAGAGGGTATAAACTAAAACGAAATAAACTTATTGGACTACATAGAAACGTATCAATAGTTAAAGAGTTTAAAGGTAATTTGCCCTATATTAAAACACTAGATTTGTGTAGCGAAATTTAAAAAAAATAAAAAATCATAATTTAATATTATAATCTTTTAAGTCAGATCTACCTGTACCAATATAAAATAAATAAAATCGTTAAAAATTAAATCGCATTTAATTTGATTACCTCTTCTACTACTTCAACATCAAATTCGATAGTTCCCGAGGTGTGATTTGAAAAAGCTCTTCCAAGAGCTACTTTATCTGAATAGGTTCCAGTAATAGAGATTGATTATCTTAGAAGCAACACGAGTGTATTGTCTCTAATAATATCCATATAGAAAACTCAAATAGGGTAGTGTTCTTGAGATTTTAAGGACCTAATTCTAATCTAAAGAAACTAAGATTTTATTTGAATCTAGCTAGTCGTAAGATTCAAAATAGTAAAACAAACTCGAAAAGAAAAAAGAAGATCTGACATAAGGTGGTGTGGCTGAAACTTGCAATAAGAGCAGGGCCGAGCAGCCAATGATGGTCTTTCTCTTATATATAAATTGTCCAGGGTTACTTTCCTTATTTATACTTTGCAACCTGAACTTCTAAAAGTTCAGCATTACTACTTATTTATTTTTCAAGGACTTTTCTTACTTCCATTTTTCATTATGTGTAACCCATTAGGTTCATACTAAAAGTTAGATGGTGAAATTAATTAATTAATTTACACATGAATTAATTAATTAAAATTTGAATATTTTTATTTTGTCCTCCCGAAAGAAAATACTTCTTCTGAAGGCATTTTCTCTGACTGTGAGTCACATCGACCCACTTATCATAGACATGTCCATTTGGTAAGAATTTTACAATGAGAACCTTCTCAGGTACAATTTTCATATTATGCGATCGCTCTATCTTGTGTTCCCGAAAGAACCAACTGAATATGTATAAAGTTAAAAATCTCTAGTCCTATAATATGTACATTGCTCTAGCCAGAGGTCTCGTAGCTATAGTATAATACTTAGTATTATCAAAGTATAACAATCCATACATGTAACATACAATACCTCAAATCAAAAAATCACAAATACAATCTTATCAGGCATTCTATTTTGATATTGAACAAAGCTATCATATGAGATATCAAAGATGATCACATTTAGTCCCTGTCTATACTAATAAGTCCCTTTATGGCTGTTCTACTATCTCATATTAATGGTTTGACACTCGTCACTCTCGAAATTGAAAAGAACCTAACAAGCTAATTTAGATCATTGAAGACCAGTTTTCGACAATCCAATATCGATTAGGAACAATTAAAAATAATAGTTACCGAATGTCTTTGTTATCCACCTTTTAATCTCATTAAAGAGGTAAGACATTTCAACTTAATATTCAATATTTACAACAACACTGATACAATTAAAGAATAATAACAAAATATTTTTTTATTAATACTTGAGATTGAAATATTTTACAGATAAAAGCCATATATATATCAATACATGATTAATTATAGGGCTTACAATCAACAACACAGTATAGGAAAAATAAATTAAAATTAAATATTTTATTATATATAAATTATATTATTTTATTTAATAAAAGTTATTATTAATATATATTTATAATGGTTATAATTATGTGTTCTTTATTAATTATAATATTATGGTTGCTTAATATTATAGAAAAAGTTACATAATCCATACACTATATACATGTGTATGATGTTGAAAGAATATGTAGAAAAAAGATAGACATAGAGAAATTTAGAGAAAAATAAAGAAAAGTGTATGATACTATATAAAATAGTAGGCAATCTTCGTATTGAGATATATGAATAGAGATAAGTAATATTTTATGATATTTTGCGTATATTATATTCTTGATGATTTATGGACAATAGGATCCGCGATTGGTTTGATATAGAGATGTCCTGCTTGTTCCTTGACTCTTTGAATCGTTGTATCTTAGGAAGAACTCGCTATTTAATCCTGTGCATAGAGAGGACGTATATCTTCTTAGGACAATATTTATATATCTCGATCCACCAGATACGTATTTTCACTCTATTATATTCTTTATTTTATTTATTTATCTATTGATGTTCTTAATTATTTAAAGAGATTGAATTGTATGTGATATTTATTTATTTATTCAATTTGAGTTTATATAATTATGTGAAATTTTCCTAACAATATAAGAAGAGATATTATTTTGTGAAAGTTTAATATTGCTTGAATTTGTTTCTAATAGAATTTTAATGTAGTTGATAATCGATGCATTTTTATTTTAATCTTAAATTTATTAAAGTCGCAAGATAAATTATATATGTGTTTTTGTTATGATAATATTCTATGTTGTATTGTATATTTAATTTTATTTTGTTTTTTCCTATTGAAATAATTTTAGGATATATTTTATTTTAAATTTTGTTTGTTATTTAAATTTGCATAATTTGATTTATATTTTATTGTGATATTTTATAAGCAAATTTATTTTATTGATTAGTATTCTAAGTATATTTGTACAGAGTGGCAGTAATACTATTTTTGTCTTGAATTGGGATATTTTGAAAATGTGCGGGTTATATATGGATATATATTTGAAGGGAAAAAATGATTTATTTTCATTTTCATCTCAAAAATTAATTTATTATTATAGTTTGTTTATATAATGAAAATCAAATGTTTTTATTTTTGAAATGTGATATCATTTATTATAAAAAAAATGTTCGAGTTTCTTAAATATTATTTCAGTATTTTACAATCACCAAACAAAAATAATTTTAAGAATTAGTAAAATTTATAAATTAAGGGTTGTTAGTGTATAAAATTGGTACATACCTCGAATATAGCCTAGTCGAGTGACAAGTGTCCTTTCGCAGAGGTGGAGTCGACAGTTGAAAATTCCTCACGTGAGCTGTATTGGATATTGGAAAGACTGACCTATTGTGTTCAAAGTCCTGTTCCTCGGGGAGTGGTACCAGAAGAAGGCATGGGCCAGAATTTATCCCGGCGAAACTCTTTCGGTGTGAGAATAAGAGTTTAGAGATAAAAGGTACAAAAATGCGTCAAGCAAGCAAATAAACTCAAAGCATTCACGCGTAATCAAGTGTACCTCGGGCTTGCATAGCCCTCGGTATATATAGGCGTCAGAGAATTAGTCGGGTCTAAACATGGTTAATTAGTCGAAACCCTGTATTTAGTCAATAATTTAGGGTATTTAGGAGATAATCAATGGGCTTGGGCTTGGGCTTTTGGGCCCATTTGGCGAAGCTTGCGAGCCTCTGTCAGGCCTGTGGTGGTGACCTGGTGGAGAAGAGTGGAAATCCGTTGAGTCTTGGAGGAGAAATGAGCTGGAATGGGAAGTCGGTCGAGGTGAACGACTGAGTCCTTAAAGTTGGTCATCTAGGGCACAACGTATAGCTTAAGGTGACATGTCCTTGCGAGACACCTTGCTCATCTCTAGGTGAAAAAATGATTCCTAGGAGGTGTCGTGGTCAGTGTATGGTCTAGCATGGAACCGTAGATTTTGAAATGGGTCCATGTCATTACGAGGACGGACATGTGGTTGGGCCCCAGGTACTGACTCAGTGGTGCCTGAAAATACCCTCATCAGTTGCCCCCATCCCTATTCGGAAAGAAAAGTGAGAGGGTTAGAGATATAAATTTCTGGTTGAAACGAGCGTCCTAGAGACTTCCAAGCGTGAGAAATACCTCTGATCGACATTTTTCTAAGAGTTAACTTTTTTTGGGGAGTAAATCTGGAATAGGCCCCCATACTATCGGAATCTGGGATTATGTAACAAGGCAAAATGACCCCGAACTTCTTCAATTTTTTAGGCGACACTTTTTCAACAGTTAACATTTTTTTAGGAGCAAATTTGAAACAGGCTCCCATATGGCTAGGGTCAGGTAGCATGGAATGACAACCTCGAATTTCTTCATTTTTTAGGGCGACACCCACCAATTGTGAGCAAGCCCTGAGCGCGGACTGACCTTCACCATAGAGAAAATAGAAGCGTTCCCTTAGGGGGTGCACACTGTGAACGGACGGGGAGGGCTGGGCTAAGCATGCCCCAGACAACGCTTGGTACCTACGCCAGCCGACTGCATAGCCGGGGGCGTGCTGGCTGCCACAAGGCAGGGGCGCTCACCCCAAGTGGGCCAGTAGCGCCCCCTTGGGGTACTGTCTAAAGGGGGCTGGGGACTACTAGCCCCCTTAGGGCTATCCATGCTAGTCCCAAGTTGAGGCCAACAATGCCCTGTTGGCCCCTTTTGGGGCGAGCAATTATTTGGAGCTCTGCACCCTTGACTTTTTCGGGGTTGCTCCACCATTTCCATTTTTTTACCTTCCACCATTTCAGATACTTGGAGAATTTTTTCGACACAAAGTATTCTCCGCTGCTACCCCCTTGATAAGTGAGGCCAAAGGGAAGAACGTATTGAGTACGTCAGGGCGCTGCTCACTTGGAACTCTGGTCGAAACACTTGGGGAAGGACCCTATTTGCACCCTGCCAGCCAGAGGTAACACTGCAGGGTGGTGGGTGCAGGATAAAAAGATATTGGCCATAGAGGATGAGGCGAAGTTTCTAGGCAATACTCCTAGACAAACCTTTTCTGGAGGGCACTCCTGAACGGAATTTTTGGAGGTTGCTGTTTGGACCTTGTCGGCTAGGAGAAGCATAGCACGGCGGTGCTCGGCGCCATTTGGACCTTATCGGCTAGGAGTCTCATGGTAGGGCGGTGCTCGTCAAACTTGATGATTTTGATTACATAACACTAATGGAGACCCCTAGACGGTGCCTTTGAGGAGGACCACCATGATGGCTATCCACTGTCTGCATTTGGATTTTCTAGTTGGCCTTGTGGAGATAGAGTTCTCAGAGCTGAAGGATGGTGCCGAGCACAAAGGCGTCGGGTAGAGAGATGCCAGAGAGCACAGTGGTGACAAGTAGGGGTGGTCATGGGCTGGGCCTTCACTAAAGTATTATAAAAAATGTTAGGCCCTAACCTGACCTGATCTTATAGTCGGGCCCTACTTTCATGCCCAATCCTGGTCCTACAAAAAAAAAAATTAAGCCCAAGTCTGGCCCTATAACTTTGACCTCGTTTGTTCCCAAATTTCAGTTTTTTGCTGCCATTGTCATCATATTTAATGTTTTCTATCACTACAAACAAAATTCATGATTTGTGTTTGCAGAAAATTACAAATTATGTTACTTGTTATATTGAGAGAAAGAGCGACCATTTTTCGGTGACCAATCATGCGAGATCGACGATGAAGATGGTGGCGCGAGGACGTGTAAGGCGCAAGATCGACGGCACAGTTGAACTCTTGCTATGACGGTGACATCGGTGGTAGCGGCGGCGACAACGACCCCAAAGCGGTGAGTGAGATGGTAGAGAGAGAGAGACACATTTTAGGGTGAGGGATCTTAGAGAGGGAGTGGGGCTCGAGATATGTTTAGGGAATGGGTTAGGGATTTAATTTAAAGCGTTGGATCAAGAGGGTCTAAAATGTCTCTCTAAATTAATTAATGTTGGCCCTTGGATGTTATCAATGGATTGAAACTTTTCCCACCAAAAATATGTATAAGACATTATATATATAATTTAATTGAAGTCCTCAGGCTGGGCCGACCCTAAAATATTTTGGTCTTGCCCAAACCCAGCCCTGAATCATTTTGACCTTGCCTAAACCCAACCCTAAAATTAATTGGGCATTAAAACCATACTCTGGGCCCTACTCATAGGCTTAAAACCAAAGCCTAAGCCCTAAAAAATAGGACCAGGCTAGGTGGGCTGGGCGAGCCCTCGGGCCCATGACCACCCCTACTGACAAGGGAGCCCCTGAGGAGGGCGAGATTGATGCTACCTCTCTTCGCACGGACGCGCCTCAGGACGAGGGTAGAGAGGACTGAGCTTTGGACCGATACTTCTTTAACACATAGGATTTTGTAGACTTATTTTCATTTATTCTTGTTTTTCTACGCGCGAGCATGTAAGCTTTTGAGTAGTATAGCCAGGGTACTTTAGAGTCTACTACTTCCTCTCGACATTTTTGACAAGTCTCTTTCTGCTTGGTCCTATTTTTAGAGTTACAAAATTTTGATTTTTTTTTTTTTAAAAAAAACTTCTTGTCTTTGCTTAGGACCATGGACCACTAGCCCCCCAATCCAGGACACGAGTTGATTGTAAAGAAATCATGTTGTGGGCTAAAGAGGAGGGTTTTCCAGGGTTCCTGGTCCTCTCGGTCCGTAAGGGCGCAAAGCGCCGGTTAGTCCCTTGTGTCCGGTCATCGGGGAGTTCTCCGTAGTCAGGCTCATTCAAGAACTTTTTCAGGTTATTTGCATCTAATCCGTGTAGGAGAACCTTCCCTTTTAGAATGCTGGACTTATAGTCAATTGGTGGGGAGAGGTACTTAGCTGTAGGCCCTAAGACCTTATCAATACCCCGCTCTTGGTGGATGATCTTAATCTTTTCCCAAGTACGGACTATTGACCTCTGGAAAGGGTCTGGTTGTTACACTTAATGCTGAGCGCCTGGATGAGGCTTGTGAAGAGTCACTCGCAATGTTGAGAGTCGGAATGTTGATCTGGAGAATCATTTGTGACTTAGAGGGTGAGAATACCGCTATGGAGAATTACTCGCGATATCGGGAGCTGGGATGTTGATCTGGAGAACCATCCGTGACTCATGGGGTCAGAATGCCACTGAGAAGAATCACTCGCAATGCCGGGATCCGGTATGTTGATTTGGAGAACCATCTGTGACTTAGAGGGTTGGAATGCCCTCGAAGAGAACACAAGACACATTGCACAAAACACATTTTTTATTTTGATAAGCAAAACAACAACATTTTGTACAAAATAAAAGTTATTCACAAAAGAAAATCTTCCCTATAGAAGTTACGCTTCAGCTGGTCAGCGTTCCGCGGGTGCCTGAGTGATACACCATCTTCTGTTTCAAGATCATATGTGCCCGGACATGTGACCCGGGTGACTCTGTACGTCTCCAGAGCTGAATCCACCATTGATGATGTTGATTTCACCATCCACGCGCTGGTGATCACCCCCGGCCTCAGCCCTCCGGGGCGGTGGACAGTTGTAGTTTTCTCTTTTTCTCTGCGCCCAAGGCTCTCCCTGCGGTTCTTTCTCGATGGGGCACTCCTGATTCTCTCTTCGGACGTAATTCCCCAGATATCTTCTTTAGATAAGAGCTTGGATTTCCTGTCAGAGCTGGAAGTAATCTTCTATAGAGTGCCCCCAGTCCCGGTGGAACTCATAGTACTTGGTCATTACGCTTCTGGCTGACTTTTCACTTTGGGGTGGCTGAGGAGAAAAGAAGTCCCGCCTTAAGTTCTTTGTGAATATGGCAGCCACCAAGGCAATCAATGTGGTAAGCCCTTGCTGGCGGCGCCTCAATGTAGAAAGTGGTCTCATCTCCCTAGGTAAGGGTCCTAATCTTCCTTCTGCCTGTAATCTTCTTGAGCTTTTTGGTAGCGGAATATTACGTAGCTATTTTCACCGCAAGTGTACAGGTCAAGTTTTAGTATTCGTATTCACAGGAATTGGATTAGATGGTCGTTGAGTATCGCAATTTTCATAACCTAACTTTATCTAGGCGACTCAAATTAAGTTTTTGTTAATAAAATAATATACTAAACTAAGTTAATTAAAGTAA
The DNA here is from genome assembly GCA_016647705.1 of Eucommia ulmoides. Classification (NCBI taxonomy): domain Eukaryota; kingdom Viridiplantae; phylum Streptophyta; class Magnoliopsida; order Garryales; family Eucommiaceae; genus Eucommia; species Eucommia ulmoides. Next base: position 2,400,581 of record CM028329.1, read on the forward strand.
TTAAACTAATATACTAATATTGACGTTTAAGGGAGTTAATTGTCTAGGGATTAATTTTGTTCATTTAAACGCGTTCAATTCAATCTAGTTTACATTAACGTCATTCACATTATCCGACAATGTAGGTATCGAAATCTCACTCACTACCTCTCCCTAGTGTAAAGTGAATGAATATGTGACTTCGCATCAATGCCGAAGCTATAAGACTCTAATTTTTGTATACGCATAAATTTTTGCTGTATTCTAGAACATTTAGAAAATAACAGGATAAATTGTGTCAAATCATATTTATTTAAAAATTTAGGGGTTAATTAGTAATTTTAAAAATATTAATTTTAGATTTTGGGTTTAACTAATAACTTAAAGATAATTAAAGGGGGATTAACGTAATTAACCATAAATATATACATACAAATTCATAATAGGGGGTGAGCTCATTTCCTTCATTGAGAAGTAAATGGGGTTACTTCATATACATATATATGCATATATCCACACATTACATACAACCTAAAAAGAAGAAAAAAAAAAAAAAAAAAAACAGAAAAAGGGAGAAGTGGGTTTCGGCTGGTTGGTCGTCCGTTGGTCGTGAGCCAACTGTGTTTATGTGTTGTTCGTCCGGCGATGTGGGTGTTAGTCGGTTGTCGACCATTCAGTGTGTGTGTGTGTTTAGTCTGTTCGACGATCATCGTGGGGTGTATGATTTGTGTATGTGGGTGTAGGTTTCGGTATATGTGTGTGTGTCGGCGACGATGGTATGGTTGTTCGCTCTGGTAGTGCGTGATAGTCGCCGTCGTTTGGTAAGGGTGTGTGATCGTTGTGTGTCATTGTGTGTTTTGTGCGGCCAGAAGATGTGTATGTGTGTGTGTTGTTTGACGGAAACCAGCAGGTCGACGATCGTGTGTGTGTGTTGTCGTCAATTTCGTGTGTGTGAGTGTGGTCGGCCGTCGGTTGTGGGTCGACTGTGTGTGTGTGTTGTCTGACATGTATATGTGTGTTTAGTTGTGGATATGTGATCGAACGTGTGTATGTGTGAGGATCGTGTGTGTGTATCGTCGGTGAAGGAGGATGTCGCTGGTGGGTTCTATTGTTCGTTGTGTAGGTGTGATCAGGGTTGGTCACCGCGGCGGTGAGGAGCCGGCTGAAGCAGAACCGAAACAGAAAAAAAAAAAAATCAAATAAAAACAAAAAATCAACCTCTCGGCAGGCAGAAAATTCGGGAATAGGTAAAAAAATTTATTCGATTATTATTCTAGTTAAAAATTAAATTGTTAGTATTAAATTTTTTGCAATCGTAATAGTAATTTTCGTAATCGTTAATCTTAATAAATTTATACAGTAAATATTAACTTAGCGAAACAGACAAAATAATAATTTTGCATAATTAAATTTTGGGAATAGGTAATTGTGTATTTTAGGACCACGCATTGCATATTAGGGTTTATTTTAAATAAAATATTAATTTAGACCATATCATTGTTAGGTTCACAGGCGCCAGCGTCCCGGTAATTTCTGACATCGCTATTTTTGCAGTGCGAAAATTGAGGTGAGTGTACTATCTTCTATGTAAATTTACAAAATTATATTTTTGTATAAATTGTGGAAAATGTGTTTGTTAAAATGGATAATTTTATGACTCATGTGGATCAAGGCCATAGTTGTCTTCTCGTAAGGAGGATATGTCTTGCGAGATGTGGATTATCTGTCAGGCATGACCTGCAGGGTGGATATTTCTGTCTTCTTGTCAGGAGGATATGTCATGCAAGATGTGGATATTGTTGTCTTCTCATCAAGAGGATATGTCCTGAAAGATGTGGATTACCTGTCAAGTAAGTCTTGCAGGGTGGATTGACCCATCAGGAATGCAAATCCTGCGGTTAGTACCCCTACCATTGGGGATAATAAATGGCCCTGGCACTGATAGTCACTTTAGATGGCATAGTTGTACAGGTTACAGTACCGTCGTAACTCCCGATCGTGAGGTAAACGATTCTATGGCTAGTAGGAGGTGGTGTGCGTTATTTTATTATACAATGAACTGCCTGGATTGGTTGATGTACATGTATTATCTTGTTTCATTGAAGAGGATGGAAATTAGTTTCTAACATGGTATGCGATATATGATATTACCTTTTGAATTGTGGTGTTTAATAAATGTACTTGATCCATAAAATGTTTTTATTATGAAGACAGTACATCGATAAAATATTTGGTTTCAGGTACCACGGCTAGGGGTGGGTCCACTACTGGCACTAGGTAGAGTCTAGAGATAGTGTCATTTTGGGAGTGGACCGGTTAGAGGCGAACCATGGAAGGTTCGACATTTTTTTTTGGTGTTTTTTTGTTGTATATATTTGGGACGAGTGTGTCCCATATTTTTGGAAATGATAAATAGATATATGTATTTTTGGAAACAAAATTAATTATTATGGCTCAAGTATGTACGTATATATATATGCAGGTATATTTGGTTGATTGGGCAGGTAGTGTCTTGTCGACATCACATCCGGCCTCGGGTGACGGGTGCCCGGGGTTAGGTGTGACAGAAGTTCCCCTCGAGCGTCTATACGACACTTGATCATATGAGTCTCGCTCCAACCTCATAGATTACACACTTTCTAACACCCTCCCGGGTCATTAGATTGTTGCGTTGTGTTTAAACCCTAGTCCGAATTCGGGATTACCTCTTCTGAGTGTCAAACCCCATATTCTCAATATATCATAACAAGCATATAATAGTGGAAGAACGGTAAACACAAATGAATACAATTGAACAACCGTTAACAAAATATCGATTTATTTAAAATACGTTTTCATGAAGTACATCAAGCCCAAAATAATATATGTTTAGCTATATATGGTCATAACCCAATATTCAACTATAAACAAGCTAAACATGATCAAAACTACCAAAGGTTTAAGAAATAAGAAGAAAAACAAAGGAGAAAAACCGTTATCTGAAGAACTGATGCTTCCACGTCTGTGATTTCCACTTCGAGCTTGTTCCCTCTTCTTCAATTTGATGATCTCCTCCCTTTGGTATTGTCTTGGAGCTCTCAAGACTCCCAAAAACGTGGTTTAGGTGTGGGAGAGCAAAGGGGTATAAGATATGGATCAAAATATCTAACAAATATCTTAAACATAGCTAGACAGTGACTGTTGCAGCAGTAGATTAACCGTTGCAGCACTAGGCAACCAAGGAACCTTCTGCCGTTTTACCGCTGCAGCGATGGATCTCACTACTGTAGCGGTGAACAAATAGAGAGTTTTTGAACTCTTTGTTGTTTCACTGCCACAACGGTGAAGATGCTGCAACCAACTTTGATCCTCTTGATCGTTTTTCACCCAATTTGCTTGATTATCGATCGTTTACGTCTCTATACCTGATTTTCATCAAAACAAACATAAACGCAATTAAATATTACTAAAACACTAAAAAACTATCAAATTCGGCTTGAGAATATATAAACAAATTGCACCTATCAAATACTCTTAAACTTAGAATTTTGTTAGTCCTCGAGCAAAACACCCACACTAAAAATAAAAAAACACAATGAAATAACTAACACAAAAACTAAACAACGAATAAAAACACAAACAGCCTAAACACAAACAACCTAAGCATAACGATATGCGAATTTTGAATTTAACTATCGACCAAAACGTTTTCCCTCAACAACGTTTTCCCTCAACATTCGATAATGGTAAACACCATTCTAGATCTTGTTCAAGTGTGTGTGTGAAACTCAATAATATAACTATCTAACAACCGGATTTGATTATCCACCAACGAAGCTTACGACTTAAACCGTAAAGGATTAGGATATCCATATGCCTGATTGAGTTCTACTCTCCATTAACGTAGAGTTGGAAGTTCAAAAAGATCAATAGGACTTGGTTCGGTTTTTTGGAACATGGCCAAGGGTATCTCAGGAATAGAAAACAGGTAACCGTTATAATTCAACGATACCCGTGGCACAAACGCTTGTTGCTCATTCACTCTCGTAACCCCAAACACTTAAAACTAAACCCTGAACAAATATTAAACAACTCTGTACTCATTTGTCAAAAGAAACTAGAATAGAACTATATTTACATATGTTTTTTTTTTTACATGAACCATACCCCCAAACTTATTTGATTATTACAATTTCACGGGTGTGGTTAAAATAAAAGAAAAATGATAAGTGAGTACTCGAATACCGAACCAATCAATAGTTTGCCCAAGACCCAACCGCTTATTTCAAGTAGCATAAATAAATGCTAACTTGATTTCACTCAAATTGTGCCTTCGATTTAGTGACTTAGGTTTGGAAAAAGTTTTATCGGCTAGGGTATTTGTTACATGTTCGGAATTGAAAAAGATTATAGGCTTCGACAGGGTAACGGGGGATAAACATTTTACAAGGTAAACTTCAAAGGCTCAAGCGAATCAAATAAATGCTTAAATCATATCTCCTGAACTACCTCGCCTAGGATGTCGCCTCAAGTTTTCCCCAATCAGGTTCTAGAATCCTTAAAATTATCATGAATTTGGCTAATAGATAATCGACCTCAAATCAATTGAATATTTATACATTGAGTTTACGTGCTCGTGCAAATTAGGATCCACAATAACTTTTACCAAAACGACATGCCAAGCACACAGAACACATATGAATGAGCATCACCCTTGACCTTGAAAAATAACCAGGGGATAATATCATCATCATCGGGTAATGGCTTAGATGAACGCAAAATTTAGCACACAACAACACATCTACAAATCTAAACACATACTACACTAGCAAACATGCATACAATTTAACTAAATCTACACAACTAACAACAACTAAACATACTAAAATACTACACATCACCCCCAAACTTAAAACGGTCAGTGTTCACAATGACCCAATCATCAATCTCAACATTTAACATGCATTATAGTAATGAATGGGGTTTAGAACACGTACCTGGGAGGTTAGACAATCTCGCCTCCGAATGATGTTGGCGGTGATAATCTAATTTATTTTGAAAACTTGGGTTGTCTCCCAAGAAGCACTTGGTTTAATGTCATCGGCTTAACATGGAGAAGTACTCGTCAAAGAGTGGCTTCCACCCATAGGAAGTTTCATACAACATCACATATGAGTCTTGATTTTGAACGCCTTCAAGCTTGGCGAGATGTGGTATTGTTTGGCTTGAACTCTCAACAAGACTCATTTCCTTCTCATGCGCTTGGTTGGCATGAAAGAACATTGCAAAAGGCGGCGGAGGACAATTGAGCCACATTGGATCCTTATAGATGTGACCTTCTTGGATCGGAGACGACATTAATATTTGGATTTCAAGAGGTGAGGAATCACAATTGTTAACATGTGATTCTTCATTCCCAATCTACACTTGGTTTTTTTTTTCTCAGTAGCATAATCGTCAACGAACTTACCCAAGCTCCTCCCACTTGTATCCGGTTTCTCACGGTGGCTTTTACATTCGGATGTGACTTGTGTGTCTCACAGTGCCACCATTTCTGCCTCGGCCTCAATGAAGCTAACAAGCTGACTGATTTGAGTCTCAAAAGATTTTACAGTCTCATCAATTTCAGCGCAGATCGTCTTAATTTTGTTAAGACGGTCCTTATGCTCATTGAGGCGGTCATTTGTTTCCCTCCAGAACGCCTAAGTCTCCCCTATAAATTCAACGAACATTTCTTCCAGGGTGGGAGAAAACACTATATGTTGGTCCAGGGTGTCAATCCTTGGTGCCGAAATAGTGAAACTATCCTTCAAGCGCCAGTAGCTTGTTGAATAATTCCAACTCCGAAAATCAAACTCGGCCATGTCTTCCAACAACCAATAGACTTCATCCGCGGTTAGTTGGTCGAAAGAGGTGGTACCATTTCCTCTTTCCACCCAAATTCTTGTTGCGGCTAATAACTCGTCGAGGAAGTTCAGTAGTTGACACTTCCTCGAGAAACGATGATTGGGGATCCGGAATAGCAAATCCTTGTATCTATCCCAAGCACAATAATTAGCTTGGAATCTCGTTGAAAGAAATGCAATAGCACTTGTTGATCTAACATCTTCAAGCACCTTGCAAAAGAAACAAAACTACGAACAAAAATTAAAAATAAAATAAATGCCTAAATTAAAATCAAGTCACTTACTCACAATATAAAAAACAATCTAAAAATCAATCCCTGACAACGGCGCCAAAAATTTGGTAGCAGAATATTACGTCGCTACTTTCACCACAAGTGTACAGGTCAAGTTTTAGTATAATGGGAAGAGTAGGGGTTGTCGTATCCATATAGATTGGATTAGATGGTTATTGAGTAACGCGATTTTCATAACCTAACTTTATCTAGGCGACTCGAATTAAGTTTTTGTTAATAAAATAATATACTAAACTAAGTTAATTAAACTAATATACTAATATTGACGTTTAAGGGAGTAAATTGTCTAGGGATTAACTTGTTTATTTAAACACGTTCAATTCAATCTAGTTTACATTAACAACATTCACATTATTTGACAATCTAGGTATCGAAATCTCACTCACTACCTTTCCTGAGTGTAAAGTGAATGAATATGTGACTTTGTGTCAACGCCTAAGTTCCCCTCGAGCATCTATATGACACTTGATCACATAAGTCTCGCCCCAACCTCATGAATTGCACTCTTTCTAACACCCTCCTGGGTTATTAGATATTCGTGTTGTGTTTAAACCCTAGTCCAAATTCAGGGTTACCTCTCCCGAGTGTCAAACCCCCTATTCTCAATATATCATAACAAGCATATAATAGTGGAAGAACAGTAAACACAATCGAATCCAATTGAACAACCATTAACAATATATCGATTTATTCAAAATACGTTTTCATGAAGTACATCAAGCCCTAAACAATATATGTTTAGCTATACATGGTCATAACCCAATATTCAACCATAAACAAGCTAAACATGATTAAAACTACCAAAGGTTTAAGAAATAAGAAGAGAAACAAAGGAGAAAAGTCGTTATCTGAAGAACCGACGCTTCCACGTTCGTGATTTCCACTCCGAGCTTGTTCCCTCTTTTTAAATTTGATGATCTTCTCCCTTTGGTATTGTCTTGGAGCTCTCAAGACTCCCAAAAATGTGGTTTAGGTGTGGGAGAGCATAGGGGTATAAGACAAGGATCAAAATATCTAAAAAATATCTTAAACACAACTGGACAGTAATCGCTATCGCGGTGGGCAACTAGGGAACCTTCTGTTGTTTCACCGCTGCAGTGGTGAACAAAAAAGAGTTTTTGAACTCTCTGTTGTTTTACTACTGCAGCGGTGGCTTGACCACTGTAGCGGTGAAGATGCTACAACCAACTTTGTTCTTCTTGACCGTTTTTCACTCGATTTCCTACTAATTTGCTTGATTATCGATCGTTGATGTCTCTACACCTAATTTTCATCAAAACGAACATAAACGCAATAAAATATTACTAAAACACTCAAAAACTACCAAATTTGGCTTGAGAATATATAGACAAATTCTACCTATCACCTTTGGTTTGATTTAAACCTCTATTCCTTGGTTCCCTCTGCTTATTCACTTTTTTTCTATCTTTCTTGGTCGTAGCATGGAGGTCAGCATCATGGAATCTAGCCCCTCAGTCTAGAGCTTGATCAAGAGTATGAACAGGGTGGGAATAAAGGTCAAAAGATGACCTTTGATGCCGGAGCCCGTTAAGAAAGGCATTCAGTGCTACACTTTCAGGAAGGTCGTTGCACGCATTTGCTTCTCGGTTGAAGTGCTCAATGTAGTCTCCCAAAGATACAGTGGGCTTCTACTGAAGAGTGAGAATATGATCCATAGTGTTCGACCTCCGTCGGAAGCGACTGAAATGAGCCAAGAACAACTTCTCGAGTTCTCTAAAGGTGGAGATGGATGTTGGCCTCAAACCCTAGAACCAGGACCTCGCTGCACCTGTGAGGGTGATAGGAAAAGATCTGCACCACAGAGCTACAGAGGCCACTTGCATGTTCACATGGGACTTAAATATGGATAGGTGGTCAACAGGATTTGACGTCCCATCATACAGATTCATCTGGGGGTGAGTGAAGTGCCTTGGCGCTACTTCTTCCAGAACTTTCTCCACAAAAGGAGACCTTATCTCCACAATAGCACCCGGTCCTACTTGACCTCCTTGTACCTCCTGGGGATAGGCTTCCATGTCAGCATGGCAATGCTTCATGGCCTCCTTTGCTCAGGGCTCCTCTGTATACGACTGCCCGCAGCTTGGGCCATAGTGTAACTGGAGTGAGGTGAGTAAGAACCAACTTCAAGTTCACGCTGGCCTCTGAGATCAGATATGACTAGCCGATGAAGAGCTCAACCATCAGGGGACATTGATAGATCCCTTGGCACAAATTCATGCGGTGGAGGAGGTAGAGATCTTGGCATTACTGGGAGGGCCCTTTCTTGTCCCGCAAGCTTAGGGTTGCGAGGTAGAGGGCGGTCCCTGAGAACATGCCCATTTAAAGTAATCATGAGAATATCGTGGTCTTGAGGTGTCTCCTCGAGCGCTGTGGTCTAAAGAGCTGGTCCACCCTGAACATGGGGTAACAGTAAGCGCACGAGGAGGAGCTGAACACACGACTTGAACTCACTCATTTGGCATTCAAGGAGATCAACTCGATATGCCTCTTCGGCTCCAATGGTCTATCCCACAGTCCCAGGTGGAAAAGTAGACGATCTTGCCTGGTCTTGGGGGGCAGTTATCCTTATTGGTAGGAGTTGGGGGGTGTACCCTTGGAGTTCTTGACATGTCTTCTATTTTTTTTGTTCTGGGTCTGTCTTTCCGACTAGACCTTGTGATCATCTAGACTCAGTAGAGTGGAGAGTAATTATTAGAAGAAGGCTTTTTGCACTGTTCCCATAGACGGTGCCAAATTGTTGGTGTATAAAATTGGTACATACCTCGAATATGGTCGAGTCAGGTGATAGGTGTCATTTTGCTGAGGTGGAGTTAGCAGTTGGAAATTCCTCACGTGAATTGTATTAGGTACTAGGAAAACTGACCTGTTGTGTCCAAAGTCCTACTCCTCAGGGAGTGGTACCTACAAAAGGCTCAGGTCGTGATTTGTCCTGGCGAAGCCCATTTGGTGTGAAAATAAGAGCTTAGAGAGAAGATGTACAGAAATGCGTCAAGTAAGCAAATGAATTCAAGGAATTCGCACGTAATCAAGTGTACCTTGAGCTTGCATAACCTCTAGTATATGTAGGTGTCAAAGAATTAGTCGGGTCTAAACACGGTTAATTAATCGAAACCTTGTGTTTAGCCGATAATCCGAGGTGTTTAGGAGATAATCATTGGGCTTGGGCTTTTGGGCCGATTTGGTGAAGCCCATGAGCCTTTGCAGGCCTATGGTGGTGACCTGGTGGAGGAGAATAGAAATCCGTAGAGTCCCGGAGGATAAACAAGCTAGAATGAAGAATCGGTTGAGAAAAACGGTTGAGTCCCTAAAGTTGGCCGTCTAGGGCACGGCGCAGAGCTTAGGACGGCACGTCCTTCTGGGGCATCTTGCTCCTCCCTGGATGGAAAAGGGATTTTTGGGAGGAGACGTGGTCGGCGTACGATCCATCTTGGTACCTGAAGCCGGACTTGCTCATTTACGACTTCAATCAGCCGTGGGCGGTGGCTCTGGACACGTCGTGGAACATCCCGATGGTTGAATTCCTCACTATTGGGGTGGTGACGAACAACTATTCGTTTCACTCGATCATCTCTCCATTTTGTTGCAGAAAAAAAAATCCCCTTGGGTGCCTGGTTTATGACTCCATTAATGAAGCTCAAGAAACAGAGTATATCCAAATCATCAAATGGTTCATCTTAGTCATCTCCTCCTATTTATAAATTACCACCCACTACTGCTGCCTTCTCCTGCTCCTCCATTCTCTCTCCACAATTTCCCATTTTCTCTCTCTAAAAGAAAAATAAATCTCAAATCCATCCCACCATTTTTTGTTATTTCTTCTTGTTATCGACGATGGCGACTTCCAACCCACCAGCGACGGTGACTCCCAACCTACCGTTGATAGTTCTCTCTCTCTCATCTCTCTCCTCTCTCATGTCTCATCTCTTCCCCTCTCTTGTTCTACTCCTCACCCCCATCCCCTTTTGCATTTCCATATCCCTTAGCGGTGGCGTTTGGGTTGTTGGTCGATGGTGGTGGAGGAAGACTAAGAATCATGAACAAGATTAAGCTGGTGTCCATGGTGGAAGAAGGTAGTGGAAAAAAAAAGAAACAAATGCATTTTGGCCCCTAGCTTTTGGATTAATATTAAAAGAAATTCTATCAATTTTTTAAGGGTAAAATGAGAATAATAATTGTGTAATTTGGGCGGTGGTGGTGATGGTGGCGGTGGGAGTTGGGTGGTGGTGAGAGGTAAATATAATTGTTTAAAAAATTAAGAGTAAAAAATATAATTTTGAAAATATAGGGGTGTTAATGATTTTTTAAAATAAGCTAAGGGCAATTTTGTCCTAAGGGAGGTAAGTGGTATTTAAACAAAAAGACAAGGGAGATCTTTAGTATTTACAAAATGATAGAGGAGTTATCTGGTATAGTGCAAAATGACAGGAGAGGTCATTGGTATATACCCTATAAAAATATATAGAAAAGAAATATGCAGAAATATATAGAAATTTAGAAAAAAAAAAAGAGAAAAGAGTATGATACTATATAAAATAGTGGGTAATATTTGTATTGAGATATATAAACAAAGATAAGAGATAATTTATGATATTTCATACATATTATATACTTGATGATTTACGAAAAATAGAGTTCACAATTGGTTCAATAGAGGGATGTCCACCTGCAGCTTGACTCATTGGATCGTTGTATCTTGGAAAGGGCTCGTCATTCAACCCTATGCATAGAGGGGGCGTATATCTTCTTAGGACAATGTTTACACTCCTCGATCCACCAAATACGTATTTTCTCTCTATTCTATTCTCTATTTTATTTATTTAATTAATGATGTTCTTAATTATTTAAAGAGATTGAATTTCATATGATATTTATTCAATTTGAGTTTATATAATTATGTGAAATTTTCCCAACACATAGCCTCCCCAAAACTCTGATGTTCATATCCTATCATATAGGTATAAAATCAAGATCAAAAGATTTAGAAACATTTGTCCTTTTACTACATTTAGATTCAATTTCATCATCTTGGGAATTATTAGATCACTAGTTCTCTTTAAAGAACTCGACTCAACCCGAGTCTTGCGCAGAAAAACTATCTTTGAGAAAGATACATTTCTCGATGAAATGATCATATTCTCATGCACATTTTCAATATTTAATTTATGAAATAAAAATCGATATGAACTATTATTTTGTGTATATCCTATGAATACACAATAAATAATGTTGGATCCTATTTTAACCCACTTTAGGATTAGGAATAACAACTTTAGCATGTCATCACCACAATTTTAAATATGAATAGGTAGTTTTTGTTTTACCTTTCTACTATTCATACGGGTCTTATTTAATTTTTTACAAGGTAACTTATTTATAACATAATTCGATGTTAAAACAACCTCCCACTACAAGTTCTAAGGTAAATCAAAACTTATTAATAAATATTTCATTATATCTTTTAAAGTTATGCTCTTCATTTCAACAACTCCATTTTGTTTAGATTAATAAGGTTGTAACTGATTTGTTTTTTTTTTTCTTAAACTGGTCTTAAATGTGGTTAATTGAATTTCATTAATATTTGGAAAATATTTCAACCGTTACTCATTGATTTACTTATTGAAATGGTAATGGAAGAGCAATAGCTTTAATGGGAGCTTGGCTATATAAGGGGTTTTGGTCCCTAAGCTCAATCACTCAATCAACAACATCTATTTTTGAGTATTTTGAGAGCTTAGAAGTGCTAAAAACGTGAGAAAAAAGAGAGAAGAAGATAAAGTGCAATGGATGGAGATATGTCTCGATCTTGGGTTTTCTTTAGTTGTTGATCCAATTTTATTGTTTATCTTCTGTTTAGATCGTTTTGATTCTTATAGTTGGTATCAGAGTCTGTAATATCTCCACCTTTGCAATTCTTTTGTTTTGGCCGTGAAGAAATTTTAAAACAAAGTTGTTTTTGAGTTGTTTTTGGTGCAAAATATTATTAGAAATCTTTTGGATATTGATTTTCTAAGATTTTTTGTTGCTAAAAATTGAGTTTTGGGTGTCAAAAATGCTCTTTTCGACCTGGTCTAGTGCTGGTTTCATGGGTATTGAACTGGGTTTGTGTGACTCGTTTCAAGGTTGAAGATGACACTGTTTGTTGTCAGTTTCAAAAATGTCATTTTCTGCTCTCTTATTTATGAAAATACCACTGGTTATAAAGATGTTTGATTATTTATTAAAAAAGAGAGAGAAAATCTGAAAGTCATCTACTATTTTTGAGAAAAAAAAAAGGAGTTTCCAATGCAAATATTATTTCATGTTTCTTTCATGCTTTGATAATGATACAATTTTGTCATTTTCCTTTCATTTATTTCATACTTTGTTACTTGTGCTTTTTGACTAATTGTGGACTACCTTGACAATTACTGATGACACTATTATTGTAAAATAATAGCCCACTATTTTTTAAGAATTTGTGATTATTGTTGGAATAATGACAAATTAAAAGTAGTCCACAAATTGAATATTATGTTATTAATGTATGCCTTAAGATGGAGTTTATTTTTATGCATAGAATTAAATTAAGTGCATAATATTATGTTTAATTATGCAATTTATATTTTATTTATGAGAATTGTGTTTACATATGATAACATATTATTTGATTTTAGATATTGTTAGATTATGTAAAATTAGGATTATTCATATAAAACTTAATTTTATGCATAAATTTTTTCAAAATGTCTAATGATCCATATTATATTATATTAATTAATTAAGAATTAACTACAACATCTTTAATTAATATATATATATATATATATATATATATATATAATGAAGATTACATAAGAAATTAGACATAATATTGTGATTAATTATACTTAATATAATAAATTTTATCCTATAAGAACTTTTATTATATTTATATAATTTTAGGACAAAATAAGAATTATGAATGATACATAATTCAATAATTTTATCATAAAGTAAAAATTGAAGATAGAAAATCGAATTATTTCCATAATGTATGAAATTAAGTACATAAAATGATAATTCCATTATTATGATAATTTAAATGTACTTGAATTAAAAAATTTGTCCACAGACAATTTTTATGTCATAAGATTCATTTATGTGTGTTTTGCATTGGTAAGTATGCAATTTAGACTATTAGGTCTCATTTTTTTAGACATAAGTATTTTGGGATTTTATGTAACTTCTCAATATGCTAGTTTCTCTGATATCCAATGTGATATTCCTGAATTTAGTGGTGATAACTATAAGATATGGAAGAAGATGATTTTCCTCTATCTAGGGTGTGTGGATATAGATTATGCTATTCGGAAGGACAAACCACTTGCAATTACTGATTTCAGCACTCCAACTAAGGTCGCACTATATGAGCGATGAGAGTGATCTAATTGGCTCATCGTGATGTTTATCAAGACCAAGATAACTTCTGGAATACGTAGTTCTGGTGACTAGCATGAGAATGTCCAAGACTTGATGCAAGCCATTGACGAATAGTTCGTCACTTCAGAAAAGCCACTGACAAGCACCCTAATAATGAAGTTTTCATCTCTCAGACTCACAAGCATGAAAGGTGTGTGTGAGCACATAAAGCAAATGCGAGACATTGCGGCTCAACTTAAAAAACTCGAGGTTGATATGTCAGAATCCTTCCTAGTGCACTATATTCTGAACACCCTTCCACAATATTATGAGCCTTTTAAGATCTCATACAACATATATAAAGACAAATGGTTAATTAATGAATTAATGACCATGTGTGTTCAAGAAGAAGAGAGACTAGTGATGGAGCAGGGTGAGAGTGCATTGTTGGAAACCAACTTTGGGAGGAACAAAGCTGATAAAACTCATGCCAATCATAAAGCTAATAAGAAGAGGAAATGTAAAATACCACCTCAAACTAATATCAAGAAAGAAGCAAAGTGTTTATTCTGTAAAAAAAAAAAAAAAGGACATATGAAGAAGGAATGTGACAAATTCCAAAAATGGCTTGAGAATAAATGTAAACCAATCACATTTTTTTGTTATGAATCTAATATGGTCAATGTTAATATTAAGACCTGGTGGATTAACTCTGGATCTACAATCTATGTTGCAAACTCTTTGCAGATTATGGAAAACATAAGGAAGTCAGTGGGAACTGGGAAGTGAGTAAAGTATCTTATCAGGCAACAAGATGGGCTCACATGTGGAGGCGATTGGAACTTGTATTTTAACTTTAAGTAGTGGCTTTATCTTAGAATTAGAGAGGACCTTTTATGTACCAAGTTTCTCACGAAACTTGATTTCTTTTTCAAGACTTGTACCGTTTGAATATTCCTTTAATTTTCAAGGCACATCATTCAGTTTATTATATAAATTTGATTGTGTTGGGAATAGTATTTTGTCTAATAATCTTTTTCGCATTTTCTTGCAAAATGATGCTACTTATAGTTCAATGCATGTTCACACTGGCACTAAAAGGTGTAATAATAACAAGGACTCCTCCTTGTTATCGTACCAGAGATTAGGATATATCTCCATAAAAAGAATGAAGATATTAGTGAATGACGGGGTACTTAGTACTCTAGATTACACTGATTTTGAGACTTGTGTGGACTGCATTAAGGGAAAACAAATTAACAAGTCCAAAAAAGATGCTAATAGGAGTTCAGACATATTAGAGATCATTCACACTGATATATGATGTCGAGATATGGATGCATATGGTTAGAAATACTTCATCTCTTTTATCGATGATTATTTACGATATATGTATATCTATTTGCTTCATAAAAAAAATCGAAGCATTCGATGCCTTCAAAATATTTAAGGCTGAAGTTGAGAACTAATGCAGAAAGCAAATCCCTACTGTGAGATTAGATAGAGGTGGAGAATATTATGGTAGATATATCGAGAATGGACAAACACCTAGTCCCTTTGCCAAGTTTCTTCAAGAACATGAGATCGTTGTCCAATACACCATGCCTAGTTCTCCAAACTAGAATGGTGTTGCAGAAAGAAGAAACCGGACATTACTAGACATGGTGAGAAGTATGCTTAGCAACTCTAATCTTCCTAAATCCTTATAGGCTGAAGCATTAAAGACGACAGTGTATATATTAAATCGAGTTCCAACCAAGGCTGTCCCAAAGACATCATTTGAATTATGAAAAGGTTGGAAACTGAGTTTGAGACATATGCGCGTTTGGAGATGTCTGTTTGAGGTGAGGATATATAATCCACAAGAGAAGAAACATGACTTAAAGACCATTAGTGGGTATTTCATTGGATATGCCAAAAGATCCAAAGGTTATAGATTTTTATTGTCCTCTTCACACTACTAGAATTGTGGAATCAAGAAACGCTAAGGCCCCGTTTAGTAACCATTCCTATCCCAAAAATTCTCATCCCATTCCCAGATTTTTAGAATTTCTGTTTGGGAATAGCTTTTCGTAAATTATTTTCCATTCCCATTCCATTCCAAAACTAGAATCCATCCCTATTTTTTATTTATAAATGAGAAACAAAAAAATAATTGTTTCTACTTATTCCTATCCTATTTTCAACGACCTCCTCCTTCTCCATCCTCTCGTCTGTTGTTCTTCGTCGTCCTCCGGCCTCCTCCTCCTCTCGTTGTCCTTATTTCTTCATCATTATTTTTTGCTATCCTCCATCGTCTGCTTTGCCTTCATCTACTTCTTCTCCACTCTCCATCGCCGTCCTCTAATTCTTCTCTATCCTCCATCACCTTCGTTTGCTTCTTCTCTGTCTTGCATCACTGTCTTCATCGCCGTTGTTTGCTTATTCTCCATCCTCTATCGCTTTCGTCGGTCTCCATCTCCGTCGCCTGCTTAGCATCGAAATCAAAATCCTAATTTTGATTTCAAAATCAAAACAGGGTTTTGAATGATTTTGAAAACAAAATCGAAATTGAAAGGGTTTCGATTGATTTTGATTTCGTTTTCGAAATAGAAATTGAACGATATGTTCAATTTTGAAAACAAAATCGATTTCAATTTTGATTTCGAGCTGTAATCAATTGGGGTTTAAGATTTTGATTTTGATTGGGGTTTAGGATTTCGATTTCGATTGGGGTTTAGGGTTTGATTGCTTGATGATTTTTTTATATTGGTTTAGGATTTGATTGCTTGATGATTTTTTGATTTCTTGGATAAAATCGTTACCAAACGCAATTCTTTTCCCAGATCTAAAAAAAAAACTTGTCGTTGCCAAACGCGATTCTGTTTCCAAGAAAGAAACTGGATTCTCATCCTATCCTATGTCATTCACATCCTACTGCATGGGATGAGAACGAAATGGTTACCAAACGGGCCCTAAGTTTCTTGAGAATGACATGATCAGTGGGAGTAATCAGTTTAGAAACATACTTCCTGTACATGATCATACAGAGTCTCAACCTTCCACATAAAGAGACATATTGGTTATAGTTTATAGCACTCTCCAGTTCAAACTAGAGTTGAGCAACCAATTATTGAGGTTCCACAAGCTGCTGACAACTTCTAATAGATCAAACAATTCAAGAATTTCCACAAGCTCCTAAACAACAAGTTGAACCACAAGTTCCTTAGGGAGACACTGGTACAACATTATGAAGATCTACTAGAGATAGGTGATCAACAATTTCTAGTGATTATTGTTGGCCTAGTGAGCTACCTAAGAGGGAGGTAAATTGGATAGTTCTAAAAATTTAAACAATTAAATCTTTTAACACTTAATAATCAAATAATCAATTTTTCCTAAATCAATTATTATCTTCGTTATGCAGCGGATAAGTGTTTATATTTTAAGTGCACACACAAACAGAAAATAATAAAAATAATAACAATGCAGCACACCAAGATATATCATGGTTTAACAAGGTAGCCTAGCCTAATCCAATCCCCTGAGCTCCACGGAGATTCGTAACCACCAAACCCTTTGATCCCTTTTCCAAATTGAACCAAACCCTTACAATTTCCCTTTTCCCAGACTAAGGAAGAATCTTTATCTTTTTACCAGGTTAAAGACTAACCTAATTATATTCCACAAAGAATCACCAGCTAATTCTTTTACAGGTTAAAGATCACATCTAATCCTTTTACAAGTTAAAGATCAAACTGCACAACTCTCACAAGTATCATTTTTACAGGTAAGGATGGAACATTCACAATTCACTTAATTCAATTCAGGAAGAATCGAAATCTAGTTTTTTTCAAAGTAAAAGAATAATCTAACCTTTATATACTTAGAGAAAAAAATACTAATTTTTTTACAAAAAAAGATTGAAACCTAGCTACCCTGACTAGACATTAACCCAACTGTATCTAATCCGCTCAAACTTATAAATACACAAAAATTTGAGTTTCTTCCCACAAGGAGTTTCTACCACCTCAAAATAGATATACTCGATTAATGTCCCGAAATTTACTACATGATAGATAAAATGTGAGGTAAATTAATATCTGATTATAAATAAGTGTGAGTAGCACAAAATAAAGCACATAATCAGATAAACACGCAAAATCATTTTAAAAACGATTTTTATGCTCTTAAATTTGAAAACAATTTTTTAATGATCTTAATAACCAAGAAAATATAATAATATGAAATCACAATAAAGAATAATGGCTTAGAAAGATCTCACCGGGATAATATCGAAGAATATAAATAGAATTGGAAGACAACACAAATCGGTGACGCCAAAGCAATTAATGCTTTAGATCGAGAACATAATACAATATCTCTCTCGAATGAATCTAAACAGAATGATAACTCTTAGAAAAGTTCAAGAACTGATGGTCTTGATATATTTTATCACAATCCCACAGGTCTAATTATATATACAAGTATCAAGCCCTCCAACGGCTACTTTTCAGAAGATATGCCTTTAAAAAGCACTCTTAGACCCCATATAATAGTCCCTTTCAATTCTGGGATATTTCACTTAAAAATAACTTTCAAAACTCTCAAATAAGTCCATAAAATATTTCTGAATTATCAATCACAAAGACATGAAGTATTTAACTAACCAAATTGAGAGAATCATTTAATATGTGAACCAAATCAGTATAAGTTTAAAACATATGGACCATATCTTCAACAATATCAGATCCGCTGAATTTCTCCATTGGAATCATAAAAAATAGCTAGTGTTTTTACCAGAAGACCAAGATCTTCGAAATATCAACTGAAACAATCGGTTGACCGATCCTAGGCCTATCGGTTGACCGATTGATACAACGTGTAAGCCAGACCAAACATGACAGCCAGTCGATTGACCGATTAGTTCATATAGTTTTTCTTGCCAACTCCAGCTCAGTCAGTTGACAAATTAGTTCAGAGAGTCTATCTGCCATTCCACTATGCCCATCGGTTGACCGATCTTTTCTTAGTTAGTTGACCGATAGATGTAGGATCTAAACCTTTTGCTCTGAAACCTCACTGTTTCAATCAGCTGACTAAGGCCCCGTTTGGTTAGTGTTCCCAACCAAACCCAACCCAACCCAACCCAAACATTCAGGGATTAATTGTTGGGAACGCGTTTGGCAACGCATAAGACCCAACCCAACCCAACCCAAAAAATAGGAATTGATTCTCAAAATCCTAAAGAAACCAGAAACAAAAAAAAGTTGTTTCTTTTTGTGCCCAAAAAACTCAACCCAAAGTTCTCAACTTCCGACTTCATCTGCCGGTCGACCACCACCACCCGCCGCCGCCTGCCGCCGCCGGCCACCGTCCGGCGACCATCGTCGGCCGCCGCCCCCGCCGTCCGGCCACCGACCGCCGTCTCCGGCACCTCCGACGACCTTCCGCTGTCGGCGGTTACCTCCGGCGACCATCGCCGGCCGCCGCCTCCGCCGTCCGGCGATCGTCTGCCGTCTCCGGCCATCTTCGGCGACCTTCCACTGCCGCCGGCTACCTCCGGCGACCATCGCCGGCCACCTCCGCCGCCGCCGCTGGCCGTCCGGCCACCTTGCCACCGCCGCCGCCGTCTGCTACCACCAAACAAAAAAATAAATAAATTAGTTTTAGGATAAAATCGTTACCAAACACATTCTGTTCTCAGCACAAAACAAAAATTGTCGTTACCAAACGTAATTCTATTCCCAAAATTCTCAACCCAACCCAATTCAACTCAACCCAACCCATTCCAGTTGGGTTCAAAAAAGTGGAAACACTAACCAAACGCCACCTAATTCTTTTATCATCAGTTGAGTGATTGATGCTGGTTGATCAATTCCATCACAAATTTTTGCTCCAAAACTCAACATTTGATTCAGTTAATTGATTGTTTTTCTCGGTCGACTGAATTGACCCTAAACTTCAACTTTAAACATGATTTTCACTTAGGTCAATTTTCATTATCAATTTCACATAAAAGCACAAATTTAATCACTAATTAGGATACTAAAATTCATCATATCAGCACGCAAAAAATATAACTCATTTAATAGTGTCATGTGTGATCCTAATTCGGGTTGCATTAAGAATATAAGAGTAATGAGTTGTTTTCACCTAATTTCTTCAAGATCTTCAACACTCTTCATTTCTTCATTGTCCATCTTTGCACCTTTGATATTTTATTCGTGATACAATCAATAAATGAAACTTGTTTTTCCTAAAATACTCAACGAACATATTAGTTCCACGAAAAATATTAACATTTAATTATCCATGAAAACCTCGGGATCAACAATTATATTATGTATCTGCAAGAATATAACTACAGTATTGGAGACGAAAATGATCCTAAAATGTTTTCACAGGTCATGAGTTGCAAAGAGTCATATTTGTGACACGATGCTATAAAGGATAAGATGAATTCCATGAAGAGTAACAGAGTTTGAGATATTATAGAGTTACCTAATGGGGCGAAGTCCATTGGCTGTATATGGGTTTTTAAAACCAAGAAATACTCATTAGACAACATTAAGAGATACAAGGCAAGACTTGTTGCTGAGGGTTTTTTTCACACCCCTCCCTGGGCCCCCATCACCCGAGGACGGGCGTGATGTCGATTTGACGTCACCTGACCAGTCAACAAACATATATATATATATATATATATATATATATATATATAATTGTGGACTTGGATTAACGGTGGAAAAAAGAATAATAATAATAAAATAAAATAAATCATGTGGCTAGAATCAGCCAAAAAAAAATGAAATGAACGAGGTCGGCGATTTTGGGTCCATATATGTATGTGTTGTGTGTGCGTGTGTATATATATATATTGCTTTGTGATCTTATCCACATATTTACTTTTTTCCTAAATTACATTAATATCTCTTAATTATCTTTAGGATATCATTTAAGCCTAAAATCTAAAATTAATACTTTGAAAATAATAATTGACCCCTAATTTTTTTTAAATGAGTATTAAATAACACAATGCACCTCGTTATTTTCTAATTTTTTTAAAATACAACTAAAAATTATGCATATGCAAAACTCGGGTCTTACAGTTTTACTCAAAAAGAGGGAACCGATTACACAAAAACTTTTTCTCTCGTATCTAAGAAAGATTCTTTTCATATCATTTTAGCTTTAGTTGTTCATTTTGACCTGGAGTTACAATAAATGGATGTAAAAATGACCTTTCTTAACAGAGATATAGATGATGAGGTTTATATGAAACAATTTGAAGGTTTTTCCTCTAGTGGTGGTGATAGAGCTTCCCATCAATGGTATTTTAAATTCCATGGAGTAATTTCTTCATTTGAATTTATTGAAAATCCCATAAATCAATGTATATACCAAAATGTTAGTGGGAGTAAGATTTGTTTTCTTATTTTATATGTGGATGATATATTGCTTGCAACCAACGATAAGGGTATATTTCATGAGGTGAAACAATTTCTTTAAAAAAAAATTGACATGAAGAATATTGTTGAGGCATCTTATGTCATTGGCATTAAGATCCATAGAGATAGACCTCGAGGCATTTTAGGTCTGTCACAAGAAATTTATATCGATAAGGTTTTGGATAGATTTTGGATGAAGAATTGTTCACTAAGTGTTGCTCCCATTGTGAAGGGTAATAGGTTCAGTCTGAACCAATGTCCAACAAATGACTTTGAGAGAGAATCAATGAAAAGTATCCCATATGCTTCTGTTGTCAGAAGCCCTATGTACGCTCAGGTTTGTATTAGATCTAACATTGCATTTGCTATGGGGATGCTAGGGCGATATCAGAGTAATCTAGGTATGGACCACTAGAAAGATGCAAATAAAGTTATGAGGTATCTTCAAGGAACCAAAAATTACATACTTATGTATTGACAGACGGACAATATGGATGTGATTGACTACTCAGATTCAGACTTTGTCGACTGTGTTGATTCTCACAAATCAACATCAGGGTACATTTTCATGATGGTTGGTAGAGTTGTTTCTAGGTGGAGTGTCAAGCAGATCTTAATTGCTACTTCTACTATAGAAGCTAAGTTCGTTTTCTGCTTTGAGGCAATTTCGCACGATGTGTGGCTTAAAAGTTTCATTTTTGGGCTTAGAGTCATGAATTCTATTTCTAGGCCATTGAGAATTTTCTGTGATAATTCAATTGCTGTTTTTATGGCTAAAAACAACAAAAGTGAGAGTCGAAGTAAACACATCAACATTAAGTATTTGGCCATAAGAGGACGTGTAAAAAAAAAGTGGTCGTTGAACAAATTAGCACTGAGTTGATGATCGTTGATCCTTTAACTAAAGGTATACCACCACTGAAATTCAAGAATCATGTAGAGAAAATGGGGCTTGCTTTCCCTTTGTAATTTTATACATACAATTTATTAAGAAAACTCTTATATATTATGATGTTTTCTCATTTACATGTGCACCTTAATTTACTTGAGAAACTATATTTGTAATGGACTAGAATAAACATAGGGTTTATTCATTAAGTATGGTTACCGTATTAAGAAATTTACTTGAGAAATTAAATATATCGTAATATATAGAAGGTAATACTTGTTGTAAGAGGATTTATCGCTATGATTCATGTGTTTATTTCGTAAGATAGATAATCAATGGGATTAAGTTGAGACATTAAGTTAAACATATGGACCAAGTGGGAGAATGTAATTGATCCATTTTTCTTAAACGAATCTTAAATGTGGTCCATAGAATTCCATTAATATTTAGAAAACGCTTCAACCGTTACTCATCGATTTACTCAATAAAATGGTAACGGAAGAGCCATAACTTTGATGGGAGATTGGATATATAAGGGGTTTTGGTCTCTAGGATCAATCACTCAACCAACAGTATATATACCATCTATTTCTGAGTGTTTTGAGAGCTTAGAAGTGCCAAAATTGTGAGAAAATGGAGAGAAGAAGAGAAAGTGCAATGGATGGAGGCATGTCCTGATCTTGGATTTTCTGTAGTTGTTGATCTAATTTTATTGTCTAGCTTCTGTTTGGATCGTTTAGATTCTTACAAGGTATTATAGTTTGGTATTCTATGTTGTGTACACAACTCACAAAAAGGTGTGACATATTCTCCACCTCTATCACTGCACAATACTTTAATCTTCTTGCTAAATTGATTCTAAACTTTAGTTTTATAATATACAACTATGTCTAATACATCATTTTTATTCTTTATAAGATAAATATATAGATATCTCTTACTAACATCAATAAAAGTAACAATATATTTTCACCTCTAATTTGTATAAATTTTAAATCACAAACATCTGTGTAAATTAATTTTAGAGGTATGTTTTTCTTTCAATTGAATGAAAATAATTTCTAAAGAATTCAGGAATATGGTGAATATTGACATGCATTCATTAGTTGTGGGATCATGATTTATATACAGAGTACAATCATGGTTTCCTAATCTAATTGCTATGAAATAGGAGACTGAATCAAGGGAATTAAATGGGTAATTACAAGGAGAATACAAGTAGGAAACTAATCTCTATAATGATCTGATTGGTTGAAATCGTGTTCCTAAATCAAGCTCTTTCGTGGTCTAATTTGCCACGTCTGGTCCTATTGAACTGATCTGATTTGTCACGTCTGGTCTATTGAGTTAATCTTGTCACACCCTACTCAGGGCGCCCATCACTCGAGGCCGGGCATGATGTCGGCATGACACTTCCTGTCCAACCAACCAAACACACCCAAATATATATATATAAACACACAATCCTAGTTGCACGCGTACCACTATTGGTTTTTTTTTTTCCCAAATACAATACCTTAATCACATTCTCAAAAATATGGGACACATCCGTCCCAAATATATATACAGCAAAAATCCCTAAAAGAAAATGTTGAACCTTCCCCGATCTACCCCTGACCGGCCCACTCCCAAAACGACACTAGCTCTGGACTCTACCTAATGCCAATAATAGACCCACTCCTATTTGTGGCACTTGAAACCAAAATTTTTATCGGTGTGCTGTCTTCATAATAAAAATATTTTGTATGGATCAAGTATAAGAATTTAAATATCATATTACAAGATATGATATTATAAATCACATACCGTACGAAAATCCAATTCTCTTGTCATTATTGAAATAAACTCATATATATTTAAAACACCCAATCCAAATAATTTAAGTCAATTAGTGCAATAAATAGTATACATATATACGCCAATCCATTTTCAAGTAATACGTTTAAACCAACTTAATCCAGATAGTTCATCGTCAAACACACCATACCATTTTTCCTACTAGCCATATAATCGTTTTTACCTCACGATCGGGAGTTGCAACGGTACCGTACCACCCGCCAGGTTTGCACTCCTGATGGGTAACCACCTTGCAGGACTTGCCTAGCAGGTAATCCACATCCCTTACGGGAAAAAAATTCACATCTTTTACGGGAAAAAAATCCGCATCCTTTACAGGAAGAAACTATGGCATAGTTGGATGAAAATCGCATTTCTACCTTAAAAACCGACTTAATCCAAAATCATTGTTCTACCTTTAAAACCGACACAATCCAAGAATCCTTTTTTAAACCTTTATCACCAAAACCACTTGATCCATATAAGTTGAAAATACGTCCATTTTTAAATAAGCACGTTTTTCACAATTTATATGAAAATAAACTTTGTAGATTTACATAGAAGACAGTACACTCACCTTTTTTTTCGCACTGCAAAAACGTCACTGTCCGAAACTTACTGGGATGCTAGCGCCTGTGAACCTAACAACGATAGGCCTAAATTAATATTTTACTTTAAAATAACCTAACGTGCAATGCAAGCCCTAAATCTCATATTTCCCCTTCCCCAAGTTTTTATTATGGAAAATTGTTATTTTGCCTGTTTCGATACGTTATTATTTACCGTACTAATTTTTTCCAATATTAACGATTATAACAATACTATTATGAGAGTTACTATTTCGTTTGCGAGAATTATTAATATCCAACAATTTATTTTAATCAATAATAATACCCAAGTAAAATTTTACCTATTCCGAATCGTTCACAGGCCGAGAGATTGGATTTTCGAATTTATTGTATTTTTTTTCCTCATTTTCCTTTAGTTTTTCCATTTTTTTTTTTTTTTTTTTTTGCGTTGCTAACACTCCACCGCCGCGGCGAACTGTCATCTTCCTCGTTCAGCTTCTGCTTCGATCAGAACAACCCATCTCTCTCTTTCTTCGCTAGCTGCGGCGGCTCACTCGTCGCCCCTCACCAACGATCAAAACACACTCGCACACCACTCCGACGTCCCTCCCCCACTCATCAGCCCACACCCATGCAAACCATAAACAATCAAGTAACACACATTTGAACTGGGTCAATTACACACCCACCGTCACACACACACACACACACGCACGGGCCTGTACAACACACACACTCACATAGACACACATCCACACACCGTCGCACAGAACCAACAAACGACACATATACATTCACCGTCACATACACCCACAACGGCGACACACATACCCACCTGCACGCCAGTTCAAAACAGAGGAACACACCCATCGTCGAGCAAAACGGCGACAATCACTCCCTCACCCTCCGACGACGAGGAACAACAACCAGAACGCACACAGACGCACACAGACAACGAGCAGAGCATACGCACATACCCACGTCGGAACAGCCCACTGTCGACTGAACCTTCTCCTCTCTCTCTTCCTTATTTTTCTCTGATTTTCCTTCTTTTCAGGCTTTGGGATCAGATTTTTCATGAATCGTTTATATGCATGAATTTTAGTGCTCTTCTTCAACTCCTCCGATTGCCACGTCGCTCCTTCCCCCTCTCCATTCTCGATCATTTCGTGTTTTCTGCTTTTGATTTGTGTGTTTAGACACACACACACACGCACACGCACACACACACACACACATACATACATACATATATGTATGTATATATATATATATATATATATATATATATATATATATATATGTCTATTTAAATTACATTCATCCCCTCTCAATTTTATTTAAGTTATTATTTAAGCCCTTTTTGAATTTTAATATTCTTAAAATCCCAAATTCACCATTTAAAATTTTAATTTGGATAATCGATGACACATTCTACCCCGTATTCTCCTAACTACTTCTAAAATACAACTAAAGTTGTGTAAGTGCTAAAATTAGGGTCTTACAAATCTACCACTTCTAATATGCTAATATGCTTGCTGAGCTAATTTGCTACTTCTGGTTTGTTGAGCTGATCTGCCACTTATAGTTTGCTGATCTGCTTGCTGAACTGATCTCCTACTTCTAGTCTACAAATTTGCTTACATGTTCTATCAATTTCTAGTCAATTTTAACCCTAATCAAGGCTCACATTTGTAACTTTATTAGTTTGACATTTTAGAATTAAATTCATATTAAATATTTTATGCAAAATACAATAATCAACATGTCAAAAATCATCATGACACACATTTAAAGACTCAATTATATAAGCATAATAAGTATTAGTTTTATTATTATTCCTTGGAATTATAGTAATTACATTAAGATTGAAAGTGCCTTCATTCATACAGAATTTTTCAACATTCATTCTATTCTTAGTAATCACAAATTGATAGACTTGAAGACTAGACTAAATCATTTTTTATTAGAAACGATCCAGAAATAAAATTCTTATGGATATCTGGTGCATGCAGCACACCATTCAAAGTAAGTTCTTTTTTAAAGGATCTTCTGCATGACCTTACCCTATACTTCAACCTTAGAAATTGAAGAGTTTTCCATATAGAACTTATTTCCAGATTTTAACGACTATTAAATGGTGAGTAGCATCAGTATTCACATATCATTCTTTGGGGTTCTCAAAGAGATTGACTTTAGATACGACTGCTGATAAATACATCTTGAAAACCTCGTCAATAAGGTTATCTACTTCCATTACATTAACATAATTATTAGGCTTCTTACTATTTATTATTACAATTTTCTTATGATAATCTTGAGCACAATGTCCCAATTTGCCACAAATATAACAAATTCCCTTAAATTTTTTGTTCACAGATCCTTTACTTTTGTTGGATTAAGATTGCTTGCTTTTATTGATTGTCTCATGAGTCTCTATTACATGAGTTGTAAACATCATAAAATGATAAACCTCATACTTAAAAGAAATCATGTGCTCTTATTTGGTTCTCAATTTCAAAAGAATATCTTCAAGAGTTTTCTCCTTGTGTTTGTGTTCAAGATAGTTCTTGAAGTCACTCTATGATAATGAAAAATTCTCAATCACATCCACCACTATGAGTCACTCAGACTCATTCCCTCTACATAAATATCATGCAAAATAAATCAGAGAGTTTTTGTTAAACCGATGATTATTCTTCAGTCTATCATTTTGTAGTCAAGAAATCTTTCGATTATAAACTTCTTAGTCCAAAAATCTTTTGTTTTTACTTCTTGTTCAAGGCCTGCCATAGTTCTTTCATCATCATGACTAAATAATATATGTTGTAGAGTATTACTCATTCTATTGAGAATGTATTTTTTTGCAAATGAAATTAGAGCATTTCATACTTCAATTGCAACTACGGTTTGCATATCTCATCGTTTAGTTATGATAAGAGCATCACTGTACAAGAACCTCTCTATGTTTAGTGTTGTTAAGTAGAAAAATATTTTTTATTGTTATCTCTTAAATAAGTTTCCATCGAAGTTCTTTAACTTCTCTGTATGAGGAGTACACATAAGATGAGCTACATGCACAGTCGCAGTTGGTGTTGTGACGGTTTGGGTTCCAGCAAAATTAGCATCACTGTTGGATGACATGTTTCTATAAAAGTAATATATATATATATATATATATATATATATATATATATATATATATTATTCTATAAATTGGAATATTTAAAAAAAAATAAAAGCAAAATGTATTTGTATAGAAAATTTGCTTTAAGATTGTAAAAAATATGATTCACAAACTAATTAATTATTTAATTGATTATAGAAAATACAATAAAATAATGTGCCCCTAATTACAGAAGTATTCCAGGTTACAATAAAATTCCAAAATAGGAACTGAATTTACAATCAAGAAATGAAATATACAACGTTGAACAAAAATAAATAGAAATATGTAATTAGAAACCACTTATTGTATTATATAAGAAAATAAAATCAAATACTAGAATGGACTAATCGAATCTATCATTTTATGATATCTCCTTAAAGCAGATTTTACACTATAACGGTGTTGACTATTTGATTGACCATTTGTCTCACAGGATACAACAATTGGCAACTCTAGGTACTAGCACTGGAAAATAAGAGCTCAGCGAATAGAAAATTGAAGAAACTATCTCTTTTAAGATCAAAGACTCAAAGAAAATTTGGGGATGAAAATGCATTATATTTTGATGCCAACATGTTGAAAAATATTTACTCTTATGTAGGGATCAGAAAAGGAAACAAAAGATATTGAAAAGACTTTGTAACTCCTATCAGTTATAACCAAAAGTTAATTTTGGAACTCTTGATTAAATCCCATATTTATACAGGCCTCAAATTAACTCTTTACAATTATGAATTTGAATTATCATAACGATTAGGCTATGTTCTGATTTGTTAATTTGATTTTTGAATTAATTATTTTCTAAAAAATTAGAAAGGCCTAACCAAGTATTCCCCAAGGGCCCAATACCCCAAGACCATACCCAAGCCCAAGTCGAGCCTAGTTGGTAGGTCAATCGAATATTAGCGACAGGCGTACACACGTGGTTTTATTTATGCTATAACCATTAGGTTACTTCTTGTCCATAACATCTTAATGCCCTACGGGGCTTACGTTCAAAAGTTAATCCGAATATTAATAAATAACTCTTCATACTCTTCTGTAACTAATGTAGAATAGCGCACACAACATATCAATCAATAATTTCAAGTGGATACTATAAGTGATAGTTTTTTATTCACTCCTAAATTATATTTTAAAAATAAATATATCTTTTACATTTTTTGTATAACAATGTTTTCAGATTTTAATGCTCACTTAAAGTATTTTATCAATTCAATTGTCGAATTAGATTGGTTTTACAAATTTCTTCATACACTGAAGAGTTCAAACTTCGTCAAATAAAATTTAAAATTCAAGATATTAATATATTATTGATTTTATTTTTTTATTGTTTAACTCTTATTATTAAGAGTTTGTTTAGTAAAGAAACCTTTTAAACATTTGTATTGTAATTTAGTCTTTTATTATTGTATAGTCCTTTATAGTCAACAAAAAAAGGTGAACGGACGTTTATGCCCTTGTATAAATATAGGAAAACCTAAAACCCTCATCACACTCTTTCTCTCTCTTCATTTTTTTAGCTAGTCGATTGTCTTTCTCTCCTCCACCACCTCCATCTCTTTCTCTCTACCACCATCTCCGCCAAATCCAATAACCTACCCTTTTTGTCCAATCTGGCCTTTGTGCAAATCCAAACTGAAGGCGCCCACAAACCATGTGGCCTTCGTCCAGATCCAAACCACTAGCGACCAGATCCAATTTGTCTATCCGACCTTCGTCCAACCTTCGTCTGGCCTTCCTCCATGGACTTTGTCCGATTTGGCCTTTGTCGCATGCCTTTGTCTGATTTTCCATTCAGATATAGGGATTCATGTAACGACCCGGTTTCCTAGGGCCGCCACACGGTTTCTCCTCCTGGAGAATTAACACTAAAACCAAACAACCAATATTTTACTTCATGAGTCTGAGAATTTTTTTACAATGTGACGGCAACAACTATAATTTATCGATTTATCGAATCAATTTTAATTCAATTATAATTTATTAAAGAATCTCCAAAATACACAAACAACAGGTTATAATTATGAATTCAATCATATACCATGTATTTATCTAAATTATTGGTAAATTTATGTATGTATAATTTCTCGTATTGTAATCCAAATGATAATTCACTTTCGATTTCTCAGATTAAAATACTAAAACAATCAATATTCTATTTATATATTATAAACCTGAAAAATTCCTCTAATTCTAAAACTGAATACATCAACCTTTTTTTTTTTTTTTTTTTTTTTTCAATTTGTTAAAAAATTAGAGATTTTTTTTTTTTTTTTACAAATACGATAGTGACAATTATAATTATCGAATTCAACAATTATAATATACAAATACAATTATTACAAATTTAGTAGAAATTCAATTAAAATCTCTGTCCCCATCTCGTCTTTCCCGGCCTTGCAATCAAAATTGTGGGGTTGTGAGTCAACGCTCAGTAGAACTTCAACCCTTCTAATATATGCATTTAATTGATACAATAAATAAAACACTTAGACATGATTTTCACATAATTTCTACATAATCATAATTATCTCATGAAATTTAACAGTTAAAAATTCAACAACAATATTCACCTAAATCATACAATAGAAAAATTAAATACACATATGAAACGAGTTAGAAATTCTACATGAAATCCGAAGCCAGAATCCGAACTGGAATTGCTGCGATTAAACGAGTTATTTTTCTTTTCTCTCGCCAAAACCCATAGCAAAATGTTTTTCTTAATATATAGATGTATATGTATATATATATTTGCTAGTGATCTTATTATTATTATTATTATTATTATTATTATTATTATTATTATTATTATTATAAAATAAACACGTATCGTTATGACTTATCAATTTATTTGATGAGTCATAACATTTTAAAAAATTATATTAATTACCCTCTTGAAATAAAGAAAATATTAATTATACCCCAAAATTCTTAAAAGTAAATTTTAAATAATATAATAGGCCCAAAACTTCTAAAATCGATTTAAATGTACCATTTAACCTCCGAAAATTATCAAATATAATTTATAACACAAGTTTACAAAATAGTCTCAAAAATATTAAACTTGTATATAAAATAATATTTTCAAGAATCTAAGTTTTCGGGGTATTACAATTCGGATCTGAACGAATACATGAAAATGAAGGAGGTGGCGTAAATATGTTTTCAAACCCTAATTTTATTCATATCTAATCTTAGAACGAATCCATCCACCGAGATTCAGGGACTGTAAGGGTTGCCGTCTCATCTAGATTTTTCCAAATCTGAAAAATTACTTCGCTGCTACAGTTCACACGTCACTTTGCTAGTGGTGGTGTTGGATGGCGAGGTTGATTCTTCGGGAACAGCAACTGAGAGTGGCTCGCAGGGCTTCTTGAGCTCTTTGATGGCTACGATTAGGTAGAATTTCGTTTTGATTTGTTGTTCTTGTTAATTTTGGTAGAGTTTTGTTTATTAATTGTGATTGCTCTTGTTCGATCTTTTTTTTTTTTTTTTTTTTTTGTGGATGTTCATAACGGTTTTGTGTTTTGGTGAATGTTCATACCGATTTTATTTTTTGTCGATTTTAGTGTTTTTTGAATATTTTGATTTGTTGTTCATGGTTACGCCTTTGGAAATTTTCAAATCTGGAAAATTCCAGATTGGGAAACTCACTTAATCGTTCGCAATTGTATCGTCGTTCGGCGATGATTTCTTCTAGATCTATGTGCTAGTCGTTTACTGCTGCTTTCTTCCAGATCTTGTTGATCTTTTTTGTTCTGTATGAATGTTCGTACTAATTTATTTTGTAGTGAGTGATCGTATTTGATAGTGTGATCTACCTACGTATTTTCAAATCGAATTAAGTTGGTTTTTGAGCGTTTATATAGTATTTTATTATATTTTAATTAGTTTTTATCTTTTTGTATTAAATCAGGTGTTTGGAGCAAACAAATAGGAAACTGGAGTGAAAACGATGAGATCGAACCAAAGGCGAGACGAAGTTACGGTGGATAAACAAGCTCGGTGGTAAAATTGTGAAACAGGCCCACCGCCTAGGCGTCCACACCACCGCTTAGGTAGTGAAGATGCTGAGAATGACAAAAGGCTACTGACAGCCTACCGCCTAGGTGGAAAATTCCTATGCCTAGGTGGAAACTCCAGCATAAACATTTCCAAGTCCACCGCCTACTTCTTTGCCTAGGCGGTCACCAAACCTGCAAAGCCGGTACAGGTGCTGTAACTTTAAGGATATTTTAGACTATGATGCAATCTAATTTTGGAAACACTCAAAACATTGAAATTGTGTATCTTTTTCTTATCTTTCCTAGGTTTTTGAATCACTTCAATCGAAGTTCGGATGAAGAAATTACAGTCAAAACAAAATGCAAACCTGCAGTAAATTCGCCTAGGCAGAAAATTCCACTGCCTAGGTGGAAATTCGGTAGAAAGTTAACCGACCTAACTTCTCCTAGGCGAAATTTCCTTCTCCTAGGCGAAAATCCTCTGTACAGCTTTGATATTTATTAGATATTTTGCCTATAAATACCTCTCTCCTCCCCCTTCTCCGGCTTCTCTTGGATTTTTGAGCCCCTTAGGCTATATCTAAGGGTATATTTAGGAGTTTTAGAGGTGGAGCTCACATCCCGAAGTGGAGAAGATGGCGAATTGATCGTTGAGCGTTCTTGGCGGTTTATCTTCGGACGAAGCTAAGTTCTTCGATTGTTTTTCCTTATTTATTTATCTTAGGTTCATGTGAGCATGTTTAGCTCAATTTATATGTATATGCGGCTATGGCCACGAGTTAAATATGGATCGTAGTAGGGATTAACAATAAATTTATAAATACGTTGTTTGGATGATTTTGGTGTTGCGTTTATGTTTGTTCTTCATGGTTTGATTGTGTTTATCTTATTGTTTGTTTATTATGCTTAGTTAGATAAATGGAGAATATGGGATTTTGACAAACCCCGGATTCGGATTAAGGTAAACAAACGCCACGATTCTATAACTCGGTCGGGGTTTGAATTGTAGACAATCGATGATGTGGAGCAAGACACACGCGACCTAGGGTCGTTAAGACGTTGAGAGGGACTTCTTCGTTGACTCAAAGTCACATTATATCTCCCGTCTTACACTCGGGAGAGGTGGCGAGGAGTTTTAGAACGGAGATTGTCGATAGGGTAAATACAACGTGACGATCCAATAACTTGGGAAAGAGTTGGATCGTGTACAATCAATGACGCTAGGCGAGACTTACGTGAACTAGGGTCGTTAAGACATTGAGGGGGACTTCTTCGTTGACTCGAAGTCATGTATTCTCCCGTCTTACACTCGGGAGAGGTGGCAGTGGAGTTTATGTACCGAGGTTGTCAAATAAGTCGAACACCGTAAATGTGAGTAAATCGAAATCGAACACGTATTTATAAACACGTTAATCCCTAGGAAATTCTTTACCCTAAAATATATTAATATATTAGTGTAGTTAATTTAGGTTATAATAGTATTAGTTTAATTAATTAAATACATTTGTTTTTCGCCTAGATAAAGTTAGGTCACGACAAATGCGGTATTCGATAGTAACGACACCAATACCTATGGATACAATAACCCAATCTTTCACGATCACACTATATAAAAATTTTGTCCTCGTACACTTGCGAGTAGTCATATACGCGAAGGATAGTAGAATCCTTCGGTGTACAAGTTTTTGGCGCCATTGCTGGGGATTGGTTGCTTGTCAAATTTAGTTTTTGGAGATTGCTACCAAGTTTTTGGTAATGATCTGCTGAGAATTGTTTTGTCATTTATTATCGATATTGTGTGTAAATGACTTAATTTTACTTTAGGCATTTCTTTGTATATAATTTTTATTTATAGTTTTGTTTTTGTTTCCAATGCAGGGTACATGGCGATGTTAGATCGACGGGTATTGATGCATCCCTTTCGATGGGATTTCAAATCGTTTTATGTTGCTTGGCCAAGCACATAATCCGGTGAGGCATTTCGTTGAAAGATTGAGCTGAATAAAGCAAAACCTTGCCAATCTTGAGGGCGTTCTGAAAATATCGGGCCAAGGACATTAAACCACACGTTTCTTGGGAGGCAACCCAAAGTCAAATAAGTTAAATCCGTCACATCCGACTTGATTCGGAGGCGAGATCCTCTCGCCTCCCAGTTAAGTGTTCTAAACACCCTTCGTCAGCATACTTTATATTCACATGTTGAGATTGATGATTGGGATCGCTGAGGACACTGTCCATTTTGAATTCGGAAGTGATGTGTAGTATAGTATATTAGTTTATGTGTTATTTTTTTCTCGTATTGCATGTGTGTTTAGTTTAGAATGTGTTTATGTTTTTGTGTTGTTATGTTATATGTTGAGTTTTATGTTTATCTGGGCTGTCACCCGACGATGAAAATTACCCCTGGTTGTTTTCGAAGTCAAGGGTAATACCTATGCATGTGTGTTCTGTGTGCTTAACTATGCTTTTTGGTAAAAATTATTATAGATCCTAATTTTCACAAGCACATAGACTCAATGTATTTCTATTCAATTGATTTGAGGATGATTATCGATTAGCCAAACTCATGACAACACATTAAGGATTCTAGAACTTGATTGAGGGGAAGCTTGAGGCGAAATCCTAGGCGAGGTAGTTCAGAAGACGTGATTTAGGCAATCGTTTTGTCGCTTGAGCCTTTTTAAGCCTACCCTGATACATGTTTATCCCTCGTCACCCTGTCGAAACCTAAATGTTAATGCAATTCTGAGCACATAAGCTAATACCCTGGCCAGTTGATCGTTTTTCAAACCTTAATCGCTGAATTTAAAGGCACATTTGAGTGAATCAAGTTAGCAATTGCAAATGCTACTTGATGTGAGTGGTTGGGTTTAGGGCAAACTTCTAATTAGTTCGGTATTTGAGTACTCACTTGTCGTTTTTCATTTGTATTACACACACCCCTTCAATTGTAACGATCAAATAAGTTTGGGGGTGTGTTCATTAAAAAAAAAATAAAAAATCAAATGTAAATATAAGTTTATTTCGTTTCTTTTGACAAGTGAGTACTACGTTCTTAAATGCATGTTCGAGATTGTTTCCAAATTTTATATAGGGGTTCGAGGGTGAATGTGCCAAGCGTTGAGTCTTGGGTAACGTTAAGTTAACAATGTTAACCCGTTTTCTATTCCAAAATACCCTTGGCCAACTATTCCTTAACCGAACCAAGTCCTAATGATCCTTATGAACTACTAATCCTACATTAGTGGAGAGTGGACCCCAATCAGGCCTATGGAAATCCTAGTCCTATACGATCTAAGTCATGAGTTTCGTTAGGGGATAATCCAATTTGGTCATTGTATAGCAATATTATTGTGTGCAATCAATGACGCTGGGCGAGACTCACATGACCTAGAGTCGTTAAGACATTGAGGGGGACTTCTTCATTGACTCAAAGTCATGTATTCCCCCGTCTTACACTCAAGAGAGGTGGCGGTGGAGTTTACGTACCGAGGTTGTCAAATAGGTCGAACACCGTAAACGTGAGTAAATCCAAATCGAACACGTATTTGTAAACACGTTAATCCCTAGGCAATTCTTTACCCTAAAACATATTAGTATATTAGTGTAGTTAATTTAGGTTATATTAGTATTAGTTTAATTAATTAAATACATTTATTTTTCGCCTAGATAAAGTTATGTCACGACAAACACGATATTCGATAGTAACGACATCAATCCATGTGGATACGATAACCCGATCTTTCACGATCACACTATATTAAAACTTTGACCTCGTACACTTGCGAGTAGTCATATACACGAAGGATAGTAGAATCCTTCGGCGTATAGTTGAGGTTTGATAAACGTTTATACCAGTTTCGTTTTTTCGTAAATGCTCATTGTGGCTTGGTGAATGTTCATATCAATTTTGTTTATATTGATATTTGTTCTTGGTTGATTTTAGTTTTTATTTTTTAATCTTTTTACACTTTTCCCCCTAACTATTCACAACTCTTTTAAATAGTAGTATGAATCTACATAACAAAATAATATAAATATTCTTTCCAGAGTTTTTATGAACATGTCTTTAATTTTAATTTTCTAGTTTTTACTATCTCTCTTATTTATATATTTGTATTTTTTAATTTCATTATTTTAATTTTTTATATTTTTTTGTATTGTATTCTTAGAAAATTAAAAAATATTGAAAGTAATGATGTTGATAGGTGTAAAGTACCTATCTATTTTCAAATCGAATATTGTTAGTTTTCGAGTACGTTTAGTAAGTTTTAATACATTTTAATATGTTTTTATTCTTTTTGTATTAAAACAGGTGTGTGGGGTAAAAATGTAAGAAATCGAAGCATAAACGATCAAATCGTATCGAGAACGGTGAAAAAACAAGCAAGGAGACAATATTATGAAAGAAGCCCACCACCGCGACGTCCAGACCTCCACCGCGGTGGTGAAGATACAGAGAGTTGATTTCTTGCTGAACGTCCACCGCCGTGGCACTGAGATTCACGGCTGCGATGGTAATAATGCAGGATGTCACTAAGTCCACCGCCTAGGCGAACCTTAAACCAACATACTCCACCATCGTGGTAGTGAATCCCATTGTCACGGCGGTCAGCTCTGCACAATCTTAAGATATTTATTTAGATATTTTGCCAAATTAAACTCTTTCCCTGCTCCTCTCTTCCGGTGGAATCACCTCCCAACCCTTTAGGCTATATTTTAGGGTGAGTTTGAGAGATTTTTGAGGGAACACTCTCAACCCGAGGTGGGAGATGAAGAGGGAAGCGATCGTTCGACGGTTCTAGCGCCAATTCTTCGGATATAGGCTAAGTCGCTCGTTTCTTCTCTTTGTTTTCTTCATTTTGGTAGTTGTTGAGCATGTTTATGCCATTTTACATTGTATACATGGTTATGTCTATTGGCTAAACATAGGTTGTTTAGGGATTATTAATATAATTTATGAATACGTTGTTTAATTGAGTTTGTGTTTTGTTTGCGGATGTTCTTCATTATTTTTATTGTGTGTGTTATATTGTTTGTTTATCATGTTATGAGAATGATGTTATGAGAATACGGGATTTGACAAATCCCACATTCGGACTAGAATAAACGAACGCCATGATCCAACAACCCGGTCGGGAGTTGGATTGTGGACAATCGATGATGTTGGGGCAAGACTCATGTGACCTAGAGTCGTTAAGATGTTGAGGGGGACTGCGGTGTTGACGCGAAGTCATGTATTCCCTCGTCTTACACTTGGGAGAGGTGACGGGGGAGTTTAAGAACTGAGATTGTCGATAAGGTAAACACAACGTGACGATTCAATAACTCGGAAAGGAGTTGGATTGTGTGCAATCAATGACGTTGGGGCGAGACTCACACGGCCTAGGGTCGTTAAGACGTTGAGGAGGACTTCTTCGTTGACATGAAGTCGCATATTCTCTCATCTTACACTCGAGAGAGGTGACGAGGGAGTTTACGAACCGAGATTATTAGATAAGTCAAACGCCGTTAACATAAACTAAAACAAGATTGAACACGTATTCGTGAACGAAACTAATCTATAGACAACCTATTCTCTCAAAACTATCTCAATATAGTATTAGTATAGTTAAATTAGTATTTTAGTATTAGTATTAAATTTTATATTCCATTTTTGTTGCCTAGATAAAGTCGGGTTATGACAATCACGGTACTCGATAGTAATCTCAACTAATCTCTGTGGATACGATACCCGACCAAAAGGTCCATTATAATCAAACTTAATCCGTACGCTTGCGGTGAAAATGACAATGCTTAAATTGCTGCCACTAAGTTTTTGGCACCGTTGCCGGGGATTAGTTGTTAGGCGAATTCAGTTTTCGGCGATCACCACCAAGTTTTTGGTAACGATTGCCGGGGATTGTGTTTTAGATTATTGTTGATATTGTAAGTAAATAATTTGATTTTAATTTAGGCATTTTTTAGTGTATATAATTTTTCTTTGTAGTTTTGTTTTGGTATTTCTTATGCAGGGTACTTGATGATGTTAGATCGACAGGTATTGATGCATCTCTTTCAACGAAATTCTGAACCGTTTATAGTGTGTGGCCACGTACATAAGCCGGTGAGACGTGTTGTTGAAAGATCGAGCCATCCAAAGCAACATCTCGCCAGTCTTGAGGGCATGTGTCGAGCCGAGGACAATAAATCAAGCGCTTCTTGGGAGGTAACCCAAGGTCACAAATAAATTAAATCCATCTCCGTCGATTTGAAACAGAGGCAAGATTCTCTCACCTCCCAGGTTTGTGTTCTAAACCCTTGTCTTCATTATCATGCTATAAACTGTCATTGAGATCGCTAATAGGGTTGTTGTGATCAATGCCTGTTTAAGTCGAGTGTGATGTGTTAGTATAATATTATATGTTTAGTTGTAATTTATGTTTTGTTTTACGTGTGCATACTTGTTTAGGATTAGTTTGTTTAGTTTAATTGTTGTTTTGTGTTAAGTTTTGACGTTATCTGGGCTTTTACCTGATGATGATTCTGTCCCCTGATTGTTTATTGAGGTCGAGCGTAAAGTTCATTCATGTATGTTCTTGGTGCTTAACGTATTGTCTTAGTAAAAGTTATTGTATATCCTAAATGCACGAGTACGTAAACTCAATATAGCACTATCTAATTGATTTGAAATTGATTATCCTTCACTCAATTTCATGACAATAGGGATTCTAGAACTTGATTTGGGAGAAATTCGAGGCGAAATCCTAGGCGATGTGGTTTAGGAGATATGATTTAGGCATTCATTTGATCACTTGAGCCTTTTGAAGCCTACCATGCAATATCATTATCCCTTGTTACCCTGTCGAGGCCAAAGTGCCAATTCGATTTCTGAACACTTATCAAATACCCTAGCCGATTGAACTTTTTCCAAACCTTTATCACTAAACCAAAGGCACAACGTGAGTGAATCAAGTTAGCATTTCACTACTTGATGTGAGCGGTTGGGTTTAGGGCGAACTTCTAAATTGGTTCGGTATTCGAGTACTCGCTTGTTGTATGTCGCTCATATTTTTGCACACTCCTAAAATTGTAGAAATTCGAATGAGTCTGGGGATGTGTTACTTAATCCTTTTTGTATACTCCTAAAATTTAAAAATTCGAACAAGTTTGGGGGTATGTTATGAAAAAAAAATGATGTTTCTTTTTGACATGACAAGTGAGTACGACGTTCTTAATTGTATTGTTCAGGGTTGTTTCAAAATTATCTATGGGGGTTCGAGTGTGAGTGTGCCAGCGATGTGCCTTGGGTAACATTAAGTTAATGACATTAACCTATTTTCTATTCAAATTTACCCTTGGCCATTTTCCCAAAACCAATCCAAGCCCTATTGATATTTTTAAACCTCCAAGCCTACATTAGTGAAGAATAGATCCTGGGTCAGGCGTATGGATTCCCTATACTTTAAAGGTTTTAGTCATGAAATATATTGAGGGATAATCCCATCTAATCAATGGATAATTGTATATTTGAGTTTAATCACATACACGCTTAAACAGGATCTAGAATGATGCTTACTATTTTTAAACGTTGAAATTCTAGAACACCACATGGTGTGATTTATACTTGAACTTGATAGGATTGGGGGCCGATGAGGAAAAATCTTTCGGCCGGTAGATGATAATCCAACCCTACACATTTTTGTTTTTAGTGTTTTTTCATTTTTAGTTTTCAATTTCGTAATTAGTATTTATATTTTCTTGTATTGCGTGGGTGTTTTGCTCGAGGACTAGTAAAATTTTGAGTTTGGGGGTATTTGATAGGTGTAAAGTACCTATCTATTTTCAAACTGAATATTGTTAGTTTTCGAGTACGTTTAGTACGTTTTAATACGTTTTAATATATTTTTATTCTTTTTGTATTAAACAGGTGTGTAGAGTAAAAATGTATGAAATCGGAGCATAAACGATTAAATCGTATCGAGAACGGTCAGAGAACGGTGGAAAAACAAGCAAGAATGCAATATTGTGAAAGAAGCCCACCGCCGCGCCGTCCAGACCTCCGCCGCGACGGTGAAGATGTAGAGAGTTGATTTCTTGTCGAACTTCCAATGCCACGGCGCTGAGATTCACGGCCGCGGCGGTGTCACCAAGTCCACCGCCTAGGCGAACCTTAAACCGACATACTCCATCGCCACGGCAATGAATCCCACCGCCGCGGCGATCAGCTCTGCACAGTTTTAAGATATTTATTTAGATATTTTGCCTATTTAAACCCTTCTTCTCCTCATCTCTTCCGGTGGAATCACCCCAACCCCCTTAGGCTATATTTTAGGGTGAGTTTGAGAGATTTTTGAGGGAGCGCTCTCAACTCGAGGTGGGAGATGAAGAAGGAAGCAATCGTTTGACGGTTTTAGTGCCAATTCTTCGAATATAGGCTAAGTCGTTCGTTTCTTCTCTTTGTTTTCTTTATTTTGGTAGTTGTTGTGCATGTTTACGCCATTTTACATTGTATACATGGTTATGACCATTGGCTAAACATAGGTTGTTTAGGGATTATTAATATAATTTATGAATACATTATTTAATTGAGTTTGTGTTTTGTTTGTAGATGTTCTTCGTTATTTTGATTGTGTGTGCCATATTGTTTGTTTATAATGTTATGAGAATATAGGGTTTGACAAATCCTGAATTCGGACTAGAATAAACGAACACCACGATCCAACAACCTGGTCGAGAGTTGGATTGTGGACAATTGATGACGTTGGGGCAAAACTCACATGACCTAGAGTCGTTAAGATGTTGAGGGGGACTTCGGCATTAACTCGAAATCACGTATTCTCTCGTCTTATACTTGGGAGAGGTGACGAGAAAGTTTAAGAACTGAGATTGTTAATAGGGTAAACACAACGCGACGATTCAATAACTAAGGAAAGAGTTGGATTGTGTGCAATCAATGACGTTGGAGCGAGACTCACGCGGCCTAGGGTCGTAAAGACGTTGAGGGGGACTTCTTCGTTGACACGAAGTCGCATATTCCCTTGTCTTACACTCGGGAGAGGTGACGAGGGAGTTTACGAACCGAGATTGTCGGATAAGTCGAACGCCGTTAACATAAACTAAAACGAGATTGAACACGTATTCGTAAACGAAACTAATTCCTAGATAACCTATTCTCTCAAAAATATCTCAATATTATAGTATAGTTAAATTAATATTTTAGTATTAGTATTAAATTTTATTTTCCATTTTTGTCGCCTAAATAAAGTCGAGTTATGATAATCGCGGTATTCGGTAGTAATCTCAATCAATCCCTGTGGATACGATACCCGACCGAAAGGTCCATTATACTAAAACTTGATTCGTACGCTTGCGGTAAAAGTGGCATGGCTTAAATTGCGGCCACCAATGTAAAAAACAAAATGAAAAAAAAAAAGTACAACGAAAACAAAAACAAAAAAAATCTATTTAAATTAAAAAAAAAAATGTAATGAAATAAAAATAAAATAAATAAAAAAGAAAATACCGAACAAAAGTAAGGAATATAAAAATAAAAATAGAAAACAAGAGAGTATAGAAAGTAGAAAATAAAATAATAAGAAAAAAATATGTTACAAAAGTAATGTTTTTTTTTTTTTTTAATAAAATGTGATTGAGAGATATTTGAGATATTATAAAAATAATAGAAATAGTTTTAATATTTAGTTGAAATGAAAGGGAGTGTCTTAAGTATAAACTAAAAAATTATAAAGACTAATAAATAAAAATAAAAGATAAATAATTTTTCACCATTATAATATTCTTTCATTTCAATTATAACTAGTTTTAGACTCACGTATTATGCGAGTTTTTAGAAATTTTTTTCCTACAATATATTCTCAATATTGAAACATGAAACATTGAGATATCATTCGATTGCTTTTGTAGTAATAGTCAGGAGCAAACTCATAAATTTTAGTGAGTAATCAAGTTTTATAAATATCAAAAATAAATATACTATTAAAAATTACATAAATAATGATAAAAGTGAAATTATATTTCTACAAATTAACTTTTACTAATATACTATGAAATAACAATCAAATAACAATAAATTAGAATTAATTTTATCAGTTTTTGTAAGTCGTCAAATTCTAATTTGTAATTAATTTATATCATATCTACTTTCTTTTTGGATAGAAATATTTTTTGAATCAAAATAATTATTTTCTTTAAGTAATTTAAAATTTGCACTGGGTGCAAGTAATCGTATTATATTTGTGCATTAATTAGAAAAATAAATAAATATGACTAAAAAAAAAAAATGATTGAGGCTAAATTCAAGTTCTTGCAAAGAGAAAATGTTTCCAAACTATTTGTATTATTTATTGAATACATGAATTTATCAATAAGCTTTTTCATTAAATATATTTATGCTAAAATTAATAAGATTAATGATAGCTCAAATAAGCTCTTTTAAGCTTTCTTAGGCCTTCAATGATTTAAGTTTTAGACTCGCGTATTGCGCGGGTTTAAAAAAAATTATAATAAATTCTTAATATTGAAACATGAAACACATAGATATATTTACATTTCCCTAACGCTACTCATTTAGTTATTTAATATTCGTTCTACCGCCGTCCGCTGCTCACTTTGTTCCCTCTTCCTTCGCCGTTGCTCCACAAGACAACGACGACGACCGCCATTGCTCCACTACATTCTCTTTCCCTTCGCCACTACTCCACTAAACGACGATGACTGCCGTTGTTCTATTTCATTCTCTCTCCCTTCGCCGCTGCTCCACAAGACGACGACGACCGTCGCTGTTCAAATCTCAGCTGTTCGTTCGACTCCAAGTAGCTGTTATCATTGCGCATTTTATTTTTTTTGGTAGATCTGAAGGTTTAGGGGTACGTTCGAATCAGGGTTTTTGTGAATGATATTTGTGTTGGTATTTTTTTTGTGTGTGTGACATTGTAAATGTAATAATGGAATTTTTTTTTCTTATTTGGTTTGTTTTGGTTGAACTAGTTTTTGTTGTTGCAGAAAATAAATAATGAACAAGTTTATCGAAATTTCTTGGGATGAGTCGCGGATTAGGTCGCTCTCTTTAAGACGTTTCGCGGCTCTGCCCAAGAACGTGCAAGTAGTGTAACAGCCCCGTCATCCCCAGGATAAAACAACCCAGAATCACCTCTGTCTAGGACTTTCTTTGCACAATAGAAGGCCTGAATACTAAACACCCACTCACTGTTTGAACAAACTGCTAGGAAATCGAAGTTAAAAACAAAATTGTTTCAGATGAAGAAGAAGACTGAAACTGTATATTGCTGTTTCAGATCAAGAAGAAGACTGAAAACTAATTCTA
Organism: Eucommia ulmoides; assembly: GCA_016647705.1. NCBI lineage: Eukaryota > Viridiplantae > Streptophyta > Magnoliopsida > Garryales > Eucommiaceae > Eucommia > Eucommia ulmoides. Next base: position 2,443,365 of record CM028329.1, read on the forward strand.
TATTTTAAAACTGTGGAAGAAACCAGTATTTATAGGGGGAAAAATCTGAACGTTTGGAAAAAATCTTGAAACTGAAAAATAAAAAATAATTAATTCTTAAACGTTCAAATTAATTATTATTTATTTATATATATTTTTTAAACGTTTCGTTTTATTAAAAAACGGTGCAAGAATAAAAAACGTTTTATTACAACATTTTTTTTAATTAAACTGTTTTAAAAAAAATATTTTAAATAATTTTTTTCTAAAAAGTAAATAAGTGTCACCTCATCACACGTGCGACTCGACTCGACCTGACTCGACACGGCAAGGCCGGACGGACGGACGGACGGCGGCGGCGGCGCGCGCGCGCGTGTGGTAAACCGGTAGGGATGTAGCTCATCTCCCCTCCACAAAATGTGGGTACCCCTTAGGGCACAACCCAAGTGTCTCACATACCCCTAGATATCCTCATCAATTCCTCATCTCCCAACCAATGTGGGATAGAAGGACTAGAGGAAATTGCACATTTGATACTTTCTATACTAAAAAACAATTTAAAATTCATTTGTTTCAACAATCCCCCACTTGAATTTTTAAAAACAATTTTTTCATCGAGCAGCATAATTCAATATAAGATTGTGCATAAGAAAAGATGTCTATCGACTTGAACCTTTACATAGTGAAGATGCTTTAGATTATACTAGAGTAACTCGTAGTTTTGAACTCTATCTCTAACAACATCACACACACAACCCTATTAGGGTGTAGTCCAAAATTCCGTGCTTTACGGCCATACACGTGTATCCCAGTATAGTGAATGCTCTAGAGAATTTTGCCCAAAATTTCATAGGAAGCAGCCACACTTCCACATTCACATAGGTGAATCTATCAAGAGTACTCATGTAGCTATGTACTCTACTCCAAATAGAGTATAGATCTCATTAAGAGTTAATAAAAACTCAACCTTCTATCGCTTCAAGATATCATACTTCAAACAGCACATTTATGAAATAGAACTCAAAATTATTATTATAGCATGATTTTTCTCATATCACTTCATGAGTTGTTATTACCCTTTGAACCTATTTCTTGGGATCTCCAGTCTATAGGTTGGGTTTCCCTCACAAGTGACTCGTCAATCTATGGGCTTGAGTCCCGTTCCTTTTGAGGTTTTGTAAATCTTTTCTCGAGCTAATCCTTTCGTCAAAGGATCAGCTAAGTTATTATCAGACCGTACATGATCCACTCTCACAGCCCCTGTAGAGATATACTCCCAAATAGTGCTGTGTTTGCATTATATTTGTTGTTGTTTTTCTGTTATAATAACGGTTCTGAATCTTTGCAATAGCCGCGGTACTATCACAGTGGATCAAGACAGCTGAAATCGGTCTCTCCCATAAAGGGGTATCAGAAAGCAGGTTTCTTAACCACCCTGCTTCCTCGCTAGCCGAAACTAGTGCAATCATCTCAAACTTCATAGTAGATTGAGCCAAAATAGTCTGTTTCTTAGATTTTCAAGAAACAGCTCCACTAGTTATACTAAATATATAACTGCTAGTTGCCTTGGAGTCATCTGAAAGGGTGTTCCAATCAGCATTGCTATATCCTTTTAGAACAACGGGAAACTTCTGATAATGTAATCCAAGGTTCATAGTTCTCTTTAGGTATCTCATAATCCTATCAATAGCATACCAATGCTCAATACTAGGTCTGCTTGTAAACCTGTATAGTAATCCTACAACATACGCTATGTCGGGCCTAGTGCAATCAGTAACATATCGAAGACTGCCTATGATGCTCGCATACTCAGATTGTCTAACACCGTCACTGGTGTTCTTGAACAACTTCACACTAGGGTCATAAGGAGTACATGCTGGTTTACAATTAAAATAATTGTATTTCTTTAGAATCTTCTCTATATGATGAGATTGATCCAAAGAAATTTCATGTTTAGACCTAGTTATTTTAATACCAAGGATTACACTTGCTTCACCAAGATCTTTCATGTCAAAATTAGCACATAGCATGGATTTCACATTATTCACAACATGAATATTGGAACAAAAAATTAGCAAGTCATCCACATAAATACATATAATAGTGCAAACATCATTTTCAGATTTATAGTAAATGCATTTGTCACTTTCATTTACTTTAAAACCATGTGAAATGACTAGATTATCAAATTTCTCATGTCATTACTTAGGTGCTTGTTTCAAACCATAAAGAGATTTATCTAATTTGCATACTTTTTTTTCTTGACTAGGAATAACAAATCCTTCAGGTTGGTCCATATAAATCTCTTCTTCTAATCCACCATTCCAAAAAAACAGTTTTAACATCCATTTGGTGCACAATAAGATCATGAATTGCAGCAAGAAATAAAAGTACACGAATAGATGTAATTCTAGAGACATGTGAGAAAGTATCAAAGAAATCTACATTCTCTCTTTGTCTAAACCCTTTGGCTACAAGACGAGCTTTATATTTATCAATGGTTCCATCAGGATTCAATTTCTTCTTAAGAATCCATTTACATCCTATTTTTTTACAACCAGGAGGTAAATCTACCAAATGCCAAGTTCTATTTGACTCCAGAGAGTCCAACTCATCATTTATAGCCTTTTGCTATAAATTAGCATTTATAAAGGACAATGCCTCTTGGAGGGTAAGTGGATCCTCCTCTAAGGTATATGCATAGAAATCCAAACCAAAGTCCTTAGCAATACGAGTTCGTTTACTCCTTCTAGATTCAATATTTAATTCCTTATCAGATTCATTAATCCTAATGATAGGTTCATTACTAGAAGTTGAGCCCCCACTATTCTTCAATTTGAAAGGAAATTTATATTCATAAAAATCAGCATCATTTGATTCAATGATAACTCGATCTTTCAAATCATAAAATCTATAAGCTTTGCTATTTACCGCATAACCAATAAAAACACATTCATAAACTCTACTGGCAAGTTTTCTTCTTTTTGGGTCAGGAATTCGAACATATGCCAAACAACTCCAAGTTTTAAAATAAGACAAATTTGGTTTCTTATTTTTGAAAACTTCATAAGATGAAATTTTACTTTTCGATTTGGGAACTCTATTAAGTACATAGTAAACCGTTAATAAAAATTCACCCCACCAGTGAGAAGTTGCACCGGAGTTAAGTAAAATAGCAACTACAGATTCAGCAAAAGTTCTATTTTTTCTTTCAGTCTTACCATTCATTTCAGGAGAATACGGTGCAGTTTTTTCATGAATAATCCCATGAGAATTATAAAAATCAATAAAAATATCAGAATCATATTCTGTTCCTCTATCACTACATAATCTTTTAATTTTCTTATTGCATTGATTTTCAATCTCAGTTACAAATTTTTTAAACATATCAAAAGCTTCACTTTTATTTTTCATGAGATAAACATAAGTAAAATCAGAACAATCATCTATGAATGTAATAAAATAGCGTTTACCATTCTTAGTCAAGACACCATCAAATTCACAAATATCAGAATGTATCAAGTCAAGAGATTCAGATTCTCTAATTACTGATTTATGAGGGGTTTTGGTAATTTTAGCTTGACTACAAAATTCACATTTTTCAAAATCATTCAAAGACAATTTAAGAATTAGTTCTAAGTTACTTAAATTTTTAATAATGCGTTTGTTAACATGACAAAGTCTAACATGCCAAATATTAAAAGAACACAACATGTAAGCAGAAGAAATGTTTTTATTAATTTCAACATTCAGCTTGAACATTTCATCAGTTGCATAACTTTTCCCAACAAAAACATTATTTTTGGTTAAGGTATACAAATCAGCCCCAATAGTTTGAGTGAACTCCGTATTGTTAAGAAGATAGCCCGAAACCAAATTCTTTTTCATCTCTGGAGTATGCAGATCATCTTTAAGGATGACTGTCTTTCCAGAGGTAAACTTTAATTCCACTTCACCAGAACCGGCAACAATAGTGGAGTGGGAATCACCCAACAACACTTTCTTGTCTTCACTTTCAGAATAAGACTTGAATATGGAACGATCATAGCAGACATGGCGTGAAGCACCAGTGTCTACCCACCACCAACTATATTGATTTCAGAAATCATAGTTATAAGTTGGTTCTCGGTAAGATTCGTCTGTGGAACAGGACGACGTCTTTGCCGGCAGTTCTGAGCCAAATGGCCCGCCTTCCCAAAGTTATAACAAGTAAACTGTTCAGAATTATTTCTTAAAGGGAGTTTGTTTCTATTCTGATTTTGATGCACATTTCTGTTCTGGTTGTTGTGGTTGCGATTCTGATTTTGATTTTTCATATTTTTCCCTTTAGGTTTCAGAATAGCGTAAGATGATTTTTTGTGAGCGTTGTCAGAAACAACAAGCACTTCATCTTTCTGATCTTATTTTCGGGCCTCCTCCTCAATCTGAAGACGAGTGATCAAACTTTCTAAAGAAAACTCTTTAGTTTTATACCTCAGAGTATTCTTAAAATCTTTCCAAGAAAGGGGTAATTTGTCAATTAAAACAACAACTTGAATTTGTTCATCAAGTGACATATATTCAGCAATTATTTCGTGAGCGATTTTCTGAAGTTCATGAGACTGAACTTCCACTGATTTGTCGTCGGTCATTTGGTATTTCAGATACCGACTAACAACATATTTTTTACTTCCAGCCTCCTTAGTGTCGTATTTCTTCGAAAAAGCATCCCAAACTTCTTTTGTAGTTTTGTTAGAGCAGTAATAATCATACAGATCACCAGACATACCATTAAGAATAAAATTCTTACAACGGAAATCATTTTCCTCCCAAGTCTTAACTTCTTGAATCTGAGCGTTTGTAGGAACTTGAGGTAATTGAAATTTTTCGGTTGTACAAACATATGCTACTTTTTCGATAGTAAGAAAAAATAACATTTTCTGTCTCCATCTTTTAAAATGAAACCCTTCAAAACGAAAGGGTTTGTTGAGATCAACAGTTACTTGTTTAAAATCGTGATCAGTAGACATATTAGCAAATATTGGTCGTCTTAAAATTGTTGTTGCAGAAAATAAATAATGAATGAGTTTACCGAAATTTCTTGGGATGAGTCGCGGACTAGGTCGCTCTCTTTAAGACGTTTCGCGGCTCTGCCTAAGAACGTGCAAGAAGTGTAATAACTCCGTCGTCCCCAAGATAAAACAGTTTAGAATTACCTCTGTCTAGGACCTTCTTTGCACAACAGAAGGCCTTAATACTAAACACCCACTCACTGTTTGAACAAACTGCTCGAAAATCGAAGTTAAAAATAAAATTGTTTCAGATGAAGAAGAAGACTGAAACTGTATATTGCTGTTTCAGATCAAGAACAAGACTGAAAACTAATTCTATATTTTAAAACTGTGGAAGAAGTCAATATTTTTAGGGGAAAAAATCTGTTACACGACCTGTTACACGAATTGTCAGTCCTAATTGAAATAGTTGAAGGACCTCGCGTCAGTGAAGGTCAAGGGTTAAAAAAATTATTAAAAAAATTAATTAATCTTATATTCGAGCATTAATTAGCTATTAGGTTAGATTTTGAAATATTAATTGAATAATTTTCTTCAAGAGTTCTCTCTCTCTTTTCCTCCGTCTCTCCCAATTTTCGGCAAAGACAAGGGAGATTTGACTGTTTGGTTTGAGGTGGTTGGTCTGAACATTTGGAAGTGCGTTCGGCTTCTTCGGGACTGGCTACGGCAATAATGGCGGCGGTAACAGGGTCTGGATCTTCGATTCCGTCACTTGGTGGTGGCAATCTCCTCTCTCTCCTACATCCATCTCTTTCTGGGGCTGGTCATGGCGATTATGACGGAGATTGCATTTATCACCCAAATTGTGATATCTGGAGACGGTGGATTGTTGACAGGGCTTGGCTCTCGTGTATCTCTCTGAGGGTGGTATAATGGAGCCTGGCGGCGGCGGCGGCGGCTGGAGAAGCACTGTGGCCGGGCCTTGAAGGTTGCTGGTGGTCGTCGTGGAAGTGGGGGATTGTTTGAGCCTTAGGTTTGCAATTTTCAATTTCAGCTCCTTATTTTCCCCCCAACTACACTGTTTAATTCAAATAAACACAGATGTTGATCTGTGGATGAAATGACACTTCTTCTTGGCCTTATATTTGCGAAATTGTGTTGAAATGTCAAAACACCGTTTTTATAGTTGAAATTTCCATGTTTCAGAAGAGTAGAATTATGAGAATTTGACTTTTCCATTCAACCAAACCATCTACCATAGCATATATCACATAGACTTTCACTGCCCTTTCCCATGTGATTTGTAACTTCTCTTCATGATTATATAAATGTATGAATGAGATGGAAAATTATTTTATGGTCTAAAATGGCTTTACAATCACGTCTCTCTATGACATCTCCAGAATTGTTTCCTTTCTTGTTCTCTGTATTCAGTTTCTTCCTTCTTCTCTCCCATGGATCCCTTACTGCAGCTGAGAACAGAACTATGGAAATCGGTGCTATCGTGGATGTCAACTCGCTTGCAGGAAAACAACAGAAAACGGCCATGGAAATTGCAGTTAAAAACTTCAACAAAAATTCAAGGAATCAAAAACTAAACATTCATTTTCAGAACACCAGCAGTGAATATCCCCTGCAAGCAGTTTTTGCAGGTTTGTCATCTCTCTCTATATATGTGTGCGTGTGTATGTGTATGTGTATGTATGTATATATATATATATATATGATTCAATTACTTCCGATATATGAATATTGTGAAGTATGAATGTTCCCATGGATTTACATATATATATATATATATATATCTATTTAGTGAAAATTAATATTCATGATGAAGTAACCTACTGAGGTGGGAGTGGGACAAAAACTTTGTTATTGTTGTAATATTCATAAGGAAGTAATACAAAAAGGCTTTTAACATAAATTATGACCACTTTTGATGTGGACCTTGGATTAATTTTGTATTAGGTGTCACAGAATTGCGAAGATAGAAATCAAAAAACAAAAACCAGCAAAAAATGACTCACAAAAGTAGAACAAGTACAAAACCCCATTTTGATAAACAAATCAACCACTACATCCCCAAAACAATTTCAAAGTTGACTTGATATAAGCAGGCAACACAGGGAAAAACACTAGAAATGATAGAATATAACAATAAAATTTGAGACATGAGAGTTTCACGGTATCCCCAAGTTCCGGTAGTTCTCTTATGCCATGGATGTACTTTTCCAAAACCTTTTTTGTTTTTGTGCTTTTCCAGTGTATTATTGTTGAATTAAGGTACAGTCCTTTTGTGTGCTAGTCAGGCGGGGTTGGGAATTGCCTTTTTGTAGTTTTAAGATTGCTAGGGTTTGGATAACATGAAGAATACTTGCTCAAACATGTTCGGATACATTTGGGTTTTTAAATCTTTCTGGGAGATATGGTCATTTTTATACAAATATACATATTTTTAAAACTTGTGAGGGTAATTCTAATTGCACTACTTTTTTTGCCTTTGTATGTTACAATCCATATCTTATGTAACTTTCTCTTTAAAAAAATAAAAATAAAAATCATTTCCATTCTCATTTTATCTTTAAAAAAAAATCTATTAGTGCAGATACACTCTCTCTCTATGTGTGTGTGTGTGTGTATTAATCGTCTTTCATGGGTGGGGGTTGAGAAGCTACGGGGTTGTGAGTTTTATGCAAAGAGAGGAAGTGTTAGAGGGTGTTTGGGGGGAAGGAGATATTTCGAAGAAGAAAGGTAGGGGAATTTTTCTATGGGAACTTGCCTGATATGATTGTCGTGAAGGCTGATATTATCAATAGCGAAGATGTTGTTGCTGGTGGTAAGTTTATCTAGAAACGTCATTTCATTTGATGGCAAAACTGTAATAACTTTTTTTGTGAAAGAACTTTTAATAGTGTACATAAACATATTGTTGCAAAGAGAATCATCCAACTAGTAGATAGAATTCATGTCATCTGCTAAATTTTTGTGGTCATTTGGCTTAGTGGGTAAACTACACTTCGATAGGTATGCCTTGCTTGCTCTACAAATTGGTTTTGGCTGAAGAAGACAATTCATGGTTCAGTTCCCCACCTTAATGACAGAGAAAAAGGATTGATAAAGTTTTATGGAATCTAACTCATAGTGATCATTTATCAAAGAATGACTTTGGTTATCAAATAATTGAACAACCGGGAGCAATTTACTTATGATACTTAGTTGACATTCATCAAAAGTCAGCAATGAAGCTCGAGTTGAGATAAGTCATTTATGTTTTACGTTCAATTCGTAATTTTTAATTTGGACTGGTAATGAAACTGATTCATATTATCTGATTTATCCTAGTGGTGCATAATTTTTATATGGCAAATCTCTAATTATGTACAATATTTTTGTTTCACTCTTTGTATGGACAAAAAAAGAAGTTCATTTCATCATAATAGAAAGTACAATACGAATATTATAATCTTTTAAGGGTTATAGTTTCAACTAAAAAGAGGCAATTGAACATCCAAATTACAATGGCATAAAAGTAATCAAAATTGATAGTTTACTTAAAGCCTATTTGTTTAGTGTTCTTGTTCCAATATTTCAGTTTCTGTTCCTAGAAAACCGGTAATAGAAACAGAAAAAGAAGAAAGAGATTAAAGTGTGAATAGGATTTGACTTCCACAAAATCATTTGAGGTTTCTCTGTTTCTGTTGCAGCTGAAGATCTTATTAGGAAACAAAAGGTGCAAGTGATAATTGGGATGCAGACATGGGAGGAAGCTGCCTTAGTTGCCGATATTGGAAAACGAGCTCAGGTGCCGGTTCTCTCACTAGCAGCCGCCACCTCTGCCAGTGCACAACCATTATCACACCTCCGGCGGCCTTTCTTGGTTCAAATGACTTCCAACATTTCTGACCAAATCAACTGCGCAGCAGCCATAGTTCATTCCTACCACTGGCAAAAGGTTATAGTAGTTTACCAAGAAAACTCATACAGTGCTGATTCGGGAACGTTAGCTCTACTAACTGAGGCACTTCAGAGTGTCAATGCAGAGATTGAACACCGCCTCACCCTGCCACCCTCTTCCACGTCTGATGCAAAGGATTTCATTCACAACGAGGTATCGAAGCTTCTGAATCTGAAGAAGCAATCTAGGGTTTTCATCGTTCTTCATTCGTCGTGGTCAATGGCTGCTCACTTTTTCAGAGAAGCTAAGCAGATGGGGTTCATGGATAGAGACTCTGTTTGGATAATGACCGAATCTCTCTCAAGCCTCCTCGATTCTGTTGATCCATCGGTTGTCTCTTCTCTTCAGGGTGCTCTAGGAATCAAGAACTATTACTCAATAGAGACCCCGTCTTTTCTCAAGTTTAAACAACAGTTTAGTAAAAAGTTCAGAACCGAGTACCTTGAGGAGGATCATTTCGATCCTGGGTTTTATGCACTGCAAGCATATGATGGCATTAGCACCATCGCCAAGGCTCTGGAGAAATTAGATGGTACCGGCCTTAACACCTCGCAGAAGCTTCTAGAAGAAATTTCATCGACAATATTCACTGGTTTAAGTGGCGATATTCGTTTAGATAACAGGGAGTTATCTAAAAGTTCTGTATTTGGAATAATAAACGTTGTTGGGAAGGAATACACAGAGCTCGGGTTTTGGTCAGCAAAATCCGGTTTCTTGGACAATGAAAATGCAGGTGAAAATTTTGGCAGCAAAAAGTATTATGGTGATAGCATGAAGAAGTTGACATCTAATGTGAATTGGCCAGGGGACTTGAAAAGAGTCCCTAAAGGGTGGGCAATGCCGACGGCTGAAAATCCAATGATCATTGGAGTTCCAGACGGGCCCGCTTATGAGAAGTTTTTGAAGGTGGAATGGGACGAGAATTCAACTAAGAACGATACAGGTTTCAGCATAGCTGTTTTTAAGGAGGTGGTGAGAGTTTTGGAGAGAAATTATATGCTTCATTATAAGTTCGTGCCTTGCAGTGGCACCTATGCTGATCTAGTTGAGCATGTCGTCAACAAGGTAATTCCTCTTTCTTTAAATATTTATAAGAAAAAAAATACTCCATTTCTTGTTCAATTTCTAATTGTAATTACAATGAATAAGGTCTAGTGACCTGAGAAGATCCGAACTCAGTCATATAATACTAACCAGTGTATGTGCTTAGACCCTAAAGGCAGTATCAGTATAACTTTACGAGAGTTAATTGAATACTATTTAACATTTTATAATAAAAAAATTAGTTTTATTAATTTAAGGATTCTAAACATTAATTTATCAATTATAGATTCTAAGAAAAATAATCCTCATGAATGACTAATTATTTAACAATTATAGGTTCGTCTGGGCAGTTTAATTTGGGTTTTCGCTGTCTTTAAGTCTACAATAACATTAAAATTTTTGTCCCACCTAAGTAGGGTAGACAACATGAATCAGTCCACGCCACGCGTCTTTCAAGGGCCATCCCCTTAGTTAAGTTCAAACTGATCAGATCATTACTAATTGTGTTGTTCCAAATTTTCTTAGGTCTACATCTCACAATTGTAGCACTTTCCATATTAAGTGTAAATGACAATTTTGAGTTGGTGAGTATGTAATTCATTTTAATTTGATTTTGAGTTGATGTCAATTTTTTTTGTTGGAAAAATGACATTTTGGCCTTTTGTTGTGAACCGTTGGATATGCACAGATTTCAGCAGAATCATTCTATTGAAAAAAGATTTTGAGTGATTAAATCATAATTGGTGAATTTTATCCTTTTTTGACAATTTTTGGTGGGGAAGGCCTTGAATTGCTATGTAGAGATAAAGTAAACAACCTTCTAATGCCTTGCGTTTATCTCATGCATAGTCATAACCTCTTAGGTAAATTATATCTTTCACTCCTCAACTGTTACCAGTCAATTCTGATAATTATTCCTTTAACGTTGACACGTGTGTCTTTTAATCAAGTTGCTAATTATTTTGTATAATTTGACAAAGTTAGAATTTAAATGTTATCAATACTTGCTCCAGAAACTATGTGGTAAAAATAAAATCTAAGAAGCACCGACATTGGAAGTGGATAAATGAAGATATAGATACAATGATACGTGAAATCCTAAAAAAGTAGGATATGGCTAGAATACGATACTTCATCAACCCCCCCCCCCCAAAAAAAAAAAAAAAAAAAAAACACCCCACCCTAACTTTGATATAACCATTTTACTATCGTAGAGTATGATTGTAATACAAGGGCATTCTAGTCTTTTATCTTATTTTGACTGTGAAGGAACTTAGTGTTACATTTCAGTTAAAGTGCTTATTTCCAAAGTTGATGGGTAAAGTGAAAGTGTCAAAGTACAGGGGAGAATGTTAATTATTCTTAAAAACTAGTTTTGCAAAAAGGCATTTTCTAGGTGAGCTCATAGGCGGGATGTAGTAGAAATGCTCCTGGACTATGTGGGTGCCAAAATTTCTTATTGGGGGTATTGCCCCAAACTTCTGGCAAAGCCCCGAGCGTAAATATTGGCGAAGCCCAGGGCTTGGGACATGAGCCAGTGTGCTTGTTTATTTTTTATTTTTTATATTTCAGTGAATTAGAAAATAATCAAATAAGTTTTTTTTTAGATTCTGGCTAAAGTTAGCATTTAGATTACATCAAGTTACTATTAGAAAATAACCCTAAAATATTGTCAAACGTCTTGATCTTCCCTCATCTTCCCATGGAGTAATTAAATAGGTATCTCTACCAAGAATTGACATTGCATATTAGTTTACATTCCATTATCCTATAGATTTTTTCATTGTTTTACTAGTAACGTACATAAGTTTTATACATGTTGTCCATTGTTTTTTCCCCATAGTATATTTTTTTCTATTACTATATTTATTTTTTTAATTATTATATATTTTAAAATTATATTTCATGGGGCTTATGCCTAACGTCTCAGGGCATTCACACTGCACAGGACAAGTTAAAATGCCCCGCTTTGTGGCCACACCTTTTACAACACTGCTAATCTTATGAATCATAGGGTAAAAACAAATTTTTTATAATTAATAGGTTGAGAAGTGAATGGTTTGTATGGAATGTGGTTAGTTAAAATAGTTGTAGAATTTATCCTTTCTCATTTTCATTTTTCTGTGGACTAAATATGATTCCAGACTTACGATGCTGCGGTAGGTGATATAAGTATAATTGCCAACCGGTCTAAATATGTGGAGTTTACTCAGCCATTTGCCCAGTCAGACTTGTCAATGCTTGTTCCTGTGAAATCTAAAGCCCAAAGGGCGTGGATGTTCATGAGGCCCTTCACCAAGGAAATGTGGTTAGCCACTTCTGCCATAATGTTCTACACTATGTTTGTGGTTTGGTTCATAGAGCACCAAACTAACCGGGAATTCCAAGGGCCAAGGAAGGATCAGCTCGGAACTGTATTGGGGTTCGCATTCTCTTCTCTTTTCTTCGCTCACAGTAAGTACTCAAATAATTTAAATGATCAATAATAAGGATATATCCAGAGAATGATATAGGCTAAATTTCAATTTTCACCCCTAAAGTTTCGTTGCAATTGCATCTTGGTTCTTGGTGTTTTATATTTTGCTTATTGCTCCCATAAGGTTTAATTTTGGGCCTATTTGGCTAGAAATGACCAGGTTTGTCATTGGAGTCTGTCATGTGCAATGCACGTGAGAGCAAAGTTAGGAAAAAGAAATAGATTAAATTGTGGTGTGCACCTTGAAATTTTATTATTGGTTGCACTTCGTTCCCTACTCTGACTATAAGTGTATGGAATTGTGCAATGGACCAATTAGCACAAAATTGAAACTTAAGAGAGCAATGTGCAAAATTTATAACATTAAGGAGCAAATTGTGACGTCACAAGGGGGTGCAAAATGCGATTAGGTAATGATATATGTTAGATTTTTGTGGTCGCACTACAGGATAGTTTGGCTCCCTTGGCTGTTAACATATATTTTTCATGTTCGGTAATAATGTGTGCAAGCATCTGATAATGAAAAGCATAAGGGCCCTTTTGATAATACAATTAAATACGTAAAAACTGAATGCGTCAATATTTATCAAATTAATGTGTTAAGAAACTTCATAGGAGCCACAATATGAAAAAATAGATTTGCCTAGCTATGGGGGGTGACTTTCTTAAGTTTTTTAATGATATAAATTTTTTGAAAGCATCCGTTGATGAATGGTTATACAATGACAATCCTTATGAACTAATTGTTCTAGGCTTTGAATTAGATCCTCTAAGCGTATTTCTCTAGAATTAGTCAGTTCTATTTTTTTGTTCCAACACCCGGATAGGATAGAAGGAAATTGAATAGCCAGGTCCCTCGTATTATATCAATCGATTATATCCATTTGTCTCATACATCATGGGGATGGTGAGAAGAGAGATATTTTACATTCCAGAGGGGCTATAATTGGAGCTTCAAATTGCTCTCCATTTCTAAGTTCATAGCTTTCGCGGTAATGAATAGAGTCATATGAGAAAAACTCATATTTATAGCATTTTTGGATTAAAAAAATCAGGCAACCACTTAAAAATAGTTAAATTTTACCTGACGTGTGACACTTATTTTTCAGCACTTTTCACTTTAAAGTATCAAGCATCTATTTGCCAGACTACCACAACCACCTTTATTATTGCTATAAAATCTTGGGAAAAAAAGTTATGTATGAAGAAGAGACAGTACTAAATTGAGAAAAATAGAGAGTGGAAGTTATGTGAGAGAATGTGTTGAAAAAAAAAATTGTCAAGATTATTTTAGAGAAAAATTTATCCTGATTCTACAAATAATGTTTTGAGGTTAAAAGTTAAGAAAAAACATGTACTGAGCAACTCCAAGGGATGTGCCATCCCATTTTTTGAGTTTTTAGTGAGTGGGTGGGTTAATTAGTTGATTTGGGTTTAAATATGGTTAGGCTAATGTTGGATTTGTTTAATTAGGGTTAGGTATGATTTGTTTAATATTAGATTAGTTTTATTTGGAGCGAATTTACTTAATTTTATTTGCTTAATTTTAATTTTAATACAAAATAAAAATGGGCACGCTATTTTACCACAAGTGTTGGAATACCCAGCTAAATAATGTGTGCCATACTAGTTTTAATGTGCCATATCAGCATATGGCACACCAAATAATAGCAACTCCCTTGCAGTTGCTACAATAATACATTCAACACTTGTAATTTCTCCCACTTATGAGTTTTAACCCTTGATTTTCAATTTTATCAAACAGGCCCCGAGTGTATACTGAGTTATTTGGTATATATAGTTGTAAAAAAATTTAATTTGACTAAATAAGAAGAAGATTTGAGCTTTTAAAATCACACTTTCTACAGCTTTTAAAATCAACCAAAAAGCATAAAATTGACTTTGTTTTTTGAAACACTGATAGTTAAACACAAGCATGAGCTGCTTCTTTAAGAAAAGAGGAACGCTCCAGAAAAGAAAAGGGGGTCCAATTAAGTCTTAAGTATCCTGGAACTGGATTTCTTGATCATAACCAACTCTTTACAGTTTTACATTATAGAATGTGACCTATAAATTAATTCTAACGCTTCCATTCCGAGCTCCAAATACAATTTTTCGCACATATATTTCTGAAGAAACAATATTGTTCTTACATAATTACTGGGATTTTGATTCAGAGTAATTGTTTTCCTACACAGGAGAGAAAATCTACAGCAACTACACCAAAATGGTGCTGGTGGTGTGGTTCTTTGTGGTGTTTGTGCTAACGTCAAGCTACACCGCCAGCCTGACTTCTATGCTCACGGTCCCGAGGCTTGAGCCCAATGTGACTGACATAGCCTGGTTAAGGCGGACCAATGCGGCGGTGGGCTACGACGGCGATTCCTTCGTCAAGAGCTACTTGAGTGATGTGGTTGGGCTGCATAACATGAAGGAAATTAGAAGCCAGGATGATTACCCAGAGGAATTCAGGAGTGGGAATATTGCTGCTGCATTTCTTGAACGCCATCATCTCAAAGTCTTCCTCAAAGAGCACTGCAATAGGTACATAGCCACTGGACCAACCTATAAATTTGGAGGATTGGGATTTGTGAGTAACTCTGCCAACTCTACTCTTTTGCGTGTATGTGTGTGTATATATATATATATATATATTGTGCATTTCCTCAATGTGGCATTTGGTTAGTTTTTTGTCTCCGTTGTTCTGTTTCTGTTCTATGTTTCTTGAAAATGGAAAATAGAAAGGAACTGAAAAACTAACCAAACATTACCGTAACAATTTATGTATATAGAAATATATATTGCGCATTTCCATGAGGTGGTGTTTGGTTAGTTGTTTTGTTTCCGTTGTTTCTGTTCTATGTTTTCTGAAAAAAAAAAAAAAAAAGGAACAGAAAAACCAACCAAATATCACCTTACCATTTTAACATATATAGATATATATTGTGCATTTCCTTGAGGTGGTGTTTTGTTAGTTCATTTGTTTCCTTTGTCCTGTATATGTTCTATGTTTTCTGAAAATCTTAAAAAAAAAAAAAATAGAATCAGAAAAAGTAACCACACATCTCCTTAACAATGGAAAATTATTGTCCAAACTTGATTTTCATGGGTATTGGTATTGGTTTTTGTTGAAGGGGTTCCCTATGGGTACGGCTCAACTTCAAACCATTTTATAACTGAAAGGAGCTGACTCCCCATGTTGACTTAGCACTATATGATTTTATGTTAGAATTTTCTCTATTAGAGTCAAGGTTACGAGAAATCTCTTTCATGTGGAACATCATTCCACATTGGTTATGTGACCCCTAACACTATGGTTTTAGGTTAGAATATGTTTTTGGGAAAATATAGTGTACCTTGATCTATACTTACAAGGGTTTGAGGGTCCAAAGTGTAATTTAAGTCGTTGCCTAACAGCAAATAACGTACTTTCCAATGGGTGCAGGTATTTCAGAAGGGCTCCCCTATAGCCAAAGATTTTTCGGAAGCCATTTTAACCCTATCAGAAAACGGAACCCTTACACATTTGGAAGAGAAAGCGTTGAGTTCCTATGGAAATTGTTCTAGTTCCAATTCCCGCACTGAGACTGATAGCTTGAGCCTCGAGAGCTTTTGGGGCCTATACCTCATCTCAGGTGCCACTTCCACTGCCTGTTGTCTCATATACATCCTCCGATTATTACTGAGAAATTTCTGGGGCCAAGTCTATTTTTATGCAATCAATGTTTGGAACCAGATGGCTGCATTCATGTGGTCCTTCTACAATGGCCGATTTGCTTCTCGGGGGAGGCTGTCTGTGTTGACTCGTGCGGAACGTTTAGGCCGGTGGATCTCGGGGAGATGGGTGTTGGTGAGTCCTAAGGACGCTTTAGAGCATTTTGAGGCATCTCAGTCAACTGAAATTGAAATTCCCCGGACTCATCCTTGATGGTAAATTACATTTTTGCTAAATTACACTTTGCATCCCATTCATATATTGTCATTTTTTTTCAAATTCCTCCCCCAAATTTGTTTTTGTGTCTAATTGGCCGTCTTGACTGTTTCCAAAGTTTTTTGCTGTTTTAGTTTGATTATAGTTGCACTTTGTTCCTTAATCTGGCAGCAAGGAGATCAAAACTCTATAATTAGCAATTTTACATGAAAATTATGTTTTGGGGTGTAAAAGAGCAGCCCAGTACTACAAAGTTTCTGCTATGCTCGGGGTCCGGGGAAGGGTTGGACCATTTAGGTTTATTTTACACAGCCTTACTTTACTTTTTACAAGAAACTGTTTCCACTACTCGTACCCGTAACCTCCAGGTCACATGGCGACAACACACATTCTCCATGCTTGAATATTGTGATTTAATCTTAGGTTTTGTCTGATTGTAAGGAATTGGCGCCTCAGAATTGGAATTAGAAATGAGCGCACTAAAAAATTCAAGTTTTTTCATGCATTTATTTCCAATTCCAATTCCAAGGCTCCAATTCTGTGTTCCCAAATGCTACCTTACGGTTTTTAGCTTTCAACTGTGCGATCTTTTTAGTGTTGAAGATTCATTTCATTGTCTGATTTATGACATTTCTTTGTCTTAACCAATATTGAAATTAATACATGCCTGAATTTAGTGGACTAGAACGAGAGAACCAAATTTTTGCTGTATGAACTCTTACAGTAAACTCATGCAATTTTACTTTGGCCTAATCAGGTAAGCTTCCTTTATAAGTAATCAACACTTTCACCCAGATCAATTTCACTTACGCCTGAATTACAACTCACAACTATAAAAAATATATGTTTGTTCTTACAAGAGTTTTTACCAACTCAGTTCAAGATAAATTCAATTAATGTCCCGATCTAGTGATGGAAGTGTTTATGTTGTGAGAAACTAATTATATAGATTTTTCAAGATTAGCACATAAAGAATTAAGATCCGGTTTCAGAAAATCGTTTTAAAGAATATTCAATGATTTTTGCAAAAACGATTTTTTATCATGAGTATAGCAAATTCGAAAATAGAAATATAAATAACAATTAAGGCACAATATTCCGAACACACCAAAATAATTAAAAAGATTTCATTGAAATTTCTTTCAGAAAGATTATAATAAGAGCACGATTTCCTCGATTTTTTGAATCAATGTTCCTTGATCAAGAATTTCACAAATTTTTTACCTAAAAAATATTTTTCAAAAAATAAATATTTTCTCACTTACCATTTAAATAAATTTGGCTTATAACAATTAGTTTGATTAAAAATACAAATTTTAAAACATTCAATTTAGTCTCCCAAAAAATTAAATCTTAGCCCCAAAAAGTATGGAACGACATTTTACCGAAAAGATAACAAAATCAGAAAATAAAGAGAGTAAAAAAATAGTTTTCAATAAAATCTTTAAAATATATTCCAAATCTTTAAAAAATTGTTTTTAGCCATTAAAATATGGTTTTAAAATGTTCAAAAATGAAGATATAGGCTAGAAGATATTTGAAAAACTTTCATTTCAAATATCATCAGTCAACTGGTTTAATTATCAGTTGATTGGTTTTTAGTTCAACGTTAAAAAATTTAGCCATTTTCAAGATGTTTCGGTCAACCTGTCCCTTGTGTCAACCGCTTGATTTGAATCATGTATCTCCCCTTAACTCAAACAGTCGCCTGAAAAGGTTGAAAAATAATTTTTCTAGAACCTGTATTTAGTGGTCAACTTATCTACGAGTTAGTCGATTAATACATGTCATTTTCAATATTTTGATTCTTTTTCAAAACTTTGGTTGATTATTTACTTAGAAAACTCTTTTTTAAATTATAATTTATCACTTTTGATTATGATTATAAAAACATATATACTTATTAAATAGATTTAAGTGCAATGTTGATTCTAAACGGGTTGCATCAAGAATTTAAAGAGAATTTAAGTTATTTTACCTTGGAATACAAACAATATTATTTATGAAAATGTCAGAGTGGGGCCTTCACAGACTCACCTTCCTTCGGACATTGGAGATCTTTGGCGATTATGAATGCCCAGAGCTGTTGATGGAACCCATTCCTCCTCGTCCTCCTACAAGTAGAGTAGAAGGAGAAAGAGCAGGAGCAGGCGAAGAAAGAGGTGATATTAACTCTCTCCTTCCTCCGTCTCTCACTATATTAGATATTCGTGGATTTTCGAATCTTGAACATCTCTAAAACCTCACATCTCTTCAAACACTGTGGATCAAAGACTGTCCCAAGCTTCTGCCATTGCCTCCACAAGGATGTGTTTCCACCCTTTCATTCCTAGGCATCTTCACCTGTCCACTTCTAACACAACGTCGTTTAAAGAAGAATGATAAGAACAACAATAATAAAGTTACTAGAGACCATTGGCCCACCATTGTTTATATCCCCGAAGTGTACATAGATGGCAAACACATCGATGAAGAAATTCAGACTAGCATGTACTTCTGGTATCAAATATATACATTTTTTCTTATTCAAATGTTTCCTTCTATCATATATATGCATTTTTCTGTCACAAAAAAATAATATTAATGAAAAAAAAAAGTGATTTGGTACAGATTTTTCACATCATCTGATTCTTATCATAATAGCTTTAATTATTTATTATGGTTTAGAACTAATGAATTTATGTAAGGTTTCCAGAAAACAAAACTTCCACATTTATTCTGGTTTCAAGAGACACTCATGAAATCTATGAACCTCTTAGATTCAGAACACAAAGAAACTGATGCATATTTAGATCATTACAGAGGAGAATATTGCAGAGGCCCTCTTACATTTACATATAATACATACATACATACATATATATATATATATACATATATATATATATATATATTAAGAGAGAGTAGAACAGGGCAACAGGGGGGGGGGGAAGATATGAGAGAAGACTGAGAGAGAGAAAGATAATAGAGAGAGACACATAACCAGAAATGAACAGGGAGGGGGTCATCATTGCCGTCACCAGACACGAACAAGTTACAAGTTTGTTGTAACTTGGGTTCCTAATCGTTGGGGTGAGGGTGGGGAGACACGAACATGTTACATGTTCGCACTTGGGTTTGCCGTCATTGGAGCAAGGTAGGGTTGAGGAGATATGAACAAGTTACAGGGGGTTGGAAGAGTGAAGGAAGAGTGAAGGGTAAAAAATATTTTAACCATTTAAGTTTAAAAATATTTTCAAATAAATCCATTAAATTTGTTAGAATAAAATGACAAAATTATCTTTACTTTTGAAATGAAATGACAAAAATATCCTTATTTTCATTAAATTTTTAACCGTTCCACTTAAGTTTAAAGTACAAAGGGTGTAAGCAGCGACAAAAATACTGTAGGGGTTTAAAATACAATTTGGTCTAATCATAAGGGTGCAAAATATAACTAGCCCTTTATTAACCATGCATTCAAGTCCTTTTCAAGAACTAAACATCCTTAAATTTAAATCCAATTAAGGAAGAAGACATTATCATTTTTCTACTCCTACTAATTTAATTCAAGAATACGACCTAATTATTTCGTTGACACCTATAAATCCAATTTAAGAAGATGACCTAATAACATTTTACACTTATACATCCATTTCTATAGGGAAAAAAAAATATCATTTTTTTGCACATATACATCCAAGCAAGAAGAAAATTGTTTTGGTCAATAAAACTAAACATCCCCTTAATAATTGTGAAACATCCAAGTCAAGTCAAGTCAAGTCAATAAGCTATTTTTCTTCTCACTTTGAAACTTGTTCCAATTCTGAAAGAGTAACAAAAGTGTTTCTTCTTCTATTCTTAGAAAAATAAATAAATAAAAAATAAATAAAAGAAACAAATAAAAGATTGGAGCCTAAATATAAATTTGGGAAAAAAAAAATAATGCTTTTGTTCTATTTCTACATTACAGAACAATCTTTTTTAGAATAGAATGAAATAAAATTATCTTTTGTTGTGAAAAAATAAAAACAGAATCATACACACTAAACAATTTGAACGGTAATATATAATACAATCTAAACACGTTAACCGGCATGATATATTTGTTAGGTTTCTCCCACATTAGATGTGGAAATGACTAATAATCAGATTATAAGTGTGAAAGAAAGTCTTACTTCGTGAGCTAACTTTTGAGTTGAGAAAGACCCAAGACCACCCTACATTAATATCAGAGTCAGGTTACAATAATTTTGGCCCAATAGCCACAAAGGGAAAGATTGGTCGAGAGTTAACCGACCAAAGACCTCTTTCAACCCCAAAACCTAACTAACCTAGCTCAAGAGATGAGATTTTCTCTCACACTTATAACATGATCACCAATCCCTTACACATTTAATGTGGGATATACCTAATAATATTAACATGAGTAGAAATCGAAAATATGACTATAACTTAAGCACATCTTTGTTGATAGAATATAAAATTAACAAATCCATGTCAATCTAATCCGACTAGCCATTGCAAACAAATGTGATTCAAAAAGGGACAAACGCTCGTCTTATACATGATTCATTTAAATATTAAGTCCTAATTACTATTTTATTTTGTATTTTACTTAACTTTTACTTTTTTCAATGGTAAAAACATAAAATATGTTAAAAAGAAGTATTTTGGGGGAGGAAGACTTTATTGATCTCTAAGAAAGAATACAAAAATTAGAGGGGAACTAAGTCTGATCTCTAAAACAAAGCAACGGATAGATAAATACTGATTAATTCAAATAACAAGAATAAACAGATAAAAGAAAAAAGAATCAAAACATAATAAAGAATTAAGAACCTTCCTTAACTTTCTGAAAATTAGGGAAATGAAGCCTTCAGCCTTAAATAACCGTGAACAAACGCCCAACAATTTGATTCAAACCACAAAGTCCAATTCGCACCAGCACTCCCAAGCTTAGCCAAACAATCAACAATCGTAATTTTCCTGTACAAATGACAAATCAAAGCATGAATTTGGAAAGTCAAAATCTTTATATTCCTAATCAAAGACAACATCCTCCACGACATCAAAGATTTTTCAGTAACCATAGCGACCAATAGAGCATTGTCTACGACAACATCCACATATTCCCAATTGAAATCACACAAAAGTGAAGCAGAATCTGCGAAGTTTTAGTATCCGCAAGCAAAATAATACCAAACGCAATAAAATTGTATTGGTCAAGAGAATTACTCTTCTTTTTTTTTTTTTTTAAATTATTATTATTATTATTATTATTATTATTATTATTATTTTATTTGGCAAAGACAAATAATTAGAGGCGGATTATTATGTATTTTGATTATATTGTTTCCAACAGCAGAGATATTAAATAAAAAAAAAGGTATGAGGAAAAGAGGAGATGGATGGAAGCAAGTTAGTCAATATTGTAGAGCTCCTCCACTATTGAAGGACATAGAGAACAAGACATGTTTCAACAACTGTGGTGGCATTTTTTGCTTTTATGTTTCAACTGGGATGAGAATTCTGTTTCCGTTTTGGAGTATTCTGAGAATGGAAACATGTTTGGTAATGACCATTATCCTGAAATTATTTCTTTTAATTTATGAGAACGAAAACAAAAAACACGTTTGGTTGTAACATTTGTTCTTTCTTTCCCTTTAAATGTATGGTGGCCGATGGGGTGTGGTTGACAACGGGTATTATTGGGAATAGATTTGTGGGAGTGAATAGGAATCAACAGTTTTTTGTTTCCAAGATTCTTAAGAAAATCAAGAATTACTCCTAAAATGTTGGGAGCAGAACTGTATTTACCAAATGCGTGTTTGTATATTAATTCCAAAATTTTGGGAGCGAGAACAAAATCAGGAAATAAAAACAGTAATCAAACGAGAACCAAGTGTTTTGTAATCAGTTTTCTGGTAAAGATTGATATTAATTTAAAGGCAATAATAATAATAATAATAATAATAATAAAGTCTTTGTCATCAATATTTTATGTGTTATGTGATCAGCTTGTTGGCAAATATTGCTGGCAACAAAAAAGTCTTTGTATAGACATTTTTAAATTCTAGCAGGCCACCCACCACCAAGTCATTGATTCCTTAAGCTTTAATCAATGCACAAAACTCTCAGCATCTCCATTGCATTGACCTCTGATTGCCATTGTATTGCTTCTTCATCGAATACACTTTTCTCTTCTCTACTCTGTTACGACGATGGCTATAGGAGAAGTGTTTCTCTCAGCTTTTCTTGCCGCCTTGTTTGAGAGGTTGGCCTCTCCCCTCCTGCTCAAATTCTTTCGCGAGGAAAAAAATTGAGAAGCAGTAGCACAAGAGTACAGCTCTGCTGTCCACAATCAAAGTTGTGCTTACCGATGCGGAGGATAAGCAAATAACGGAGCAAGCCGTGAAGCAGTGGCTGGCGGATCTCCAAGACGTCGCTTACAGTCTTGACGACATCGTGGATGAATTGACCACCGAAACTGCTCTGAGAAGCCTTTTGAACGACAAAAATGAAACCAACACCTCTACCAGCAGTATCGGTAAGGTACGAAAAGTCCCGAACCCTGCTTGTTGTACTTGTTTCACTTTCAGTGTTCTTAAGTTTGATGGCAAGATGATTTCGAAGATAGACCGTATCAAAGATAGATTAGAAGGCCTCAAGAATCGGATTGATTTTCTGCATCTCATGGTGCGTTTAGCCTCTAATAATGGAAGAGGTGTAACAGTTGAAAGATTGGACACCACTTCTCTGGTGGACGAACTTCATGTTTACGGCCGGGAAGATGATAAAACGGCCATACTCAACTTGTTGTGCCTTGATGAACCATGTAATGGTGACATTCAGAATGTCTATGTCATTCCTATTGATGGTATGGGTGGCATCGACAAGACCACACGGGCTCAATTCGTCTACAACGATCTGAAGGTGAATGCCCACTTTGGTCTCAAAGCTTGGGTGATGTTCGATGTGCTCAGGATCAGTAGGGCGATTTTCCAGTTGGTGACAGGACAAAATGGTGACTTCATGGTGTTAGATCTTATTCGAGTTAAACTAAAACAGGAACTATCTAAGGAGAAGTTCCTTCTTGTTTTAGACGACGTTTGGAACGAGGACTACCTCAAGTGGGATCACCTTAGACGTCCTTTCTAGGTTGGTCTACCTGGAAGCACCATTATTGTCACTACTCTAATATAAACGTATCATCAACTATGGGAGGCTTCGCTTCTCATCATTATCTGAAGGAGTTAGAGCATCAGTATTGTGTGTTTCTTTTGGCTCAACATGCTCTTGGAACAACTGATTTCGATACACGTCATTCCGATTTGAAAGCTGTTGGGGAGGAAATAGTTCAAAAGTGTAAAGGGTTGCCTCTAGCTTTAAAGGCACTCGGAGGCCTCATGCGCACTAAATTAGCAAGTCACAAGGATTGGGAAGATGTTCTCTATAGCAACATGTGGGAGTTGCCTGATTGTGGCATCCCTCAAGCTTTTTTGTTGAGCTATCATCATCTTACTCCTCTCTTGAAGGACTTGTTTGTAGACACCGCACTATATTCCAAGGACTATGTCTTTGATAAGGATGAGCCTGTTTTATTATGGATGGCGCAAGGTCTACTCCCACAACCCACAAATATGAGAGAACAAGTGGAAGAATTTGGTTGCCGATGTTTCAAAGATCTGTTTGATATGTCATTTTTTCAACCATCCAGCAATGATGATTCAACATTTGTGATGCACGATCTCATGAATGATCTTGCTAGGAAGGTTGCTGGAGAAATCTTTCTTGGGTTGGAATCGAGGCTGCGGTTGAAGATTACAAAATTTCTGAAAAGGCTCATCATTTCTCATGCCTTCCTCAATTTCATGAGGTCTCCCAAAAGTACGTTGATTTTTATAAAATTCAACCCCAATTGTGGATTTTCTTAGCCCTCCAACTGAATTAGTTTGGATATCACTACTTACCTAATAGCGTTTTGCGTGATGTGTTGCCAGATTTGTCTTGTTTAAGGGCCTTGTCTTTGGCTTTTTATCGAATAAATGAGGTACCTAATGCAGTCGGCAATTTGATGCATCTTAGGTACCTTAACTTGTCTTATACCGGCATTAAATGCTTGCCCGATTCATTGAACTCTTTATACAATTTGCAAACGTTATTGTTAAGAGGATGTGAATATCTCCGTAACTTGTCGTCAAGTATGGAGAATTGAGTGAACCTTCGGCATCTCGACATTGTTGGTACTTCAAAGTTAGAAGGGTTGCCCTCTGGGATTGGAAAATTGACAATTTTATAGATGTCGAAATTCATCGTGAGCAGAAGAGGTGGTAGAGGATTTATATTAGGGGAGTTGGGACATATATCCATCTTGTGGGGAAGTCTTTTGATCACTGGTCTGGAAAATGTGATGGATGTTTATGAGACAAAGGACGTCAACTGGAAGAATAAGCAAGGCATTGATGAACTAGTGCTTTGTTGGAGTCAAAATCAGAATGTCCGCAATGACTCTGACAATGGAAGTATTGCAATGGATGTACTCAACAATCTAAAGCCTCAAGAGAATTTGAAAATCTTGAAATTAATTCCTATGGTGGCCAAAAGTTTCTTGGTGGGTGGGCAATCTGTTATGCAAACAAGTAGTGGAGGTGAAACTTATTGGTTGCAAGGAATGCGTATCATTACCACCAATGGGGCAACTTCCAAAGCTCAAGTTGCTTGACATTAGCGACATGCATGGAGATAAGAGTGTGGGTCCCGAGTTCTACTACTCGAACAGAGGTGTTCCATTGGAAACCAATCTTTTGTTTCCATCACTTGAGACTTTGAGCATTCACGATATGCCATAATGGGAAGTATGGTTTCTTCCTGCTGGTGGTGAACATTTTGCTCACCTCCACAAACTTTCCATATGGAGATGTCCCAAGCTCGTTAAAATTCCACCTCGTCTAAGTCTTTCTTCTCTTGTTTATTTAATTATTTAATCATGTGATGGGGTGATTCTAAAAAGTTTTATTAATCTCACCTCACTAACCTACTTGAGCATTGAAGGTATCAAAGGCTTGCACCATCTAGTTTAAGAAGAGGACAACTTACAGTTGTTCAGGGCACCACTTGAAAAGTTTTATGTTCGGAATTGCAATGAGCTTTTGTCTTTGGGAGAAGAAGAGCAAGGTTTGCCTTTTAGTATTAAGGAATTAGACATAAGTGAATGTGTTGGTCTGGAGAAGTTGCTGAAGCAGATGAGTTCCCTGGAGAAGTTGGAGGTTGAGAAATGTTCAAAGGTAGTGTGCTTTCCGGAGACACCCCAAGGGCTGCCGAAGTTGAGATCTCTTAGAATAATAGACTGTGTAGCTCTGGAGTCTCTGCCTAATAAAATGTCACAACTACCAAACTTGGATGTCAAGAATTGCCCATGTCTAAGGTTCTTTCCTGCAACCACTAATAATCACAAGATATTGACTATAAGTAATTACATGGCATTGCTCGAACGCCTTTCCATTTCCAAGGTTGACAACTCGGGAGGGCTGTTGTTGTCTTTGTCTAATTTATCGGGCCTCGCTAATTTGGATATAAGTGAATGTGATGATTTGGAATACTTCCTAGATGGAGGGAAATGCATACCTACCAACTTGAGAAGACTTACCATCTGGGAATGTAGGAATCTCAAGTGCATGCCCAGTGACATTCATAGCCTTACATCCCTTACATTGCTAATCTTGTTAGGACTTTCTCAGATAGACTTTCTCGAACGGGGTTTGCCTTCCAACCTCATTTATCTTAATATCTATAATTGTAAGAAATTGAAGCCCCTGTCAGAGTGGGGCCTCCACAGACTCACCTCCCTTCGAGCATTGTCCATCAGAGGGTATGAACACCTGAAGTTGTTGATGGAACCCATTCCTCCTCCTCCTCCTCCGGGTGGAACAACAAGAGTAGGAGAAGAAAGTGGTGATATTAATTACTCTCTCCTTCCACCATCTCTTACTAAATTTTCTATAGAGAGATGTACGAATCTAGAATCGCTCTCGAAGGGCCTCCAAAACCTCATCTCTCTTTAGACACTACGAATCATGGACTGCCCCATGCTTCAATCATTACCTCACAAGGACGTGATTTCCACAATTACAAACCTGTACATCTTCAATTGTCCACTTCTAGCACAACGTTGTTTGAAGAAGAAGAAGAAGAAGAACAATAACAACAACAACAAAAATGTTGGAGACTACTGGCCAATCATTGTTTATATGCCCAATGTGCGCATAGATCGCAAACACATCGATGAAGAGAATTCAGAGTCGCATGCACTTTCGTATTGTTTATGTTGTGAAGCTGTTTATTTTTGTGTTTCAATACCATTATAATGAACACAGTCTTCACTTGTATATATCTTACAAACTGTTGGAAGACAAAGGCCACCTCGATATTTGAACTCAATCTCCATTGCTTGTGTGTATAACGGTTTTATTTTTTTTATTTTTTTTGGTGTGGGTGGGGTGGGGGGGTCCCAAAAAAGAAAATATATTGAAAAAATAATTTTTTTCTTAAACCCAAATTTTAAAATTTCAAGCTTGTGATCAATCACATATATATATATATATATATATATATATATATATATATATATATATATATATATATACACACACACACGTGGTATCTCTTCTTTGATCATGATATTAGGTTATCATAAATGATGAAAAATTGCAGGGCCCCTTTTATACATAGGATCAAATATTATTATAGGAATCCGATGGGTCTAACTCACTAATAAAATGTCATTAGAGAAGAAGATTGTCCTGGATTTTATATATAGGTCTGGATCAAGTAACACAAGTGATATGGGATTCAATAATTGCATCTTGTGATGAAGGAAGCTTGATAAGCTGATTGGTGCCAATAATTGTGCCCCCCAAAAAAAAATTACTCCTCGGATTTGAAAGAAGAAGAAGAAGAAACTTTGATATTGTGATTTATATAGGCACTAATGAAAACTATGTTTCTCTTGGATTCATTATGGTTTCATTGATGAGGATAAGTTTACTACACATGGGCGATGAAAGTGAGAAATTGTCTTTTATTTCTTTTATTTGTTTGGGTAAATTGTCTTTTACCTCTTTCTATTTTGTCTAATTATTACTTTATTCCCCTCCACTTCAAAAGGTTATATTTTACCTACTTCTACTTTTGAAAAAAATGAGAGATTAATTTTTTTTTTTTTCATTTAAATTAACGAAATATGCTTAAAAATGTATGGAGTTGAATTGTACATCTATTTTGTGGATGAAATAGATGAAATTACGGGTACTATAATTTTGATTTAATTTTTTTTTTAAATATTCTTATAAAATTAAATTAAAATTGAATTAAAACTAAAATAAAGGGACAATTTCATCTATTTCATTTTAAAGCAAAAAAAATGGATTGTTGTTTTCTTCGAAGAGAGAATTTATGATCTTGTCGATTAGTTAAATTATTTAAAATTTTCAAATATGTGTTTGGAGCATTTTTAAAAAGCAAAGTTCGGATTTATGTGTTTGGAAATCAATTAAAAAAAACAAAATTATGATATTTTTATGGTTTTTAAAATCTTTACAATAAGTTTGGTGTAAAGTGCTTTTACAATTCTATTTACAAAACAACCAATGTAGGTTTATGCTTTCTAATAGTTGAGTTTAATAAAAATATTTAATCAATTATTTTTCAACATCTCCTCTTGATCACCTATGGCTATGGGAACCATCTTAATTTTTTTATGCCTAAATTTGAATTCAAAATTATTTTGCATTTATGTGTTTCTTCGTCTTTTATTGGATTAAGTCTAAAAGTTCATTTCCTTCTGATTTTTATGACAAGAGTATGAATTTCTTAGGCCAAACCAACCCACACGCCAAGCAATAGGCAGTTTACTTTTTATCTTTTTATCGCATATCAAATATGGAAAGGGTTAGTGATCGAGTTATAAATGTGAGGGAAATCTTTACTTCATGAGTTTACTTTTGGAAGGAACTAGTTATCAGGTTTTAAGTGTAAGGGAAATCTTTACCTTATGAGCTTACTTTTGGGGGTGAGAGAGAGACTCAAGACCACCCTACACTGGTATGAAAAGTCTAAGTTACAACAACTTTGACCAATAGCTACAAAGGGAGAGACTGGTCGATGGTTAACTGACTAAAAGGCCGATGAGTGAAGGGATATTGTTGAGTTTATTTCACATCGAATGTGGAATGGACTAATAGTTAGGTTATAAATGTGAGAAAAAGTCTCATTTCATGAGTTAATTTATGAGGTGAAAGAGGCTCAATACCAATAGAATAGGAAAATCAGTGATAGCCTATCTTGTCTACTCAGTCTTAGGCCAGTGGTAAAAGGAAAGAAAAATGTAAAACCCTTGCATCCAACTCTTTGATCAGTAAACAGGAGAATTCCCACTACCGCTAGCAAGCCAACCGCGCCATGAGCAAGGTGGGAACGGGCTTCTCAAAAAGCTAGCCCCAGCCAGGATTAGCATATAATGAACAGGGCGACCCAAATGTTGTCCATGAGAAGAGGTACAAAAACGTGGAATAGATGATGGATTCGAATAAATTTAGTCTTCTTTACTCCTTTTGTATTGTTTGTCTTGTCTCTCACACGTTGTCTATGTTTTTTAATAAAATATTAGTTGTTCGAAAAAAAGCCTAAGCTAGTGTTTGGTTTCGTGATAATTCAAAGCATGAGAATTAGAATTGGAAATGAATGCATGCAAGTGCCTCGTATTCAATGTTTCTGTTTCTGTTTTTTTTTTTTTTTGCATAAAATTGGGACTTAAAACCTCTATAACATCTCACTTACTGTCCTAATTAAATTCAACTTTCCTTTATAATTCTAAGATTGCAAAGACAAAAATATATGACTATATGAGCTCGAGCTCTTTCTTGTGCAAAAGTTTACTTTTATTACGCTGCGTTTGGTATCCTGGAATGGAATAGAATAACAATAAGATTGAAATTAGTATGATAATCGAATAGAATGATCATTACCACTTTTATGTTTGGTAACGAAAGGGATTACATGTGATATTGGAATGACATCAAAGGGTAAAATAGTTATTTAATTGAATTTTCAAACAGTATAATAGTTAATTTAATTAAATTTCATTCCAATTTAAATATTTGTTTAGTATTTGATATCGTTTTTTGGTTGAATATTGATTAAAACCTAATCTTATGTAATTGGAATTAACCAATACCAAGTTTATCTTAGTATTGGTTAATCTCACGCTTTGTGGGATTAGTGAATTCTTGGTAATGAGAATGAGATTAAATCTCATATACCAAACATAAGAATAGAATGACTATTCCCATCTCCATTCAAATCTCATCTCGAATCCCGCATACCAAACGCCACCTTAGTATCATTCAATATATTCTAGAATTATACTAATCAATATCCCAAACAAGATGGTATTATCTAAGCTTTAGCAATGACAGCACACCACTTTGCATTTTGTAGAAATTCAATGAGCGTAACTCACTTGTCTTAAAAGATGAGGATTACCCCTAGACTTTATATATAGTTCAGAATCAAGTAACACAAGCGATGTGAGATTCAATACGCCCCCTCATACGTAGGGTGGCATTTGATAAACCACTGCAAACGAATATCAAGGGGGGCAATATCAACGTGGGATTCAACGTGCCCCCTCAAGCGCAGAGTGACCTTTGACAAACCACTGCGAACAAATCTCGAGGGGACCAACATAGATGTGGGATTCAACACGCCCAACATTAGACGTAAAGGTTGGCTCTGATATAATGTAGAAATCCAATGGACCTAAAAGACGTCTGGTAAGATTAGAATTGTCCTAAACTTTGGATCAGGTACACAAGTGATGTGGGATTCAACACATTTCTGAAGAAAAAAAACCCCATATATTTAAAGAAAAATATGTACAGTAAAAGCTCAAATGTGCACAGGGCATCAAGAATAACTCCCTTTTTCATCTTCAATCAAATTTTAAATACATACCAAAACTTCAATTCTTTTGATTCATAATTTGTAGTATGAATGAACACATGTACATGCTTTTTGAACGGTTTAAAAATCAAAAGGGCCTCAAATTTGGATGCTTTACAGTAGAACTTAAGTTACTTACTTGGAAGTCTTTAATTAGAGCCGAACTCGTGGTTCCATTGTTCAAGCTCTTGCCACTTGCTCTTTTGCAGACTCGGCCTAATTACAGTCGTTGCCTTTTGAAAATCTCCGAATCTTAATCGCCTTACCTGGTGCAACAACAATTATAAAATCCTTTTCATTTGATTTGTAATACATGAAAGACAAAATCCGATTAAAAAAGACAAGAAAATTTTTTGGCAACTGTATATGGAGGGATGACAATAGGATCATAAAGTAGAGAATAACGAGCAATAAGTAGCCTTGAAGGGTAATACAACGAGGCCTTCCTACAATTTGAGGCAATATTCACCAAGTATAACGGCCATGTGAGTTTGTAACATTGTTATAATATACAAGTCTATGCCCAAGGCTCACTAAGTCCCAGGTTTGATGCATGCTTAGCGCATGCCAGACTCCTTCAATAAGGCGTGAATCTCGTGGTCTTAGTCCCAAGGCTAAGCAATGCGCCCGTTGTTAATATTACTTATAAAATGTGGCGAAAACTTTACCCTTTAGCAAATTGATGATATTTTTTATGTTTGTAATAGAATATAATATAGATAACTTCTTCTTTTTTTTTTCCCGGATAATGGGAGTTAGTACAACGGTAATTTTTACTTTGAGTTACATTTTAATTGATCAGAGTTGAATTTTCATGCAACTATAATAAAGGTATTTGTTCATTTTATTATTCTAGTTTTTTTTTGGAATTTTGGTGGTTATTGATTTCTCTTCCCTCTTGTCTCAAATCAACCTAACTAAAATGACTTATAACTCTTTTTTTCGAAGGGTGGTGTCCCTAATAAATTCGTTCTCATGTTATGAAGTAGGTTATTCAATAAAGTTAATTTGAAGTTAATAAATTCTTGCTCGTGTTATGAAGTTAGTTATTCAATAAAGTTGTTTATGTTTTGGTATATTTGAAGTCAATCCTGATATTTATTAAAATAAAAATATTGTGTCTAACCTGTCACGTTTATTTGATCTTCTCAATTATTGCATGATACATGTCAATGTCACACCAAAGACTCATCTAACATGACCTTTGTTGTTGCCTCACAGACGATTTGCTTATGAGATTTGCACTTCTGATTAGTCCTTTCATCCCCAACCATAAAGAATCTAGTCTCAAAGGGATCAATAAATTCCATTGGTAGGTACCTTAATAAACTTAGAAGTTGCCACCACATGCATTTTCTTGCGGTCGTCCAAGGTGATGGCGGTGTCTTCACATCTTCACTAAAATGTCAGACCATAGGATAAGCACCAAATTAGCAATGAAGGGTTCCCTCTAGTAATAAAGGCACTTGGAGGCCTTTTGCTCACTCAATTAGCAAGCCCCAATGATTGGAAAGATATTCTGGACAACAATATATGGGATTTGAATCATTTCGGCATCCCTCAAGCTCTTTGGTTAAGCTATTATCATCTTCCTTCTTATTTGAAGGATTTATTTGCATACTGTGCATTATTCCCCAACTATGAAATTGACAAGGATGAGCTCATTTTACTGTGGATGACGTAAGGCTTACTCCAGCAGCCCGCGAACAAAAGACGACAGATGGGAGACTTGGGCTATGAATGTTTTAATGATCTGTCGTCCAGGTCATTCTTCCAACAATTAGGTGGAAATAAGTCAAAATTTGTCATGCATGATCTTATAAATGATCTTTCTAGGAATGTTTCTGGAGAAACTTGTCTTGGGTTGGATGTTGAGGATGAACCTTACAAAATTTCGGAAATGGCCCGACATTTCTCGTACGTTCCTCAATGGCGTGAGGTCTCCCTAATATACACAGAATTTTATAACATTGAGCCACGACTGCAGACATTCTTAGCCCTCGAAGGTAATATGATTGTCTTTGGTTACTCCTTATCTAATAGAGTTTTGCATGACTTGTTGCTAAATTTGTCATGCTTAAGGGGGATTTCTTTTGCCTTTTATTGCATAAGTGAGTTACACAAATCAATTGGAAATTTAAAGCATCTCCGGTACCTTAATTTCTCAATTATTAGCATCAAATGCTTGCCCGAGTCGGTGAGTCCTTTAAATAATTTGTGAACATTACTGATAATGGGATGTAAAAATCTCCATAAGTTGTCGTCAAACATGGCGAATTTAGTGAACTTCTGACATCTTGACATCGCTGGTACCCCCCATGTTAGAAGCAATGCCATCAAGGATTGGCAAATTGACAAGCTTACAAACATTGCCAAAATTCATTGTGGGTAAAAGAGATGGTGGAGGATTGAGATTGGGGGAGTTGGCTTACCTATCCCTCTTGCGGGGAATCCTTTTGATTACCAGGCTGGAAAACATGATGGATGTTTCACAGGCAAATAAGGCCAACTTGATGAATAAGCAAAACATTGATGTATTAGGGCTTAGGTGGAGCCAAAAACATATTATCAGTGACAATATTGGAAAATATTGAAATGGATGTACTCAACAATCTAAGGCCTCAAGTGAATTTGAAAAAGCGAAGTTTCCTAAATGGGTGGGTGATCAGTCATTCAAACAAGTAGTGGATCTGGAAAACGTGATGGATATTTCGAAGGCGAAGGACGCCAACTTGAAGAATATGCAAGGCATTGATGAACTAGTGCTTTGTTGGAGTCAAAATCAAAATGTCCACGATGACTCTGACAATGGAAGTATTGCAACAAACGTACTCAACAATCTAAAGCCTCAAGAAAAATTGAAAAATCTTGAAATTAATTCCTACAGTGGCCTGAAGTTTCCTTGGTGGGTGGGCGATCCGTCATTCAAACAAGTAGTGGAGGTGAAATTTATTGTTTGCAAGGAATGCACATCGTTACCACTATTAGGGCAACTTCTAAAGCTCAAGGTGTTGTACATTAGCAACATGCATGGAGTTAAGAGCGTTGGTGTCGAGTTCTACTATTCAGATAGAGGTGTTCCATTAAAAATCCATATTTTTTCCCGTCGCTTGAGACTTTAAGTATAGAGTATATGTCGGAGTGCGAGATATGGCCTCTTCCTGTTATTGCTTTTGATGGTGGTGGCAGGGACGCTGGACAATTTGCTCATCAAAAGTGCGTATGAATACCCGGAGCTGTTGACGGAACCCATTTCTTCTCCTCTTCTTTCTCCCTTATTACAAGCACCTCTACCTCCATAAAACACTGTCGTTGCAGCCTCTATTCTCGGTTTCTATATGCTAAGATTAGCTAATTGCTACTCAAACTGTAAGACCCCGATATGGATATGCGTATGATTTAAACCGTATTTTAAAAATGCTTCAGAAATATTGGGGTCGATAGTTTAAATTAAGAAAATTAGAAGTTTGGGGATCAAATTGTGATGTTTCAAAAGAAGAAGGAGGTTTGTGTAAATTCCTAATATATTATAATCTTTATATAAATATTATATTATATTCTTTATATATATATATATATATATATATATATAAATGGTAGGAATTGAACGGCAGAGAGGATGGCCACTTGGCCGATTCTAGAACTCATCATACACTTATATATATATATATATATATATATATATATATATAGAGAGAGAGAGAGAGAGAGAGAGAATCGGGAGTAGATGAAGAAGAATCGAGAAGCCGAGCAGATAAGAGGAAGAAAGAGGAGAAGAGGAAGAGAAGGCAGCCGGCGGCGGTTTGTGAGTCGCCATTGGTCGGCTGACATTTGACGGAAACAGAAAGACGAAGAGAGAGAGAGAGAGAGGAAAGTCCGGCGAGTGTCTGTGTGCTTCATCGCCGATAAAGATATGTCCCTCCCCTGTTTTCGGTTATGGATTGGAGATGAAATTAGTGTATGTGTCGAAATGTTTGTGTGTGAGTGTATGTTGTTGGTTTTGGGTGGTAGTAGAGGGACTGACGGTGGATGGTAGTGGGGTGTCGGCGTGGTTTGTCAAGTATGCATGTGTTTGTATGAGCTGTGTGTGTGTGTTGCAGTCGTGGTGATGATTGTGAGGTTCGTGGGTATGTTTTGTGTGTGTTATTTTTGTGTAATCCATAGGTGGTGGTGGTGGTTGCCGGAGTTGGGGGAGAGAAGAAAGAGAGAATGATCGGTGGGGTGCAAACAGGGTATAAAGACAGAGAAGCGTCTGCCTAGGCGATGGTTTCTCACCTAGGCGGTGGAGCATCAGTAAGTGGAGTAGTGGGCGTTCGCCTAGGCGATGAGTGGTCAGTGTGCAGAAGGGTGATCCATCGCCTAGGTGGTGGGAAGTTCGCCTAGGCGGTGAAACTGCAGTGTGAAATTTGGAGAAAGGGAGAAGCTGGTTCGCCGCGGCGCTGGGTTTGGCGCCGAGGCAGTGAACACTGAGACAGTAATAACTGAATTTTTCAAAGAGATCGATAATTGGTTCGGAATAGGTAATACTTCTAAATGACATTTGTGACTTCTAAACTTAGTTTGTTTAGTTTTAGAATTTTTTAACAAAGGACTAAGGGGATCGTTTATACGAATCAAGTTAATAAGATAAATAGTAACAACACTACAAAATAATATTAACGATATTAAAACTTGCTAAATTATATTTTCGCATAACAAACGTAGAGAGTAGGGAATTAATGATCGTAGGATTCGTATTACACAAATAGGTGATTTATCTCTATAATATTATTTTAGGTCCTGTCACCAATAGGTTCACAATTACCGGAAGTTCAGTAGCGAATAGTCGATAGAGCTTCTGAGAGCGGATTATCAGCTGAGTGTACTGTCTTCTTGCCAAACTATTTTTATATATACATATGATGAAATCTGTGTTTACTTCTACTGTATGATATTATAAATAATATGGATCAAGCAGGTTTTTGGGGTGAGTTGGTAAAATGAATTTTTGAGGAATTGTGTTGGTTTATGAAAAGAAGGATATTTAATAATTTTCGTTGGATTTTGGGTGAGTTGGCGGAAATGGATTTTCGTTAAAATATGGTGGTTTTAAAAGAAAGTTGAAAAATGAGTTTGTTGAATTTGGTGGTTTTAAAAGAGAATAAAAAATATTTGGTTTTCATAAAAATATAAAGGGGAAAAATGGTTCTGTTAAAATTAGACGGTTTTTAATCAAAAGTGAAAAATATGATTTTCGAATTTAAAAGTTGGTTTTGTGAAAAAGAGGTGGACGTTGGTGATTTTGACGATATTGATGAGGTGGTGATTTATATTATGGTCTGTCCGGAGGGTGGTCCGATAGATGGATATTGATTGTGATTTGATTGGACTATGTCATTGTTTATGACTTGTCTAGAGGTATAGTCCAGCAGGTGGCAGGTGATAATTCATATTATGATCTGTCCGGAGGGTGGTCCGGTAAATGGATATTTATTATGGTGATTAATATTATAGCCTTTGGAGACGTCCGGTAGGTGGTGATTTGCGCAGTTAGGTCCGCTAGGAAGGCATATCCTACGGATGGTTACGGTACCGTTGTAACTTCCGATCGTGAGGTTAAACGATCATTATGGTCAGTCAGTGTGTGTTGTGGTGGTGTGGTGTTTTACTCATATTTGGTGATTTACTTATTATGGTGATTGATATTATTTTATATTGAATGGATTTGATGGAATTTATATATATATTGCATTATTTTCACTTCTTATAGTATGAAAAGTTTTATGAGCTATATGATGTTTATATATTGGTGCTTAATCCATGTAGATGTTGTAGAATTAAATTATTATTATAAAATATTTTTACCAAGAAGGCAACACACTCGCAGGTGAATTAGTTAGGAGCCGGTCGGTCTCCTACTGGCGCTAGATAGAGTTATGCAGGTCACGCTAAGGAGTCATTTAAACGAAATTTTGAAACGAAATGTTAGAGATGAAATCTAAGTGAGGTTCAGGAAGTTCGTTTGATTGTTCATATAATTGCAACGGTGTATCCCTTTTAGATGGAAGTATTATATGTTGTATAGATTTATATTTTTGTTTATTGACGTATAGTGATGGGTTAGTCAAATTGGGTGATGTCATGTCTACGTCACGCCGGCCCCACATGGCCGGTGTCCAGGGTGGAGTGTGACAATTTTGGTATTAGAGCCTAGATTATTGGTTCTGTAGACTTGTCAAGAGATGTGTTAGTAGAAGACCATGAGATAGGGGGGTGTCAGTTGTCTGGTCAGTAGGGGACATGTGATAGGGTGTTAATAATTTTGTTTGGTGCATGAAGGGTTGTCTGATTGGCAAGTAGTGATGCGACTAGGTAGCGGAATTGTTAGGAGATATGTCTTCCACGAAATAAGAAGGCTAAGATAGACAAACAACTACAAAGACAGTGCCTAGTAAGTCGTTATTAACATACTAGAGGATATAGCAGAACATATTTAAGTCAGGATAAGAGATAATATTCAAAAGGAGTAAATCGCCTTTTTGACAATCTGAAAGGGAAACTAGACGAGAATTTAATTTAGTAGTATGTTTTAGAATAATTGATAGACGGAGCAACAGTTGTGGCAGATAGTAATGTAACGGGAAATGATAGGTAGGAAACGACTGAGGATTGTGTGTTTGGGAGGATAGTAAGCGCGTGTAATTATAGTCCAATTAAATGAGTAATATAGAGTGGCGGGTGAAGTCAAATTTGTGATGAATAGAAGTAAGTATTCTTGGGAAGGTGTATCTAGTATCTCAATTGTTTGATAGTGGGTCTAGGAGGTTAGAAAAGTGTAAAAAAAAAAAAAAAAAGATATTGCAATTCAGTACGTAGGTTTGGGGCATTAGTTTAAATAAGTTTCGACAGTGGATATTATAATAACTAGGAATTTTCCCTTTGTAGTTCCGAGCATTGACGGGATGATGGTAGGCGTGATTAATAGTGATGATTGCTGTTAAATAAGTTCCATAATGTTAAGAAAGTGAACGTTTGATTCATTAAATTGGTTAATTATACTCGTGGTGATAAAATGTGGGAATTTGAGATTTGAATTATAACCGTGGGACTTTAACGGTAATCATCAGGGTATAGGAAAAATTAAGTGGATTAATTTAAGTCAATGATTGATTGCATTTAGTTGAATTTAAATAATTTTCATGGTGTAGGAAAAATTTATTGAATATTGGAAAATTGGAGTAAGTTTGTTTTCAGTTTAAGAAGTCTATAATCGAAGAAGTCTTATGACGGCTCTAAGAAATCGAGTCGTTACAATAAATTAGACTATTAACTCATGGCTTGCGTAGACCCGGTGTGCTTCTCCATGAAGATCCGATGTTGGTAATTTATCAGTCAGAATGAATGGGTTGTTATATCGACTACAACAGAATAGGGTGTTAGATTTTTGAGTAGGGTATTCATAATTGAAGATTTTAGATTGGGGCATGATGAAATCGGTGATCTGGTCGAGAATAGAGAAGAGCATGTAGAATATTTCCAGAATAGGTTACTAAGGTTGTAAGCGATTGTAGGCTAAATACAACAAAAATGAGTTCTGGTGGGATTGAGTGGTAATTTTGGGACTAGTGCTCTCTAGAAATAGTATTCAAGTGAATTCAAAAGGAGTCAAAGTGGTGGGTTGACGAAATATGAAGAAGGTCGAGAACATGTGATTGGAACTCGAAACCTCTTACAACTAGAAGAGATTAGTTTTGTTTTGATGGTTAGCGACATTTCCCGTAAGAAGGGATTTGTGCTTTAAGTCAGTTACGTATAATTGGGCTAATTATATGAATGTATATGTCAAGATGGGATTTTTGTAAGTTTATTTGGCTGTTGTTCGGATGACCATGCTAATTGAGCTTGTAAATGTGAAATTGATAATTCTCAATTGTATAGTAAAAGCGCAGGAGTTAGATATTCAATTGGGAAAATATTTGAGAAGAGATGAATGAAAAATGGTCAGGGCGGACTATAGTAAAAAAAAAAAAAAAGGAAAATTGGTAACGTTGTTCGGTATCAATTGACCATATGGTAGAATTACAAAAGTGGGATGTCCAACTAAGAGGGTGTAGTGATGTAGTGGGAATTGACTGTGGAGTTGATTAACGTGTCTGGGAGAATGATGAGGTTTTGAGGAATTGAAATAAAATGTGTAGGTTTAATAATGCCAATTGTCAAAAAAGACTTTAAAGGAGGTGCATAGAACAATATATGCAATGTCCCGGTAATACTAAATTTTTGAGATAGCTTAAGTATTTTTAGTAGTTTGAAATGGAAATGGGAGATCGCAGCATTTGTTGTTCGGTGATTTGTTAGTAAAAGAAGTAACGTAATCTCTAAGTGGGTTATTGTAGCTTCAATCTAATCCAGAAGGAAACAGGGAGAGTAGTTTGAGAAATGCTTTCTTAATGCATCAACTCGGTATATATTTAGTGACGCGATTGTTCGATTGTATGATGTACCAATTCAATGCAAATATTAAATTAAGATGGGATAAGATATTCTTTTAAGTACTAGTGACTCGTGGAATTTTATTAATCGATTACTCGGAAATGTTGGAAATGGAATTTTGAAAATCATATGTATTGTCGTCATGTTGTGATCTGGATGATAATTGTTATCCAAATAAAGTAAGTTGTCAGTGTATAAATAGTCCATCGAGGAACCTCCTGCAGTAGTGTAAGGTGATAATTTAAAATTGGCATGTTTTTTTTTAAACATAGAAAGTTGGGTAGTACATCTCAAGTAGTACTTCCTTATTGGAAAAGCTATGTGGGGAGAAACTGTAATAGCAAAAAATGATAATTATTTGAATGTTCAGGCTGAATTTTCCATACTCCTTTAGGTGCCCAAATGAAAGTTGATATTTTGGTTCATTTATGGATTAATGGTTTATTAAAATAATATGAATCAGGTGTTGGAGGATAGGTTGAGGGATTGCGTCGTGAAAGTTTTTGGTAAGGGGGATGATTATGCAACGTTAATGAAATCTGTTTATGCTAATAGCTAGTTTGTTGTCAATTGTGGGGGCATCGCATAAAGCTCTATATGAAAAGGATACAGGATTCCGGTCGGATAGACTAAATTGAGATAGGAAAACAAAATTTTTGCAAGATCTAGAAATAGTCCGGTGTGGCTACATTTTATTAGAAATTGGAAGTTATTGAAATGTCATGGGACAAGGGGAATTTGAAATATCTTTGAGATGATATGTATTCATGATATCCTATTTTCAGTTAGTAGCTAATAATTATTAGAATGTATCTAATTTTTGTGACTGGAGCGTACCTATATCCTTTGAGTTATATATATATATATAAAGCACATGACCATGTCGAGGACTTGATAAAATGTGAAGGCATAAAAGATTTTTTTTTATAGATTATCGGTTTGATGTAATTGAGTTGTAGGTAGGTGGGTCGGTAATATTTAGGTGTTGTAAAGGATATCGATATAAGTATATCGCGATTTGGGAATGTAGTTTCAATTTTATGAGTTAGTAATAATTTTAGAAAACGTATATAAAAATATTGAAGAGTTAAGGAAGGTATTGAGGTAAATGATAGTTGGGTTATCTGTGCCGATGAGACTAGTGGTGATTGTTGTTGAATTAAATATTGAATTTTTTTTTTGTTAAAATGGGCGACTGGAAAATGTTGGATGAAATGGATAAGCGCCGGTTGCGACGAAATGAAATAGACTCAATTTATAAAAATATTTTAAGCATATAGTATTGTTACTAATTTTGATTTTATCAGAGTAACGCAGCGGAAGCGTTAGAAACAAGAGACCGTTGGTCGTTAGTGATGGGTATTACCAACCAAAGTCCACTCTACTCATTGGTTGTTGGTTATTATGTTGATTTATGCAATAAGAATATTATGAGATTGGAACGAGAATTGACAAATATGAACTATAGGTGATTTTCAGTTATGGGGCCTTGAGTCTAATGAGACCGTGTGGTGCAAAAATTTCGGGATGAAATTTCTTTTAGGAGGGAATAATTGTAATGCCCCGATATGGATATGCATATGATTTAAACCGTATTTTAAAAATGCTTCGGAAATATTGGGGTGGATAGTGTAAATTAAGAAAATTAGAAGTTTGGGGATCAAATTGTGACGTTTCAAAAAAACAAGGAGGTTTGTGTAAATTCCCAATATATTATAATCTTTATATAAATATTATATTATATTCTTTATATATATATATATATATATATATATATATATATGAATGGCAGGAATTGAACGGTAGAGAGGATGGCCAAGTATATATATATATAGAGAGAGAGAGAGAGAGAATTGGGAGTGGATGAAAAAGAATCGAGAAGCCGAGCAGATAAGAGGAAGAAAGAGGAGAATCGGAGAAGAGGAAGAGAAGGCAGCCGGCGGCAGTTTGTGAGTCGCCATTGGTCGGCTGACATTTGACGGAAACAGAAAGATGAAGAGAGAGAAGGAAGTCCGGCGAGTGTCTGTGTGCTCCATCGCCGATAAAGATATGTCCCTCCCCTGTTTTCGGTTATGGATTGGAGATGAAATTAGTGTATGTGTCGAAATGTTTGTGTGTGAGTGTATGTTATTGGTTTTGGGTGGTAGTAGAGGGACTGACGGTGGATGGTGGTGGGGCGTCAGCGTGGTCTGTCAAGTATGCATGTGTTTGTATGAGCTATGTGTGTGTGTTGCAGTCGTGGTAATGATTGTGAGGTTCGTGGGTATGTTTTGTGTGTGTTATTTTTGTGTAATCCATAGGTGGTGGTGGTGGTTGCCGGAGTTGGGGGAGAGAAGAAATAGAGAATGATCGGTGGGGTGCAAACAGGGTATAAAGACAGAGGAGCGTCTGCCTAGGCGGTGGAGCATCAGTAAGTGGAGTAGTGGGCGTTTGCCTAGGCGGTGAGTGGTCAGTGTGCAGAAGGGTGATCCATTGCCTAGGCGATGAAATTGCAGTGTGAAATTTGGAGAAAGGGAGAAGCTGGTTCGCCACGGCGGTGGGTTTGGCGCCGAGGCGGTGGACACTGAGACAGTAATAACTGAATTTTTCGAAGAGATCGATAATTGGTTCGGAATGGGTAACACTTCTAAATTACATTTGTGACTTCTAAACTTAGTTTGTTTAGTTTTAAAATTTTTTAAGAAAGGAATAAGGGGATCCTTTATACGGATCAAGTTAATAAGATAAATAGTAACAACACTACAAAATAATATTAACGATATTAAAACTTGCTAAATTATATTTTTCACATAACAAACGTGGAGAGTAGAGAATTAATAATCGTAGGATTCGTATTACACAAATAGGTGATTTATCTCTATAATATTATTTTAGGTCCTGTCACAAATAGGTTCACAATTACGGAAAGTTCAGTAGCAGATAGTCGGTGGAGCTTCTGAGAGCGGATTATCAGGTACGTGTACTGTCTTCTTGCCAAATTATTTTTATATATACATATGATGAAATCTGTGTTTACTTCCATTGTATGATATTATAAATAATATGGATCAAGCAAATTTTTGGGGTGAGTTGGTAAAATGAATTTTTGAGGAATTGTGTTGGTTTCTGAAGAGAAGGATATTTAATAATTTTTGTTGGATTTTGGGTGAGTTGGCGGAAATGGATTTTCGTTAAAATATGGTGGTTTTAAAATAAAGTTGAAAAATGAGTTTGTTGAATTTGGTGGTTTTAAAAAAGGATAGAAAATATTTGGTTTTCATAAAAATATAAAGGGGAAAAATGGTTCTGTTAAAATTAGACGGTTTTCAATCAAAAGTGAAAAATATGATTTTCGAATTTAAAAGTTGGTTCTGTGAAAAAGAGGTGGACGTTGGTGATTTTGATGATATTGATGAGGTGGTGATTTATATTATGGTCTGTCCAGAGGGTGGTCCGGTAGATGGATATTGATTGTAATTTGATTGGACTATGTCATTGTTTATGACTTGTCTGGAGGTATAGTCCGGCAGGTGGTAATTCATATTATGGTATGTCCGGAGGGTGTTCCTGCAGATGGATATTTATTATGGTGATTGATATTATGGCCTCCGGAGACGTCCGGTAGGTGGTGATCTACGCAGTTAGGTCTGTTAGGAAGGCATATCCTACGGATGGTTACGGTACCTTTGCAACTCCCGATCGTGAGGTTAAATGATCACTATA
Organism: Eucommia ulmoides; assembly: GCA_016647705.1. NCBI lineage: Eukaryota > Viridiplantae > Streptophyta > Magnoliopsida > Garryales > Eucommiaceae > Eucommia > Eucommia ulmoides. The sequence continues at coordinate 2,485,895 of CM028329.1, forward strand.
GTCAGTCAGTGTGTGTTGTGGTGGTGTGGTGTTTTAAGATGTGGTGTTTTACTCATATTTGGCGATTTACTTATTATGGTGATTGGTATTATTTTATACTGAATGGATTTGATGGAATTTATATATATATATATATATATATATTGCATTATTTTCACTTCTTATAGTATGAAAATTTTTACGAGCTATTTGATGTTTATATATTGGTGCTTGATCCATGTAGATGTTGTAGAATTAAATTATTATTATAAAATATTTTTACTAAGAAGGCAGCACACTCACAGGTGAATTAGTTAGGAGCCGGTCGGTCCCCTACTAGCGCTAGATAGAGTTATGCAGGTCACGCTAAGGAGTCATTTAAAAGAATTTTTGAAACGAAATGTCAGAGATGAAATCTAAGTGAGGTTCAGGAAGTTCGTTTGATTGTTCATATAATTGCAACGGTGTATCCCTTTTAGATGGAAGTATTATATGTTGTATAGATTTATATTTTTGTTTATTGACGTATAGTGATGGGTTAGTCAAATTGGTTGACGTCATGTCTATGCCACGCGAGCCCCACATGGCGGGTGTCCGGGGTGGGGTGTGACATAAACACACTCATTATAGACTTTTCTAACTTTTTTTGTTAAACTAACATTTAGCAAAGTCGTTTTCTGCACAATTGGCTTTGTTAAAGCCCTTCCCACTGCATAGTTGCTTTAGCAGGTAATATGAGCCATTTGTCCGATCCATCTAACCAGCTCGCGTGGTTCATCTTACCTAAAGATGTGTTTTTTTTTTTTTAACACCCAATCTATGGTGTGTTGAAATAATTAAGATAGAATGATTCCATTTGAAATTGTATTCATCACAATCACATACTACATATATATACAATCCAAGACAAAACAAGAAAATCCTAACATTTAATGGGTTTACGGTGCATGGTATGGGAACAGGGATTGAGCATGAAGGTGAACAGTGAAGTTAACATAAAACTCACACCAACACGTTGAACATGGTAGATACCTTATCCTTTATTTATTTTTTTAAAATGGCTATTTTTACTAGCATTTTTCTTCTCACCATTTCTCAATTTCGTCTATAAATAATTTGTTATTTATCGTTCCCCATTCCAACAATTCTGTTTTATCTTCCAACACGTTGGAGTTGCTTGGGTATGCTCGTGTCAGAAGACAACTACGACATCTGGTTAGATGTCAGTGGTTTTTCCCTCCAGCTTGTAATTATAAACTCAATGTCAACGACACTTTCAAATAGGGTACAGGTCGGGAAGGCTGTTGTGGTATTATTCGAGATCAGTACGGTCATTTTTGCCGAGCCTTTCATCATCCTCTAGCTTGCATTTCTAGTTTCCAAACAGAGATTTAGGCCCTCTTTTATGGTATTCAATTTGCTTTTACTCATGGTTGCCTTCCCTTGGTTACGGAGAGTGATAACAGAAGCGTTGTTCTTGCCATTTGAAATCCATGTCCGAATTGGGTTTTACGTTCTAAGTGGTATACCATTCAATTCTGGTTGTCGTCGTTTCAGATTTCGCTTACTCATGTGTACCGAGAAAACAACTTTGTTGCAGACTCGCTTGCTAATATTGTTAGTCCACATAGTACTGTTTTTGATAGTGAGATCTCCCTGCCCATCACTGTTAGGCATTGTCTACATAATGATAAGCTATGTATTCTTCACATTCGGCTGTAATGCTTGTCTCCACGTAATAAATTTTTTATTTTTTAAAAAAAAAAAATTGTTATACCAAAGGAGTGGTGCATCAAGTGCTTGTGAAAAATCAAATGCTACATTACCTACAACGATGATTATGACCATTTTTTAATAGTTTTTATATTTATAATTTTTACTTATTTATTTCATAATCCCTGTTTAATTTTTCAAGTCGAAGTCCAGTTAACATAAGTTTCCATTTGACAAATAAAAAAAATTAAAAAAAAAAAAGTAAACAAAATTAAAAAGATTGAAAGTAATAATGTAGAAAACAAAATGAAAAAAAAAAAAAAAAAAGTAAAACAATAACAAAAACAAAAATATTTTTTTTTTTTGTTTTTATTTTGAAATTTAAAATTTTCTTTTCATTATATTTATGTTTTTTCTTTTCTAGTTTTTTACATTTGATTTTTTTATTTTCTATAAACAATGATAAAATAAAAATAAAAATAAAAATAAAAATAAAAATAAAAATAAAATGAAAAAAATGAAAAATATTAAAATGAAAAATAACAAAGAATAGAGAGTAGAAAGTAGAAAATAAAAATAAAAATAAAAATAATAAAACAATAAGAAAAAATATATATTATAAGAGTTGTTTAATAATAAAATGTGTTAAGGGGTGTTTGAGATATTATCAAAATAATAAAGGATGATTTTAATATTAGTCAAAATAAAAGGATGTCAATTGAATGACTAAAAAAATTATTCAAAAATAGTATGATCTTGAAGTATTAATTGATTTTTTTATTGTTTAGCCCTTAATTTAGTAAATAAACTTTTTAAACATTCATGTTTTATTTGTCTTTTTTTTTTTAACAATTTTTGGTGTATAGTCCTTGGTAGTTAACAAAAAAATAGTGGATGAACATTTATACCATTGCGTATATAAAGGAGATAAATATAGAGAAACCCATGTGTTGTCTCTCTTTCTCTCTTCATTTTTCAGTTGCGTCTCTCGTTTTCTCCGCCACCAATTCCACCACCACTGTTGCCTATGTCGTGCCAATACTTTCATCGCAACTAACGTCGCTACTGTCATACGCCAATCCACCATTACCACAACCCTAGATCTGTTCGCCAAATAAGCCGCCGTTGTCACTGATGACGGATGCAGTCGCGCTATTGCTGCGCTGATCAAATGACATACCACCGTCGCCATCCACAACCGATGTCGCCACCATCGTCGTCGTCCACATCCATCATCACCAACGTCTCTGTCGCCTCTGAAATTTTTCAAATCTAGAAAATTCCAGATCTGAAAACTTGCTTCAGTTGTCGTCGCGCAGTTGAAACTCCTTCAAATCGAGTTTTTACCGAATCGAGTCTGTCGTTCATCGCAACCCTAGATCTGGTTTGTCATTCGTCTTTGCCGAATTGACTCGAACATTCATATCAGATTCTGTGCTCAAATATTCATACCAGATCCCATGCTCAAACGCTAAATCTACCAAAGATTTGGGACGGCGACGACTACCAAAGATTTGGGACGGCGACGATAGTCAAAGAACAAATTTTAGGATGGTGGTTTGCCGTTCGTTTTCGCCAAATCAATGAGGACGAAAAATCAAACTAAAAGGTGATGATGATTTGTTCTAGGATGAGGATGGCGACGAGGAGGAGGTCAATGAACAGAAGGTTTATAATAGGTACGGAGACGACGACGATCTGTTGAGTTTTTACCTTTTTGGGTCTAAAAACTTAGCAAATCACCAAAATAGGTATCTTTTCATCTTATTTCCCTAATTGGGTCTTCCAGGCCTTGGTAAAGCCAATTTTTTTTTTTTAACTTTTCTAAAACCGGCCTTGTGAAGGCCGATGGCAGCCCCATTCCCCCCCCCCCCTCCCCACCCAACATCCCCTCCATCCCCATGCACGTCCCTATCCCATTAAAAAAAAATTGGTTTGGCCAATGATTCTTGAGTTTGGCGATTGTTTTATTTTATATATATATATATATATATATATATATATATATATATATATATTGATAATTTTAAAGTTTGTTTAATATTTTAAAATTAAAAATTATATATAAATTATAATTATTTTGTAACATGTAATTATTTTTAAAAAATATTGAAAAAAAAATAATTTCAAAAAAGAAATAAGATTTTAAAACATAATTTGTAAAAAAAAAAAGATATTTCCAGACTTATAATTTGTGTGTTATATTTGTTAGGAATTTTTAACCATGAATTTATCTATTTATTTTTTTATAAATATTAATATCTAAATTTTTTTTTTTAAATTATATGAAAGAGTATGATCTTAAGGTGAAACAACTTAAAATAATAATAAACATCATACTGAAATTAAACGCGTTAACTAGTACAATTAATCATAAAAAGAAAAAAAATATTAGATTAACGCGTATGTGATTTTAGTTCTTCACAGTTTAATTATTTTTAAATAAATAAATTCTAAAAATGGTATAAATAAACTTATATACCAAAACATGATAAAACTCAAAAAGGAATTGCGTTTCCCACAAAAACGCAATTCCATTATGTGTTTCTTTAAAAAAAAAAAAGCACACTTACAATGCAAAAAATAAACCGTTTATACAGGTTTTTTCAAACTTTTTTTTAGAGAAACGCAACACCATGTTGCATTTCTCTATATTTTGTCTTCTTTTTTTTTTGTTGGAATAGTGCTTTTGTTCCTAGTTTTTTTTGGGAGGATAAATAATAAATTGAGAAAAAAGAATACTATGCACGTAATGCTATCCTTGCCCCGTTGTAAATAATGACGATTTACCAACGCGAAACAAGTAGCCTTATTATAATTTACTGTAGCTTTATTATAGTTTAACGTAAATACGATACGTTAGACTTGAAAAGAAATAAATAGTTAAATTGTAAATAACCAATGCAAAAATATTAAACATTATTCTCATCATTAGACATTTCAATATCTGACTGATATTCAAGTTTCCTTGAGCATTGCATGTAAATACGAGCTTTGTTAACCAAACTTGGTGATTGCCGAAGACTGAATTCGATAAACCAATCCCCGGCAACTGCGCCAAAAACTTGATGGCCGCAATTTAAGTGTTGTCACTTTCACCGCAAGCGTACGGATCAAGTTTTAATATAATGGACCTTTCGGTCAGGTATCGTATCCACATGGATTGATTGTCGCTGCTATCGAATGCCGTGATTATCATAACCTAATTTTATCTAGGTGATAAAAATGGAATATAATTTGATACTAATACTAAAATACTAATTTAACTATACTAATATTAATATTGAGATAGTTTTGAGAGAATAGATTGTCTAGGGATTAGTTTCGTTTATGAATAAGTGTTCAATCTCATTTTAGTTTATGTTAACGGCATTTGACTTATCCGACAATCTCGGTTCGTAAACTCTCTCGCCACCTCTTCCGAGTGTAAGACGAGAGAATACGCGAATTTATGTCAACGAAGAAGTCCCCCTCAACGTCTTAATGACCCTAGGTCGCGTGAGTCTCGCCCTAACGTTATCGATTGCGCACAATCCAACTCCCTCTTAGGTTATTGGATCGTCGCGTTGTGTTTACCCTATCGACAATCTTAGTTCTAAAACTTCTCTACCACCTCTCCCGAGTGTAAGACGGGGGAATACGGGACTTCGTGTCAACGAAGAAGTCCTCATCAACATCTTAACGACCCTAGGTCACGTGAGTTTTGCCCCAATGTCATCGATTATACACAATCCAATTCCCTCATGGGTTATTGGATCGTGGCGTTCATTTATTCTAGTCCGAATCCGGAATTTGTCAAACCCCATATTCTCATAACATCATTCTAGGCATGATAAACAAACAATACGTCATATTCAATCAAAATAACGAAGAACATCCGCAAACGAATCACAAACTCAACTAAACAACGTATTCATAAATTTATTAATAATCCCTAAACAACCTATGTTTAGCTAATGGACATAACCATGTATAGAATGTAAAATTGTGTAAACATGCTCAACAACTACCAAAATGAAGAAAATAAATAAAAGAAACGAATGACTTAGTCGATATCCAAAGATTTGGATCTAAAACCGTTGATCGATCGCTTCCTCCTTCATCTTCCACCTTAGGTTGAGAGCTCTCCCACAAAAATCTCTCAAACTCACCCTAAAATATAACCTAAGGGGTTTGGGGGGTGATTCCACTGGAAGAGAGAAGGAGATGAAGGGTTTAAATAGGCAAAATATCTAATAAAATATCTAAACTGTGCAGAGCTGACCGCCTAGGCGGTGGGTTTGTCGGGTTAATGTTCATCGCGACGGTGGAGAAGATGGTAGACTTGGTGACATCCTGCATTGTCACCGCCGCGGCGGTGGACGTTCAACAAGAATTGGTGCACTCTGCATTTTCACCGCCTAGGTGGTGGTCTGGATGCCTAGGCGGTAGGCTGCTATTTTCAGAATCTTGTCTCCTTGCTTGTTTTCCACCGTTCTTCGACCGTTTTTGGTCCGAATTGATCGTTTGTGCTCCGATTTCATACATTTTCACCCATACACTTGTTTTAATACAAAAAAAAATAAAAACATATTAAAACTTAACAAAAACGTATTAAACGTACTCGAAAACTAATAATTTTGGTTTGGAAATATATAGGTAATTTACACCTATCAACATGCCTTTACAATATTTTTTTATTATTGATTGACTTTTCGAGGCATGTTTCTTCAAGTTTGTTTAAGCTTTTGTCAACAGTGATTTGAACAAATTACTACGATTGATTGAACTATTCAGTTAAGTATTTATATCCACATGTGTGTGTATATATACATTAGACTTTATGCCAATTGCAATCACTCTAAACACACCTTAAATCGAAGTTAGAAATTTTAATATCTTGTTTCACCAAAATAAAATGTACACGGTCAGAGATCTGTATCATTTAATGGGACGTTACTGGCTTTTGGAAGACGAATTTTCATACTCTTTAGATCCAAGAGTTTCTTACTTTTCACGATTGGTTGCAAGGATGCGGGAGGAATACACTTATCGTGTTAACCAAGCACAGGTTAAGGTAGACGGATGTAGGCAATACAATATTCAAATAGTGCATCAATTGGTCATAACAATACCAATAAACATGTTACATGATCTTCAGATGGCGTTACATCGCTATCTCGAAGAAAATAACTGAATGCAAACTCGAATTTATCGACACGAACTTCAAATGATGGCACGTGAGCATCTACAAGAAGGTTTGGTCACCGAAGTGCATACTTACATGAGATACTCAAGGAAACTTCAATCTCAGTCAGATATTGAAATGTCTGATGATAAGAGTAATGTTTAATGTTTTCGCATTGGTGAATTGCAGTTTAACCATGTCTTTATTTTCAAGTCTAATTTGTCGTTTTTACGTTAAATTATAATAACGCTACTTCTATCAAACAACTGACTTTCTCTCTTCATTTAAATTACAAACACACACAAACACTAACAAAGGTTTACAATACTATGACAATACGTAGAAAGAAACACAATAGTTCATTACAAATAATATTTTTAATAATTTCATTTATTCATAAATTATTTTTAATAATTGAGAAAAATCATTTTTTTAATTAAACGGGCAATGACATTTTTTAGTTGATTTATATTTTCTTCATTGATCAATGATTTAATCAAATTTATAATTTTTTTTGGACGAATCGTAATTTGGATACATAATCAATGATTTTGGTACACAATTTTTTTTTATTACTTATACAAATTATAAAAACTTATACAAATTTAAAATTTTACAAATTGTAATTTATACAAACTTATACAAAAAACTTAAATAAAAAGTTATACAAAATTATAATTTTTATTAGATTTAAAATTTAAAAATATTAAACAAATTTTACAATTAAAAAAACCCTAATTGAATCCGGCCCTGCTAGGGCCGAATTCTATGGACTAGCAATTTTTTTTTTCTCGATTTTTTTAAAAAAATTTCTTCTAATAAATAATAACTAACAAACCAAAATTTACTTAATAAACAATTTCTAAACAACTTTTAAATAATTTTTTTCTAATAAAAGTTATTAATGATATATTTTACTTAGATTACTAATTTAATATATATTTTAGTTGTTAAAAAAAATAAACAATATCAACAATTTTATTTGTTTTAAACATTTTTTTCTATTTTTTCAAGACTTTATCAGTCTTTTTCAAGTTTTTTTGACTATTGAATAAAGTATTGGAAGACGCGTTTCTAGACTTTTCCAGCATTTGTCTTCAATACAACCATTGTCAGAGTTGATTTAACAAATCAGTAACTGTGTTTTCAGTGTTATCAATACTGATTGACTATTCAACTTTTTACTACAATGGATTGGCCCATTCAGCTCATCGTTTATCATTAATACAGACACACATACATACATAGACACACACACACACACACACACACACACACACACACACACACACACACACACATATATATATATATATATATATATATATATATATATCAATCTACAAACACATCTCAATCGATTGCAATGTACACAATGCTAGATCTATATCGTTCAATGGGACGCCACTGGATTTTGGAGGATGAATTCTCATACTCTTTAAATCCAAGAGTTTGTTACTCTCCACATTGAGTTGCAAGGATGTGAGAGTAATACACTTATCGTGTGAACCAAGCAGATATTATCGTCGATGGATGCAGACAATACACTATTCCAATAATAGGCCTGTTGGTCAAAACATTGCCAATAGACACACCACAGGATCTTGAGATGGCGTTGCATTGCTACCGCGAAGAAAATAACTGAATGCAAATTCGAATTCTTTGACACAAGCTTCAAATGAAAACACGTGTGCGTCTCCAAGAAGCAAGTTTTTGGTAACGATTGCCAGGGATTGTGTTTTAGATTGTTGTTGATATTGTGAGTAAATAACTTGATTTTAATTTAGGCATTTTTTTTAGTGTATATAATTTTTCTTTGTAGTTTTGTTTTTGTATTTCTTATGCAGGGTACTTGACGATGTTAGATCGACAGGTATTGATGCATCTCTTTCAACGGGATTCTGAACCATTTATAGTGTGTGGCCACGCACATAAGCCGGTGAGGCGTGTCGTTGAAAGATCGAGCCGAACAAAGTAATATCCCACCAAGCTTGAGGGCGTTCTGAATGTGTCGGGTTGACGACCATAAACCAAGCGCTTCTTGGGAGGCAACCTAAGTCCAAAACTAAATTAAATCCATCTCCGTCGACTTGAAACGGATGCGAGATCCTCTCGCCTCCCAGGTATGTATTCTAAGATAAGGGCAAAGGTAAGGAGAAAATGAAGATCCATTGCACTGGTGAGGGTTCAGGGACAAGAGACTATACTAAGTACCAAGATGAGATAGGTAAGTGGTATGGAATTTAAATACATCGGTCAAAGGTCATACATTAGAGCGAAGACGAACTACGCAGCCCACTACTATAGTATGACGCCCGAGAGAGGTTGTGTTACCCACAAGACCTGTGCGGTCCATGGGATGTTATTTCAGATATAACTGGTGTTCAATGGAAATTAGATCTTTCTAGCACATTGTTGAATCCCATCACGAGAAAACGAACTTCCTTAGTACACAATACTCATTTCCGACAAGCTATTTGATGGGTCAATCGTTGTTACCACGAGAGTTACAACTACACTAAATGGGGAAAGGATAGTGAAGAGGCAAAGAATTTACAATGGTCAATGCTAATTGCAAAAAGAAATCTTTATGAGGCAATGTCTCATATGTACCACCTCAAGATTTCGAAATTATGGTCTTTCGAAATTTTGAAAAACGAATCGGATAACATCGACAAAATTTACCACGCATTGAAATGAGAAATAAAACAAATGGAGAAATTGATTCATATCAAATAGAGACTTCACCAGATTCAGAAGACCAATGCCCTAAATACAAACGAGCAGACGTTAAAGTACTTTATCGATCCCAAATACACCAATGATCCAGAACTGTCCGATTATGAAGATGAAGAGATTCACCATGAATGGTTTGATAAAACTAAGTAGTTATAGATGCTATAAAAGTTCAATGATGGGTACTATTTTCTAATTTATGTAATGTTTTATTTTTATTTTTATGATTAATTATATTGCTTAACACTTTTAATTTTAGTATGATGCTTATTATTTTAAGTTGTTTCGCCTTTAAGATCATACTCTTTCATATGATTTTTAAAATAAAGTTTAATTAATATTTTTAGACATTAATAATTATAAAAAAAGCAAAAGGTAAATACATGGTTAAAATTTCATATCAAATACAACACACATAAATTTGAAGTCTTAAAATATCATTTTTCAAAAGATGATATATATATATATATATATATATATAAAATAAAACAATCACCAAAATCAACATTGTTTTGAACAACTTTTTCATTGATATTTTGAGTAATAATTATTCAACCTTCTTCAGCCTTTGTCAACAGCTTGAACAACATTTTCAGACATCTGGTGTCCGCAATTTAAGCGTTGCCACTTTCACCGTACGAATCAAGTTTTAGTATAATGGACCTTTCAGTTGCGTATCGTATCCACAGGGATTGGTTGTCACTACTATCGAATACCGTGATTATCATAACCTAATTTTATTTAGGCGATAAAAATGGAATATAATTTGATACTAATACTAAAATACTAATTTAACTATACTAATATTAATATTGAGATGGTTTTGAGAGAATATATTGTCTAGGGATTAGTTTCGTTTACAAATATGTGTTCGATCTCGTTTTAGTTTATGTTAACGGCGTTCGACTTATCCGATAATCTCGGTTCGTAAACTCTCCCGCCACCTCTCACGAGTGTAAGACGAGGGAATACGCGACTTCATGTCAACGAAGAAGTCTCCCTCAACGTCTTAACAACCCTAGGTCGCGTGAGTCTCGCCCCAACGTCATCTATTGCGCACAATCCAACTCCCTCCTGGGTTATTGGATCGTCGCATTGTGCTTACCCATCAATAATCTCAGTTCTTAAACTCTCCCGCCACCTCTCCCGAGTGTAAGACGGGGGAATACGCAATTTCGTGTTAATGAAAAAGTCCTCATTAACGTCTTAACGACCCTAACTCAAGTGAGTTTTGCCCCAACGTCATCGATTGTACACAATCCAATTCCCTCACGGGTTATTGGATCGTGGCGTTCGTTTATTCTAGTCTGAATCCGGGATTTGTCAAACCCCGTATTCTCATAATATCATTCTAGGCATGATAAACAAACAATACGGCATACACAATCAAAATAAAGAAGAACATCCGCAAACGAAACACAAACTCAACTAAACAACATATTCATAAATTTATTAATAATCCCTAAACAACCTATGTTTAGCCAATGGCCATAACCATGTATACAATGTAAAATAGCGTAAACATACTCAACAACTACCAAAATAAAGAAAACAAAGAAAAAAAACGAACGACTTAGTTGATATCTAAAGATTTGGCTCTAAAACCGTTGATCGATCGCTTCCTCCTTCATCTGCCACCTTGGGTTGAGAGCTCTCCCTTAAAAATCTCTCAAACTCACCCTGAAATATAGCCTAAGGGGTTTGGGAGGTGATTCCACCAGAAGAGATGAGGAGAAGAAGGGTTTAAATAGGCAAAATATCTAATAAAATATCTAAACTGCGCAGAGCTGACCGCCTAGGTGGTGGGTATGTTGGTTTAATTTTCGCCGCGTCGGTGGAGAAGGCGGTGTACATGGTGACATCTTGTATTTTCATCACTGCGGCGGTGGACGTTTAACGAGAATTGGTGCATTCTGTATTTTCACCGCCTAGGCAGTAGTCTGGACGCCTAGGCGGTGGACTGCTGTTTTTAGAATCTTGCCTCCTTACTTGTTTTCCACCGTCCTCCGACTGTTTTTGGTCCGAATTGATCGTTTACGCTCCAATTTCATACCGTTTCACCCATATACCTGTTTTAATACAAAAAGAATAAAAACATATTAAAACTTAACAAAAATGTATTAAACGTACTCGAAAACTAGTAATTTTGGTTTGGAAATATATAGGTAATTTACACCTATCAAATACCCCTAAATTCAAAATTTTGCTAGTCCTCTACCGAAACACCCACACAATACGAGAAAATATAAAAACTAATTACGAAATTAAAAACTAAAAATGAAAAACACTAAAAACAAAAATGTGTAAGTTTTGATTATCATCTACCGGTCGAAAGATTTTCCCTCATTGGCCCCCAATCCTATCAAGTTCTAGTATAAATCACACCATGTTGTGTTCTAGAATTTTAACGTTCAAAAATAGTAAGCTCCATTCTAGATTATGTTTAAGTGTGTATGATTAAACTCAAATATACAACTATCCATTGATTAGATGGGATTACCCCTCAATATAGTTAATGACTAAAACCTTTTAGGTATAGGGAATCCATACGCCTAACCCGGGATCTATTCTCCACTAATGTAGGCTTGGAGGTTCAAAAAGATCAATAGGGTTTAGTTCGGTTTTGGAATAATGGCCAAGGGTAAATTTGAATAGAAAATGAGTTAATGTCGTTAACTTAACGTTACCCAAGGCACATCACTTGACATTCTTACACTCGAAACCCCATAGTTTGATTAGAAACAACCCTAAACATACGTTTAAGAACGACGTACTCACTTGTCATGTAAAAAGGAAATGTAATTTAATTTTTTTTTTCAACTAACACACCCCCAAACTCGTTCGAATATTTAAATTTTAGGAGTGTGCAAAAAGAATTAAGTAACATACCCCCAAACTCATTCGAATTTCTACAATTTTAGGAGTGTGCAAAAATATGAACGACATATGACAAACGAGTACTCGAATACCGAACTAATTTAGAAGTTCGCCCTAAACCCAATTGCTCACATCAAGTAGCGAAATGCTAACTTGATTCACTCACTTTGTGCCTTCGGTTTAGCGATAAAGGTTTGGAAAAAGTTCAATCGGCTCGGGTATTTGATAAATGTTTAGAAATTGAATTGACATTTTGGTTTCGACAGAGTAACGAGGGATAATGATATTGCATGGTAGGCTTTAAAAGGCTCAAGCGATCAAATGAATGCCTAAATCATATCTCCTAAACCACCTCGCCTAAGATTTCGCCTCGAATTTCCCCCAAATCAAGTTCTAGAATTCCTATTGTCATGAAATTGATTGACTGATAATCGGTTTCAAGTCAATTAGAGAGTGCTATATTGAGTTTACGTGCTCGTGCATTTAGGATCTATATTTCCACATCTGCTTGCCATTTGAACTGATTTTATGAAACAAAAATTATAATTGTAATATTTGTTTTAATTTTTAATTGTAAAATTTGTTTAATATTTTTAAATTTAAAATGTAATAAAAAATTTAATTTTTGTATAAGTTTTTATATTAGGTTAAATGACATATTATACTAAAGTTAATAAATTAATTTTTTGTCTAAATCTAAACATATGTATAAGGATAAAAAGGATTAATAACACTTTATCCCCTGTGGTTTGACCGATTTGCACTTTATCCCCCTGTGGTTTCAAAATCGCCAGTTACCCCTCTGTGGTTAGATTTTTAAACCACTTACCCCTCTGATATAGGCAGTAAGTGCACATAAATCAAGACTATAGGGGGTAAGTGCAAATCAGCTAAACCACAGGAGGGTAAAGTGTTATTAACCCAAATGAAAATATAACTATATTAAGGATAAAAACATAAGTATATATAATCAAACCTAAAAACATATATTAACATTTTAAAAAATTAACTAACAAGTATTCTTCCTTATAAATGTAAAAACATAATTACAAAAATTCTAACCTAAAAACGTATATTAACATCTAAGAAATTTAACTAAACTAATGTATTATTACTAACCTCAAATGATAGGTTAAGCTCAAATTCCAAAATTTTCAATCAACACAAAAGTGAAGAATTCTAAGGAACTCTAAGTAAGAATGGGATGAATGTAATAAAAAAATGAAAGAGAAAGGGAAAGTATTTATAGAAAAAAATTAAATTTTGAAAATGGGTATTATTCATCAAATATAAAATTTATTTAATGGTTAATATCCAAATTCAAAAAATTTATTCAAACCATATCTTTATAATTTTTTAATATTTTAAAAATAAAATTATATATAATTATAATTTTTTTAATATTTTGAAAATAAAATTATATATAAATTATAATTATTTTGTAACAGGTAATTATTTTAAAAATATTATAAAAAAATATTTAAAAAATATATTATTTTTTAAATTGTTAAAATATTTTACAAATATATAAAATACCATCAAATAATTAAAAATCACAATTAAAAAAATAAAAGAAAAATGTACTCTCCAAGACAAAATTTTGAATTTGTATTCTCACTACAAAAAGATTTGACATTTGACTTAAATTTGTATTCTCACTGCAAAAAGAAAAGATTTGACATTTGAGTGTCATCATTCTTTCTTCTTTTTCTTTTTTCAACATACATCCTTTATATTAAAGTATTTTGTCCATTTTTTTCCAACTTTCTTTCTCCTATTTCCTTTTGTACATGGAAAAGTATTTTGTCTTTCCCATTTTTTTTAAAGGTTTTGATTTTTAATTATTTTCTCAAATTTCCTTTATTCTTAAATCATTTTTAATTATTAAGGATATAATTTTTTTGAAATAATTTTTATTTCATAAATTGTAACTATAATAATTACATATTACAGAATAATTATAATTTATATATATTTTTTAATTTTAAGATATTAAACAATTTAAAAAAAAATTATATTTATTAAAATCAAAGTTATTTTAACAATATATATATATATATATATATATATATATATATCACGACATATTTATATTTTGAGACATTTTGAGTCGTCGGATCGAATATCATGAGAATACACCTGGAGACAAATCTTTGAGAATCCTTCCTTCCACCCTAAATTCATTCAAAGTTAAACAAGATCAATACAAGAGGCCAAGTCCCTTAGGCAAAATAGACCTTAAGGAAGGCCTTGGAATGGCCCGTGCATTGGCCAATGCGTAGGCCCCCGTGCCTATAAATACAGGGGTCATTTTTTCATTTTTTTCAAGTATTGAATGCCTAGCTTCTCTCTCTAAATTCGAGCAAATTTCTCGGGTGCTAGGATTCTCAAGCATATTCCTCAACTAACACACTGCTATTTTGTTGAAATATGGTCCCGGAAGGTGTTCTTGAAGTTATTGGAACAAGAACTCGAAATATCAATAGCCACCGATCAACACCGAGCTAAGAGGATCAAAGAGGAAAGAAGATTAGCTACTTAGGAATGACTACATCCCCTAAGTAGGGTGTTCTTGAGTTCTTAGCTAATAACTCGAGGGATCGACGATCAGCGATCAACCACCGATCGAGAAGAGTAAGGAGGAGGAGAATGAGAGGTAAATACTTAGGAGAGACCACATCCCCTAAGTAGGTATGTTTTTTATTTAAACCCCTGATGATTTTGATTTAAACTTGTGTATATTGCTTGTACATAGCATAATCATGTAGATAACACACTTTGATTTCATGTACATCACACATAAAACCCATAAACAACCAAACAAACACTTGATTTTGTTCAGAACAAGCAAACAAACACTTAATTTTTGCTATATTAACCAAACCATGTTCAAATCATACAAAAGTATTCCAAGCATATCAAGAACATCAAGAACCTCCGAGAACATGTTAAGAACATGTGAGGACTCAAATCATCCGAGAACATGTTAAGAACATGTGAGAATTCAAACAAAACTTCTATCACGCCAGGAGTTGTGTATAGTCTCTACGATTCTCTCAAGAACATTACATCGACTCTTTACTAATAATGGCCGCTAATTTAAGCGTTTCCACTTTCACTGCAAGCGTACAGATTAAGTTTTAGTATAATGGACCTTTCGATTGGGTATCATATCCACAGGGATTGGGTGAGATTACTATCGAGTACCGCGATTATCATAACCTAATTTTATCTAGGCGATAAAAATGGAATCTAATTATTACTAATACTAAACTAAAATACTAATTAAGTTAACTATATTATAAATACTATATTGAGATTGTGTAGGGGAGTAGATTGTCTAGGGATTAACTTTATTTACTCAAATGCGTTTGGTTTCATTTTAATTAACATTAATGGCGTTCGGCGTATCCGACAATCTCGGTTTGTAAACTCCCTCGCCACCTCTCCCGAGTGTAAGATGGGAGAATACGTGATTTCGTGTCAACGCCAAAGTCCCCCTCAACATCTTAATGACTCTAGGTCATGTGAGTCTCGTCCCAATGTAATCGATTGCACACTTTCTAACGCCATCCCGGGTCGTTAGATTATCGTGTTGTATTTACCCTAGTCTGAATCCGGGGTTACCTCTCCAGAGTGTCAAACCCCGTATTCTCAATATATCTAAACTAGCATATAATCATAGAAAACATGGCAACATAATTGAAATTATAAAGAACAACCATAAACGAAACACAAATTCAACCAAAACTACATTTTTATAAATAATACATTAATCTCTATTACAATCCATGTTTAGCTCATGTACCTAACCGTTTATACAATGTAAAACGAGCTAAACATGCTCAAACAATAATCCTAAGATAAGAGATAAAGAGAGAAACGAGAGAAACTAGCCATAATCCAAAGATTTGTCACTAAGAGCGTTCCAAGATCGCTTCTCCTTCGTTGCTTTATGTTCTTCTCCTTTGGATTTGCTTGAGCTCCCCCAAAAACACTCTCAAAATCATAAGAACCCTAAGGGGTCTCTTATGGCCGGCTAGAGGAAGAAGAGAGGAAAAGAGAGAGGTATAAATAAGCAAAATATCCTAAACAATATCTATTCTGGTGCAGAGCTAACCGTCGTGGCGATGGGTATGTCGGTTTAATATTCGCCTAGGTGGTGGAGAAGACGTTGGATTAAGGACCATCTTGATGTTTTACTGCCGCGATAGTGGATTTTACTACCACGGCACTGGGTATTCAGCAAGAATGGGGTCTCTCTGCATCTTCAATGCAGTGGCGGTGGGCTTCTTTCACAATATTGCCTCATTGCTCATTTTTCCACCATTCTCTGACCGTTCTTGATACAATTTGATCGTTTATGCTCCGATTTCATACCTTTTCACTCCACACACATATTTTAATACAAAAAGAATAAAAATATATTAAAACTTAACAAAAACGTATTAAACGTACTTGAAAACTAACAAATTCGGTTTGAAAATATATAGGTAATTTACACCTATCAACTAACTATTAATATTAACTATACAACCACTAATGGATGAATTTACTTTCTATTAAATGTCAAGATCATAGCTAGGTTGGCTAGTGGACTGACACCTATATATATATACTTATATACTACACCGATAGACCCTTGTGGCTAAGAACTCGGGATCTATTCCTTTAGGGATATGTGTGATTCTTCTTCAAAAACCTTCCCGTTTTCGTTAGTTACGAGTTGGACTGGCATAAATATATAGTCTTTCTTTTCTTTTTTCAACTAACAACTCATACACTAACACTAACTAAACTAAAACAAAAGAGTTTATTTAAGGTATTCTTGACAAAATCAAAGAGACTTATGTACATATCATGTTGTGATTCAGTTTGTTCACAACTTAAAAACGATTAATGATAAACCTAATTAATGTTTTGATTCAGTTTGTTCACAACTTTAAAAAACTGTTAATAATAGCTAACTAAGGTTGTGATTCAGGTTGTTCATAACCAAAATCAACTAATAATCAACTAAAATTAACTAAAACAAACCAGGTTTATAACTAAAACAAAACCAATTTTCAATTAAACCAACCCAACCTGTTAGTTTTCAACTTTACAAGAATGAACTATGTTTGACCTGATATTTAGTAACCATCCATATTACGTAGACAGCCTATGATATAGGTTCAGTCACCTTAAATAATAAAAACAGTTTTTACCTTAACCATAAAAAACACATCTGACCTGATCTTTGGTAACCACCCAAAGTACGTAGGCAACCGATAAGGGTTTGTTCATACCTTTAATAACATAAATAATATCCTTTAATCTAACTAAAACGAACTATGTAAAGACTTGATTCTAATTCGAGATACGTAAGCAACCCACGTGCGGGTTTAGTCGCATATCCAAACAATTTAGTCTTAGTTTTCATTTAATTTAGTATAGCTTGCATATTTATATTTATGTCTATATATAAATTGTTATTAGGTATCACTGACTAGTAGTAGCTATTGTATTTACTTGCTTTCCATTATAGCATGTTAAAAATACATAAAAAGTGAAAAAACTTTTAAAAATGGAATTATGCTTATTTAAGTAATCAAAGAAAACTGTCTGGATAGTGTTTAACAGTGAATATCTATTTAGACAAAGGTACCATTTACGATCGGGTGCCTTGGGCTGCGTAAAACCTTCTTCAAGCATAATTGACTCCCGAACTTTAAGAATATCTCTGGTACATAAACGTATGAAAGTCAAAACACTGGTTATTTTAAAAGAAAAAATGAATTTCTAAAATTCTGGTAACTTCCATTTAACCCAATACTAGGTGGAGACTCAATTTTTAACAAAAATCTCAGCCGAAAAAGTTTTTCAAAACTGATGCCTAGAAAAGCCTTTGAAAAACCATTTTCAAAATAAATGGATTTGAATAACTTAGAATGGAAGGGATGAAACTTGTTTTCATCCTCTTTCTGATTCTCTACTTCTTCCACTATTGAAACCCAGGGTGCATCAATTCTTCATGGGTTCAGTAATTTTTCCAGTTATGAAACGCCACAATTTTCATCCACGAAGGAAACTAGACATCTCTTAATCCCAAACAACATTATTGTATTCAGCTAAACTAGTAGTGATAATCCGAAATGAGTTTGAGTTAGCCATAGACGCAAAAAAAAGAGTGAACCGATGTAGAAACCACACGAATATAAAAGGAAACATATTTTGTGAGCCTCAAATCACAAAACAAAGACAGGAAATAGAATCAAAACGTCCAAAAACTTGAGGAACTGGTCCAACTTTGCAAAAAACCAATCTAAAAGGCCTAAAGTAGTCCAAAGAAAGTTACTTCGATGAATTGATGACGTGGAAGAAGAGGATGATTGGGCGCTGATGTGACAGAGTCAACTGCTGACGTGGTAGTCAACAGCTAACGTGGCATTGAAGTGGGCACTGATTAGGGCTGATGTGGCACTGGAAAGGAGCTGAACCTAGCGGTAACACGTGGATCTGAGAAAAAAAAATTGCAGTAACTTCTTTTTGCACGTGTGGGCGTGTAAGTGATCAGATCGTGATACTTTTGGTGGATTTGAAATCCTCTTGTCGAGACGATTTCGATGATATACTTTTCGATGGATTTAGAGCCCTATTGAGGCATCAGATCCCAAAATCAATGATGATTTGGTGGTAGTATTGTTGGTCGCGTTGGCGGTGCTTAAGGGCACGTTAAAACTTTGTTAGATGTGGTTTTGATTTCGTGAGATTGTCTTTTCACGACGAAGGTGTTGATGTGATGAGAATTAATTTCGGAACAGTAGTGGGATCGTACCAGTCAACAGATGTAACGGTGCGGTGGAAGACTTAGGTTTAGGGTTTCAAAAAATTTAATAGGAACAAGGTCAGGAAACATTGGCTCTTGATACCATGTTAGAATAATTGAGAAGTGGAATGACGAACATAAAACGATTGTATTGATGTTTAGGAAAATAGTGTACAATACAGAGATATATAATAAGAGTATTTATAGGATAAGTGAGGAACCCTAGAGTTAGGATTTTGACCTAATAGGCCAAGTGAACCAAGCCCATATATTACATTAGCAATGCAAAATAAAAATTCAACATGAAAAGGCATAATATAAAATAAAAAGTCATCACAGAGAGGCATAATGCAAAATAAAAAGACATCACGAAAAGACAAAATTCAAGCCATCATGGAGAGGCAAAAATGCAAAAAAGAAAATCCATCACAAAGAGACATAATATAAAAATAAAAAGTCATCACAGAGAGGCATACTACAAAAAAGGAAAACCCATCATGGAGAGGTAAAAATACAAAAAAAGAAAAACCATCACAGATAAGCATAATGAAAAAATGAAAAAGATGCATCACGAAGAGGCAAAAATACAAAAAATAAAATAAATCCATCACGAAAAGCATAGTGCAAACTAAAAAGCCATTACAGAGAGGCATAATGCAAAATGAAAAGTCATCACTGAAAGACAGAATGCAAAAATAAAAATCTATCACGGAGAGGCATAATGCAAAATGGAAAAAAGTCATCATAGAGTGGCAAAAATATATATATATATATATATAAAAAATAAAAATAAAAAATAAAAAGTCATCACGGAGAGACATAATGCAAAAATTAAAAGTCATCATGGAGAGACATAATGTAAAAAAGAAAAGGTCATCATGGAGAGGCAAATGTAAAATAAAAGGCCATCACGGAAAAGTAAATGCAAAATAGTGGCAAGATATAAAATGTTTCCGAACCGCATTCAAAAACTCCCTAGATGCGGAAATAGGCTAACATCACATAATGTGCCCCAACTTGGGACTAGGGCGAAATAAGGGACAAAATATATAAAATGTGCCCCAGTCCGTGGCTAGGCTCACACTTCGATGATCGAACCTCTACAGGTAGCTTACGTACCCTAGGGTTATGCTGAGGATCAAGTTTAGCGTAGTTCACTGAACGCCTCTTTCAGGACAAAACATATACATGGATGCTTCTTTAGAGCTTTTCAGCAATAAAATTTGTAGTCTGAGTTGGCAAGTAATGAAGAGATCCATGTTTCTGGCCTTTTGGGGTCCCTGCAAGTGAACAAGATAACACTTTCAAAACAAAAATCTTAGTCTGAAAAATTTAGTCACTTTTGATGACTCGTAATTCCATTCTCTTTTTTTCCACCATAGTCACTCGGTTGACAGTGCTTGACTTTCTCAAGGAGATTTTATGATATTTTTTTATTTAAATTTAGTAATTTCGCTTTCCAATTCAGGGACAGGATCCAACACGCCTTATTAAGGTCTCATTGGTTTGCCCGATTGAATTTTTGTTTTTTCGAATTTCTAGGTGCTTCGATACTTGTGGTTCTAAAACTCATGCATGCTCTGTGTTTTCTCAAGTTCTGCAAAACTGATTTAGCCCCAAAAATAGGCAAAATGTTAAAAATTACAAAAATAAGTACTTTCAATGCCCGATATGATTTCCTGTGAGATTTTGAGTCAGATTGCAAAGGAATATGGTTCCAATACATTTCCAGACCATGACCAATATTTCTTTTCACAAATTTTGATTCCATTCAAATCTATTAAGTTCTAATCCAAAAAAATGTCGTTTTCCCACCAAGTTGGCCGGAAGCAGAAACCTTAAGATAACCAATATATCCCCATTTTTTCTTCTTCAAATCTTTTCCATATTTGCACCAGCGCTTCTTGCTCCATTAGTTGTTTGACTATTTTACCCCCATTTTTTACTATTTTTTTTAAATAGATGTTTGAACTTACAATGGTTCGAGGACAATCAAGCTTAGAAACCAACTTAGTCTTCTTTGCGAATCGAAACCTTCTTGCAACCCTAAAATCCATTAATAAATGAGTAAATCTAGTTTCCAACAGTGTTGGTTGATGATGACAAATTCTCATTCTTCCAGCTTTGATCTTCATCGAATGATTGGATAGGTGACAGTAAATCTGGGATGATTGTGTTTCATTTTCACTCTCAAGTGCCACAACAGGCGAGCTAGGATGTTTACACGCGGCTTTATCAAATCACTAAAAGATCACCGAAGATAGCTTGATCAACTTGTAGTAATATATTAAAATATTTTTAGGGCAATGGATGCCAATCTTATCTTTCGAATCTCCAGTACTCTAGACTTGCTACGAGATTCGGTTAACGACCTTTTGGATCTTACTATCGTTCAGAAGAATATATAGAATCTTCCTTTGTTTCTATTCCTATTAGATCATGGTCTAGATTTGTATTTAGGTCATACCTTTACTTCATTACTCAGTCATATCACATACAACAAATGTAGGCAATTTTGGGCACCTGAAAGAGTAAGATTCAAACATTAGCTCATAGTTTGGATGAAATATTATTTTATTTATTGAAATTTAAAATCCATTATAGAGAAAATCCATTTTTCATCCAAAAGATCAACAAGATGGAAAGGTGAGTACACGAGAACGTCCTAATTTTATCAAAACACCTAGCAAATTGACCGTAAATGAGGACCCCAGTTTTGTAGCATTTAGATTTTTTAACTTGAGCCTCAGGTACTTGACTCACTCCCATTTTCACGAACGTTTTAGTAAAGATCAACTTCACCACTCCCTGAAGATGCATGCTCAAGCAGCAAATTCAATTGGCAATTTGGCGTACTGGTCTCAGGCTTTTTTAGAAATGCGATGGCTCCTGTCCGTATAAATTCTTGGATCTTGTCCTTCAAGTGATAGCACTTCTTAGTCGTATGTCCTCTAGCTCCTGAGTAGTATTCACAAAAATCCTTCGAAGAAGCGGCTTTACTTCCAGGCTTAGGCTCGTAGGATAAAAAAGGCATAAGCATCCCATACTTCAAACAATTCCAATACAGCTCAGTGATCGAGACCAGAAGGTCTAGTGGTTCATTTTCATTGTTCCAAAAGTTCTCCCCCATTAGCGCAAGGTGAATAGCCCGGGTGGTATTGGGTTCCCGACTTTAGGGTATGGTTAGAAATTTGAGGTGAAGGGTTTTAGTTTAACTGATATGTATGGTAAGCGAGTATTTGGTAGGTTTGGGGATAATATTGATGAGTGTGGTTTAGGTAAGGGGGAGGTACGTTCCGGTAGTAGCGGGGACGATTTTGAGAATATAGCTGGTTCCAGGGGTAATTTTGGTTTTGGTAATTTTGAGTGAGATGGTTATGGTATTGGTTGTTTTGATTCGGATAATTTTGGAGATATGAAACTTGGGGGTTGTTTTGGTGAAGGGTTTGCTGGGGGAAAACAACAACGGCTATTTCATCTTCTTCTTTTTTTGGTGGAGCTGACCTCTTCGTCGGATCAGGCAAGGCCCCTTCAATCTTTCTACCCCTTATTCCTTTTTCTATCACCTCGACTTGTTTGATCACATCACTAAAAGAAACCACTGTTATGCTCGAAAGACCCTAATAGAACGGTGGTGTCTGAATCAATTTGAATATCTCTATTTAGCCTCCTTGCTCAATCTGGGGACGACTTTGGCAGCTTATTCCTACAAGCGGGTGGTGTACCTCCGAAAGCACTCATCATTTTTATTTAGTATCTTGTACAAGGTATTACGGTCTAACGCGATATCTTTGTCCTTCATGTACTGCTCGCAGAATGCCTCAACTAGATCCTCAAAGGTTTTGATCTGTGATAGGTCCAAAGTCATGTACCAGCTGAAAGTAAGTCCCTTTAGTGATCGAATGAACATCTTTAGGCAAAGATCTTCGTTTAGGGCATGGACTCCCAACTTCTCTTTGTAGATGCTGATGTATCAATCTGGGGGGCTAGTACCATTATATTTGGTGAACTCCGGGACCATGAAGTTTTCCAGAAACACCACTCGGGGCGGTGCTGATAGTTCCTTATATGTTGCTTTTCTATAGGGCTTCTTTATTTTCAACTCTTCCACAATTCTCTCCAATTCTTCCATTTTCAAAACCAAGGTCGGAGGGGGTCGATTATCTTATTTTCTATTTTTAGTTTCAATGGTTGGGGCTAGTTGATTGGAATTTGGATCGATGGGTGAAGTAACAACTCTATCAGGATGAATGAGGATCAGTGGTGCTTCGGGTAAGGCCTGATAGACATACTCCTGGCTGGGATATGCTGGCGCAGGGCCCATCTGAGGCCCATAGTAGACCAACACCGAGAAATTTGGGCCAACAAAGTTGAGGTTCGACACTGAGTTCTCCGCCCTAAAGCTTGATGGGTTTCAATTCGGTGATTCTGAGTTGGGAGAAGTCACGGGAGTTCTACTGGATGGGGAATAGGCACCTCCTCAGGTCATTGGCTTAACTCGTTAAACTTTTCCATCAACATGTCAATGGTTTCTTCCATTCGAGCTATCTGGGTCGTGCAGAAAGATTCGAGATTGCCTTCAGATGACATCTTGGAATGATTCTAATCCTAACTACGAGTGAAGACCAGACTTCGGATGGGGGGAACTGAAATTTCTTTTCTGGGACCAATTTTCCTGTCTCCTCTTGTTCTTACAACAAGCTCAGTTATTAGTCCATGTGGATCTTAGGTAGCCTTAAAATCCATGATTTTTAAGACAACCTAAGACATCATCAATCCACCAAGTATAAATCCCCATTCCACTTCTTCTATAATAAAATCCTGAGGGGATAATATGGATACAAGACGACCGTACTTATGTCGGAGGGTTTAAAACAACATAAGAAACTGATAAAAAGAAAAGCATCACAACTTATTTACAAAATGGAACGAAAAGGTAACAAAATAAAATATAACATTTAGACATGGATTATTTGGATTTATTTAGACATATTAGGCTCGACCCTCTAGTTATCTCCAAAGGAGTCACCAGCTAACGCGCCCCAATTTTCAAAATGAAAAGAATATGAAATATTAAAGAGTGTAAAATAGAAAGATTTTTAAAGCACTAGTTTTCTCAAAAAGGTACTTACGCCATTTTAAAACAAGGAGTAGTCACCTATCATTGGGTTTAAATGGTGTACTAGGTCACCAGTTTTTCAAAAATTAATTTAAAAAGCCTAAGTAAAAATTGACTCCAAAACATGGTCAAACCAAATATTCATGTAAAGAACTCGGGGGTCAGTTACGCTTCGGGAAGGTGTTAGACACCCCAAAACACCCGTCCAAAAATGGTATCTTATATCCAATTAGTTTAAGTCTGAATGTTTTACTTTATTTTGAAATCTTTCTTTCGTATAAAATCTTTTTGACATTTTTCAAATTAAGGCGAGACAAATTTTTGGTATTTTAGAATGTTCCCCCGATATGATATCTCATCAAATATTAGAGGATTTGACAAAGATGGTCCCCGGGGGCAGTTTTATATATGTTTCGAAAGATTTCTTTGATTTAATGGGCAAACTAAAATAAGTGAAAAAGTATGAAGGTATGAGTGCAAAAAAACTAGCATAATATGAATTTTATTTTATTTGTACAAAAGTGACCTAAAAAATAACTTATACTATTTTCATGCAAGAATGATTTTAATTTAAACGTGCTAATACAAAATGATACAAAAACGGGAATAAATCAAGAAAACTACATGAATTAATGTGATTATGTGTGGCAAAGATTTAATTATCTAATATCTATATGAAGTGCAAGTGGTGTATGTGTCGTATACTAAACAAAAAAAATGGTATGTATTATGAAATCTAAATCAACCTGAATGTGATAAAACGTAAAAAGTGTAAGTGATTAAAAGTGTCCTAAATATGTCATCTAAATGATACAAAAAATAAATATGTGAGATAGATGTGAATGATGTATATTTCAAATTTACCCGATTAATTCAAGGAAAACCCAATTTAAAATTCTCTCAAATTCTATGAAGATGAAAATCAAGGGAAGATCACGGAAACAAAATTTGTCAAAATTAATCTTTCCAAAACTTAGGCGGAATCCCACGAAAAGGTTTACCCGGGAAGATACTTCTTAAAACTAAATGTTTCTAAATGCTGCTCTACTTCGGGAATTGAAACGAGGTCAAAGAAAACTCTCTCATGATTTATCAAATCGTCGAATTCATCCTAAGGTTTGTAAGGATTAATTCTTACAAACTAAGATTTAATTATTTTTTTTTTTTTGGTTTTTGGATTTTTTTCTTTTTCTTTTTTTAAGGTTTTATAAAAAAAATGAAAGGAAATAAAAGGAAAAAAACAGAAAAAATAAAGAATTAAACATCATTCACCTAACGCTCAGGGATTAAGTTTAAGCACGAGAAACCCGTCCCGGCGTTTTCATCGGATCATTGGACGACTTATTGTTTATTTATTTTTATATGAATTGCAATAATATAAAGAATAATACATTATATATATATATATATATAGCGGGATAAAGGGTGTCCTCGTCTAATACTCGGAGGTTCAGATTGATAACGGAGAACCTCATCTCAATGTTTTTATCGAGTCATCAGATAATTACAAAATAAATTAATTTGCAGGAATTTAATATTGCGAGAACAAATGAAATAATGAAAAAAATCAGAAAACATATATGTTTTGGCCAAGTTTCCCGATACTCGAGTTTTTCTCTCTAAGAGGTTTTTTTCTCTCACTTTCTGAATCTCTAAACTAGGAGAAAAAGGGTCATATTTATAGAGAAGGATATGGAATGAAAACCCTAAAAACCAAATCTGGCGGCCTAAAACTCAGTCCAAGTTGGACAAAAAAAGGGTAAAATTGGAAAAAATGACCAAAGAATAAGTATCTAAACCAGGCAGGCACGTGAAATCACGCGCTCACCTCTCTTTTTTGCTTCGGTTGCCACATGGCAGAGGTACTCGCCATCCCTTTTCTTTTCTTTTTACGTTTGTGTGTTGTGGCTGACAAAGTAGGAGAACCCACCTTTTTACTTTCTCTCTCTCTCTCTCTCTCTCCTCTTTATTCTTTTTCTCGACCAAAAATAAAGGGGGCCCATATTTTTCCTTCATTCTCTCTCTCTCTCTCTTTTCTATCTCAGCCGACAAGGGGCCTGTTACTCTTCTTCTCTTTCTCTCTCTTTCTTCTGACTCTCTCTCGACCGATCAAGTGGGGCCCAACCCCTTCTCTCTATCTATCTCTCATTCTTTTTCTTTTCTTTTCATTTCTTTTTCTTCCCTATTTTTATTTTTTTTATTTTTTATATTTTCCTATTTATTTTTTCTTTTTCTTCCTATTTCTATTTTGTATTTTCTAAAAATAAAATATAAAAAGAAAGTGAATAGTAAAAATTAAATAAATTTTTTGTTAGGATGGTCAAAATGCTGAGTTTACAATTATATATATAATAAATCAACTGTAATACCCCGAAAATTTAGATTCTTGAAAATATTATTTTATATAAAAGTTTAGTATTTTTTGGACTGTTTTTTAAATTTATAGTATGAATAATATTTGATAATTTTTGGGAGTTAAATGTTTATTTTAAATTGATTTTAGAAGTTTTGGGACTAATATGTTATTTAAAATATATTTTTAAGAGTTTTGGGGTATAATTAGTATTTTTTTTATTTTAAAAGGGGTATTGGTGTAATTTAATAAATAAATTAAGTAATCAATTGCTCAAATTAGGTTTCTTCGTAGATAAGAAAACCCATGTTAAGCCTATATATGCATGTATGTTGACAGGTGTAAAGGCATTTCATTATAATAATAATAACAATAAAAAAAATAAAAAAATGGGAGTCCTATGATTAAGGGGAACACGGCTATGATATTATGGAGAAACATTAGTATTAGGAGGAGTAGATGGAACTAGGAAGAAAGTAAAAAAAAAATTCATGATTCACACATATATTCCGGATGTCTTTTTTAGAATTTTGGTTCGGATTCTGGTTTTGGATTTCAGGTAGAATTTCTAACTCTTTTAATATTTATATTTAATTTTCTTATTGTGAAATTTGTATTATTATTGTCGGTGAATTATAGCTGTTAAATTTCATGAAATAATTATGATTATGTGAAAATCATGTCAATGTGTTTATTTTATCGCGTTAACTAAATATACGTATTAGAGCGGTTAGAGTTCTACTGAGCGTTGGTTCACAATCCCACAGTTTTGATTGCAGGACGGGTGAGGACGAATTGGCACCAGGAGTTGAATTTCTATTTATAAAAATTGTATTTAATATTTATCGTTGTAATCGGGGAATTCGACAATTATAATTAACACCGTCGCCTTGTAAAATTTATCAGATTTTCATTAATTAAAATATTATTTATTTAGTAAAATTATCGTCGTCGATGAATAAAATTGTCGATGTAGTTGTAAAATTTGTTCAGATTTACATGGAAAAAAAATATTGGTGATTATGTTTTAGTTGAATTTTCCAAGGGGAGAAACTGTATGACGGTCCTAGAAAACCGGCTCGTCATAGATGGTATCAGAGCGGGTTTGCGACCACCCTAAACTTGGGTTATGGCACCCATTATTCATAATAAATTGTTTAATAGGTAAAAATAATAATTTTAGTAGAAATCGCGAAATAACAGTGAAAAAAAAATGAGAAAGAATGCGTGACTGTCATTTGGATTATTTTTTCTAGGAAAGTGAAACAAAAGCCTATAAGAAAATGATTTTACAATCTGATATAAAATGGTTGTAGTTTTACTGTATAACTTTTGGCGCAAGTGGTTGACATTTAAAAGTAAAATATTTGGAATAAGGAATACAAATTTTGGATTCCTATTCATCGCCTTAAAGCCAAATTGAGCCAAAAAAACAATCACAAGCATTTTTTTGTAAATTTTCAATAGGGTCTTGGACAAGTTTGGTACTATCATAGAGGTGTCTAAATTTAACATTGTATTTGATTTGGTAATGTATGTATTTGATTTAGTTAAATGGAATTAAACTAAACCGATAGCATTAAATTTGATTTATGTCTACAATGCTTTGGTTTTTAAAATTTCAAAACTGATTCATTTGTGTTGGGTTAAATATTTATCGAAATCAAACAAAGTGACATTTTTAAAAAAAATGAAAAATTATGTCGTTTGGGTACATGTTACTGTTTCAAAAAGAAGAAAAAAAAAGGGAGTGGCGTTGGTTAATGTTACTGTTTCCATTCTTTTTACATGTTGGAAATTCTATTTTGACCCCTAAATTATGAGTGAGTGTTTATGTGGACCTTTTGATTAGCTAAATTGCACATTTTGATCCATACAGTTTCAATTTGAATATATTAACATTTTAGGTAACATTTGACTTATGCAACTCACCTATAACAAGTAACGTGAGGTTGATTTAGTTTAGTGTCAATCATGGACCATAAGAATTGTTGTTAAACTGAAAGGATTAATTTAAAAGTGTGTATTGTCTTCTATATAAATTGTGAAATTATATTTTTGTATTAAATTGTGGAAAGAAAAAGTGTTGATAAAATGGACCATTTTATAATGATTAATGGATCAAGTAAAATTTTAAAGATGAAAATGATTTTTATTATCCTACTATGTCATAGTTGTCTTCTCGTCAGGAGGGAATGTCCTGCGATATGTGGATATATATTATTACTTTTCAGACAAGTCCTGTAGGGTGGATACATTATATATATTATATATGTTGTTACCTGTCAGGCAAGACCTGTAGGGTGGATATATTATATATGTTGTTACATGTTAGACAAGTCCTACAGGGTGGATATAATAACTCCTGATCGTGAGGTAAAATGATCATATGGCTGATAAGGAAGTATATTATTTTATTGTTTATAAATGAGTTGACCAATTGATTTAAATTTGATCGTTCTGTTATGATGATATTTTGTTGGCGTTTGGATATTGCTCAATGTGGCTATATTTTATTGGACAGTAAATTTTGAAAAAAAAAAATATTTGATCCATAAAATACTTTTATATTTCAAAGACAGTACACCGATAAAAAAATAATTTGGATAGATGTTGGTCCATTACTAAAGATTGGTAGAAGCGGAGCGTTGGGTCATTGTGGAACTATTGGAAGCCAATTATTATTTTGAAATGTTAATTTGAATTTTTTTACTTAATTGGTATTGTAGAAATACGATTGAGGGCTTTTATGTAATATTTTTTATATATATTTCACGTGAATATTGAATTCAGGTTACGTGACTTTAGAGATATTATTATGTGATTTGAGATGTATTTAATTTTTATAGTTTGACACGTATTTAAGTGTTTTGAAACGCATTTGTATGGTTGAGACATGATTACGTGTTGGTGACATATTTACGTGTTTCTAGATAATTATGTGGTTTAAAATATATTTATGTATTTCATGATATATTTACGGGATGGACACGTATTTATGTGATTCATATGTATTCATGTGTCTTGATACATATTTGTATGGTGGAGACGTGCTTATGTAATTTGATACATATTTATGTGGTTCGGTGGCATTTATGTGTTTTGAGGGGTATTTATATGATTTTAACGTATTTAGGTGTTTTGAGACGTATTTATGTACTTGAGAAATATTTATGTGTTTTTGACGTATTGCGAAAAAAAATTTATTACTTGAAATTTTAATTGTTTGATTTTATGAAAAAATTTACAGGATTATTGGAAGTTTAATATGAATATTGGAAATAGTCATTTTTAGTCTCACGGGATAGTCCGCAAGGAATTAGGCTATCTGTTGGATAAGATGATAGTTGTGAAATGTTGGCTTAAATGTTGGATGGATTTGATAAACGTTGGTTATGGGATATGGCAGTAGACTTAAAAAGTCATGCCCAGTGGAAAAATTATTAGGGAAAAGTACAATTTGGACCCTCTAACTATTGACACATTTCTAAATGGTTCCTCTAAGTTTAAACGTTTCATTTCAAACCCTCTACGTATCATAACGTTTCTAAATGGTCCCTTCGTTAGAGATTCTGTTAAAACTAACAGATTCTTAGGGGCAAAATGGTCTTTTAACGTTTTTTTAAATTTTTTTAATCATTTTTAAATAATTTTTTTTTTAATCTCTCTATCTCTCTTCCTCCCCTTCCTCTCTCTCTCTCTCCCGCTACCTCTATCTCTCTCCTTCCCTCTCCTCGCCACCTCCCTCTCCCTCATTCCCTCTTCTTCCCCTTCCCCTCTCTCCCTCCCACCCCACCCAATGTTGCGAGGGTGCAATACACCCCCTGTTGGAGAGGGTGAGTTTTCACCCCCTGCAACAAGGGGTGTTTTCACCCTCTGTTTCAGGGGGTGGGGTGGGAGGGAGAGAGAGGAAGAGGGAGAGGGAATGAGGGAAAAGGAGGTGGCAGGGAGAAGGAATGAGGGAGAAAGAGAGGAAGGGGAGGAAGAGAGAGAGATTAAAAAAAATATTTAAAAATGATTAAAAAAAATTTAAAACTTGAAAAGACTATTTTGCCCCTAAATTCTGTTAGTTTTAACTGATTTTCTAACGGAATGATCATTTAGAAATGTTATGATACGTAAAGGGTTTGAAATAAAACGTTTAAATTTAGAGGGACCACTTAGAAATGTGTCAATAGTTAGAGGGTCTAAATTGTACTTTTCCCAAATTATTATAGTTTATTATAAAGTGAATCAAACGAAATTCAAGTGGTAAGTCGGCTACAGAATTACGATTACCGGGACGGAAATATAGTCCACAAAGAGTAGCCAAAACATTCCATTGATCAAAATTTAAGTGGTTTGAAAACCAATTATTATTGATCTTGGGTTTAATATCTCCTCTAGGTAAATGAAATATATTAGCAAGAAGACTATTACCAAAAGAGATTTCAATATCATTCACATAGGAAGTGTAAACACCACGTTCATAAATAAGATTCGCATAGAACATTTGAACAAGAACGGAATATAGTGGTGATGAAATAGCAACAAAATAATCCCAACCGACATGATTCAAATAGGTACGAGTATGAAGATTGTGATTTGAAAGAGATTCAACATCAACAGGATGACCAGAGATTACCTTACGATGAGAGAAATCGGAGTAGAATTGTTCCTCATGTTCGAAACATGAGAAATGATAGTTGTCGAATGGAATAACTGGGGCTGTTTCTTGTTCCTGATTTCACCTTGATCTTGTTGGTTCCATTGCTAGAACTTCTCAAGAACACAAGAATTCAACCTAGGGTTTGGAAAATTTCTCAAACACTCTCAAGATATATCAAGGTTAGCATCTTCTCAAGGGTAGGAATAAAGTGATGTGAGAAAATATGTTTATATAGGCAAAGAATTCAGATAAAACAAACCTTAACCATTAAGATTTGCAATAAATTCGAACAAACTATTTTCCACCTGTCAGGATAAGTAGTCGACTACTTATCCAGAAAGTAGTCGACTATTTCTGCTGTAACATTTTCAGCAGGTAGTCGGCTTGATCTGTTTCTTGTTTTATGCTCTAATTGGATGAATTTAATTAATATTTAGCCTTTATATGGTTTTTTTACAGTATATATCAATCCTAATTAATTTAAAATTGATCAATATTACTTATAATCAAATTTTGTTTTTGCCTCAAAGATTCAAGTATATCAAAATTAGATTTTTGATTACTTTAAAGAACATGATTTTGAAATCATTTTAAAAACATTTTAAACGCATCAAATATATATATAAGTATCATTGAAAAATCATTTTAAATAATTTAAATCAAAAAAGTAATTTTTGACAATTTATAACATTTTTACTTTCAAGTAGAAATTTTTGAAAATTTCATCATTTGAAAGCATCTTTTTGTCTCATCATACCTAAACCACGTAATATTTTTTAAAATTGTTCTTCCACAAGAGGCTTAGTAAAGGTATCGGCTCGTTGATTATTAGTGTCAATGAATTCTAATGTGATATCACCCTTTTGAATGTGGTCATAAATGAAGTGGTGTCTTATTTCAATGTGCTTAGTTCGTGAATGTTGAGTAGGATTCTTACTCAAACAAATAATGCTAGTGTTATCACATAAGATTGGAACCCAATCAACATTAATACCGAAATCTCGCAATTGTTGTTTTATATACAACACTTGTGCACAACAATTTCCAGCCGCAATATATTCGGCTTTGGCCATGGATAATGCAACCGAGTTTTGTTTCTTGCTTGACCAAGAAACCAATGCATGTCCTAAAAAGTAATAAGTACCACTAATGCTTTTACGCTCGACTTTACAAGCTACAAAATCAGCGTCAGAATAGCTAAGCATGTCAAAACAATCATTTTTAGGATACTACAAGCTTAAATCACATGTACCAAGCAAATATTGAAAAATACGTCTAATGGCAATTAAATGTGATTCTTTAAGACAAGATTGAAAACAAGCACATAGACAAACATTAAACATGATATCCGGTATACTTGCCGTAAGATAAAGGAGACTACCAATCATACATCGATATTCCTTCTCATTTACCTTCTTACCGTTTTCATCGGCATCCAATTTGATTGAAGTACTCATTGGTGTATTATATACCTTTGAGTTTTCCATTCTGTATTTTTTTATTAAGTCTTTTGTATACTTTGCTTGATTTATAAATATTTCATCCATTGATTGCTTAATTTGTAATCCAAGAAAGAATGTTAATTCTCCCATCATACTCATCTCGAATTCTTCCTACATAAGCTTAGCAAACTTTTGGCACAAGATCTCATTAGTAGCTCTGAAAATGATATCGTCAACATTGATTTGTACTAGTAAAATATTATTTTTAGCTTCTTTAATAAATAAAATAATATCGGTTAAACCACATTTAAAACCTTTTTCTAAGAGAAAATCATTCAACCTCTCATACCAAGCTAGGAGCTTGTTTGAGACCATAAAGTGCTTTGGATAGTTTGAAAACATGATTTGAAAATTTTTCATCTCCAAAACCGGGAGGTTGTTCAACATAAACTTCTTCGGAAATGAAACTATTCAAAAATACACGTTTAACATCCATTTGAAAAAGTTTGAAATCATTAGCACAAGCAAAAATAAGTAACATATGTATAACTTCTAATCTGGCTATTGGTGCATATGTTTCATCATAATATATCCCTTCTTATTGATTATAACCTTGTGCTACCAATCTTACTTTATTTCCAATAACAACACCCGATTCATCATTTTGATTTCGAAAAACCCATTTTATTCCAATTACGGGATAGTCATTAGGTCTTGATACTAAAGACCAAACGTTATTTCTCTCAAATTGATTTAACTCATCTTACATGGCAAGAATCCAAGATTCATCGTCAATAGCTTCAAACATATTTTTAGGTTCAATTTGAGATAGGAAAGATCTAATACTTACCTCGCGCTCAATGTCACCAATGATTTGATCAGATGGATGAATGTTAACCTTTTTCCACGCTTTAGGTAACGTGTTCTCGGAAGGTTGTACTTCCATTGAGTCATTATCAACGGGCTTTAAATCAGTGTTTTCAGCTTCTTCCATTGATGTTTCTATCAAATCTGTATTTTCTTCATCTATATCATTTCTTGGTGAAAAGGGGGTTAGATTCCTCAAAAACAACATGCATTGATTCCTCAACTACAAGTGAAAGTTTATTATATACTCTATAAGCTTTACTATTAGTTGAATAACCAAGAAAAATACCTTCATCAGATTTAGCGTCAAATTTTGAAAGATTTTCTTTATCATTAAGAATAAAACATTTGCAACCGAAAACTTTAAAATAGGAGATAATAGGGGTTTTACCATTCTATAACTCATATGGAGTTTTATTTAAACCTCTATGGATTGAAACACGGTTCAAAATGTAACATGTCGTACTTACGATTTCCGCCCAAAAGTATTGCGGTGAAGAATGCTCGTTTAACATAGTCCGAGCCATTTCTTGTAAAGAACAATTTTTCCTCTCAACTACGCCATTTTGTTGAGGTGTTCTAGGGGCTGAAAAATTGTGTCCGTAACCTTGTTCGTCACAAAATTTTTCAATCTCATCATTTCGGAATTCTCTTCCTCTATCACTTCGGATATTGTTAATGCTAAAACCTTTCTCATTTTTAACACGCTTACAAAACTTAAAAAACACGTAAGTGACATCACTTTTCTTAGTAAGTAGTAGAACCCATTTATATCTAGAATAATCATCAACAATCACAAATGCATAATGTTTGCCACCTAAGCTAGCAACGGGATTAGGACTGAATAAGTCTAGATTTAAAAGTTCTAATGGTTTAGTAGTAGAAATAAACTTCTTCTTCTTAAAAAAACTTTTAACTTGTTTTCCAAGTTGACATGCATCACATATCTTATCCTTAACAAATTTTGCATTCGGTAATCCACGTACAAGATTATTCTTAGATAAGTTTGAAATAAGTTTCATGCTAGCATGTCCTAGACGTCTATGCCATAACCAACTATTTTTGATTAAAGCATTGAGGCATGAAACATTTTGAGAAGATAAATCATCAAATGAACATGTATAAATATTTTCAAAACGTGATGCAACAAATAAAACTTTGTGATCATCATCTTCTTTGACGACACATTGATTTTCAAGATATGTTACTTTAAAACCATTATTACATAGTTGGCTTATGCTTAGAAGATTATATTTTAAGCCTTCAACAAGTAAAATATTTTCAATGATAAAATCGTGTTTACCAACTTTACCAATACTAAAGATTTTACCCTTAAAGTTGTCTCCAAACGTAACATGTCCGCCATCTTTAGGTGTCAAAGATGTAAATTGATTTTTATCGCCCGTCATGTGCCATGAGCAACTGCTATCTAGGAGCCATTTGTCCTTGCTTATATTTGCTTTAAAACTAGCCTCATCTTCTTTTGCCATGTGCAAGTAAGTTGGCTTCTTCGCCACTACTTTCACTTTCCGAGTCACTTGAGTCGGTGTCATCCCAAGTTTCTTTGAAAGCTCTTTTCTTGATTTTGTAATGATGTTTCTTTGGATTTTTGTGATCCTCCTTTAGTTGAGGACATTCGGTTTTGTAGTGACCAAACTTGTGACATTTATAGTATTCAACTTTGCTTATGTCAGTTTTGTTGAATTTCTTCTTTTTGAAAAATCTCCAGTTGAGCCGATTGAATCGTCTTGCCAAGATAGCCATATCACTTTCGGGTTCGCTCCCGATGCTATCATCGTTGTCATCATCATGAATAGCATTTAAGGCCATTTTTTTCTTTCAATTTCTACATTCTTCTTCGTAGCTTTTGAGTGACGTCTCATGAGTGGTCAAGTTACCAATGAGTTCATCAATGGAATATTTGTTTAGATCTTTGGATTCCGAGATGGTCGTTGCTTTTGGTTCCCACGCCTTGGGAAGAGCTCTAAGGATCTTTCGTACTCATTCAGACATTGAGTATGGCTTTCCGAGTGCATTCAAGCTATTACAAATATTTGTAAAGCGAGTATACATCTTCATGATCGATTCTCCATCCTCCATCTTGAATAGTTCATATTGGTGCAAGAGAATGTCGATCTTAGATTCTTTGATTTGGTTTGTACCCTCATGAGTAACCATAAGAGTATCCCAAATCTCCTTAGCTGATGAGCATCCAAAAATCTTATTATATTCATGAACATCTAAATCACAATAAAGAAGGTTAATAGCTTGAACATTTATAGAGATTAATTTGGTGTCCCGATCATCAAATTCCGATTTTACCTTAAGTGTAGTAGATCCATCAAGATTAGTTTTAATAGGAGTATGTGGACCATTTTTAATAACTTTTCAAGTTTCATAATTTGTAGCTTGTAAAAATGCTATCATTCTAGCCTTCCAAAACACATCATTGTTACCATTAAACAAAGGAGGTTTGTGCATGGATTGACCTTCAGGAAAGGTAGTTGCAACGAAATTTGTCATGATCGATTTGTTAGGATTTTAAGCCTATTAAGCAAGTGTAACTC
The DNA here is from genome assembly GCA_016647705.1 of Eucommia ulmoides. Taxonomy (NCBI): domain Eukaryota; kingdom Viridiplantae; phylum Streptophyta; class Magnoliopsida; order Garryales; family Eucommiaceae; genus Eucommia; species Eucommia ulmoides. Next base: position 2,522,171 of record CM028329.1, read on the forward strand.
TAATGCCAATTGATGGCCCAAGATTACCCAAGAGGTGGGTGAATTGGGTTTCAACAATTAATTCATTATTTAAAATCTACTCAATATAAACTAAGTGTTTATGTGATTAAGTACATAACGGATATTCAAACAGGAGTAATAATCACAAACACAAATATATGCGAAAATGTAAATAGTAGAGTTAGAAAGATTGACACGGGTATTTTATAGTGGTTCGATAAACACCATTTGCCTAGTCTACTCCCCTGAGCTCCTTCGATGATTTCATTATCTTTGATCTTCTTACGGGTAAAGAACAAACCGTCTAAGTCACCTCTTGAGAAGTACGTATCTCAAGTCTTTACAATCTAAAGTGAATATATTTTACTCACAAATCTCTCATCTTGAGTAAAACCCTTACTCAAGATTTACAATGAAAATCTCACCGCCTCACAAAATGGAGCTTTAACACTCACAAGATAGAACTTAAGAATCTATATGTGTAAAGTAAATACAACAAACACTTAAGAAATATGAATCAAGAAAGAGTAAAAGTGTTGTTGGATATATTTTAACTTGGAAACCTTTAGTAGTATCTCTTTGATCTTTGTAGTTCAGTTGATTGATACTTTGATAACTTGATTTCCTCCATCAATCTTATCTCCTTATATAGATGTAGAGAATGTAGGAGAATATCATATTTGAAGAACTTGAGAGCTAAGTGACCGTTTGGAAATCCTCTTCAAATTTTAAGATTTAAATTGCATAGACTCCTCTCCATTATTTCTGCAGATTTGTTAACATTCTTTTTCCTTTTTTCAACCTCATTTAATGCTAGATAGTATAATTAAATGTAAAGGACCTATAGTCCATTCATGTTTTTGAGGTAGTGAAAAATTACAGCCATATATCACATATACAATGTATATAATTGAGTATGAGTGGTAATAATGATTGTAGACAAAACATGATAGAGTTATTCAAAGTTGGATAGGAATTATTAAATGTAAGACTTATCAACTTTAAAATATGCAGCAGGTTTGTTTAAGATAAGATGTCATTCACATTTGTGGAAGACAATGTATGGGCTTCACGTAGACATGTAATGATGAACATATCAATTGATCATACATATATCACGTAGACATGTTAAACTAACATCCCATAATATGATTTGAACATTCTGAACAAGATTTGATATGCAAATCCAAATTTGAGTTCATGACAAAATTCTGCATTTTGAGTTCTAAAATATTTCAAAATATTTTGATCAATTTCTTTTTAATTCAACATTGTATTGATCAAATTGAATGATGGAAACATGTTATATAATCATTATAATGTATATGAATCATCATACATTAATTAGAACAAGCATATGACGCCAAAACGCAAAGCTGAAAACAGAGCAGGAGAGAGAAAGCATACTACTTGTAAGTGGACGACTACTTCCAGCATAAGTAGTTAACTACTTATGCTGCAATTCCTGCAGCATGTTGTTTTTGTCCGTTTTGGATTTTTTTATCTTGGTTTATGATCGTTTATCATTATAAACACTTTATAAAGTATGTAACAATTATTATCATAATGTTTAGATGATTCAAAAACTCAATGTACCTTATGATCATATTTAAGAACATAAATTTCAATTTTGCATAATTATGATCAATATGTGTTTTTTTCGATATAGCATATAATGATCAAATGCATACTTCACATCGTAATGTATAAGTATATTGGATATGATAAGATCAGTATATCACAATTATGAACACATATGGTGTGTGTGTGTGTCCTATAGAGTTCCGAGTTCAATATCCTGCGAGTATTGTCGAAATGAAAAATTACTTTAATGTAAATCATACATTTTCTTACCTTTTCAACTTGATTTCACTTTCATGATATGTTTTGATGGTGTTTGGATATTCTATATTCAAAAACTATTGTTAGTACATTTAAAACGTCAAATGTGTGTATTATCGTCAAAATCACTTTCATCCGGGAATCCTATGATTGAAATCGCTTAGGCTAACATTATTTATAAAAATTGTATTTATTATTTACCATTGTAATCAGGAAATTTGACAATTATAATTAACACCTTCGCATTGTAAAATTTATCAGGTTTTCATTAATTAAAATATTATTTATTTAGTAAAATTATCGTCGCCAATGAATAAAATTGTCACCGTAGTTGTAATTTTTTTTAGATTTACACGGAAAAAAAATATTGGTGATTCGGTTTTAGTTGAATTCTCCAAGGAAAGAAACCGCATGACGGCCCTAGGAAACCAGGTCGTCACATCAACAGTGTTACCTAACTGCAATTAAAATTCACGTGACTGTACTACCATGACATTTTCAAAAGTGCCGCTTACTGAAAATTACAATCTCAATACTTCACTACTAAGTTTATTTAATCAACTATTTTATTTTTTATAGTAGCACATAAAAAAATATATGCAAGGGCATGCGTCATAAATAGTTTCAAAATCACAATTCTTGTCTATGGAAGTATCCTTTATCATTTGATCACGTCATATGCATATGCTTATTATTAGTGGTAGAAGTATAAATCGGTCGATTGAATCAAGGTTGAAGAATTTCAGCCAGCCAACCCGAAGAAGGATTTTGGAAGCTCCATCTACGGAATCCGACTGTGTAGTCTCATTACCCTTATCTAATTCGGGTTTGGTCGGGTCTGCCAGTTGTCAGGTAACAAGAACCAAAAAGCAAAGATGAGATATAAAAAATTGTTAGATTTGAAAATTTTTATAGATATAAAATAGAGATGGAGAAACAATCAAGAAACATATTAAAGAACTAAAAAAAAAAAAAAACTTACAGATTGTCAGATTGGAGTAGGAGACGGAGAAGGAGCAGGAGCCACAGTCTGCGACGAACAATAGCATCGCAAGAATTATCAACGGCGATTAGGGTTTGATAGATGTAAGATTCTTAGACGACGGGATTATTAGATGACGCAAGAATCATTGAGAAATCATCTATTAGGGTTTTAACAGAGACAACGATGGAGGCTCTAAGATTGAGAGAGAGAAGGAAGAGAGAGGAGCTAGGGTTGGAATTTGGAAATGGAATAATCTGAATCTGATTAGGGTTATATTTATATATGGGGTCTTTTCGTAATATGCCATATATTGGGGGGTATTTGGTAAATATATATTACTAGGGTTAATGGTTTGGACAGTCTTGGGTGCATCATTTATGGGTAGATGGGTACTCAAGCCGAAGTAATTCTGAGTTTGGACGGGTCAAATTCAGGGTGGAAGAAAAAAAAAACTACTAATAATCGATCGGCCCGCCATCGGGTAGGGTAGATAGAGTGGGCCAAGACGAGTTTTTGGGTAAAATTTACAACCTTAATCAGTAGATAAATTCCACTTACACTATATTTATGTACTTTTCTTTTATATCATCATTTAATATAGAGCATAATGTTTGTATTTAACTTAATTTCAATTTTTTAGTTAATTATAACCTTATCATTTCTTTGCAATTGAGTGACTTCCATTTCAACATTTAATATTATAAAAAATAAGAAATTTTTATATACCATATTTCTTCACTGTTTTAAAAAAATATTAATATACATATTTTCAGTGTGATTTTTAATAATGAACAAATAATGCAAAATGTTATAAATATGTCAAATAAAATAGATAATAGGCACGTGTGTTGCACGTGGTCTCCCCCTAATAGCTATTATAAAAAGGAAGGTTGAGTTACTATTTATTTGTCTATGTAAATTTACATAATTGTCCTTGTTACCTTTGAATATTTACTAAAAAACTCTAATCTATACGCATATATTTACTTTATTATTCATTTGTTTAAGTAAAATTATCAACGTGCAAAATTTTAAAAACAAAATTAACATGTCCTTAAGACACACTTTTTCAAAATTTAAAGAAAAAGCATTTGACATATTTATATATTATAAGTAATTAAATATATGCATAAATATTTTTTTTAATATTTTTATTAAAAAATAGACTTCGAGATTGTACTTTTTAAGGGAAAATATTAGATAGATAGTCTCATTTGGTGTAAAATATACTCCAACTACATATAAAAGTATAAAATTATAAAAATATTATGAAAAATATGTAATACCATAAACATAAAATACATAAAGGTACCAAAAAGATTAATTAGGTATAAAAAAAAAAAAAAACATACGTTCAATTTAAAGTAATTTTTTTGTTCATTAGATTTACATTTTGACTTTTCAATTGAAATAGTGTTAATTAGAAAAAATGTAGACATTTTGATATCTCTACTTTTATAAAAGTTAAAGTTTTAAAAAATATTATATATTCAAAGTATATTATATGTCATCTTTTTTGATTGAATATATATATATATATATATATATAAATTTTTTTTTATTAATTTAATATTGAAACACTTATTGAAAATGGTACAATCATATTTATAAACTCTTTATACACTTATCAAATGAAGATTTTCTTTTCTCAACTATCACCATTGAAAATGATAATTATATAATGCCAAGTAAAGGTATCGACAACTTTGTCATTATTCTTTTTCCACCAAACTGTCCTGACTGAGATATTCACGCCCCTAAATGTATTAAATTACTATATTCTATATATAGTCTAATTGCGATTAGTGTTTGGATTCATTTATTTTTGGTAATAGTAATTAATGAAATATTTTAGGTATGTTTGTTTATAGTGAACGATAGGAATTTAAATATTTTATTCTTTGATGCAAGTCGTCATACGAGAATTAGAATATCATAAAATGTCCAATTTTGAACAATCTACAATGCTTGATATTTTGTACTCAACTATAGAGCATTTATCCTTCCAATTTTCATAAATATATTGGACATAAAAAATGTCCACCTAGTATTTAAATAATAGTGAGGGTATTTGTGTTTAATAAAAAATATTTGATCAAAGGGGTTAACTAATATTTTATAAATAATAAGGGAAATTTATGATTTTGGACAAAATAATTGATAAAAGCCTTTTATTATTTAAATCAGAAGAAATGAATTAGCCCAAGAGATGTTAGTTCAGTTGGCAAGGGGAGGTGTCCCATTTCTTTGTCAACTAGGATTTGACTCTTTTGGAAAGTACTCCATAAATTAAATTTTGAAGTTAATCATGAATGAATCAGGTCAATGTAGGAGAGTATATTTTTAAGAATGTCCGATGAGGTTATTGGTTGAGGTGAGTGCAAGTTAACTCGAACACACCATATCGTAAAAAAAAATAAAAAATCAATCAATTAATTGACAATTGCTCAAAATTTGAGAGAATACGAATGGAGTAAATCCATCTTTACATTCATTTACATCCATTTTTCACTTTCGTTCAAAGTAGAGTTGGTTAAGTGCTTACCTTTTTTTTTTTTGCATATGCATTGAGGGAGGACTTTGAACTTTAGTCCTTCCATAAAAGAGAAAAATTAGAGATCCAATGCTTAATTTTTTTTTGTTATACCCATGAGTGTCTCCACACCCACACAGAGTGTAAGACTAACATCGTTTAGGATGCGTACCTGTCCCTACCAACAAGTACTTTTCCGCAGACTTGAATCTCTAATATTGTAAATGTCCCTCAACTATTTTAACTCAAACGAGTCTTACCACTTGAATTACACTATGTTAGTAATCCATTGCTTAATTCTAGGGAAAAGTTCATTTTAAACCTTCTAATTATTGAAACGTTTCTAAGTAGTCCTTCTAAGTTTTGCACATTTCATTTTAAACCCTCTATATATTAACACATTTTTAAATGGTTCTTATGTCAAAACTTGCGTAAAAAATAATAGAATGGAAGGACAAAATAATCTTTTTATATTTTAAAAAAAAATTTAATCATTTTTTTAATTTTTTCTTTTCTTTTTTCTTTTTCTTCTTCTTCTTCTCTCTTCTCTCTCCTTCATTCCCTCCCCTCATCTGTTCAGTTCGTGGCTTCCCCTTTGCATCGCCCTACCTCCCGACTTTGGCGGCGGTGAATCGAGTAAGCACCGCTGCCTCATTAAACCTCGCTCTTTCTCTCCACCACATCTCACCAGTAGCAGCAACATCGAGGAGAATCTAAAATATTTTTTCTTTCAACTCCTACCCCCACCCCCATGTTCCAGCTCCGGGGAACCCCCACCCCTACCCCTCCTTTAGCTCCGGCAACGGCGAACCCACCGACGCCCAGCCTTGCATAACTTTTTGTCTTTCCTCCTATGTTTGTTATTTTCCCTACCAATCGTTTTGTCTCCCCACCCCCACCCCCACTCCCACTTCCACCCCCACCTCCTACACCAGCTCCAGCCAACCAACCCATGCCGGTGCTAAGCCAAATCGATAACTCATGTACCTATAAACGTGCGCATCCAGGAAACCTCCATCGCGAATCATGGCCCTCTTCGCGTGTTGCCGCTCCCTCTTGTGTGCGTTCTGGTGGCCGCCCAACGCTAGGTGGGAAAGTTCCTGCAACCGTAATGACACTCAAATCTCCGTCTGGCGGTGCCATCACCATTTTCACCCTCTTTTACCTCACTAATATTAATATCCTCCGAAGCATGCTCTGTTGAGTCATCACCCTCGCCACCAAAATCCTTTCCGAACAGGCGAATACCCTTTTTCCTCACCGGCGAAGCCAGTCGGATGAAGGGTAATTGAGAAAACGAGTTAACGCTCATGAAATTATGAGTCTCCTTTTCTCTGTTTTCCATGAGCTGACGGATTAGGGTTTCTTCGAGTCTGGCTCTAGTTAGCTGAGGGGTGATGTGGTGCACCACCACCACCTTGAAGAATAAGAAGTAGAGAGAGAGAGAGGTGGGTTGTAGGGTGGCGTGTGGTGGTAAGGTCCTATAAGTTTTGATGATCCATTTGGAAGGTACCGACAGATTGAGTGAGTAAGGATTGACAATGCCATAGATTTGGTTTTGTCATCATATGACTATATATGTATGTATAGAGAGAGAGGTATGGGTGGGTGGGTTCACCGGAGTTGGTGCAGGGGGTGGGGGTGGGAAGACAAAATGGGTGGGAGGGAGGGAAAATAACGAACAGGGAAAGAAAGACAAAAAAGTTATGTGGGGCCGTTGGTGTGGGTGGGTTCGTCGCTGCCGGAGCTAAACCAGGGGTAGGAGTGGGGGGTTTGCCAGAGATGGAACATGGGTGGGGGTGGGAGTGGGAGTTGAAAGAAAAAATATTTTGGATTCTCCTCCATGTTGCTGCTATTGGCGAGATGTGGCAGAGAGAGCGGACGAGGTTTAATGTGTTGCTGCTATTGGCGAGATGTGGCAGAGAGAGCGGACGAGGTTTAATGAGACAATGGTGCTTGCTCGATTTGTCTCCGCCAAAGTTGAGAGGTGGGGCGGTGCGGAGGGTAAGTCACGAACATAACAGGTGAGGGGAGGGAATTGGAGAGAGGGGTGAAGAAGAAAAAAATAAAAGAAAAAATTTAAAGAAATGATTAAAAAATTAAAAAAACTGTAAAAAGATTAATTTGTCCTTTCATCCTCTTATTTTTATGAAATTTTTGATAAAAAAATTATTTAAAAATATGTCGATACTTAAAAGTTTAAAATAAAATTTACAAATTTAGAAAAATTATTTAAAAACTCGGGTTTAAAATGTTTTTTTTCTTTAATCCTAATGTAAAGTAAAAATTGCCCTAAATATAAGGGGTATAATGCAATGTCCCTAAATTTACCCTCACTTTGTCTTGGCTACTCGTCTGTTGCTCGCATTTGCCTGTGTCAAGACACGCACGGTGAGTGCTCTTCGAACACACTCCCTCCAATCGCGCTAAAAAATGTCGCAGTTCTGGAAACCAGGTACCGAAAGGCCTCGCCTGGTCGACGACGAAGAAGGAGGCGTTCTTTTGTATTCCGCCGCTCCTTCCTCCTCTTCTGGGTATTCCTTTTTTTTTTTTTTTTTTTTAATTCAAATTCATTATTTGCCTATGCGAATTGGTTATGCTGTGTTCTCTCGCTATATTACAGTTTGCCTGCGCTTTTTTTCGTCTTCTTCTTTGTTTTCTTCCAATCAGATTTGGGTATGGAAGCTTTGAGAAGCAGAGACAAAGACTCCCGGTATACAAGTACCGAACCGCCATTCTTTATCTGGTGGAGACTCATGCTACTACCATTGTCGTTGGCGAAACTGGAAGTGGCAAAACCACTCAGATTCCCCAGGTTCTCTGTTTTGTTCTTGTCTCTATTTGCGCCTGTACACTCTTTTTCATATTGTGTTCATATGATTATTTGCTGTTTGGATTTCGTTTTCAGTTGGCTGTTGAAATTGAGACATATTAGGTTTCAAAAACATCTTTAGATGAAACTGAAAATTAAGTGCGAAACTGATAAGTACTGATTTTTAAGTTCTAAAATTTAAGTGCTGAATTTATTAAATGTTTTTTTTTTTTTTAAATACATTTGTATTTTGACAACTTTTGACTTTTCATTCTAAAAAATTTTCTGTCTATTTTTTTTTCTTGGTATTAATTTTTCTCTGTAGAATGTTATCATATATTTTTTTCCTCTATTTTTCTAATAGTAGTTTAATATTGATACTTGCGTTAAGAGAAATTATATAATTTTAAGTGAAAGGTGATAAGTCATGTGGACATCACTTAATCTTTTGCCCTATTTTTAATTGAAACTTAATACGTTAAGTGCTTGTTTTATTTTTTGTCAAACACAATAAATTGAATAAGTATTTGATGCATTCAGTGTTGAATTGTGTTATCAAACAAACCGTTAACCTATTGACTTAATGTTGACTAGACGTAGATTTTGCTAACTAAAATATTGTTAAGGACTAAAATATAAACTGAAAATAAATTGGTTAGTACTAAAAAATAAGTTACTTTATAAATTAGATAAAAAAATTTAAAAATAACAGGAACCCCAAAATTTTATGGATTTTGCCATGTAAAAAATGGAAGAGAGGAGTTCGTCGCGTAGGTTGAATGAAGGACTAATGTTAGCATATGGAGAAGATCTGCATGAAACACACCAAAAAAAAAATGAAAAATCGATTTATAACATGATTTTGTCTGAAGATGTGCTTGTGTTCTTTAGCTGTGAAATATTTTTTTGCGGATTCCACACTCATACGGAGTAATATGGGTTTCATTACAAGTTACTTTACCTTCTGATAAACCCAAATGTGTATTTCATGTTTGCTGATAATACAGTATCTCAAAGAAGCTGGTTGGGCAGTTGGTGGGCGCATGATTGCTTGCACTCAACCAAGAAGATTGGCGGTGCAGGTACTATTTAGATCAACTGTCTATTTAAATCTTTCGATGCTTTCCATTTTGACATAGATAAGACTTCTAATTTTTTCCTCGCATATCTTTGTTTTCCTCTTATATCTTTCTAACTGAATTGTCGGGATGTCCTTATTTTTAACATTGCTTGTGATGCATATAGGCGGTTTCTTCGAGGGTGGCAGAGGAGATGGGTGTGAAGCTTGGGGAGGAAGTTGGTTATACAATTCGATTTGAAGATGTTACAACTTCAGTGAGACTCTACCTTTTTTGAAGGAAAAGAAATTAACAGTGTCACGCTATCATTCATGCCCATAAGATTTTAATGTTTAATATGGAAATATTATGGAAGATTCTGCACCTGATGCTTTATATTTTGGACTTCCTTAATAAAAGCTATGACCCATCACTTCCATATATCTATGCGTTCTTTTATGTTGGGGGGGCATTTGGACCTTTTGGTGATCATTGACTACCACCTGGCAATTTTGCCCAATACCTTTGGCCTTTGCTTGAGTGATTTGGACCTCTTAGTGCCTCAAAACCAAGTTATATTGATCTTCTCGTTCTGTTTTTCTTCTTGGTCATTGTGGTGTATTTAAGTCAGAAAGAAGGTGGACTCAGCCTCCCCTCATTTTGGAAAAAAAAAGCACTTTTACCCGTTAATTCTAATGAAAAATTAATTTAAACCCGAAAAAATCATAAAAGCTCCCCTTAATTTATATAAACTAGTGACCGTTGCAAAGTAATTATAAGAGATAATCTGTGACACTAAAGGCTCCCTCCCTTAATATATGGTAATAGATTTCTCTTAAATTACAAAAAGTAAAAAATAGCCCCCCTCTTTTAAATTTCTAAATCATCACTGCTTGGTCGTCTTCAATTTTCTCTATTTCTTTTATTTTACAAGAAACATAATTCTCTATAATTTATTCATTTCTTTTTCATTCTTCTCCTGACTAGAGCTTATGCTACCAATTCAATAGATGATGGGAACTTTTTTGTTTTGGCAGCACAGGGGTTAACAAGGATTAAATTTCTAACAGATGGGGTTCTACTCAGGGAAATGATGGATGATCCTCTTCTTAGCAAGTATAGGTAATTGTTATGATCATTGAAAGCTTGTCTCTTTTTTTTTTCTTTTTTTTTTTTCCGGTAAATTCAACTTGTCAACCCTTTTATTCAATTTCCAATAAGCTTGTACACCCATAATTACATATGAAGTTGTGAATAACCTCATCGGTTTATTTGATTGTTACAGTATAATAGAAAATTTTAGGGCATAAGACCACCAGAAAATTCAATAGTTGGAAGAAAGAAAATTGAGCTTGTGTTATGGATCAAGTTAAAAATTCCATTGTGGAATGTTCCGGGTCAAATGATCTTGATAAGATAGTAGGCGTGAGGGAGGTTTTGAAAAACTAGGAGGCGGGGGTGGGGGTGGGGGTGGTATGTCTCGAAGAAACAAAGATGGAAATGTTAAATCAACATTTGGTGGGTAGCATTTGGAAAAATAACTGGGCGTGTTGGGTGTCGATTAAGGCAACCAGGATGACTGATGGGGTTGTTTTGATGCTGGACAACAGGGTGGTAGAAAATTTTGATTTTTGAATTGGAGCTCTCACATACGCTCGTCATCTCAAATTGGTGGGTGATGGGTTTTTGTGGTCCTTTGACGGTTTATGTGGGCTTGAAGATGATAGCTTATGGCCTATCTTGTGCAATAAACTTATGCAATGTGGGCTTGAAGAGGGGTAGGCCGGTTCGGTTTGGAGGGTACTATAACTTTATCCGCTTTCCGAGAGAATGGAACACCTTGTGTGAGAATTTCGTTAGAGATGGATGTGTTCTCCGATTTCGTTGATGGAGAAAGGTTGATTGATTTGCCACTAGTTGGGCTGTTGGAGGAGCCTTTGCATGGAGTGATCGGATATTGCCGTGTGCATTTTTTAGTTGACAAGGAATGTGAAATTCACTTTCCTGATTTGGTTCAATATTAGTTACCTAGGCCTTTTCTGGATCATAATCCTTATGTGCTCATAGTGGGACTTAGTTGAGGGAGAACATTGTTTAGATTTGTTTACATTTCTCAAAGTGGATGGCATTTTGTGATTGGCAATTGGGTGGTGGCGTAGCTACGAGGTTTTTTGTACTTAAGATCTAGAGATTGGATGCCAAAGAACAATTGGTCCATATGGGAGGAAAGTTTGACATTTAGAGACACTCTCAATGGTGAGTTAAATAAGGTTTTTCTCTATGAACAGTTTTGGTCCGAGAAAAAAGTTTTAAGTAGTTATGGCTTTTGAAAGGTGATTCGAGTATGAGCTACTTTAATTGTTTGGTGGCCGCTAATAGGAGAAAAATTGTGTGGCTTCGCTGCTAGTGGATGGTAATCGGGTACAAAGTGAGTGAGGAGATGGTTCGTTATTATCGAAGATTTTTCTTAGAGTCAGTGTCTTACATGCCTGCTATGGAATTCTTATCTTTTGGAGCATCTAGATGGGGAACAAGGGCTATTTTGAGGAAGAGTTTTCGGAAACAGAATTTGTAGGTGTGTTGAAGTCTTGTGAAAATGATAACTGGAAGGATTTACTCTGGCTGGGATGTGGTCAAGGGACACGTTTTTTTGAGACTTCCGTAGACAATTTTAGGTTGAGTGAATCATTAATTCTATGTTCATCTCCTTTATTTCTAAAAAGGAAGGTGTGGTGGAGCGTAAGGATTTCAAGCCATTCCAACTTAGTGAGGAGCATTTATAAATTGCTTTCTAAGTTGTTGTTCAGCTAAAGGTAGTAATAATGGATGATTTGATCTTAGAAGCCAAGAATGATTTTGTGGGAAGAAGATATATTTTGGATGGAGTCCTTAGGGGGTTGGTTGTTTGCTAAGTGAGGATTCTTGCTGAGCGAAGTGAGGGTTTTGGGGAGGGATGAGGGGGGGTTCAGAAAGTCCTCTTTTTTTTTTCTTTTTTTTTTTTCACGGAGGGATATTTGGAGGTCTAAAATTTCGGTCAAATTGTTTTTTCTTTTTTCTCTGGTCGCTGGTATGGAATGCCATTTTCACGATGGACAATTTGAAGAGGTGCAGTTTTCATCTTTCGTTTGGGTGTGTCATGTGATGTCTTTGGGACCGGAGGGGTCTTTAAGTCACCTCTTGATGTTTTATCCAGTGGCTAGTGATTTGTGGAATAAAATTTTCACTGACAGGGTGCTTTGGTCATGCCTCACTCTTGTTTAGAACTTGCCATGTGTTAACAGGCAGGAAGGTAGTAGAGCCAATGGTGTTTTTTGGGTCTTTGGGCTTGATTTCCCTGGCTCTTTTTTGGTGTATTTGGATGGAGCGGAATCAACCTATTTTGGATGGAGTTGCTTTGCCTTAATCAATATATACAGGAAGGATTGCTTCAAGCAAAGATTAAGGCAAAGGAAAAAAGGGTTTCCTCGTGAAAGAAGGTTTGCACCTCCCCATACCCCACAATGCAATGGTAGGAGCCTTCGTGCACTCGACTTTTCTTTTTTGCTATGTCTTAATCTTTTCTTGAAACAGTTTTTCCTGTTCATGTTATGTATTTGGTGGAAGGGACACTATTCTTCAGGGAGTATGATCTTCTCGATTTTCTAGGAGATCTCAAGACGTCAGGGTTGGTGCCCATTGCATGCTTTTATATATTATATTTCCTTGAATGCCTCAAATAATAATTGCTTTTATGTCAATGTTTTTTGTTCTAGCCAATATCCTTTGCTTAATGAATATAATCAAGTCTCTGGCTCTCATAACACTGTTCTTTGTTGCCATTGGAACTTGGAACTATAAGTCTTTCACGGATATGATCTTCTCTTGCAATCACTGACTTATCTTGCAATTTTTATTTTTAGTGACACCATTTTCTTTGCATATTCTGTTTGGCATCCTAGTACTCTGATCCATATGAAATCGGTTTTTACTATTTCTTCTAGATCTAATGTCATATTGTACATTTTTCCCCTTCAGTTTTGGTGGTGATCTTCTATTGTCATGCACATTTCGTCCATATGATGTAACCCTTATATAGGATAATTAAACCTAATTGTAAAAAAGGATTTTTTCAGTAGAGACTAGAGACATTTTATCCCCGATGTTGTTGAAGTTACATCGCATTTATTCTATTTTTCTTCTATGGATCCAAAAAATTTAGGCCCCATTTTTTTAGTGTTTTAGCTCCCTAATTTTTGTTCCTGCTCTCAAATTTTTTGGAAATGTATAGAATCATGTTTGGTAAACACATTTTTGTTTCCAAATATTCTCAAAATTTTGGAAGTATTTTTGGCATTTCTTAAACTTTGAGAAACAAACAAATGTTTTTTTCTTGTCACAGTTTTACACCCACAAAATCATTCCTAAATTATTTCTTAAAGGTAAATATTGAGAATCACCACCACACTGGTCACCAGTACCACGTCGGCCGCCACCACCACGCTAGTCACCACCATCCAAGAAATATATATATTTATTGTCATACATTCAAAGCAATAAATAAATAAAAACAAATATTGCGTAAGAAATATGTATATTTATTGTCATACATTTAAAGAAAAAAAAGGACAAATGTTGCAACCAAACTTGTTTCTTTATTTCTGTTCTCATAACTTAAAGGAAACAATTTTAGAACAATGTTCGTTATCAAAAGTGTTTATGTTCCCAGAATACTCCAGAGCGGAAAGAGAAATCCCATCCCAGTTTATTGGGAGTAGAAACACTTATTAAACGCCACCTTATATTCTAAGATCTCTTTTTAGATTCACAAGGATAAATTTAACTTACTGATAAGCCTTTGTTTACGATTCATCTGCATTTTCTCGAGCCTCATCCGAAACCCTCTATTATTCCACGTTTTTTCCGTTTATAGTTTTATCATGCATTGAAGAACTTTCTAGTTTCTTTTGTCTACTACAATGAAATTGACACTTGAGGAATGGTTGGCTATCTGAAATCTTTAACCAATCAAGAGTAATATTCCATAGTTATTTTGGTCTAATTTGTTTGTCGATTTGGCTGTAATTTCTTTTATCATTTTCTTTCTAGTGTCATAATGATAGATGAAGCACATGAAAGATCTCTTTCAACCGACATCTTATTGGGTCTTCTGAAAAAGGTATCCTAATTAAAATAAATTACTAGTTACAGATAAGGGTGCTCATGGGCCTGGCTGGGCTGTAAGCCTGAGCTTGGCCCGGCTCTAAACAAAAATTTTCAAACCCAAGCCTGGCCCTATAATATTTTTTTTTAATTTTAAAAAAATCACCAAAATTACAAATTACAATTATAAAATACATTCATATATATATATATATATATATATAGATATAGATATAGATATAGTTATTTATTTATTTATTTTTTAATAAATGGTCAGGCCGGGCTGAGGGCCGTCAGGCTGGACCTAAACAAAAATGGTCAATGCCCAAGCGCAGTCCTAAAATTGAACGGGCCTAAATTTTGGGGCCATAATCCTACCTGTGGGCTCAAAAATCAAGACCAAGTCTTAAAAAAAATGCAATGGGTTGGGCAGGCCCCCAGGCTCATGGCCATCCCTAGGTACAGAGGTAGTACTTGGACTAAAGTCATCTATTTAAACAATTATAATAAATTACTGGTTACAGAGGCAGTACTTTGATTATTGCCTGGGTTTGAGTCTCACCTATCCCCTGTCAAGAAGGGAACTATATTATATATTATTCTGAGTCTCTGACCTCTTTTGGAGAAATCTTTTTCTCCTGGCCCTTTTTACCCCTGGTGGGGGAGGAGGTGGGGGTGAGGGAGGCGATGGTTTTATACTAAAAGGAAACTGTAAGCTATTGTAATTTTTGGTTCGTACTTCTTTTGCATGCTAACTATTTGAATCCCAGATCCAACGGCGTCGACCTGAGTTGCGACTGGTTATCTCATCAGCTACAATAGAAGCAAAATCAATGGCTGCCTTTTTCAATATCAGGTTCTCTCCTTTGCATTTTGATAGTTTATTTTTCTTTACATGCTATTCAATGTAGCTTCCATTCTTTATGGGAAATTTGTTCAAGGTATCGTAATTCCAATATGAAATGACTAAGAATTGTTCTGTGTTTTTATATTTTAGGCGATGCTTTTCAATTTCATTTTCTGCATTTGTATCATATTTTGAATTGGCTGTTCTTCCACCTGATCTAACCAAAAAAAGTGGAAATCTCTTGGTTTCCTTGGAGTAATTTTCCAGAAAGCTTAATCTTGATCAATAATCATCTTCCTTTATTTTATTTTATTTTATCTTTTGATTTTTGTGATTTTTTTGATTAAGTTTCTACTTCTTCATTGAACATCAGACAAGTGGGGGCATTCTCCGCTCTTTTCATTATTTTAGTTATAAAGGCTCTCTTTTCCATATTTCGTTCAATTGTTTAAAATTTTAAAATATACATGAATATTGGGTCCTTTTTACCCAATAGTTGTTGTTTTGAACTTAGTTGCAGGATCCTTCTAAAATGGCCACTCTTCCATGTCGGACCCGCGATTCTGCGTTTCTTACTGAGAATCTTGTACCAAACTCGCTCCTATTATATCAAAGCCTCACTCCCACCACGCTCCTATCATGACTAAACCTCAAAATAACATTTTTTTTAAAAATATTTTGCTGTATTTTATTTTAATATCGAAAATCATGAAACAGGACTTTTCAAAAGAATATTTTTTTAAAACAATACTATTTCAAATAGAAATTGACACACTAGTAAACGCATGATATAACAAAAAGTTACATGCTTCTTAAGCACTTCAAACATGTGAATCTCTTAGAATTTGGTGATTCCCACCTCAGTTTTGTGCAACTAAGCTTTTGAATGATATTTCTAACCATGTGTACAAGGTAAGGTGCATGTTGCAATCAAGGTTAAGGACACATATATGTTGGTGGCAATTTGTTATTGTATATTAACTCTGTTCAGTGGCAGGGCCATAATTTTTTTAATGGGGTCAATATCTTCGTTTCTAGAACATTAGTGTTGTGGTACAATATATAATTTTGCCTTCAAAACAAAGTTCGCCATATTGAAGATAATAAATACTAGTTTTTGAATTTTTATTATATTTAGATTTTAGACTAAAGGCTAGTTTGATAACATAATTAAGTACTTAAAACTAGATGCATTACGTAATTATCAAATTAAGTGTGTTTCATTACAAAATGAAACAACTGCTTAAAATATCAGTATGACATAAAAATAGGTATAAATTTTGTACGATGTGTGACTCACTTATTTTTTTAGCACTTATCACTTAAGATCACTAAATGTCCATCTACCAGAACCACCATCAAACACTATTAATTTATATCGATATAGTTTTCGAAAAGAGTTATATACAAGCGATTGTAGAGAGAGAAAGTACAAATTTGAGAAAAAAATGGAGAGAGAAACCTTTAGAGAGATAATGTTTTAGAAAGAAAAGGTTGTAAAGATTAAAAGTTTGTCCAAATATAAATTTCTTGTGGTTGGGAGTACTAAAAAAATATGTACTTAATACGTGCAACATTAAACGAATTCAACACTTCGTTTTCAGCACTTAATGTTCAGTTTTATGACTTTCATCTAATGGGCTCTGAATGCTTGTATTTGTAGTCAGCCTTCTCAAGTAGCTTCTTTTTATTTTATTTTATTTTTGTATTTGAATATTCAAGTATTTAGTAGATATTTATTACATTTATTTTTTAATAATGAAGTGTTGTATTAACATAAAGTTTCTACATTTGTTGAAATTTAGCCGAAGGCGTAGGGGACCTGAAGTAGAGGAGCATGGACCAAAAACAGAACCTGCCATTCTGTCAGTTGAGGCATGTTGTACTGGATCTGATACTTGCGCATATCTTACCTTTTTTATTTATATGGTTCGAAGTGATGCCTACATTTATTGGACTAATCGTTGTTGGTGTGCACACCAAATCTGAGGCTTCCACTGAAGTAGTCTTATTTTCAGGGCAGGGGATTTAATGTGCAAATTTATTATGTTGAAGAGCCCGTATCAGATTATGTTCGATCTGCTGTTTCAACTGTATTGTCAATTCGTGATCAGGTATGCTAAAATGTATGGTGGGACGACTTCTTCCCATGAACTTGTGGTCTATATAAGTAGCGTTTGGGAGAAATATCAACATAGAGGCTTGTTTGAGAAGGCAGTTGTTTTGTTGGTGATATACTTGCAATATATGTAATTATGTACAAGTCAAAGCATGCGCATATCGGGGTTTTGTTGGTGTTTCTTACTTTTGCCCTTGTAAGCCCATGCTATCACGGTAAATATTAAAAATATAGATAAGATACAGTGGTTTACGATGGTTTGTACATGTGCATAAAAGACCTATAGAAGTGCCAGTGAGAAAATTTAGTTCAAGTGTGGGGGCCTATTAGAGGGAGAAGTAGTTTTAAAAGACTTAGAACAAGACTATTAGAATTGATTTGATGACATTAAACCTGACTGAGAGGATGACCCTTGATCGATTATTGTGGCGTAGACGAATTCATGTAGCCGACCTACTTAAGTGGGACAAAGACGTTGTTGTTGTTGTTGTATAGATAAGATACAGCTAGGATACGACTAACTAGTAGGATGATATATATTTTATATATAAACATATAGCGATACTTAATATTTGAAATGATTCCCTTATTTTTTATCAAACACACTTAATTGAATAAGTACTTACCCTATTCAATTTAACTGTTGAATTGTGTTATTAAACATGCTTTTAGTAATATTATTCCTTTTGGATGTTGAGTTTCTGTGTTTTCTGCTCTCTCTTTCTTATGTTAAAACGACATTATTCATTTGTACTTACCTGTTGGTTCTGAACAACATTACCCATACCCGCTCCACAACATCAATTGTTCCCTGCGGATGTCTTGCATTCGCCAAATATTTTACTTGAATAAGCTTGAGTTCAACTCTCTACCCTATTGCACAAAAATGTTTTTTTGGTGGTTCTAATTGCGTCTTCAATGGTTTGCATCGTATTCTTTTCTAGACATTGTAAAATCACCCATCAATTATGTAATCTTATAGTCTTAGGAAAACATCTCCTTATGTTTTATTTCCTTTTTTTCTTCTGAGTTGCTGTATTTCTCCTCGTTAACCTGTATGTCAATGAACATGTTAATTATTTCTGTCTGGTAAGGGTATATTCATTTCATGTTTGGTTTTGTAGGAGCCAATGGGCGATATCTTAGTATTCTTGACAGGCCAGGATGACATTGATGCTGCAGTCCAGTTGCTCACAGAAGAAGATCAAAATAACAAGAAGCACTCCCCAGGTGCTTTAGATGGAATCTATTTGTTTAAGTATATGCTGATGAGGCTATTGTCTAGAGCCCTATTGGTGTGACATTGATGTGGTCCTCATCTTACAAGGCGTCTTTTGAACGTGAGTTAGGTCCGTTTGGTTCTTACATGATATCAGAGTCAGACCTTTGTCTAATGTTAGGTGTGTTGAATCCCATATCAATGTTGGGCCCCCGATTTCTGTTCGCAGATATAAAGTTTAGGGAAATTCTCATCTTACAAAGCATTTTTTGAGAGTGAGTTAGGCCCATTGACTTCTGCAATTTTGTATTGGACTCCGAATCCAATACGACAACAATAAAAATTCTTTGTTCCAATCTTCATCCAATTTATTCATTCTGGAAAAAAAATCTGATTATAAGCTCTTCTAGTTTAATCTAGCTATTTATTTTATACCCCAACTTAACCCATTTTGTTAAATGATCATTCTTGCTCCATTGTTTCTTTATTTTTGACCCAGTTGACTATGCTAAAGTGATAATATATGGATTGGTTTGCATCAAACAATGATATCTGGATGGTTTTTGCATGTATACACAGATTCAGTTTCTTATATTCCACAAGAATTGTGTGGTTCCAACTAGAATTGATCCTTTGAGCATCAATCCCTTTTCTACAACTTTAGGATCACTCCAAATTTTAGATATTAAACATCTCTAAAGTCAGAATTGTGCTTCCAAGAGAGACCGCGGTATAATAGTCCAAACACAAGTTTTGGGAGGTCCCGGATTCAAATCTTGTAAATTGCCTCTCTGTACACAGAGGTAAGGTTACGTACATTTGACCCTCCCTAGACCCCACAATGGTGGTAGCCTTCGTGCATTGGGCTACTCTTATATATATATAAGACAGGGCTGACAGGTGTATGTATATATGCCGAACAGGAGATGATATTAATCAGTTTACACTTCAACAAAGTGTATGCTATGCATTGCATTGTATGTTGAAGATATTGACAATTTTTTCTCAACTCTTGTATTGATTTTCAAATAACAGGACGACATGTTCATTGTGCAGCATAGTTGCAATTAATTTCTTGCCAAATTGACGTATATTTGGCCAAATTTACTTTACAGGGTTGATTGTTTTGCCATTATACTCGGGACTCTCACGTGGGGAGCAGGTTAGTGTGTTTTTCATGTAGCAATTGGTAAACCTGATTAGAAAACGAGATTGTGTATATTATTTGGACTTCAGAGCTCTTTTTTTGGCTTTCTTTTTAGGATCTTATATTTACCCCCACTCCCAGGGGGAAGAGAAAGGTGGTGATATCAACAAATATTGCAGAGACATCATTGACATTAGAAGTATGATATCAACAAATATTACCTTTTAATGCATGGGTTTGTAAGATATGAATGAAGAATCAACGCGGGAAATTTATCCTCATCATCGAATTTCCTCTCTTGCAGGGCATTGTATATGTCGTTGATAGCGGCTTCTCGAAACAGCGATTCTACAACCCGGTACCGTCTATTTTTCTTTAGTGTTAAGTGTTGGAATTTCCAATTTCTTTTTTGTAATTTTTCTGTTGTTCATGTGAGCTCAAAATGTTTTGATTCTGATGATTCACTTCCGTTTTTAGCTGCTACATACAAAATATCTGACCCTTTCCAAACCCTGCAATGGCGGGATCCTTCGTTCACTTGGCTGCCCTTTTTACTAATAAAATATCTATATCGTCATATTTTATTACTTGCATTTACTTTGTTTTCCCTCTTTATTTGATGCTAGTTTTTGTTTTTCGATTTTGATGACAAGCATATATTCATGTGTGTGCGTGTGTGTGTGCAAACGAATGTCTGGTGTCATTAACCTTTTAACCTACTGTAATACAGATCTCAGATATTGAGAGTTTGGTAGTGGCACCAATATCGAAGGCATCTGCTCAACAAAGGGCTGGTAGAGCTGGAAGAGTACGACCAGGAAAGTGTTACAGGTGCTTATTGAAAGTATATTTACATTGTCAGATTTTTGATGTTGCATGCAGTGGTTGCAAATTTATTTTTTATTTCTAGATATCATATTTTAGTTTCTTTTATTTTTCTATTTTCTCTTAATTGTTTTTTGAGTATATTTCTTGTACTTGGAAGTTTGAATAAAAATGTTGATGCTCCATGCGGGTATTTCTTGGTGCTAATGACCAGGCTTTATCCCGAGGAGTATTTTGTTAAGGAAATGTCTGCGGAGGGGATCCCGGAGATGCAGAGATCGAATCTTGTTTCTTGTGTAGTTCAGGCATGTGATCTTTTCTAATGCATTTCGTTGCACCGCCACTTTCTTTGAGATATTTTTAGAGCTTTTTTCACTTTGTCCTGCTAAAGTTTTAGAGAAATCCCATTTTGAGTCCATGTCCTTTCAATTTGAACACATTAAACCCTGAAATATTCGAATTGTGTCACGTCAGTCCTTTCTTCATTTTTTATGACGGAATTCACCCATGTGGGTTATTTCGTGCTTGACACGTGTTTGATTTCTGTCATAAAAAATGACTAAATTACTGATGTGGACTGACTTGACACGATTTGGATGCTTTATAAAATATGAGTTAACTCGTAATCTTGTCAACCGTTTTATCCTATTTCCTTCATTTTTCTCATATTTCCTGTTGTTAATTTCTCCACTATTTGATCTTCTGACTATTGTGATTCTTCTCTCACAGTTAAAAGCATTGGGCATAGATAATATTTTAGGGTTCGACTGGTTAGCATCTCCATCGCCTGAAGCAATGATCAGAGCACTTGAAGTACTATATTCGCTTGGAGTTCTTGATGACGACTCCAAGCTTACTTCACCTGCTGGATTCCAAGTTGCAGAGATTCCATTGGTATGTTTTTATAATGCTCTTTACTTGTGCTTCATCATTTATATGATTTTTTGTCAGTAGTAATTGATAAATGCAATTTCTGTAGGACCCTATGATTTCGAAAATGATATTGGCTTCTAGCGAACTTGGGTGTTCAGAAGAAATCATTACCATTGCTGCTGTTCTCTCAATACAGGTGACTGAGATTCTTTTTACTGTTATTTTTTTTTCTATTTTCTTGCTGTTTTGTCTTATAATACCAGCACTAATACACCAGATCCCATTAGAACCTCACAGTTAACCATGCGTGGGCGAAAGTAGTACTAGGATGGGTGACTTCCTGCGAAGTCCTCGTGTTGCACCCCAATTCCATTTTAGAGGGTGAACTTTAGGTAAAATGGTAAGGTTATTCTATTGTGACTTGGAGGTTTCGGGTTCAAATCTTGGAAACAACTTCTATGTACATAGGGGTAAGGCTACGCACATTTGACCCTTCTTAGACCCCGCAATGGCGGGAGCCTTCGTGCACTGGGCTGTCTCTCTTTTTTTTTTTTTTTGGTTCTTATAATGATAGCTGATAATTGATAAATATTATTTGAAAAATAGAAGATTTTGGAGTTGGTTTGATGAATCTAGTTATGCTATATTTTTAATGAAACTTCCCTATTTTAGAAACGTTTTTCTTTTATATATTTGTTTTTTCTAAGCCTAATTTTAATTGTTGTGGCAGTCTATCTGGATCTCTGTCAGGGGAGTACAAAAAGAGCAGGATGAGGCCAAACTTAGATTTGCGGCTGTTGAGGTGCTGGATTTTTTACCCTGGAACAAAACGAAAATATGTTTCTGTTCTGTTTCCCAATTTTCAGAACAAGTTTTTGGGAATAGAATGGAACCACACACACACACATGCTTCTGTCCCATGTTTTCTGGAAATAAAAAAGTGTATTTTTTATCTTCTTTTTTCTGCCCTAAAATAATGCATAAATTTTCAGGGTGATCACGTGACGTTCCTTAATGTATATAAGGGATTTCTTAAATCTGAAAAATCTTCAAAGTGGTGTCATAAGAATTTTTTGAACTATCAAGCCATGGTAAGTATATTTTTCCAGCCATATTAATTTCTGGATTTGTTTTTAAATACCTTGTCATTCGGTTAGTTTTTCCGTTTCTCTCTTTTCTTCGGGATTTTTGTTCCCAAAAAAATTGGGAAAGATAGAACAAAAACAATTTTTGTTTGTTTCTGTTCCAATTCCAAGTTTTCTTTGAACATAAACAAAAAGAATAGAACACTAACCAAACAAGTCCTTAATTAACTAAAACATTTTGTGTGATATTTGTGCAGAAAAAAGTAATTGAAATTAGAGCACAACTTAGAAGAATTGCTCAGCGATTAGGCATTGCCCTGAAATCTTGTGAAGGTGATATGAAGGTAATTTGGTGCAACACTTTAGATGATCTTCTTAGAGATTTGTCTATATTAAGGCCAATGAAATTTGTCTATGTTCTTTTTCTTATCAAATATAGTTTACATATTGATGGAGGTCAATTGAAAAAAAAAATAATAATAAAAACTAATAATAATAAAAAAAAAATAAGAATTTTGTTCAAATAATTCAGTGATGAATTAATTAAATGTGTCTTTCTATTACAATTAAACTTCATTATATAGGCTTAGCATAACAAATAATAATGATTACTGAACAAAATAGAAATAACGGTTACTTAACAAAAATAGAAGTAACGGCTACTTTAACAACTATAATTAATTACTGTGGAAAAAGAGACACTAATGATTTTTCCCCTCCCACCTTACATAAGTTTGAAACGGTGGCCTTAGTCAATCCCCATTACATATATTTTCTTTTTTGCTTTTGTTGTTATTTCAAAAGGAACCTTTGAACGGTAGCATTTGGAAGCATGACATTAGAGCTTTAGAATTGGAACTAGAAACAATGCCTGCAAAAATTTCAAAAATTGCATGCATTTATTTACTACCAAAAGCTGAGGCAACGTTCGGTTTCTTGGAATTTGAAATGAACGCATTTGTAAATGTAAAAAATTTACGTGCATTCATTTCCAATTCCAGAGCTTCAATTTTATGCTACCTAACTCTACCCAAAGGAAAATGAGAAGCTAGAAAATCCTTTCTTGTATTTTATTTTACCATTATCGGAATAAAAATTGATACTCCCTCCGTGCCCTCTGTTCCTAAGGCACTGTTTGGTAACACTTTTTTTTAAGTATGTTTTAGAAAAGTATTTTATTAAATTAACCTAGGTTGCGTTTGGGTAAGAGATTTGACAAATCCATGGAATTTGTAAATGATGGGATTTCAAAATTCTGGATTTGAAATCCCATCATTTACAAATTCGATGTTTTGATAACTTTTTTATATGAAAAATTTAATTGTATAATTTCATAATTGTCTTGTTTGGACAGGGAAATATTTGTGTGTAGAATTTTGAAATCTATTAAATTCTAATAATAAAAAATGTGAAAATATACTCATAATGTAATTTTTATTTAGTAACTTAAGAATATAATTTTAATAATATAAGTTTTATACCTATTTTAGTAATATAATTTTAATAATATAACTTTAATTATACATCACTATTTTATATATATATATATATATATATATATATATATTTTACAAATATAATTTTATTATATAATATAGAGAGAAGAGGGAATTCTGAAATTCATATAATTACAAAATAAAAAATGAGACTGAAGTGAAATATATGAGAAATTCAAAAAATAACAAATTCCCTCTTGGAATGATTATTAAAAATAACATGTGTTTTGAAGGGATTTGTAAAATTTCTTTAAGTTGCGTTTGGATAAGTGATTTGGGGGAAGGATTTAATTTGTTGAAAGGTTCTTAAAATTCATTTTTAACAAATTCCTTGTTTGGGTATTTATTAGGAAAAATTTGTAAAATCCCTTGAATCTTAAAAATAGGATAAATGGAGGATTTCTAAATATTTTTATTTTAGGTGCCATTTACAAAACTATCCAAGGAGGGATTTCAGATATGTCGACTGCCGCTGCCGAGTGGTGATGTTAGTTATCCAAACAAGAAAATTATAAAATTACACTATCAAATTCTTCGTCTAAAATAGTTATCCAAATAAGGAATTTGTAAATGATGAGATTTCAAAATCCAGGATTTTGAAATCTCATCATTTACAAATCTCTTACCCAAATGCAATCTTATTCTCCTACTTTACAAATGAAGGGATTTTATAATTGCTTCCTAATAGTACCTGAACAAAGAATTTGCTAAAAAGGATTTGTGAAATCCTTTGAACAAATAAAATTCCTCCCTCAAATTTCTTACCCAAACACAATCTCATTTACTTTTAAAAACTAAGTAAAAATAACGTTACTAAATGGTGTCTTAATTTGACAAAAAAGAACTTTTAGTTAGAAACGAAAGTGAAAAATTGAAAGTGTGTTTGATAGTGTAGAGATAATATCTTAGTATTATTTCTATAAATGATCTCTTAATTAAGAAAAAAAAATTATAGATGATTGAAAAAAAGTTGGCGGAGAGATCTTAGTCCATTGATCTCCATCACTCCCTTGAAAAGGGCAATCCAGTGCATGAAGGCTCTTACTTGAGGAGGGTCAGATGTATACAGTCTTACCCCTTGCATACAGGGAGGTTGTTTCTAGGATTTGAACCCTGTGCCCAACTCTTGTCTCACTTGACTTTGTACAAAGTTCTAGATAGTGGATGAATTTATGTTACTTTGTTATATTACCCTCAATGAAAAATATGTGGAAGTGTTGAAACTTTTTGAAATTTAAATGAGTGGTTAAGTAGAGGGTTAATTTGGGAAAAGTAATGAATTATATTCTTAAAAAGGGAAAGAGGTATATTTTGGAACATTCTAAAAAGAAAAAGAAAAGTAGGACTATTATTTTGTAACGGGGGTAATATTTATGGGTCCTAATAGTGCACAACTCATTGGGTAGTCGGAAAAAAATTTGTAAAATGAATTTAAAAAATTGTTATAGAAAACTATATATGTATATATATATCGAGTATTGTATTGGAGTTGTAAACTGAACTACACTTAAACAAACCAACTCTTGGTTTTTTAGGCCAATGCGGCATCAATAACAATCCTTATGTTTTTTGTCCTCTTTCAGGCCGTAAGAAAGGCGGTGGTTGCTGGATTTTTCGCCAATGCATGTCGTCTAGAAGTGAGTAAAAGAATATATCCATCCATTAATTACATCTGATGATCTTGTTATGTGGAATGACCTTCTTAAGTTTTGCGGGATTGGGTACGGTATTTGAATTTGAAAAAGTTACTGGATTTGGAGAAGGGGTTTGTGAATAAATTGCTTCTTGAAATCAACCATCTTATTTGGATACCTCACCCAAACGCACCCTCAAATCCTTCACGCTTGTCGTTTCCTAATTGTATTCTCTCGCGTGTTGTCAAAAGGCATACACTCGTAATGGGATGTACAAGACTATCAGAAGTTCTCAAGAAGTTTATATTCATCCCTCTTCGGTGTTATTCAGGTCAGTAAAAGAGATCTAACTTGACAGTTGTTTTTCAATGCCAAAATTTTGAAAATTATTTGAGATTTATAATATAATCGTGATTTTAGGAACTTCAATTCAGTGGAATTCCTACTTAAGTCTTAATTTTTTCTACTTAATTCTTAATTTATTGGGATCTGTTGAATCCCACTTTGATGTTGGGTCCCTGATATCCGTTCATAGTGGTTTGTAAAAGTTCACCCTGCGCGTGAGGGAGCGTGTTGAATCCCACATCGCTTGTGTTATCTGATCCTGAGCTATATATAAAGCCGAGAGCAATCTTCCTCTCACAAGATGTACCCACTGGGTTTTCTACATGGTATCAGAGCCAGACTTTTGTTTAGTGTTGGGCGTGTTAAATCCCACATCAAGGATGGGCCTCCCGATACCCACTCGCAGTGGTTTGTCAAAGTCCATCTTGCGCGTGAGGGGGCGTGTTGAATTCCACATTTTGATGTTGGGCCCCTAGATATCCATTCGCAGTGGTTTGTAAAAATCCACCCTGCGGGTGAGGGGGCGTCTGGAATCCCACCTTGCTTGTGTTAGTTGATCCTGAGCTATATATAAAGCCTAAGGCAATCCTCTTCTTACAAGACTTCTTTTGAGAGCGAGTGGGCCTACTGGGTTTTCTATAGGGATCATTTCGGATAGACTTGATTGGTTTTGATCAGAAAACAGTTTTATGAAAACAAAGGTGAAGTTTGGTCAGTTTTTTGTTGCTTGGAACAGAAGCTGAAAAATAGAAATAAAAACTCTGTAAAAGCACTCTGGTGCAGTGAGATTGTTGAATGAGGTTTGTATTATTTATAATTTTTTTTTTTTTAACATATTTTGTGAATTTATTTGTTGAATTTAATTGTTTTGCAGAGTTAATCCGAAATGGGTTGTTTACCATTCTCTTGTCTCGACGGATCGACAATACATGCGCAATGTTATATCTATCGATCCGTCTTGGTTGATGGAGGCTGCTCCACATTTTTACCAGAACCAACAGTCTAACCAAGTTCCTCATTGATGTGCTCTCCTCTTTTTGCTTATCGAATTGAAATTATTTATATACATACTAGCGTACACCCTGTGTTCGTAAAAAAATAAATTTAAAAATTTTCTTTAATATCGTTCAAAATTATATTAATTTTTTTTTCAATAATTTTGATACAAACATTTAAGAAATTAAAAAGTCACGCCAAGAATGAATGAGTGGTGCATTAAAATAAAAAAAATAAAATAAACATGGGCTGTTCATAAATTTGAAAAAAATTAATTTTAAATTTAACAAATTAAATACTGGATTTATAGATGACTGTTTTGTAATAACTTGTTATGGTGCTAATAGAGGTACGTGGTGCATTGGTCGTTAAGTTTGAGAGAGATGAAATGGAGGCGAATTTTGTTTTTTTGGTACAAGCATTGGAGATGAGTTTTTGAATGCTAGGCCTGCCGAGAAGTCTTAGGTTAAGGGTAATAAAGTTTTAATAGAGGGAAATTGAATTTTTGAAGGAATGGAAAAAATCGAGGGAGAGAGATGTATGTGAAATTTTACATTTTTTTCTTTATTTTTTATTTTTAAATATGTAAGCGAAGTAGGTTTGGAAAATGTATGGTGAGTTGTTTTATTATATAGTAAAAAGAGTCAGAGACCACAAGCTCATGTTCACCCTAACCTAATCAAAGGAAGGGTCTTGGTTATTGGGTCAGAAGCTAAGCAAAGGTAGCCTGCTAACCTGAATGGAAAGGCTAAAAAAGGCTCTTGACTTGTTATGGAAGTTCCTAGATTGTGTAAAATAATAGTAGTTCCAAAGACTTATCGGATAGCTTTTCTTTTTCAAAGACCCACTCTTTCTGGAAGAAAAAGGTTTTGAAATTAAACGAGGACTCTAGATAGGTGTGATACTAAAAGGGAAAGTGAAAGAGTAATAAATTGTAAATTGGTTCTTGCTTTTCATTGATGATGTAATACAATATATACACAAGTCTAGAGCTATACACGAAATGGAAACTACATTAATGGGTAATATGTACACTTGATTTATGAGATTTGACTTTTTCTTATTTTCCATGTCAATCCCATAACTCAATCCTATAAATCAAGGATGTCTTTTCCTTATTTTCCATGTCAATCCGATAAATCAAGGATTTGTGTTTTCCTTATTTTTCCAATTACGCCCCCTCAAGATGGAGTTCAAGGAATGAATGTCAATCTTGTTCCATAGGTCTTGTAATCGTAATCCTGTAAGCGGTTTTGCTAAGGCATCGACGAGTTGCTCTTTGGAAAAGACATGTGAAACACGAAGATTACTACTTTGAACTTTATCCTGAACAAAATGAAAGTCAATAGCGATATGCTTCATGCGGAAATGGAAGACTGGATTGGCACAAAGGTAGGTGGTGCCGACATTGTCGAAGTAGATAGTAGGCGTGGTTAATTTGACAGTACCAAGTTCATGAAGTAAAGATTGTATCTAGACAATTTCTGAAGTCGTGGATGCAACAACATGATATTCAGCTTCAGTTGACGATTGGGCAACTGATCGTTGTTTCTTAGAACTCCAAGATGTGGCGTTGGATCCCAGGAATACTACATAAGCACAAGTAGAAGTACGATCATCGACGTTGCTTGCCCAATCGACATCCGGGAATGCATGTAGTGATAGCGGGGAATCACGCCGAAAAAAGAGATCGTGTTGGAGAGTGCCATGCAAGTATCTTAACAAGTGTTTGGCAGCCGACCAATGCCTAGTGGTTGGGCAATGCATGAATTGGGACAATTTGTTGACAACAAAGGCAACATTTGGACATGTGAGAGATAAATTATCACAACCCGTTCTGGACACCTGTCATTCTGAGGCTGGCGTGACTACATCATGACATCACCAAAAATCCAAATAAACTAATGAATGACAGAGTACACACACTTAATAATACAAACATCTATAATGGGGGACACACCCGTCCCGAAATTTTCCCCTAACAAAAAGTATTTATTCATGAACCTTTTATAGGTTCGCCTTTGATAGTTTCTCTCAAACGCCCATAAGACTCCATCACATAGCTCTACCTAGTGCTAGTAAGGGACCGACTCCTAACTGTTTCACCTGCGAGTGTATTGTCTTCTTAGTAAAAACCCTTTTTAACATAATAAGAATAATACATTCTAAATAATACAACATTTAAATGGATCAAACGTAAATATATAAACACCACACAGTTGGTAAAATCTCCAGTATCAAATAAGCAGTGAAAGTAAAATGATATAAATAAGTCTCATTCAAATTCATCTAGTATCAAATAAGATCAATCACCATAATCAATAATAAATCACCCAATATATATATATATATATATATAAAACACCCCAACTCAACTATACATCTCAATCCCATACCCACCGGCTAAGCCATAGTGATCGTTTTAACCTCACGATCGGGAGTTGCAACGATACCGTAACCATCCGTAGGATATGCTTTCCTAGCAGACCTAACTGCGCAGATCACCGCCTATAGGACGTCTTCAGAGGCCAATAATATAAATCACCACATAATAAATATCCATTTGCCGGATCACCCTCCAAACAGACCATAATATAAATCACCACATGCCGGACCACTCTCCGAACAGGACATCATAAACTATGGCATAGTCAACTCAATAATATCATCATCAGATCACAAATCAATACCCATCTGCCGGACCACCCTCCGGACAGACCAACCAACAATATCGTCAAAACAATAATGTCATCGTAAAACTACCAACAAAATCACTATTCTGCCCAAGCAAATAATCACCACCAAATCCAACAGATTATTTATAAAGTTTTTCTTTTTAAAACCCCAAACAATTCAAAGGAAATCCATTTTACCAACTCACCCATAACTGACTTGATCCATATTATTTATAAAAGCATCTGATTTAAATATAACCATTTTCCTATCATATATAGATAAAAATATAGTTTGGCAAGAAGATAATATACTCATCTGATATTCTGCTCTGCTCTCAAAAGCTCCACCAAATATCTGCTACTGAACTTTCGACAATTTTGAACATATTTGTAACAAGGCCTAAATTAATATTATAGAGAAAATAACTTAATTGTACAATGCAAGCCCTACGTTTATAAATTTCCCATTCCCCACGTTTTGATATATGAAAATGTTATTTGACTAGTTTAGCGTCGTTAAAATTTACGATTTACACTTAATTCATATAAACGATCTTATTGTTTATTATTCTCATTTTTGATATTCTAAGGTTAGAAACTAAATTTAGAATTCATAAAATAAATTAGAAAATGTTACCTGTTCCGAACCGATCGTGGATTTCCCTAAAATTCCATGTATTTCTGATTCTGCTCCCCACCGCCTAAGCAGCGTCCCACTGCCTAGGTGAACGAGTGACTGCTTCTCCTTTTCTCTCAATTGCACACTGCAGTTTCACCGCTTGAGCGAAAATCCACCGCTTAGGCAGTAAACGTCTTCCTCCTCCTGCTATGCTTTGAGATCTCAGCCACCTCTCTCCCTCTCTTCTCACCAACGGCTTACACCCACACAATACAACATACCCGAACCTTACAACCACACTCCCACATCATACACATCACACACATAGCAGTGGACTTTACACATACACCCCCACGGCTTCTCCCTCTCTCTCTTCCTCTTCTGTTTTCTACTTCTGTTTCCTGTTTCTGTTTGAACCAACCGCTGACAACGAGGAGCTCCAATCACGCCATTGGCCACCGGCCACCCTTTACCGTTCTGCACACACACACACACTGATCACACACTCCGACGATCAAAACACGCACATACACTGCTGGAGGAGCAGAACACACCCACACATTTCGATCAAACCCACGCACGCACATAATCGCCGGCCAAAACAGAACGGAACACACACAACACACAGTAACAGAGCACACCCACTTACCGAAGACGAGGCATCCACACCGCAAGCCCACCGCCGGCGACTCTCCTCTATCTTCTTTCTCTTTCTTCTTTCTCTTCGGTTCTGGATTTTTCTTCCCCATTTTCTTTGTATGTATGTATATATATATATATATATACACACACACACACACACACACACATATGTGTTTGCTCAACCGGCCGGATAATTGCCCATGCCTCCACTTCACCAATCCCCCAATCTCTCTCTCTCTATATATATATAAAATGAAGATATTTTTGCAATATTACACAAACCTCCCTTTATATTATGTTGAGGTAGCAATTAAACCCAATCTACGTTTTAATATTTATACAAAATTTCAATACAACCTCCTAAAATTTTAATTTACATAATTAATATCGTAATCCACCCCGATATTTTTAAAAATATTTTAAAACGCGACTTAAATTATTCGTATATTAAAAATCGGGATCTTACATAAATATTACAAGCCACCAACAATAGATCTATATTCTGTGGCGTCAGTGAGGAAGGTACCATAATTTAGGACCGGAATGTGATTAGGAGACATGGGAGAGGTGTCAGCTTTGGCATTGCTCATCTTTGCTTTAACTAAAAGATCATGGATGTATTTTTGTTGAGAAAGAAACATACCATCTACTGTTGGAATAACTTCTACACCAAGAAAATATGATAAGGGACCAAGATCCTTGACGGAGAGTCGTGTTGCAAGCTTGGTGATGAAATTTTGAATATGGTTTGTATCTGTGCCTATGATAATTAAATCATCGACATACACTAAAACAAAAATAGTGAGATTAATGGATTTGAAAATAACCCAATAGAGAGGAGAAATTGTTTTAGCTCATTGTACCAAGCTTGTGGAGCTTGCTTGAGGCCATACAAGGCTTTCTTGTGGCGGTAAACATGATGAAGATGGTGCGGGTGAATAAAACCTAGTGGTTGGGTCATGAAAACATTTTCATGAAGGGTGCCATGTAGGAACGCATTATTGACATCTAGGTGCCGAAGAGACCAACCATTGGTGATAGCAAGACTTGAAAGAAGATGAACTGTGGTTGGTTTAATCACAGGACTGAAAGTTTCATGGTAATTGATGCTAGGGTGTTGATGAAAACCTTTAGCAACAAGTCGTGCTTTATACCGCTCGATGGATCCATTTGAGTTTCGTTTAATACGAAAAACCCATTTGCAGTCGACTAAGTTTTGATTTAGCTTGGAAGGAACAAGATCCTATGTATCGTTGCGAAGTAAAGCATTAAATTCTTCAGACATTGCATGGCGCCATTCTGGATGTTTTAAGGCTTGGGAGACACATGTGGGTTCAATTGATATTGGAGTGGTGACGATGTGTAAGGAATATTTTGGATTGGGTTTGTAAATGTTATTTTTTGAATGAGTTTGCATTTGGTGATCATTAACTGTATTGGAAGTATGGTTGAGGTTTGTGTGTGGCTGTAAAGTAGACGATGATAGACATGGTGATGAAACATTTGGCATAGAAAGAAGAGAATTGGATGGAGGTGAATTGGGTAAGTTTTGAGAGATAGATGGTGAGGTAGAATGTGAGATAGAGAGAATCAATTACCAGAGACTTACCTTGTAAAGAGTCCACTGAGATCGATGTGTCATGTTGACTTGCTGCAATATTTTGGGTAACTTCTCCATTTAATGCATTGGATTGTGGTGGACTTTGGGAAAGAGATAAATATGGTATCTCATTTGATTTGGAAGGTAATGGGATCAACATGTGAATACTTGGGAGGTTTTAGTAAAGTGATTTATGAGTTGGCTGTACATCGGAATTATGTAGTAATGGGGATGGGTTATTGGGAATATAATATGTGAGTGAAGGCTGATTTGGTGTAGAAAGCGTAATTGGTGGAGGTAAGGTAGAATGAGTGGATATTATATGATGTGGTGAATTAGGAATCCATGATGCAATGGAGTCGGTAAGGGAAAGTGAATTAGTGGAATTAGAGGAAGAAATAAAAGGAAAAATGTCTTTAACAAAGGTGTCATGGTGTGATATGTAGATTTTTTTTTTTTTGGTAGTGGAATCATAACATTTATATCCACTTTGTGTGAGGGAATAGCCTAAAAATATGCAAGGTTTGGATTTTGACTCAAATTTATTGGAGACGTACGGCCGAAGCCATAGATAACATAAACACCCAAATATTTTTAGTTTGGACAAATTGGGTGGATGATCAAACAATTTTCAAAGAAAGAAATCATATCAAGTTGAACCTTAGGCATACGATTGATTAAGTAAATAGTTGTTTCGAAGGCATGAGGCCAAAATGACAGTGGCATGGACGCATGGTAGAATAGAGTAAGTCCAGTTTCGACTATGTGTCAATGACGTCGTTCTGAAAAACTATGGTGTTCGGGAGTATGAGGTGGAGGTGAGGTGGGAAATACCATTTGTATATAACAAGAATTTTAGTGCTTCATATTCGCCACCGTTGTTAGTGAATAAAGTGATAATGGATCTTTGATAAAACTTTTCAACAATGAATTTGAAACGAACAAAGACACTATGAACTTTAGATTTCTTTTTCAATGGGTACAACCAAATATACCCAGTAAAGTAATCCACAAAGATGACATAATATTTAAAATTGTCATCCGAATAAATAGGAGAACTCCAAACATCTGAATAGACTAATTCCAAAGGTGTAGTACTTGTTAAGGATGATTCCAAAAATGGTAATTTATGGATTTTAGTGCAATTGCAAGAGTTACATGAAAAATTAGAGGACATATTAGAAGATAAAGCTAAAATTTTGGAAGAGATAAGATAATTGAGAATTTTGGCAGATGGGTGGCCAAAGACGGGGGTGCCATAGGGAAGGCGAGGCTTTGATGGAAGAAAAAACAATTAATGAATGATTGCCCGAAATATGCTTTGGCCATTCATAGACATTGTCTTTAGTTTTGCCTTGTACTAGGATTGTCTCGGTGCATTGATCCTTCACAAGAAAAGAAGTTGGTAAGAACTCAATGGAAACATTATTAGTGTGACAAATTGAGAAACATAAATTAGATTCTTTTTCATGTTAGGCATACACAAAACATTAAATAAATTAAAAGAGTAGGAAGAGAAAGAAATGGATGAAGAACCAGTGTGAGTGATTGGGAGGCCAGTTCCATCATCAATTAAAATGTCATCAGATCCTATGTATGGTAAGTGAATTGATAAGTTCTGAAGATCGGTGGTGACATGGTGGGAGACACCAGTGTCTAGAAGCCAGTCAAGGGTTGGTGGAGGATTGGGGGTAGCATAGTGGACTTGTGAATGGGTTGGAACTAGTAGGCAGGGTTGATTGGGGTTCCATGGAGAGTATTAATAAGTAGTGCAACGACGGGCAGAATGACCTTGTTGGTTGTAGAGTTGACATTTTCCTAGGTATGGACGTTGAGTGAAATTGGGTATAGGAGGGGTGGTGGCTCTAGGTTGTGTGTAGGGACGTTTTTGGGTTGGTCGATAGGGTTATGGGTTATATGGAGAGTTTGGTCGTGGTGGGTATGGACTTGGTGGATTCGGGTAGCGTGGTAATTGTTTATATGCAAGGTTGGCACTAGCGGAAATCTTGGAATTCTTTGTGACTTCAAGTTGGAGATATGCTTCATGATTGATTAGTTTCTCATGCAATTCATCAAAGGTGACGGTCGTCTCACGAACACGGATGGCATCACTTAGAGTTTTGTAATCATCATCATAGCCTCCAAGGATCTTGAGAATAAGAACTTCATGATTGACTGGAGCATTAAGCATGGCAAGATTGTCGGCAATGGACTTTACAATTTGTAAATATTCAGTCATGGATTGAGTCCCTTTAGTGAGTATGCGCAAATGTTCCTTCAACTGGACAACACAACCACGTGATGGTCTAGCATATGTGTTGGCTAAAGTCGTCCAAGCCTCATGTGAGGTTTTCGCAGAAGCAATAAATGGAATCAAGGTAGGGGATAGAGAACCGGAAATTGCATTAAATATAAGATTATCTTGACGAATCTAGAGAGAGTAATTGGGATTGAGAATGTTTCCTTCAGAAGTTGAGAGAGTGGGAGAAGGGCAGGGCAGGGTGCTATCGATAAAACCTAATAGATCAAAACCAACAAGAAGAGTATGAAATTGGAATTTCCAAGAGGTAATTTGTGGAGGTGAGTTTTAATGGTGTTTGGGTAGTAGTATTGATGGCGATAATAGTATTGTTTGATTCAGGAGTGTTGAGAATTATGGATGTTGTAGGAGAGAAGGTATTCTTGGAATCGTCCATTGGAGAAGGAATGGTTTAGTGCTTGAGAGCTTGTGGCTCTGACACCATAAAAGGGAAATTGAAGAGTAATAAATTGTAAATTGGTTCTTGTTTTTTATTGATGATGTAATACACTATATGTACAAGTTTAGAGCTATACACGAAATGAAAGAAATGGAAACTACATTAATAGGTAATATGTACACTTGATTTATGAGATTTGACTTTTCTTTATTTTCCATGTCAATCCCATAACTCAATCCCATAAATCCAGGATTTGTCTTTTCCTTATTTTCCATGTCAATCGCATAAATCGAGGATTTGTGTTTTCCTACTTTTCCCTATTTGATACTTCAAAATTCGTCCGGACAAGTTTTAACATTTTTTGAGTGTGCTTATATTTATTTTTTTAAATCTTTATTTTTATGTTTTTAACTTTGTTGAATCTTTGATGATGTACAGTTACAGTCAAATTTTACGAGTACAAATTCTAATTTTGTTTTTTATATATATATGCTATTTTATTATAGAAGATTTATTGTATTGTCCTCCACAAAATTAATTGATATTTTTTTTGTCTATGTTTTCTTTTGTTATCTTTTTTTTTTTTTTTTTTTGTTATTTTTCATATCTC
Source organism: Eucommia ulmoides (assembly GCA_016647705.1). Lineage (NCBI taxonomy): Eukaryota > Viridiplantae > Streptophyta > Magnoliopsida > Garryales > Eucommiaceae > Eucommia > Eucommia ulmoides. The sequence goes on from CM028329.1 coordinate 2,557,971, forward strand.
GATTATTTCTGGTAGGATGATATTTTGTGAAACTATCCCAATCGGTACACAATGTCAACTAATTTGATGAGATATTCGATTTATTAACTCAAATCAATAATTAGTGTTAACTAAATTGTCATACTAATTAGTGAACCCAATCAATAGTTAATATTAACTAGATTAGTAAGATATTAATAAATTCCATCAATAGTTAATTTCAACTAAATTTTTTGATTTTTTATTCAGAATATATGAGGTAGTATTTTTCTAGGTGTTAAATAGACAATGATTTTTCAAAAGCATGTGAACTGGGGTAATGAATTTGTTAGAGAATATATTGTTAGAAAAATAATTTAAAATTAAATATTTTGTTATATATAAATTATATTATTTTATTATTAATATATATTTATAATGGTTGTAATTATGTGTTTAAATTACATGTTTATTACACATTATTATTGTAATTAAATTATAAGATTTATTAAAATAACTTTATGAATTATATATAAATATATATGTTACAATAATATTTATGTGTATCATTAGTGATTTTATTAATTATAATATTATGAGTATTTATTATTATACTAAGAGTTACATAATTCATACACTATATATAGGTGTGTGAAGATGATAGAAAATACATATAAGAATCATAGATAGATATAGAAGATATATTGAGAAATATAGAGAGATGTAGAAGAATATGGAGAAATATAGAGAAGTAGAGAAAAGAGTGTTATACTACATAAAATAGTGAGTATGTTTTTATTGAGATATAAAAATAGAGAGAAATTATATTTTGTGATATTTTACATATATTATATACTTGATGATTTACGGGGCAATAGGGTTCATGATCGGTTCAATATAGGGATGTCTTATTTACACTTTAACTCCCTGGATCGTTGTATCTTGGAAAGTTGTTGTATCTTGGGAAGGGCTCGCCATTCAACCTTGTGCATAGAGATGGCGTATATCTTCTTAGGGCAATGTTTACACGGCTCGATCCACTAGATATGTATTTTCTCTCTATTTTATGCTTTATTTTATTTATTTAATTATTGATGTTGTTTATTATTTAAAGATATTGAAATTGTATATATGATATCAAATTATTAGTTGATGTTGACTTATTTTTTAGGGATGTGCACTGTTGACGAACTTGATACACACTGACGGTATATCAAATTTTGGTTGACACTAGTTAACGCTAACTATCACGTCATTTTTTAACATAAAGCATGATATATGGAAATCAAAATGATGAAAAAATCAACACAATTATTTTGGTGCATTTTGTTGGTTTCAAATCTTTACAGAACATTAGTGTTTCTAGTTTTTCGCATTCCACTTGGGATGAGATGAGAATTTTGTTTCCTTATGGAAATAGAATCGCATTTGGTAAAGACGGAATTTTGTTTCCTTCTAAGAATAAAATTGCGTTTGGTAACGATATTATTTTAGAATTGTTTCCTCAACAAATGTTCTTTTTTTTTTATTTATTTCTTTAAATGTATGATAATTAATATCAAATTATACCAAATTCAAAAAAATAAATATTAATTAAAAATAGATATATAAAAATATTGACATATTAAATATAAATACCGTACATATTTTATAATAAATGTCCAATTTGATTAAGGGAAAATTATTGGGAAGACCCAAATTAGACACTAAATTACTGGCTAATTCTATTGATTTGATAATAAACCAAGAACTCCTAGAACACATTTTACATGCACGGTACAGTCCCCAAATTCAAATCCGCACATTTTCCATTGACATATTTTCCCTTACTAGATCTATGGGGATTAGGAGTTTCCATATTTAACAAAATCATGTAATTTGATTTCCTTGCAAGATAATAGGAATTGAGAGTTTCTAAATTCAACAAAATCATTTTATTAAAACCAAAATAACTATTGTTGTACATAAGTTTTTCATAATCTAATTATATATTTAGATTCGTCTAAATAAAATCTTAAAATATGATATCAAATTCAACATTTTTTTCATTAGTTTCAATTTTCATATTCATGTCACATTCAACATGGTACTTTTAGATTTTTTAGTTTTATATTACATTAGATATTATATTAAACAATCACATGGCACACAAAATAACATCACAGTTAATGGTATATATAACATCCACGTGTATCTCGATTTAGAACTCCAAAAAAGAAATCAATATCAAATACCGAATGTTACATTCAATATTGGTGCCACACGAATTATAAGATGTTATATGTAATATTTACATGACATATGGCTCAACAATGTGTTAAGATGTTACATATGTAACATTTGTACTCATTACGATAAACAATCCAAAAAATGTAATTGATATCTCATTTTAAAGATAATTATTCGCACATAATTGATATGTAAAAATTTTGTTGTTTCACATTCGAATTGATATTAAAACAAACATTTTTATTTCACCTTTTATGATCGGCATTAGGGAGAGTTGATTACGTGATGTTATGAAGTGACACATTAAATAGGAGCAATTTAGTCACAAAAATGCCATAAGGATTGCTCGATTCATAAGAAAAGTTGCGATTTTAATGGGTAGTTATGATACCTTTTTGGGATTACTTGGAAGGCGCCCCTTTGATTAAATATGATTTTTGGCGACAAAAATACAATTATATAACGAAATCCTTTTGTCGGAGGTGACAAGTAGTGTTTTGTAGCCGATATTTTACCATTCAGTAGCAAAATACTTTTGGAGAAAAATATATATTCTCTCTATATACTAAAAATTATTACTTGATTTATATTTATGCATGTTTTCAAGACTAAAAGTATAAACAATCAACATAAAATAAATAAATAAAAAATATAAGTAATTTATTTCTCAAATTATACAACTATATTAAAAATTGTTATAAACTTTATACGTTTTTGTTTAAAAGCATTAATTAAAAATTTCAAAACCTCCATTTTAATTAATTAAATTTTTAATTTTTATTTAACAATTATTATTATTAATTTTCAGTTTTTATTTTTGTACTTATTGTCAATTATTGTGCTTATTATTATTTTTGTAACTCCTATAATTTTTTACACTATATAAAGGGGTTGGTTACTCTTTGAAAGATATAGAAAAGTATCATAAGAGTTCTTCCTCTTACTAGTATATATCTATATAATATATTTAAAGACAATTCGATAAAGATGGTTCATTAGTCTTCCAGTGTACGTGAAATCCGAGAAGACGTGCTTGTGAGCAACGATTGTATCTTGGAGTAACCATTGCCATCATAACCTTCATATAGGGAGGTAATCGTTACTTTAGGATAATGATCATTCGTGCCTCCGTGAACTCACAGGCCAATTAATTTTTCTTTTTTTATTTTATTATTTACATTTTGGAGTAATTAATTATTTATATTCTAGTGATAATTTTTATATTTATTTAAATTATTGTCTCAGTCATATAATTTTTCTAACAATCTAAAGTGACGATCCCGTGTTATATTTTAGAAACTTGACCGTTTTTATATACAATGGTTTCAAAATATGTTAATTAAAAAAATTAAAAGTGTTGTTTATATTTTTATTTATTTATTTATTTAATTATATAAAATTAAGAATAAAATAATTTATTATTTATTGAATGTGTAAATTGAGTTATTGTATATATCAATATTGTAAAACAATTATGTGTTTTGACTAAATTATTTATTTAAAAAATGTGCATTTTGTTTAATACTTTGTAATGTGTTTAAATTGTTTATTTATTATCATTGTTCATAGTTCTTACATATATCTCTGTGCTTAATCATCACAGAGTAATAATTCAATTTCTCTATAGCCTTTTGTAGCTATATCATTGTCATGGCTCGTTCTGATGAAGCCGATAGTGTTAAACCTGAAAAATTTAGCAGCGAATACTTTTGTAGATGGAAAAACCAACTTCACTATTGGCTTACTGTATTAGGTTTAATATCAGCCATAGATAATTCACCTTCTGCTCAAGAAGTGTCTTCTCCTTCTTGGCTTATTACACCTAAAAAAATCAATTACCATTGTCTTTATAGAATCCTTAGTGCTTTGTTTGATTATCTTTATGATGTTTATCTAAATTTAACATCTTCTGCTAAAGAATTTTAGAATATTTTAGGAGCTAAGTATGGTGTTAATGATGTTGGAATTAAGAAATTAGGTATATGCCATTGACCTCCCCTGTCATTTTGCACTATACCAGTTTCCTCTCTGTCATTTTGCAAATACCAGATACCTCCCCTGTCTTTTTCTCAAACACCATTTACCTCTATTTGGACAAAATTGCCCTTAATTTTTTAAATAATTATATTTTTTACCCTTAATTTTTTAAATAATTATATTTACCTCTCATCACTACCCAACTCCCACCGCCACCACCCACCGCTATCCGACGCCATCATCCTTTACTTTTTACACTAACATTTTCATTAAAAAAAATATTTTTTTTAACTCTTTTTTTAACAAATTGAAAAAAAATAAAAAAATCAAGAAGAGAAGAAGATTGGTACTTTTACCCCTAAATTTTGGATTGATCTTAAATTGCACTTTAATGGGTGCAAAGAGTAACTAAAAAATAGAGAGGGTGTTAATGAATTTATTTTTATTTTTAAATAAAAGAATAAAAATATATTTTTGTAAGGGCATTTAGGTCTTTTTACATCAAAATATTGGTAGCAGTGGGTGGCGGTAGCAGGTGGCGGAGGGTGTCGATGGGTGGTGGTGGCGGTGGGCGGTGGTGGAAGGTGGCGGCGGGTGGTGGGTGGTGGCGACGATAGGAGGTGGTGGTGGCTGTGGGTGCGGTGGTAGGAAGTGGTGATGAATATATATAAATTAAAGGGTTATTTATGTATTTTAATTTTTTTATTATTTAACTATTTTTTAAATAGTGAAGGGTAAAATTGGTATTATAATAAAATTTTTACTATTTTTTAATCAATAAATGAGGTTAGTGGTGTTTTGAGAAAAAGACATGGGAGGTCTCTGATATTTGTAAAATGATAGGGGAGATATCTAGTATAGTGCAAAATGACAAGAAAGGTCAATGGCATTACCCCTTAAAAAATTTGATATCTCTACATTCAATAATCATAAAATGTTGGACAACAAGTCGATAGGTGACCAAATTCACATGTTTAAAGAATATTTAATAGGAGTGAAAAAGAATGGTATTGTTCTCAGTGAAGACTTTAAGGTTTCATGCCTTATTGACACCTTCTTGATTTGACTTTACCAAAACTCTTAGGCTTAAGTAAGGTGAGTTGACTCTGTCTCTGACCATCAACTCTATCAATGTTGAGGAAAAACTTCGTTTCTCAACTTCTAAACATTAACATGAGAGACCTCCTTATATCAACTTGGTAGAAAATAACAAAAATAACAAAGCTCAAAATTTCAACAATAAGAATAATTTTTGTCCTAGACGTAACAATTTTAAACCTAATAGATCCTTCAATCGCTCAAGTTAATGAACAAATCACCTTAATCCTGCTAATAGATTAAAAGGCTTAGAGAAAGAGAAAATGCATTGTTTTGTTTCCAGTGGGGTCAACCATAAGGAAAGAGATTGCTTCTGTAAGAAGACTGAGCCTTAGAAGCCTCAACTCAGTCAAAATAATAATTAACGTGGTCCAAGAGCTCAAGTCAATATACTTGTAGATCATGAAAACCTTGGCGAACCTTCCTTTAGGTATGATATTTCTAGAATCAATTTTACTTGTGAAAATAAAGATTTGTGGTTAGATTCTGGAGCTAATATACATGTTTGTTTTGATCGTGGTATTTTAAAAAATTATCAGAAATCAAGTAGAGGAAATGTCACTCTAGGAAATGCTAGCACAAATATGTGGTATAGGAGATATTGATTTGAAAATTACATCTGGAAAGACTTTAAGACTAACAAGAGTGCGACATGTTCCCGAAGTGAAAACAAATTTAATTAGTGTGTCAAGCTTAGTCAAACAAGGTTATAAAATTGTTATGGAGTCCAATAAGGTTGTTATAACCAAGAATAATATTTTTGCTGCAAAAGGTTATGTGTTTGAAGGTTTATTTAAATGAAATGTATTTTTAGAGGATAATAAAAGTTGTCAAGTTTTGAATGTTGAGACTTCTAATATATAGCATAGTAGATTAGGTCATATAAGTTTGAAAAAGGTTAAGAGATTGATCGATCTTGATCTTTTCCTAAATCTTATGTGGAGTATAAACACAAATGTGAGGTATGTGTTCAAGCAAAACCACCTAGAAAACCTTTTAGAGGTGTGAATAGGAATACACAACTCTTAGAGCTTTTACACAGTGATGTATGTGATTCAAATAGACCACCGAGTAGAGCTGGGAATAAATATTTTCTGATGTTCATTTATGATTGTTCGAGGTTTTGTTGTATTTATCTTTTGAAGAGTAAAGACGATGTGTTCAATAAGTTTATAATATATAAGAATAGAGTAGAAAATTAGCTTGATTGGAAGATTAAGAAACTTAGGTCTGATAGAAGGGGTGAATATATTTTGGGAGATATTTAGACTTTTTGTGAAGAGTGTAGTATCATACATGAACTTGTTCCACTATATTCACCTCAATGAAATGAAATTGTAGAAATAAAAAATAGAACTTTATAGATATAGTGAATTCAATATTGATAAGTTCGGGTTTACCAGAAAATTTATGGAAAGAAGCTGTACTTACTGTAAGTTTCATATTGAATCGCATTACGACAAAAGATAATGAAAAGACCCCATATGAAATTTGGGAGAATAGAAAGCCTAATTTGAGAATCTTAAAAGTATGGGGGTGTTTAGCAAAGGTGGTTATACCTAAACCAAAAAGAAAGAAAATAGGACCTAAGACAATAGACACTGTTTTCTTAAGTTGTGCACAAGACAGTAGTGCAAATAGATTTTTAGTTATAGAATCTCAAATAAGTCGTATCTCCGTAAATTCGATAGTTGAATCAAGATATGCAACTTTCTTTGAAGATATATTTCCTTACAAAACTAGAATTCATAGCCAGTTAGTAAACATGGATTCCACGAACTCATGAAATACCTTCTATTAGTAGTAGTCTTCCTGCCGAGACAGAATTAGATTTTTCTATAGAACCAAGATGAAGTAAGAGACATAGAATTGAAAAGAATTTTGGGAACGATTTCTATACTTACTTAGTATAAGAAGATCTGAAAACTTACAAGAGCGCGTTATCTTCTATAGATGCGCATTTTTGGAAACAGGCAATAAATAGTGAGATTGAACCAATCTTGCAAAATAATACTTGAGAGTTAGTAGATTTGCCTTCAGGAAACAAACCTATAGGTTGTAAGTGGATTTTTAATAAGAAGTTAATACCTGATGGAAGCATAGATTAGTATAAGGCTAGATTGATAGCAAAAAGATTTACACAAAAGAAAGGGATTGACTATTTTGATACTTATTCTCATGTAACTAGTATTACAAATATTAGGATCCTTATATGATAAGGTTCACATAATTATAGCTTTAGCTTCTATTCATAACTTAGTGATACATCAAATGGATGTAAAGACTGTTTTTTTCTAATTGGGGATTTAGAAGAGGAAATTTATTTGGATTGACTTGAGGGATTTTTTTTAAGGGTGAAGAACATAAGTTTTGTAAGCTAGTAAAATCTTTATATGGTCTCAAGCAAGACCCTAAGCAATTGAATGAAAAAATTGATAAGGTGATCTTAGAAAATGGTTTTAGAATTAATAGTCATGATAAGTTTCTATATTACAAATAAAATAGTAGGGGTAGTGTTATTTTGTGTCTTTATGTAGATGATATACTTATTTTTGGAACTAATCTCAAGCTTATAGAGGATGTTAAGTTATACTTATCTAAGAATTTTGACATGAAAGATTTGAGAGAAGTGTATGTGATTTTAGGAATGAAATTAGAGAAAACCTCTAGCGGTATAACTCTTGATCAGTTAAGTACTATAGAGAAAATGTTAAAGAAGTTTGAGTATTTTGATGTAAAACCTGTTAGCACACCTTATGATTCTAGTGTACATCAGAAAAAGAACAAACGTCAACTAATATCTCCATTAAAGTATTCCCAGATGATCGAATCACTTTTATATCTATCTAATAAGTCTAGACCTGATATCTCATATGTTGTTGGAAGATTGAGTAGATATACTCACAACCTTAGTAAGGAACATTGGATAGAATTAAAAAGGATTTGTAAGTATCTTAGAGGAACATTAGATTTCACCTTATGCTACAAAGGTTATCCTAGTGTAGTTGAAGGTTTTAGTGATGCAAATTGGATTTCTAACAGTTTAGATGTGAAATCCACCACTGGGTTTGTAATTTTATTTGGAGGAGCTGTTATATCTTAGGGCTCTATGAAACAAACTATTATTTTAAGGAGTACAATGGAGGTAGAATTTATAGCACTTGATATCACATGTGCGAAAGTAGAATGGATTAAAAACTTACTTTTAGATCTACATTTAGTTGGTAAACCTATTCCTACTATATCCATTCATTGTAATAATTGTGGTGTTTTGACTTTGTAAGACCCTGATTTTCGCATGTACATATTCATTAACTGCATTTTAGAACACTTAGAAAATATCGGGGTAGATTGTGTCATTTATTAATTTATTTTAAAAATTATTGGGATTAATTAGCAATTTTAAAAATGTTAATGTTAGATTTGGATTAAATTATAATTTAAAGGGAATTGAGGGAATGGATTAATGTAATATGAGAAAATGATATATATATATATATATATATATATATATATATATATATATATATATATATATATATATATACACACACACACATTACACTATGCGATAACCAAACACTAGAAGAGAAAAATAAAGAAGAGAGAGAAGTTGGGCGTGGGGTGGTCGGCGGTATGCTCAGTCGCTGGCAGTGAGTCGTTCGTCCGTGTGGGTGTGTGCGCTGATCAGTCCGGTGGAGTGGGTATGCGTGGGATTGTCACTGTTTTGGTGTCGACGTGAGGGTGCGAGGTTAGTGTTCATTCGATTGGCGGTGTAGCCATTGGTTAGTTTGGCTGGCGGTGAGTGAGACTTAGAAAGAGAGAACTCGTTGTCGGGGAGAATTCAAAACAGAAACAAAAATGCAGTGTGGGTATGTGGGCTGTCCTGTGATCGCCGGAGGTGAGATGGAGTATGTATGTGTGGGTGTGTGTTCTGCTCCTCCGATGGTGTGTGTGCGTGTCGTCGTTGGTTGGCTAAGATGAAACAGAAACAGAGACAGTGAAACGACCGTGTGTGTGTGATCGGAGGTAGCGTCGTCAGTAGTGGGTGAAGAGAGACGGAGGTCGCCGACGGTCGGCAACAGAAGCGAAAGAGAGAGGGAGAGAGAGAGCGTCGATTGGAGTAGAGTGAGAAAAAAGGAGAAAAATGAAAGAAGAAGGAAAGGAAAAATAAATAAATAAATAAATAAAAAATTCAAAAACCTACTTCTCGGGTTGCGAGCGATTCGGGAATAGGTAAAATTTTAGTTGATTATTATTTCGCTAAATTAAATTATTAGCATTAAAATTTTCATAATCATGGTAAATATTAACGTAGCGAAACGGACAAAAAAATATTTTTCCATAATACAAACTTGGGGAATGGGAATTATGAGATTTAGGACCTGCATTTCACATTAAGTTATTTTAAAGTAAAATATTAATTTAGGCCTATTGTTGTTAGGTTCACAGGCACCAGCGTCCTAGTAGGTTCGGGATAGTGACGTTTTTGCAGTGCAAAAATCGATGTGAGTGTACTGTCATCTTTATAAATTTACAAATTTTATTTTCATATAAATTATGGGAAATGTGTTTATTTAAGAATGAATACTTTTGCGATGCATTTTGAGTGAGTGGGTTTTAAAGGGAAAAACAATGATTTCTCCTATATCAAATGGGTTTTAAAGATGGAAAATGATTTTGGATCAAACTGGTTTTAAAGGTGGAAAACGATTGCTGAATCAAGTTGGTTTTAAAGGTGGAGGATGATTTTAGTCCGATTATGCCATAGCTATGACCCCATCAGGAGGACATGTCCTGCGGGATGGTTTGACCTGTTAGGAGGGCATGTCCTGCAAGTGGTTGATTATATTATGATCTGTCTGGAAGATTAGTCCAGCATGTGGTTGTTGATATTATGACCTGTCAGGAGTGTCAGTCCTACAGGTGGTTGATTATATTATGACATGTCCGGAGGGTTAGTCCGACAGGTGGTTGTTGATATTATGACCTATCCGGAGGATTAGTCTGGCAGGTGGTTGTTGATATTATGATTTGTCAGGAGGATTAGTCTTGCAGGTGGTTGATTGACCCATTGGGAGTGCAAAACTTACGGGTGGTACGGTACCGTTGCAACTCCTGATCGTGAGATAAAAACGATCCTATGGCTAACAGGAAATGAGGTGTGGTGTATTTTATTATATGTTAAAATATTTGGTCTGGTGGATTTAAAACATTTGGATTGGTTGGCTTTAAAATATTTGGATTGGTGGATTTAAAATATTTCAATTGGTGGATTTAAAATACTTGGGTGTGGTTAGTTTGAAATGTTTGGAGGGGTTGACGTTAAATATTTGAGTTGGGGATTAATTATATTTCTTCATTTCATTAGTGGTAGCGGAATGGGATTTTTTTTCAACATGGTATGCAGTGATACATTATAATATATTTTGACTAAAATATTCGGATGGTTTGATTTAAACTGACTAGGTGGGTTGATTTAAATTGTTTGGAGTTGATATTTTAAATATATCAGTTTATTTCAATGGTGACAGGGAAATTTGATTTCCATATGGTACGTGGTTATATTATTTTATATTTTAAAACCTGTTGTTTAATTATACTTGATCTGTAAAATATTTTTATTATGAAGACAGTACACCGATAATTATTTTTTGGGTTTCAGGTACTAAGACTAGGAGTTGGTCCACTACTGGCATTAGGTAGAGTCTGAAGGTAGTGTCATTTTGGAAGTGAGCCAGTTGGATGTGAACTGTGGAAAGTTTAGGTATTTTTGGGAAAAAAAAAGTAATAATATTTACAGTAGTGTGTGTATGTATGTATTTAGTTGATTGGGGCAGGTAGCGCCATGTTGATGTCACGCCCGGCCTCGGGTGACGGGTGGGGTGTGACATTTGTAGTATCAGAGCCTAGGTTATAGGTTCTGTAGACATGTCAGTTTGTCGAGCCAGTGGTGGACCATTAGATTGGGTGTCGATAGGTGGTGTCGAGCCAGTGGTGGACCATGAGATAGAATGTTGATAGGCGAGTTCGGCACGTGAGTGATAGTTATTGTATTGCGTTAGATAGTACATTGGCATTGTGCATTGTTATTTTTCTTGTTGGCAATTAGTGGGTGCGACGAAGTGTGGTATTACTAGTTGGTGGGATTAGATGGTGTTGACGGTAGTAGTGAAGGATGGATTACGATTGGGGGGGGGGGGGGGGGGGGGGGCTAATAGTTTTAAATATTAAATTATAACTAACAAGTAATTATATTCGTATTACTTAACATTTGGATTCTATCATAGCATACGACATCCAAGGGTGTCCATAAAATGGCCTTTTAGGCAATACTGAGGCAACCTTGTAAACCTTATTAGAGAAGGAATTCATATTATTGAAATAGGAAAAGATGACCATTCTGTAGTATGAAATTAAATTCGATGTCCTGTCTCGATTTGCTCCTGATTTGATAAAAACGGAAGAGATAAGATGTAGACGATCATAGAAAAAATTTAATTTAGAAATACATTCCAGGTTGACGGGCAGGCAGATCAAAAGTTATGCGGAATTAGTAAACCCAACGAAATTACTAGAGAATGATATGCGGGAAGCAGCCGCGAATTATGAGTCGGTGTTGATAAATAGTGTCACACCCCAACCCCGGACACCCGTCCTCACGGGGCCGGCGTGACGTTGACATTACTTCGCCTGACCATCACTTCTAACTTCCTAAACCAACCATACACATTAAACAATATATAATCATTTATACAAAATTTTATGTGAGTGCTATAGGGACACATCCGTCCCAAAATAAGAATAACAAGAATCACATATCATGAACCTTTCTGAGGTTCACCTCTAACAGCTCATCTCACAATACTCCACTGGACTCCATCGCATGACGCGCATGATTCTAACTAGTGCTAGTAGGGGACCGACCGACTCTTATCCGCTCCATCTGCGACTGTACTACTTTCTTAGTAAAAACGTTTTTAAAAATAATAATTCGTTCTACAACATCAAAATGGATCAAGCGTAAGTATATAAATAACACGTAGCTAGTAAAACTCTCTATAATATAAGCAGTGAAAATAAACCAATAAGTATAAGTTCCATTCAAAGTCATCTAGTAAAATAATACCAATCACCATATTAAATAATAAATCACCCAATATAAGTAAAACACCACATCTCAAACCACTACTTCACCACAACACACACTGGCTAGCCATAGTAATCGTTTTAACCTCACGATCGGGAATTGCAACGGTACCATACCATCCGTAGGATATGCCTTCCTAGGAACACCTATCACTCTGCTGAAACAGATAATCACTGCGCAGTATAAACGTCTAACATCACTCTGCCGAAGCAGATAAATATCACTCCGCCGAAGCGGATAACATCGCTCTGCCGAAACAAATAAATACTATGGCATCTACCAATCAATAACATCGTCAAATCAATACCATCACTCTACCGAAGCAGATAATCATCACTCTACCGAAGCAGATAAATACTATAGTATTGTCAAATTAATAACGTCATCATCAAATCACAAATCAATAACATTGTCTAATCAATATCGTCAAATCTCAAACATCACCCTCTATTTCCAAAATCGATTTTAATCCGAAATTCATATTTCTCATTTGCTTTTAAATGAAAACGTCTGATTTTACCCAAAACCACTTTTCCACTCTTTATTTTTAGAAAACCAGATATTTTCCACTCTTTTTTAAAACCACCAAATCCAACAAAAATCATTTTTCAACTTTCTTTCGAAAAGCATCGAAATTTTACGAAAATCCATTTTACTCACCCACCCCAAAACCTGCTTGATCCATATCGTCTATAAAATCATCTAATCTTAGTAAGGCCATTTTATACGCATATATATATATATAAATAATTTGGCAAGAAGACAATACACTCACCAGATGCTCCGCTCCCAAAAACCTCTATCGATTATTCTCTACCGCGCTCTGGTGTCTGCGAACCTATTAGTGACAGGGCTTAAATTAATATTTTAGGTAAAATAACCTAATCATGCCATACAGACCCTAGGTTCCATAATTTCCTATTCCCCAATTATTTTATTATGAAATATTACTATTTTGTCCATCTCCCCTTGTTTATATTTATTGTACCAATTTATTCAAATTTGCGATTATTAACATATTATTATGATTTCAGGAATTGTAACGCTAAATAAAATTTAATTTATCAAAAATTAATAATCGATTGAAATTTCACCTGTTTCCGAATCGTTTGGCGGCCATAAGATGGGTTTTGGATTTTCCTAAAGCAGTTTCTGTAAATTCACCCCCCCCTATTTTTTTCCTTTTTCTTTCTTTTCTCTTTCTTTTTTCTTTTTCCTACTATTTCGGTTTCTGCTCTGTTTTCCGTTTCCTACAGCCTGCACTCACCCACACGGCACATACTACACACACACGGCAGCACACCCACACCGAAAACACATACCACCAACACCGCCGACGATCGACACCGCTACACCCACTCACACAATTGCCGGAGGAACAACGACGAACCCACCAAAGGCAACTACCGAACCCATCACCGCCGACCAAATAATCAACACCAAGCACTGACACAAAACACACACACACACACTGCTCTCTCTCTTTAACTCTCCGGCCAGCCAAACGACCGTCACCAATCACCACCCCTGCAACCGACTGCACACACACACGCATATTCAGTCCATGACCACCCACACACACTGATCACACACATACACACAGCACACACAACACACAGTAGCAGAGCATACCTACACAAACACCACCAATACTCTTTCTCTCTAACCTACCGCCGGCGACGTCCCACCGGAGTGGACGACCACACCGTCGCATAAAACACACATATATACATACAGTAGCATACACCCACAGCATACACATACAATTTGCTCAGAACAAAACATATATACACCAACAAAACACATGCACAACACTCGATCATGGTCGACGATCAGATCACACGCAAAACACACACACACCCCATTGGATGAGCAGAAACCCACACACACTCACCGACAGTCACCGTCATTGACCCATGTCGTCGGCCGTTTTGTTCTACTCTGCTTCAGCTGGCACGACACACACACGACTGCAGAACAGAGCGCACACACCAGCAGAATAAACAACATACCCAACCAACGATCACTAGATGATCGACAACGAATACACACCCATTTTGGAGAACTCATCACCGCTAGCGATCACAAACAATCTGACGATTCCCACCGGACCGACCAATACCTCCGATCCTCTATCTTTCTTCTCTGTTTTCTATTTCTTCTTTTGAGGTTAATCATAATTGTGCCAGGAAGAATTTATATGCATGTACCTAGTGGTTTTCTCTTGATCTCAAGCACTGCCACGTCAATCTCTTCATCCAATTCTTGGTTTCTAGATCCCACTGTTGTATAGTGTGAAGATAGGGGTGTATATATATAAAAAATATTTTGTCCAAATTACTCTATCCTCCCCCTAAATTCCATTAAATCTCTTTTTTGGTCCAATTCTACTTTTAAAAGTTTCTTAAATTTGCAGTTTCACCCCTTTAAGTTTAAATTAAAAAGTTAAATGTCAATTTACCTCCCTAAGTTTGGATTTAATATTTTCTAAATTTTTAATTTGACCCCTAAACTTTTAATTTGAATTTTAATTAACACAATTTCACCCCAAAATTTCTAAATGCCCTAAAATGAAAATAAAGTGACGTACGTGCGAAATCGGGATCTTACAAATAGCGTGTATGTAGACAGCCCACTTGGGGTCGGTGATAGAGGATTGTTGGTAGATCTATTACCCTGAGTATTCACGATTTTGATGTGATATTGGGTATGGATTTGCTATTAGGTTATCATGCCACGGTAGATTATTTTAAAAATGAATTTATTTTTCGAGTCTCAGGCGAGCCAGAGTTGGTGTTTTCGGGGGACAAAATCATTACCTCAGTCAGTTGGATTTCAGCCTTGGAGGCCAAGAAGTTACTAAAGAAGGGATGTCAAGGATATCCCACGCACGTGATTGACACCAGGCAGAATGAAGTTCAGGTGGCGGATATTCCAGTAGTCAAGGATTTTCCTGATGTGTTTCCAGAAGAATTGCCAGGTTTTCCCGTGGATAGGGAGATAACATTCACTATTGAGTTACTTCCAGGAACTGCTCCGATATCAATCCCACCCTATCATATGATGCCTACCGAGCTAAAGGAAATGAGGACCCAGTTGCAAAATCTATTAGACCGCGAGGTTATCGGACCTAGTGTTTCTTCCCACAAAGCCCCAGTGTTATTCGTAAAGAAGAAGGATGGCACGTTAAGGATGTGTATTGGTTATTGATAGTTGAATAAGGTGACGGTTCGTAATAAATACCCATTGCCTCGAATTGCTAAGCTGTTCGACCAACTGTAAAAGGCCAAGGTGTTTTTCCAAAATAGATCTTCGATCAAGATATCACCAGTTGGAAGTCAGAGACAGTGACATGGCGGAAATGGCATTCCGTACGAGATATGGCCATTATGAATTTTGAGTTATGTCATTCGGGTTGACAAATGCCTAGCTAGTTTTATGGATCTAATAAATCGGATCTTCCAACCTTATATAAATCAGTTTATTATCGTGTTCATTGATGATATACTGATCTATTCCCAGAGAAGAAAAGAGCATGTGGAACACCTCCAGATTGTGTTGCAGCCGTTGCGAGAGAAACAATTGTATGCCAAAGTCAGTAAATGCGAGTTTTGGTTGGATAGAGTCGTGTTCTTGGGGTATGTAATCTCGGGGGACAGTATTCAAATGAATCCAAAGAAAGTTGAAGCTGTGGTACAATGGGGAAGGCCGAAAAGTGTGACCGAAGTTCGAAACTTTTTGGGTTTGGCGGGTTATTATCGTTGGTTTGTGCAGGGATTCTCTGTTATAGCTTTCCCACTAACCCGATTGACCCGTAAGGAATCTAAATTCGAGTAGACTGATAAATATGAGCAGAGTTTTCAAGAGATGAAGAATATACTAATATATGCGTCAATACTCTCTCTTCCGACTGAGGGTGGTAGCCTTGTGATATACAACGATGCGTTACACCAAGGGTTAGGGTGTGTACTGATGCAACATGGGCATGTGATTGCATATGCCTCCCGGAAATTAAAGAATCATGAGCGTAATTACCCAATGCATGATTTGTAATTGGCGGCGATTGTGTTTGCCTTGAAGATTTGGAGCTATTACCTGTATAGCGAGACTTGGGAGATATACACCGACCACCAGAGCTTGAAATACTTGTTTACCCAAAAGGAAATTAATTTGAGGCAGAGGCGTTGGATAGAATTGAGCAATGACTATGATTATACTATCCACTATTATCTTAGAAAGGCCAATGTTGTAGCGGATGCGTTGAGTCGAAAATCAGCGGGTTCGGTTGCACATATTCAAGTTGTTCATAATAAACTGTATGTCGAGTTGAGATCTTTGCGAGTTCAGTTGGCGAATGGTCAGATGAAAGCGTTGCTTGCAACTTTGACTTTGAGATCGATATTGATCGACCGTATTATAGAAGCGCAGAAATCAGATGCCCAATTTGAGAAGATCTGAAGTGAAGTGAAAAATGGTCACAGAGCTGACTATCGTGTCAGGGATAACGATGAGGCTTTGATGGTAGGGAATAGACTGTATGTGCCTGATGACGTCAATCTCAAGAAGGATATCTTGGAGGAAGCGCATAGTTCAGTATACGAAATGCACCCAGGTAGTACCAAAATGTATCGGGATTTGTGAAAACATATTGGTGGAATGAAATGAAATGAAAAATTGCCGAATCTGTTTCCAGGTGTCTTGTTTGTCAACAAGTCAAGATTGAGCACCAATGTCCAAGAGGGTTATTGTAGCCTCTACCTATTCTAGAGTGGAAATGGGAGCATATCACGATGGATTTCGTTTTGGGATTATCCCGTACTCAAAAGGGGCATAATTTTATCTGGGTAATTGTTGACAGGCTTACTAAATCTGGTCATTTTTCTGGCCATAAAGACAACATACTCTCTTGATAAGTATACCCAACTGTATATTGACGAGATTGTTCAGTTACATGGTGCGCCGGTTTCCATAGTGTCGGACAGAGATCCGAGATTTATCTCGAAGTTTTGGCCAAGTCTCCAGACTGCTCTAGTACCAAACTGAAATCCAGTACCATTTTTTATTCGTAAACTGATAGCCAATCAGAGCGTATGATTCAGGCGTTAGAGGATATGTCGAGGGATTGTGTTCTAGAATTTCCTGGTAATTGGGATGATCATTTGACGTGAATGGAATTTACTTACAATAACAGCTACCATTCGACAATCGAGATGGCACCGTATGAAGCATTGTATGGTAAAAAATACAGGACTCCAGTCCAACAGACTGAACTGAAGTAGGAGAACAAAAATTATTGATGGCGGATATAGCCCAAATGACAGCAGATAAAATGAAGGTGATCCAGGAGAGATTGAAGATTGCTCAAAGTCGGCAAAAGAGTTATGCTGACAAGCGTAGATGGGAGTTGGAATTTGAAGTGGGTGATCACGTATTTTTACGTATATCTCCGTAGGAAGGCATAATGAGATTCGGGAAGAAAGAGAAGTTAAGTCCGAGATACATCGGGCCATACGAGGTCCTAAAAAGAGTTGGTGCGACAGCTTATCGACTTGTCCTACCGCCAGAACTGTCCAGATTACACGACGTTTTCCACGTGTCGATGCTTAGGAAATATGTGTCAGATCCTTTGCATGTGTTCACTTCTCAATCAATCGAGTTGGAAGAAGATTTAACGTATGTTGAAGAACTAGTCTAGATTCTGAGTCGTAAAGATAAGGTGTTGCGGATGAAAATGATTCCATTGGTAAAAGTGCTCTAGCGCAGTCATTCAGTGGTGAAGGTAACGTGGGAGCGAGAGGATGAGATGAGAGATAAATATCCACACTTATTTGGTCAAGGTAACTAAAATTTCGAGACAAAATTTCTTTTAGGAAGGAAGGGTTGTAAGACCCTGATTTTCGCATGTACATATTCATTAGCTACATTTTAGAACACTTAAAAAATATCAGGGAAAATTGTGTTATTTATTAATTTATTTTAAAAATTATAGGGGTTAATTAGCAATTTTAAAAATGTTAATGTTATATTTGGATTAAATTATAATTTAAAGAGAATTGAGGGGAGGGATTATTGAAATTTGAGAAAATGATATATATATATATATATATATATATATATATATATATATATATATATATATATATATATATATATAATAATAATAATAATAATAATAATAATAATAATAATAATAAATCACTTCATTTATATTGGTAGCCGTTGGATGTCTCTGGATATTGGTAGCCGTTAGATCAAAAATAGTTTTACAATTAGGGTTTGCAGCCACTGGTAATGCCCTCATCTCGCTCTCTCTCTCTCTCTCTCTCTCTTTCCCCTCCTCCCATTCCACCCCATTTTGCTCTTGGGCTCTCCCCATCCATCGCCACCATCATCGCCGTTCTTGGTCCACCATCGATAGCCGTCACGCCACCACGCCTCAAGTAGGTCTCGAACGATCTTTTTCTACTCCATTCACGATCGATTTCATGCCGTCACTGCTCACTCGAAGACGACGATGCCAACACCAACATCCAAACCGTTGTCTCTCTCCATCATGCTTCGCTTCGCTCCTCCGCCGCCATCGTTGTCCAGATCTGGCCACCTATTGCCGTCGGACAAAATTTCTTGGCACAGGAAAGCTTCGATTCGAGTTTCATCGTTTCCACCATTCGCGACCAAAAGGTGAGTCTCGATTCAATTTCTGATTTGTTTAAATTCTAGCTATGGCATGAACAATTAAGGCTCAATCCTTCTCGCCGCAGTAACAGTAGCCATCGATCTAGCGCTATCGTTGTGTCTATTCCCAGATTTTTGTATTTTTAATCCCTGATTTTTTTTGTTCCAGGCCTGTTATCCACAGCTCGATTTGTTAAAATGTCCACACTCCATACTCTCTGTTGATTTAGGGTCGCCGCCAGTTGATTTGGGGTCACAAACTCGATTGTAGCTGTTAATGAATAATTAAACCAATGTAAGAAGTTGACTGTTGAGCCAAAATTGTCTTACTTCATACCATTGTTTTATTTGTTTCTATTCTTATGTTGTGTTCAACCTTTCCTCTCTGCGTTTGTCTTCTCAACGATGGTTTGTTGAACAGGTTGCTTCGATATTTCTCCTACATTTTAGAAATTGCATGTATGTTCAACCCTATTTTCCCATAATTTCCAAACCCTAATATCCGAATTTGTGTTTCTGTTGACATTAGTGTTTTGTTCAGAAATTTCAGGTATGTTTCGAAGCTCATTCTTCTCTCTTGCTCCTAGATTAGTGTTTCTGTTTGGTGTTTATGTTTCTAAGTAGTGTCTTTGTTTTTTGTTTCTATATTTTTCCTTTGCTAGGTATCATTTAAATGTCTTTCTATCGATTTTAGGTGCAAATCTGTGGCCAATTAGTAGGTATACTGCAGCTGCAACTCCTATACGTATTAGAGACCTCATGCATGTGGATGGCCTCACAAACAACGAAGTTAAATCATATTTATAGGTCAATATCCCCTATTTTCCTGCTCTTAGATTTATTTTTATTTGTTTCTGTTCCAAGATTTCTGAAAACTAAAATAAATTTGATCTCATAAATGCCGTTTTCAAACAAGAAAACAACCCGATTTGATTTCATCCCATGAAAATCGATCTGATCTTCACAGTCGGGTTTTGATTGAAATTTTCTAGGTTTTGGCTTAATTTTTCTGGGTTGGTTTGGTTAGAGTTTGATTGTGTTGAATTTTCTAATTCCATTAGTTGTGCCATTGTTGCTGTTTAGAGTTGATTTGAGTTATACTGTCCACTGGAACGTTGTTCTTGGCCTTTTTTTTTTTTTTTTTTTTAATCCAATTTGATCATTCTCACTGTTTGATTTGTTTAGATAATATACTTTTGATTTTTTACCATTGGAATTTTTATATACTTTCCTCATAGTGTGATGTGAATTTTTGTTTTTGCATCCTAACAAAGCAGTCCGTTTATATTTGGAGGTTTGTTTTCATTTTGATCTTCAAATTGGGTTCCGTTTTGATATTCAAGTTTGGCCTCAAATCTCAATTTTCAGCCTTAGACATTTGGTTTGACCTGATAGGTAATTTGTTGTAAATCCTCAATTTCTTGTCGATCTGAAATGGATTCTCTCTCATGTAATTTAAATGGATTTTTTTGTTTTAAATTTTTATTTTTGTTTCAGAACAAACCCACTAATAGGGTAATCTCTTTATGCTCTCTCTCTCTCTCTCTAGGTTACTTCGTATAAAAGCATGTGTACAGTAATCAACATTAGATAAAATGTTGATTCAAACCCCAAGTCCAAGAATTTAATTAGATAAAAATGGAAAGTTGAATGTGGCAGAGAATAATCAACTTTAATTCTTTCTCATGTAATTTAAATGGATTTCTTTGTTCTACATTTTTGTTTTTGTTTCAGAACAACGAAGGGAAGAGTAGAGTTTTCGAAATCGCAACGTTAGATCTTCATCAGGGAACCAAAGCATTTCGTACTGGTAAAACCTCATCTTTCTTAATTTTTAATTGGAATAATTAAAAATTGATAGATTTTAATTTCATTTGATTTTGTAACCTATATGCCATCTTCCAGTGACAAAGTTCGTTTGGAGAAGGTAATAAAATTGGAAACACTTATACTCTGTTCCTAGAATTTTGTTCTATTGGTTTCTTGCAATTTTGAGCATAGCCCTTGCCTGAATAGCGGTAGTTATCTTGAATAATTTTAGTACTCTATGCAACAACCCGACCCCATGTTTAAGAGTACAAGAAATCAACATCGCTGATCGGATTTTGTAAGAATTAATATCCTATTTTTCCCTCCATTTATGTGTATTTTTAGTTTTTTTGCGTTCATCTTGATTACTCTGGATTTCAAGTCTAATGGTGTTGGGTTTTACCCCTCTAGCCTCACATTTGCTTGATATTAACTTGAATGTGAATTTCCCAAATTTCGTAGTTGTAAGGTCACGTTTGCTTAGTATTTTTTGTTCTCAATTTTTTTCCCCGCAATGGAAACAGGAAAGAAATGGGTTTCTGTTTCAGATTTTTGTTTTTGTTTTTGTTTCTCTTTCTCTTTCTATTTCTGTTTCTGTTTTTTCTTTCATGTTTTTTGGGGAACAAAATCTGAAATTCGGGTAGAGAAACACTAAACAAATGCCACTAAACAGTTGTGAATTCTATTTTGGGAACAGAAAAGGTTATACGAAAACCAAAAAAAAAAATTGGGTTTCTATTTTGGAACGAAAATATATGAGTTCTGGAATGTAATCGTTTATAGATTTCTATTTTCTCTTCTTCAAAAAAAAAGCAAAAACATAACTCTCGGAACAAAAATGCCACCTCAAACATCTGTCTCTATACACCCAAAATTTATAAATGAGTTTAAACAAAAAATAAAAATAAAAATAGTTAGTTATGGAGGGTTATATTTTTATGCTGAATTTAAGCTATTTCCTCTTGGACTTGCTCAATTTAGGCATAATATTTGTTTGATATTCTATTGGAAGAAGTGGCGGGAGTAGATAAAAAAAACACTGATGTTTTCGGCGTCCAAACCTCCAGAAGGCGAACAATGAGCTGAGAGCTATGGTGACAACATTGTTTTCGGACGCCCTTCCATTCCAATGCCTTATTCTATGTTGCCGAAAGGTATCTTTGATTCCTTCATTTTTCATGTTTTTTATCATCACTTGTTTGGCTACTTTTGAAATTGTGATTATCGAATATCGATTGAACCTTAGTTGAGTTGCTTTTCGATGAATCGTGTTTGAAATTTGAATTTCGGTGATTATTGCTTTTAATTTGAACTGATCATGTTGTTTCTAATAGAGCCACCGATACTTTCTCTGATGTTGTTGAGTTAGTTTGTTCTATGCATCTCACTATAGTTTTGTGTGATTTAAATGATAATGAATTCGTTCAAAAAAAAAATTGGTTTCATTGGACCCCGCGTATAGCGAAAGTTTTGTTGCACTGGGTTGCCCTTTACACTCGATTGAACCTTGGCTGAGCAAGATGTGTGCGGATAAGATTTGTGACTACCATAGACGTGATCAATTGCAAACTCAGCCGACAATGCAGTCGCAGCAGCAAACTCAGCCGATGACTCAACAACAGTAGTGACCAAATATTGGGCTGGTAGTGTTCCTTCGTCTTCATGCTCTTCTTCGTGTTCATCGTGCAAATAGTTTTCATTTCCATATAAATTGTTACTGATTCTCTCTATTTTGTAAAGCAAAAAACATTCGCTCTCTATCTTATCTCTCTTCTTATCTTGATTGATAAGGTTTTTGTTTTCTTATTTCCTGAATGCTAACTTGATTGGATTGAATTGAATTGTTCATTATAGACGAAATATGGCTGAAACAATACGCGAATCATGATTCCATTTGAGTTATTTTGGGGCGGGACATTTCGGGCGGTAACGGGTCGTCCCAGCGGCTTGATCAGGTTTTTGAACACTCCTACAATTCACTGATATAGAAAATTTTGTTTGTTGTTTCTGTTCATTGATATAGTAAAAAAATTGTTTGTTGTTTATTGTTTATTGTTTTAATAGGTTCTCTTGAAGAAAATACATTTGGTGAATTTAAACGCACTGTCTGAAGGAGGTTAGTTAAATCATCATCAATTTTTTTGGTTTAAAATTTCATTTGAATTAATTTTATATATTTCAAATTTTCATTCCATATTCTCAGCAATCACAATTTAGCATAAAGGGGAGTGGGCCGAATTAATCAGTTGCTGTTATTTTATTATTACTTCTCCACGATGACTTCATGCCATACAATCAATCACTTAATCGCGGAGCAATATTGGTAAGTTTCAGTTGCACTGGGTATTGTGGAGTACTATTTTTTTGTGATCAATTTTAATTTTTCACTGTTGTTTAATTGTTATCTGTTATTCTTTGTAATCAATTTTAATCGTAGGACTCGATTGTTTGCTATTATTGTTGTATAATTAATTATTGATATTCAATTATTAGTTATGTACCAATTCTAAAATAAAAATAAAAATCATTCTCTACAAATAAATACTAATGAGATTTAGATTGGTAGTTGTATTATTTTAATATGTTGTATAAACAGGGAAGGTTATATAAGTTTTTTTAGATTTTTTTTTTTTTTTTTTGCCCGTGCCTTCAGGCACGGATTATGCCCTAGTATATATATAAATGCATACATATAATTGGGATTGAAAAAAAAAACAACAACAAAACATAATGTGGCATAAGAAGGAGTAAGGGGGAACCACTAATCTTATGCATATATATATATATATATATATATATATATATATATATATATATATATATATATTACGTTATGCAATCATCAAACACTAGAAGAGAAAAACAAAGAAGAGAGAGAGGTTGGGCATGGGATGGTCAACGGTATGCTCAGTCACCGGCAGTGAGTCGTTCATCCGTGTGGGTATGTACGTTGATCAGTCCGGTGGAGTGGGTATGCATGGGATCGTTACTATTTTGGTGCCGACGTGAGAGTGTGGGGTTAGTGTTCATTCGATTGGCGGTGTGGTCATCGATTAGTTTGGCCGGCAGTGAGTGAGAGTTAGAAAGAGAGAACTCATTGGCGATGAGAATTCAAAACAGAAACAGAAACGCAGTGTGGGTGTGTGGGCTATCATGTGACCGTCGACGGTGAGGTGGAGTATGTGTGTGTTGCTGCTCAGTCTGATGTTGCTGTGTGTGTGTGTGTGTTTCATTTGTGTGTGTGTGTTTGTCGCTGGAGTATGTGTGTGTGTATTTGGACGTGGTGTATGGGTGTGTGTTCTGCTCCTCCGGTGAGGTGTGTGTGTGTCGTCCTTGGTTGGCTAAGACAAAATAGAAACAAAGACGGTGAAACGGCCGTGTGTATGTGATCAGAGGTGGTGTCGCCGGCGGTGGGTGAAGAGAGACGGAGGTTGTCAGCGGTCTGCGACAGAAACGGAAGAGAAAGGGTGAGAGAAAGCGTCGGCTGGAGCAGAGTGGGAAAGAAGGAGAAAAATGAAAGAAGAAGGAAAGGAAAAAAAAAAACAAAAACAAATCAAAATCAAAAATTGAAAAACCCACTTCTCGGGCTGCGAGCGATTCGGGAACATGTAAAATTTTAGTCAATTATTATTTCACTAAATTAAATTATTAGCATTAAAATTTTCATAATCATGGTAAATATTAACATAGCGAAACGGACAAAAAAATATTTTTCCATAATACAAACTTGGGGAATGGGAAATATGAGATTTAGGGCCTATATTTCACGTTAGGTTATTTTAAAGTAAAATATTAATTTAGGTCTATCTTTGTTTGGTTCACAGGCACCAGCGTTCCAGTAAGTTCTGGACAGTGACGTTTTTGCAGTGCGGATATCGAGATGAGTGTATTGTATTATTTATAAATTTACAAATTTTATTTTCTTGTAAATTATGAAAAATGTGTTTATTTAAGAATGAATACTTTTTCTATGCATTTTGAGTGAGTGGGTTTTAAAGGGAAAAAAATGATTTCTCCTGTATCAAATGGGTTTTAAAGATGGAAAATGATTTTGGATCAAACTGGTTTTAAAGGTGGAAAATGATTGCTGAATTAAGTTGGTTTTAAAGGTGGAGGATGATTTTAGTCCGACTATGCCATAGCTATGATCTCGTCAGGAGCGCATGTCTTGCGGGATGGTTTAACCTGTTAGGAGGGCATGTCCTGCAGGTGGTTGATTATATTATGACCTGTTCGGAGGATTAGTCCGACAAGTGGTTGTTGATATTATGACCTGTCCGGAGGGTTAGTTCGGCAGATAGTTGTTGATATTATGACCTGTCCGGAGGGTTAGTCCGGCAGGTGATTGTTGATATTATGACCTGTCTGGAGGGTTAGTCCGGCAGGTGGTTGTTGATATTATGACCTATCATGAGGATTAGTCCTACAGGTGGTTGATGGACCAGTTAAGAGTGCAAAACCTGCGGGTGGTACGGTACTGTTGCAACTCCCGATCGTGAAGTAAAAACGATCATATGGCTAGTAGGAGAGAAGGTGTGGTGTATTTTATTATACGTTAAAATATTTGGTCCGGTAGATTTAGAACATTTGAATTGGTTGGTTTTAAAATATTTGGATTAGTGGATTTAAAATGCTTGGGTGTAGTTAGTTTAAAATGTTTGGAGAGGTTGACTTTAAATATTTGAGTTGGGGATTAATTATATTTCTTCATTTCATTAGTGGTAGCAGAACGAGATTTTTTTTCACCACGGTATGCGGTGATACATTTTAATAAATTTTGACTAAAATATTCAGATGGTTTGATTTAAACTGATTGGGTGGGTTGATTTAAAATGTTTGGATTTGATATTTTAAATATATCAGTTTATTTCAATGGTGACAAGGAAACTAGATTTTCGTACGGTACGTGGTTATATTATTTTATATTTTGAAACGTGGTGCTTAATTCTTGTACTTGATCCGTAAAATATTTTTATTATGAAAATAATACATTGATAATTGTTTTTGGGTTTCAGGTACTGCGACTAGGAGTTGGTCCATTACTGACACTAGGTAGAGTCTGAAGGTAGTGTCATTTTGGAGGTGAGTCGGTCGGATGTGAACCGTGGAAGGTTCAAGTATTTTTGGAAAAAAAAAAAGTAATAATATCTACTGTAGTGCGTGTATGTATGTATATCTGTATGTATGTAGTTGATTGGGGCAGGTAGCGTCATGTTGACGTCACGTCCGGCCTTGGGTGATAGGTCCCCGGGTGGGGTGTAACAGACTTAGTCAGACAAGCTCATACAAATAAAAAAAATGAATAGACATATACAAGTAAGATACAAGTTTGTTACGAGTATGTTGAAAAGAGATATAATATCACTAAATTTTATGAGATCAGAAAGTAATATTGTTGATCATTTAACCAAAGGTCCATCTAAAAATGTAGTCCTAGATCTGTTTAGGAGGATGGGTCTAAGCCCAAAAGGAAGTCACCTAGGGAAGCAACCTAACCTCTGTGATTGGGAAACCCACGAAGGAGGTTCAATGGGAAGAAGTAATTTGTACTCCGTGACTTACTGACCAACATCTATGGCAATTGTGTTGATGAAGTGTGATGTTAAAGAAGTGTTTTAACCCTGAATGAGACCAAGATAGGAAAACATTTGCAGGATATAGGTCACATATACTCTTGGAGGACTCAGCTAAGTGAGAGTTGTCGTAAGGCTGTGACTATGGGAATGGTTGTTCCTTAATAACTTTCATGAGAATTAAGATCAAAGTGTATGACTATTAATAGCACTAACCCGCAAACCACGTCTAAATATCGATGTTGTGTGTGTAATAGTTGAACTTTGACTTAAAGGGTCTAGTTCAAGACATAGTTCAATATGATTCTTTAAAGAGAAAACTGTTAACACTAAGTGAGGTTCAAGTCCTGAAGACACCTTCACCTATTACACAGTATAAAGTTGCCCACATATGTTGAATAACGGTTTTGAAATTTGTGGGGGATTGTTATAAACTTTATAAGTTTTTCTTTAAAATCATTAGTTAAAAATTTCAAAACTTTCATTTTAATTTATTAAATTTTTAATTTTTATTTGACAATTATTATTATTAATTTTCATTTTTATTTTTATGTTTATTGTCAATTATGTGTTTATTATTATTTTTGTAACTCCAATAATTTTTTACAATATATAAAGGGGTTAGCTACTCTTTGAAATATATAGAAAAATATCCTAATGGTTCTTCCTCCTACTAGTATATTTCTAAAATATATTCAAGAGCAATGTGATAAAGACAGTTCATTTAGTATATTTCTAAAATATATTCAAGAGCAATTTGATAAAGATAGTTCATTAGTCTTTCGGTGGACGTAAACCCCGAGGGGACGTGCTTGTAAGCAACGGTTGTATCTTGAAGTAGCCATTGCCGTCAAAATCTTCACGTAGGGAGGTAATTGTTACTTTAGGACAATGGCCATTCGTGCCTCCTTGAACTCACAGACCAATTAATTTCCTTTTTTAGTTTATTATTTATATTTTGGAGTAATTTATTATTTATACTCTAGTGATATTTTTAATATTTATTTAAATTATTGTTGAAATCATATAATTTTTCTAACAAGAACAATCAAATAACCCTACACGTCAAACTCCTATCCTTAGATATCAATATATTTGATTACAACAATCTCTTAAACATTAATTCAACATAAATAAAATTTAATTAAAAATAAAAAACAACCTTACACAACATAGTAAAAAGATAAACCCTCAAAGGAATAATAAATGTCAAACAATCAACATCATCAATTTCATAATAATATGATGAATCTGCAAAATATTATAAAAAAAATTATAATAAATTAACTAGAGGTATACTGTTAAAAAAATGAATAACATAATTTTCATTTAAAAAAAAAGTTGATCCAAGAAACATACCATGGCTCATCATTTAAGCATTTGTTATGTAGTGAAATACTTGAATCAATCTAACCGCAATATGGGGAAAGGAAAGAAGAAACCGCTGATACATTACTAACATTTGCCTTCCATGGACCCTTATACTCGGGGCTTGAAATTATTGGGGAGTCCATTCACCATTCTCTTCATCATCCTAGTCTTCAAGCTGTATTTTTTAAATAAATTTAATCATTAAACTACACAATCTTTGAAGCATGAATTTACAAATTTAAGAAAGGTGGATTTGAATGAATACTTTCTTGGTATCGGCATCGGGTATCTCTTTCGGGATGTCATCATACCCCTAAAAAATTGAACAAATTTAAAGTTGTATCAATTTATAATTTGGGACAAATTAAAGGACCATATAGCAAATATAGATAATTCACAATCAGGGTTTTAACTATCGGTCATTACGTACTGTAACGGCTGATACATAATGAAAAATCAGCCCATTGTTGTGGTTACGGCCGATTTTCCTTTCTTGGGCTGATTCATACTGAATCGACCCGTTACGAGCCGAGATAGGCCCGTAATAAGGTTAGATCCCATTACGTCGAGGCATAACGATAGTTACAGGCCATTACATGATGGAATTTCAGCTCTTATTCAGTTGATGGCCTGATGCTATACTGGCCCCTCCATCAGTAGCTAAAATTTAGTCTTTGTTCATCCACTAGTGTGAAAAACTGAGAATCTTTCAGCCTTATCTGATGTAGCGCAGTGCAGGCCCTTTCATTAGTTAAAATTCAACATTTATTCAGCCTTTATTCCTCAACCAACATCTTCAACAGCTGAAATCTTCATTTTCAGCAACTGAAACCTTCATTTCTTTCTTATTTCAGCTCTATTTCAACAAGATACTTGTTGTCTTATTCTTTGTTATTTTTGTGTAATATGAGAATGAGCATTAAAAATATGATATACAAATATAATTTACTCTTTTATTATTTTTGTGTAATATTTTTTTATTAAATGTTGTGTGCATCATCTTATTCTTTTAAGATTGTTCGGTACGACGGGTTTTTGTCTTTTTTCATATCTTTATTATGTTGTATATGTAATTAAATTCCATAATATATATTGGCCCAGTGAGCTACCCAAGAGGGGGGTGAATTGGGTAGATAAAAAATTAATCCAAATAATAATACTTTAAAAAATCAAATAATTAATTTTATCCTTAATTAATTATTATCTTTATAGAAGCGGATATATGATATCAACTAGGTGCACACCAAATAACACAAATATAAATAAATTAAAGAAAAAAGCACACCAAAAATTTATACTGGTTCACCAAGCTATTCTTGGCTAATCCAGTTCCTCGAGCTCCACGGAGAGTTGCACCCACTAATCACTAAGATTCCTTTAAATAGGTAGGAACCAAACATTTACACAATGATTCTTTTCCCAAGCGCAGAATAAACCTTTACAACTTTATTTTCTCAGGCTCAGAAATAACATTTTCTTTTTCCTAAGCTCAAGAATAACCTTATCTTTTTCAGGCTCAAGACTAACCTAATCCTTTCACAAGTTAAGGATCAAACCTAATTCTTTTATATCTTAGGCTAAGAATTAAACCTCACAATCACTCCAATTATCCTTTTCCCAGGTAAGGATGGAACCTTTTCAATTCACTCACAATTGATCCTAATCAGGAAGAATCATACCTAACTCTTTTCAAGGGAAAAGAGTAACCTAACCTTTTTGTACTTACGTAAAGATCAAACCTCAATCTCTTTACCGGAAGATATTGAAACCCAAAGCTACCCCTGATTAGACACTCCCAATAATATCTAATCTGATACACAACTCATCAATTACAATAAAGTTGATAAGTTTTTCTCACTAGGAGTTTCTACCACCTCAAATCAGTTTAAAATCAATTAATGTCCCAATAATTACTAATGATAGAATTAAGTGAGGAAACAAAAAAAAAATAATAGCACAAAATTGAGCACGTAATCAGATTACTACCAAAGTTGTTTTAAAAGATTTTTATACTTTTAAAGTTAAAAAACGATTTGTCAAAAAGATCAATTAACCAACCAAGCGATAATAACAATAAACTCAATTAAGAATAAACTTGGAAAATCTGATTATAATAGATATGAGTAGCACACAAATAAGTACGTAGTAAGATTTTCACCAAAAATCGTTTTAAAATATTTGTATACAATTTAAAGTTCAGAAAACGATTTTACAATATCTAAAAATCCAAGCAAGCAAAATAATATTTACTCACAACAAAGAATTAAAGCTTGGAAAAATCTCACCAAAATATCACCAAAAGAATGAAGATTGAATCGTGACAAAGCTTAGATCGGTGATGCCAAAATTCACAACACTTTTTTTCAAAAAAATCTCACGATTAATTGCTCAATATAATCTCAGAAGGATAACTCTCAGAAAGCTCACGAACTCAAGGTTCTTGATAGAATGATTGGTGGCCACTAAATAAGTACTGCCACTTTCACCGCAAGCGTACGGATCAAGTTGTAGTATAGTGGACCTTTAGGTCGAGTATCGTATCCACAGGGATTGGTTGAGATTACTATCGAGTATCGCGATTATCATAACCTAATTTTATCTAGGCGCTAAAAATGGAATTTAATTAATTACTAATACTAAACTAAAATACTAATTAAGTTAACTATACTATAAATACTAATTTGAGATTTTTTAGGGGAGTAGATTGCCTAGGGATTAACTTTATTTACTTAAATGCGTTTGATTTCGTTTTAGTTAACATTAACGGCGTTCGGCGTATTCGACAATCTCGGTTCATAAACTCTCTCGCCACCTCTTCCGAGTGTAAGATGGGGGAATACGTGACTTCGTGTCAACGCTGAAGTCCCCCTCAACATCTTAACGACTCTAGGTCATGTGAGTCTCGCCCCAACGTCATTGATTGGATACTTTTTAATGCCTTCCCGGGTTGTTAGATTGTCGTGTTGTGTTAACCCTAGTCCGAATCCGGGGTTACCTCTCCCGAGTGTCAAACCCCATATTCTCAATATATCTAAACTAGTATATAATCATAGAAAACATGGAAACACAATCGAAATTATAAGGAACAACCATAAACAAAACACAAATTCAACCAAAACTACATTTTCATAAATAATACGTTAATCCCTATTACAATACATGTTTAACTCATGGACCTAATCATTTATACAATGTAAAATGAGCTAAACATGCTCAACAACTACTAAAATAAAGAAAACAAAGAGAAGAAACGAGTGACTTAGCCTATATCCGAAGAATTAGCGCTAGAACCGTCGAACGATCGTTTTCCTCTTCATCTTCCACCTCGGGTTAAGATATCTCCCTCAAAAACCTCTCAAACTAACCCTAAAATATCGCCTAAAGCCTTAGGGGCTGAAGAGTAGGGAAGAGAGGAGGAGAGAAGGGCTTAAATAGGCCAAACAATATCTCCAAAATATCTATTCTGCGTAGAGGATTTTACCTAGGCGAAGTTAGGTCGGTAAACTTTCTGCCAGAATTTCTCCTTGGCGAAGGCAAAGTTAGGTCGGTTAACTTTTTGCAGGAAGTTCGCCTAGGCGAAGTTACTGCAGGTTTGCAATTTTGTTTTGACTGTAACTTCTTCATCCGAACTCCGATTGAGGTGATTCAAAAACTTATGGAAATATAAGAAAAATATATACAACTTCCATGTTTTGAGTATTTCCAAAATAGTATTGAATCATAGTCTAAAATAGCCTTGAAGTTACAACACCTATACTGGCTTTGCAGGTTTGGTGACCGCCTAAGCAAAGAAGTAGGCGGTCGACTTGGAAATGTTCTTAGCATCTTCACAGCCTAGGCAGAGGTCTGGACGCTTAGGCAGTGGGCTTCTTTCACAATGTTGCTTCCTTGCTCATTTATCCACCATAACTTCGTCCGCTTTGGTTCGATCACATCGTTTTCGCTTTGATTTCATACATTTTCAACCTACACAACTATTTTAATACAAAAAGAATAAAAATATATTAAAAAAAATAAAAATAACTATAAACATACTCGAAAACTAACAAATTTGGATTGGAAATATATAGGTAATTTACACCTATCAATGATATCGCTCAGAAAGCTCACGAACACTTAGTTCTTTATTATGTGAAATCTGTAGGTCTATTTATAGGGAATTGAAACAAGCCCTCTAACGATTAGTTTTCAAATGATAAGTATCTAAAAAGTACCTATAGACCCCATATATCATTATATTTCATTTTACGTATAATTTATATAAATATAGCTTTCAAAACATTCAATTGAGTCCCTCAAAAACAATTTCAAACTCAAATCGATAAAATATGAAGTATTAAAAGCACCAATTTGAGAAACACATTAATTTTATGTACCATATCTATAAGGATATTCAAATAGGAGTATTATATCTTTAATATATCTATATCTGTAAGATCTCTCAATCAAGTAAACAAATAACGGCTAGTTAACGACTAGTTTTTGAATAAATCCTGAAATTCCACAAATCCTGAAACCCAACCATAGGTTGACCTACCAGAAGGCGTAGGTCGACCTCTCGATTCAGGATGTAACCCAATCAAAAAACTCTTTGCCCATAGGTCGACCTACGATTCTTTGTTTGTCGACATGACGATTTAGAGAGTTTGACTGATCGACCTCTCACTTCAGTCTGTCAACCTAACGATTCAGAGAGTTTTTCTTTTGGTCATAGATTGACCTAGGAGTCAACCTAATGATTCAGAGAGTTCCTTTAATTGTCATAGGTCGACTTCTCACACACCACAAGTTGACCTAACAATTCAGAGATTGCACAATTTCATTACCTTCTCATCGGTTAACCGAACCTTCTATGTAGGTCAACCGATCCTGCTGGAAAACTTTTTTCTTTATTCAATTCTTCGACCTTTTTGCCCCTTTAACCGATTTCTTTTCTTAGTTAACTCAACTAACACTTAAATTCAATTTTAACCATTTATATTTCTTAAATCAATATTTCTTCTTCAATTTCACATAGGGGCAAATATGTTAGCTAACTAGGATCCTATTAAAAAGCACACATAATTGTAAATTCATTTTGTGCTGTGTGTGATCTTAATCGGGATACATTAAGAGTAAAAATTTAACTTGAGTTATTTTTCTCTAGGTTCTTCAAAGTTTTCGGTCTCTTAATGTCCATCATCTTTGTCAGTCTCTTTAGCATCCATTTAGCATTCATCTCAACTTCTTCATGATAATATCTTTAATGGAACTTATAAATTGAAACACTCAATAAATCTGTTAGTTCCACCAAAAATATCAATATTTAATTGTCCATCAAAATCTTATGATCAACAATATCTATTAGAGTGTTTTTATTAAGAGTTAAATGAGCAAACCAATTAATATTATTAAGTTTTTTAGAATGTTCTGGTGATTTTAAAAAATTCACGACCATTACGGCGAATTCCAACTACGGACAAGCCGATACTCACGATACCATTACACCACGATTGTTACCATTATGTAACCCGATACCGTGATTTAAAACCATATTCACAATCACCTCAGGGTTCTTATCTTCAGGATTAGTAATGTATTCTTGATCATCCCAATATTCAGGTTGTTGTCATCAACAAAGTCATTATTAAATTTCCAAAGCAAATAAACTAATTGGGTGATTAACTGATATAAAAATGAAAGGGGGAGGGGTATCTTTTTGGCATTAGGGTCTTGATTTTCTTTGGTGGGAGAAGGTCCCAATTAGAGCACAAGCTACCAATTTTCTTCTTCACAATGTTGATGAAGATGTTGTAGGTAGCACCAGGGTAAAGGATAAAAGTGCAAACATGGGTTAGTAGGTCAGTTTCACTAGGGTTATCCTTCTTGATAAAGTGGTTTGTGTCATTCCAGGTGAGAATATCATAGACTTTCTTGGTAGTGTACCCACAAATATCCAGTCCAAACATGATCTTGCAATTCAAACATTAAGATGGTTAACCCAAAGACCTACCCAAGAGGGGGGTAAATTAGTTACAAAAATTTAATAATTAAACACTTAAATACAAATAATTAATTTCTCTAAATCAATTATTATCTTTATACGTAGCAGATATGTGTTTAATACTAAGTGCACACCCAAACACAATATGAATAAGTAAATCAATGCAGCACACATGAATTTATCTTGGTTCGGTCAAGCTAATTTTGCCTACGTCCAGGTCGTTGAGCTCCACGAAGATTCATAATCCAGTACTTCTTAAACGATGATTTAGATTACTTACCTAATTGACATGCATCACATACTTTATCTTTCACATACTTTAATGTAGGTAAACCACGTACAAGACCATTTTTAGACAGATTTGAAATTAACTCCATACTAGCATGCCTAAGTCGTCTATGCCATAACCAACTATTATTAGATAATGCATTTAAACATGATAAATTTTGAGAAGATAAGTCAACAAATGAACATGTATAAATATTTTCAAAATGTGATACAATAAGTAATATGCTACTATCATGCTCATTCTTAATAATACATCTATCATGATAAAAAAAATAAAATCATTTTATAACCTTTATTACATAATTGACTAATGCTAAGCAGGTTATGTTTAAGATAGTCTACTAAGAGAACATCTTTAATAGTGGTAGACTCATTACCGATATTACTTATACCGATAATTTTACCCTTTGCATTATTTCCAAACGTTACATGGCCTTCGTCTTTAGGTGTCAAAGACGTGAATTTAGATTTGTTACCCATCATGTGTCAAGAACAACCACTATCCAGGAACCATTTTTTCTTGCCTATTGATGCTTTTAGAATAACCTCGTCTTTAGTGGCCATCAAAGCAAGCATAGATGAATTATCATTGCCCGATTTTTCCGAGCTTCTCGACTCCGAGTCATCCAAAATGGCTTTCATTGATTTTTTCTTACTTTTCTTTACCTTTTTTTCATTTCTCTTTTTCCTTATTTGGTTTGGAACAGTTGGATTAAAAATGTTTGTTCTTGTGACAATTGAAGCATTCCACATTACTCATGTTGAAATTTCTCTTTCCACGGAATGTTAGTCGAGTCATTTTTCTGAAATTTTTCGTGAGAAGCGTCACATCCTTTTCTTGCTCGCTTTTATGACTGATGTCATCACTGTTATTTTCTTCCTTATTTTTTTGAACTTTTAATGCCAATGACTTCTTTTTTACCTATTTCGTCCTCATATTTTCGTATTGCCGTCTCATGGGCCATTAGATTGCCAATGAACTTATCAATGGTGTAAACTATGAGGTTTTTAGCTTCATTTATTGTAACTAATTTTGGCTCCTAGACTTTAGTCAATGATCTTAGAATTTTTCGTACTTTTTCCTCCATAGAATAAGTCTTTCCGAGTTGACCAAGAATGTTGAAGATATTATTGAATCTCGTGTACATTTTCGAAATCGATTCTGCTTCACCTATTTTGAATAGCTCGAATTGACAAACTATGGCATTCATTTTGGATTGTTTCACCTGATTTGTCCCTTCGTGTGTGATTTGTAATGTGTCCCACATTTCTTTTTCCGATCCACAACTTGAAACCCTGGTATATTCATTTCCATCTAAAGAGTAAAACAGAATATTAATAACTTGTGAATTAATAGACAATTTTCTGTTATCTGAGGGAGTCAGTTGTTTCTTCTTCTTAATCACTCCATTCTCCTTAGGAATGATTGGACCATCCTCAATGGCCAGCCACACATCATAATTAGTGGCTTAAAAAAAATGATCATTCTGTCATTCCAGAATGGATAGTTATCACCTGCAAATAAAGGTGGACGGTGCATAGACTGCCCCTCACCTAGAGTGCTTATGGGGGTGTGCTATGTGATCCTTCTTAGCTAGGATTTTAAGCCTAACGAGCTAAACCATCTCTGGTACCAATTGTTGGCCCAAAGAGCTACCTAAGAGGGGATAAATTGGGTAGTTATAAAAATTTAACAATTAAACACTTAAATACAAATAATTAATTTCTTTAAATCAATTATTATCTTTATAAGCAGCTATGTGTTTAATACTAATTGCGTACCTAAACACAATATAAATAAGTAAATCAATGCATCACACAAGAATTTATCCTAATTCGGTTAAGCTAATCTTGCCTATGTCCAGTCTCCCAAGCTCCATAAAGATTCGCAATTCACTAACCCCTTGGTACCTTTACCAGATAAGAACCAAACTCTTACAACTCACGATTCTTTTACAGGCACAGAATCAACTTTTACAATTTTTCTTTTCATAGGCCAAGGATGAACCCTATTTTTTTACCAGACTAAAAATAAACATAAGACTCTCTCACTTATTCTTTTCACAGGGAATGATGAATCTTTACAAATCACTCAAAAAATAATTCAATTACAGGATGAACCAAAACTTTTTTTTTTTTCAAGGACAAAGACAAAGATCAAACCCTAATCCTTTTCACAGGAAAAATATC
Organism: Eucommia ulmoides; assembly: GCA_016647705.1. Lineage (NCBI taxonomy): Eukaryota > Viridiplantae > Streptophyta > Magnoliopsida > Garryales > Eucommiaceae > Eucommia > Eucommia ulmoides. The sequence continues at coordinate 2,594,272 of CM028329.1, forward strand.
GAAACCTAACTACCCTGACTAGACACCATCCCAAACTTGTCTAACCCACTCAAACTTAAAAAAACGAAAAATATAGTTTCTTCCCACAATGAGCTTCTACCACCTTAATACAAATACACTTGATTAATGTCCTAAATAATTGTTACTTGATAGATACAATGTGAGGCAATTCAAATCTAATTAATAAATTAAGTGGGTAACACAAATTTAGCACGTAATTAGATAATCAGACAGAAAACATTTAAAAAAGATTTCCAGACTTTTAAGCTTAAAACGATTTTTCTAATAATCTATACCAAGCAATCAAGATAAATAAAACTTCAAAATAAATTAATAAGGCTTGAATAGATCTTATCGGGAAAACACCAAAGGCAATGACAATGTAGCAAGTAGAACTGAAATCGGTGACGCCAAACAACAAGCGCTTTAGATCAAGAACTTATAATGAATCTCTCGTAAAAATATCAGCGTAAATCTCACTCTTATAAAAGTTCAAATTGATATTCTTGATGTGTTTAATTCAATTTCTGTAGGTCTCTATTAATATACTAATAATTATCCTCCAACGGCTAGTTTCTCAAAGATATGCCAAAAATGACACTCTAAGACCCCATATATCATAACCTTTCATTTTAGGTATATTCCACTTAAAAATATCTTTCAAATCCCTCATTGAAGTCTATAAAACTATTTTTAATTTAAAACCATAGGAATAGAAAGTACTAAATCAATTAAATTAAGAGAAGCTCAAGATATATGGACCATATTAATAGGAATTGCTAAATAGGTTGTTTAAACTTGAAATATATTCAAATCCCCCAAATCCCTCTCTTGGAATCATAAAAAGCAGATAGTTTTTAACCAAGAGACCAAATCCGTCGAATTTGTAACTGAGGAAGTTGGTTGACCGACCTGCCCCATTCGGTTGACTGACTGTGCCAAGCTTCCAATTTAGCCTTTGGCACAACACCAGTCGGTTGACCGTCCCTGCCCAGTCGATTGACCGATTGGATAATGTGTTTCTAATTTATATCATTTAATTTACTGACTCAAACGGTTGACCGACCCTCCTCATTCGGTTGATCGATTAGATCAGTATGTTTACTTTCTTACCTAATTCAACTACTGTTTCAAATGGTTGATCGATTGCTTTTTTCGGTTGACCAACTGGATCAGTAACACTTCGTTTTAACTTCAAAACTCATTGTTCTAATCAGTCGACTGATTGCTTTTCTTGATTGACCGAATTGATTTGAAAACACAACTTTTTATACTTTAAACACACATTTTTCAATTAGATCAATTATCAAAATTATTTCACATAAGGATCATATACAATATCTCATTTTAGGATCTTAAACTTATCACTTCTTATCGTAACACACATAGAATTAACCCATTTTAAGTATCATGTGCAATCCTAATTCGGGTTGCATTAAGAGTATATAAGTAAATAGTTATTTTCACTTATTTTTCTTCAACGTCATCATAACTTTTCATACCTTCGTCATCTCCATCTTGCACCCTTTATATTTTCTTCATCAAATCTTTTTCTTAATCAAATGCATGAAACTCTCAATTTGAAACACTCAATAAAGCCATTAGTCTCACCAAAAATATCAATACTTAATTGTTCATCAAAATCTTAGATTTAAAAAAGATATTTGTCAACAAAACTCAACAGAATTAAAATCTCATATAGAATAAAACAGGGGAATGGTGTTCAATTCAACTTATATGGGGGTATTATCATTGAATTAATTTTGATCGATTTCACCACTGAGTAGTTTCTTGTAACTATTACCACAATCAAGCTTTTGTTCATGTTTACAGAGAATTGGAAAACCAAAGTTTTGTCTTTACTGTTGAGTTCAAAGAATAAGTAATCACATTACTCTACTTCATAAATAGTATTGAATTAAAGTTATTTTTCACTTCATATTTCCCCCTATTATAATTAGAGTTCATTAGGTTAGAGTTTTGTGAAGGGAATTATGTCTATGTAAATGCAACGGAATTAAAAAAAAAATAGTAAATAACTTTCACAAATAATTTTCTGAGCCTAAATCTGTCTGCGAATAAATAAAACATAAAGATTAAATCATAGTTAAACTTGGGAAATTTATTATTTAGTTCTCCAAAGATATGTAATCTATTTAAAAGACCCTCAACTATATAATTAAGTTTTTGATCCCCAAAGATATTTTAGAAAATAATTCCCATTTTTTTACCAATGCTTTATCCTAATTTACATAATATGTCATTCTATAAATTTAGGAACTGTGAATTAAAAAGAAAAATTTCTTAAATTATGGAACAAAAAACATGTCTAAAAAAACAAAAAAAAACAATAATGTGAATGTTTTCAATATTAAAAAAAAAAAACTAAAAAAATATTATTTTAATGTAAAATCCACACTTCATTTTTGTATATATACTAGCACATAAATCATGCTTGAAAGCACAGCTGTTAAAAAATTTGAACTTAAAAAAAATTCAACATAATCTCTCCTATTTATACAAAATTCTAAACATGGAACAAATTAGAAAAAACCCCACTTTTACCATTAAAATTTAAATGAGTCATTACTTGCAAGTCCATATTGAAAAAACACCACGTATATACTTATTATTTAAGATAAACCCAAATACATATTATGTCATTATACCAACAACAACATAATAAATAGGGGATATAAATATTTTTGTCCAGTAACAATGTTAATAGCAACATAACGAATGAGATGATGCAAATGTTATTGTACAACAACAATGTCAATAATAACGTAATGAATGTGAGGATGTCAATGTTACTGTATAACAAACAATTACTATATGTCAATCGGGTTTTTCTCTAAACTTAAATGGTTATGCGTGTATAAGAATGAATTAGTAATAGGCTCTTTTACTAAAAAAATCAACAATAATTAATATCTAAATGTATTCACCAACTAATTCAAATATATTCAATATCATAGATATTCAACTATTAAAATAATATCAGAACTAAACATGGGCTAAACTGAAATAAAATAAAAAGAAATGTTGGCCAATCTAAATCTCATTACTTCAGTGTTACATTTTGCGCATACAACAAAATAATTAACAATTCAAAAATCAAATCATAATTTCAAAGGAAAGGATTAAAAAAAAACCTTGGCAATTTGAAATGGGAAAAAAACTTACATTACTTTTTCTGCGACTCTAATTTTGTACTCACAATAAAAAATCAGCTTTAACTTCGTTTTTAATTTAACTACAATGGCAGAATAAAATCGTCTTGGGTCATTCACCGTAGTCGAGGGCAAACAACCAGAATTCACCGTAGTTGAGGGCAAAAGCTGTAAGGCCTGGTTCTTATACATGCATATCTCTAGTTGTATTTTAGAACATTTAGAAAAATAATAGGGTTTATTATGTTAGTTAAATTTTACTTTAAAAATATTAGGGGTAAATATGTTAATTTTAATTTTGATTTTTAAAAATTTAGGGACTATTAAGTTATTTAAAATATGATTTTAAAATTATTGGGGTATAATTAATAAATATTTTTATTTCAAGAGGGATAATTAATATAAATAAATAAATTAAATAAATAAATAAATAATTAATTAAAACGTGGGTGGGATTATTTTCTTCTCAAAAAAGGAAATGAAACCTAACAACATGTATATGAATAATATATAATAGGTTGACACTTGTCAATCAAAAAAAATAAAAATAGAAACAACAATTAGGTTCAAAACTCACCTATGTGTGTGTGTGTGTGTGTGTGTGTGTGTCTCTAATGGTATAGTGAAACAAATAAATAAATAAATAAAAATAGTGGTTGCAGGTATTTTTTTTTTTTTCATTTGTATATATATATATATGTGTGTGTGTCTGTGTGTGTGTGTGTGTGCGTCTGAGAAATATAGTGGGTATAGATATATCTAGTTTGTTAAGAATATAATTTAAAATAAAATTTGTAAATTTTATCGAAACGATAATTTTTAGTATTTCGTTGACTAATAATATTATTAGTAACCAATTAATATTTTTCTGCAAATTAAATTTAATATTTTTCTGCAGATTAAATTACTAATAGAAAGAAATTTGTAATTATTGTTATAGAAATTTTTATACAGTTAATATTAATTTAAGAAATTGAACGTTTAATAATTTCGTATAATCAAGAAAATTTGAGAAATGAGAAAGATTGCATTTTAGGGTAACGCATTTCATATTAGATATATTCAAATAAAATTCTTAGTTCAGGCCACGTCGTTGTTAGGTTCACAGGCGATGCCGACCACGCCAGCATTTTGACGATAGTGTTTTCAGTAGCGCGAATATCAAGGTGAGTGTACTGTCTTCTATATAAATTCTCAAGTTATATTTTAGTACAAAATTGTGGAAAATAAAATATTTACTAAAATAAATGATTTTATAACTTTAGACAGATCAAGTAAAAAGTTGATTATGGAAAAGTGGTTTTTATTATTATACCTATACGCCATAGTGTGATCCCGACAAGAGGACATGTCTTGCGGGATGTTGTTGGTCCTGTCAGGAGGGTATATCTTGTCACACCCCACCCCGAACACCCATCATGTGAGGCCGGCATGACGTAGACATAACACCGCTCAACTGACTAGCCAACCTCAATACGTCAATAAACAACATTGTAAATGTATACAACATATATAATAATCTCATCTGATAGGGATACACCGTCCCGAATATAAAAACAATCAAACAAATCCCCTGAACCTCACTTAGATTTCATCTCTGATATCTCGTCTCAAAGACTCATTTGCGTGACTCGCATAAATCTATCTAGCGCCAGTAGGGGACCGACCGACTCCTAACTATTTTACCTGCGAGTGTACTGCCTTCTCAGTAAAAATATTTTTAATAATAAAACTTATTCTACAACATCTAAATGGGATCAAGTGAAAGTATATAAATACAACATAACTCGTAAAATCTCCAATATAGAAGCAAGGAAAATAAAGCGAGATAATTAAGTTCCATTCAAATCCAACTAATATAAAAATCATACCAATCACCATGATAATAAATATCAAATCAGCCAATATACGTAAAACACTACATCTCAAGCACACATCTCAAATACATACACTGGCCAACCCTAGTGATTGTTTTAACCTCACGATTGAGAGTTTGCAACGGTACCGTACCATCCGTGGGATATGTCTTCCTACGAACACCCATCACTCCGCCGAAGTGGATAATCACTGCGCAGTATAAATATCTAACATCACTCTACCGAAGCCGATAAACATCACTCCGCCGAAGCGGATAACATCACTTCGCCGAAGCGGATAAATACTATAGCATCGTCTAATCAACAATATCGTCAAATTAATAACATCATCATCAAATCACAACTCAATAAATATCATCTACTCAACATCGTCAAATCACCATGTCTATCTCTTTTCCTCAAAACCAACTTTTAAATCTAAAAATCAGATTTCACACTTTCTTTTAAAGAGAATGTCTAATTTTATCAAAACCACTTTTCCACCCTTTATTTTTAGAAAACTAGGCATTTTTTTTTTAAAAAAATAGATGTTTTCTATTCTCTTTTAAAAACACCGTTTGATTTCACCAAATCCAACAAAAATTCATTTTCAACTTCATTTCGAAACCATCAAAATCTTTCGAAAATTCAGTTTACCAACTCACCCAAATCCTGTTTGATCCATATCATTTATAAATTCATACCGTTTAAGTAAACACATATTTCATCATATATATACATAGAAAAATAGTTTGGCAAGAAGATAGTACACTCACCTTGATATCCGTTTTGCAAAACTGACACTGACCACACTCTATCTGGACGTCGGTGCCTGCGAACCTAATAGTGATAGAGCCTAAATTAATATCTTATCTAAAACATCATAATCATGTAATGCAGACCCTATATTCCGAATCGTTACTATTTTATGTACCACGTAATTAAAATTAATTAATCGTTACGAAATTATTACGATTTTAGGATTTGTAACGCTAAATAAAATTTAATTTAACGAAAATTAATAATCGATTGAAATTTCACATGTTTCCAAATCGTTTAATGACCATGAGATGGGTTTTGGATTTTCCTGGGGTGGTTTCTGCAAATTTCCCATTTTTTTTTTCTTTTTTCTCTTTTTTTTTTTTTTTTTTTTTTCTCTGGTTCTGTTTGGTTTCAGCTGCCAGTCCCCAACGACCTTCACTCGCCGCTGATCAACACATACACACACTATTGCCACCGCCGTTTCTGTTTCTGCTCTGCTTCATCCAACACGGCAACACATACCCACGCCGGAACACACATCCACAAAACCGAACCCACCTTCTCTCTCTAACTTTCCGACCGGCCAACTTCGATCACCCCCTACATCCATTATGGTGAACGGCATGCATCCACTCATCGAACAACGGCGATCACATACCCATAATTTGATCAGGGCCATCACCCACGCCGGACTGTACCCCATTGTCGGCGAACCTTTCTCTCTCTCTTCTCTGTTTTTGTTTGGAATCCACCAGTACACACACGCACCCTTAGCTGATCACCCACACACAACGAAACACCCTCACACACGCTGTCGATCTCCAGTTGATCGACGGCGACGACACACACACAGCACCCACGCCGGAGCAACGACGACGATCCGAACCCACCATCCCAAACCTTCTCCTCTCTCTCTCTCAGTTTTTTCTGATTTATTCTTTTGAGGTGTTCCCCTAATGAATTACATGCATGTACATATATATATATGCATAGCTGGGTTTTGATCTCTTCACGCCACGTCGCCCACTTCCCGATTCCCCTGTCTCCGGCGAATCTTCACGCCACACACACGCGATATGTATATATATATATATATATATATATATATTTTATAAAAATTCTTTTAATCAAAATACTCTTTCCTCCCCCAATTTTCTTAAAATCTCATTTTCGGTTCAATTTTATATTTAATACTTTCTTAAATTGCAATTCCACCCCCAAATTTTTTAATTCAAAAGTTAAATTCCAATTTTGGATTGAATGTTTTCTAAATTTATAAATTGACCCCAAAACTTTTTAAATCATATAATAAATTACGCCACCTACCCCGTTATTTTTGAAACATTTAAAATACGATTTAAATAAAAAAAATTAGGGTCTTACATATCTTGTAAGACGTTTATGTTGTGACTTGTTAGGAGTGCAAGTTCTGCAGGTAGTTGTTGTCGTTATTGTTGTTGTTGTTATTGTTGTTGATTATTACTATGGTGGAGTAGAATATGGTATTGATTGTCAATATGGTGGAGTTAAATATGAAATTGACAATATAAAGTGGTGAAGTTGAATATGGTGATGATACGGTGGTTTATACCACATATTGGCTTCTACCATTGGAGATATTAAATTGCCCCAACACTGATGGCAATCTTAGATTGCACAGTGGTATAGGTTACAGTACCGTCATAACTCCCGATCATGAGGTGAAACGATCTTATGGCTAGTAGGAAAATATATGTGCAATATTTTATTATGTATTGAAATAATCTGATTGGTTAATTTAAATGCATTTATTTTATTGTAATGGTAGTTGTGGAATTTTATTTCGACTCAGTGTGCCCATCTTTATATTATGTTTGATAAGTGGTATTTGATAATTTTGTTTGATCCATAAAGTATTTTTATATTATGAAGGCAGTATACCGATAAAATATTTGGTCTCAAGTACCTCGATTAGAAACAGATTTATTACTGGCACTAGGTAGAGTCAAAGGATGGTGTCATTTTTGGAGAATTTGCAAGATTGATGTGAACCGTGAAAGGTTTAGTTTCTTTTTGTAGTTTGAGTTGTAGATATATGGGACATGTGTATTCCTGAATTTTGAAGTTGGTAAATAATTTTGAAAAAATATTACATCAGTACATGTTTATATATTTGTTGGATGGTCGGGTAATATCCAGTCGACATCACGCCCGGCCTCTGGCAATGGGAACTAGGGTGGGGTGTGATAGTTTTTGGTATCAGAGTTTTGGTTATAGGTTCTGTAGACGTGTCATATTGTCTAGTCTGTAGTGGACCGTAAGATAGGATGTGTGTAGGTTGATAATTATTTTATTAGATTAAATAGTACATTTGCATCATGCATTATTATTTACCATGTTGGTCTTTTTACTTATTAAAGTTTGTTTCAGATGTTGACTATGGATCATGAAAATGAAAGTAGTGGTAATTTTGGACCCCAAAGAAAAAGGAATAGGACGTCGAAAAGCTTGGATACCGTCGAGCAAATTTTACAGGCTGCTACGCAACTGACAAAGCAGCAGGCAAAGATGATGGAATTCCATAAGGCCCAAACCGAAACAACCACTCCTCAAGATGTACTCCTGAAAAAATTCACATAATTAGACCCCCTGGCTTTTACGGGAACTGTGGACCCTGCTGATGCTGAAAACTTGTTGAGGAGCATAGGGCATTACCAATGACAGCCGAATTTCTCTTACTACCTTTTAGTTTAAAGGGGAAGCCGAACATTGGTGGGAAGAAATGAAGAGGCTAATCTCAATTCTAGGTGAGGAGATTTGTTGGGATCAATTTGTTGTTGTATTTAATGAAAACTATTTCCCTAAATCCTATCAGTTTGAGATGGAGGAGGAATTTATATTACTGAAACAAGGGAAGATACCAATTCTGTAATATGAAATCAAATTTGATGCCTTATCCCGATTTGTTGTTGATTTGGTAAAGACTAAGGAAGTGAGATGTAGAAGATTTCATAAGGGACTAGAATTACAAATATGTTCAAGATTGACTGGCAGGCAGATCAAAAGTTATGTGGAACTGGTGAACACGACGAAATTAATAGAGAAAGATGTGTAGAAAGCCATCCAAAACCATGAACAGTACAAGAAAAGTAGGTTCGAGCCATCCAATAGATATTCAGGCAGCACCTCTCGAGGATCTGACCCTCAACCGCAACCTCTTCGGGCTCCGACAACCGATCCGCTGGTTAGGAGCCAAGGCCCACAACAATCATATTCTGGGCGGTGACAAAATATATTTGGACAGAGTTTTGGCCAATAAGGGTAGTATATGAGCTAGACGTTTAGCCAAACAGGAATAGCTATATGTTATCAATGTGGATTACCGAATCATTTCGTTAGAGATTGTCCTATGGCGAGTCCAATATATTTTTGTTGTTATGAGCTGAGTCACACGTCTTCATATTGTCCAAAACCTGCTGCTACACATACACCTTCTACGAGTAGTATGGGCAGTGTTGGCCCTAGAAGTATTTAGGGGCATGGTAGAGGATTAGCCGATAGACGTTCGATTTGAGGTCGTGTATTTGCTATTACCCAACAGGACGCTCAGGTTACGCCGGATGTGGTTATAGGTATCATGTCTTTATATGATAGAGATATACGTATACTTATCGATCCCGGTTCTACTCATTCATTTGTTTTAGTAACCTTTATGATGCATGTAAGAAAATTTCCTACTTTTCTGTCATATAGTATTATTATCTCTACTCTTGTGGGTGAGTCAGTGTTGATAGATAGTGTGCATAAAGACAGTCCACTTCGTATTAGACATAGAGAATTGTCGGTGGATCTATTACCCCTGAGCATTCACGATTTTGATGTGATACTGGGTATAGATTTGCTATCCAAGTATCATGCCACAATTGATTGTTTTAAAAAAGAAGTTACTTTTTGAATCTTAAGCGAGTCAGAGTTTGGGTTTTCAGGGGATAGAATCATTACCCCTGTCAGTTTGATTTCAGTTTTAGAAGCTAGGAAATTATTAAAGAATGGATGCCAAGGATACCTTGCACATGTGATTGACACCAGTCAAAATGAGGTATAGGTGACAGATATCAGAGTGGTCGGGGATTATCCCGATGTATTTCCAGAAGAATTACCAAGGGTACCAATGAATAGGAAAATTGAATTCACTATCAAATTACTTTTAGGAACTTCCCCTATATCAATTCCACCCTATCGTATAACACCTACTGGGCTAAAGGAACTGAAGATTCAGTTGCAAGATCTGTTAGATCGCGGGTTTATCAAACCTAGTGTTTCGTTGGGGGGAGCTCTAGTGTTATTTGTAAGAAAAAATGATGGTACTCTGAGGATATGTAGCAACTATAAGCAATTGAATAAAGTGACGATTCTTAATAAATACCCGTTGCCTAGAATTGATAATTTGTTTGATCAGTTGCAGAAGGCCATAGTATTTTCCAAAATAGATCCTCAATCAGGATATCATTAGTTGAAAGTCAAAGATAGTGATGTGTCGAAGACGGCATTTTGTACAAGGTATGAGCATTATGAATTTCTAGTTATGTCATTTAGGTTGACAAATACTCCTACTGCTTTTATGGATCTGATGAATAAGATATTCCAGCCTTATTTAGATTAGTTTATCATTGTATTCATTGATGATATATTGATTTACTCCCAAAATAAAGAAGAGCATAGAGAACAGTTCAGAATTGTGCTATAGATTTTGAGGGAGAAACAATTGTACGCAAAGTTCAGTAAATATGAGTTTTGGCTAGATAGAGTTGTATTTTTGGGGCATGTTATCTCGGGGGATGATATTCAAGTTGACCCAAAGAAAGTCGTAGCCGTGGTTCAATGGGAAAGGCCAAAAAGTGTGACAGAAGTTCGAAGTTTACTGGGATTAGCGGGTGATTATAGCTGGTTTGTACATGGATTCTCTGTTATAGCTGCCCCGTTGACCCATTTGACCCGCAAGGAATCTAAATTTGAATGGACTAATAAATGTAAACAAAGTTTCCAGGAGCTGAAAAATATAATGATATTAACGCCCCGACAAAAGGTGGTGGTTTTGTGAGCTACAATAATGTTTTACACCAGGGGCTAGATTGTGTATTGATGCAACATGACCACGTGATTACATATGCCTCTCAGCAATTAAAGAATCATGAGTGTAACTACCTGACACATGATTTGGAGTTGGCGGCAATTGTGTTTGCCTTGAAACTCTGGAGACATTATCTGTATGGTGAGACATGCGAGATATGCACTAACCACCAAAGTTTGAAATATTTGTTTACTCAAAATGAACTAAATCTGAGATAAAGGCGTTGGATGGAGTTGATTAAGGATTATGATTGTACTATCTATTATTACTTTGGAAAGGCCAATGTTGTAGCAGACACATTAAGTCAGAAATTGACGGATTTGGTTGCACACCTTCGAGTTGTTCATACTAACCTATTTGCCAAGATGAGATATCTTCGAGTCCAGTTGGTAGTTGGTCAGACAACATTGTTGCTTGCGACCTTAACCTTGAGACCGACGTTAATCAGCCGTATTATAGAAGTACAGAAGTCGGATGCCCCCAATTCGGAAAGATCAGAGATGAAATGAAAAATTGTCAAAGAGCTGACTATCGCGTCAGAGATAATGATGAAGTCTTGATGTGTAGGAATAGACTGTGTGCCTAATAATATCGATTTGAAGAAAGATATCTTGAAGAAAGCGCACAGCTCAATATATGCAATGCATCCAAATAGTACCAAAATGTATCGAGATTTATGAAAACACTATTGGTGGAATGGAATGAAATGAGAAATTTTAGAATTTGTTGCCAGGTGTCTCGTTCGTCAGCAAGTCAAGATCGAGCACCAGCGTCCAGGCAGATTCTTGCAGCCTTTACCTATCTTAGAGTAGAAGTGGGAAAATATTACGATAGATTTTGTTTCAAGATTGACCCGTACTCAAAAGGGGCATAATTCCATTTGGGTCATTGTTGATAAATTTACCAAATCCGCTCATTTCTGACTGTGAAAATGACATACTCCATGGACAAGCATGCGAAATTGTATATTAACGAGATTATCAGATTACACGATACACCAGTTTCCATAGTGTCGGATAGAGATCCGACATTTATGTCAAAATTTTGGCCATTCTTCAAGCTGCTCTGGGTACGAAGTTAAAATTCAATAGAGCTTTCCATCCTCAGACAAATGGCCAATCAAAGCGTATAATTCAGACCTTGGAAGATATATTGAGGGTTTGCGTTCTGGAATTTTCGGGTAGCTAGAATGATCATTTGACGTTGACAGAGTTTTCTTATAATAATAGCTACCATTCGACAATTGAAATGACACCGTATGAAGTCTTGTATAACAAAAGATGCAGAACTCCAGTTTATTGGACTGAAGTTGGAGAACAAAAAATATTGATGTTTGACATAGCTTAAATGACAGTGGAAAAGGTGAAAGTGATTCAGGAAAGACTGAAAACTGCTCAGAGTCGGTAAAAGAATTATACTGACAAACATAGACGAAAGTTGGAATTTGAAGTGGGTGATTACGTGTTTTTACGTATATCTCCGTGGAAGGGCATAATGAGATTTGAGAAGAAAGAAAATTAAGTCCGAGGTATATCGGGTCATACGAGATTCTAGAACGGGTTGACACACCAACCTATCGACTAGCCCTACCACTAGAATTGTCTAGATTACACGATATTTTTCACGTTTCGTGCTTAGGAAATATATGTCAGATCTTTCACATGTGTTTACTTCTCAACCAATCGAATTGAAAGAAGACTTGTCATACGTTGAGGAGCCAGTGCAGATTCTAAGTCGTAAAAATCAAGTGTTGCGAACAAAAACAATTTCGTTCGAGAAAGTACTATGGTGCAGTCACTCTGTGGAGAAAGCGACGTGGAAAAGAGAAGAGGATATGAGAAATAAATATATGCATTTATTCGTTTAAGGTAACTAAAATTTTGGCATGAAATTTCTTGGGGGGAGGGGGGGAGGATTGTAAAGCCTAGATCTTACACATGCATATCTTGAGTTGCATTTCAAAATATTTAAAAAAAAAATAGGGTTCATTGTGCTAGTTAAATTTTACTTTAAAAATATTAGGGGTTAATATGCTAATTTTAATTTTGATTTTTAAAAATTTAAAGACTATCAAGTTATCTAAACATGTTTTTAAAAGTATTGGGGTTTAATTAATATTTTTTCTTTTATTTAAAGAGAAATAATTAGTATAAATAAAATAAATAATTAAAACGTGGGTGGGATCATTTTCTTCTCAAATAAGGAAATGAAACCCAATCACATGTATATAAATAATATATAATAGGTTGACAATTGTCAATAAAAAAAATGAAAACAACGAAACAAAAAAAATAAAAAGAGAAAAACAAACAGAGAAGCAGAAACAACAGTTGCAGATACTTCTTTTTTTCATTTGTATATATATGTGTGTGTGTGTGTATTTTGCCAAAAATAAGATATATATATCACTTTTAATATATGAGACTATTTGTACAAGCATGTACACGTGTATATTTATATGTGAAAAATGTATACGTGCATTCGAGAAAAATAGTGGGTATAGATATATCTAGTTTGTGAAGTATACAATTTAAAATAAAATTTGTAAATTTTATCGAAATGACAATTTTTAGTATTTTGTTGACTGATAATTTTATTAGCAGTCAATTAATATTTTTCTGCAGATTAAATTATTAATAGAACGAAATTTGTAATTGTTGTTATAGGAATTTTTATATAGTTAATATTAATTTAAGAAATTGAGCGTTTAATAATTTCGTATAATCAAGAAAAATTGGGAAATGAGAAAAATTGTATTTTAGGGTCACGCATTACATATTAGATATATTTAAATAAAATTCTTAGTTTAGGCCCTGTCATTGTTAGGTTCACAGGCGACGCCGACCACGTCAACATTTTGACGATAGTGTTTTTAGTAGCGCAAATATTGAGGTGAGTGTACTATCTTTTATGTAAATTGTCAAATTATATTGTGGAAAATAAAAAATTTACTAAAATTGACGGTTTTATAACTTTAGATGGATCAAGTAAAAAGCTGATTATGGAAAAGTGGTTTTTATTATTATACCTATACGCCATAGTGTGATCCCAACATGAGGGTATGCCTTGCAGGATGTTATTGGTCCTGACAGGAGGGCATATCCTGTAGAACGTTTATGTTGTGACCTGTCAGAAGTGCAAGCCCTGCAGGTAGTTGTTGTCATTATTGTTGTTGTTGTTATTGTTGTTGACTATTACTATGGTGGAGTCGAATATGATATTGATTTTCAATATGGTGGAGTTGAATATAGAATTAACAATATAACGTGGTGGAGTTGAATATGGTGATGATACGGTGGTTTATACCACGTGTTGGCTCTTACCATTAGAGATATTAAGTGATCCTAACACTAATGGCAATTGGTAGCGGAATATTACGTTGCTACTTTCATCGTAAGTGTACGAGTCAAGTTTTAGTATAATAGGAAAAGTAGGGTTGTCATATCCACAGGGATTGGATTAAATGGTCATTGAGTACCGCAATTGTCATAACCGGATTTTATCTAGCCCTAGGCGACTCAATTTATAGTTTTTGTTGATAAAATACACTAAACTAAGTTAATTAAACTAATTATACTAATATGACGTTTAAGGGAGTATATTGTCTAGGTATTAACTTCGTTCACTTAAATGTGTTCGTTTAAATCTAATTTACATTAATGACATTCAAATCTATTCGACAATATAGGTATCGAAAACCCACTTACTACCTCTCCTAAGTGTAAAGTGAATGAATATGCGATTTTGCGTCAACGCCGAAGTCCCCCTCTAGCATCGATATGACACTTGGTCACATGAGTTTTGCCCCAATCTCACGGATTGCACACTTTCTAATACCCTCCCGGGTCATTAGATTGTCACATTGTGTTTAAACTCTAGTCCAAATTCAGGATTACCTCTCCCGAGTGTCAAACCCCGTATTCTCAATATATCATAACAAGCGTATAATAGTGGAAGAACGGTAAACACAATCGAATACAATTGAACAACCATTAACAAAATATTGATTTATTCAAAACACACTTTCATGAAGTACATCAAACCCTAAACAATATATGTTTAGCTATACATAACCATAGCCCTATATTCAACAATACACAAGCCAAACATAAACAAAATTATCAACCAAAACTAAGAAATAAAGAGAGAAATAAGAAGACTAGCCGTTATCCGAAGAACCAACGCTAAAACCGCTCCGAGATCGTTTCCTCTTCTTGGCTTTGTGATCTTCTCTTGGTTCATATGGTTTGGAGCTCTCAAAACCTTCCCAAAAATGTGCCCTAAGTGTTGGGGAAGAAGGCCTAATATGAGGGATCCAAAATATCTCAAAAATATCTCAAAATATCTTTGCAACCTGGTGTTGGACCGCTGCAGCGGTGGGAAGACAGTAGGCCTACTGACATTTGACCATCACAACGGTGAAGGCCACCGCTACAGTGGTTGCACTTTTTCTTCTTTTGGTCATAACTTTCTCGTCCGAACTCTCATTGAGGTAATTCAAAAATCTATGGAAAGATAATACATAGATATACAACTTCAATGTTTTTAGATTTTCCAAATTCGAATTGCATCATATTCAAAATCGGCTTTGAAGTTACTGCACCTGTATAGAATTTGCATATTTTTACCCATTTATTCAAAAACCTATAAAACAATACAAAAACACATTAAACTAATAAAAGTACTTGAAAACACACAAATATTTGAATCTAAAAGTACTTAATTTGTTGATAAATAAACCACTCATCAAATACCCTTAAACTCAAACGTTTGCTTGTCCTCAAGCAAAAACACACAAACAAGAAAACAAACTACCACAACAAATTTACAAACTTAAATATAAAAACAAAAAATATAGACGAACTAAAAACAACAACGCATGAGTTTTGGAGTTCAACTAATCGACCAAAAAGTTATCCCTCAACGACCCCCAATCATATCAAGTTCAAAAATAAAACCACACTATGTGGTGTTCTAGAATTTTAACATCCGATATCAGTGAACGCTATTCTAGATCCTCTCCAAGTATGTGCGCGAAAACTTAATAATACAACTATCCAAAGACTGGATTGTATTATCCATAAATGAAGCTCATGACTATTACCATAAAGATTAAGATATCCATATGCCTGACTGAGTTCCACTCTCTGCTAATGTAGGCTTGAAAATTCAAAAAGATCAATAAGACTTGGTTCGATTTTTGAAAAATGGTTAAGGGTATATCAGGAATATAAAATAGGTTAATGTCATTAACTTAACGATACCCAAGGCACAACTCTTGACACACAATCACACTCGAACCCCCATAGATAAATTCGAAACAACCATGAACATACATTTAAGAATTACGTACTCACTTGTCAAAAGAAACTATAATAGAACTATATTTACATATGATTTTTTTTTTTTTTTTAACAAATCACACCCCCAACCTTATTCGATTATTACAATTTCATGGGTGTGGTTAAAACGAAAGAAAAATAACAAGTGAGTACTCAAATACCAAACCAATGAAAAGTTCGCCCAAAACCCAACCGATCACTTCAATTAGCATAAACGAATGCTAACTTGATTTCACTCAAATTGTGCCTTCGATTTAGCGACTTAGGTTTGGAAAAAGTTTTATCGACCAGGGTATTTGTTATGTGTTCAAAATTGAAACGGCTTATAGGCTTTGATAAGGTAACAAGGGATAAAATATATTGCATGGTAAGCTTCAAAGGCTCAAGCAATAAAAATAAATGCCTAAATCATGTCTCATGAACTATCTCGCTTATGATTTCACCTCAAGTTTCCCCCAATCAGGTTCTAGAATCCCTTAAATTGTCATGAATTTGGCTAATGAATAATTGACCTCAAATGAATTGGATAGCTATACATTGAGTCTACGTGCTCGTGCAAATTAGGATCCACAATAACTTTTACCAAAATGACATACCAAGCATACAGAACACATATGAATGGGTATTACCCTTGACCTCGATAAATAACCAGAGGATAATATCATCATCGTGTAATGGCCTAGATGAACACAAAACTCAACACACAACAACAACAACAACAAACAAAAACATACTACACTAACAAATAAACATGCATAATTAAACTAAACTAACACAACTAACAACAATCAAACATACTAAAATACAAAACATCACCCCCAAACTTAAAATGACCAGTGTCCACAATGACCCAATCATCGGTCTCAACATTTAGCATGCATTATAGCGACGAAGGGGGTTTAGAACACATACTTGGGAGGCGAGACAATCTTGCCTCCGAGTGAAGTCGGCGGTGATGATTTAATTTATTTTGAAAACTTGGGTTGCCTTCCAATAAGCGCTTGGTTTAAAGTCCTCAGTTTGATATGGAGAAATGCTCATTAAAGAGCGACTTCGACCCATAGTAAGTGTCGTACAACACTACATATGGGTCTTAATTCTTAACGCCCTCAAGATTGGCGAAATGTGGCATTGTTCGGCCCATGCTCTCAACTTAACTCTTCACCGTCTCATGTGCTTTGGAAGCTTGAATGAACGGAGTTGGAAGTGGTGGAGGAAAAGTGATCCACATTGGATCCTCATAGAAATATTCGGCTTTGATCGGTGTTGGAATCACAACGTGGATCTCAAACGGTGAAGATTCACAAGTGTTGTCTTGTGATTCTTTACCATCAATCAATTCTTGGGTTTCCTCCTTATTAGAATCTTCATCATCGAACAAACCCAAGTTCCTCCCATTTGTATACGGTTCTTCACAGTGGCTTTCATATTTGGATGGGACTTGTGTGTCTCTTAGTGCCACCATTTCTACCTTGGCCCCAATGTAGTAAATAAGTTGACTGATTTGCATCTCAAGAGACTTTACGGTTGTGTTGATTTAAGTGCAGATCGTCTTAATATTATCAAGTCGATCCTCATGCTCATTAAGACGGTTTTGTGTTTCCCTCAAGAAAATTTGAGTTTCCCCCATAATAATAGCAAACATTTCTTCCATGGTGGGGGAAGACTTCACAGGTTGGTCCAATCTATTAATCCATGGCGCCAAAATGTTGGAATTATCTCCTAAGTTTTGGTGACTTGTTGAAAAAATCCAAATCTGATAATCCAACTCAGCCATGTCTTCCAACGACAAATAGGCTTCGGCCACGGGTAGGTCGTAGAAAAAGGTGGTATCATTTCCTCATTCTACCTATGTTCTCATTGTGGCTTGTAACCCGTCGAGGAAATTCAGTAATTGATACTCCCTTAGGAAACGATGATTGGAGAACCGGAACAACAACTCTTTGTATCTATCCCAAGCACAATAAAATAGCTCGAAATCTAGTTGAAAGAAATGCAATAGCATTTGTTAATCTAACATCCTCAAGTACCTTGCAAGAAAAACAAAACTACAAACAAAAATTATAAACAAAATAAATGCCTAAATTAAAATTAAGTTACTTACTCACAATATCAACAACAATCTAAAAACCAATCCCCGGCAACAACGCCAAAAACTTGGAAACGGAATATTACGTCGCTACTTTCACCGCAAGTGTACGAGTCAAGTTTTAGTATAATGGGAAGAGTAGTATTGTCGTATCCACAGGGATTGGATTATTGTCGTTGAGTACCGCGATTGTCATAACCGAATTTTATCTAGGCGACTCAATTTATACTTTTTGTTAATAAAATACACTAAACTAAGTTAATTAAACTAATTATACTAATATGACGTTTAAGAAAGTACATTGTCTAGGGATTAACTTTGTTCAATTAAACGTGTTCGTTTCAATCTAGTTTACATTAACGACATTCAAATCTATTCGACAATCTAGGTATCAAAAACTCACTCACTACCTCTCCCGAGTGTAAAGTGAATGAATATGCGATTTCGCGTCAATGCCGAAATCCTCTTCTAGCGTCTATACGACACTTGGTCACATGAGTCTCGTCCCAATTTCCTTGATTGCACACTTTCTAATACCCTCTCGAGGAATTAGATTGTCGTGTTGTATTTAAACCCTAGTCCGAATTTAGGGTTATCTCTCCCGAGTATTAAACCCCGTATTTTCGATATATCATAGCAAACATATAATAGTGAAAGAATGGTAAACACAATTGAATACAATTAAAAAACCATTAACGAAACATCGATTTATTTAAAACACGTTTTCATGAAGTACATCAAGCCCTAAACAATATATGTTTAGCTATATATGGCCATAGCCCTATATTCAACAATACATAAGCTAAACATAAATAAAACTATCAACCAAAACTAAGAAATAAAGAGAGAAACAAGGAGACTACACGTTATCCGAAGAACTGACACTAAAACTGCTCTGAGATTGTTTCCTCGTCTTGGCTTTGTGATCTTTTCTTGGGTTATATGGTTTGGAGCTCTCAAAACCTTCCCAAAAACGTTCCCTAAGTGTTGGGGAAGAAGGCCTAATATGAGGGATCCAAAATATCTAAAAAATATCCCAAAACATCTTTGTAACCTAGTGTCGGACCACTATAGTGGTGGAAATCACCACTGCAGTGGTGGGAAGTCAATAGGCCTACTAACATTTGACCACCGCAGCGGTAAAGGCCACTACTGCAACGGTTACACCCTTTATTCTTTTAGATGTAATTTTCTCGTCCGAACTCTGATTAAGGTGATTCAAAAACTTATGGAAATATCAAACAAAGATCTACAACTTCAATGTTTTGAGATTTTCCAAATTCGGATTGCATCATGTTCAAAATTAGCCTTGGCGTTACTGCACCTGTATAGAATTTTACATCTTTTCACCCATTTATTCAAAAACCTATAAAATAGTACAAAAATACATTAAACTAACAAAAGTACTTGAAAACACACAAATATTTAAATTTAAAAGTACTTAATTTGTTGGTAAATAAATCACTCATCAACAACCTTACATTGCACAATGGTACAGGTTATAGTATCGTCATAACTTCCGATCGTGAGATGAAACGATCCTATAGATAGTAGGAAAATATGTGTGCGGTATTTTATTATGTATTGATATAATCGGATTGGTTAGTTTAAATGCATTTATTTTATTGTAATGATAGCTGTGGAATTTTATTTCGACTCAGTGTGCGGTTATCTTTATATTATGTTTGATAAGTGATATTTAATAATTATGTTTGATCCATAAAGTGTTTTCATATTATGAAGATAGTACACTGATAAAATATTTGGTCTCAAGTACCTCTGCTACAGACGAGTCCACTACTAGCAGTAGGTAGAGTCAGAGGGTGGTGTCATTTTTGGAGAATTTGCGGGACTAGTGTGAACCGTGAAAGGTTTAGTTTCTTTTTGTAATTTAGGTTGTGGATATATGGGACATGTGTATTCCTGAATTTTGAAGCGGGTAAATATTTTTGGAAAAAAATTTACATCAGTATATGTTTATATATTTGTTGGATGGTCGGGTAATATCCAGTCGACGTCACGTCTAGCCTCGAGCGATGGGAACCAAGGTGGGGTGTGACTAAAGCTGCCAGGGTTAGCACCAACTTGGCTTACCATGGGTAGGTTGCTAGCATGTTGAACAATGACACTGCCGTTGTATGTTCATCCGCTCTCCTCAAACTCTTGTATGCTATCTGCACCATCCTCGCAAACGAACATTAAAAAAAAATACATTTATAAATATAGCAATTCAACACTAGTGTAAATAATCTTTTCTTTATATAGAAATGCATATATATTATATTAAGTGATGAGGACCTAAGGAGATCCGATCAATCACATAGGAGAGTGCGTTGAGCATGGAAACGACACCAACATAATGGATTTTGTCATCAGTATGGTCCAAAGATGAATGGGTAGTGCTACCCTGCAAGAGCAACAACAAAATGAATGAATTTTTAGAAGAAATAATGAAGATCTTAAAATCAATATAAAAATTATACATAGATAGATAGAAAGGGATTAATTATGGGGATAAAGATGGCATCGATAGTGAGGTAGAGAGGTTGAGGATGTCCTCAATAATCTGAAAGAGAGGCTTGACAACAACTTTATTGCCATTGTGGGCATGGTTGTTGTCACAAGGTTAATTTTTCACCTCAAATTTTTAACCAAATGATGGATTAGTTCCTTCTACAACTAGTCAGCCACGTGAAATCCCTACAACGCAATAGAACCACACCGACACAGAATGTGAAACGCACCCACACACAAATACAACACAGTTTATGAGTAACACCCAATCTTATATTTATAACTCAGAAAATAAGGAACCAGTTTTACAATCTCGGTTTGGAAATTCGCAAGGACACTTCTACTGTCCAAAAATCAAACTACACATGACTATTTATATTGAACAATGCCAGTTGATAGCCTCAACTACCTAGGCAGACACTTGACACTTGTTTGACATATATTCAACCCACAGCTTGTCAGTTTTGGCCAGATTTACTGTTTACAACTGGCTAGAACGGTTCACATATGCCTTGCACATGTCTGGTAACTTTCAGTCACTTCAGCTCACCATGAGCTAGACTTCTTTCCCAACATCTTTTCTTGCTCGACGTTGTACAAACATATTCCCTGTTTAACATCTTATTCCCTTAGTCACATCGACATTCGTCGACGCCTCTCTATGCCGCCCACACAGTTAGAATATATCTTATACTCACGTTCTGCCTCGTTAGCTTGGCCAAGTGCTCAAGCTTGGCTTCACATTGTCTCCATTAGTGCCGATCCTAGTTTTGTGCCTAGGATCACTACTCCTTGTTTTAGTGACACCTGATGTCCACCCACATTGTCCAGCGACGTCCTTGTGTGCCCACTCTTTCCACTGTATGCCACTGCCCATGAGCCTTGATCCTAGCCGTGTGCCTAGGATCACCTTGTGTTTTGCATCGGCGTCACCCAATGCCCGCTAGCATTGACATGTGACGACCCATTTCGTCGATGCTCACTACGTCATGTTTTCACTCATGCCAAGAATCTTGGGTACACCTTACACACATCTTTTCAATACGCCTATGTATTAGTATACACCTTACCTTGTCGTGCTAACGTCCCTTGATGTATATAAGGTCCAACCTTATCTTGGTTCTTGAGAGAGAGACACCCTTCTTATAATACTTTAAGCAAAATAACTGGAGTGACAACAATAGACATGAAAATGTCCAATGAGGCATAATAGAGTCAATAGTTAGCCCCTGCCCATGGTTGACTAATTGGTTTAGCCGTGTACCCACGTTCTGCGCCATGATACCCTAACTTGACACCACTATACCAAGATTGTGCCAACTCTCTACCCAATATTGGTTTACTCTTGAACCTGGGCCAACCTCTGTGCATACTCCATGCCAACCCCGTGTTTGGCGCCGCGTGCGCTACATTCGGTTAGCAACATGCACTAAATTGGCCTTCATTGCCCACACCTTTATTTGTGTCGCATGCACGATGTTCGATAGCAAAGTGAATCAAGTTTGTGCCAATTGGTCCTCCAGATTTGTTAGGGGCTAACAAACCACCCTCACTAAAAGAATTTGACGCTCTCGTCGGATCAACCCTAGCTCGACCATTTGAATTTGGCATACACCTATGCCCATAATATTGCCATAGTCTTCTCATTATGTCCACAATCTTGTCTCAATTCGTTGCAACTCATGGCAACGTGTATGCCACATATCGTCTCTGTGACCGGATTGGCCACCAGCCCGTTTTCTCCCACAGCAACCTCGTTTGGAAACCCCTCGATAACCACCGGCCTTTGGTTATTTTTTCACCACGGAACATAAGATGGTTTTTGGTATCCTATGTCCTAAATTAGGATCATCATTGACCCGATTTCAGACCGCACCCGTTCTATTCGTTGTCCACTAACAACATAGTGGTGACGCGTGCCATCTCCCATTCAGAGCCTTTATCATCTGATTCTTCCCGAACCAGCGCATCAATTTCTTCTTCTTTAGACAACTTTTTATTTGGTGAAGACTGTCACATATAAAGCAACCCTGACTCTTACCCGCAACCATTTTAGGTTAGGATTTTGAATTGGAACCTTCAGAAACATTGGTCTCGCTACCATTGTTCTTCTATTCCTCGTTCATCCACTCATTTTCTCTTTGCCCTTCTTACCTGATTTCTGGTCAAAACCACAACTGTTCTTTGTTAGGTTGTAATCGGTAACGTTGTCTATTGCCACCACAGTAGTTTGCAGGTCACATACACCATGCGTCTCAATTCAGCTTGTGCTCACGCTTGCAAGCCTGAAGTAAAGTTGAAGAACTTGTTCTCTTTCGACATATTCTTCATATCCAATATCAAGGATATGAATTCTTTCACATACTCAAGCACCGAATAAGTGTACTTGAGTCTTTGCAATCGATCCCGAGCCCCCCAACTCAAGTTCGTCGGTGGGAATTGCTCCCTCAATTCCTTATTCAAATCAACCAACGTTTTGATTTCTAGATGTGCACTATCCTCCACATGAGTCCACCACCACAGCTTGGTGTCACTGGCCATGTACATGATTGACATGGTCACTTGGTCGTCATCAGGAACATGAGTAATCCAAAAATATTTTTTCATATCCCATAGGAAATTCTCCAATTCCTTGGCACTACGGGTGCCAGAAAATGTCTTTTGGTCCGATACTTTCATCCGCGCTGGTCCGTCTCACGACATGTTCTACCTAACAACGACTTTCTTTAGCACAATAACTTCTTCCCTAACGTCCTTGAATTTTCCATACATTGGCCAACATGATCATGTCCTCCTCAATGGACTTGATTCTGGACGTTGTATCTTTACTAAAATCTTTAAAGGAGTCTCGAAGATTAGCAATGTTGATCTTGATTTTAGCATTCTAGCTTGACAAATTTACCTCGTTGCCCGACGTTGGCGCATTGACATAGGCTTCCAGCGCCAAAAGTCTGCTGCTTATGCTTGATGCAGAGGCCATCTCGTAGCCTTACTTTGATACCCACTATCACACGGTTAATTTTTCACCACGAATTTTTAACAGAGTGATGACCTAGTTGCCGCTACAGCTAGTCAACCGCATGAAATCCCTGCAACTCAATGGAACCACACTGACACAAAATGTAAAACGCACCTACACACATGTGTAATAAAATTTACGGGTAACGCCCAATCTTGTATTTATAACTCAGGAAACAAGAAACCAGTTTTATAATTTCGGTTTGGAAATTCACAGAGACACTTCCACTATCCAAAAATAAGACAACACATGTCTATTTATTGAGGACAATGGCAGTTGATAGCCCTAACTGCCTAGGCAGACACTCAACACTTGTCCAACATATGTTCAGCCCACAGCTTATCAATTTTGGCCAAACTTAACTGTCTATAATTGCCCAAAACTATCCACACATTTCTTACCCATACCTGGTAACTTTCAGTCACTTTAGTTCACCATGAGCTAGACCTTCTTCCTAGCATCTTTGCTTGCTTGACGTCGTGTCAACACACTGCCCGTTTGCCATCTCGTTCCCTTAGTCGCGCTGATATTCTTTGACGCCTCACCATGCTGCTCGCATTGCTAGAACATGTCTTACACCCACGTTTTGCCTCGTTAGGTTGGTCTCGTGCTCAAGTTTGCCTTTTCATTGTCTCCATGAATGTCGATCATAATGTTGCGCCTAAGATCAAAATGCCTTATTTTAGCGACGCCCGATGTCCACCCACATCGTCTAGCGACGTTCTTGTGTGCCCACGCATGCCACCACATAACGCTACCCATGTGCCTCGATCTCAACCATCTGCCTGGGATCACTTTGTGTCTTGCGTTGGCGTCACGTAATGCCCGCTAGCATTGCCCTATGATACCCCATTTCATCAACGCTTACCGCGTCACGTGTTCACCCGTGCCAAAAATCTTGGGTATGCCTTACCCACATCTTTCCAACACGCCTACATTCCTAGGATACACATTGCCTTGCCGTGCTAATGCCCTCTGATGCATTTAGGGTTCAGCCTTGTCTTGGGTCTTAAGGGATGAGCAGACCCTTATAATACTTTGAGCAAAATAACTAGAGTGACAACAATAGACATGAAAATGTCCTAGGAGGCATAATAGAGTCAACAATGAGCCCTGCTCATGGTTGACACCTTGATTTAGCCATGCGCCCACATTTTGTTTCATGATACCCCAACTTGACACCATTATGCCAACACTGTGCTAACCCTCTGCCCAACATTGGTCTACTCTTGAACTTGGGCCAACTTTCGTGCATACTCCATGCCAACCCCTTGTTTGGCAACGCATGTGCCACGTTCGGTTAGCGATATGCACCAAGTTGGTGCCTTCGTTACCAATGCCTTTGTTTGTGCCTCATGTATCATGTTCAATAGCAAAGTACACAAAGTTTGTGGCAATTGGTCCTCCAGCTTTGTTAGGGGCTAACAATCGCCATGATTTGATTCATTATCACACTGTCGTCTGAAGTCATCAGCATATTGCGATCCCCTTATACCAAAATTAACTTCTATCAATGTCTTCAAAATGCAACAACTATAATCAAGTGCAAAAAAAATGAGGAAGACAAAGAAATAAGAAATCAGAATTGAATTCAACAGTGAACTAGATAGAAAAATCAAGGAAGTGACACATTGATGAAGACATAACTCACATTGCATCTATTTACTTTCAATTTACTTGAGAGAGAAAAAATAAAATTCACAATAAATAATTAATTTTGGAGAATTACCTTAAAATCAATCGTGGCCAAGCGAAGAAAATCACGGGCTCTTCTGTGATCTTTGATATGTACCTGAAGCAATTAAAGTTTAAGTAAAATGAAAACCAAAACCAAAATGAATTTGTTTCTATTATCATATCTTTTGGGAATAGAAATAAAAAATAAATAAATAAATTATATTTCGCACAATAATTAATACTTCTTTTCGAGAACAAAATTAAAGATGATGATTGATTAATCATTAAAGTGGTTTCGTGTTTTACGGTACAGATTGACAGAAAATAGAAACATTGATCATAATTTTCATTTCAAATATCCATAAATCACATAGAGGTATGAATGTACATTTTATTCATTTTTGTAAAAGTTAAGGATAGAAAACTAAATTGTTTATAGAGATTGATCTTTTTGTCTACGAAACTGTTTATTTTTTATTTTTTTCAACATTGACTCTTAAATAAGCTTTAAACAATAAAATAACTCTTTTTAAGAACTAAAAAAATAAAATATTGTCCATAACTCTCAAATAAAAAAAAAAAAAAACCTAGTAACAACTTCTCTTTAAAAAATATAATGACAAAATTACCCCGGAAAAACCCTAGCTTCCCCATTTTTTATCTCTCTCATACATTTCACGACATCTGCCCTCTGCCCACCAGTTCCTCCATCCCCGCCTATGGTCTCTGCCCGCGAGCTCCTTTATCGCTGCCCACCGTCTCGTTCAGCTCGCCGCCGACAGCTTCGCCGCCCACGGTTCGTTCATCCTCGCCGCCCACCGTTGCTTTCATCATCGTGCCCGCCTTGTTGCGGTTTCCGTTGCCGTCTCAGCTCGTAACCGCCTCGTCCACGTTACTGTGTGCTTCTTCCTCTTCCTTCACCGCCACCAGCTCCGTTTTTCACAGCTGCCGCCTCGCTGCTTCTTTCTATTCAATTTGTAATCTGTAATTTGCCCGGAGAGTAGAAAGCATGCCGGACACTCACGCCCTCGTGAATGAATTCGTGATCAAGCTCAGAAAACGGTTAGTTTCTTCTTCCTTTTTTCGTGCGTCTTATGGTGAAATTGGTTTGCTTATGGAAGTTTTGGTTCATTGGAATTGAATGCATTTCTCTGTGTATCTTTTTTTTTTTTTGAGCAGTAAAATTGAGGGCTCAAAGGCGACGTCCAAGCTGACGGCGGAACTTCTCCGGTCAGTGATCTCGCAGCAACGACTTCCACACACAAACCAGGCCGGGGCCCTTATTGATGCTGTGAACGCTGTTGGAGAGCAGCTAATTGCTGCGAATCCTGTCGGTACGTACTGTGTTAGTAGCGTTGCTAAAGTTTAACCATGAATTAATCTCTGTCTCTCTCTCTCTCTCTTTCTCTCTCCCTCCTATTTTCATCTTCTCGATTATGCTGCTAACTAGACATTAGATTGTATTTCAATCTTGTACGGATGCATCATGGTTGCCTAGACCACTATTCAAGCAGAATTGGTAACTTGACCTTAAAGTCACAGTTGAATCCATAATTTTGGATATCGTTTAAGTCAATGTTGAAACCATGATTTTGGATATAGTTGTCAGTGAGATGAGGCTGTTTGGACAGGTTCCGTTCCATATCAGTTTTAAATTTAATAGAAGTAGAAAATAGTTTTGTGTGTGAACCAAGTTTGTTTATATTAATGTATGTATATGTATATGTTAGTTTTTGAATGCTATCAATTACTTGGATTTGAGATTTTTGAGCAATCGGGCTAAAGAACGATGGAAGAGATTTATGGCAATTCCTTTCTCTAGTTTTGGTTAGAATCGATGTTGTTTGTTGCTTTTAAAGTTATTAGAATTTCACTAAAGCTAATTGTAAGAATTAAGAAGCTACATATTAGGAGGAGATCTAAATATTGAGAACAACCAAAAGCTTTAGAGCTAGGTTCATGCGTATTTTTTTTAAATTCAACAAGAAAGCAGAGTGTGGTCATCTATTTTTACGGTTTCACCACATCCTAGAGTTATTAGAAAACACTAAAAAAACGAGGAATTGTTAATTGGATCTACCCTTTGTAAAAATGGTACCTGTTATAGCATACTTGATGTTAAGCCCCAATTCTATTCGCAAAGGTTGCTTAGGTTGTTAGTATATCAGTGGAAAAGGGGCTACTTCACAGTCCAGCCATTGCCATATGTTTTTGGGTGGGATGCCCCTAATTTGCTACTGGTGTTTGTGGGGCACACTATATGTGTGCAATTTGAAGAATCGGTTAATTAAATTATCGAGATAGTTTAATTATTTTGTAATTGGGGCACTATAGACATTTCACATGTTGTGCACGCGCGAGCGAGCGCGCGCACACAAAAAGTTGCCTACCCCTTCTCTCCATTTATATATATAGTATGGCTATGAGATCAGTATAGTTGAGAGATAAGTTATGGGAACACGTGCGCGTACACAAAAATTTGCCTACCCCTTCTCTCCATTTATATATATAGTATGACTATGAGATCAATACATTTGAGAGATAAGTTATGGGAACGCTCTCTAGTTTGTTTCTTGAGTCTTATGGTGTTTCTTTGACTATGGAATTTCAGAGCTTGCTGTTGGCAATATTGTGAGGCGTGTTCTACATATCATTAGGGAGGAGGATCTCTCTCTCACAACAGCTGCTATTGGTGGGTTGGGTTTAACAGCTGAAAGTGATGATGACGACGACATTGAGCGAGATGATCATCCAGATCAATCAGCTGCTGCTGTCGCTGTGGCTGTTGCTATTGCTAGAAGCACTCTTAGGCCACCTTCCTTGCAGACCCTTCTCGAGGATGTGCCTCACTCGGCAGCTGTTCCTCAAGAACCGTCTTCTGGTGGTGATTCTGATGGAAAAAGCAAATGTAATTTTTTTCAATTCGTTTCTCATCTTCTTTAGTCGGTTCATCTGATTGACTTGGGGTCCGTTTGGTTGTCCTACAGTTTGCAAATTGTGCTAATTTTTAATTAGTCAATTATGAATAGTGATAGTTTAGTTTTGCTGTAAGAATTAAAAACACATAAAGTAGCTAGTTTACCATTTTAGTTCTTGTTTATATGCTATTTCATCTTGTAATTGGAGTAAAATGTAGCTTAATAATTTAATTAAATTAAAACAATTTTATGTTCTTTTGTTCACACAAATAAAATTTTAATTTGATTAAATTATAAGTAAATAAAGAAATGTAGAAATCAATTCATAAAAAACAAGATAATTCATAAGTTAGGATAGTTTAGGCAACGAAACAGGCCTTATAGTTGCTTTTTATAGTATTCAGTTGATATTGTATGCCTCCTCTTATTTTCGTGACAGCTACTGATAAAAATTCAAGGAGCTGGAAGCTAAAGCATAATATAATTGAGGCAGTTAATGAACTTATTCAAGATATTGCTACTTGCCATGAACAGATCGCTGAGCAAGCAGTGGAGCATATTCATCAAAAGTAATGTATCTTAAAATTTTGATAGAAGTATAATTTTATCTTAACGAATTGATTGTCCATTTTGGAGAATGTTTTTTGTTGACTCCTTATATGCTGATTGATGACACATAGTTTCAATATGTTCTTCGTGAACAGTCTATACTTGTCTTAAGTTATTATGTGGTAAGAGTGATGTGCATAATAGAATTGAGTTTAACATCTGTTTGTTTCAAAATTTTATGAGCACATTATTTCATTTGAAGCATAATATTCATGCAGTTAGAGGCACATACACAGACATGGGACACATATCACACGACAAAGTCACGTTGGAATGCCACATTCCAAAAAATTAGGACAAAACCATTAAAAAAGAAATATCATGTTTTCTGTCTCCTTAATTTTATTTTCTCCTGTGATTTTTTCTGCCTCATTCTCTATATGGGAAACCGTCGAGAAATGCTCCGGGTAGGGAAAGTGAGAAAGTTTAAAACGAGGAAAGGCTTACGGTGGATACCTAGGCACCTAGAGACGAGGGAGGGCGTAGTAAGCGATGAAATGCTTCCCATTCTATATTTTCTCTCCTTAGGCCTCCTGTCTTTTTTTTTCCTTCATAATTGTACTCGACTGGAACATGTGTTCATACTACAGAAGATTTTTCTCCTTAGTCTTGTTAACTGATCCACCACTAAGTTTTACTTCCAACTGAAAGGACTTTGAAATGATTATTGCCTTCCTTTTTCTTGGAAAGAAAGCCAAACACATAGGGTTACTTAATTTCTGGGTGATGAGTTATGACATGGTCCCGTTGACCTTGTAATTGAATTCTTTTTTTATTTTTGATGCTTGCTGATTTAAACACGATTTTTGTCTTCAACTGTAGATATATGTGCAAAATTGATTCAGTTATATCTCCATTAGAGAGAGAAATGTGTATGCCCTGAATTTTCATGCATGGGATTATTTCATTCTGTTGTATCTTCCCCCCCCCCCCCCCCCCCGGGAAAGTGAATTTATCTGTTTTCTCTATGTAGGTTTTGTGTGTGTTTAGGTGTATTTAATTTTCTTAAGTGTCATTTTTTTCCCAGTGAGGTAATATTAACATTGGGGAGTTCAAGAACGGTGATTGAATTTCTTTGTGCTGCAAAAGAGAAGAAGAGATCATTCCGGGTGTTTGTTGCTGAGGGTGCTCCAAGGTTGTATGCTTGGCCTGTCCTTTTGTTTCAAGGCAAAGGGGCCGTCTTTATCACACTTTTTTTCTCTTGCTCTTTTCTGACTCTTTTTATTTACTTACTGCTTGTGTGTAAATTAGATACGAGGGACATGCTCTTGCAAAAGAATTGGCTTCAAGAGGGCTTCAAACCACAGTAATTACTGACTCGGCTGTTTTTGCCATGATTTCCCGTGTTAACATGGTATGTGATTATTCTACGACTTACGCTGCGTTTGGTAGAAGGACGGAAATATGGATGGATGGAAACTAGTTTCTCTACTTGTTTCGTATGAGTGGTGGGAAGTGATTTTTTTTTAATTATTTAATAATTGGAGATAAGAAAAAGTAAGATGATGATTGCTTTAAATATTTTGCTTTTATACCCTTCAAATGTGTTAAAACTTAAAATATCTAATATTAAATGTGAGGGTATTGTTGTAAACACAATACTTTCCATTCACGTTTCCTCCCATATTCGGACGGATGACATATCCTTCCACTTTGCCTTCCTTTTTCCATTGTTCGTGTTTTCCATTGATACCAAACAAATGAAAATCAATATCCTTCCTCATTTTCCATCCATCTCTTTCTTTCTTCCCATTTTTCCATCCTACAAAACATAGCATTACTCTCTACTGGTAAACAGTTTCTTCATTCTTTTTTTCTATTAAAAGGTCATTCTCTCTATTTGAAGGTTATCGTTGGAGCCCACGCTGTCATGGCCACTGGTGGGGTTATAGCACCCGTTGGTTTGAACATGGTTGCACTAGCAGCACAAAGGCATGCCGTACCTTTTGTAGTACTTGCTGGCATTCACAAGGTACTTCTTCTTTTCCCCTTCTTGGGTCATAATATGAATACCACCTTTTATTTTCCTGCCCGCAGTTGGTTTAAAATATTCCCAGAATTGCTCGACTGATTTATTCACCAAGGGCCCAATTGTTAAAATTGAAAATTTAATGTTGAAAGCTAATAAGTGCTCAATTTTAATTTCTGAAATTTAAGTGCTGAATTTATTAAGTGTTGAATTGATTCAGTAATTTTCTTTTAAATATTGTCGATCTTATTTTGCATTTACCATTTTTTTACTTTAAAAGTTTTCTTACAAATTGATCTCTCAAAAATTCTCTCTCAATTTTTTTCTCAGCAGTACTTTCTTTCTCTATAATTTTTATTTTATTTATTTATTTATTTTGATATTTTCTAATGGTTATAATTTTAAGTGATAAGTCATTGCTTAGTCATGTGCACACCACTTAATTTTGACTCTCTTTTAGTGATCCTTAATATTTTCAGTAGTTGCTTTACTTTTTATCAAAAACACTTAATTGAAAAAGTACGTAATGTATTAAGTTTTGAGTGCTAAATTGTGTTATCGAACAAACCCCAAGTGATATTTATATGTGTGCGTGCATACGTGTAAGAATTAATGCCTATTGATTGTAGTTTCAATTGTGATAAAAAAAAAAGAAGGTCAAGGTCTTTATGTGCTTGGCTAATGCAGTTGGTGAATTATCAGATCCAGAAACTTAGGGCCCTTCTTGATGAAATATTTTATGTAGTTCACTTTCTTCATAGAAAATATGCATATGAAAATTGTATGAAAGCATTCTTTGCATTGATTATTGTTGGAATTTTTTATTTTTTTCCATCAATACATTATTTATTATTTAGTTAGAATATCTATTTTATATAGATCATGTTGACCGGTTCTTCTTTTTCTATATTTTAGGCTTTTTGTTTGATTTACTTTCCTAATTTGGTCTCCTTTTTAGGCTATCTAAGAGGTGTATAGATCCTATTTTATATATGCTAGAATTCTTTTTATTTTACTATAATACCTTTTTGGTTTTATTCTTTTTTGGTATCAGAGCATAAAAAGAGAAAAATAATGGCAGGCGCGGGGAGGAGGAAAACCCTATCCCACCTGGGCCTCCCATTTTTTTTCTCTTTTTAGGATCTAATACCAAAAAGGTATATAGGAAAATGAGAACTTTTGCATATATAACATATAAAATAGGATCTATACACCTCTTTACATAGGCTAAAGAGAAGACTAAATTAGTAATTTTTTTTTTTAAAAAATAATTCTAAAATATAGGTATAGAAGAATCGGTCAACATGACCTATATAAAATAGATATTCTGTCCAAATAATATAATTGATGAAAGTATTAAATATTCCAACAATTATATTTCCTGGTTTATAGATAAAATGGTTCATATGTTTGCCGATTGAACTGGATGCTAGAAAATAATGATCTCTGTTCATATGTTGGCTCAAGAGAATGGAGCAGGGTCCAGTTGTTTCTTGGAATTTAATGGGTATTTTTAGGTCAGTGCTGTAGGATCTTCTCTCTTATGTAGGCTGTTTGGTGTGACAGCAATAGAATGGGTATTTGAAGTTTTAAATCGAATTTCTGACATAAAGCTTAATATGTTGTCTAGTTTCATCAATCTGTACGTAAACTTTTCAATTGAGCTTAGTGTGATGTCCCTTTCTACTTGGCATCCATACCTATAAATTTTCTAAGTATGGAAGCCAAGACTTGTATATGTAAGCCTAGAGGAAGAGGGGAATTTTGGAGGCTCCCAAGTTTCTAGAATATTGTAGTGAATTTCAGAGCATGCTAGATCACTCCATAATATTCCATATTCTTCTATACGAATTCTAGTCTATAACATTCTTTGTAATATCTAGCTAGAATAGTCTAGGGATCAATTATAACCATCGGATCAAAATAATTCTGACCATCCGTTGTAAGGCCTTTGACCTATAAAAGGGGGAGGGACTCATTTGCTCCTCACCAAGTTCTCAAACTCAAAGCAATACAAAGTCAGACATTCTTCTAAACTCTCTTGCTCACCTATTCTTCCTAAGCTTGCTTAGCTTTCTTTTCCTTAGCTTCCTTCCTTCCTAAAGTTTGTTTGGTTTATTCTTGGCAATGCTTGTCTCTTCTAAGGAGTTGGAATATAGGTTAATTGTTGCACGGTATTGTGCAAAAAGTAAGTTCGTGACAGTTGATATCAGAGCTCGACGCGTCGAGCTTGGACTGTGGCTATGGCATCAACTGGAGTTTGATTATGGATGAATAAGCGATGTAATGTAATCGGGAGGAGAGCCGTCCCCTTACCCGTGAGTTAAGTGAAACACGTCCAATGACGTCTCAAGCCTTGAGGGTTAGGAGACCGGCCGAGAGGAGATGATGGCGGAAATGCAGTCCTAGTTTGAGGACATGGGGTAGCAGCTGGAAGGCTTATAGTTGGAGGACCAAGCCATTGATGAAGCTATGAAGGTGTCTCTCAATGAACTTGGCGGGTCTGTTCGGGAAGATGCACGTGCTCTTTGAGGCCAAATTTTCCTAAAGCTCACTAGCTAAGGCGCTACTTTGAATGTGAGCGCCCCGATGTCTGTCCTGAGTTGGAAGCATAGTTGTTAAAAGCACGCCTGGGCGGTGCGAGGCTCATCAAGTCGCAGGTCCTGCGACTTGCCTAAGTCTAGGCGATGCATGTAAAAGAAGCGATCGCTTTTACCACCTGGGCGTGAGTTGTGATTGTCGCTTGAAGCGCGACTGTGGTGGACCAGTTTTTTTCTTTTTTTTATTTTTTTTTTATTTTTTTTTTATTTTTTTATTAACTCTCTGGCTTAGCCCTAGCCCTAGCCCCCAATAAATACCTAGATCCCTTACCCATCCTTCCAAGCACATTCGGCCTCCCACAGAGCATCGCACTTCGCCCAGATTCTTCGCGTTAG
Source organism: Eucommia ulmoides (assembly GCA_016647705.1). Classification (NCBI taxonomy): domain Eukaryota; kingdom Viridiplantae; phylum Streptophyta; class Magnoliopsida; order Garryales; family Eucommiaceae; genus Eucommia; species Eucommia ulmoides. Next base: position 2,628,246 of record CM028329.1, read on the forward strand.
TTCTCTCCTACGATTTCATCTCCTCAGTTCGTTGCTCGTTGCTGCTGCTCCTCCGCCAGTTCGTTGCTTGTTTTTTTCGGTTTCTCAGGGTGTCCCCACACCACGGTCGGCGGAGATTAATCCCTCGGGATACTATCAGGTGCCAGAAGCGAGACACCCTTCCCAACAGAGCACTTTCCATTCACAACTCCCCAAGGTTTGATCCCTGGGGGTGTTGCTTAAGGAGCCCAAGCCTCTTCCACTTGGACCAACTCATGTTGGTTGTTCGTTGCTTGTCATTGCTCTGCTCTAGCAACTTAAATAATTGTTTATTTAGTTATTTACTTAATTGTTTATTTAATTGTTTATGTTTTATTTACATAATTACTTAATTACTTATTTTATTTATTTTTATTATTATTTGTTTATTTGCTTGTGATATTGTTTATTTAGTGTATTTATGTTTGTCGTTGCTGGTATCTCTGTTTCTGTGCCAAGTTCTAACTCTGTTTTTGTTTCTATCTGTTTCTGTTTTTCGATGATCTATGTTTATGTTTATATTAATTGTTTATAAAATAATTGTTTAATAATTTATTTAGTTTATTTTTGTTATTATTTATTTGTTTAATTGTTTGTTTAGTTTATTTATTCGTTATTGTATTTTTGTTTGCTCTTTATTCGTGGATGTTTAAAAACTTCCATTTGGAGTTTCGGAATGGAGTATTTAGATTCTTAATTGATTGAATTTATTTGAAAATTTCATTAATTAATTCTTCTTACTTATTGGCTCACATGCGACTTGCAAGTGTATTTTACCTTTTATAATTGAAATTTAGTCATATTTTTACTTCTTGATTTTAGATTTGCAATATATTAGTACTATTAATTATTTTTTATATTTTTTTTGAATGTCGTGCACCTAGCGCCTAGGCTCCGGGACACCTTGTGCGCTTTGGTCTGCCTAGAGCCTTTAACAACTATGGTTGGAAGAGTATTGATCAGATTGCAAGCGCGCGGTATCGTTAGGGACAATTACTACTTGCGAGGATCATATGCCGACGTTGCAAAAGCAGCATTTTGGGCTTGCGAAATGCTTGAGAACTTGACAACTTCTTGTGGGGGCTAGAATGTTATTTTTGACGCCAAGGGGATTGTTGCGAGGACTCCAGAATCAAGAGTGTAGTCATGTACCTTACTGATACAACATTGCTATGGTGGCGTCAGAAGCACAAGGAGATCTGTAAAGGTATGTGTGTAATTGATAAATTTGAAGATTTCAAAAGAGAAATCAAGACAATTTTATCCTGAAAATGCCAAAGTTAGAGCCGGGGGTCAGCTTTGTAGTCTAAGGCAAACTGGTGTCATCCCTGGAACGACTCTCCAAGTTATTAAATTGAGATTATTTCCGTCATCATCTCCTCTAGGCTAGTCACCTGACCCGCAAGGCTTGAGACAACATCCTTGGACTTGTTTCTCTTCTCTTGACAGGTAGGTGGATTCTTCTTCTTCTGATTGTGTTCCATCGCTTGTTCCTCCATGATCAAATCTCCGGTTGATGCCATAGCCACAGTCCAAGCTCGACACCTCAAGCTCTGTTATCAGTTGTCACGGGCTTATTTTCTCCAAAGTACCTGTGCAACAGTTAGCCCATATTCTAGTTCCTTGGAAATGCTAAGCATTGCCAATAATCGAAGAAGCAAATTTTAGGAATGGAGTTAAAGGAAGCTTAGTAAGATTAGGAAAGCAAGATAGTTTGACAGAATGTATGATTTTGTATTGCTTTGAGAACTTGATGAAGAGAAACTGAGCCCCCTCCCCCTTTTATAGGTCAAGGGCTTTACAATGGACGATCAAGATTATTTTTTATCCGACGGTTTCAATTGATCATCTAGACTATTTTAGCTAGATATTTATTAAGAATGTTCTTGACTAGTATTCATGTAGAGGATTATGGAATTAAGGAGTGATCTTGGATGCTTTGGAATCCTTTACAACACTCTAGAATATTCTAGAAATTTGGTAGTCTCAAAGATTACTCTCTTTCCCTAGGCTTACATATACAAGTCTTGGCTTCCATACATAGAAATTTTTTGGTATGGATGACAAGTAGAAAGGGACGTCACACATTGTTTCCTTTCTAAAACTTGCTTGTTCTTGGCAAGGCTTACTTAGTTCTTCCATGGGGTTGGAATATAGGCGAAGTGTCACAAGGTACTTTGGAGAAAGCAAGTCCGTGAGATTAAGGTCTATTTGAAACACAATTTTTTGAAAAGTTTGAGAATGATTTTCAAAATCAGTTTTTGAAATTGTGAAAACTTTTGATTGGTTTGGTTTTTTTGGAAATTTATGAAAATAGAATATTGATAAAAAATTTGTGTTAAAAAATAAAAGTAGAAGTGATAGGTTGTGATTGATTGAAATTTTTCAACAAGTGTGGAGAGAAATCATTGATGTGATTGATTAAAAATATATGTATACGAGAGATAAATGTCTGTTGATAAAAGTATATTATTATACAAGAGGTGATGTGATGGATTGAAATTGTTTTGTAAAATATTCACTCGTTCCTAAATAATTGTATTGTTTGACTTTGCGCAAAGTTTTAGATAGTGGTTGAATGTTGGTTACTTTACTCTATTGTCCTCGATCGAAAACGTGTAAAAGCATAGAATGTTTTTAAATTTTGAATGAGTGATTGAGAATAGGGTTAGTTTGGGAAAAGTGAAATATATTTGTTACAAAAGGAAAGTGGACAATTATTTAGGAACAGAGGGAGCAGTTTTTTGTTCTCAATAACAAATAGTTCCTATTTGGAAACCGAACACACCATTTATTTTTGTGTATAGCTGTTCTCTGAGTTCTTGTTTTTGCCCATTTATAATTGGTTTAGAACATCAAGATTTTGCCTAAAATTTGCTGCACTATTTTTATTTGTTGATAGCTTTGCCCCTTGTATCCCCACAATCCTGAGGTCCTACTCAATGAGCTGAAGTCCCCCTCTGAGCTGCTCGACTTTGGAGAATTCTCAGATTGCTTAGATTTAGTGGGTAGCAGTGGTTCCCCTCTTCTTCACGTCGTCAATCCTGCATTTGATTATGTCCCACCGAAGCTTGTTAGTTTATTTATTACCGACACGTAAGTAATGCTTTTGTTTATTTCAAGCTTGTTAGTTTATCTTTACATAAAAATGACACTTCAAATTAAGGGCCTGTTTGTTTAGTACAAATTCTTTGTTTTCTATTTTTTTAAGAAATCATCTAGTTTTTGTTACAATTCGGCTCAAAAACTATTTTACAAAATAATTTTGAGAATTCACAAAATCATTAACTTCTGGTTTTTTCCTTTTACTTTTGAGTGAAGGTACTTTTTTTGTTAAATTTGGCAAAAAAGTACTTTTACTTGAAACTAAAAGCAAAATATCGAAACTGCCATTTTTTAGCGTTGAAAGGATATCTTAGTGTAATCTCTTAATCCAAAGTGCGTGTTTTTTTTTTTCTATACAGAGGAGGGCACAACCCATCATACATGTATCGGCTCATTGCCGATTATTACTCTGCAGATGATCTGGTGATTCAAAGGAGACTTGCTTCTTGATTACTTCTTCTTTGCCATGTACAATCAAGTAAGTTTATTCTTCAGTCACTTCTATATAGCAAATCTAATATCTATTTGATGCATATTTATTTGGTGTTTTTATTGAAAGGAATAGTTTTTTAGGGGTCTTGATGGATTTTGAGTGAAGATATATACAAGAAACATATATGAGATTGCTGTTTTTTTTTTTTTTGGGGGGGGGGGGGGGGGGGGGGGGGGAGTTACCAAATTTTATGGGGTAATTGCATTTTACGCTCTTGTATTTGGGCTCGATTTTGTATCAATTTCTGTATCGAATCCGAAATTGAAAGTTAGAATCTATGGATCTGAAGATCGAAGAACCAAATCGAGCCACTCGACTACCCCCCCCCCCCCCCCTCCTTTCTCTTTTTGGTACAGAAATCAACACAATTTTGAAGAACTGAAGAAAACCCAAATGGATTGAAGAACTTTGGGAAAATGGGAGTGCTTCAATCCGCAAATAGTGGGGAGAACATACGTTCTTGCAATTCCAATCTCAATCTCTCATTCTGTTGTGTGAAAATACCCAAATCAATTGGAGTTAGATGGTTGTTGGTTTTGGTTTTCACAATCAAACCCATATTTTCTGCTGCTGTTGCTGGAAATACAAACAGAACTCATTGAAACCAATCGTAAATTACCTTTTGTTCCGCTTATATTTTAAGGGAAATTTGATGTTTGGTCCCTGAAGTATGGGTGGGGGTCTATGTGAACCCTAAGGTTTGTTAAATTGCACATTTGATCCTTTAAGTTCGACATTTGCTTCAATTCCACAAAATGGAAAACGTTGGTAATGATTTTGGACGGAAAATTGGTTGTGTTTAGCATGTGGCCTTCGAATGAGTATATTTTCGTTATTTCATCACTCCATTAGACCTAAGATATTGTCCCTTGCAACAATTCATGCTCTCATTATTATGACAAATCGTTGTTAAGAAAAAACGTCTTAGGTTCAATGGAGTAATGAAATGATGAAATATCCTCATTAGAAGGTCATATATAGAGCACAATTTATTTTTCATCCAAAATCATTAACAATGTTTTTGCAAAATGTTATTGATTTTGCAAAATTGAAACAAATGTAAAACTTAAGATCAAATTTGCAATTTGGTAAACTTTAGTGTCCACAGACACCCGTCCCATACTTTAGGGGCAAAAAATGTAATTTCCCCCATATTTTTTAGTAAATTGGTAGTTTGCCACAAAGCATTTAAGCATAATTTGGTCTTTCAATGATTTTTTTTCGTTCTTTTTTCCAATATTCGCCCACAAATTCAAGTGTTGTGCTTCTAAAGTACGAGAGGATAAAGAGAAAACGAGTCTATGTACAAGGAGTTAGAATGCAATTATCCCTAATTTTATACTTGATTTTATAATAGTATCTCATTATATTTAATAATTGTATTTTGGTCCTAAATTTTACTTTTAAATTATAAGTTATGATTAACTATCATATTTTAGTACGCACGTTTGGGTATTATTATAAAGTTATAGGATTAGAAATTAAATGTCAAAATTGATTGGACTAAAACTTGCACAAATTGCAAAAGCGAGATGCTCTACGAATTATTCTCTTTTTTAGTAGGTTGAAATAAAAATTACTCACAAGTAGTGAATTGACAAGTGTATAAACAAACAAAATCGGAAGAGTAAAATCATAGAGTTTTGGTTATTTGTCACTTTGTACCCCCGAAGTCTTCATTTATTGTACATTTTCTCGGAAAAATACGTTGAATGTGTCCAATTTGATGGCATTTCAAACTTTTTGAACGAATTTTTGAAAGAATGGCGGTTTTATATTTTTCACTCATTGAATAAATTTTTGTACAGATAAAATTACAGCAGATGGATGCAAGTGCTCGAGAAATTACCACATCGGCATAATCTGTCGTCCGATTCCCCTCCAGCTCTTTCGATTGCTAGAGTGTGAATACTTTGTTTTATACACCATTCAGAGATATCGATTATTAGTTGTTCTTCGTCGAGTGTTTGATATAGGGCTCTAGTTTTTGGTATAGGGGTTTCTTATAGGGTTTCCAATGTCGTCATTTTTGTTCGTGGTAGGAGGCGGTGGACGGGCACGGTTTTTGGGTGTAATGAAGAAGATGAACGGGCTATTAAACAAACTGAGCTACTTGCGCACGGCTCAAGCTTGGCCTGAAAAAAGTGTGTATTTATTAAATCAGGCGTGCTCTTCAATTTTTTGTTTGTTTAATATTCGAATCGAGTTTTGTGTGCAAACAACACAAATATGTTATTGCACAATTTGAGTATGTTTGCGAGCAAATCTATATTATAAATTAGGATAATATTTGAAAATATCTTAACTAATTGTTTTGATTGATTTTGATATAAATAAATAGTTAAGCTCATTTTACGAAATTTTAGAGGATATTTTCGCATAGAAATTTCAATTTCTTAGTATTTTTTTTAGTGTTTACCATTTTTATGTTTATAAATTAGAACATCGATATATACCTATCAATCAGGCAGGTTGGTTTGTGGTTTTGAGAGATCGATTTGTCAAATCTCTCTTTCCTAAAATTCAATAATTGGGTAATGTTTTGAACATAATATGAATGTCCTTCTTACCCCTAAAAATAAAAGTCACTTGTTGAGTTTTTCCATTCAAAAAATAGATAGTTCATCCAATTTGCACATAATTGAAACACTTACAATTTTTTTGTGACGAAATTGACAAAAAAAAAAAAAAAAAAAAAAAAAGAGAAACAAAACAGACTAAGTATCAAAGTGACACATCTAAATTTTAAGACTTACAAGAAACTGGATATAAAAAAGATCGAAAAAGTTTGTGTCAAGGTCTGATTAGCAAGGAAATGAATCTCTTTCGTTGTGAACCAGGGTTCAACTCTATTGTGGAGTATTTTATGAATTAAATTTTGAATCTACTAGATCAATGTGGGAGAATAAGTCTTTAAGATTGTCTGAGAAGATAATTAGTTAAGATATGCATAAGTTAACTAAAAAATACCTTATCGTATGGTAATAACAAATAAAAAAAAACATGTGAGATTCGGATCAATGAATCATCATTACCTGAAATCGCTGAGTTCTCTCTCTCCATCTCTCTCTCGGTAAAAATGGTCGTACCTTCAATCTGAAACCAATTTCTCTCTTTTTCTCTCGCGTTAATTGTCTTCTCTTCATGGCTGAATAAGTTCCCATATGGAATTTGGAATAAACTCATGTCAAGAAATTAAACATTAGTAGCGTTTGATTACTATTTTTACCTCGCTCTTCAAAGAAATTATTATTTAAAGTAAAAAACGTTTCTAATGACTATTTCACTAGTTTTTTTGTTTTTGACCAAGCTATTTCACTGATGCAATTGTGTTATTATTAATAAAAATATTTTTATTAATAGTAAAACAATTACATCATATTGAGGCTCAACTCAAACATTCTATTCTATGTAATTTCTTCCAAATTTTGATGGGATGGGAACCCCTTGATTAGAAGTTACCGTATGAATATACTTAGAAGAATGACCAACTAGATACCAACAAGTATCTTGGGTACGATTTTTTCCTATCACAAAATGAGCACTGACAATGTTGACCACCACAACGGCCACCTCGGAAGTCATTACTACGACTACCTCGGCCACCTCGTTTCCCTTGATTGGTATGGGAAACTTGTACAACTTTGGACCATCGTAAGTAATTGGTCTCATTCAACTTACGAGTGGTCAACAATTGGGGTGACAAAGTCAACATTAGCACACCACTAAACAATTGAGACAATACTCATCAATACAACAACTAACTGAAGTGAACAATTATTTAGGAAAAATGAACAAACATTGATCCCCATACAAGAAACTAATAAAACAAGCGATAATAAAGGCAAAGATCAAATTTAAGACATTGAACTATTTTTTTTTTTTTTTTTTTTTTTCTTGTTTCGTTTTCTATTTTTTTTTTCTTTTTCTTTTCAAGATACTTACAACTGTGGGCTAGGCACTATTGTGTTGTTGGGAATAGAGATGACAATTCAACTCGAACCGACGAGTAATCGAACCAAACAGAACTGAACAATTTGATTTTGAAAGTGAAGCGGTTTTGATTTTGGTTTTGGCATAATAACCTTGAAACCAAACCGCTTAATTGATATTAGAGATATATTTTTATTATATATATTACCTTTTTTTTAGTTATATATATTTTGATCCCTAGTGTGTGTGTGTGTGTGTGTGTGTGTGTATATATATATATATATATATATACATACTTATATATGTGATAGGTTAATTGAATTAATTTGTTTATATATAAAAAATAACGTTTCACAGTTTCTTATTTCGGTATTAGTTTTTCTTAAATTTAAGTGGTTTGGTTTTAAAATCGCTTTCTAAAAACCGACGGCTTTGATTTTGGGTTTGGTATATGCTTAACGGTTTTGGTGTTGGTTTCTAGTGAAATCGGCCCAAAATCGAATCATTGCCATCTCTAGTCAAGAATGGAGAACAATAGATCGAAGCTTGTGAAGGTTTGAACATCGGTGACAAAGGGTTGGACATGGGTGGCAAACGTCCGTAAAGCAGAGGATGAGACAACTACGGTTGGAAAGTTTTGGTGAAGAGTTAGATGACGGTAGTGGACAATGGTGGCAAAGCTCAGAATGGCCTGGAAAGCACTAGATCTGGGTGGTAAGGAGGTATCGACCAAGGACTGTGGTTTGGTTGATGGTGATTTAAGGCTACATATCGACAATGGCAACTAGGGTTTTCAGAAGCACCATTTTTTTTTTCCGGTTTCGTACGAATGATGAAGAAAAAAACTCTGAAAAAAACAGGAAGAAAAAAATTGAAATAATGGTTTGAACAAACTTATGAGATTAGTGTCTCATAACTTGCTCTTGATACCATATTAAAGTAGGAAAATGAAACAAAAAGAATGAAAATGCATGACAATTGTGTTAACCTCTTCTTCTACTTATAATCGAAATTAGAAAAACATCTCTTTCTATTTATAATAAAAACTATAAAAACCTTTCCTCTATTCATAATAGAAACTAAGAAACAATACAGAAACCCTAAATCATATAGAAAACCCTATATATAAAGTCTAGTGCCCAACATCAATGTATTAAATCCCACATCGATGGTGGGGCCCCAATTATCCATTTGAAGAGGAAAGTCCACCTTGAGCGTAACATCACTCATGTTGTGTTACCTGATCTTGAGTTATATATGAAGTCTATGAAAATTCTCCTACTTCATAGTATTGTAGACACGACATTTTTACTGTCTCGCAAAAGTTTTTATGTTATTTTATATTTATTTTATTTTTGAAAAAATACAAAAAAATAATTAAAAAGAAAAAGAAAAAAGAAGAAGAAAAGAAGTGGAAAATCAAAATAAGAAAAATGGAAAAAATAGAAAAAGAAATGAAGAAAAAGAAGGAAAGATAAGAGAGAAAGAGGGAGAGAGAGACAGAGAGGAGAAAATGAGATGGGGTCTGCGGTTAGAGGAGAGAGAGAAAGAGGAAAGAAAGAGAGAGAGAGAAGAAGTCAAAGAAAGAGAGATTTCTTGAGAGAGAGAGAAGTGAGGGCCCCCCACATGTTGGTCAACAAAGTCAAAAGAAAAGTAGCAGACATGTGGCAACTTCTCACGTTGCCACGTATCCGATTTCAGCCTCCAATCTTCTTGAAGCCTTTTGCATGACGTTTTCTTCTTCCTAGTCAAATTAGGGTTAGGATTTGGTGGCTAAGGCTAATTTTTTAGAGTTTCTTCATTTCCCATTTCCCCCTATAAATAGAACCCTTCCCCTCATAGTTTATGCACCCAAAAAATTCAGAGAGAAACTTTTTTAAGGAACGATTATCAACTAAAGCCCATTCAGGAAGCCCTTTTTGAGAGAATAAAAACCCGTTCATTGAGAATCTTTGTCAGGGCAGGTATATTTCTTATCCCTTAATTCTTTTTTATTTATTTTTATTATCGTAATTTAAATTTCTGCAAGTTTAGTTCTGTTAGAATCATCCGATAATTCGATGAAAACGCCAGGACGAGGTTTTCCTTTTTAGGCTTAGCCTTCAACGTGAGATGAGAATACTTTTTTTATTTTACAATTTATTTATTTTTTATTTAAGTTGTTGCGATACCTAAACTCATAAAAAATAAAATAAAAATAAGAAAAATATAAAAAAAAATAAATAAATTATTTTGTAAGAATTAATTCTCACAAGCTTTAGGATGAATTCAACGATTCAATATATCGAAAAAAAAAATTCTTTATCGATGACTTAATTTTCCAAATAAAATAAAATTTAGAAACAATCGATTTAGTGAATCGATTTCTTCGGTAAGTTATTTTGTGGGATTTTTCTTAAGTTTTGATCGAATTAATTTTAACAAAACATGTTTCTGTTGTATTTTCTTGATTCTCATTTTCGTAGAATTTAAGGGAATATCAAATTGGATTTTTTAAAAATTTATTGGGCAAATTAGGAAAGTAGGCATTTTGTGACATTGCATTTATAGAAAATAATATAATATTTTACGTCGCTTTGCATGTTGTCTTTTGTGTCATTTAGAAAATATTTAGATTGATTTGTCCACTTAAATTGAAGAATTTCATCGGTAACATATATAAAACTACTCACGGGGACCATCCTTGTCGAATCCTTTAATATTTGATAAAAGTCATACCGCGGGAACATTCCCAAAAATACCAAAAATTTGTTTCACCTTAATTTAAAAAATGCCAAAAAGATTTCATAAAAAGGAAAAGATTTCAAAATAAAATAAAACTTTCGGACTTAAACTAATTGGATTTAATTGGATATAAGGTATCGTTTTCGGACAGACTTCTTAGGGTGCCTAGCACCTTCCCCGAGCATAACTGACCCTCGAGCTCTTTAAATGAATATTTGGTTTGACCGTGTTTTGGAGTCAATTTTTACTTAGATCTTTTAAATTATTTTCTAAAAATTCGGTGACTTAGCACACCATTTAAACGCAAAACTAGGTGGTGACTCTCTGTTTTAAAATGGTCTAAGTAATTTTTTTTTTTAAGAAAATCTACGCTTTTAAAAACCCCTTCTCTTTTACGCTATTATTATTTCATATTCTTTGCCTTTTAGAAAATCGGGATGCGTTTGTTGGCGACTCTACTGGAGATAGTTAGAGGGTTGAGTTTAATATGTCCAAATAATTCCAACTAATTTAATGTCAAATGCTATATTTTATTTTGTTATTTTTTTTTCTTTTTATTTTGTAAATAGGTTGTGATGTGATGGATCAATGATATCTTAGGGAGTCTTAAAAACCAAATGAGTTCAAAGTTTCTAATACCAATGAAATTAAGTACAAAAGAATCTCAAAATATCATTTGTTTGATCGATTATTACTGGAATTGAAAACTTTGAATTTGAATGGGTTTTAAAGCTACGTAAGATTCTTGTGGACTAATAAATAGGATTTGTTTTAAGGGCAGATAGGACAAGACATGAAAATTGGTCCTAGAAAAGTAATTCCAGTTCCCCCATCCGAAGTCCGATTTTTACTTGCAGTCGGACTCAGAATCAATCCAAGATAACATCAGAAGGCAATCGCGAATCTCCTCGCACGACCCAGATGGCTCGGATGCAATAAACTATCGACATGCTAATGGCAAAAATCAATGAACTAAGCTAACAACCTTAGGGGGTGCCTGTTCCCCTGTCTAATGGAACTCCCGTGACTGAATCGCCTAATGAAAATCTTTCAATTTTCGGGATGTAGAATTCAGTGCCAAATCCGAACTATGCTGGCCTAAACTTCATGGTGCCGATCTACTATGGACCTCAGATGAGCCCTCATCCATTCGCCGATGGAGCACCGTCATATCCTAACTAGGGGCATGTCTATCATGCCTTAACCGAAGGCTCGACCCCCTTCATACCGTAGATTCTTATTCACCCATAGAGAGTCGTTGCTCTACCCAACGATCTAAATGCCAATCAACTGGCCTTGACCATTGAAACCGAAAATAGGGAGGAAAATGGACCCCCCTTTGCCTGGGTTTCGAAAATAGAGGAATTAGAGAAAATCATAGAAGAATTGAAAATGGAGAAGCCATTTAGAAAATTGACGTACAAGGAGTTGTCAACACCACCTCGGGTGGTGTGTAATACCCCGAAAATTTCTATTTTTGAAAATATTACTTTATATAAAAGTTTAATATTTTTGGGATTATTTTGCGAATTTATGGTATAAATAATATTTCATAATTTTTTAGAGTTAAATATTTATTTTTAATTGATTTAGAAATTTTGAGACTATTGAGTTATTTAAAATATACTTTTAAGAGTTTTGGGATATAATTAATATTTTTCTTATTTCAAGAAGATCATTAGTGTAATTTTTAATATAAATGACTCATGATTTCAATTCATGAGTCATCAGTTACGTGTTATATTTATATTTATTGATATAATAATAATAATGAAGACAAATTGATTGTTTTGGGGACAGAATATAAAATGTTTTTTGAGTTCATTTTTCACGAGAATGTTTTTGTGGTGAAAACAAATTATATATTTCGATTCGGATTTTGGTTTCAGATTTCATGTAGAATTTCTAACTCTTTTAATATATGTATTTAATTTTCCTATTGTGTGATTTCTGTTATTATTATTGTTGAATTTTAACTGTTAAATTTTATGAAATAATTATGATTATATGAAAATTATGTGGGAATTATGCCAAGGTGCTTTTGTTATATAAATTAAATGCACGTATTAGAGGGGTTAGAGTTCTATTGAGTGTTAGTTCACAACTCCACAACTTTGATTGTAGGGCCGACGAGAGTGAGACAGCGCCAGGAATTGGTAGTGGAATTTCTATTTAAAAATTGTAATAGTTGTATTTATTATTTTCCGTTGTAAAATCGAGTCGATAAATCGATAAATTAAAATTTCGATAATTATAATTATTACGGCCGGATTGTAAAATAAAATATTTTTATAAAATGAATTATTAATTACTTGTCGTCGACGCATTTTAAAATTTATCAAATTTTATAGAATGACATTTTGGTCAATTGACTTTAGTGTTAATTCTCCAAGAGGAGAAACCGCGTGGTGGCCTTGGAAATCGGGCTGTTATAGGTGGTATCAGAGCGGGTTTGTGACCGTCTTAGACTTGAGTTATGGTACCTATTACTCATAATAAACGAAGTGATACTCAGAAAAAAAATGCAAAAAAAAGAAAAGAAACATGGATATGGAAAGTGGTAAGATTATAATAATAATAATAATAACAATAATAATAATATTAATAATAATAAGTGAATTTGCATGCATTTTTCGTTGAAGTTACTCGTCAAAGTACTGTAACTTCAAATGAGAAGTTAAAATTAATTTTGGAGCAAAAATTACCATATGATCCAAATAGATCAGATGAATTTCAAATGCCTTCTATGTAGTAATTTCCAATCCTTCGATTTAGGCTTTAAAATGAATTTCTTCACTTCATCAAAATCTAAGGCGCCGTTTGGTAACCGTTTCCATTCCAAAAATTTCCATCCCATTTCCAGATTTTTTGGATTTCTGTTTGGGATTTCTATTTGGTAATTTTTGTTCCCGTTCTCATTCCATTCTCATTTGAGAATTGTGCCTATTTTTTTCTTAAGAAATGAGAAACAAAAAAAAATTGTTTCTCATTATTTCCATCCCACTCCCAAAACCAAAGTTATTGTTCATCCGTCGGCTGACCACCACCCGTCGCCGGCCATCTCCGGTGATCGTCGCTGGTCAACTCCGGCATCGCCGGCCGCCCATCATCCGGCAATTTCCAGCACCGCCGTCTAGCCAAAACAAAAAAAAATCTCAAAAAAATAAACTAAAATAGTTTTAGGATAAAATCATTACCAAACACGATTCTGTTCCCAAAAAAAAATAAAAAATATTGTTACCAAATGCGATTCTACTCTCAAGAAGGAAACAAAATTCTCATCCATTCCCATCCCCACTACTGGGATGGAAACAAAAACAGTTACCAAACACCACCTAAATGACCATAGATACCAACTTTTGTTTTTTTTTTTTTTTTTTTTAACGGTTAAATCTATTCATTTCAAATGTTTCCATCAAAACTCAACCTAAAAAATTTATTCCATGTTTGGAGCATTTATCAGACAATAGGACATGGGGTGTGCTCCTTCCACTTTTATGCTAGAAATCAATATTATTTTCACAAGCAAAAATAATATGATTGAGCATATATCTATCCTGAATGTGGTGTTATCAGTAGATTAACTTTTACCCTACTGGTGTTTGGGAGGGTCGTTTGCCTTTCATTTGTACTAGTGTGTGGTAGATCTGGACATCCCGAGTAAGGTTATAATGGTATTGATTTTTATAATTAAATTAAACAGTCCATGTATATGCTAATTCCTTGCGAGTTGCGACTGCTGGTAGTAGCCTGTTATAGTTGGCTTATTGATTATTGATTTCATTAAATAACATTGTTTCCTATTGGGGATCATACTCCATTAACATTGACTTGAATTAAATGATTGTGCAATACAACCTTTATTAGGTGCTCTAAATCCATGCCTACCCAATTTGAACTCCATAATTTTATTTAATTGTTTGGTCCATATTCGCATGCATTAACGTCTTAGTTATGTTTTTGGTGGTTTGACACTTCGCACCCATGTGTTGTTACTATTATTTCGCTTTGATCCACACAAGTTTCAAATTGAACATATTAACATCTTCGGTGGCGTTTGATTAATGCAATTTACCAATAGTAAGTTAAATAAGCATGAGTGAGTATCGTGGATCATAGGATTTGTCGTTGAATTAAAAATATTAATTTAAAGGTGTTTACTGTTTTCTATATAAATTGTGAAATTATATTTTCGTATTTAATTAAAAAAAAAAAAAAGAGTTGTTGAAAATGGACAGTTTTATGATGATTAATGGATCAAATAAAATTTGAAAGGTGAAAAAATTATTTTTATTATCCTGCTATGCCATAGTTGTCTTCTCGTTAGGAGGGCTAATCCAATAAGATGTGGATATATGTTGTTACCTGTTAGGCAAGTCCTGCACGGTTGATATATATATATATTATGTTGTTACCTGTCAGACAAGTCCTGTAGGGGAGAGACATTATATATATTATATATGTTGTTACTAAGGGTGTGCACGGGTCGGGTGGTTTATTTTTTGGAAAAATTGGAGACCCGACCCGAATGTGTCAGGTTTGATATTTCTCAATCTGATTTCGACCGAAAAGTGGGATAATCCGACAGTTTCGAATGGTGTCGAATTCGGTCGGTTTCTGATCGGGTGAAGTCGGATGAAGAACAAAAACAGAAACAAAGAAACAAGAACAAAGAAACACACTAAGGCATTCAAATGTATAACGAAACTTAAATAGATTCAACAAAAACGATGCACAAATCAGACTAGAAAAAAACTTAGAACATATTGAACACTCAACAAAAACAAAAACAAAAAGGGAATTACAACCGATCGTTTCACATACCTTGATTTCTCTGGTCTATATCAACTGGAATTGCCTTCTATCATTTTCAACTGCAAATGTCTTCTATCGCTTTTAAACTTAGGTAGATGAAAGAAACCCTAATTTCTCCGGTAGCTTTCACATATTGGAAAAAAAGAAGAAAAAGAATCTAAGACGAAGAATCAAATAAGAGAATAGGAAGAAAAGGCGAAAAATGAGCTTGGAATATTTGGATTTACCCTAATTCCCAAGGTTGGAGAAGAGAGGAAGACAAACGACAGAGGAAAACCTAGAGAAGAGAGGCAGCGACACGGCGTGCAAATGAAATGAACCCTAAAAAAGACATAAAATCCTATAAATATGAAGAATATAGGGCGGGTCGGGTGAAGTCGGGTGGGGGAAAACCAAATTCGATTACCGACCTTATATATGACATTGTTTGGATCAGGTGTTACCCGATCTGAACCAAACGCCAGTAGGCCCGATTTTTTCGGGCCGGGCCTGGTTGGTTTGTGTAGGCGGGTCAGGCCATCAGCTTATTTGCATACCCCTAGTTGTTAGCTATCAGACAAGTCCTGCAGGATGGATATATTATATATTATTACCTGTCAAGTAAGTCCTGCGGGGTAGATATATTATATATGTTGTTACCTGTAAGGTAAGTCCTACATGGTGGATATATTATATATGTTGTTATTTGTTGGGCAAGTCCTGTAGGGTGGATATATATATATATATATATATATATATATATATATATATATATATGTTGTTATCTGTCAGACAAGTTTTGTAGGGTGAATATATTATATATGTTGTTACCTGTTAGACAAGTCCTACAGGGTGGATATGATAACTCCTGATCGTGAGGTAAAACGATCCTATGACTGACAAGGAAGTACGTTACTTTATTATAATAAGTGAGTTGACCAGTTGATTTAAATTTGATTGTCCTGTTATAATGATATTTTGTTAAGATTTGGATACGACTTAGTGTAGCTACATTTTATTGGAAATAAATTTTGATAAAAATACTTGATCCATAAAATATTTTATGTTACGAAGGCAGTACATCTATAAAGCAAAAATAACTCAGATAGATATTGGTCCACAACTAGCGCTACGTAGAGTCAGAGTGTGGGGTCATTATGAGACTAGTGGGAGCCCGTAGTTACTTAGAAACATTAATTTGAATTTTGAGTTTAATGGATTCTATAAAAATGCAATTCGGGGCATTATATAATTAATGTGAGTATTGAATTCAGTATTGAACTTGTTATGTTACGTGACTTTGGAGACGTAATTATGTGATTTGAGATGTTTTTGGTTTTTATAGTTTAACACGTATTTAGGTATTTCAATACATATTTGTGTGGTGGAGACGTATTTATGTAATTTGATACGTATTTATGTGGTTCGGTGATATTTATGTGTTTTGAGGAGTATTTATATGATTTGATGTGTTTAGGTGTTTTGAGATGTATTTATGTGCTTGAGAAATATTTATGTGTTCTTGACGTATTACGTAAAAATGTATTACTTAAAATTTGAATTGTTTGATTTTATGAAAAAGTTTACGGGATTATTGGAAATTTAATGTGAATATTGGAAGTAGTCATTTTTAGTCTCACGGGACAGTCCATTAGGAATTTTGGCTATCTATTCTCTATACTATGGGTTGCGAATATGATTGGCTTGAAATGTCGGACGAAATCGATAAATGTTGATTATGGGATATGATAGTAGACTTAAAAAGTCATGCCAAGCGAAAAAATTATTAACGTCGTAGACTTGTTGGAAATTAGATAGACTAAATCCAGTGAGATTACCGTGATAATTTAAAATACATTTGCTGGTCGTACATATTTATTGCTATTTTTATTAAAGTAGCGCAGCGGAAGCGTTTAGAAATATAAGATTCTTTAGCAATTGGTTATCTGTGTTAGGTGTTATCGACCAAAGTGCGCCATTTCCATATGTTATTGGATATAACGTGGGCCACTACGAATGGGAATGTAACAATGTTGGAACGGATTTTGTTCGTCATAAATTGTGAGTGACTTTCGGTTATGTAACCCTACATAGAGAACCATTATTTTAGAATCGAGTGTGACTAACATGACCATACAATGAGATTCGTAATTATTATTGTTTTGAACAAAATTTCGAGGATGAAATTTATTTAAGGGGGGTAGATTGTAATACCTCAAAAATTTATATTTTTGAAAATATTACTTTATATAAAAGTTTAATACTTTTGGGATTGTTTTGCAAATTTATGATACAAATAATATTTGATGATTTTTTAGAGTTAAATGTTTATTTTTAATTGATTTTAGAAGTTTTGGGACTATTGGGCTATTTAAAATATATTTTTAAGAGTTTTGAGATATAATTAATATTTTTCTTATTTCAAGAAGGTCATTAGTGTAATTTTTAATATAAATGACTCATGATTTCAATTCATGAATCATCAGTTTGGTGTTATATTTATAATTATTGATATTATAATAATAATAATTATTAAAAAAAAATGAATTGATTGTTTTGGGGATAGAATATAAAATGTTTTTTTGTGTTCATTTTTCGCAAGAATGTTTTTGTGGCGAAAACAAATTATATATTTCGGTTCGGATTTCGGCTTCAGATTTTAGGTAGAATTTCTAACTCTTTTAATATGTTTATTTAATTTTCCTATTGTGTGATTCACGTTATTATTATTGTTGAATTTTAACTGTTAAATTTTATGAAATTATTATGATTACATGAAAATTATGTGGGAATTATGCCAATGTGCTTTATTTGTTGTATAAATTAAAGGCACGTATTAGAGGGTTTGAAGTTCTACTGAGCGATGGCTCACAACCCCACAACTTTGATTGCAGGGCCGAAGAAATTGAGACGACGCCAAGAATTGGTAGTAGAATTTCTATTTAAAAATTGTAATAGTTGTATTTATTGTTCTTCATTGTAAAATTGAGTCGCACATTTTAAAATTTATCAAATTTTATAGAATGACATTTTGGTCAATCGACTTTAGTGTTAATTCTCCAAGAGGAGAAACCGTATGACAGCCCTGGGAAACCGGGCCGTTACATAGTGTATTCGAAAAACTTCGTAGTTCCAAAGTTCACGAAATATGATGGTACCAGCCCTGTAGAATGACATGTTAGCATCTACAAGGAGGAGTTGAGAGTTCATGCCTGGAATGAAGATCTTTACCTAAAGATATTCCGTCGATCGTTAAAGGGACCGACCCTTAGTTGGTATATGACTTTAGGGTTATTGTAGATTAAAACTTTTGAGGATCTGGTTGAGGTCTTTTGTAAGCAGTCTGTGTACAACAAAGATGCCGCATCGAATCGAAATACCCTGTACTAGATATTTAAAAAAAAAAGGATGAGAGCTTTCGGAGGTACACTACCCGCTGGAGGGAAAAGGCAGCCAAAGTTGTCCCTAGAGTAAGCGATGAGGCCCAATTTGAGATATTTAAGTCAATTCAGACGCCGCCATTCTATCAGGGTCTTTCGAGCATAGCAGTGACTTCCTTCGACAATGTAATCAAGTAAGCCGATATGGTAGAAGAAAGGATCAAGAGTGGAAAGATTGAAGGGCCCTCGCCCGATCTGACAAAAAAGTCAGTTCCACCAAAGAAGAAAGATGATGAGGTGGCCGTCGTCGTTTCCTTCCAGTAAACCCTTTACCAAAACAACCCGCAAGCTTTCTATCCCCAAAATTACTTGAACCAAAGCAACCAATACCATAAAGATCAAGCTCAAAATCGCCAAAACCAAAATTACTCCCAAAACCCACCATATTCCCAAAGCTGTCCACGATACTACCAATACAAGAATATACCTCCCCTTTACTAAAACCACACTCTCCAATACTATCCCCAAACCTGCCAAACACCCACTTACCATACACCCTCATATCAGCAACCTCTTACCTCAAATTCCTAACTACACCCTAAAGCTAGGAGCCCAATACCACCCAGGCTATTCACCTCGCGCTACAAGGGAAAATTTCAAAACGATGAAAAAAAAAAACCACTAAACCTTCCGATCTCAATCACTAAGTTGTAGCGAAACTGTTTGGAGCAAGGGAAACTGACACCTCTTCCATCCTACGAGCCTAAGCTAGGAAGTAAAGCGGTAACATCAAATGCTTTCTGTGAGTACCATTTTGGAACTAGGGGACATACAACTAAGTAGTGCTTCGAACTAAAAGACAAGATTCGAGAGTTTATACAGACGGGGGCCATTGCGTTCCCCAACAAAAAGATTGAGGTCGCTACGCAAAATTGACAACTAAATTTGCTACTTGAGCATGCACTTTTAGGGAATAGTGAAGTCAATGTTTACCAAAATATTGGCGGAGATAGGAGCGAGTTATGTCCTTGAGGCTCAAGTTGAAAAATCTAAAGACTGCAAAACTAGGGTCCTTGTTTACTTTCAATTTACTAGTGTTTTATTTTTTTTTTTATTTTTTTTTTTGTTTTTGTGATAAAATTGGGACGCATTCGTGCTCATTTTTCTATCCTGTTGGTCTTTTAGATGGAAAATGATTTGCTCTGTAATGATTTTTTAAATTTCAATAAATTCAATACTGTTTTATCCAAACTATAATATAATGTTTGAATCTTACTCTTTCAGGTACCCAAAATTGTCTGGATATGTTGTATGTGATGTGACTGAGCGATGATGCGAAGATATAATTTCAATACAGAGCTAGACCGCGATCCAAAGGGAATAGAAACAAAGAAAGATTCTATTATGCCAAACGATGGTGAGATCCAAAAAGATTTTGACCAAATCCGACATCAATTCTAGAGTACTGGAGGATTCGAAAGTCAAGATTGACATCCATTACCCTAAAGATGTTTTGATATATTACTGCAAGCTGATCAAGCTGTCTCTAGTGGTCTTTAGTGATTTGATAAAACCAGATGTAAACATCCTGGCTCACCTGCTATTGAACCTAATGGCGAAAAGGAAACACAATCATCCGAGATCAATAATCTCAATGAAGAAACTCTCAAATATAATACCAGTATTATTCGATGAAGATTAAAGCTGGAAAAATGAGAAATTTTCATCATCAGCCAAAACTGTTGGACATAATATTTACTTATTCATTGATGAATTCTCGATTGGCAAGAAGATCTCAATTCACAAAGAAGATTAGGTTAATTTCTAAACTCGGTTGTCTCTGAACTATTGTTACTTTGATAATTTATTTCTAAAAAAAAAGGACAAAAAAAGGATGAGTAAAATAGTCAAACCACTGACTGAGTAAGAAGCGTTGGTGCAAATACGAAAGAGATTTGAAGAGAAAGGAAAGATGATAGATTGGTTCTCTCAAGGTTTCTGCTTTGGGCCAATTTGGTGGGCAACAACATTTTTTTTGGAAAAGAACTTGATGGATTTGAATGGAATAAGAATTTATGAAAAGAAACATTGGGCATGGTTTGGAAATATATTGGTACCATATTCATTTGCAATCCGACTCAAAATTTCATTGAAAATCATGTCGAGCATTGAACGTACTCATTTTAGTAATTTTTGGCATTTTGTCCATTTTTTTGGATTAAATTAATTTTGCATGATTTGAGAAAACATAGAGAATGTTGGAGTATTAGAACTCCAAGCATCGAAGTACTGAGAAATTTGGAAGATAAGAATCTAGTCGGGCAAGCCAAGAAGACCTTGAAAAGGTATGTCGGGACCTCCCCTGAGTTGAAATACAAAGTTTCTAAATTCAAATAAAAGAATCTCATCGAATCACCCCAAGACGAAGCACCGTAAGTTGAGTGACTACGACGGAAAAATGGAGAATGGAATAGCGGTTATCAAGGTGACCAATTTTTTTAGTCTAAAGTTTTGTTTTTTAAAAGTGTTATCTTGTCCACTTACAGGGATCTCAAAAAGGCTGGGAGCATGAATTTTCATATCATAGAGTCCTCTCACATTCTTGCCTACTCAAATTAGAAACTCTTGTTGCTGAAAATTGAGATGCTCTAAATGAGCATCCAGGTATATGTGTTGCCCTGAAAGGGATGTCCAATGAAATACATTAAACCTGATCCTCAGTGTAATGCTAAGGTACGAAGGTAACCTGTAAAGGTTCGGTCATCTGAGAGTCAGTCCCAACCATAGGCTGGGGCATATTTTATATCTTTGATCTTTTATTTTTGCCCAGCCACAAGCTGAAGCATATTATATACTTTTGGAATTTCTTTTGCCTCCCCAGCCAAGAGGGTTGGGGCATGAGTGTCATTTTCATTATTCTAAAAAATCCTCTAAATGGACACATGTTTGTCATGAGTATTGTTATGAGTCATGTTTCATTACTCTAAACGATCCTCTAAACAGACACCTATTTGTCATGAGTAATGTTTTATTACTCTAAACGATCATCTAAATGGACACCTGTTTGTCATGAGGATCGTCATGAGTTATTTTCTTTCACTTTAAATGATCCTTTAAACGGATACTTGTTTGTCATGAGTATCATCATGAGTAGTTTTTTTATTACTCTAAATGATCCTCTAAATGGATAATGGTTCGTCATGAGTCATTTTTCATTGATCTACACAATCCTTGAAACGAACACTTGTTTGTCATGAGTATTATCATGAGTCATTTTTTATTACTCTAAACAACCCTCTAAATGAACATGTGTTCGTCATGAGTATTGTCATAAGTCATTTTCATTACTCTACACGATCCTCTAAACAGACACTTATTTGTCATAAGTATCGTTATGAATCATTTTTATGTTTTATTTGTTCTGTTGGCAAAAATTTGCTTTGAAAAATCCAAAAAATGGGACAATTAAAAGAACGTGATCTCCTATCTTTATCAAGTAAGTAAAACTCGTATGACAAAAGTGGACAACTATAGACACGATATTTTGACCGTCCCACAAATTTTTATATTATATTATATTATTTTTATTTATTTTATTTTTGAAAAAAATACAAAAAATAATAAAAAAATAAATAAAAGAAGAGAAAAAAGAAGAAAAGAAATAGAAAATTAAAATAAGAAAAATGGAAAAAATAAAAAAGAAATGAAATAAAGAAGGAAAGATGAGAGAGAGAGAAAGAGAGAGGAGAAAATGAGGTGGGGTCCACGATTAGAGGAGAGAGAAAAAGAGAGAAAGAAGAAAGAAAAAGAGAGAGAAAGAGGAAGAGAGAAGAAGTCAAAGAAAGAGTGATTTCATGAGAGAGGGGGAGAAGTGAGAGGGCCCACATACTGGTCGACAAAGTCAAAATAAAAGTAGTAGACACGTGGCAACTTCTTACGTTGCCACATGTCTGATTTAAGCCTCCAATCTTCTAGAAGCCTTTTGTACAAATTTTTCTTCTATCAAGTCAAATTAGGGTTAGGATTTGGTGGCTAAGGCTAGTTTTTTAGGGTTTTTTCATTCCTTATTTTCCCTATAAATAATACCCTTCCCCTCACAGTTTAATTACCTAAAAAATTCAGAGAAAAACCTTCCTAAGGAGCGATTCTCAACTAAAGTCCGTTCGGGAAGCCATTTTTGAGAGAATAAAAACCCGTTCGTCGGGAATCTTTACCAGGGCAGGTATATTTCTTATCCCTTAATTCTTTTCATTTTTTTTATTATTATAATTTAAATTTCTGTAAGTTTAGTTCCATTAGAATCATCCAATGATTCGATAAAAATGTCGGGACGAGCCTTTCCGTTTGGGCTTAGCCTTCGAACGTGAGATGATGATACTTTTTTTTTTTTTTACCATTTTTTTATTATTAATTTTTATTTAAGTTGTTGTTATACCTAAATTCATAAAAAAAAAAAAATGAAAAATATAAAAACAAACAAAAATAATAATAAATTATTTTGTAAGAATTAATTTTCACAAGCCTTAGGGTGAATTCAACGATTCAATATATTAAAAGAAAGATTTATTTACTGACGAATTGATTTCTCAAATAAAATAAAATTTAGAAACGATCGGTTTAGTAAATTGTTTTCTTTGGTAAGATGTTTTGTGAGATTTTACTTAAGTTTTGGTAGAATTAATTTTAACGAAACGCGTTTCGGTGATATTTCCTTGATTCTCATTTTCATAAAATTTAAGGGAATGTCAAATTAGAATTTCTTTAGATTAATAGGGCAAATTAGGAAAGTAGGCATTTTGTGGTATTGCATTTATAGAAAATAAATTATATTTAACATCGCTTTGCATGTTATCTTTTTTTGCATTACTTAGAAATATTTAAATTAATTTTCCCACTTAAATTAAAGAATTTTATCGGAAACATACATAAAACTAGACCTAGGGACCATCATTGTCGAATCCTTTAATATTTAATAAGAGGTCATACCGGGGGAACATTCCAAAAAATACCAAAAATTTGTACCACCTTCATTTGAAAAAGGCCAAAAAGATCTTATAAGAAGGAAAAGATTTCAAAATAAAACAAAACATTTGGACTTAAACTAATTGGACTTAATTTGACATATGGTTTCATTTTCGGACGGGTGTATTGGGGTGCCTAAAGCACCTTCCCTGAGCGTAACCGATGCCTTGACTCTTTAAATGAATATTTGGTTTGACCGTGTTTTGGAGTTAATTTTTACTTAGACCTTTTAAATTATTTTCTAAAAATTCGATGATTTAGCTTATCATTTAAACCCAATATAGATGAGGACTCTTTATTTTAAAATTGTCTAAGTACTTTTTTTTTTTGAGAAAATCGACACTTTTAAAAATTCCTTCTCTTTTATGCTATTATTATTTCATATTCTTTTCTTTTTGGAAAATCGGGGTGTGTCAGGTGTGTTTTGAGAGTGAGTTAGGTCCATTGGGTTCCTACAACTATAATTTGTTACTTATCTCACCTGGAGACATTGAATAAGGCAACAAGTTCTTTTGTGCATGTTATAAGAGATCAGGTAAAATTTGATTTTTTTTTTTCTTTAGCATTTTGTGGGTTTAGGATTTATTTTTGAGAAATAGAATGAAAATAAAAGGCAAAAGGAAAAAGAAACAAAAAAGGCAAAAAGTTGAATAATGAAAATGTACTTAATTGAGTTAACATGTATAAAAAATGCTTAATCCAAGTTACTAGTATTAGCTCACATGGAACTTTTTGTTGAATCCAAGATTTTGATGATCAATTAAGTATTGATATTTTTTGTGGAACTAATGATTTTATTGAGTATTTCAGATTTATAGTTTTATACTTTCCTCCCTAAAACCTTCACAACTTTGTTTTGACCCCCCAATTATTTTCAGTGTGGGTTGAATGTAACACTATCTATGTGTTGAATGTGACACTGTCTAATATTCTCAAAAATTAATTTTTTTAGAGAATTAAATAGCATTAATTACATTTCTCACCCTTTATTTTATTTTAGATTAAACCACATAGCACATGTTTAGGGTCCCGAAAACCCCAATTTGTTTTCAGTATGTTGAATGTAACACTTGTTTAATCTTGACAAAATCCCATGTGTGTTAAATGTAACACTTTCTGATCTTGTCAAACTATTCAAAAACAATATTCTTATTGAATGTAACACTTCCAAATATTGCCAAAAGTCAAAATTCAAAGTTTCGAAGTATGTGTTGAACATAACACTGTCTAATATTCTCAAAAATCATTTTTTAGAAAATTCAAACAATTGAAACCCATTGTTTCTCAAAAATCATTTTTTTAGAAAATTCAATAACATTAATTATATTTCTCACCCCTTATTTTGTTTTAGATCAAACCACGTACCACATGTTTTAGAGTTTCCGAACCCCCCCAATTTGTTTTAAGTGTGTGTATTGAATGTAACACTTGTCTAATCTTGACAAAATTCAAAAACCCCACGTGTGTTGAATGTAACACTCTATGAATGTAACACTATGAAAATTCAATAACATTCAATATGCTTGTTGAACGTAATACTTCCTAATATTGCCAAAATTCAAAATTCAAAGTCAAAAAGTGTGTTTAATGTAACACTGTCTAATATTATCAAAAAAAATATTTTTTTTTTTAAAAAATTCAAACAATTAAACCCCATTGCCAAAAATCAAAATTTAAATATGTGGGATGTAACTGCTTGGGCTACTGATGGGATTTAATGAACTATCAAATCTAAAGCATATGAGATATCTTCTCATCGATCCAAAAACTTTAAACCGAACTAGGCTCAACCAAATTTAAATCCAAAAAAAATCACAAACATGAATTGATTAGACCTAAACTTCTAATCAATCCAAACACATTGTCTGAATTAAACACACGCTGTGCATGTTGAATGTTACACTCAATCCGAACATGAGGGAAAATGAGAAAAATTGAAAGCATATCTTCACGAAAAAATTGTATGGTTTCGGCAACAAAATTATTGAAGACAAAACAAAAATTCATGTGTGTTAAATGTAACACTTCCTGATATTGCCAAAATTCAAAATTTAAAATGCGTGCTGAATATAACACTATCTAATATTCTCAAAAAATATTTTTTTAGAAAATTCAAACAATTGAACCCATTGTTCGGTGTGTGTTGAATGTAACACTTCTAAATTGTTAAAAATCAAAATTCAAATGCATGATGTAAACTATCTGATGGATATAATGAACTATCAAATCCAAACTATATAAAAATCAACAATCGAAGACAACGAAACAAGAATCAAAAATTGAAAATAAGAGACTATCTAATTGAATCGAATCTAACAATTTTCCAGTGGTCGTTAATGGAGGAGACCCTAAAAAGCGATTTCTGCATATGAAAATCAAAATCGAAATCAAACAAAAACGATTCTGCAAATGAAAACAAAATCATCGATTTCTGCAAAATGCATTGTAGATAAAACAATCAAGACCAAAATCATCGTGCCCCTAAAAAATCGATTAATCGAGACCTAGATGAAATAATCTAGATGAAATAATCGATTCCGCAAATGGAATCAAAATTGTCGATTTCAACCGATTCTGCAAAATGGATTCTAGATAAAATAATCGAGACTAAAATTGATTTTATCAATTATTTCATCTCCCAAAACCCTAAAAATTGATTTCTGCAAATGAAATCAAAATCAAAATCACCAAAATTGAAGAATCGAAAATTGAACTCGTCGGAGAGAGAGATAGACGGAGCTAACATAGATCGCAGTGGGACGACGACGACGGTGGCGATGAAGACAACAACGATGGCGATGGTTGATGGCGAAGTGAAAATGACGACGACGACGATGGTGATAGCTGATGACGAAGTGAAACGACGATGATGGAGAATACGAGATATCGAACGACTATGGCGGTAGAGATAAAGAACGACGATGGACGATGAGACGACTGTGGCGGAGGAGATGGAGAATGGCGATGTCAGTATGAAGAGAAAACAAGTGGAATCTCATATCAGAGAGATAGAGAGTAGGGCTAAAACATATCAGGGGTAAATTAGTAATTTAACATGTACAATTTTTTAAAAATGAGACTAATCAGTTAAAAAAATGATTAGGATGAGAGTTTTTTTATCCAATTTTAGCTAATTGGTATTTAATGGTACATAAAAAGTTAAAACAGTATAAATTGCAAACTGAGGGAACCAAAAAAAAAAAATTAAATTAAATTCGATATTTAATTCTTCCTCCTTCACTTTAGATAATTTTTTTATGTCATATATTTCGGTTTGTTGGTTGTGTTATATTTTCAATTTGTAGTTGGTATTTTCCTTTTTTTTTTGGGTGTTTAATTTTTTCCTTTCGTGTATTTTATTTTCATTTTATTATTGTCCCTTTTTTTTTTGTGTGGTTATTTTCTATTACTCGATATATTTTTTTTGTTCTTTATTTTCTAATTATTCATTTATTTTTTTGTTTTATTTTTTTTCTTTTGGTTTCTATTATATGTTACGGACTAAGAGAAAATAAAAATATTAAATATTAAGAGGTAAAATATAACTACAATAAAATTTCAAAGATAAAATTTATAATATTTTATTATTAAATATATTTTTTTGTTCTTTATTTTCTATTTTTCATTTATTTTTTTGCTTTATTTTTTTTTATTTTTCATTTTTAGTTTCTATTATATACTACGGACTAATAGAAAATGAAAATTTTAAATATTAAGAGGTAAAATGTGACTACAATCAAATTTTAAAGGTGAAGTCGGTAATATTCGATTTGAGAATTGAACATATAAATTGAGATATAATTACTTCCTATGGAGTATATCAATAATGAATATTAAAACATTAAGAAGTAGAAGTCAATTACGCTCGAATTTAAAAGTGAAATTAATAATTAAGTCAATTTGAAAATTGAGCTGATTAATTGGAACACCAATCTAGGTTTCATTCTTTAAATTTGATAATTAATTGAAAAATAAAATATAATGAAAACTACAAGAATTAAAAGTGTAGTTACAACGTTAAAATTCTGAATATTAGAAAATAAGATCAATTAATTACACTAAAAATGGTATATTAATTTCGAACTAATGTGAAAATATCAAGAAGATAACAACAATATATAGTTTAGAGTAATATGTAAAATATCAAAAGTTAGGGAGCAAAATGTAAATATGTTTAAACTTTTGAGGGTGTATTTTTAACTGCTGGTATATAAAACTGGTACACACATCGAGTATGACTCAGTCGGATGAGAGGTGGGTCCTGTTGCTGAAGTAGAATCGTTGGTTGAAAATTCTTTGGGTGAGCTGTACTGAGTCCTAGGAGGACTGACCTATTGTGTCTATAGTCCTGTTCCTTAGGGGCTGTACTTGTAGGTGACTCAGATCGGGATTTGTCTTGGTGAAGCCCATCCGGCATGGTAATCAGTGCTCAGAGAGAAAAAATACAGTAATGCAACAAGTAAACAAATAAACTCGCGCGTAATGTCCAACGTCTACTTTTCATTTGGCATTTGGCTCATGCCTCTTTCTAGAAAATGATGTTTCACGTTTAGAGTTGAGTCCACCATGGAAGACGTTGATCTCTCCATCTATGCGCTGTTGATCGTCCCCAACCTTTGCCCTCTAGGGCTATGGACGGGAGCGGTTTTCCTGTCTTCTCTGGGCCTGAGGCTCCACCGACGATTCTTTCTCGGTGGGGCGCTCCTAATTCCTTTTTCGGACATAATTCCCAAGATAACCTGTTCAGATGAGGGCTTCGATTTTCTGCCGGATTTGGAAGCAATCTTCAGTAGAGTGCCCCCGGTCCAGATGGAACGCACAGTACTTGGCCATTACTCTTCCGAGCGACTTTATTCTCAAGGGTGGCGGAGGAGGAAAGAAATCTCGCCCTGAATTCTTTATGGAGATAGCGTCTACCGAGGCTATAAGTGGGGTGAACCCTTGTTGGCGCCGTTTGTGGGAACCATGCAAAAAGCCTTTTTCTTATCATTACTCTCTGCTCTGCTTAGCCTGAATGATCACAAGGTTTGGTCGGACAAACATACCCGGAATAGAAGAAAGAGAAGATATGTCGAGGACTCCAAGGGCACCCTCTATAATCCCCACCAACAAGGATAACTGCCCCTCTAGGACCAGGCAAAACCGTCGACATTGCCACCTGGGGCTGCGGGACAGACCTCGGGAGCCGTAAAAGTATCCTAGGCTTGATCTCTTTGAACGCCAAATGCAAGAGTTCAAGTCCTCTGTACAATTCCTCCTCAAGTGCTTTACCGCTGCCCCCTATTCAGGGTGGACAAGCTCTCCAAACTACAGTGCCCGAGCGGCCACCTCAAGACCACAATGTTCTCGTGGACACTCTAAATGAGCAAGAGCCCAAGGGCCACCCTCCATCTCGCGACCCTAAGTTTGCAAGACAGGAGAGGGCCCCCTGCAATGCCGAGATCTCCATTTCCTCTGCTACATGGATTCGGGCCAAGGGATATGTCGGTGTCCCCTAATGGTTGAGTTCTTCATCTGCCAGCCAGGTTCGATCATAGAGGTCAGCGTGAGCGTAAAGTTTGTTCCTACTCACTTCCTTTCCATCACCCTACGACCTGAGTTGCGGGTAGTCGAATACAGGGAGAGCCTCGAGTAGGGGAGGTTGTGGAGCGCTGCTTGGCCAACATAGAAGCCCGTCTCCACGAGGTGCAAGGAGGCCGGGTAGGATCTGGTGTTATTATAGAAGTGAGTTCTTTTGTGAATGAGGTTCTGGAAAAAGTAACGCCAAGACACTTCACTCAATCTTAGATGAGTCTGTATGATGGGACGTTAGATCCCGTCAACCACCTGTCTATGTTTAAGTCTCATATGAACATGCAAGTGACCTTTATAGCTTTGCGATGCAGAGTCTTTTCCATCACCCTCACGGGTGCAGTAAGAACGTGGTTCCAAAGTTTGAGGCCAAAGTGCATCTCCATCTTTAGGGAACTCGTGCAGTTGTTCCTGGCTCATTTAAGCCGCTCTCAGCAGAAACCGATGACTGTGGCTTATATCCTCACTCTTCGGCAGGAGCCCACTGAATCTTTGGGAGATTACGTTGAGTGTTTAAATCGAGAAGCAAATACGTGCAACAATATTCTTGAGCTTGTTGCACTGAATGCCTTTGTTGATGGGCCCCGGCATCAGAGATTGTCTTACGACCTCTGCTCCAACCCTGTTCCCACTCTTGATCAAGCTCTAGACTATGAAACTAGATTCTATGGTACTGACTTCCGTGCTGCAACCAGGAGAAAGCGAGAAGGAGCAAACTAGGCAAGGGAACCAAGGAATAAATATTCAAATCAAACCCAAGACTCACGAAGATTACAGGCAAAAGGAAGATTGGGACCCCGCTTACGGCCTCAGTAGCCGCCATATTCGTGGAGAATTCAGGGTGAGATTTCTTTCTTCCTCCGCCACCCCCGAGAGAAAAGCCGCTCGGAAGAGCAATGACCAAGTACTGTGCGTTCCACCGGGACCGGGGGAACTCTACTGAAGATTGATTCCAGCTCCAGAAGGAAATCGAAGCCCTCATCTGAACAAATTATCTTGGGAATTATGTCCGAAGAGGAATCAAGAGCGCCCCACTGAGGAAGAATCATTAGTAGAGCCTCGGGCCCAAAGGAGACGGGAAAATCGCCCTCGTCCACAACCCCGGAGAGCAGAGATTGGAGACGATCAACAACGTGTGGATGACGAGATCAATGTCATCCATGATGGACTCGTCTCCAGAGGTGAAACATCATTTTCTAGAAAGAGGCATGAGTGAAGGGCAAAACGAAAAGCGGACGTTGGACATTACGTGCGAATTCATTTGTTTACTTGCTGCATTATTGTACCTTTTCTCTCTGAGCACCGATTACCACGCCAGAGGGGCTTCACCTGGATAAATCCCAGTCTGAGCCATCTGTAGGCACACTCCTTGAGGAGTAGGATTCTGGACACAGCATGTTAGTCCTCCTAGGACCTAATACAACTCACCTGAAGAATTTTCAACCAACGACTCTATCTTAGAAAGATGACTCACCTGTCATCCGACTGAACCTTACTTAAGGTGTGTACCAGTTTTATACACCAACAGTAATTTTGACTAAAAAACATAAGTATTGCCATCGCATCCACTCTTTTATATATGTTACAGAATTTTGTTAATATTATTTGAGTTTTTTACACCAATTTTTTAATATTATTACTTATACTTTATATATATATATATCTATTTTAATAACACATTTTAATTCTAACTATTGGAAGAAATAAAATGCATCTTTACCGGTATTTAAAAATAACACATGTTTCAAAGAAAATTGAAAAACTCAATTTTCCCCTTTAAAATTCCATTTTATAAATCTCTTTTAATAGTATCCAAATAAGAGATTTTTGAAAAAAAAAAATTATTCATTTTCAAATTAAAATATCTCCTTGATCAAATTACCTTGCCAAATGCAACCTCATTCTTTATTTAAATCTTCAATGTCGTCTTTGTTAAGATTACTAGGGATTTCCTGTGCATAAAGACACTATATTAATTTTCTAAACTCTAAGTGTAAAAAGATAGCAAATATTATCAAATTAAATATTAATGTAAAATTAGAAAATATAATTAAACTCAACCGCTTTGCTAGTGAGGGAATAAATTTTTTAGGCAGGATTGTTTTTCTCTTAAAGATAAACAAATTATAATCCAATATCAACTATCAATTCTTTTCAAATCAATCTAAACCCTTGGAGAAACAATTGTTCAAAATCCTTCCTAATTTATAGATAAGTTAGTTAACTCTAAAATAAAATACACATGGTTCACGCATACACAATAACTGAGGGTTAGGATTTCGTCTAGAATTAAAATTTTTGACCATAAATTCATATATAAGACTTCAATTAAGATGAGTCTCACAAGTTTCAGCCCAATTAATAAATATTCTTTTTATGTTTTTTTTTTATTTAAACATAACATCGTTAGTATAGTTGAGGTGCCTTATTTATAAGTGGGCATATGTATTTGTTGAAGTAGTAGATATTTAGATTTTTGAATTTTTCATTGATTAATTTCTAACGTAATATTTTTTTTCTTCTCAATAAATAGTTAATTATATTAATAAGGAGAAGAGTTTCTTTTACTACACGATAAGAAACTACTATGTAACCTGCAAGACCCTGACAGACAACATATATATATTTCTAATGCAATATATATAGTGGGACTTTGATTAATTAATTAATGAGAGTGGGATAAAACTTAAGTTTTTATGGACTTCTAGGATGCAAAATAACTTACCCTTAACTAAAAACTGTAACATATTGAAGCCCATGGGACTCTTCAAGGATTTATTTGGGACAGTTTAAATTAGAGGGGTCTAATTGTTTCAAGTTCCAAAACATTGGGGTCTGAACAGTAATTTAGCCGATTATGTATTATGCAAGCTGATAAACACGGATTTCCAAACCATAATTAGCGTCAACTTGTAATAAAATAAGTTTTTCAAAGAAAATATTAAACATATGTATTACTATATAATCCAAACCAAATATATGCTTTTAGATATAACTACTTCGTGTTGGTTCTCATGATACTAACGTCTTTTTCATGTTTTTTTTTTTAAATAATAATGATAAACGTGGCTAATATTTTTTGTAATTTTTTTTTGTAAATTTAAAATTTTAATAGACCAAGCAAGAGACTTGAACGATAATTTCTAAATTTTAGATTTAAAAAATAAAAATTGTTATTATCTAATCCTCTGTGATTCATGCTAGGGTATCAAAGTCCATTCCATGCATTTATCAACTTTCGAGAGCTGTTTTTTGAACACCTTCTATGAATTATTTTTATATCAACATATCTCTTTGTTTGATTAATCGTCTATAATAATTCTTGATATAGGGTTAAGACCATAAAATTCTCTTGATATTTTAATAAAAAATAAAAAACCATATATATATATATATATATATTTTTTATCAGATATTAAGATATAAGTAATAGTTCATAGAGGTTTTTCAATGCCAAACCAATGTTTCAAAAATGGGACATGACATCGAATTGGAAAAATCACCAAATCATGGGTAACTGGTCCGATTTTAGGCGAACCACAATTGAACTGTGACGTAATAATTATATTGTTAATATTTAAAATATTTTTTAAAAAATAAAAAAAAAATGGAAAATATAAATAAATGAATATGAACATTTTCAAAAATAAACATAAAATAACGACACTTAAAAGCCAAAATGAAACAATTCAAAAATAAATGTTCCTTTATCAGTCTTTATCACTATTTTCATCAGTAGATTGCAATCTGAATTAGGTAAGTAAACCAAATTCTTAAACAAAATTTATATAATCAAACAATGAAAAGGATTGAATAATTGAACAAATTATTGAGTGAAACTAAACCTAATATTAAACAAAAATTATTACACAACAATTATATTGCTTTGAGAAACTGAAGTTATAATTAGAATAAAATGCATAATTATAAATTGAATAATTAAACAACAACAACTACAACAATAAAGTATTTGTCGTAGGGTCGGGTAGATGAATTCGTTTACACCATAATGATCGATCAAGGGTCATCACTTCATTCAGGTTTAATGTCATCAATCCAATTCAAATAGTCTCGTCACAAGTCTTTTTAGGTCTATCTCTCTATCTAGTAGCCTCCCGCACTTGAAGTAAATCGCATTTTCTTACTGGTATTTCTGTGGGTCTTCTGCGCACATGTCCAAACCACCATAAACGATTTACTCTCATCTTCTCTTCGATGGGTGCAATTCTTAAATTCTCTCCAATAGTTCAATTATTAATCTTATTCATTCTTGTTTTCCCATTCATCCACCGTAACATTCTCATTTATGTCACACTAAATTTTTGAACATGTTTTGTTTTTACTGTCCAACATTTCAAACCATATAGAAGCACCGACCTTATTGTAGTTTTGTAGAATTTTTCTTTGAGTTTCAACGGTATTCTACGTTCACATATCACCCTAACTACATTTCTCCACTAGTTCAACCATCTTGCTTGACTCTATCAGTAATATCCTTTTCGATTTTGCCATTATTCTGAATCATTGAACCTAAATATCTAAAATGATCAACTTTTGGAATCTACCCATCTTTAATTTTGACTGCACCATCATCTCTCTAGGTATTACTAAAATTTCAATATATGTATTCCGTCTTACTTATGCCAATCTTAAAACTTTTAGACTCTAATATTTCTTTTCACCTATCAAAGTTACTATTAAGACTTATTCTATTTTCATTAACTAGTGCTATGCTATCCGTAAATAATATACTCCAAGGCATCCCAATATGTTTTGTGAGCTCATCCATCATAAGAATAAATTTAAAGGTAAAGACTTAAAGATGATAATTGATGTAAGCCTATATTAATAGAAAATGGACAAGTATCGCGTCCTCCTGCTCAAATACTAGTGACTATACCTTCATACATATCATTAATTATCTCAATGTACACATAGGATACCTATATCTTTTCTAGCACCCACGAGAAAACTTCTCGGGGTACCCGATCATGAGCCTTTTCTAGGTTCACAAATATCATATGTGTTGATCTTAAGATTTTGATGGATAATTAAATATTGATATTTTTTGTGAAACTAACGGATTTGTTAAGTGTTTCAATTTATAAGTTCCATCGAAGATATTATCATGAAAAAGTTGAGATGGATGCTAAATAGATACTAAAGAGACTGACAAAAATGATGGATATTAAGAGACCGAAGATTTTGAAGAACCTAGGGGAAAACAACTCAAGTTAATTTTTACTTTTAATGTATCTCGATTAGGATTACGCACGATACAAAAATATTTTTATGATTATATATGTTTTTGATAGGATCCTAATTAATTAAACATATTTGCTCCTATGTGAAATTTAAGAAGAAATAATGATTTAAGAAAGTTTAGGCATTAAAATTAATTTAAGGAGTTAATTAAGTTAACTGATAAAAGAAATTGGTTAAAGGGGCAAAAATATCGAAGATATGAGTTAAAAATGAATTAAGGAGAGAAGTTTCAGCAGGATCGGTTAACCGACTAACACTGATCGATCAACCGGTGAGAATGAGCTGGAGAAACGATTCAGTCTCTGAATCGATAGGTCGACAGCCAAGTCCACCTATGGGAAAAAATGAAACTCTCTGATTTGTTAGGTCCACAGACCAAAATTGAGAGATCGACCTGAGAAACTTTCTGAATCGTCTAGTCGACAAACGAAAAAGCAGAGGTTGACCTATGGGCGAAGAGTTTTTGGCTTGGGCTATATCCTGAATTGGGCAGTCGACTTATGCCTTTTGGTCGGTCAACCGATGGTTGGTTTCAGGATTCGAGAATTTCATAGTTTTGATCCAAAAAGTAGCCGTTACTAGCCGTTTTATGGTTAGAATATGAGAGTTATCTTAGGAATATGATAGAATTTAAGATATATGGTTGATATTTTGTTATTCCTATAGATATAGTTCATGTATTTTGATTATTTATCAATGTAGTTCATGTAATTCTTTCTATCATATCTAATTGAGTTTGAAAAAATATTTGAGGGACTTAATTGAATATTTTAAAAGTTATATTTGAGTAAATTATACCAGAATTAAGTCATAATGATATAAGGGGTCTATTAGAGTAATTATTTGTCATAATATATGGGAACTAGCCGTTGGAGGACTTATTTGAATTCCATATAAATAAACCCGCGTTTTTTAGGTTTCAATAATCCCAATCAATTGAATTTTATAAGCTATTTAGTTCTTGAACTTTTTGAGAGTGATAATTCTGAGTTTATATTGAGTGCTTTGTGAGACTATTCTTGAGAATTGTTCTTGAGAATATTTGGTGTGGATTATTACTGCTACTGATTTGAAATTTCATTGCTAATCATACTTTATTTATTCGGTAGATTCCTGATAAGATCATTCCAAGTTCTTTGTTATTAATTGTTGTTTGATATCATTACCCTCTACTTGGAATTTTGATCTTTGAAATCATTTTCTTGAACTTTAAAATTTCTTGAAAATTATTCTGAAACGATTTCTTGTCAAAATCTGATTGTGCTAAAATGTGTCCTACCCATTTTTATTTAAAATCAGATTTTGAAATTCTCACTGTTTTTTATCACTAGTATATGAACATTAATTGAATTCAAATTAATCTGGGGTGGTAAAAGCTCCGAGTGGGAAAAGGCTTATCAATTTTTTAATTGGTGAGTTATGTGTCGGATTAGATATTATTGGGAATGTCTAATTAGGGATAACCTTGGGTTTCATTCTCTTCTAGTAAAGAGATTGAGGTTTTGATATTTGCCTAGAGTACAGAAAGATTAGTGATAATTATTCCTGACTAGAATTATTTTGAGTGAATTTGTAACGGTTCAATCCTTACCGGGTAAAAGGATACTTGAAGTATTTTTGTGTGAGGTTTAATTCTAGCCTAAGTATAAAAGAATTAGGTTAATCTTTTACCTAGGAAAAAGATAGAGTTATTTCTTAACCTATGAAAAGGAATTATAAAGGTTGATTCTGAGCCTGCAAAAAGAATAATTTTTATAAGAGTTTGGTTTGTACCTAGTTAAAAGAATCATAATGATTAGTGGGTGCGAATCTTCGTGGAGCTCGGGGGACTGGATTAACCAATAATAACTTGGTGAATCAATATAAATTTTTGGTGTGCTACTTTATTCATATTTTATTATTTAGTATGCACCTAGTTGATATCATATATTTGCTGCTATAAAGAGAATAATTAATTTAGAAAAAATTAATTATTTAATTTTTGAAGTGTTATTATTTGATTAATTTTAGTATTATTCAATTCACTCCTCCTTTTGAGTAGCTCACTGGGCCAACAATATGCAATTCTTTTCACTATATTTTTTCATTAATCTCCTGAATAAATAGATAACTTCAGTGGTTGATCCACTGGACATAAATCCAAATTGTCTTTCTTCTTTACTCGTTTCATATTTTATTCTTTATTCTATCACTTTTTCCCAAGGTCTCATAGTATGACTCATAACTTTTATGCCTCAATAGTTTGTGCAATTTTGAACATTCATTTTATTTTTATATATGTGCACCAAGATACTGCTCCTCCAGCCATCAGGCATTCGCCTAGACAACTTCTGAAACTCTTATTCTTCTATAAAACCTATAAATTCTATCAAAAGATAAACTAGACAACTTTAATTTATCTTCTCCACGTTGTTGTCACTAAATAAACTATAAAAATAACTTCTCCATTGTTCAAGATAAAAGGGAAAAAGTATGAGCAAAAGGAAAAGGTGATTTTTTTAAAAATAATAGTCATTTTAATTAAAAATAAATAAATTGTAAGATAAAAGAAAATAGTGGCTTTTATTTATTAAGTTTTTAGACAAAAATTTGTGTAAAAAATAAATAAAATTTGTAAAAGGAAAAAAAGAACAGAAGAAAAAAAAGGAGTGTTTTTAGATATCAATTTTTTAATTGAAAGATAGATGCATACATATTTTAAGGAAAAAAAAAAAGGAAAAACTAATGAAAATAGTTCTTTTTTTTTTTTTTTTGAAAAAAATTAAAACATATATACGAAATAAAATGTAAGAAAAAGAAAAAAATGAATAGAAGAATTAAAAGAAAATTACTTTGTTTTTGAGATATTATTTTTTGAAAAAATTTATGGAAAAAAAAACACAAAAGAATATAAAATAAAAGGGTAGATTTTTTTTATTTTGAAGTAGTATTTATTTTTGAAAAAAAAATATTATAAGATAAATATACCGAATTTTAAGAAAATAAAAATAATAGAAGAAGAAAACGAAAATGAGTTTTTTTTCCCTCTCTTAATATAGCAATGGTGGTTTCGGGTAAACATTCAGGCATAAAATAATTTTTCCTATTTTTCCATAAAAGTTAACTAAAACTAAACGGTATAGATAATCTGTTTTAAGATTTTTTACAAATATACTATCAAAATTATTTCAAAATATTCAAATATTTTAAGAGAAAAAATTAATATGTTATCCTGAAAGAAAGAAAATTTAAAAAATATTCTCATCTAATCTAATATCTAATATTAATAATTAAAAATAGAAAGAAAGTTTTAATAAGGTTGAAGAATAGCTCTTTCAAGTATTTTGGTGAGTTTTTTTTTTCCTTTTTTTTTTCTTTATATATATATATATATATATATAAATGAGTGTTGTACTCAACTTTTTTTTTTCGTTTTAGTCATATTTAATTTTTTTTTAAATTAATGTAGAAATATATGATTATTTTTTATGATGCACATTTTAAATTACTTAAAAAAAATAATTGTGATTGAAAAACTATTTTCAACCAAAAATAAATTAAATACGATATAAATTAATTAGATATTTTTTCACTTAATATAGATGGTGGTTTCGGATAAACATTCAGGCGTAAAATATTTTTTCATAGTTTTTCATAAAAGTTAACTAAAACTAAACGGTATATATAAATTGTTTTAAGATTTTTTACAAATATACTTTCAAAATTATTTCAAAATATTCAAATATTTTAGGAGAAAAAAAAATAATTTCTTATATTGAAACAAAAATAAAATTAAAAAATATTCTCATTAAAATATAAATTTGAGAACAGAAACACAAACAAAAGTACAATTAAAAATAAAAGGATATATTTTAACTTTAGAAACAAACTCAAGAATCGGAACATAAATATTTTCCCCCCATATTTCTATTTCTATTTGTTTTTGGAACATAAAATAGATTTTTTTTTTCCCTAAAAAAATGTGTTTTCAATTTCAATCTCAAAAACAAAAACATTTTTTTCCTCAAATTTGTGTTTATGTTTTGAGTATAGAAGTAGTTTTTGTGTAATTTATTTTCAACAGCACATTTAGAGGGATAGTTTTGTCAAAAAATAAATAAAAAAGAAAAAGAGAAAAAGAGAAAAAGAGAAAAGTGTGAAGCAGGATATAGGTGAACTGTATAACAAGTTGAGAGACACCAAGGTTCCAACCATTATTAGGGTTAAATAATTAAAAATGTAAATAAAAATAAATAATTATATTTAATATATAATCCAAACCCAATATATAGTTCTGAAAACGAGCTCTTCACATTTATAGGTCCCAAAGGATTCCAAATTATCAACCTAGGTCCTCTTTAAATTTATTTACATTTTTTGGTCTCTCCGGCCTTTCAACGGACGGTTTCTAATGATTTTTTTTTTTTTAAAAGCCGGTCCTCACAGGGCCGGTTTGTTAGTGGGGGCTGCCACCATGACAGCCCCCCCACCCCCTATCCAACCCACCCCCAATCCCCTTTCCCATCCCCATCCTCATCTCGATCCATATATATATATATATATATATATATATTTATTTATTTATAATTTTTAAATTAAAAATTATATATACAAATTAACTCGTTAAAAAAAGAAAAAAAAAATTAAATGAATAAAAGAAAAAAAATTATAATTTTGTAAATGAAAAAATAAATTATTTTCAAAATAAATAAAATAGATAAGAAAAAATAAAATAAAGAGAAAAAGAGAAAAGTGT
This sequence comes from Eucommia ulmoides, assembly GCA_016647705.1. Taxonomy (NCBI): domain Eukaryota; kingdom Viridiplantae; phylum Streptophyta; class Magnoliopsida; order Garryales; family Eucommiaceae; genus Eucommia; species Eucommia ulmoides. The sequence continues at coordinate 2,667,286 of CM028329.1, forward strand.
GAAGCAGGATATAGGTGAAGTGTATAACAAGTTGAGAGACACCAAGGTTCCGACCATTATTAGGGTTAAATAATTAAAAATGTAAATAAAAATAAATTATTATATTTAATATATAATCCAAACCCAATATATAGTTATGAAAACGAGCTCTTTACATTTATAGATCCCAAAGGATTCCAAATTATCAACCTAGGTCCTCTTTAAACTTATTTACATTTTTTGGTCTCTTCGGCCTTTCAACGGATAGTTTCTAATGAATATTTTTTTTAAAAGCCGGCCCTCACAGGGCCGGTTTGTTAGTGGGGGCTGCCACCATGGCAGCCTCCCACCCCCAATCCCCTTCCCCATCCACATATATATATATATATATATATATATATATATATATATATATATATATATATATATATATATATTTATTTATAATTTTTAAATTAAAAATTATATATACAAATTAACTCGTTAAAAAAAGAAAAAAAAAACAAATTTAAATGAATAAAAGAAAAAAAATTATAATTTTGTAAATGAAAAAATAAATTATTTTCAAAATAAATAAAATAGATAAGAAAAAATAAAATAAATCCGGCCCTGCACACACATATATAAGGAGTTTAATTTGTCACAAATACCTAACCGATGCAGTTTATAAATAAATCGAGAAAATAAGTTTAAAATACTCCATAATACAGTTTGCAATTCTATTTTTTTTTTTTTGCATAATTCGATGACGAAGTAATTTTTTTGTATTGTTTTCGAAAAATCTCACTACCTGTCTAATTTGTATATATAATTTTTAATTTCGAAATACAAAATAAATTTTAAAATTATATATATATATATATATATATATATATATATATATATATATATATATATATATAAATAAAACAAATAAAAAACACAGGGATGGGGGATGGGAGGGGGGGGAGATGGATTCCGGCCAAGGCAGGGCCGAAATCAAACTGGGGGGGGAGAGGGGTTCCGGCCGTGCCTTGCCCGGAATCAAACTAAATCGGATGTAGAAGAGACTGCTGATCAGGTTATAAGTATGAAGAAAAAGTTCACCTCATAAACTAACTTTTGAGATCAGGAGTGACCCAAGACCGCCATACACTTCACCAATACTTCTAATCTATTCTTAATTTAAAAGGATATAGGAGGCGGTTGGCATTGCAATTAGACTATGCACTAGTGGAAAAGAAAAAAGAAATAGACAGGTCGGATGCATCGCTGGATAACATGTGGCGCTGATGGTGGCACTTGAAAAATACGTTGTAGGGGAAATGCCATTGACCTCCTCTATCATTTTACACTATACTAGATACGTCCCTTGTCATTTTGCAAATATCAAAAATCTCCTTTATTTTTTTCTCAAACACCACTTACCTCCCTTATTGATTAAAAAATAATAATATTTTTTTATTATAATACCAATTTTACCCTTCACTATTTAAAAAATAATTAAATAATAAAAAATTAAAATATATAAATAACTCTTTAATTTATATATATTCATTACCACCTCCTACCACCGCACCCACTGCCACTACCAGCTGCTAAAGTCGCCACCTCCCACCACCCACTGCCACCCTTCGCCGCCTCCTACCGCCACTAATATTTTGATGTAAAAATATATAAATGCCCTTACAAAAATATATTTTTATTCTTTTATTTAAAAAATGAATAAATTCATTAACATCCTCTCTATTTTTAAGTTACTCTTTACACCCATTAAAGTGTAATTTAAGACCAATCCAAAATTTAAGGGTAAAAATACCAATCTTCTTCTCTTCTTGATTTTTTTTATTTTTTTCATTTTGTTAAAAAAGAAATGGTTAAAAAAAAATATTATTTTTTAATAGAAATGTTAGTGTAAAAAGTAAAGGATGGTGGCGTTGGATGGCGGTGGGAGGTGGTGGTGGGTGGCGGCGGTGGGTGGTGGCGGAGGTGGCGGTGGGTGGTGGGAGTTGGGTGGTGGTGAGAGGTAAATATAATTATTTAAAAAATTAAGGGTAAAAAATATAATTTTAAAAATATAGGGGTGCTAATAATTTTTTTTAAAAATAACCTAAGGGCAATTTTGTCCAAAGAGAGGTAAGTGGTGTTTGAGAAAAAGATAAGAAAAGTCTTTAGTATTTACAAAATGACAGGGGAGATATCTGGTATAGTGCAAAATGACAGAGGAAATCAATGACATATACCCATACGTTGTATACTACTATTATATTAGATTATGTTCCTTCAATAGAAAAGATCCACTTTGATTTGTTATATTGGACTTATGCAAGTTTAGTGTCGGATTTCATAGTATAGAGAAGTAAAGTGTTGCATCGTTAAAATATTTAAGCGTGAAATATAATTTTTGCAGTTTGAATTAACACTAATTTTTAATTGAAGGATTACATAGAATAACAACAATAAATTGAAGGGTTGATTGTTTCACAGTCGAGTTAGAGTACCGCATAAAAAAGAGTTTACAAGTTAGAGGACAAAAAGTGATTTTCGAACTTTAAAATTTTATATTTGTGCTTTATTGTAACTTTTGGTCAGATACGTGAATGATATGTTATAAGAAAAGTTACATAAATTTGGTAATAGATGCACAAAAGCATTTAATCTCCAATAAGAAATATGCAATAAGCACAAAATAGAAAAGTTCAAGGGATAATATGTGTAATTATAATAGTAAAACGCAAATTAAAATTAAGATAAATTTCAATGTCACCCCTATCATTTGAAAAACATATGGGACACCTTCACTCATTTTGAAAATATAACGGACACTCATTATCATTTTGGAGAACAAGGATATTTCAAAAGTTTGTAGGAGCTCCGGTAAATTATTTTATTTAACCAATTTATCCTTATATTGTTCAAGTTTTAAAAAAATATAAAATAAAAAAAATTCAATGTAACTACAAAAATTCATGCAACATTGATAATTTTTCCATCCATTTTATAGAAAATTATTTAATAGATTTTTTTTTTCATTATTTTTTTTTTAAATATATGTAATTTTTATGCTTAAAAAAACTATTTTTTTTCCTTATATACACTAAAACTAGAACAATTAGATTTTGGTTAACATTTTTTTTTGGGAAAAATGAACACAAGAGAAATAAGGAAACACAAAATATTTTAGAAACAATATGAATGTGATATTTTATTTGCAATTAGCATAAATTTTAAAACCAAAAAATAACAAATAACATGAGAAATAAATCAAGAAATTTTTGGGGGTATAACATAGAAAATTGTTAAATTTAAAAAATTAATTTAAAAATGTTTTAACCTAATTCGATGACTATTTTTATTTTTTTATTTTTTGCATTAATAAAGTTCTAGTAAACTTTTTCTAATGTGCATAAAATAATTACAAAAAGAAAACATAAAAAATGTAATGGAGAAACATGAAATTCTAAAATTAATTAACATGTAAGAAAATCTATAGATGTTGGCAATTAAAATAATAATTCTTACTATTACATAATTGTATCAAAATTTTTATAGGGGAGTGACAGTAGCCAAATTGCCTCTCTATGCTTTGTCACCAATTGTTGCTTCACTGAATTTGCTTCAAAGTTCTTAGTTCGACTTTGATGTCCTAGTATTACAGAAGGGATGTTCATTTAGTACTGATTCCATTCGGGAAATCATTTTAATAATATAATGGAAAAATAGTAATTTTACTTTCAAAACCATATACATGAAATGTCCTTGGTGTAGTTTTTTTAAATGACAATGGATGTAGTTTACCAAATAAAATTATCACGACATGGATTTTTTTTTTGGTTTTATCACGACATGGGTTATAGTATGAATGCATGTGTTATATTATATAATTCATTCGGTAGTATAGCCTAACCTAATACTATTAAGTCAAAAACATTATTTTGTTTTTTTTTTTTAACTCATATTCAATAATTTTAGAAACAAAATTATCATAACTTATTATAAATTAACATTTTTTTTTTCACATGTATTAGATCAATGGTAAAGAATTGAATAATTTTTTTGCTCAATTATTTCAGTGGGTGGAGCCATATATCTCGAGCAGGATATCGGTCCTCTTTGAATTTTGATTTTTCTACTATCTATTATACAAAACAAGACAAACATAAAAATTCCACACATTTTTTAGCCGTTTGATATCTTAGAATGATAGGCCCTTTGTTTAGAAGTACCGCTGAAAATTACACTTTTGGAGGTTTCAAGGATTTGCCACTGATTATTTGGGTATTTTTTTTAATTCTCTTGTCGGATTTTGCTTTAAATTTAGGAAAATTATATTTTTGGTCCCTAAAGTATGGCGTGGATGTCAATCATGAGGTTTATCAATTTCATATTTGGTCTATCAAGTTTACATTTATTTTAATCTTGCAAAATTAATAGAAACATTCTTAATGATTTTGGATGGAAAATAGACTATACTCAACAATGAGGATATTTTTGTGATTTTATCATTTTACTAAACTTAAAACGTTTTTCGTTAATATTTTTCTAACAACGATTCGTCTCAAAAATAAAAAAGAGAAGCTTGAATCTTTAAAATGACAAAATATCTCTATTAGAAGACCACATGTTGAGAAAAATCTATTTTTTGTTCAAAATTATGAACAAAGTTTTCAATTTTGTGGTATTGAAACAATTATGAAAGTTAAGGGATCAAATGCACAATTTGACTAACCTCAGGGTCAACATAGACACCCACCCTATACTTTGAGGGCCAAAAATGTAATTTTTCGATAAATTTAGCTAAGAGTTGGCAAAACGGGTATTTACATGATAGCACGACATGAAATTATTGGGTATGATTTTAACTTATTTGGTAACGGGTCGTCATCAGATCGGACCTAATAAACATGATAAGAAACATGTCGAATTTTGCATTCACCTGATAACCAAATAATCGACACGAATGACACAATCATAATTAATCGGGGTTTTAGATTCCATTGTATTAGTAGATTTTTTTATTTTTTTTTATTATTTTTTTTAATTTATTATTTTTTTAGGCTTTGTTATTTTATAAATTGTGTTAACTTGACTCTAATGTATAATGAGTTATAATATCTTTATTAGTGACACAATACAGGATAACGTCTCGTATCCTGTTCATGCTACGTGTTATCGTGTTCGTGTCAAACCATGACACAACATGAAACATGACCCGATGACACAATTTGTCAAACCTAAATTTATAGACTAATACAACATTCCATACAACAGACTAGGACATAAATTTAATTTTTATTGAACTAGGACTAGCAATTTATGTAATCGAGTCGTGTTTCGTAACGTGTCATTTGCTGACACGATAACATATTGTGTTAAAATATCGAAATACGAACACGACAAAATATCTTATCGTGACGACACGACACGATGACATAATAATTAATTTTGTCACACAGTGACACTATAAAATGACACAATACGATAATTGATTGAAAACTGTTTAACCCATTGTACATTAATTTAATTTTTAAACATATATATATTTTTAAAATAGTTTATTAAAATTTCTATTAATTTCATATCACTTATTGTCTAAACTCAATATCCAATGAAAATTATTGTGCCTGTTAAGATAATTGAGAAGTGAGAGAAGAATCATGAATTGATATTATGAAAAGTAGTTATAATACAACGATATACACATATTTATAGGGGAAGTGGGGGCTAGGGTTTTACCCTAATGGGCCATGTGGGCCAAGCCCATATAATACATTAATACATTAACATCCCCCCTCAAACTCAAGCCGATAAGTGTGAGAGGTGAACTTGAGGTTGAAAACCAGAGAGTGAAAGCGTTTGGGTGAATGAGTCTGAGTAAAATGTCTGCTGTCTGATCGGCTGAACTGATGGATTGTAGACAAACCGTATTCTGAAGAATGTGATGGTGGATGAAGTGACAATCAGTCTCGATGTGTTTTGTACGCTCATGGAATACATCATTGTGAGCGATCTGAATAGCACTCTTATTGTCACAATGTAGGGCAGTGGCAGCAAAAGAAGAGACGCCCATGTCATCAAGGAGCCATCGAAGTCAGAGAAGTTCTTGAGTTGCATCAGCCATGGCACGATATTCAGTTTCAGTACTGGAACAAGCAACTGCAATTTGTTTCTTACTACGCTAGGAAATGAGAGAATTATCCAAAAAGAAATAGTAACCAGTGGTTGAACGTCTGTCGGTGGGGTCTCCGGCCCAATCGGCATTAGAATAAGCTTATAAGACGGGGGCAGACTGAGCTAAAAAGTG